>OZ017761.1:0-1200000 GCA_963969365.1 Asterochloris sp. CNOR1
CCCTAAACCCTAAACCCTAAACCCTAAACCCTAAACCCTAAACCCTAAACCCTAAACCCTAAACCCTAAACCCTAAACCCTAAACCCTAAACCCTAAACCCTAAACCCTAAACCCTAAACCCTAAACCCTAAACCCTAAACCCTAAACCCTAAACCCTAAACCCTAAACCCTAAACCCTAAACCCTAAACCCTAAACCCTAAACCCTAAACCCTAAACCCTAAACCCTAAACCCTAAACCCTAAACCCTAAACCCTAAACCCTAAACCCTAAACCCTAAACCCTAAACCCTAAACCCTGAACCCTAAACCCTAAACCCTAAACCCTAAACCCAAACCCTAACCCTAAACCCTAAACCCCAAAACCCTGAACCCTAAACCCCTAACCCTAAACCCCTAACCCTAAACCCTAAACCCCAAAAACCTGAACCCTAAACCCTAAACCCTAAACCCCACTGTCATGGTCCATGTTGATGCAGCCCCTTCTCACCGCAGCATGGTGGTCTAGCATCAGACTGTTGTGCACAAGCTTTGTGCCTGAGCCAATCCACAAAAAAATGTTGCTGCAATGTACTCATTGAATTTGCACAAGACCAGCATGCCTTCTCCTCCCACTGCCCTGGGTCCATGCTGCTGCAAGTGCTCCTCACCACAGCCTGGTGGTCTAGCGTTATGCTGCTGTGCACAGGCATGGTGCCTGAGTCAATCTGCAGCAAAATGTGCCTGCAAAGTAAACATCGAAGCTGCACAGGAGCAGCAGCCCTTCTCCTCCACTGCCCTGGTCCATGCTGCTGCAAATGATGCTCACCACTACATGATACTGCAAGAAAGATGCTGCTGTGCAAACGCTTGGTGCCTGCATGCAAAGTCTAAAAACTAGGCCACCTTGGCGATGCGCCACTTTTCTCACCGCCCTGGTTTGTGCTGCTGCAAATGCTCCTTACCACTGCATGGTAATGCAAGAACCATGCTGCTGTGCAAATGCTTGGTGCCTGCATGCAAAGTTTATTATCTTGGCCACCTTGGTACTGCGCACTTTGTGAGGTTGCAGCAAGCAGCCGCGTGCGCTGCCCCGCCGCGCTCTTGTGCCTCCTGCTTGTGTTTGGGCTGCTGCTGTCTTCCCTACACACTGGTCAGGTTGCATGAGGGGCAACACCATGCCGTGCTCATACTTGGTGCTTCAATTGGTTCACTGCACAAGTTGCACTGCAGTTTCTGGGTAAAAAGTGAGCATGCAATTAGCAGCCCATCTCTTCCCACTGCCCTGGTCCAGTGCTGCATGGCCATATATGGATGTAGCAACAACGTCCAGCCATGAAGGAATTCACAGCAGCAAGGAGGCATGCTCACTCCACCCTGCGTTGGCATAGCCGCAGCCACAGCAAGGCAGGACAGGGGCCACTACAGATGTTGTCAGCATTGCATGAGCGCACAAATGTGGCCAAAGTGCAGCAGATGTCACGTCTCTGTCATGGTCAGGCCCTTGCCCTGGTTTGAGACAGGTTGCCCTTGGTCTTGCAACCTTGGTCCAGAGCTGCTGCTCAGACGGCCACACCCTTGTGATGCGGCAGCTCGCATTGAAAGCAGTGCTTTGCCCAGCGCTCTGTTGTGCAGCTTGCAGCCATTTGACAA
This sequence comes from Asterochloris sp. CNOR1, assembly GCA_963969365.1. Classification (NCBI taxonomy): domain Eukaryota; kingdom Viridiplantae; phylum Chlorophyta; class Trebouxiophyceae; order Trebouxiales; family Trebouxiaceae; genus Asterochloris; species Asterochloris sp. CNOR1. Next base: position 1,631 of record OZ017761.1, read on the forward strand.
GTCTGTGGCATGCATCCCTTGTCCACGCTGGCTGGCGGGCCCCGACCATGTGGCACCTTGCAAGCTGTGGACGCCATGAAAGATTCATCACTGAAGTTCAGCTGTGATGTTCCAACCACCGAACCACTTCACGCACATCTGAATTTGATGGGAAAATTGGGTAAAAGCACTTTGCAATAGTGTTGTCTTGTATGATGATCGTCAGGCGCTTGACGAGCTCTCCCACACCCTCAACTGAAAAGGTTGGAAGCTGCAAAGCCCTTGTCAGTTTCAGGTCATGGTCACTCAGGAGAGGGTATGGCAGCTGCAAACGTTGTGTTGCTTCTGACTGGTAGGCTGTGGTCTGGGTGGACAATCCGTACACTTGTACACCATGCTTTGTCAGATCAGCATGTCTGTCCTTGTAGCTGCATGCCTGGGGAGTGCAACCTGTAGAACAACAGTGCTTCTGTCATTGCAAAGCAATCTCATAGGCCAGCCCAGCTCATCTTCAATGGAGCATGTTGTACCTCTTGCACCTGGGATCTCATCCCAACCCTCAGGCAGATCTTCACCCGGTCGCCCCGTCCTTGGATAGCAAAAGACCACCACTGATCCTCTCTGTTTGGTGATATCAACAAAGGAGCCATCAGTTGATGGTAAGGACACACTGGGGACCGTGCTGCCTTCAAGATGGGCGCAAGCGCCATCATCTACAGGCCGAGGCAGATCTGCTGGAGTTGAGAAGTAGTCCTGAGCAGCCATGTGCCGGGTAGTACGTAGAACGACTAACAACTATTCCTGACAGGTCAAAGTCAACACTGAAAAGCTGGTCATGGACCTGAGCCACAGATGGCTCAGGGCTGCAACCTGCCATGATTGGTCATGGACAGGATCTGGCCTGCTGGACGTGCCAAGCGGAGTGCAGTGGCTTTCATCACGTCTGAAGCTTGCTTTTAACGGCGCATATGCAATTGAGTCACACAAGCAATTGATCTGCAGGTCGGCATCACGTTGCAGGGTTAAACACAGGGGCTTGCAAGCATGCCTTATACTGTAGCACCACACACTCGGCGTTTGGGTCTAGCACATGGCAGTCAAAAGCGCTAGGATTGCAGCACAGTGCAAAGGAGTTCAGATCTCTTCAAACTCATCATCACTGCAACGGCAGACAGCAGCCATGTCCTCATCCTCATCGCTGAACGCAGAGTCCTCTGGCAGGAACAGCTGCCCGTCAGCCATCTCCTCATCCTGACTGCCACCCCGGATGACAGGGGACATGCGCACAAGCGGCACGGTCTGCTTATTCTGCAGCTCAGGGGCCACCGCACTTTGCACTGCATGAGACCGCTGCGGCTTCTGTCCAGGTGGTGCTTGGGTCTGCTGTGCCGTTGCCACTGGCAAGGGATGGGAGATGGCTGGTGGGGCACTGGCAGCTGTGGTGTCCCGCCCCTCGTCGGCGCTGCTGTTTGAGTCTGAGCTGGTGCTGCTGTCGCTGCTGCTTGTGCTGTTGCTGTCAACGGGGCTCCCTGGCATATCTGCTGGTTGCGAGAAAAAGAGGTCCTGCAAAATAGAAGATCCTAAACACCACATGCTGCACATATGCATGGGAGCCAGGGTGTCAATGATGTTCTAAGCAAGAGTCAGCGAGTGCGCCTGCAATCGCAAATGGTTATGGCATGTCAGCAGGAGCAAAAAGGTGCAAGATGGTGGCTTCAAATCTGAAAAAGACCACAGGCATATAGCAAGCATGTCCCAGGTCACCTCCATTTCATTCTCTGCTTCTGGCACCGGCTGTGCGGTTGCTGCGGGGCGTTTCGTCTGGAGCTGCGCCCTGACCACCTGCAAACGAAAGGCATGTCTTGTGCTGCCACATGCAAGGGGCGGGTTTCTCTGTTGCGGGATGCAGCATGTGGTCCAGTGCCCTGATATCTGCAACAAAGCGGGCACCAGGTGTGCTATTGCACTCAACATCTGATGGTGCAGGCTTGCACAATCTCATTGTGCGAACATCACCTGACACAGCGCTGCTGCCTCTGCAGCACGACAGAGGGCATATGTCTGCTCCCAACTTCTAGGTCAGCCTGAAAATGAAGTACTGCTGCCCTTGGAGCATGGTAGAGAGGACATATACGGTGCTATGGGTGTGCACAACCTGCCTTTGGCTACTGTTTGCACAGTAAAGACGATTGCCTATGCTCTTTGCAGGGGCAAGCGTGAAAGCTGGTGGTTCACACCCTGGAGATGACTCTTGCGCCCTGGTGCAAAAGCCTCAATCGGCTCAATGCTGATGTGCAGATGCCAGGCACCTGTCAGACAGATGCTCACTGCCCGCAACAACCCCCACCTGCTCTCCACGTCGAGCCTGCTCGGCAGGCCGCTCCTGTTGCTGATGCTGATGCACGTGAGCTGGCTGAGCTTCAGGCCTGGCAGCCTTTGGGGGCATGGCGGCGCCCTGCAAATATAGCATGGGGCAGAGGTTGCCAACAGCTTTGCCTTGCTTACTTTCTGCAACAATGACTTGGGGGGGGCACTGGTTCATGAGCCTCTGCTCCTGAGCATGCTGATCAAATGCAAAATGCACTCTCTTGAGCCATGAGACAACTTGCTTGCATGGCTGCCAAACAAGTGAATGAGATGCTCTACCACATGGATTCACGTTGATGGTTCGACAAGCCATGAGCTGGCAAGCAATGAGGAGCGTCATAATGCCACATAAAATCCCACCTGCTTTGGCGGCAAGATGGCGTGCTCCTGCCTGTGCTGTGATCCTGCCCCTGCTGCCTCTTGCAGAACCCCCATCTGTGCCTGAGATTGGCCCCGCCGGGGGCGCTGTTGCTGCTCGCCGCCACGCTCGCTGCCGCCCTGCACAGCGCCTTGCAGCTCTGCTCCTGCCTCCCCCGCGGTCCCCCTGTGGGGCTGTCGCCCAGACTGCTGCTGCTCGCTGCTGCTGCGCGAAGTGGGGCGCTGCAGGTGCATGTCGAATTCCTCTGACATGCGCTGGGGCGCTGGAGAGGGAGACTGGCTGCGTATGCGCTGCGCAGCAGAATGAGGTTTGACCCCTGGCTGCATGGTGCCGTTCGCCTTGCCAATGCCGGTCTGCTTTGCGTACCTGCAGCAGGGGCTGTAAATGTCAGGAATTGGTGTAGCCTGAAGCAGGCAGGCATGTCAAGTGTCACGATGCCAGCAACACGTCAAGTACTCTGCGATGCCTGCAACAGAGGCAGGCCAAGGGAGAGGGGATGCTTGCTTGGTGCCTGCAGTGCGGCCGCAACAACAGTGCATTTTGGTGTGCTGGCAGAAGGCGCAGCAATGTGTGAGCATTCTGGATGCTGTCGCACAGTGCCTGGCATTTTTTCTGCGGCACACCGCCTCACATGCCCAGCGGCAGGGTAGGCAAATGATGCAATCGTCAGCACGTAGGCACGTCAGGCAATCCCTCACGCCTGCTGCAGGGCCACTCTATTTGTTGTATCACTGCAATTTGCCCGCTCAGGCTAAATTAGCCTGAGTTTTGGCTGCTGGCTGCATGGTGCTCGCCACTCGGCCTGCGCCAGACTGGACCACCATGCGGTAGCAGCACGCGACTATCAGCAAGCAGTCAGGTCAAGTGGCATGCAACGCCTGCAGCAAGCCACTTGCTTGCAGCCAGTGGAGGGACCCAGGGACCCAGCTGCCAACTGCATGTCATCTGTGTATGGCACCAGACTGTTTCATGTCCAGCAGAAGTGGCAGGCTGCTCAGCAAGAGGTGGCATTGCAGGTCTACTTAGTGGTCCTTGAGAGCAGAGCATGAAGGCACTGGAGGCACAGCAACAGGCACGGCTGCCATGAACTGCTTCAAAAGTCTGCAGCAGGCGCAGATTGGCTTGGGTTCTCAGCTGCCGTTGAGCAATTTGCTATCACTCACAGACATTGGGGATGCAATGAGGACTGGCGACTGGCGGGCCCGCATGTATCTATGCAGAAGAGCCTCCTGCTGCCCAGATTGGCACAGCTTCATCAAGCGACACAGCCTGCGCCTTCTTGACCTGTAGGGCCAGCGGCCTCAGTGCTAGGCAGCCCCAGGAATGCAGCTGCAGAGACCAGGAAACTACATGCTTCACCTGCCCTTGTTACGAGGAAATGGCATAGCTGCAGACTGCAGAGTTCTGCCTACCTCACTTGACGATGTGTAGGCTGGCTGGCTTCAGCTGCACAGACTTGAGACTTCCTTTTACCGTACCCCAACCTCGTGCACAACGCCCCAAAGTGGCATGGCTGCACGCTGCAGAGACCTGTCCTGCCTGACCTGGACATGTGTAGCGCAGCAGCAGCGGCTGCTTTAGAGGAGTGCTTGATCAGGTGACGGCCTGCCATTGTGCAGTGTGCAAAAATTGGCATGGCTCCACATTGCAGAGTCTCCCCTGCCTTACTTGGCATTATGTACAGTGGCCGACAGGAGCTCCAGGCGCCAGTGGTGCCCATCAAAAATGGCCACGCACTCCAGATCATCTTTGGTCGGATCAACATGCCCCTTGAACAGCAGCTCTGGCCGGCCAGGGTCCTTGTTGGCCATGAACAGCTCCATCTGCAGCAGAGCAATTGAGAGTCAGGTGCTTGGATGGCGACCACCTGCCTGACTGGGCTCACTGAACACCTGCTACATACCCCTCCATCTTGTGCAACATCCAGCCGTGCAGGGTCCTTCCTACTGGCTGATTGAGGCATGAAAGGGAATCGCAAGCTGCAGAACTGACTGTCATGCTGCCTGCCCAGGATGCTTGATCCGAGCCTCAAGGGGTACTCCTGACCTGTCTCTGGTCTCATCATGCTGCTGCTGACTGAACTTGTGTCTAGGTCATGCCCCTTGCCTTCTTGCTTGTTTCACAGCATGGCTGCAATTTACAGCGAAGGCAGCACAGTGGCCACAAGAGGGCCAGGAAAGGCCGGAAGTGCTGATCTTCAGACCTGCGATGGATGCATGTTGATATCAACACTCTGAATAGCAATGTGACGAACTGAGAGGCAGAAAAACAACACTCTGAGCAACTTGCAGAAGCGGTTGGCTTGCATTAAAACTGAGAGCTCGCTGCATTGAGCTACTTATATTGAAACTGCCTGGTGCTGCACAGGTTGTTTTCAATCTCACATGGAGGTGACAGACTTGGAAGACCAAGATGGAGACACATTGCTGCACTATCGCAAGCTTGGATGTGCCACGCTGCCCGCACAGCCTGCTGCTGTCCCCCTGGCGGTGGCAGGTCGGTCAGGCATTACCCTGCTGTGCACCACGCAAGGTGAGCAGGGGTGAGGGACATAGAGGCCAGCTTTCAGCTGTCCCAGATAAACCTCAGAGGACAACACACAAACAAAAAGCGAACTGAAGCCCTCAGCTCAGCCGGGGGTTAGCGCATGGGCCTTGCTGTCAGGCTTGTATGCAGCACGTCAGCTAGTCGGTAAAGCGGTCGTTGGTAAAGCCAGTGAGGTTGCTAGTTGCAGCTAGCCTTGCTTGGCACCCATCAGGATTCGCAATCCCACTGAAGCTGAGGCAGACAAGCCACTGCCTGCAGGATTGCTGGCAGTCCAGAGCTCTTCCATGATTGACCAAATGCGGGAGCGTGACAGGTGAGCACCATTATGCATATGTTGTTTGCGCATTTACTGCTTGCCACTCTGCAGCAATCATGCCTGGCATTGCAATGCTGCAAGCAAGATGCCGTGAGACTTGCAGCACTCTTCACTGTGAAGAGCACCCTCAGCTGCTTATCTCTATTTGCCCTTTGCAGCCCTGTCCAGCCAGCGGCGGAGCTGCCCCTGCCTGGCGCCTGCGGGGTGGCCATTAGCGCAGATGAGGGCTTGGTGGCTGCCTGGACGGAGGCAGAGGTGCATGTTTTCACCCTGCACGGCCTCCTACATCACGGGCCTCAGCTGCGCCGGCAGGTCTGGAGCGTGACTGGAGCAATTCAGGTATGACAGTTTTGTTGTCTATTGAGGCAGAAAGGCCCATCTGTGCAACCCCTCACTTGACAGGTCCTCAGCTGCTCGACTTTGTGAAGCATGGTCTGAGCCACACGCGTGCAGTGCCTGCTGCCAACAGCAAATTCGTTCCCTAGATGGGTTCAAGCAGGTCAGCTTGCTGGCTGCCCAGGCATGCAAGGAGAGCCAAGTGCTGTGTCATCCCACACCAAAGCTGAACGGGGCAGCAGCAAAGCGCATTTGTGTTTTTTGTATGCCTTTGCAGACTTGCCTCAAGCAGTTGGTAAGATACACTTGGAAGCAGGTGAAGCAGCAGGGTGCTGCAGCCTGTGAATTGGTCTGTAGTCAACTGCAAGATAGTGTGGCCGCACCTGTGTCCATGTCTCCCTTTGTGAGTAAGAATCTGGTACTACCCTCTCTGCGTATTTTGGGCAGAAGATGCCATGTCTCAAGGGCAATTGAGTGGAGCCAACTTGGTCTTCGCTACCGCAGACAAAAGCAAGCATTTCCCTTCAGGTCTTGCTGCGGCAGCAGTCGCCCCAAGCAGCCATCGTGACCCGACAGCAGCAGCTGCTGCTGGCCGCGGTAGAGGATCAGACGCTTGTGCCCCATAAGGGGCCAGTTGTGGCTGCAGCATGGTCCCTGGATGGGCAGAGGTTGGCTTTGATGGACCAGCAGACTGTGAGAACAGCTGAGGTGCTCTCAGATGGCACATTGGACACCTCAGAAGGCCTAACGTTTGAGCCGGCATCACAGGTGAGGTTCCCATACCATGTCATGCTCGTTGCATGTGTTTAGACTTACGGAACAGGTCAGACCAGCCTTTGCTCTTCTGGGTGCTGTGTGCCCAGGATAGCTCCACCCAAGGCAGGCTGAGCACTGCAGGTCCATGTATCTGCTGCCCCTGCACAGGGTTGCATGTATATGCTGATACAGTGCCCACTCAAGCTGCGCACTGCATGCTTATTTCGCGCTTGTGCAAGGGCAGGACTGCAACAATAAGAAACCTGCAGACATGCCCTGACAAATCAGCTTCTGCCTTTGCCTGTGCAGGAGTGTGAGTTGAGACTTCATAGCATTGGCTGGCTTGACAGCACCAACCTGCTGCTGTCTGGGGACGATGTGGACGAGCCTGGAAAATCTGTTCTGCTGCTGGCTTCCTGGGACGGCACACCTGGTGGCGGCCTGCACCTGCAGGAGCAGTTTGGGCGCGAGCCTGGGGTTGCAGAGCCCAGCCAGGGGCCTGCAATGCACTTGGCAATCGTGCCTGAGTGGCACTTTGCGTTCAACAGCGATGCCAGGCTTGAGACGGCCTTTGTTTATGCACTAGGTGGGCTGTTGTGCCGAGTAACTCGGTTGCTGAGCACAGCAGTGCAGTATCCAGCATGTCTCTTGCATGCATATGATGAGATCCTGTGCCAAGCCTTCACTCACCACATGCACAGCTGTGTGCTGTTTCAGCTGTGTGATTTCTCACAAAGTTCTATGTCAGCATAGGCTACGACCTTGATATGCCTGCAGACTTTACACCTGGGAGCCCAACAAACCTCACGGTCTCAGACACGCCTTATGTAGGAGAAGTGAAAAGCCCCAGCAGGGTTGCAGGTGGGCGCACCTCAGCTGTGCTGCCGGTCTGCCCACTGTTGCTGCTATGCTCAGTCAGAGGCAGCAAAGATGTGCAGCCCCCCTATAACCTTCGGGTGCCAGCCAAAAACAATCGAGCTGCTGCCTGCAGGGCTGGGCATTGACCTCACCTATGACAAGAAGCTGTCCCACCCTACAGAACCAGACATTGGCAACATCAAACCAATGCCAGTTCTGCTGATTGTCTCCCAGGACAGGGCTGTGCGCAGCTGGCAGCTTTGCAACTTAAGTAGGTTTCCTATTGTCAACCCAAGCCTGCTGTACAGCATTTCTTGCAAACTTCCTGGCCCCGCACATCATGATCCTGGGCATGCTGCTAGCTGCCTCTGCCGTGGGACAACCTGGCTGCTGCAAGCATGACAGGCATGCCGCAGGGCAAGTGTAGTCTGGCCTTCATGTTACTGATGTCATTGATCTGCGGGTGCAGAGGAGAGTGCGCCAGGCGCCGTCCATGCACCCCGTGCCATTCCTCAGCTTGGACTTCTGCTTAGTGAGTCTGCAGTTTGTTGTCAGAATAAGGACAACTGGCTCAGGCACTTGTCTGCGTGCATGGCATTCTCAAATGGGCCCCAGGTCGCTTGCCCAGTGTCAGACTAAAAAGGCTCTTGGCCCAAAATCAGAGACCTGCACAGTCATATTGCTGAGCAAATGGCTACATGCCTGGCTACAGCTGCACCTTGACAATGATGTGCTGCTGCAGCAGCACCGCCCATGACAGTGACATGAAACAATAACTCATCTCATGCCCAGCTGTAGGCGAGACTCTGCAGGCTGATGCGTCAGCATCTGAGGGCAGCTTTTCAAGTCATTCTGAAGCCGCGGTCAAAGCAGATGAGCCAGAGCATGCCCAAGCAGATGAGCAGGTGCAGTCCCCGTGCTTCAGGTCATGGCTGACGGGTATGGGACAAAGCAGGACGTTGTGTATGCACCTAGCATTTTGTTCTGTGCAGAATTCTTCCACAAGATGCAAGCCCTGTAAGTTGGGCCGCAGCCGACTGGCGCTTGTAAGCGTTGCTGACTGACCCAACCTCTGCATTGTGACCCGGCTCAGCTCAAGATGGGGCTGCCGTCCTTTCAAGCCGTCACCCTTGAGCCATGCTGTGTGTGTGCCTTACTCAGTGTTTGCCATTGGAGAAGCTGCAGGCTGACAACCTCAGATAGAGCAAGTGACACACATGGGCTGGCCTGCACCTGAGAAGGCCGGCCGCTGTCAAACCTGCCAAACAATAGAGACGCCCGCGGTCTACCGCTGACAGCCTTGCAGTGCAGCGTTGGCTTCCACTATCACAACACCTGCACTGCTGCCTGCAGACTGCCAGCCCCATAGCATGGCAATGACTTTGAGGCCCACCACAAACCATATCGCACCTGCAGCTGCCTGGCAGCAGGATCACTTGATGTCTGCAGGTTGCTAGACTGAGTGCTGATGATGATGGTCTCACAGCTGTTTTGTACATTAAATATAGGGGCCCTGGCTTTGCCACTGCACAGGTGTTGTTCAAAGTGAAGTTCCATCTTGTGTCGGCTGCCAACCTCAACACTGCCCCGCTTGGCAAAGATGACAACAAGACGACCCCCCTCAGGCACATACAATGTTCAAGGCTTTACAAGGAGCAACATGATTTTGTTGCTGCCTGCAGGCTGCCAACAGCATCCTGCCCAGCCAGAGTGATGACCTGGGGGATGAGCCTGCTCAGACCATTGATGCTGGCCCCTCAGACCGCCTGGCTCTTGCCAGCAACAAGTTGTCTCAAGAGCCTCAGGATGAGGTGGCCCAGCTTGTTGAAGCAGGTCTCACAGCTGACCTGCCTGACGATGATGATGACTTCAGCTCCGAGGATGAGGATGCCGTTCTGGTGCAGGCGCCAGCCAAGGATGTGCTTGGCAAGGAGGACTCAAAGGTGGGCATCTGGAGCAGCTCTGCTCCCGTAGTGGGTGAGCAGGTTAAGAAGAGCTTCTCTGCAGCCTGAGAAAAATGGCAGGCGACCGTGCCTGCAGCATCTGCAGGGCAATGAGTGCTCACCAGCTGAGCTGACCTCCAAGAGACTAACCAGATGTGGCCCTGCACATGGCGCAAGATCCCTGTTGCAGGCACGCAAGGCAGCCTGCATGACATGCCCACCTTTCTGTTCAGCTGCGTATCCAGCAGACCTCCTCACTTCCCGGCATGCACCATGCCGAGACAAGCTGCAGAACAGAGACAAGGAAGTGGGCTGTGAGATGGTGTTGCGAAGGATGTGGCAGATTTGCTGCACCTCAGATTCAATGTCTGCCGCTGGCACACAGAGCGTGCACCTCCACACACCTGCAGGGTGTGCTGCAGCAAATGCCTGCCCCGCTCGTGCCACCTTGCAATCAGTCACAGATGGCACAGGAAGACCACATTGCTACTGTATATAGTTTGTGGCCTGCAGGAGGAGTGGCAGGATGTGGCTTCCCCTGGTGCTGATGACGCTGCAGACGGGCCAGCCTCTGAGTCCCAGACCAAGGCGGCCGCAGCAACCCTGAAAGACAAGGCCGTGCCAGAGATGCCCAATGCAGAAGGGGCAGCTACTGGGCAGGTGGGTAGCTACAGTTGCTTGACATGTGGCTGACCGTCTCGCTGCAACATAGCTGGCGCTGTTGCTTTGGGCAGCAGAGTCACAGCCACAGCATCTGCACCTGCACAGAAGTACCCATACTGTTGTGACACACTGGCAGCTGATCTTGTTTCCTCAATGCTACAAGTGACCAAGACAAACATTGCCATGCCTTTACCTGCAGCCTGGAGGCTTTCTCACGCCGGCAGAGACCGCCAAGGCGTCACAGCAGCAGGTGCGCCCGTTGGCCGTTTGACGATTGCTCTGGTGTCCAGAAGCAGCAGCTGGCCTGCTGTGACAGCTGTCAGCAGGTCTCCATTCTGGCCTTCCAACGCTGCACACATCTAACTTGCAGACGATCACACAAGTTGGCCAGGCATTTCTGCCATGTCTGTGTTGCTCCTGCTTTTTGACGCAGCATGCTGCTGGCCATCGAGCCCTGCAGCCTGATGCTGTCTTGGCCTGCACGACTTCCTGCAGACCAGCCACAATCTGCAGCGCCTGGTGCCAGCTGTAGCGCGATTCACTGACATGTTGATCCTGCCTGCAGGCAAGTCAGGGTCTGCAAGGGCTGCCCGCTGCCAACTTTGGCACACCCCCCTCAGGGGCTGCCAGCCCGGGGGGCAGCTCCACTGGCGCCTTTGCCTCAGTGGGCACATCCATCAGTGCTGGGGCTCTTGGCGGGAGCACCACAGGTCTGCACACTGCTGGCTGTGTTACCAGCACATCACAGTGCCGGCTTTTTCTACTGCACATGGGGGTGCTGGCTGACTGCCCTTGCCCTGCAGCTGTCTGGCGAGTCCTACCAACACCTCACACAAAAACAGCGCAGTTGTCTTTGGCTCCCAGCTTGACTGTGGCGGGTCTATGTGCTGCAGGATGGGGCACACCAGCTTCCAGAAGTGGGTCTACCACGCCAACTGGCTCTGGTAGCAAAAGCTCCAGCAGGAGTGGGAGTGGAAGCCTCGGTGCGCCCGCTGGCGCACCGCCATCAGGGGCATCGCCCAGCCTCAAAGGCCCAGGAGCAGCAAGCAGCACCTTGACTGTGCCGGTCATGCCTGCTGGCGGCTTTAGTGCACCCCCGTTTGGTGCCCAAAGCGCCCCCAGGGCAGCATTGGCGTCAAGCCAAGGGCCGTTCAGTGGCACGCTTGCCACGCTGGGCTCGGCATCTGGAGGGTTTGGCGTCCCGAGTGGCGAACCTCAGCCAGGAGCGGAATCACGCCTCAGTGGCATCTTTGACGCCCAGGATGGGCATCAGTCCGCAGCGGCGACAGGCCTAGGCAGAGCAAGCAGCGTACTTCCAGCGTCAAGCTTTGCCTCCACTGCCCCAAGCCTTACCTCGGCTGCACCAGGCCTGGGCTCAGCCTTTGGGCTCACGGCTGCTGCCTCATCAGCAGCATCATACTTTGCCCCAGCGGCCCTAGCCCCGCCTGGGAGCAGCCAGCAGAAGCAGGGGCAGCTGCAGCAGCAGCACCAGCAGCAGGCCTCAGGCGGTGATGCTGCTGCTGCTGCTGCTGAGGGCAGCCAGCAAGCCCCATGGGCAAAGCACCAGCAGAGGCAGGAGCGGCAGGAGCGGCAGCAGCAGGCCTCAGGCACCCCTGCTGCTGTTGCGGGAACCAGGCAGCAGCCATCGCGGCTGCAGCAGACAGGTTCCCCAAGCACGCCATCTTCCCTCAGCCAGCAGCAGCCTGCTGCGGCCTCAGAGCCCTCGTCTCCTGCAGAGTCCAGGCGGCCTGGTGCAGCAGAGCGTCAGAAGGCTGCTGCCAAGGTACAGCATTCCAAGAAGTCAACTGCACTCTGGGGTGTGGGCGGCTCATGCATGTCCGGCATGCAGGCCGCGCTTCTGGCCTCAGAGCCTCACCTCTCTGATGCATTGCTCTGCTGGTAGTATGGAGGCATAGTAGTTGTGAAGGCTGCTGTGATGCACTTGTTGTCACTTCTCCGATAGGGGACTGTCGTGCTCCAGTGCGTCCAGCCTTGCATTGCCAAGCCCCTTCGTCAGGTCTTCCCAGGAGGAGCACACAAGCAGGCTGCAAACACGCCTTGCTCACAGGACGCCTTGCTCAGAGGCCAACATTCCAGTGACATGGTGGCTGCCACTGCAAACCCTGCCAACCCTGCTTGTGCTTCTGCAGGCTAGCTTTAGGGTTGCTGACGATCACAGGCAGCAGGTGCTAGGGCCCCAGCAGAAGGGCAAGGGTCTCCAAGGCACCCCTGAGCAGGGCTGCCACTCTGTTGGGGCTGAACAGCAGACATACCCTGCTGAGGCTGAGAAACAGGGCCAGGCCCGCCAGCACGAGCGCAGGCAGGACATTGAAGCCGCCATTGCCAGGGTGGACAGGCAGGAGCCCCAGCTGGCAGGTGAGGTGTGAGGCCTGCATTGAAAGGCCTGCAGCATTGCATGCTGCTACATCTGGGAAGCCGGCATAGCTGCCTTTTGGCAATCTAAGCTGGCAGCCCCAACAGGTGCTGCACAAAAGGACAAAAGAGTGCAGCATGAGAGACTGCCCCCAGCAAGCAGGTCATAATAACTTGATACATCTCTGAGGTTGCTGTAAGGCAGACTTACGCTCAGAGGACCTGACCCCCTGCTGCCCTCCTGCTTGCTGTGCAGGCGAGTCCCCTGGGTGATCAGCACAGACCCTCTGACCACCAATGCCTTACCCCAACCCTGTCGATCAGCAGCAGTGCCTCACTCTATAGACGTTCTGTCACAGTGCTGACCTCCCTGGCTTGGTCCCCTGACCCAATGCATCATTGCCTGTGTGCAGGCGAGGGCTCGCAAGTGGCCCGCATGGAGGCTGACTTCCTCCAGTCGCTGCATGAGGTGGCGCAGCTCAGTGCAGCCATGGACGCACGCATGGCACAGGTGCGCAGTGAAGCGAAGGGCACTGTACATGACTTCAAGTCGTGACCCCTCAGCTACCCCACTTCTTTGCATTCTCTGCTGATAGTCGCCTCTGAACGTCAGGTGACTCTGATGAAGGCCATCACAGATCCCCTGAACTTGAATTGACAGTGATGCATGCCGCCCCAGCAGGGCCTTCATCTCCTGAAGTCATCTCATACTGCCCTGCTGAGAGTGTGTCAACTCTGCAGGTGGATGGCTGCTCGCTGGAACCCAATGCCCCCTGTAGCGTGGTGCAAGACATAATGTGGGCTTGTTGATGACTCTGCATGGCTGCTTTGCAAGTGTGTAGCAATGTGCAGGACCTGCGACCATGAGCTTTAGGAGTTTCTACATCTGTCAATATCAATGCATGCAGGTGGATGATGATTTGCAGGATCCCAGCCGCGGCCCCAAGGCCTTCCAGAGTGTGGAGAAGGACACGCAGAGCCTGGCACAGCGCCTGGCAGAGCTGATACAGGCGCTTGCAACTGAGCGGCTCAGGGCTGAGGGGCTGCAGAAGGCGACCAAGGTCAGCCTGTTTGGTGCCTTCACTTTTGAAAGGCATGGCTGCCTGTCATTGGGTTGCCTTGCTCTGTGGCTGTGGGTGAGCACCTTACGGCTGAGGGGCTTATAAGCAGGCAACAGCAGCCCCAACTGGAGCGTGGCTGTTGCTTGCACCTGGTGCTGCACTTGAGCTTGCCTTGCACTGGGCCTGGCAGGTATGATAGGACCCCAGAGGTTGTGTTTTGAGGCACTGCAGAAGGCAGTCTAGGTAGCTCGTGTCAGCTCCGTGCGCTTGCGTTGGCCCCAGCACTTCTCTTTGCTTGAATGAATCGTTTTGCTGCAGGTTAGGTCAGTATGGCACCCAGACACCGCCAGCTTGCCATTGTCAGCTTAACATCTGCTGCAACAGATGGGCACCCTCTGTTGTCAAGCACACACTGAGTGCCTGCGCCAACCTCTTTTGGCTACGCTGGCACTGCTGTGAGCTCCGTGCCCCAACTCTGCACCTTCTGAGCAGCACAAAACAATTTGTCTGCCATCCCTGTAGGACATGCAGCGACGCAGCACAGCGCTGGCCATGTTCTGGCCCAACACGGAGGCAGCACAGGAGGGCCAACACCCTGGCGCTGCCAACAGACCCGACTCTCGCAAGCAGCACCAGCAGCTGCTGGCCAGAAGGCCCATGGAGCCATCTCTGGCTGCCAAATTCAAGGGAGCCCAGCAGCTAGCTATGCAGCTGCGCAGGCGGGCAGCTGAGGTGGAGCATTTTGTGCAGGCAAGCCATTGCAGTGTGTGGTGCCTTTGTCTGATGTGATATGAGAACGTAGGACATCTACATGTTTAGCTTTTAGGTGGGGTGCTCTGAACAGAGCATTTGCATGCACATGTCTGCATTTCAGATTACCAGATATGCAGCTTGCTCCTGGGAGCCAGCATGCGGAGCAGCTGGTAAAGGGCGTGAAGGGGCCAGGCAGCAGAGGTGCAGTGGCCCATCCCCCCGATATATGTAAGATTCCTTCACCTGAAAGGGTCTGACCTCTGTCTGGCTGGTGGGAACACACAGATGGCCTGGGCATTAAGACGAGATATGCTGGATTCGCATGATGTCAAGGGGCTGACTGACCAGGCACTGCGCTCATGGTGATGGCAGGCGCCAGCTGCAGTGACTGCTGTTGCTGTGAAATGTTTGTCATCAGTGGGCCAGGTCCCTTCAACCCCTCCCTTCCTCCATCTCAAGCGGCTAACATGTTCACACCTTTTTGTTGGACATGCCACCAGATTCCTGCAAGGCACAGCACTGTCCTTCCAGAGGGCAAGCCATTGGTCCTTAGGATGGACGGTGGCTTCACTAACCTTCATGCAGCAGGCACTGCCAAAGAAGTAGGATGGGCCTGCCCATGTCACTCGATCTGGGGCTATGTCTGCATATGCATGCTGCAGGCACTGCTTTATAAGCAGGTCAAATTCTGCCTGGGCCCCTCCTCTCCGACTGCAAGTTAGCATCATTGCATTAGATGTGCTGCAGGTGCTGGCCAGGGAGGATGACACTTGCGCCCAGCTTGGCTCGTCTCGTGACTGGGACCGACTGCGCCAGACCATCAACGAGCATGGGACCATTATGCAGCGTCAGGTGGGGCTAAAGTCTGCACTTAAGCTTGGCCTGCATGCCCTTGAGGCATCAATGCTAGGTGCTATGGAGTTTGCACTCTGAGGTCAGCCACAGGCCAGTCCTGCAGCGCCGGCAGGCCATGTCCAAGGGCTTCGGATGACCACACCAGACCTTAAGAACGGATGGCGCCACCAGCAAGCGCCAGTCGGGAAACACTTCACTTTGAGGCTCTGCGTTTCTGTACATGCAGTATCAGGGAATGCTATGGCTGCGCATCAATGCACGTGCAGCATTTGGGTCGACGGCTGCTACTTCGGGTCAGAACTCAGTGGCTGTGGTTGCACCTCCTGGTCACCTCCAGAGTAGTGCTGGTGGTGTTAGGCACCTGTTGTTGTTCCTTTCCAAAGGCACTGCCCAGCATGGGATCAGTCATGCAGCCCTGTCTTGCTGCACTGCTGTAAGGCTGTACTGCACTGTCCAGCAGAGGCAACATCTGACACATGCACTCATGTTCCCGCTATATCACCTGCTGCCAGCTCCGTCGTGCTTGAGCATGTGTACAGACTGCTGCCTGATGCGGCGCTGTGGTGTGTCAAGGGTCACCAAAGTGCTGCCAATGTCCCTTGAACTGGGAAATTTATGGTGCGCCCCTGCCTGCAGGTGGTGCAGGTGGCCCAGCTGCAGACGGCCGCGGAGCAGGCGCAGCTGCTGCAGGTGGGTACCAGACGCAGGCAATGGGTGCACCTGCCATGCACGTATGCAGTGCATTGCGGCTGTGCATGTGCGTCTTGGAATGCCAAAGCATAACTAGCATTGGTGCGCAGCAGTTTAGTAGTGCAGACTTGGTGCAACAGGGGCTGTGCATGTGTTGCACAACAGGCAAGCTGCTGGCCAAGCGCCAGCTCTGGATGCAGGAACCCTTGAGTGCAAGCACTCTGTACTAGACGAGCTGCATTGCGGCATGCAACTTGTAGGAGTTAGGATTCAGATGCAGCTCTGCAAAGCGGCTCTGGTGTCATCAGTGCGCATCTGCGTATGGAGTTTGCAGCAGCTGCATCCTGCAGGATCAGTAGCTAGCATGAAAAGTTGTCTCACAAAAGTCAGCACAGAAGGCAGCCTTGTCGTTGCAAGGGAGAATAATAGTATGCTGGCTTCTCTGAGGGCAGTAGCAAGCTGGAGGCCCCCAGACAGGCTTTCATGGTGGCGCCTCATCTTCAAGCTGGTTTTCTGCAGGTGGATGAGGCAACAGCTGCACTCCGTTTTGACAATAGCGAGCTGGAGGCACTTGCCACTGAGGATTCAACAGACTCAGATGATGAGGAGGTTGTCGGCCTCAAGCTGCGCAACCACTCTGAAGTGGTAGCCTCTGCAAGAGCTCGCACTCAGCGGCGCGGCGTTTTTGGGCCCATCGATGAGCAACTCGCCAAGCTGTCGCTTGGATCATCACCCCTGCGCTCGCCTTCAAGGTGGGGCACAACATCTGTGGCGGCCCCAAATTTGCATGTCAGCAACAGCAGGAGCTTCTTTGTTCCCAGCAACAGAGCATGTGTGCACCCATCAACTAGCATCAGATGCCTAAGCTGCCGCTTTGGGCCTCGCCCCTGCACTTTCTCGCAAGGTGGGACTTGGCATCAATTGCGACAAGAGCTCTGCTTAGATAGCAGCAAGTGCCTCTTGATGGGTGGCAGTAAAGCATACATGTATCTCAGGAACAAGCATGCTGCCCAGCCATGTGCTGTGTAGACACTGTACATTGGAGCTCATGGCGTTATGTGTTTGAGCAGCAAGCTCTCTGGCTATAAGGCAGGCCTCAAAGCACTTGGGCTACCGTCCATGCACAAGGATGTGTCAAGCCCCGCTACCCTGCAGGGCCTCCCTGCTGTCTCTCTAGTTGTTGCTGCACTGCAACCCTCGGCACTCCCTGACACACTTGACGCTGTGTAGGTACAGTTTCTCACAGCTGTTTGTGGGTTCCAATACACAACACATTGCACTATGCATGCTTGCCATTGCTCCAGGGGCCTCTGCTGCTGGCCTGGCAGATCCTGCTCATTAGCGCAGGCACAGTATTGATACCAAGCCGTCATGCCCATTTTTTGGTACAGACTGTCACCAAAATGCTGTCAAGGTTGCTTCCATGCAGCCTGGCAGAGCAGGCAAAGTCAGGCCTGAGTGCAGACACGCTTGACATTCTGAGGCGTGCATCTTGCAGATAATTGCATGTAGCTCTGCAGGGGCACATCACAGCGGCCGGCACAGACAATCCTGATGCGCCCTCACAGGCAAAGTCTTCCAGTTGGCCAATTGTTCTGCTGTGCAGGTCATTGCCACTGCTGGGCTTGCGGGGTTTGCGTCGCAGCCCTGGCAAATTGGGCACCGCCTTTGCAACACTACTTTCCCCTATTGAGCTGCAGGTCGTTGCCTGTGTCGCCATGGCAGTCGCTCCGCAGCAGCCCAGCAGGGCAGAGGCAGCGCGGCCTGCTGCGATCGGTCAGCGCTCTGCCCCGGACACGACAGCAGGCGCCGGAGACATCTGTCTGGGCTGGGCAGTCTGGGGACAGTTTGAAGGCCGGCATCCTCAAGGTATGCTTCAGGCCGTACAGAAAGTTTCTGTTATAGCAGACGCATTGGATTTTCAGTGCGGTGTCGGTGGACAGCCTGCACGCCACTACTCTCAAGGTCTGTATCAGGCCGTGCACCTGCCTTGTTGGCTGATGGGCACCCCTGCATCGCCCAGGTTGTCTTGCCCAGTGGTACGTCACACCACATGCACAAGTCTGAGCTGATGGGGTTCAGGGGCTGCGGTTTGTGCCTCCTCTGGGTAAAAACACTCCCCAGCACTGGCCACAAAACAAATGTGGCCTGCAACGAGCTGCTACCGACAGACCTGGGTTGTTGGTCAGCTGTGTACAGTTGTTCTCAAAGCCCAAGCTCCCTCATTGACTGTAGGCTGCTGGCAGTGGGCGCAGGCTGCAGGCCAGCAAGGCCAGGGTGGCAGCAGCCAGCCTGGGGTCTTCGCCCACTAAGGGCCTGCTGACCGATCCTGCGGGCGCAAGCTATAGATCTGCCCCCAGCAACATTACCTTTGCTGCTCCCAAAACCCGGGAGGAGGCCAGTGAGCCTTAGCTGCCTAACCACGTTGTGTGTTGCTGTGTGCTCTTGTTGTCAGATGAACGGGTGTGAGGCAAGCAGATGCTGTCTTGCCTGCATGTTGAGACAGAAGTCACCCCCTGCAACATGGGGTGTGGCTGCTGGGTCGCCAGCTGGAAGCTGCCCATGCTGCATTCTGTACTGTGCTGGTCCTATTATTTGGGTTTGCACATTCAGCAGGAGCCCCTTGCAACCCCAGCCTTACCTCAGCTGTCAGACATGCTGCAGCTGAATGAATGCTGCTGTGCAGGCATTGCGCAGCGCATGCAGATGTTCCCCTCGTCCAGGCAGCATGCCGCTGCAGTGGTGGGGGTGCAGGCGCAGGACCCCTCCCCTCAGCAGCCGGACTCACCACCCCACAGGGTGCGTCCTGCAGGGGGTTGACTGGTTCAAGAGCACAGCTGTGCAATGATAGAGAGTTGCCCTGCAGGCCTGGATGACTTTGTAAGCGTCTAGGTGCACTTGACCTGGGACTGTTCAGTATGGCACAGCTTGTTCCCTTGCAGAGTCGGAACATCTGGTGTCAGCCAGCTTGGCATGCAAGTCCCCGTCAAGTGCAAAATGCACAGTGTGCCCCATGCAGCCGGCTGACTCTCTTTGAGCACATCAGGCTCAATTCTAAGGGCTGGCGCAGCTTCTGCCCAGTGTCAGCCTGCTTGCACCTGGCAGCCACCAGCGGATGGGCAGGTTGCTGGGCCCCACAGCTTGCATGGCTGCTCTCAGGGAGGACTGGAGCGGCGCGCCAGCAGTGGAGGCCCCCGCGCCATGAGCATGTCGCGCTCCCCGTCCCGCGAGGGCTCAGCCCAGCCTGAGAGCAGAGTTGCACCTGGGAACAGCACCCTGGGCTTAAGATCTGGGGCAGCCAGCGCATCTGGGGCTTCTGGCTCAGGAGTTGGGGAGGAGCTGCTGCGCAAGGGCAGATTGCCAGGCGCCAGGGGCTCTGTGGGCCCGCAGCAGCAGCCCACCCTGGAGGCAGTTGCAGAGGAGCAGGCTAAGGAGGCAAAGGGTAAATGCTGTGCATATTGTGACTGCACCCCAGGCTGTTCCAGGGAAAGGCAATGTGGGGCAGCAGCAGCATGCCGACCCTGGAGGCAGCTGCAGAGGAACAGGTCATGCAGGCTGCTGCTTGCCTGCCAACTACGTGCACTGCATGGAGGCTGTGAAAGTCGGGGTCAGGGATGGCCAGCACCCTGTGTGGGTCAGGGCAGCAAGCTAGCAGTCTGAGCTTGCTGCCTGGCGAGCAATTTGCTGGTGGCAATACTGGGTATTGTGCAGAGCTTTGACAGGGGCTACCACTGCATGTTGCTCCCCTGCGCCTGTGCCACCTTGCGAGGTTTGTGCAGTTGTACTGCATCTGCCAGCAACCTGGGCAGCGCATTTCTGGGGTGTAGTGGCAGCCAGCACTGCCGTCATGGGATGCAGGTGGGCTGTCCATAGCTCGCACCGCCAAGGCCGACAGCAGACCGGCAGCATCACAGGGGGCTGCAGCGGGAGCAGCTGCCAGCTCGGCTGCAGGGGAAGCTGCACTGCGCAGAGCAGCGCCTGCAGGACAGAGTGCCACCAAGCGGCATTCTGCATCTGGTGGGAGCCAGCCGCCGCTGCCCTCCAGGGCCCAGCTTGAGGTGAGGCACGCATGTATGGATGCCAACAGATGTTACAGGCTCTGGTTTGGGAGCCTCTGTTGCCCTGCCAGGTGGCGTAGGGCATTTGGTGGGTCTCAACTGCTGCCCGCTCTCTGTTTTGCAGCCTGAGGTGAGACAGGTGCATTGTTTGCATTGTGCTCGACCTAAACTAAAGCCGTCGATGCCTGGCTTCAAGGTGATAGCCGCTGCCTTCCAGAGCACAGCCTGAGGTTAGCAGGGGTATGTAGGCGCCACCAGCTGCAAGGAGCTGTGGTTAGTGTGCAGGCTTTGTTGCCCTGTCGGTCTGCAGTTTGGAGTTGTTGCTGCTCTCCAGGATGTAGCACAAAATGGGCAGGGTTATGTTCGCTGCCTTCAGCTGCAATGGGCTGTGGCTGATGTGCTAGCTCTGTTGCCTTGCCCAAAGATGCTTGTGATCTGTTGCCGCTGCTTTGAAGGCGCTGCCTGAGGTGAGCAGGGATGTGTGGCTGCTACCAGCTCCCATCAGCTGTGCTTGGGGTGCAAGCTGTGAAGCCCTGCTTGGAGGCGCCTGGGAACAGTTGCCGCTGCCCCCCATGGCACAAGCTGAGGGAGCAGGGGTAAAGGTCTGCCGTCGACTCAATCGGGAAGCTAAAGGTGCTGCACCAAGCACTTGACTCTGCTGCTTTCCATCTTGTTCAGATATCAACTCTGTGAAGCAGTGCAATATGCAGCATCTCTGGAAGCCTTCACCAAGAGGGACAGTCTTCCCCAAGAGGGACACCTGCAGCTCTTGCCTTGCGATCACACACCAACAGTCTGAGTACAACCAACCGTTCGTTTCTTGCCCTGCAGTCTGCCCTGAGGCTGCATGAGGGGACTGGGTCAGCCCCCAAGCTGAAGGCCGAGAGTGCAGTCCCCAAAGCAGGGGCTAAGCCTGCAGCCAAGCCGCCCAGCTCGGGAGGGCCGCCGCCCATGCCCACCAGGGCTCAAATGCAGGTGTGCCAACTGCTTTTCATGCTTGATCTGGCAGCGCTCACATGCAGGTGCGTAGCAAACATGCCATGTGATACTGGAGGCCGAGGCACCTGTGCTCAGCTCAGTTCAGATACAGTTGTACCAGGTCGCTGTCAACCCGCTGTTGTACAATGTGGCCTGTTGCCCAAGCGGGCCCAGCCGTGCATGACTGTTGTGTGAGTTGCATCTAGCAGGGCTCAAGCAAGTGTGCTGAGCCACGGGAAATTGCTGTTTGCTGACTGCATGGTTGCTACCTTGCCCAAACAAAGGCGCTGTGTGTGCCAGCAGCCTGATGTGGTCAATGAGCCTCTTGCAGCATGCCAAGCCCTATAGATGGATGATGATGACGCCTGCTGTGACTGAGACATAGACAAAAGGCTGAATGTCACCACATATGAACGCCTTCACTCTGAAGTACTGCAGGTCAGCCATACCCTCTGGAGCACCTGAAGGGCCATGCTTCAGTCACCCAATTGAATACTGCAGAGGTCAGCAATGCCCCAATCCTGTTGTGCTGTGCAGGCCGCCAAGGAGGCAGGCGAGAGCCAGCTGAAGGCCAGCACACCAGCCCCCAAGGCAGCTACGCCGGCTGGGCAGGCTGCACCCAGCACAGCAGCTGCCACCCCCCCGGCCGTGTGGCCCGCTGCCAGCTCTGCAGGCTCCAGCAGCGCCTCTACCGCAGCCATCAGCGCAGGCTTCAGTTGGGGCTCTGCCTTTAGCACTCCTGGAGCACAGACCTCTCCAGGAGTGAGCTCAGCACCAGGAAGCGGCGGGGGGTTGAATCTCGCCAGCACCACGGGCAGCAGTGGGGCCTTTGGCTTTGGGGCCTCCACAGCTCAGAGCAGCACGGCTGCAGCGAGCGCAGCAGGCAGCAGCGGGGCATTTGGGTTTGGGGCTGGCACTGCTGCCACTGGCAGCGGTGGGATCTTTGGCTCTGGGGCAGGCGCTGCCCCGTCTGGCAGCGGAGCTTTTGGCTTTGGGGCTCCCTCAGCTGCTGCTACGGCTGGCAGCGCAAGCAGTCAGGGGGCGTTCAGCTTGACACAGGCCTTTGGCCCTGCTACCTCAGGTGCTGCCGCAGGCCCTGCCGCCAGCAGCGCTGCCCTGGGCTTTGGTGCATTGTCTGGCTTTGGAGCGTCCAGCGGCTCCGCAGCTGCAGGTCTGCCCCTGTCTGGGTTTGGCAGCCTGCCATCGGCCAATACAGGGGCGGCGTCAGCCTTTGCGCTGTCAGCCTTTGGCGCGCCGCCATCTCCAGGCTCGCCCTCAGGTGAGAGCACGCCTACATTGCAGTGTATGCAGTTTTGCCGTCAAACTGTGGCTTGCCAGCATAGGGCACTACCATTTTCAGGCTTCCTCTCAGGTGAGTCTCCTCTGGCACAGTGTACACGATTTTGCCATCAGGCTGTGGGTCACTAGCCCGACAGGGCACTCTGTTGGTAAAAGTAACAGCCCTGTACATCGCCCCTGCCATACTTTCCCATAGGCTCAGCATCCCCAGGTTGTCCCTCAGGTGTGCAGCACTCTTTGGCAAACTGCTTGAATGGGCTCAACAGGCATCCGTTTCTGCTTTGTGCTCATGCCGACCTGAAGTGGCCAACACGAGGTTGTGGGAAGCCCAGCCGCGTTGAGAGCAGGTGAGCAATGCATGTGCTCAAGAATTGCTCAATCAGAGAATATTGGCCCTATTTGGTTCTGCTCACCTGGCCTGTGCACTTGTCTTGTCTCAGCACTTGCTGTGCAGGGCTGCTTCTATGTCTCACTGTTGCAATCTCTGAAGGTACTCAGTGCAGTTCAAAACTGACAGCGCTTTAAGGTGCAGGTTTCAGCTCCAATGCTGCCAGCTCGGGCGGGTTTGGCTTTGGGACGAGCGCGGTGGCACCTGCCTGGCCCAGCACATCGACAGGTGATCCAACAGACAGGCTTCCATCTCAGTTTGAAGGTGCAGGGCGGCTCTTGCATCCAGCATTGGTGTGTGCTTGGCATCATTTTTGCCCCAAAGTATGACTGTTCACTCTGTTGCTCTAGAGAGGCACGCTGCACTGCTCCATCCAGGGGCATCCACCACCCCGACTCCTCTGTTTTGGGCAGCACATGGCTGCCTGTGCCCCCTGCAGACAGCTCTGTGAAAGGTGGCGCCAGCAGCGGAGCACAACCTCAGCAAGGCCAACACCGCTGTCTCTGTGCGCTGCATGCAAAGCCTCTGAAGGCTGCGCGTCAGCTGTTGGTGGCTGCCCAGAAAACATAGTGTGCTCAGCAGGCTAGTTTGGCTGTCTCTGTGCTCTGCAGTCAGAGCCATGGGTTCAAGCAGCACTGGATGCACTTGACGCTTGTCCACAGGCCTCAGACTGCTGCCTGCAGGTCCTGCAGGCGGCAAGTTCAGAAGTGCTGCCAGCAGCGCGGCAGGTGCTCTAGCTTGTTGTCTCATATTTAGTTTCCTCGACCACGTTTCCTGCAACGGCTACAGAAAAGTAGAGCACACGACACCAGGGCAGGGGGTGTCCCTCTCATGGGTGCCTGGCAACTCTGACAGGGTGCTTGCCAGGCTTGCCAAACTGCTCTCTGTGCTTGACAGGCGGCGCGCATGACATGGTGTCTTCATTGCAGCAGGTACCCCTGCAAATTGTAAGCAAGCTTTGCACCATTCCCGGCATGCCTTGCAGTCAGCGCATCTGGAGACGGCACCAGCAGCACCGCTGACGCGCCGGCCAGTCTTCAGGGTTGGCAAGCTTGACACACTTTCCTGCATGTGCCCTGCAGGCGGCACATCTGGAGGTGGGGTCAGCAGTGCGGCCACTCCCCCAGCCAGCCTGGCCTCTGGATTTGCCGGCTTTGGGCTCAGCAGCCCCGCCACGCCCCAGGGAGGCCCGGCGATGAACCCTTTTGGCGGTATGAGCTCCACCCCTGCAGCCTCCAGCAGCGGATTTGGGTTTGGCCAGCTGGCCACGCCGTCAGGTGAGGCACTACAGAGGTGCAGCCCTGCACTGGGGCTTCCTTGCTGTCAGCCAACACATCAACCTTGACTTGGGGTTAGGCGCCCACCAAGGCTGCACCTTTGCTTTTAGTACCTGCTCCCTGAGCAGAGTGCCGCCCCTTCAGCAGCAGATGTGATGGCCGCCAGCTGGGCACACCATCAGGGGGATTTCATCGCAACGCTGTCCCTGTGGTGGGATACCTGCCTGCTGTTTTGAACTGCACAGCATCCCTGACTGGCACAGCCAGGCCGTGGTCAGCCAAAAATTGCCTGGCCATGTTAGGCCCTGACTTGACCAGTCTGCGACTGGAATGCGAGTCATACACGCATGCATTGAATGGGAGCTCCCAATGCTTTGAAGATCTGTGGTGACCCTGTGCAGGTGCCTTTGAAGCCACCAGCTTGGCTTCAGGCAGTTTTGGGAGCTTTGGTGGCAGCAGCAGTGCTGCCTCTTTTGGAGGGAGCGGGGGAGGCCTTTTTGGCAGTGCTACAGCGCCTTTTGGCGGCAGCGGCAGCAGTCCTGCAGGGGCAAATCCTTTTGCCCCTGCCGCCACTGGGGCACCTAGCAATCTCTTTGGGGGCACCAACTCTGCTGTAGCTGGCAATGCATTTGGAGGCAAGCCTCTTGGGGTCTGTGCTTCTGGTAAAAAGCTCAGAAGTAGGCGCCTCTCCTCGCACGAGGCCTCTGGCAGACCTGCGCCTTTGTCTCATCAGCCTTTCGCGGCACCAGTCTTGCTGCAGTACTTACCAAGTAAACCTGCTCCTGCCAGTGACAGGCGCTGGCCCCAGCAAGGCAGCGGCCAGGCAGCAAAGCTGAGGGACAGCTGGCTGCCCTGCAGGCGCCTTTGGACAGCCTGGTGCTTTCAGCAGTGTGAGCGGAAGCAGCGGCTTTGGGCAGCCAGGGGGTTTCCAGACCCCCGCATTTGGGCAGCCTGGCACACTTGTCTCTGGAGCTGGCCAGGCCGCCACTCCTGGCTCCAGCTTTGGGCGGCCAGCTACCCCAGGCGGGGCATTTGGGCAGCCAGCTACCCCTGGCTTCGGCCAGGCTGGCACTCCTTCCACACCCTTTGGCGGCGCCGTTACAGCAGGTGATTGGGTCTGGACATGTGGTCCTTGTGCAACTTCATAACAGCAGCCTCAACAGACACTATGTCAGCCATGATGCCTACGAACTCACAGAAGTGTACCTGCATGATGTTTGCTGCCGCCAACTTTATCTTAGCCATGCTGTGGGTGTTCATGATCCTGCCAGCAGCAGCCCTGCAGATGCCATCGCAACCTGGCACATTCTGTGCACGAAGGTCATAAGGGGAGACTGCCTTCAGGGGCACCTGTGCATGCCTCATCACTCAAGGTACATGCCATGACAGGCTCAGGCTTTGGCGCTTTTGGAGCTGGCAGCACAGCGTTTGGCCAGAGCGCTGGGTTTGGCGCTGCAGCTCAGCAGGGTGGAGGCTTTGGGGCTGCGGCTCAGCAGGGCGGTGGATTTGGAGCCTTTGGGGCAACCAGCCCAGCGTCAACTCCCAAGCCCCCAGCAACAGGAGGCAGCACATGGGCCATGCGCAAGTAAAGCCACCTCCTCATCATCCTTGCAGTGTCTGCAAACTCATGAAGCAGCCGCTCACGAACTTTGCAACACATTATTGCAACAGTTTTGCAGACCAGTCAACTTCCATGACAAATGAACAGCGCAGTCTGGTAACAGCGGGTGGCCTGCAAAAGGCATGTAGCTGTGCTTCATGCTGTGTCTTGTATGCAGCCTGGTCACTGCCGTGGTTTGGGTTTGCCAGCAGACTTGGTGTGCCAGATCACACCAGCATGTATGTTTTGGATGCTGCATCAGAGTCTTGAGCTGCAGTGATGACAATGCTTTGGCCTTTCAGCTTGGGGTGCAAGTGTTGCATTTGCAGGTTGAGGGCTTGTTCTGTAGCCGCCAAGTCTAGAAGATGGCTGGTGCCCTGGTGTGCCAAGTGACAGTGCTTGTGAGCTCAAATCAAACGATGAAAGTACTCAGGAGGGATGGCATTCAGCAAAAGCACGAACAAAGATTGTGTCAGTTCCCCTACATCAGGCAGTTTGCAACACTCAGCAGTGCTGTTCTAGGGGGTAGCAGAAAAGTATCAGCTGTCACTGTATGCTGTACATTTGTGAGAAGAAACTGTCCGCCCAGTAGGGGCCTGTACATCCCAGCGGATTTGTGCATGATGCGCAGACTGGCAAGCAAGAAGCTCAATGAAAAGCTGAGTCTTGTTGAGAGCTGGGCTCCGATGATGGCCACTGGTGAAAGGAGCAACTGCTGTGTTGTAAGCTGGTTTCTGGATGGGATAACATCTCGTGCTCAAATCAGTGCGCTCTTGAATGTCTGCTCCTCAATGCGCAGGGCATCGGCAATGTGCCCCTGCAGCATGAAAGGTGCTCTCTACCATTGCAGCTTGCGTTTTGCAGCTTGTGACAGCAACCAAGGCAAGGGCAACGACAATCTCGACTGTGCAAGAGCACAGCAAGCAGAGCAGCAGATAGCATCAAGTAGGTCAGCACAGGACATTGGGCAGGGCAGGTGAACAGTAACAGGTGAGTCAGCAATAGCTAAGGGGACGAGGCAGAAGAACAGACCTGACAATGACTACAACACAACAGAGCTGAGGAAGCAACCCCTTGTTCCTCATGGACACAAAGCGTTCCCTCACCTGCAGCTTACGGGCGTCCATGATGAGGGCCACCAAATTGTCAAACACGGTCGACTCGTGCTGGTTGAACACGGAGCGCTTCTCTGCAGGCAGGCAGGGGGGTGAGGTGTGAGACGCAACACTGCAGCTCATGATGGACGCAGCACGCAGAGAGTGCAGCTTCAATTGAGGCCTTGCTGCACATATCTTGGAAAAAAGCTGCGCCCCTTGGCAACCAGGCAGAGGGTGCAGGTGCAGAGGCTGACAGATCAGCTCAGGCTCCACAGCGTCCTCAACCAGGCGCATGAGCAGATTGTGTGACCAGCTGATCCAAGTCACTAGCCTTGAGTCAGCATAGATACCGGCATGGCTGGGAGGCCAGCAGCCACACCCCTGGCGCCCAATACCGGCGCTGCCTGAGGACCTTCAGATACCTGTCAGTGCTGTTCAAGCCACTGATCATGGCACTGTTTGGGAACACCTGCCTGGCACCAGCAGGAGGGCCAGCCTCCAATCCTGTGGCATGTTCAGCCCAATGCTGCTTGTAGTTTTCTGAGGTGACTTCACGCCGCCCGCCCCAGCTCACCGTCCAGGGACACCTGCTTGGCACTCAGCTGGGAGGCCAGCTCTGGCTCCACAGCATCCTTTGCCTGCTGCTGCCTGACGCGCTTGAGCTCCAGCTTGTTGAACTCGCGGCGGGTACCGTCGAAGTTCAGGCGAGCCTTCTCCAGGGTGCCCATCTGGGCGCTGCATCAAGAGAAGGGAGCCAAGTGAGCATGGCAGTATGGCAGGGCAATGATGAGGCCTTGTGCAATTGCCAGCCGAAGCGATGTGCAGTAATGTGTGGCAGTAGACCCCTGCAGCTGCCACCACAGGAGAAGCTGCAGCTTAGTATGGCTGCGGTCTTCTGTGCAGTGTGCTGCACGCCAACATTGCTGACAGCCCAGCAGCTCTCCACCTCAAATGCCCGTTGCTCGCTGCTTGCAGCTCAGAACACCAAGGAGTCATGAAGCCCAGCATGCCGAATGAGGGAATGAGTTTACACCCTTGAAAGTGGCCAACCTGTGCAGCCTGTGCAGCTACCAAATGTTGCAAGCTCCCTGCATGGCGATGGAAGGCGCAGTACGCAGGTAGCAAGTTGCGGCGGAACCTCCCTGCACAGCCCAACCGAGCAGCAGGCACTACCTGTAGGGCCAAGCTCAGAAAGGCACAGCTCAGAAAGGCAAAGCCTAGGAAGGCAAAGTCACCTGAAGGAGCGCCAGGTGCGCAGCCAGTCATTGATGGGGGTCAGCACATCTGAGTTCATCTTGGTCTCCTGCACAGCAAAGCGCAATCTGGCAGTCAGAAGCAGGCTGCACAGCCTGGTGTGAGAGACACTGAGAGCAGGTAGCTGCACTGAGCGTGTCTTGAAGCTGAGCGCAGGCAGCTGCATTGCAATGCAGTGCAAGGCGGCCGCTTCCGCAAGCCAGACCCACCGACTGCTCGACGGGCAAGGCAATCGAATTTAGGCAGGTTGGGGTCCGTGAAGGCCCTACAGCAATGATTCAGCTCCTGCTGGCAGCTGTGCATGCACGAGCGCTCCGCTCAGACAGCAACTGCCTCTTGTTACACACTACAAACCTGATGCAATGCTCACTGTGCATGCACAAGCCCCCCAATGAGCGTGACAGTTGTCCAGCTCACCGACTGCTGCGCGATGACCTTGAGGTCGGCAGTGTTGACCAGGTGGGGCACTGTGGACAGGCCAGAGCCGCTGGACATGCCCGACGTGCTGTGGGGGGTGAATCCGCCCTCCATGTGCTGAGCACCCCCGTTGGCTGTGGGGTAGCCGGAGCCCACCTCACTGGGGTACCCTGTCATGCTGGCTGGGCCACCCACACTGGTCTGCCCCTGCAGAGCACACAGAAAGCAGCTCAAGTAGGGAGACATGTGCATGCTGGAGAGGTGCCTGCACTGGCTTTGACTGATGTCCCCATGGGGGCAACGCTATCAAACTGCCCCTGCAGAGCACACACCAGCAGCTGGATGGGGCAAAACTGTGTGCGCTGAAGAGGCACCTTTGGTTGGGTGGACTGGTGTGCCCGTGGGGGCAATGATGCTGGCATGCCCCTGGATGGGCAGCAAAACGGAGCCGAGCATGGCAAAACTGCATTGCTGAAGAAAGCACCTCGCTTTGGTGGCAATGACGCCCAGTGGCAGAGACCAACGCTGGTCAGTCCCTGCAGCATGCGAAGTCATGAGGCGGGTCAGGCACTGCCCCTTGTATGCCCCTGCATGCAGGCGTGTTCATGGCTTTGACATGCCCTGAGGGTGTGCTTGAGCAGCAATGTTTACTCATCACTCATACTCAGGCTAGACCGCCGTTGTAGCTGCCAGCCCCGGCAAGCGCAAGCTAGAACTATGCTACACCTAGCATGGTGAACAGGGCAACATGCGCCAAGGCGGCTGGGTCAAGAGCACCCACCTCAGGAAGGGGCAGTGTGTTGTCGCCGCGCTCTGTGGCCGCATACACGTGGGGCAGGGGAGCAGTCAGGGCCACCTCCGCCTGGTTCAGCATGTCTGCAGGACAAGGCATGTGCTTGACGAGTTGGCTACAGTGGGCAGCCACACATGGCAGATACACAACCCGTTCGCGGCACGAGACAAGCACCTCTGCGTGGCGCAGCATGTCTGCAGGACAAGGCACGGCACGCCCGCTGTCATACAGGTGCGTCAGGCTGGTGGGCTGCTGAAGAGGTCGGTGATGGGCGCAAACTCTGCAGGGCAGTGCAGAAATCAGCAGAAGCATGGCAGACAGAGTGGCAGGCAGCCACCTGCAGATACAGATGCAGGACTACCTATGCAATGAGCTCATGCAATGTACACCTGCAGTGCTGCGGAGCAGTCTGGCACATCAGCCGAGTGAAAACCAGCGCAGCATGTCACCAACATAAACGTGACTGCTGCTGCTCCCAGTGAGGGCTCAGGAGGCTGCCTGCAGCCCGGGCAAGGATGCAGACACATGACTGGGCCGCAGGCAGCAGTGGTGTACCCGTCGCCGAATGATTATGTCAGCATTGCGCAAGTGCTCTCGAGCGCTTCTGGCACCCCGCCTGCCCACCCTGGAGCCGTCCCGGCAACGCTGGCAGCAGACAGCTTGTCTGTGCAGCCCAGAGATCCCCAGAATGACAGGAAAGAGCGGCAGATGATCTACAAAACTTTGCCTGTGCGGCCGCCTGCTGGCGTGCAGCCTGGACCTGTGCATTGCACAGAACCTCTTGGCCACTGCCTCTGCATCCAGAGCACACAGTTTGCCCCACCCTCCCCCATTCCTGTCTCACGTTCATCGCCATCTTACTTTGCCAGGCGGCCCAGAGCCACAGCTCGGGTATGCTGTTCCAACTGCACTTGTCACGCCTGCCAGTCAAGCGAGTGGTCACCTGCAGTAGCAACCTGCAGGTTGCGGATCTTCTTCTCCACCTTCTCCACGTGGAGGCTGAACTGCTTGGCCTCTGCATACATCTTGTCAATCCTCTCAGCCTTGGTGCTCTTGAAGGGGCCAGGGGCTTTGGACTTGACCTGCACAGCAGACAACACCCTTAAGCATGCTGTGTTTTGCTTGAGAGTCTGTAACAGCTTTGGTGGGACACAACCACTGCCCCTGAAAGGGAATTTTGCGGGGGCAGAGGCTCCAAAGGTTGTGCTGAGTAAGTGACAGTTTGTAAGCTCAAGACAGGTAATACTGCTTGGGAGTGTTGATGGCAGCAGGTGAGGTAAGGGCATGCCCTGGGGCCTGAGGACCTGCGATGGTCCGAACGCAGATCTCACCCGCTCTTTGAACCTGAGCCAGCCGCCCATGGTGCCTGTGTGGGTTTCTTGCGTGGGGTTGAAGCGGAGAGGTGGGTGGGACTTGCGGAGTTCAGCAAAAACCCTGGGAGCTCTGTCACTCTTGTTGTGGTGCGAATGCGCGACCGGAAAAGGAGCTGATGTGCAGCTTTACAAAAACAGGTGTTACGATGACCTACATTAGTCACAGCAATGAAGTGGAGCTGATGGAGAGATTGCAACATTCAAACTAGCGTTCCTACGTCAGTCCTGCTCATCATAAGAAGAATCAACCGCGCCCACCTGCAGCAAGGACAGCAGCCTGAGGCAATGCCGCTGCATGCCTAAGGGCTCCTCTTGCACCTACTGCAGCTTTGATGAACCCTTGGCCTCTGCCGCCACCCCTTGCAGCATGCACAACACACTCTGTTGCCAGGCTGATCATGCCTGAGGCCACCCCACACAACCTTACAACATGACAGCACTTGTGCCTCTGGAGACTCCAACTTGTGCAGAATGCGATGTGCACTGCTTCTGTAGGGGAAAGGGGGAAAGGGGTCCGCTGGGACCCCAAGCACATGGCCTGGAGCCACACACAACTTCAGACAGCAGTGCCGTGGCGCACAGCAACCCAGTATCAATCGGGTGGCTGGGTGCTACGCAGCTGACACCGGCTGTGAGCAAGCCCCCACAGGCTCGCAACAGGGTTTACGGGCATGCAGTGGGTGTCCTGTAGGCACAAGAGCACCACACGAAACAAGAAGCACACAAGCTCAACTGACTTCGGCCACTCTCACCATGAGCTTGACCAGCCACAGGTCAGGAGTGAGGTTGATTCCCTTGCGGCCATATTCCTCAGCCTCCAGCTCCTGCAGCAACAGGCAGGACAAGCTCAGCTTCAGGGCAGTCCCTTTGCTGTAGGGACAGCTCATGCGCTGGTTTCACCAACATTGGGATCTTGGGTGGCACTGCAGGGCAGGCCTGCCCTGCAGTGCCTCCCATATCTCAGGCAGGAGCTGCCATACACCTTTCATGTGACTGCACTGTGGTCACAGCTGCAGGGCTGCCCACGCCTGTGCACAGCCGGTCCTGCACAGCTGGGGCAGGACATGACACGCAGCAGCAAGCTCACTCAACAACCGTTGTCGCAGCTGGTGCAGCCCACATTGACGTTGACTGACTTCACCACAGCACTGCAGAAGGAGGAAGTCCCCCTCCTCCCCTTTCCCCTCTGTGTCGTCCAGACTACAAACACCGCCACAGACAGTTGCGGGGCAGAGTCAGCCACAGACAGAAGCAGGATACTCACGTAGTAGCTGGTGCAGTCCACATTAGAGCCAACCGTGGGGTCATTGTCCAGCGTGGCCAGGAAGGCCTGAGCCTTCTGGTCCTTGCCCACCTGCAAGGCAGGCACAGGTATGACTGACCAGGTTTGTCACAGGCGTTTCTGTGAGATGGGGGAAGCGTGCTCTGTGCTCCTCGCTCTCTGCACAGGCAGGCAGGCACAAAGTTTGCCCTGTGAGGGGTGACACCACATCTGCACACGAGGCCTGCGCCTTCTGGTCCTTGCCCACCTGCAGGGCACAAACAAACAGTATGTTCCCGCTGTTCAAAAGGGCAGCTTCTGTCAAGGGAAAGGTGCACCCCGTGCTTCTTGGCCCTGGTCTGCAAACTGGGCCCCTTGCTCTGTGTACACACTGCACATTGAACTGTACAGGCTGGGTCCAGCCTTTCTGAAGGAAAGCAACGCCATCCTTCTGGTCCATCCACACCTGTGGGCATGGCAGACCCCAGAGCCGCAGTGTTTCTGATGGCTGCGTTGGAGCAAGGCAGGCTGCAGCTGGACTACATACAGATGGGACTGCTGCAGAGTGTGGGGCACCAGAGCGCCATTGACAGGGCTGCACGCAGCTGCCAGGTCAGCACATATGTGGGCAGCCCAGCGTTATGCGGGACAGCAGAGCAGGGCATGGAGCAGCAGGGCGCCGGGTATATGAGAAGTTTTAGTTGTTTGTTTGAGCTGGGCCAACTGGCTAGGTAAGGGCCTGATGGCAACACAAGCCCTTAGTTGAGGCTTACGGCAGAGGCGGGCAACCGGAGGAGGGGACGTTCTGACCCAGCACCTGCCTGCAGGCACTGAGTTCTGCCCGCAGGCAATGCAAAGTTCCAACACAGCTGCTGCAGACTCACTTGTGCAAACTCGAAGGCCACCGCATTGGGCCCGTAGGGGGAGTTAGCGCACATCTGCTGGGTCTGCCTGATGGAGTTGACGATGGTGTTGGCAGGTTCCCCAGTGGGCTCCCCTGCGGCAAGGGGCAGAAGGCCGTCAGATCAAGTCAAGATCCAAGTCACATAGAGGGAGGTCCAGTCAGTTGTGCCTGGCCCGCCGTCGTGCTGGCCTGCAGAGACTGGCAGAGGGTGCATGCGTCAGATGTGATGTGCAGCTGGAGCTCAGGTTTGCCCCAAGATGGGGCACAGGGTGCTCCTATCAAGGCAAACAAAGGTGTCAAGCAGGCTTGCCAGCTGGCTCCCTTGCGTACGCAGAGGGATGTGCTCGCAAAACTTCCAGGCAAGAGCATCGGGGACCAGGCAGCCATGCAAGTACCATGCAGTTCCTTGGCCAGCAGACCCAAAAGATGGTGAGGCAGCGCTCCAAGTAAGGGCAACTCTCGGCAGGGAGGCAGATCCCCAGGGCCTGGCAGAGTGAGAGTCCCTGCGTGCTGCCATAACACCAGCATTGCGGCTCAGCCCTCTTGGCAGCTTGGGGACCAAGAGCTACCTCTCATGCACAGCAACGCTGGCATGCCAAACAACAGGACGATGCTTCCTTGATGCGGTCCCTGACCAGCTCTCTGTGGCAATGGCTGGCAGAGCCGCAGCAAGCAAGCCCAGCATTGCCCATCCAGCCCTCAATCAGCTGGCTTGAGGGCAAGCAGCCTCTCCTCCATACAGCCGCCTCTGCACAGCTACTGCAGCACGCCAAACAGCATTGCAATGCTTCCCCCAGGAGGTCAGTGGGGGTGTAACTTCTGGGTTGACTTTTGGGTTGATTTGGTGAGGTCAAAAGGCGTCCTTATGCAGAGATGCCAACCCACCGTCAGTGATGGTAATGACAAGGATGGGCTTCTGCAGGCTGCGGGACTGGAGGTTGCTGTGCACGATGGGAACCAGCACCTACAGAAGAGACACAGGCACAAGCTCATTTGGGGCTGGCTGTGACTGGTGAAACACTGTACTTGTGCGCAAGCGCAATCACAAGCATGGCACTGACAAAATCATGAAGCTGCTTCCTTGCTGGACAAGCTGGGCTGTGAGGGCTGGACAAGAAGCTGTTGCCGCCTATCTCCTACTGATTCAGGAGAGGAAGAAGGATGTACTCTCATGTTATTGATGCCTGCCAGATGTGAGACAGACAGCCGCAGCAGGGCTCCTCTCAGGAGGACATCTTGCTGATTGAGCTCATCTTGATGACCTCTGGTACCTGTTGGGTGAGGGGCAGATGTGTGGAACGCTGTGCTGACTGAGCTCACCTTTGATGGTAAGGCTAGTGCCCAGCGGGTGAGAGGCAGCTTTATGGAACGCTGTGCTGGTCTGTCTAGATTAGCATTGCGGCCCTGTGACATGGCTGACAGCATGGGCAAGGCATGCATGGACGTGTGCCTCTGGTGTTCCTGAACCCAGTGGCAGCAGCTGCCGCCCTGCCGGCACCAGCGGTGATACCCAACCCCCAGCAGCGCGTGAAGGGCTGTGATTGGGATTATGCTCTCACCTTGCTGTTGAGGTTGGTGCCCAGCGGAGTCAGGCCGTTGAAGTTGACCTGCTGCAGCAGCTGGCTGGCAGCAGTGCTGTCGCGGATGCCGTTACCCTGCAGGGCAACAAGCAGAACTTGCAGGTGCCCAATTTGTTATGTTTGCATTCTGGCCACCCTGCAAGCAGATCAGAGTGCCCTGCATGCTGACTCAGGTGGGTGTGTTCTCAGCGCAGTCACTGATGCAGAGGACTCAAAGCCAGATGCAGACTGCGCACTGCAGCACACCTGAGTGCTGTTGTTCATGAAGCGGATCAGGATCCCATCATCGTCAAACAGGGTGGCCACCTGCGGGGGCAGCAGAGGAACTGCTGAGTACAGTGATGTGACCAGGCAATGCCGATTCGATGCTGGGAGGCATGCCCAGTGGAAACTCAGCAGACTAGATGCAGCAGCTACAGCTTTACACAGACCGGCAGCAAGTGCCAGGGCTGTGGCTTCCCGCTAAGCTTTCCAAGAAGATGTGCTCATGGAAAGCTCAGACGATCAGGTGGCAGGAGGTGCCAGTGCTGTGGCTGCTTGTGCCAGCTGTGCATGCAACACATTAATTTGGATGCTGCTACTGCTGTGAGGTGGTGGTGCTGACGACAACACTGCCCATGCCAGGTGTCAGAACAGATCATCGTCCAACGTGGGTAAGATGGGCAGGATGCAGCGCCGTGTGCCACTGCAGCAGCTTACTCACCTCTGCCACACGTCCCAGAATGAGCTTCAGGTCATTGATGCGCTCACCTACACGGGCAATGTGGCAGCGTTGAGCACACTGTCCCATTGTGCATGTGGGCCAATGGCAGGGCATTGGAAGGCCTCATTGTACCCTGACTGGTGTTCATTTCCAATCAGCTTCAGGCTGAGTGGGCCAGGCCCCTGTTGGGAAACTTGGGGCTCAACCCAGGTTCCTTGTGGTGGGTGGTCACAACCATGGGACTAAAAGTGAGGTAGGCTGCGTTGAGCTGTCTGTTACTATTACTGAGGCCGCTTGCTGGGGATGCACCAGACTGCAACACCAGCCTGAATGTATCCAAGTAGAGCAACAAGTGACTGGTGGGAGCGGGATGCATCCACCAGTTGCTGAGATGCTGCGTCGGGCAACAAGCCTGCTGCACCAGGAAGCACTCTCCTGGGCAGCCCCAAGCTCCTCAGCTGTGCAAAGCCCCAGATCTTGCCACAGACCCACCGTTCTCCTCAAACACCATGGAGCCGGAGTCGTCGCAGTAGATGACGATGTCGTACAGCGCCAGAGCTGCCAAGTCGTAGGCCAGCTCGCGGGGCATGCCCCACCGCTGGGCCAGCCCGCTGCAGGCAGCAGGGGACAGAGATTGATGTCTGAGTGTCAGTAAGAGATGCCCTGGCCCTTAGACCTGAGACGGCCCGCTGCAGGCAGCTGGGGACAGATGTTGCATGTCAGGTGGCAGCAAGAGATCTCCTGGCACATGAGCTGCCAGGCTCCAGGCCACCATGGAGCAGGCAGCCCCAGGCTTGACTAGGGCGCTGCATCTTGGAGAAAGGTGCCGGAAAGATTAACTGCCTGGCCAAACCGGCGTCTGTTGCTGCAGAGCATGTTCCTTGCCGAAGGTGACGCAAGGTGCTGCCATGACTTGACTCACACAAGGGGAGGCGGTTGTGGCTGGTTCACAAGTATGCTGGTTGATCATGGCTGTCACGTTGCAGGCAGGAGGCAGAGTGCCTCAAGTGGCCAGTCTAACACAAAAGCTGCCTTTGGCCTGAGACCTGCTGCTACCCCTGAGATTGCAGAACCAACAATGCTGGTGCCATGCAGGTCCAGGTCGAGCAGGGCAACAGCCATGAGACGTACTGTCAGTGCTGGTCTTAGCCAGCACTGCAGGCAGGTAGCTCTCAGTCAGGCACACCCCAATACCCAGCCCCGCCTCACTTGAAGTCGACGCGAGTGACCTTGTTGAGCACATTGTTGTACTGCTGGCTGCCGGGGGGATAGAACCCCTGCAGCTGATTCATCTGAATGATCTGCTGTACCTTGTTCTGCAGCATCTGGGCATTGCCACCCGCACCTGCGTTGCATGAAGTGGAACTGTGCCCTTTGGCATGTGGCTGCAAAACAGGAATGCACCCATAGATGAAAACTGCTGCACAGCAGGAACTTTAGGCTTCAGCATCTGCATGCTGCCGCATGTGCCTCCAGCAGAGCGCAGTGCACAGGCGTGCAGTCGCAGCAGATGAAGCTTTCATAAGCAGATATGTGTTGGTAGGAGCACCTGTTTGCAGCACAGAGCAACGTCCTGCCAGATACTAGAACACACACAACCCATCCAGGCAGCTCATTGCTGCAAAGGTGGCAAGTGATTTGCAGTGAACCCATGCACCTACGGAAGCATTGATAGAGCCACACCTTGTGTGGACTGCTGCACAGCTTTGCAAAACCATCATCTGCCCACAGATCAGGGCACACAGTGCAGCCTCAGGCTTCCGCAGACTCAACAGCCCTGATCAACGGGAGTTGGTAGCACCGATGCGTTGAACAGGTTGCACATGCAAGGTTGGGCTCAGACCATGCAGTGCAGAAAGTGGCCTGCAACATCTGGGCTGAGAGCAGGCAGGTGTATCTTCACTTGGGCCCCCCGCAACTTTTGCAATGGTGGGCTCACAAAGCAGGCAGTGTAACCTCACCTGCCACCCTGCACCTCTGGCAGTAGCGGGCTTTAAGTGGTCCTGCAGACTCAAGTGTGGCCCCCGTGCATGCCCTGCTGCAGAGCACATTGCTAAATAGCATCGTCTGCACTTGGGGCTGCACGCTTGCTCACCTGGGCCCCCACCCATGCCCTGCTGCATGCCCCCTTGCTGCCCAGGCTGACCAAATTGCCCCTGCTGCGGGGGCATGCCTCCAGGCTGCCCAAACTGCCCCTGCTGCCCCAGTCCCTGCCCTGGCTGGCCCATGCCTGGCTTGGGCTGGAAGCCACCTGCAGCAGGCAGATGCAGCACTGACATGTGTGTCTCTTGGCTATTGCCCATCCTGACCTGCACCTGCAGGGCGGCAGCGTTGTCACTTTCAGCAACATCGGTGCTGGCAGCAAAGCTCCAGGCCGACACCAGCTTTGTGGAAATCACTGTTCAAGATGCCGTCGATGTGCAGCATGATAACATGCAGCTAAGGTGAGACATCGCTGCCCCTGCCACACTTTTGCTGCGTACTGCTGGCGCTGCGTGCAGTCGGCAGGTAAAGCAGTGAGCACTGCCACAAAAAGTCTGCGACTGCGACACAACACATGACTCCTGGCTCTCCCGCTGCCCGCATGCTGCTGGGCTGTGCACAAAGAGTGAGACAGCTAGATGGTGTTGCACTGGCATGGATAGCAGGCTCGTAAGCCAACAGCTGTAATTCCAAGGGCGAAACAGACCTGGAAGCTTGTGCAACAACACAACAGGGCATGGTGAGATCTGTTGGAGAGACCTCTACACGTCACTGCTAGGGTTGACCTGAGGGCTGCTGTCATGCATATGTCACTGGCACTGCCACACTGAGGATGCCGCAGCGCATCGCAGCTTTTTAGTGGCAATCCAGTTTGCTGGCCTTTAAAGCAGCCTTTAGTAGCTGGCTTGAGCCCGGTGCGCCATGTCCTGCTGCCCCTAAGCCTGCGCTTGGCATGCCAGAACGGCAGCGTGAGGCCACTATCAAACCCAATGGTCCTGCTGTGCGACGCTCTGTGTGGAGCCCTTTCATGCCACTGCTGCCAGCGTGAGACGTGGCAGCACAAAGGCCCACCTGGCTGCCCTCCGAACTGGCCCTGCTGCCCCATCCCTTGCTGTCCAGGCATTCCTCCTGGCTGCCCTCCAAACTGGCCCTGCTGGCCCATCCCCTGCTGCCCTGGCTGCCCTCCAAACTGGCCGGGGCCGCCCTGCTGCCCAGGGAACTGGCCCATGGGGGGCTGGCCGGGGTACTGCTGCTGCTGCTGCATGCCTGGCTGACCTCCCATGCCAGGCTGGCCGCCCATGCCAGGCTGCTGCCCGCCCATCTGGCCTCCCATCCCCTGGGACTGAGGAGGGAACTGTTGCATCCCAGGCTGACCCCCCATGCCAGGCTGGCCCCCTGTGGTGAGCATGAGCTTGGTCAGCTCAGGCTCTGCCATAGCCGCTGTTCAGCAAAGGGCAGCGACTGCAAAAGCCTATGGAGCTTCCAGGGCTAGACAGGCAAGCCCTGCCTGCAGAAGTGTGGTGAACAGGCAGTAGCCTGCTCTCAAAACTGGCAGGCTTGTGTCTCTGCGCAAGGCAGCGCCGGATGCGGCAAGGAGCATTGAAACATGGATTGTGCACACTTGAGCAGTGCCTGCTGTCAATAGAATGGGGGAGAGGGAAAAGGGGCATCCAAACCCCTCATGGTGCAACACTGCACTCTCAGTGCCCTCTGCTTCTCCATGGATGGCTTCTCCCCACAAACACGGTTTTGTATTGTGCTGGACTGTTGTGCAGCAGATGCACAAAACCGAATCATGGCTCTTCTCTAGCGTGCTGATGCTTCCAAAGATGCCAAGCCCTCTAAAGTGCTGCAGGACGTGGACATCAACACCGCACAGACGCTGTATCATCTAGCAAGGGCGCCTTGTTACCATGTTGCATGCATGCAGGCTCACCAGCATTGAAGTTACCCGGCCCGCCCTGGGTGAAGCCTCCACCCTGCATGGGAGGGGCAGATGGGGTTGGGCCTCCTCCACCGGCAGCCTGAAGCTTGCTCGCCAGGCCCATGCTGACAGGGTTGCTTGATTCTTTAACTCCGGCAAGAGAGGCTGAACTGAGAAGCTTCCTCGAGAGAAGAGAGACTGAATCTAATGACATAACCCTGCAGCTGACCCCAGATCCCCTTTTCACGGGCTCAAAACCCAGCAGTTGGAAACTCTTCTGCCGGTCCACTAAGCGTCAGCTTCAATACAGCAGAATGGGACTGGCGTCGAAATTGCAAGCCGCAGGGGGCCAGCCTCCCCCTGTGCAGCAGCAGCCGGGCATGCAGCAACAAAGTGAGAAGCTCTGAGCACTGCATGCTTGAATTTGGCCATGCGCCCCTGCATACAGTGGTTGATGCCATTCATGCATGCCTGCCCTCCTTGCAATGCACATCGCTCGTGCTGAATGAACGCTGCTGTCAGGCTATGGGAGTGCTCAACCTCAGTACGGAGGCCAGCAACAGCAGGGCGGGCAATTCCCCTCTGGAGGCTTCACCAGCTTTGGGGCGCCCCCTCCAGGTGAGACGCTGGCACAGTGCGCTTTGCTTCACCTCAGGAGGCCAGGCCAGACATTCCATCACATGTCACCGATGTGTCAACCCTTGTGCACTGCACCAACAGGCGGTTGAGTGCCCGTTGAGAGGCACTTTCAAAGGCTGCGTCCTCTCCAGGGAGCCGGCCCCCTTGGCTGCATTGCCCGGCAGCTACCACTGCGTGAACACTGCCGTGCTGCCCTTGCACTTTCACACCTGCCAGTCCTGGTGAAACATTAGGAGCCAGCCCTCGCCACAGATGTGTTCGGACACCTCACATATAAGTTAGCTCAGACAGCGCTGCGGGTCAGGTAGAGGGTGTAAGTGGTCTGCAAGGGTAGCCCTCAGACAGCAGCTAATTCTCGGGGCGGCACTCCATCCCATGCATGCAACACGCTGTGGGTAAGCGCTCTGCCAAGGGGCGTAGCATGCTGGCGGAGAGCTGCCTCAGGGCGGCATCCTTTCCCCAGCGGCACTCAGCCTTTGGACCCAACGGGCATTGCAGCTCATCCCAACTGCTGGCCTGCAGGTGCAGGGCACACTGACTGCCTGCAAGACACTTTGGACTTGATGCACTTGCGCCTCAAATTGCCGGCTTGCACGTGCAGGCCAAGCTCAGGGTGGCTGCCTTGTCCCTCTGGCACAAGAATCACAAGAGGACTCTGGACTGGATAGGCGCCGTTGTTTAGATGTGGTGCAAGAACCTGGATTAGATGGGCACTGCTGTCCAAGCAAGGTGCTGCCCTGCAGGCGCAGGGCACGCTGGATAACAGCCAGGTTGCACCGTCAGGCATTGCTGTTCGATCAAGGTGCTGTCTGCAGGTGCAGCACAGCCTGGCATGGGACAGCCTCAATTCGGCGGCCCCCAGCAACAGTACCCTGGATTTGGCGGCCCCCAGCAGGAGTACCCTGGCTACCAGCAGCCAGGCTTGGGGGGGTCCCAGCAGCAGCCAGGCTTTGGGGGTGGCCAGCAGCAGCCAGCCTTTGGGGGTGCCCAGCAGCAGCAGGGCGGCAACTTGGGGCCGGCTCTGCAGTCCAAGCTGCAGGCCATCGTGCAGACCAACAGCCTGCAGGTGAGCTGGCACGCTTGTGCTCAGCTGTGACCCATATGTGCATACGGTTGAAGCATGTCAGGCAGAGCCCTTTGATACGGACTGTGGCAGACTGTGTTGCCCTTGATGTGGGCACGTCTTAGGCTCCTGCAGTTTGTGTTCAGCCTGCTAGAAGGACCTGGCACTGCATGCTGTAGACAGTCTATGCAGCACCCTGCCTGCCAATCATCCCATAACAGCAATCAGCTCTATTTAATCATTCTTCTGGCTGCCATCTGGGCTATCTGACAAACAGTGCATGCACCCCTGCTGCTGCTCTAGAACTGCTGAAATGCTTCTGCACCTGCCTGCCTAACTTCTGCACCTGCCTGCCTGACTTGTCCCTCCGCTGTGCTGCCAGGCGTTCTACCCACCCCAGAGGCTGCAGCAGGTGGTGACCAAACTGCAAAAGGTAGACTTCAGGTGGGACACTAGTGTTCCACCGATATTGGCTTGTCTGCAGCATCTTGTACCAGGTGTAAGGGTTGCAACATCATACACAGCAATGGCATGCTGCATGAGCAAACCCTTGTGACTGTGTGGCACATGTCAACCCAGAGGGGCACAGTCTGGAGTACAGCGTTGCTCTCCTAAGTTGGCCGCAGCGACCTGGCCATATGGTCTGGCTGGCCTGTCCTGCCCTGACCTGACATGACAGCTGTCTTGCGCTGCTTCCGCGAGGACTCGTATGGTTGAGAACAAGCAGATTGGCGTGCCGTGGCCTGGACTCAGAAGTGGCGGCACCTTGGGCTGCATTGGCGGCTGTCTTGCATGGCATACTGCAGTGGCTTGAGTGGTTCAGTCTTCATACCCTAGGTAGGGCGACCCACTTCGTGCAAAGCACGGAGAAGCAACAAATGGCTCAAGCATGCACAGTATAGACCTGCTTGCAATCAACTTTGATTTGTATTTTCAGTAAAAGGCTGCTGTGGGGGTCTGGCTCAGAGGTGGCGCATGCCCCTGGCTGCCTTGGCGGCTGTCTTGCACTGCACACTGCAAGGGGCTTAAGTGGTGCATCTGGCTGCTGCAGGAGTCTTGCTCAGAGGTGGCGCATGCCCCTGGAGATGGCGCTGGATTTAGCAGTGCTGGGGCTGTACGACATCTTCATCTACGCAGGTGGGTTTGATACCGACTGGGGTGCCCTTCACGACTTCCAACCACCTAATGGAGTCTGCACCTGCCTGCCTTGTGCTGTGATGCACATGGGGCCAGTACTGTCGTCCACAGTGGGATGGAGTACGACCTGCCTCACATCTAGGCCTGATCGCAGCTGCCATGCTGCACTACACACCCCATGGCAGGCTGTTTGCTTGGCAATCGCAATCAGAAGTGGAAGGGAGCACAAGCAGTCCATCTTTGCGCCTTCGAAGCAGAACAGCTGCTCAGCTGGCGCGCCACGTGATCTGCTCAGACGCTTGTGCATTGCAGGTTGCACTGTGTATCGGCCGTGTCAAGGTGTGTGGCTGCATCAACCTCTGCACTGACAAATGCCCTTCTTGCAGTTTCAATGGAGCAGCAGCATCGCTGTGCTCTCCTGCTGATTGGCCAACACTGCTCTGCAGATGACTCGTCCTCAATGAAGTATGTGGACAAGGGCGAGAGAATCGATGACCTGAATGCCATTGTGGAGAAGGTCACTGAGGTGGCCACCCTCTTCGATGATGACGGCATCACGGTGAGTCCTGATTTGGACATTTGGTGGATCTCTGAGGGCAAAGGTTTCCTATGCACTGTGGGCCATGCAGTATGTAGTAGTTTGCACATGGAATGCAACAGCTGTAGTCTCCCATGTTCACTGCGCAGCCTCACAAGACAAGCAACAGTGACAATCAGTCGCTGCCGTGTGCCAGTGTTCAGTGAGGTGTTGGGTGTTTCCCCTTGTCCCTACCATAAGCGGCGGCCTGTGCAGTGCTTGAGGCCACCTTTCCTGGACAGCGCTGAAAAGTGGTTGCTCAGGCTGCTTGCCCCAGCAAGCTCCCCCGTACTGTCCTGCTTAGCTCTGTTGGCAGGCAGTGATGTTACAGCACGCCCATGGCAGGACTGTCTCACCTTGCATGTTGCATGTAGACAGCTTGGTCACCAGCCATGCATGCTGAGAATCAAGCTACGTAGAGGTCGCTCAGAACATCATCCAGTCATGCAGCCTGCAGTGCTTCTGCATCAGCAAGCCCAGCACTGCGCCGTGTTCTGCAGTGCATTGCGCTACAGTGCCATATCAAGAAACCTTGAGCCTGTGGGCAGCACGGCGAGATCTGCACCTCTTCCGACTCCTCCAGTTGCTGCCTGTGCAGTGCCGCTTCATGAACAGCCCAGCCTGTGGGGACAACATCAGGGACCCAGGGGCTGCGCAGAAGTTCATCCGGACCCAGTCCAAGTATGAGGGCATGACCCCGATGGGCTCCCAGCTGGAGGCCAAAATCCTGCACCCCTTCCTGGGGCAGGCCCTGTTCAAGAGGAACCTTGAGAAGCCCATGCTGGTGGGTTCAGAGCAAAGCACTGGCACATCTGGAGAGATACACACAGGGCACCTCTGGGTTATTCTTTGTCCTGACTTGGCGGATTAATTTTTGTGCCTTGCTGGACGGTGCCTACCCTTACGTAAACATCTACAGATTCCATTTAGACTGCATACCTCTCCTTCACATGCTGCTTTGCTTGTCTGTCAGAGCACATTCATGAGAGTCACTCTGCAGCTCATGGTGCACGACAATTGCAGGCCCCACCAAGCCTATGCTCTCCCTCACCCCAGTGCAGATCATCTGCGTGAGAACACCCATGATACATGACTGCCTGGCATTGCACGTCCCCAGCAAGCTTGTCCTCATTCCCTCCACCTTCTGTGCAGGTCATCTGTGTGACTGATGGGGAGCCCACCCAGGAGCCTCAGAACCGCATCTTTGAGGTCATCATGGCTGCCAAGCGCGCATGCCTCAACAGCCAGTATGGCGGCAAAGCTGTGGCCTTCATGTTTGCACAGGTGAGCAAGATATGAGTCAAGCTGACCACATCACACGTCAAGCCATGAGCAACCCCTGAGTGGTGTCCATGTGCGAACAGCCAGTGCAGCGAGATGGTCACACCCTTCATGTCGAAAGAGGTGCAAAGGCCAACTATCTGAGTTGGCCAATCTGCCAGCACCCACTGGATGCTGTGCCTGTCTTGGCATCCAGTACGGGGGCAAGCCACTGGCCAACATGTAGCACAGGTGAGGTGTTTGCACAGGTCAGGACTGGTCACGACAGACTTCGAGCTGCCAGCGACAGCGGGACTGTGCTCCTGCCCCAGCAGCCAGCGCGTGGGCAAGACCATGGCCTCATGCTTTGCCAGGGTCAGTCCACTCAAGCCCCTGCCTGTTGCATGCAGGTGGGCAAGGACCAGGGGCCCGCTTTGCCAACCCCAACCCAATCAAGCCTGCATCTGCTGCGTGCAGGTGGGCAAGGATCAGGGGGCCCAGCAGTTCCTGCAGCTGCT
Organism: Asterochloris sp. CNOR1; assembly: GCA_963969365.1. Classification (NCBI taxonomy): domain Eukaryota; kingdom Viridiplantae; phylum Chlorophyta; class Trebouxiophyceae; order Trebouxiales; family Trebouxiaceae; genus Asterochloris; species Asterochloris sp. CNOR1. The sequence continues at coordinate 45,590 of OZ017761.1, forward strand.
CGACTCCAACCGGGACATAGGCGATGTGGTTGATGCAGTCAGCTACTATGGTGAGCTGTTGGCTGATGCTTCCTGGGGAGCTTGTGGTTGACAGCATGAGCATGGCAACGCCGTCTGATGGCTGTCTCCAGCAGCGTTGAGTCCTGTAAATTAGTCCAGCAACTGGACAGGCGGCCTGGGTCCTAGGGCACATAATATTGCACCAGGCTGGCAAGCGTGCCACCAACCTGCTCCTGGCTGGTAGCTAGCAGATCTCCAGCCACATAGCTGAAAGAGGCTGCTGCAGGACTGACATACTGCACCATGATGTGCAGAGCTGGAGGCTGAAGAGTATGCAAAGAAAGGAATCACGCTGTCACCAGAACTTTGGCTGGTCAAGCTGATGGTGGGAGCTATTGACCCCAGGTACTGACATGAGGGATGAGGCCCACATCGCTGTCATGTCTGCTCTAGAAGAGGCTTTGTCTGATAGCTCCTGCTGCCCTGTTGCATCAAGCCGTGCTACTGATTGCTCGTGTCCTCTGTTGCCACAAGCTTTCTGGCCATCTTATAAGCATGCTTCCGTTGACTGCCCCTGCAGCTATGACGAAGGCGACGAGGGCTGATGCATACCGTGTGCAGTGCCGAGTCCAGCCTCTCTCGCTACCACACATTGTTGAATCTTGTCGTCACTGTACCAGTCGCCTCATTGATCACTGCAGCTGCCTCACTGAAAAGTGGCTGGTATCCCTCTGTTGATGCATGTGACATCATGCAACACTGAATGCTTGAGCCATTTTGAGCCTCTCCTGCGCATCAATCTCAGCTTATGCAAACATCGAAGAGTTGGGCAATGGGCCCAGTCAATACGCTCAGCTGCTGTTGACAAAGGTTGGGGCTGTATCTGAGCACATCTGCTAGTCCCAGAAGTGCCTCACTCCAGTCAGGTGGCCCCCTCAAGATCTTGCAGCAACTAATCTGAAACTTCATAATGGGGACGCTGTTGGCTATGGTGGCAAGAGCCCTAGCAGGTATATTGTTTCTGCTTTACAGACAGGACTCTGATCCAGCCTGGACAGTATGCTTGCATTACGGCAGCCAGCGTTGTCTATACTAAGCCCAGCTGGCATGGACGCGAACCCCTTGAATGCTGTCAGCCTCACGTCACAGGGCTGTGTCATGGAACCATCAAGAGGCAATGCCGGCAGGGTTCCACAGTTCATGAAGGTTCATATGTCGAATTGCAGCAATCTTGTCTGCAAAAATGGGCTGCACTGTTCTGACGAGACTTCACAGCAGCCCAGCAAGCAGCGACACACCGGCGCCTCCCCACCATAGATGTTTGCAAGGTCCAAGGCATGGAACTGTTAAGAGTACCAGCATGCCAACAGGTCCAGAACTAAGTGCCTGGCCCTCAGCAGGCCAGAGCATTGGACTTCTTGCCAGTCTGAGAAAGACATGTGTGATGCACTGTTTAGGACAGGACAGCTGATGCCACCAGATGCAGCTCGACCTTGGGGGCGCTTTGCTGGAGCAGCTAGGCCATCTGGATCCGTGATGAAGAATTTCAAGCCCGGCAAGGCTTGGCCAGCCCACCGCTGGTGACATCTGCCTTGGCAAGTGTGCTTACGCGGCGTACAGCACGGGCGGCCGGTGGGTGATTCAGGAGGTTGCATATGCATGCTGATGATCTACTTTGTGACGGGTGCTGCAATGCCCAGGGCAAACAAGGTCCTCGCCATGTCACACATGCTCTCCTCAGGGCTGTGCAATTCTAAGCCAAGATCCTTGACTGCCTGCAGCACAGACAGGAAGGGTCACATCACTTGACCTGCCACCGGATCATCCAGGTCAGCTTGGTGTGCTCTGGCAAGGAGACACTGCAGGCTCTGCCCATCAGCAACTCAGCAAAGAGGCCTGTCAAGAGCAGAACGCCCCGCCCTGTGCTTTGTGCCCCGCCCTGTGCCCTGCCCTGTGCTGCTGCATAGTGGCGGCAAAGGCATGCTGCAGCCCAATTGTGCGCTCTCGGCCCCCACCTTGGTGTTGTCAATGACCTCCTTGCTGGCCTCATCCTTGACGGAGGGAAACTTAAGGTCAGGGAATGCCTTGCTCAAAGCATCCACGAGCCTCTTTGTGGGCACTGTGGACCCCTGACTGACAATGTGGCGCCCCTCAGCTGCGGGGATCTCTGCTGCGCGGATGTGGGCACGGGCAATGTCCCTCACGTCACACACCCATGGCATGAGGGAGTCCTGTGTGCCCTCCAGCAGGCCCTGTAGATTCCACGGGGATGTCCAAAAGAGCCTGGTTTTGACCTGCTGAGATGACATGCAACTGACTGACTAAAACCAGCTGGATTACATTTCAGGAGCCCTGCCTGCGTCATGGCAAATTTGCACATTCAACAAGCATGGTGCAGTAAGCAGAACAGAAGCACTGGCAGCGGCAAGACAGCCTGGTAGGCCATGGTGCAGGAGGGAACAGCACCCAGTGGCTGGGTGCAGGGCACACAACAGCACAGACAGTGGCACTGCTGCTGCGTCTGGCAAGATCAGAAATGAAAGGCTGATTGGTACTTTGAAGGCAAATCAGATGTACAACGCGGCACAAGGCATTGTGCCTGTGGCCATCGTGCACAGGTGTGACCCACCTTCACGCTCTTGATGCTGGTGGCATCTGTCCTGTCTGAAATGACTGGGCCCAGCACAAAGGTGGGGTTGATCACACACAGATCCAGATCATCCTTCTTTGCGATCTCCCAGGCAGCCTGCTCTGCCACTGTCTGCAGGGCATTGCAGGGCAGGGAGGGACTGCAGGCCTGCAAGCTGGGTGACACCTGTTCTGAATGGCGTGTCATCCCCACATCATGAGCCAGTCAGCCACTGAAGCACAGCACTTGACCGTGTGCAATCAACAGCAGCGGCCAGAACCAAAGACAAAGTGGAGGGTCACCCAATGTGGCAACCGGGTGGCTTGGCACCATAAAGGTATTCATACAGTAAGATATTGAGGGGTGCTGAGATGATGTATGCCGACGAGATCAGAGCCGTCGCTAGTGCAGTGGGTCGTCCATGTACATGCAGCATGGTGGGCTCCTACTTCTGCTTGAAGGCTTAAGGTCCCTCAAAGCCCCGGGGCATGCATCCCATAAGCTGTTCTTGTGATGCTGCACAAATGGCAGCACACATCACAGTCCCCGCATCCACCAGCTTTCACACACCTTACTGTGGCTGTAGGCACCGGCTTTGTCGCACTTGGACTGCACATTCCAGTCATCCTCTGTGAACAGCTTGCCGTTGCTGGGTCCCTTCTGATTACTCTTCACTGCTGCACGTACATACAGGGAGGGCTCAGCAGCTGCTGTCCCTGCTGCTTGAGCTCACCACTGTGGCGGATTCAACAAGGCGCGCAAGTAATACACAGCAAGAAGGACCTGCTGGCACTGCTTGGCCCCATTGCAGCCTTCCTTCAGCTACAACAGATGGCCAACATGTCCTGGCACTGATGTGCTGGAGGGGAACCAAGCACCAGCATCTGGATGCCATGTGCAAAGCTGTGCTCATGAAACACCAAACACTGTCCGCCCTGTATCCAGGTGCAGCAAAGCACTTGGCACACACAAACAGCACTGGGTCCGAGGTCTGGGGGTGAGGTTAGGGTTAAGGGTTCAGCCCCACCTGCAAAGCTGCTGGTGAGCACCACCCGCTTGACGGTGGCCTTGCTCTTGACTGCTGCACTCAGCACGTTCCTGGTTCCCATGAGTGCAGGGTCGACCAGGTCTTTTTGAGGGTCCTCGACATCCCTGCAGACAGGCATCCAGTTGCTGCAGGATTGGGGGTCAATGTGGAGCTGAATGCAGGCTGCTGGCTGCTGGCAGCATGGACGCTGAGTTCAGGCTCAAGGGCAGGAGCTGGCACTGCCTCTCAGCTGCACTTGACAGTAGCAAGGCTGCCAGAAGGCAAGATGGGCAGCGCCACAGTGAGCCAGGGGCGCCCAGCACCCTGCCACACGGTGCTTGACAGCACTCAGGCTGCCAGGAGGCATTACAAAAGGGCTGGCTAAGCCAGGACACCCCTCCTCGCCCTTGTTCCCACCATCCCCCTTTCCCCACCCTCCCTATTGCTGGCACGCCAATCAGCAACGCATGCTCAGCTCTGAATCAAGCTGGGGGGCACTGCCATGTTGGCCTGTGGGTGAGCCTGTGCTGTGCCACAGCCAAAACTGCAGGCTAACCTTTGGAAGGGGGAGGCAGTGTGGAACACAAAGTGTGCTCCATCGACCACCTTGTCAAAAGAGCCCTTCTTGAGCAGGTCAGCTGCATGCAAGGTCAGCTTGCCAGGTAGCGCCTGAAGGACAATTGAAGAGGTTGCTGTGATGATCAACATGATGCAGTGTAACACAGAAAGCTGGAAGGCAGCCCTCGCCAGCGTCAAGCGTCCTCAGTGCCCGTCATAGTTTGTTGCATCTGCAAGCCCCTTGCTTACACCATGAGCCAGGCACCACATGTCTCAGAGGAGCAGCTGGCAGGAACTCGGGTGCTGAGCACACAGGCGTGCCTTGCGGAAGCAAATGCATGCAGAGCTTCTCACCTGCCCAAGCTGCACCAGGTGGGCAACCTTAGCCTGGTTGTTGGGGTCACGAACAGTGCCCCTGACCTCATAGCCCTTGCTCAGCAGCTGACTGACAAGCTCTGTTGCAATAAACCCTGCAGCGCGCGGCACCAAGAATACGTGTAGGACGGTTGACATATGCAGTTGGCCCATTGCATGCTGAGCATCATGCATGCTGAGCAGTCGTGTAGAAGAGGGTGATGCATCCCAGTGATGCAATTCCCGATGATCTGTGCAGGATGGCACTTTGCACCTGATGCTCCAGAGACCACAGCAACGGGGATGGCACTGGTGGAAGCGTCTGGAGCCATGATGGAGCGTTAAGCAAAGCAGAGTGGAAGGAGGACAACTGCTTGCGCTGATCTGGTGAGGCAGTGGTGCACGGTCTCTGAGATCACGGAAGCGCCTGCTGTATGATGATGGCGGTGGCCACTGCTGTATCAAAATCACTCTGCACACTTCGCAGCAATGCATACAGGCAAAGTGGACACATCTCTGCAGAGAAGGCTAACTCAGCACAGCCTCTCATCGAGCAGATCATGCAGGTCAGAGATCGCATGCCGTTCACTCCGGTGCAAACAATTGCGGAATCTGCTGCAGCAGCCTGGCTGCCACCAGGTGAGCTCCAATGCCAGGAAGATATATGCAGCTCACATTGTCTCTTCAAGCTGAAAATTTGCTCCAGGGTCCTGCATGCTATGATGCTCTCTCGGCCAAGCTGGTGGAGCAGGCAGGTGGGCCCCATGTGCTGCACGATTTGCAGCATCTCCTGCTGAAGTGAATTTTGCTAGGTGACTTGCAGGCTTCCCCTTTGCATTTAGCAGCGGCTTTAGCATCTCTGCTGCCCGGCTTGGCATGCCTGATGCCGGACTGATCAGCTACGCAGAGATGCTAGATCAAGGCAGGTCTGACTCCATGTCCCTGGTGTCAGTGATTGTTGGCCACCAACTCCTTGAGCCACATGAAAGGCTGGTTCAGCAGGTTCATGCAGGCAAGGTGGTGCCAAATTGCATTGTGCTTAACAATCCTGACTCCACTGCCAATTGCGTCTCAGCTGCCTTGCATATACTGCGGGCCTGCTGTCTGCAGACACCTCTGTCCAGCATGCTATGTTGTTTAGACGTTCATGCGCGTGATATCGCACCTCATAATCATGGATGCCACCCAATGCTATGTTTAGCAACCTTGCCACACGCTGTGCAGGAACATGCATGAGGCCACCACCAGTCTGCCAATCGTTGGAGATGGGGACACTGGCTATGGCAATGCAGTCAACGTCAAGCGCACTGTGATGGGCTACGCAGCGGCAGGCTTTGCTGGCATCCTCATTGAGGACCAGGTCAGATATTGCTGCTGACACACAAGCCCCAGTGTCTGATCTTGCCTAGGCAGCCAGGCATTTTGCAGCTCTTTCTTTTGCAGCTGCTGGGACCAGACAGAGCTGCTAAGCTCCACACATGCACTGCAAGTCACTTGCAATGCAGATCAAGTTGCATCTGCTCTGGGAAATGCGATAGGCCTCAGAAAGTAGGTGCGTTCTGCTGCCCTCAGGTTCCTCCTTGAGGACGAGGAGAGGCCAGCAGTGGTCTTCACGATCCCTGCTTCCTGATGCTGACCTGCTCATATAAGGCTACCAGCTAGCACCAATTGATGCAGCATGACTCTGGCTGAATTCTGTACACACATGCTGCTGAAAGGGCACACAAACATGCGCACATACACACCCCTTAAGCTGCAGGACCTCAAAAGTTGTTGTCCCTGCTGCTGCTGCTGAGGCATGTAGAATGACCAGCATCAGTTGGGCCTCTACAAGCTGCTGGCTCAGGCAATCACGTGTTGGGCCTGCTCAGGCTTCAGCCGTCGGCGTCCAAAAGATGCCTGCTTGACATGCAAATGGGCCTGCACCCCTGGTCCTGCAGGTGTTTCTGCACTGCTTTAGAGTGTGCTGCCCCCTGGCATCTCTGCTTGCCTGCTTATAAAACCCGCATATCACCTTGCCTGCTTATGAAAGCTCCCCATGCCCGCTGCAGGTCCCTCTGGTGCGGCTGTAACAAGCTGCAGCCACGCATTCAAGCCTGTGCAACCCTGCTGCTGCAGGCGTTTCTTACATGGGGTTTGCTTGTGCTGAGTGGCTCGTAGTCAGCTGACTGTGCCATCTAGGCCCGCTCAACCAGCGCTCAGCCAGGGCTCCACTCTCAAGTTTGATGCTCTGCAGGGCAGGATATGTGTCCTGGTAGCACACATCATTGCAGGCTTCTGCTGCAAAGTTGACATCAGGGACTTCTGCTGGACATGTGAACTTGAGAGAGCTCACAAAGTCAGTGCTGCAGGGGACACTGGTCTGAAAGACCTGCACACAGCACAGGGGCCCCCAGCAGGGCTCGCATCAGTGCATGAAGCCCCACCAGGACTGCACACGACGCAGGGGACCACATCGCTGCTCTGAGGCAGGGACCCTCTCATGTCACCGGCTCAGTCAAATGGTCGCAACCCCTGCTGCTGCAGGTGTCTCCCAAGTCCTGTGGGCACGTGAGGAACAAGCAGGTGGTCAGCCGCGCAGAGGCTGTGCAGCACGTGAGGGCGGCGGTGGACGCGCGGCGGGAGGGGCAGGACATTGTCATCGTGGCCAGGAGCGACGCGCGACAGGCTGACAGCTTGCAGGTGGGGGCTGCAGGCTGGCCTTAAAACAGGAGTGCGCTGGGTGCAGTCAAGCCTTGGGTATAAAATAAGGTTGTAAAACATCAAGGGCAGGCCATTTTTCATGACTGAAGGCATCGATCACAGCTCCAGAAACTCACGTCCGCCAAGTAATTTAAGCAATAACGCCATTTATTTGTCATAAAGCAGAACCAGGAGAACACTAATCCGCTTACACTCCCAAACAATACCTTTTGTGCGCTCTGACAAAGGTGCAGGGTCATGGCGCGGCAGGCCACCGGGCAGCAGCAGCGCTAGCCTGCGTGTGTGCTGCGACCATACAGCGCATCAGCACACCAGAAGCAGCAGGGTTCTGGCATTGCTGCCACCAGCAATGAGTGTCAGGCCCCCAGCCTTAGGGGTGGGCTGTTTCCTGGACGTCTCAACATCAATGTGTTGGGATGAGAGCCTTGGGACCATGGCTGACATGTGGAATAGCAGCTGCTGGTCACCGGGGCTGCTTGCCCATACCTGGGCCTTGGGACAAGATTGCCTTCTGCTATATTCAGCAGGGTATGCAGACAAAACGACACTATGGCGTGTGCATCCCTGGTGGGGCGTCATGTAGTAATGCATGCCCTGCTGGAGGCCCCTGTGCTGTGTGCAGGTCCTCCAGACCAGCGTCCCCTCCACCATTGACTTGATGAGCACTGTCGTTGACTTGATGAGCACTGTCAAGGACACTTGTCTTGCAGGAGACCCTGATGCCATTTTGCAGCAGCAGACTGCAACTGATGCGCACTCTCACAGCTTTGTGCCCTGCTCTGCAGGCATCAATCAGGCCGTGCTGGCCTGACTTGATTCCAATCCCAGCAGCCACCACATAGATGACCCAACATTTCGCATTGCCAGTCCTCTTTGCTGACATGCACAAACCTGCTGCCCGATGGAACGCCACCTTGCGGGCACAGGTGTCTGCTATCGCCAGCACAAACGTGGCCAGCTGGCCAGGGCAGCTAGGATTTTGCTTGCTTGTGTACCTCAGTGCTGTTTGAAACTAAGCTGCAGTGCAGGAGGCACTGTGGCTGGCACACACCTGAGCAAACATCAGCCCCAGTGACTGTCAGCAGGCAGAGAGCAGCTTCTGCAGCATGCGCTGCCACTTTCTACACTGTCTGTTGGTGCCCTGCAAGAGGTGTTACAATTGCTGCAGGCCTGTGCCAACAGACGACTGGAAGAACAGGTGCTAAGGCCTTGACAGCGCTGCTCCCCTTTGTATACGGGTGCTGCTTCCAAGACCTGCAGGAACCTCTTTGGCAGGCCTTCAATGGCGAACCAGCGAAGCAAACAGGCTGATCCAGACAGGGGATGGATCCTGCAGTTTGCCTTGCCACATGCGGCCGCCACGCGCAACCTGGTGGTGCCATGCAGCGTGCTCTGTGGCAGAGGTCCTCACTGTCGCAGGCAGCGGCACGGTCTGCATGCCAATGCACTGACAGCGCTGCTCCTGTCTGTACCTCAGTGCCAGTCAATGTCATTGCCGTGTCCTGCAGGAGGCTCTGTGGAGGGTATCCGCCTTTGCAGACGAGGGGGCGGATGTGCTGTTCATTGATGCCCTGGCCTCTGTGGATGAGATGGCGGCGTTTGGCGCACTGGGCTCCACACCCAAGGTGAGCCTGTACACAAGTTTTGGCTCTGCCACTCAGCTGGAACAGCAGCTGCAATCAATGGGTCAAGTTGCGGTCTGTGCCAGGACGGCTTGACCACAGGCAGCAAGCGGTTGGGGGCAGGTTCGCTGCAGGAACTGAGAGCAGCCTCAGCGCCTCTATGGGAGGGGTATGGCGGCCCCTCAGCACACTTGACGTCACGCCCACAGTAAGCACATCGTGAGGGATGGGTTTTTGTGCACTTCAACAAAGGCTGCAGCAAATGTCCCTGCCCTGCGGATGGCAGGCGTACTGGAGACGCCTGCTGCGCAACCCCTCTCAGCCTATGCAGCAAGATCCCAGTGTGCAATCTCCCTTAGCCTCCTGCAAAGCCAGACCGTGATGTTCTGCTAATCTAGCCAGATTTTTGTCGTGCAGATGACCAGCATTCTGGCGGACAGCAGCAACCCCCACTGCGCCGTCCCCGACAGCCGTCTGCAGAGGCAGACTGTGGCACTCTGCTGATGTAGCCCATCTTCTTCTGTGCAGATGGCCAGCATACTGGAGGGCGGCGGCAAGACCCCCGCAGTGCATCCCCACCAGCTAGAAGAGATGGGCTTCAAGTTGGTGGCCTACCCGCTGTCCCTGTTGTCAGTCTCAGTCCGTGCGCAGCAGGTCGCCCTGCAACAGCTGAAGCAGGTGCGCTATTGCATCGTTGCAACTTGAGAGCTGCGCTGTGCATGGCCCCGCAAGTGGTCTGTGCTCATTCCAGCAGGACTGGTCTGCTGTCGTCCAGCTGGCGGCCCAGCAGCAGCTGAGGCACATGCCCGACCCGCTGGTGCTGCTGTTGGTCGCTGCTCGCATGCAGCAACCTTGCAGCACTTGAAGCGAATTTGCCGTTGCAGCGTTGCACCTTCAGGACTGCAACTTGCTTGCCCTCGCAAGACTGACCATTGTAAGGCCGCTCAGCGGATGGCCCAGTAGCAGCCGAGGTGTATCTAGCCAGCAGTTCCTGCTCTCGATTGCAGTGTAGGCACAGCAGGCAGCCCTTCAGCAGTGTACGCACTGCATCACCCCTGCCACAAGGCTGCTGCCTCAAGGCTGGCTGATGTTGCTTGGCCGCTTCACTCATGGTTGCCACATTCAGAGTGCAGTATGCTGCACAGCAGCCCCACTAGGTGTGCCACCCATGGTCTTATGTCAGAGCAGCTGCATTGCAAACTCCTCTGCAGCAGCTCAAGCAACACTGGTCCAGCGTGCCCTCAGCAGTGCATGCGTGCAGTAGTTCACAAGCCAGGTCATGAATGAGTGTAAGGGACCACTTAGCCAGGTCAAGCACAAGCCAAGCTGTGACACTGCTCACCCCTCACAAAGCTACAAAACTCCCCCAAGTTTGATGTTATGTGCAGGGCTACCTTCCAGACCCTGAAGCGCTGACTGGCTTTGAGGAGCTGCAAAGGGTCGTTGGGTTTCCAGCCTACTGGGAAGACGCAGCCAGGCAAGGAACTGATGTGTTCACTCAGCTTCGGCAGCATTCTGGACTGGAGGATGCTGGCGCGACTTGATCAGAGGCCGTGGTGTGGCATGTTGTCTTACGAGGCAAGGTATGCATAAAAGTCTGCACGCTTCCAGCCAGTCCAGTGGGTAGCGGCAGCCAGGCGTGAGGGCCTCACCGCAGCAGCCTTTCTGCTAGAGCAGTGTTGGGAACCAGGTCCTGGCTGTAAACTGCTACAAGATCTGGATGCTCATTACCCTCAAGCATGCCTGCAGGTGAACAGGGGAGCTCACAGGCAGCAGGCAGGCGTTTGCAGAGTCCCCTCTGCCAACTAGTAAAGTTGGCCTACACATGCTGCTATTATGCTGTCGGACTTGAGGCCAGCCCAGCAATTCCGGCATGTCTGCAGGTACGCAGGGGAGCCTACAGGCAGCAGGCAGGCGCCTGCACAGCCCCCTCTGCACAATGGCAGCCAGTCCCAGCCAGCAGCCGCCTCGGGCAACAGCCCAGCCATGCCCATACAAGCAGAGACTGACACCGCCAGCAGTGAGCACCCCTCCCGCGCACAATCCCCTGTGGACAGAAAGAGCCAGCCCCAGCCAGGAGCCGCCCCAGGCGACAGTCCAGGCGCGCCAACACCGTCAGGGGCTGACGCCGCTGGCAGCCAGGCGTCAGCCAGCTTTGTGGCCGGGCCTCAGGCTGGCGACGTCGAGGTGGGCATTGTTATTCTCCACCCTTGGCACAGCATCTGGTCCTGGAGAGACTGCTTCGCAATCGGCTGGGCTGCTGGTGGTGTTGTTCAGCGGCCCAAGGCGCGTGGATTATCTACTGAGAGCAAGACCACCCAGGGCAACCACTTAGAGCCTCTGTCTCAAGGGTCTGGGGACATCCTGAGTGCTAGCTGCAGCTGCAGGTGCAGGTGCATGCCGCACCTGAAAGGCACACCATGTGTCCAACACTCGTGTGTGAGCAGTACCATGCTGCTGGGGTGGCGGCCAAGTCATCGTGTGACTGTACTACAGACAGATGCATCCCCCCGGTAGTGCGCCTGTACATGGTCTGATGCTGTGTGGGCTGCCTCCAGGCCCAGAGCAGCAGCCCAACAGGGGTGCCATACCGCTGTGAGGGTGTTCCTGTCCCCTTTGTGCGCCTTCGCAACAGTTCAGATGCGCACTACAGGCATGCCCACCACAGCCCAGATGCCCTGTTGTGTTCCTGCAGACCCAGACGAGCCGCAGCGATGCCACCAGGAGCTCGGTGGTTGATGCAGACTATGTCCTGGACCCAGTGGGAGGCAGAGAGGGCCAGGACACATCGCAGCCCAGCAACAATGACCAGGCAGGCCAGGCGCTGTCTCAGCGTACAGCCCGGGGGCAGCAGCGCGGGCAGAGGGGTGGTGCCCCTTCCACGCTGCGCATCAAGATCAGCGGTCTGGACGGCGCCACCAAGCTTGAGACCAAGATCCCAGCCAACTTTCTGCAGGGTGGGTGCTGACTGCTGGTGGTGTGTGGGGCAGCACTTAACCTGCTTGCGGGCATGGGACAGCTTTGGGGGAAAGCAGCATGGGGAGATGGATGGGTTGGCGGGCTCTCAATGCTGCGCATCAAGATCGAAGCCTAGATGGCGCCACCAGGCTGCAGATGATCCCAGCCAACTTTCTGCAGGGTGTGCCCTCACTGCTGGTGGTGTGCAGGGCAGCACTTGGTTTGCTGCTGTTTGTATAACGCGTGGCGCTTGAAACCGTTTCAGATGGTGCAAGGCTGCAGGGGCTGTGATATGCATGCAGGCCCTGCAGTACCACAGATTGCATGTGACGCACAGGTAGGGTGTGGGGTTAGCTGGCTGGTCTGCTAGAGGGCTTTCAATGCTGCAGGCACTTCACTTATATCATGATGTGGTGAAGGTTGCAAGCCTGACAGGGCTCCAACTGTCCGTGCACTGCTAGGCAGACTGCTGGCACGCTGCTACCAGGAGTCAATGTCTGCAGGGCTGTCGGGCATTGTGCCGGGGGTCGCAGGCGTGGACCTTACTGTTCTGGTGCAGCGCGCGACCGGGGATGCTGCCTGGGATGTACGCCAGCCAGTGGCTGACTTCTGGGCAGCTGACGAGCACCTGCAAATTTGGCTGGAGTGATGAGCACTTCTCAATCCTTCATCTGCACTTTCGCCACCTTGCTGCTGCTGGCTGCGCTGTGGCCACGCACTGGTTGCTTTACAGCAGCATCATTTTGACGCGTTTTTGAGATGAGATCAGATGGAAGTTGGCCGGTCCTTCGGATAATGTTAAAACCCCTTTGACCTTGCTGAAGACCCTTGACCTCAGTCAACCTCCCACTTCCATCGGGTGTTGAACATCAGTTGGAGGGCGCCATGGCAGGCCTTCGCAACAAGCCGAGCACGTCAGATCAGTGAGCACCTGCAGGAGCGGCCCAGCCCGACCACACCTCGACGGATGGCGCCTCGCATGCTCCTCTTGACGGCTGTCCTACTCTGCACTACGAATGTTGGCGAGGTCAATGCCGAGTCGACCAGCACTCAGGTGACTGGGCCTCTGAAAGGGTTCTGGGGAGTGTTGATTGGCCCTGCTGCCAGTGCTGGATGGTTTGGGTGGCCCTGCTGCTCACAACCATGCATCCCCTTCCGGCCGATGCAGGTTAATGTGGCTGGTCAACCCCAGGTCCCCCCGTTTCCTGTCCTGATGGGGTTGCATATGTGTCCATCACCTGATAGAGCAATTTGCAGCATTGTGTAGGTGCACTCAGCTTCAAGTGAGATCATCCCCCTGCATGGAGGCCTTTCGCCAGCTGGCTGACCCGCCACTGATTCAAATAGGCTTGCCTGCAGATGTGTCTCTCATCACCTTTCGGCCTGGATAACTGCCAAGGCCGGCGGTGCAGGCCAATATGTTTCATTGCATTGTTGGCACAGACTGTTCACCCCACGTCATGAAAGCCATCAGCATTCTGAGAACTGTGTTGCTGTACAATGCAGGTTGGGAATCATCAGGTTGCATCTTGCTGTGTTCAAGTTGTCAGGTAGCGCCTATGCAGGAGCTACTATAGCAAGCTGGCTTGTATAAGCCAGTTGCCTGCATCATGGGTTGCAGTTGCCATGGAGCCTATACCGGCGGGTGCCTGCTCAGTCTGTGTGGCTGTGTGCAGATCAGCAGCTCAGTCTGTGTGCATGTGTGCTAGCCCGCAGCTTCTTGCGGCTACAAGATCCAGAGTGGCTGTACCCTTCGCCAAAACCACACCCTGAGTGTCTCAAGAGGGACACGGCTCACCCACAACCATACCTGATTGAAGCAGAAGCCCTACTTTGGCTGCATGCAGGCCTGATGGTGTAGTGCCCCCTGGGCGGAAAGTTGCAAGACGTGCTGCTTTACAGTATGGAGGGATTCACCTGTTGCCACCTGTTGCAGGTGGCTGCAATGCCAGAGGTTGCCTGGGCTGCCACCTGCCTGAGACCTTGCGGCAGGCAGCAGCAGAAGTCTTGGCATGGCCTGCAGGTGCCTGCTGCTGCGGGCAGACGGGTTGCAAGTCCGCGCACATGACCAGCGAGACAGCCGCAGGTTTTGCCTGTGTGTGTAAGCTGAGCCTTGTCCATCAGCTCAGTGCTGTCAGCAGCATGCTCCAGACCCAAGGGCTGGGCCTTGGAGATGTTGCAAGGGGTCATAACCATGGCACAGGCCGAGGTGACTGTGGTTTGTCTGGCCGTCACTACTCTGGTGTGAGCAGGACACACTACCAATGGTAGCTGCGTGCCTGCAGAAGGACCGCTGGGAGACGACATCCAACCGCCATGGGCTGCTGCATCAACAAACATGGGCCGCTGGCTTCAGTGCACTGCAGCCCATGCTTGCCTGCTGCAGAAGGCTGCCCCTAGGCCCGGCCTCACAGCTGGACGGGACTGTAACTCTGACACAAAGCAGCAGCACTGCAACTGCCAGATGACACAGTCCTCAAGAATAGTGAAGCTGACTGTGTTTGGCGACAACTGCTGCAGGGATTTGCGCGCCGTCGCAAGCTCAGCGACGCCCACATGCCCGGCCTGACGGCTGGCAAGGACTGGGAGCCTGAGCTTGAGCAATGGCAGCGCAAGATGCAGGAGTGGAATGCACACGCCAGGAAGCTGCACTGGTGAGCTGGGAAATGCACAACCTGCATCATCTTGGTCCAGGCAAGCTGCAGGTTTGCGAGTGCCACTTCTCAAGGACCCCAGTCCAGCCCAGCAGCATACCTATTCGGGTGAGCTGCAGTACAGTGCAAGCGCAGGGATTTGCTATGGTGCCATGAAATTTGCTAGCATTGATATAGGCCTTGCCTGGCCTTGATGATCTGAGTTCCCATGTCGACCAGATGTGGTGTCCAGCACTGCAATGCTGGTGGGGCCTGTGTTGGAAGCTTGGGATCAAGGTGTGGTGGGAGCAGTGGTGTGGCACAATGACTGGTCTGCAGCAGGCATCACAGGAAACACTGCGCAAACTCTGCCAACAGCCTGCAGATGTTGCTACGGGGTGCGGTGCAGGCCTGTCAGCTAAACACAGTGGGTGTAATTGCCCATGGCGTCAGGCAGCTGTTGTACATGGGTCCAAATGTTTTTGCTAGGTCAACAGTCAGTCATGCTGATGCTCTTCCTGCATATATTTTGTCCATGTTGCAGGCCCGCGCAAAGCATGGCAGCCTCTGGCTACAGCCTCCTGTGCGCAAAGGGCTAAGCCTTGCCAAGCATGCTGCCTGGTTCACCAGACAGGCCATCTTGCCAGCCCCTGCTCTGCAAATGCAACAGTCCATGCAAGCTGCCAGACTGCAGCTCTCAACCACCAGTGCCTTGTACATGCAGGCTCAATGGTTCAATGGTATGTACAGCTTGCTTACATGACGACTTTCATGACTGCAGGAGCCCCACACCGCCACAGACGACTAAGGCTCCTAAGACGACCAAGGCTCCTAAGACGACCAAGGCTCCTAAGACGACCAAGGCTCCTAAGACGACCAAGCCACCTAAGACGACCGAGGCTCCTAAGACCACCAAGGCTCCTAAGACGACCAAGGCTCCTAAAACCCCGCCGCCACCACCCACCTGCCCTCCCAAATACTACTGGGAACCAAGCAAAGGCTGCTGCCCACGTGAGTCCTGACCTGTGCCGCAGATTTCCAGGCCGATGCCTGTCCTGTCCGCCCTGGCGCTGGGAGCAGAAGCACATGGGCTGCATTCTACTGGATCTGCACTTGCAAAATTGCTGACGTGCATCCCAGCTGGTCCTGTACAGCGGTGCACTGCCCTCTGCAGAGCTCCGCTCCAGGCAACAGCAGCCCAGCATAGCAGCCTGCGTGCCTGCCTCTGCACTAGCAACCAGCCCATATCTGACAGCCTGCAGACCCGATACCACATGCCCTGCGCCACCCTCCACAGGCTGTGCAGCTGACGCCTGCTGCTGACCAGTGCCCTCCTGCCACTGCCTGCAGCTGCGCCCCCACCGCCACCTCCGCCCTGCTACTACTGCCGCCCGGGCCACGGCTCCCCCCCCCCCTCCAACCCCTGGTGGAACCCCAACCCCTGGAACCCGCCACGAGGCGGTGGCTGGGGTGGGGGCGGGGGCCAGAGCTCACCAGCCCAGCAGATCCAGCAGTTCATCTACTATTTCATCTCCCAGATCTTCCAGATCTTTGAGGGGTCCTGGTCCAGTGGCGGCGGCGGCTGGAACTTCAGCGGCAACTCGGGAGGTGGGGGCAGCAGCGGTGGCTCCTCCTGGAGCACGCACTCCTCTGGCGGCGGCAGCAGCTGGGGCCAAAGCTCGATGCAGCCAGTGTCGCACCAGCCTGCCAGCTACAGCAGCTGGCCGCGCCCACGCTAAGCCTAGCCTTAGATTGTGCCCCGAGCGGGCAGAGGAGTGCTTGCCGCACTCAGCAGGCACTCTCCGTTGGTACATGCCGCTGGTCGCGCCCAGCCCACCAGGCAGAGCCCTCAGAACCCTAGATTGTGGTCAATTCTTGTTTGTCAGTGGGACCACACAAGCTCTTATGTTCCCTGGCTGGCCCTGCTCAACTATTGGGACCCATACACCAACGTTTACCTGGCTGGCTGGCAGCGCACCACCTCCGTGCTGAAGTTGTGACGCTTCTGGCCCTCCTCCCCTTCATCAGTTGGCCCCACTGTGGCTTTCCCTGTTGCAGCTCGCAAAGCTTATGCCCCCTCTACTCACTCTAGCACACGCTCCCTGAGACACCTTGGGCTCCTGCCTTCTGTGCCTGCAGAGCACAGCACAGATGCTGAGCTCCAGGTCTGTCCATATCCCTTGATTTAACACGCTGCTGCCTTTGACACTTCCACTGGTTGCTGTCCCTCACATCCATCTTCTGGTCCGCCCCACGGCCCAGCGCTCCTGCCTTGTTTGTGAAGTTGCCAGTGCATAACTGGTGGATGTGGCCGTGCATACGCTCGAACATGCGCTCCCTCTGTCCAGTCTAGCACGCTACTGGGACATTCAGCTGGGCCCCTGGCTCTTGTGCTTGCAAAGGCACACAGCAGCTGCTGAGCTCCCTTTCTGTCCATAACCCTTATCCTGTGCTGATGCCTTGGACACCTGCAATTGTTTGTTGTCGTGCATACCCGTCATTGATTTCCCCACACCCCAGCGCTCCTGCCTTGTTGTTCACCTTGTCAGTCCAGCAATTGATGGTTGAAACACTTGCACAGGCGTTGAAAGATGTGTGATGCTGGAGCTGGTGCCAGGCCAAAGCGCCTGTCATGGCCCCCCAGCCCCTTTGCTGGTGTAAATTTATAGATTGTGAACAGCTGTAGAAGATGAAAAGCTGCCCAATTGTGCTATTTCAGGGCAGTGCCATCCTTTTGCTCCGCAACAATTTGGAGGCAGTGTCATTTGTGGTTGTGCAACAATTGAGATGCAACATCTGAACAGGCGCAAGTGCTACCCCCCCATCCCCCCCCCCCCCCCCTCCTAGCAGCTTGCAGCATGTGAAAGGTTGATGTACATGTGCAGAGCCAAGGATTGTGCAGACACAGCCGCTGCATGCATGCACAGGGGCAAGGGTGCCCGGCAGCTGCATCTTGTACGGATGTATGTTCAGCTGTCCTATGCATGGCACGGTGTCTTCTGCGTCGCCGCTTGCTGGCATGCAACTTTTGGCTGCAGAGGCAGCTCATGGCCTCTCCCAAGCGCCATGCACCTGGCCCCAGTCCGCCGTCATATCACTCATTGAGCTTCTCACATGACTGTGCCCCTGTTCAGTGTATACAAGCTCCTTGGCTTGGCCATCCAAGTACCTGTACCTACTCAGTCCCCTTCCACGTGAAAGCTGCCGCCGTCGCTACTTAGGCATGTTCTGCAAGCATCTCTCCTTGCACCCCTCGGGTGCATCTGCTGAGGTAGATGCATTTCCAAGCACTGGTACTGCCCCGGCATGCCCACACTCTAAAGCGTTACTGACCAGGAAGGGAGCAGCACCAACAGGCGCGTGCCGACTGGCACCCGCCGCAACCTGCCAGGTGCCTGGCTTCAATTTTAGAGGTGATCTTGACCGGCAGTGAGTTGTAAGATGCATTGAAGGGGCAGGCGTGTTCAGCTGTGGGCTACATGAACATGATGACAGGTGTGTGGGACAGGTACGTGAAAGGGGAAGCAATTTGAGGCTTGATATGCCCGCCATCATTCTCATATGAACAGACGTTGTACTTCAGCATCTGCGAGATGCGTTGGCAAGCGCAGGAGCCAGGAACCCAGGGTGTCACAGGGGCATGCTTACTTAAGGGAGCGCGTGTTTGAGGGGCCACAGAAGGGGAAGCCTCGCCAGGGCCACTTGGTCGAGGGGGTGGGCCAGAAGCGTGACAACCTTCAGCACAGAGGAAGTGCAGTGCCAGCCAACCGACTGGAAGTTGGGGTATGGGTGCCAAAGGTTGCAGGGGGCCAGCCAACTAGCTGGAACGCGGGGGCTCATCTGGTGGTCATTTCAGCAACAGGGTGTTCACCACAATTTACAGTTCTATGGACTCTGCCTGGCCAGCTGGGCGACACGAGCCGCATGTTTGGCAAACAGTGCCTGCTGGGTGCAGCATGGGGCCCTGCCTAAGAATGGGCTTAGCGTGGGCGCGGCCAGCTGCTGTAGCTGGCAGGCTGGTGCAACACTGGCTGCATCGAGTTATGGTCCCAGCTGCTGCCGCCGCCAGTGGAGTGCGTGCTCCAGGAGGAGCCACCGCTGCTGCCCCCACCTCCCGAGGTGCCGCTGAAGCTCCAGTTGCTGCCGCCGCCACTGGACCAGGAGCCCTGGAAGATCTGGAAGATCTGGGAGATGAAGTAGTAGATGAACTGCTCGATCTCCTGGGCTGGTGAGCTCTGGCCCCCGCCCCCACCCCAGCCACAGCCTCTTGGCGGGTTCCAGGGGTTGGGGTTCCACCAGGGGTTGTTGGGCGGGGGTGGGCCATGGCCTGGCTGGCAGTAGTAGCAGGGCGGGGGTGGCGGTGGGGGCGCGGCTGCAGGCAGTGGCAGGAGGGCACTGGTCAGCAGCAGATTTCAAGCTGCAGAGTGTGCGCAGTGCATTTACTAGGTGGTCTGCATGCGCTCAGATGTGGCCTTGCTGCTGGTGCAGTGGCAGGCTCAGGCTAGCATGCTCAACTGCTGCTGCCCTGAGCAGAGCTCTGCAGAGGACAGTGCACAGCTGTGCAGGCACCAGCTGGATTCAGATTGGCAATATTGCAAGTGCAAATCTAGTAGGAGGCAGCCCATGTGCTCCTGCTCCCAGCGCCAGGGCGGACAGGACAGGCATCGACCCGAGAACTTGCGGCGCAGGTCAGGACTCACATGGGCAGCAGCCTTTGCTTGTTTCCCAGTAGTGTTTGGGAGGGCAGGTGGGTGGTGGTGGTGCAGGCTTAGTCGTCTTAGGAGCCTTGGTCGTCTGAGGAGCCTTGGTCGTCTGAGGAGCCTTGGTCGTCTTAGGAGCCTTGGTCGTCTTAGGAGCCTTGGTCGTCTTAGGAGCCTTGGTCGTCTTAGGAGCCTTGGTCGTCTTAGGAGCCTTGGTCGTCTGTGGCGGTGTGGGGCTCCTGCAGTCAAGAAGCTCGTCATGTAAGCAAGCTGTGCATACCATTGGACCATTGAACCTGCATGTACAGGCACTGGTTGAGAGCTGCAATCTGCCCGCCTTGTGTGGACTGTTGCACTTGCACAGAGCAGGGGCTGGCAAGACGGCCTGTCTGGTGAACCAGGCAGCATGCATGGCAAGGCTTAGCCCTTCATGCGCAGGAGGCTGTAGCCAGAGGCTGCCATGCTTTGGGCAGGCCTGCAACATGGACAGACTACATGCAGGAAGAGCATCAGCATGACTGACTGGAGACCTAGCAAAAAGCATTTGCGCTCATGTGCAACAGCAGCCTGGCGCTGTGGGCCATTACACACCCACAGTTTCTCACAGACACGCCTGCACAGCCCCCCCAGCAACATCTGCAGGTGGTTGGCAGGATCTGCGCAGTGTTTCCTGTGATGCCTGCTGCAGAACGGTCCTACTGCCACACACTACTCCCACCACACCTTGATCCCAGGCTTTCAACACAGGCCCCACCAGCATTGCAGTGCTGGACACCACATCTGGCCATCATGGGAACTCATATCATCAAGGCCAGGCAAGGCCTATATCAATGCTAGCAAACTCCATCCCTGCGGTTGGCAGTGTACTGCAGCTCACCCAAGTAGGTATGCTGCTGAGCTGGACTGGGGTCCTTGAGGAGTGGCACTCGCAAACCTGCAGCTTGCCTGGACCAAGGTGGTGCATCTCGTGCATTGCCCAGCAGGCAGCTCACCAGTGCAACTTCCTGGCGTGTGCATTCCACTCCTGCATCTTGCGCTGCCACTGCTGAATCTCAGGCTCCCAGTCCTTGCCAGCCGTCAGGCTGGGCATGTGGGCGTCGTTGAGCTTGCG
The DNA here is from genome assembly GCA_963969365.1 of Asterochloris sp. CNOR1. Classification (NCBI taxonomy): domain Eukaryota; kingdom Viridiplantae; phylum Chlorophyta; class Trebouxiophyceae; order Trebouxiales; family Trebouxiaceae; genus Asterochloris; species Asterochloris sp. CNOR1. The sequence continues at coordinate 65,885 of OZ017761.1, forward strand.
GCGGTGTGTGCCCTGCAGCCAGTGGCATCAAACAGGGTCAGCACAGCTGCCTGTGGGGGCTGTGCTGCACGTCCTTGAGCTGCAGGCAACATGCCTATGAACATGTTAAGCGGTCCTGTGCGCACCACATGGTGCCCGATGCACTGGTGACCATGCAGCCAGTGAGAAAGGCAGGCAATCATGTACTGCTGCATTACTACTGCCTGCACTTGGCGATGAGGTAGCTGCAGCCGCTGCAGGTGCAATCAGGCCAAGCTGAACCCTTGTCTGTATGAGTGATGTTGTGGACAAAATGCCAACACCCACACAGCAAGATCCACCAACTCCCTCACCAGAGCTGGGCCCCTGAATGCACCCTGGGGCTCCAGCATATATGCTATAGAGCTGCGCAAAAAGATGAGTGGCAGATAGGCACATGCCACACCTCAGGGGTCGCAAGCAGACTTGCACTCAACAGTGGCTGTCTCAGCAGACTGAGCTGCCCGACTGCAGGCCCAGGCCCAGCATGCAGCCTGGCATGACTACAACTGCTTCAAGCAGGCTAAAGGGTACGTTGATGCAACTCCAAACCTAGTTTAACACATCACACAGAACCAGTCTGATCCAGATCCTGGCCGCTGACACCCCCCAGTGACCACAATGGCCCCATGTGCAGGAAGAAAACAGCAATCTGTATGGCGAGACGATCAGATCTTATGCCCTAGCTGTCCGGGGGGGGAAGAGCCTTTGTGACTCCCAAATTGCCTATTAGCTGCTCCCAGCCAGCCTGTGAGGCGCCCATGCTCCACAGGCAGCCCCCAAGGCATGAGCGTGCAGGCTGAGGAAGCCCCAGGCGGGGATCAGCACATGCCGCGTGCATACAACTGATCCTGTGCAAGCGCACATGGAAAACCCCCAGAACAATGCAAGGGGCCTCACAGAGCCAATTACAACCCTGAGCCCCCAAGATCCAGCGTTTTACTGGCTCACCGTGGCAGTCCGCTCCAGGGCCTGTCCTGGCTGGCTGGCTAGGGAGATCCCCAGCACAGCCACCACCAGCCATCTGCCTAGACGCATCTGCATCTGCGGCAGGGCCGAGACGAGCCGCTGGCGCTACCGGTGACTTGTTGTGGGTCGGTTGGCCGCTGACCGGCCCTGCAACAGGTCCCTGGGTCCGGGCGCCGCTGTGTGGAGCTGCCGCCCTAAAAAGATGGGGAGAGAGGCCTGAAGTACTGAAGTTGACCCCACAGTCTGGTCAACACCGGAAGCAAAGAGGTCTGCCAAAGTTTCTCCTGGCTGCGTTGCATGGCACCAGGGCACCAGACACTTGAAGGTCTCCTTGATGGCCCATATACATGAGGCCCTCCTTGATGGTGACGACCCTTCTACAGTACATGAAGTTCCGGGCAGGGAGTGCAGTGCGGCCTATAGACGAGCACCTCAGCCTTCCCCTGCTTTGTTGTGACGCGTCCCTCCTTGCTAAAGCCCTGCAGTGGCTCAAGCCTGCACGGTAGCCCATCGATGGAAGATATCTTGCATGGGGCTCATTGCTTACCAGTTCAGCCTAGCAGCGGTCAACAGCCAGCAGGTCCGGAGCTAGCTGGAGCATCTGCGCGGGCAATCCTGTGGTCAGCAATGTCAGCATCAATGTTGTGGCGTGGCTGCAGCTGGCCAGCCCATGGGCGGCAGGCTTTGCCAGAGGCTTTGACTGAGCGCCTGCAGGTCTATGCCATGGGTATGAAAAACGGCTGCCCCCACAGCGTCTGAGTAGCTTGCACCTGAGGACAGTGTACTGCCCGCTCAATCTTCCCCACAACAAAGCCCCAGAGCCTGCTGCACCAGCAGGTGCTGCTGCTGCAAATGTGTTCTCGCCAGTGGTCAACACATCATCAGCCACACCAGCTGGAAGTCCAGGGGTTGAACAGCAGCCTGCAGAAGCAAGTCGCCCAGCAGCAGCAGCAGCTTAGCCAGCAGCAACAGCAGCTTGCTCAGATGCACATGAAGCTTGTCCAACTGCAGACGCAGCAGCAGGTGGACAGCCGGAGAAGAGCTTGCTGCTGGAGCGTGAGGACGGTAGGCAGGATGATGTGGGCAACCGGAGCAGCCACCAGCTGGTCTGCAGGACCAGGCCGCCAGCCTGCAGAGGGCGACTGCACTTTGGCTGCAGGCTTTCACATTGACTGGCCACAAAAGCATCTGCTACATGCACAGTCCTGGTCATTCGGTACAAGTGCATGTTTGATGCAAGCTGCCTCCAGGGCCCAGCTGGGCGCAAGAGCCATTGCAGAGCTCCAGCAGGCCTGCTGTCCTAGGACATCAGCTGCTGCCTTGTGGAGCTGAGCTTGTGCCATGCCCCATCTGATCCTTGGCCAGAGTGCCTGTGAGATGAGGTCTGGTGACCAGCATTGCACATGAGGCAGGCCTCGTTCTTGTCTGGACTGGCTATAACATATTCATTAGAACTCATGGTCTTTTTTAGACAGCTCATGACTCATCCTAGGGCGAGCGGTATGAAGTTCAGCACATGGGTGCAGTGTAGCATGCTCTTGCACCGCAGCTGACAGCTGCCCAGATCTGCCCAGGATCTGCCCAGAACAGCTGATTGTGACAGTGGGCTGGCCTGAGCATGGGCATGCATGGCACTCTCTCAGGCAGCGAGGTCTGCCACTCCAAGCAGCTCCCAAGCACTGTCGCGGCACACAGCCCTGTGGCCCGCATCCAGGAGTGCCCTCAGCTGCCCACTTCATGCAGTGGCGCTCTGCTGCAGTGGCTCCTCAGCACTGGTGCTGGGGAAGGCCTTGCGCCCCTCCTCCACCAGGGCTCTCAGCGTCTGCAGCAGCTCCACACGGTTCTCCTCGCGAGTCTCCTGCGCCTCTGACGTCAGCGTGATCAGCCCCTTGTTGGAGTTGTACCTGTAGGACAGCAGACTCACTTTGTCGGGCTCACGCACCAAAGAGCTGCAGCTGCATGTTTCTGCACTAGCAGAGCGCCCCACTTGCAATGCACCTGCATGTTGCAGCACCTGAGGTCAGGAATTCCCCACACGGCCTGGGTGACGCTTGATTGCACCTGTGGCCAGCACCCCTGAGCATGGCCAGGGCAGGGCTTGACTGCTCCTGGTTGTACCTGAAGGAGAGCAAGTTCAAGTTATCGGGCATATGCATCATGAAGCTGCAGCTGCTTGATCCTGCATTGGAGAACAAGGGCAGCCCCCCACTTGTGGTGTACCTTGGTGGCAGGCAAAGGGTAGGGTTGAGCCCCCCTGTTCCAGCACCTGACGTCTGGGGCCCTGCCATGGCATAGGCAGGCCTTGACTGAAGCTGTGGCCTGGAGTGCCATTAGGGCCAGGGCCCCAGTGCAAGGCCTGGGCAGGGCTTGACTGCTCCTGAGGCCTGTGGGGGGTGCAACTGAGGTCTGAGGCCCTGCACAGGGCTTAACTGCAGCTGGGTCCTGAGGCGTGGGTTGTTGCCAGGGCCCCTCCCATGGCCTGGGCTAGGCTTGACTGCTCCTGAGGCCTGTGGCTGGGGTGCAAGTGAGGTCTGAATCCCTGCGTGAGGCTTGACTGCAGCTGGGCCCTGGAGAGAGCTTGTGGCCAGGGGCCTGAGCATGGCATGGGCGTAGCTTGAGTTGCACCTGGAGCCGGCAGGTGGCTTGCATGGCCTGCACAGTCGCGGCGGGGTGCCATCGAGTGTCTGTGCACAGCTCAGACTGGGCCGGCATGCAGGAGGCCGCCTGGGGCTGACACACAACTGGTCTTGTGCGGAGCGAATGTCTGCTGTAAAAGGGACACGTTTTCTGGTGTACTTGCCGTCAACACAACTGCTGGCGTTCTTCAGAGCAAGTCGCGTTTCCAGTATGCACGAGGGCCCACCTGCATGGTATTGGCCTTGAGCACAGCAAACAGCAGTGGTACCTGCAGCTGACTGCTACCACATCGAGCTCCCCAGCCAAAGGTAGATAGAGATGCGGGTGCACAGCACTGCCACCAGCATGGGCAGCACCAGCAGCGGCCTCAGCACCCTGAGAGCTCTGCAGCGGCCTCACCGACTTGAGAGCTCTGCAGCGGCCTCACCCTCTGCAAGAGACCCTGCCGCACGGGTCACAGCTGACCTCAGCAACCGTTGACGACACCTGCCGGGGCAGCCCTGATGCTCCCGCAGATGCAGTGTTCTTCCTGCAGGTGCCTAGCAACCAAGCAACAGCAGCTCCAGTGACACATGCGCTTGTTTCTCGTCCCATAGCAGAGTCTTCATGTTCAACCAGCCACCGACCAGCGCGCACAAATTGCTGCGCAGCTCTGCTGAACCTGATGTGCGTGCAGCTGCGATCTGTGCGATGTGCTGCGCAGCCTGACGGGCCAGGCTTCAGACCCTGAGCACAGCAGCCCCTACCACAGCGGCTTCTGAAGCTGTAACAACCGCAATGTGCTGAGCAACCTCCTTGCTCAGGCCACCCTGGCTGCGTGTGAGCACACCCCTGTGCCGTGGTGTGCCGGCAGCCACCTCACCTGCAGCCTGCCACTCGAGCGATGTGCTGCACCGCCTCCTCGCTGAGCCCCTCCTGCTCCTGCAGCTCCCTGAGGTACACCCACATCTTGGCCTTGCGGTTGATGGGATGGGTCAGGTGGCGGGGCCCGGTCGTGATCATCTGCAAGGCAGGAAAGTAGATCTGTCCAGCTGCATAGTGTTAGGTCTCTGGGTGGAGGCGTCCACTCTATATAACCTGCACCTCTAGATAACCTGCAGGACAGGAGAGCAGGCTTTCAGGTGCAGCTGCCTGGCGGTCTGAGGGGTGAAGGGCGCCTCTTGTGATCATCTGCAGGGCAGGCAAGGAGGGTGTTCATGTTCAGCTGCCACTCTGGGGTGGGCCATGTGGCGCGCCCATTGATCACAGCGCAGAACAGCAGGGGCCTGCTGGCAGCTGGGGCTTAGAGACTGGCTCCTTGTGGCACCATGCGCACAAATTAGGGGGGCCTCCATCGCCGCACGGATCAAAATTTGGCTTTGTGTGCCAGGCAGGCCCAGGAATGAAGCTGCACCGACCCACACGTTGCTGTCGTCCCAATGCAGAGACGCTGCTCGTCTGTCAGTGAGGTGCAGCATTGCACTGCGCAGTGGATGCTTCGCTTTTATACACAAAGCAGGCCTGGAACAGCAGGTGCAGCGGCTCACGATTTTGTCCTCCCAGCGCAAGATCTGCTTAGCTCCCTGGAAGGGGGGCAGCTCCGGCTGTGAAGATACTAGGAGCCCCATGGCCTGCTCCGCATCAATGCCAGCCTCCTGCAGAGGGTGAAGCAGCCGGTTGCAGTCAACAGAGCTCAGCGCACAGCCACATTCCCTGCTCCAGAGGCAGTGCACAGCTGATGCTGCTGGGCTTGGCATGCACCAGCAGCTCCATGGCCGAGTTCAGCGCCACCTGACATGCACTGCAGGACGCTGAACTTGGAGCCCAACTGCCGATCAGGAAGCAGAGCTCAGAGCGCAACGCCAGTATGCTGCAGCCGAGGCATTGGCGCTGGGCAGACACAAGCAACTGAGCAGCTGCTCTGCAACCAGACCAGTCACCTGCAGAAGCCATGAATATGCAGCGCAGCCCTGTGGTTGCAAGGAGGGAATTTCCCTCATCTCAGCTAGGCCACCCTCTGTGCTAAGTGCCAGGCTGCCAGTTGCACTCAGTCCATTGCCTGCTTTCAAGTCTGTGCCCCTAATGCAATGAGCATAGGATTCAGCTCAGCAAGGTAGAGATCAGGGGAAGGCGCGCCATGCCGGGCAGTCAGCTGCATGGCCAGCTCAGGCGCGCACATCACTGCAGGTGAGGTGCTCCGCCACTCTCTTGCACAGTTTCATCAATGCCAGCAAAGCTGCGCAAGAAGAGCAGGGTCTTACGGCAGCAAACCTTCCAGGCCTCCCAAGGGAGAGCCCACTGCCTTCTGTCATGGCCTGCAATGTTGCACAGCATCACACAGCCACACCCAGATTGGCCTGCACCAGGTCAGCCATGCCGGCGCTTCTCACAGAAGCGGTGCAAAGCGAGCCCCAGATGCAGCAAGCCGTCTGGTCTGCTGACCTCGAGGGCTCGCAGCAGCGGCAGCTCTGGCTCCAAGGGGACCCCCACAGCCTCCATCGTTTCTTGGAGGTCGTACAACGGGATGTCAGGCTCGATGGCAATGGAGTCCCGGTCCAGCTGCAGGGCACAGGGGCACCGCTGAAATGCTGCCGTGGTCTCTGGTCAGCGCCTTGTCCAGCCAGTGCAAGATAGAAGAGCAAGATGGAAGAGCAGAGAGCAGAGCAGTCTGGGGCTTCTGAAGGGGCAGTGTGGAAGTCCCAGCTCAGGGGCCAGCACTGTGCTGGCGGCAACTGAGGGAGGCCCTGAGTGCTGCAGGAAGCTCAAGCATCAGAACGTGCAGGCGTCCAGCACGGGACAAATGCCTCCACCTTGGCGCCAGACATGACAGGCAGCGAGTTGAGCTTGTTTGACTGCGCAGGTTGCACACCTCGTCCATGAAATCCTGATTGTCTGCATAGCCTCCCTTTTGCGCTCTGGTGGGGCGCCGCGGTCTCACACGCGGGCCAGGCTCTGCTGCTGCCTCAGGGGCTGGACCAGCCGGCTCTGCAGAGCACAGCAGTGTATGAGCAGGGCCAGCTGCAGCAACAGCACGTGCAGGGCATCCATGCAATCACCTTGTGGGGGATCTGCTGCTGCAGCAAAGCCTCTACTTGTCTGCCAGGCTGCTGGCAATGCGCCAGTTCTGCTGCAGGTGCCTTGAGTTTGCAGACATGAGGATGCACAGCAAGCCCCTCCCTCGAGTGCCAGCTGCTGCAGGGCTCCTGCCAAGATACGGCAGGATCCAGCTGCAGCTGCCTTGCTCAGCATGATGCTGCAAGGGGTGAGGTTTTGGCGAGTGTTAGCGGCCTTGGCGGTGGCCACTCTTGAACAATGAACAGAACAGAAGCTGGACATCCACATGACAGGCCTCCAGGACGCCACCCAGACAGATGCCTCCATCTCAAGGCAGAAACTTGAGCTGCCTCAGCAGCCAGCACTAGGTTAGCTGCAAAAGCCCCTTGATGGCCTTACTGCATTAAGGTCACCAGCGCAGTTGATCCAAGACAGGGCAGCTATGCTAGAGACCTCAGCGTGTTGCAGTCAGAGTTGCTCCCGCACCCCTGCTTGCTGCAACGGCAAGCCAGCTCTGTAACTGCAGCCTCTGCCCTACACAGCACCAGGCCTCCGCAGAAGCAGCAGTGCCTGGCTTCCATGCACACTCAGGCCATCTCAGCAGAGCTGTTCCAGTCACGCAATGCTGCTGCCTGCAGAGCACCGGCTGCGTGGCCTGACAGCTGCCGCCCCTCCCAAGGACCGCCCCGCCATCGACACCCCTCCACAGAGCGAGCTGCTGGGCCGCCTGCAAACCTTCCTGCCCAGCATGGCAGCTGCCAACGCTCAGCTTGAGCAGGAGGCGGCCGCTGCTCCCCAGGGAGCATTTGACATCGAGCAACTGGCTCCCGACGCCGAGCAGCACATTGCGTTTGACCTGGCCTGTGGGGTCCTCGACCTGAGGGATGAGGCTGCAGTCAGGGCTGCTGAGAGAGCCATCGCTCTGGGCTCCGTGCTGGTCGAGACACTCAGCGGAGGGTCAAGCTCCAATGAGGACACCTCCTCTGATGAGGGCAGCAGCGAGGGTGGAAGCGATGCTGCTGGCAGCGATGCTGCTGGCGCCTCAGCTCAGGAGGAGGACAGTGGGTGTAGCACGCACAGCAGGGAGCATGCTGAGGTGCTCAGGCAGCCACAGGGTGACCAGCAGACCAGCAGCAGGCAGCAGACCAGTCCGCTGCTGGATGGGTGGCCTGGTGAACAGCAGGACAAGCGGGCTCAGAGACACCATAAGCGCCCCTTCATTGAAGTCCTGTCCTGAAAGGGTTTGATTCATCAATTCACAGTTTATGAGTCTGTCTGCAGAGTTGTGAGCGAGCCAGACAACACTGAAAGTAGCATTGCATTTGCCATGAATTTACCAGTCTCTTCCTGAAAGAATATCCAAGCAATTTCTGTCCACATTTGTGAGCAGCAGCTGAAGGCACTGAATGGCAATTGACTATGTGGCTTGCCTGCTGGCCTTGTATGTTGCATGCAACGCCCAGCAGACGACCAAGTTTCGAATTGGCCATTCAGCCTCCTTTCTTTGTGGGTGTGAGCGTCAACGAGTCACAGCATGAGGTTTGTGAGAACACCAGACTGTGTGAAATCTGTTGATTGCATCTTGGCGATGCAGGATGCACTACATTCAGGCACCTCTTTAAGTTGCCTCTTCGATCCATCTGCGCAGCAGAACAGCATCACAGCAGTGACAAAAACAGATATCATTGAGGTCAGCCTAAAAGCCAAGTGTAACGCCACTGCCTGCAGGGGACCTGTATGCAGCCTCTGAGATCATTGGAGCGTCCAGCACAGGGAGCCCCAACCTCACGGACATCAGCCCAGATGGGCGGCCAGGCCCCACTCTGGCAGCAGCACTCATTGGCACTGTCTCCCTGTGCCGGTGTACTGCTGCAGGCTCCAAGGCTAGCAACGTGAACCTGCCCCTGGCCAACGTCACACAGAGGCTAGTGTTGGGGCCTGCGGACTCTGCCTTCCAGAATAGTGTTGTACAGCCAACTGGCAGGTGAGGCGCTGTGCACACGATGGCTGATGGGCCCACTGAAGCAGCTGAGCAGTAGGAGTGTGGCGCACACTTGTGTGGCACAGACCTCCCTGGGTAGTGTGTTACAGGCCATAGTCGGATGATACTGTTGCACACACGACGGCCAATTGCGGGTAGAGACTTTTGTGTGGGGCATTCCTGCCTCTCTGGGTGGAAGCGCTCTGCACACAAAGCATTGAGGCTGTCGCAGTTGGCTGGAGGTGCAGCTTTGACTTGCCTGCAAGCTACTGGACTACTGCAGGGTGGCCGGGAGGGCTATGCAGCATCACATTTTGGGCAGAAAGGAGCTGGGCCTGTGCGCTGAAGCAGACTGAGCAAGGCTTGGCAACTTGTCATAGGCGTTTGAATTTTGATTGATGCTGTCCAAAGCTGGCACATGGCAACACGTCCTGTTCTGGCAGCCAAGAAAACATTCAGTAGTTCTGCTGTGCCCTGCAGCGTGCCTATGGACTCCAGTCAGGCGGCTGTGCTCAGCCTGAAGAATCCTATGCAGTTGGAGTCGCCCCAGCTTAACCCTGCCCTACCGAACTCTGCTGCCTCCAGTGGGTACACAGCCATTTCTCAGGTGAGATAGTGTGCTGCCCCACATCTCTGGGTCCCTGCAACTGCATTGATTGAAGATGTCATCCCCCTCAGAGCATCCGCTGAAATATTTGTCACCACTTGCCACTGTTGCGTCCCCTTGAGCTGCAAGTGTTCTTGAGTAGCAAGACGAGGGGCAAGTAAAGGGAGGCCGCAGACATCACAGCAGACTTGGTCCACAGTTCAGCTGCCTTACCATTCAGGGCAACTCCAGCGCCTGTTTGCCACAATCTGCCAGCCCATTGTAGGCCACAAAACAATCCAGCTGGTTGTAGTAAATGCATGTTGCCCCTTTGCTGCAGGTAGGTCTCAGACAGCATCCTGGAGGAGGTACATTATTCAAATGCACCCTAGTTCAAGCTCAGCAGGCTGGACAGCAGACCCAGAAGCAGGCACTCAGCACAAGCGCAACAGGCAAGTGACTCATCTATGTCGGCAGCCCCGTCCTGGAGCAGCCCTGTATGATCCCTCATAGTATCCTTTTGGCAGGCTGAAACGCAGCATAACCCATGCATTCATCAGGAACAAGTGCAAGCTTGCAAGGAAACTCAATCGGCAGTTCGCAATGCTGAGGTGCTTCACATGGGGTAAAACTTGTTATGCCCATCCTGGTCTTGGAACTGGTTCTGGCACTGTGCAAAGTTGTTCCCACATGTAACGTTGTTTGTTGAGCCCTGCTGGCAGATGACTGCATCTGTGCAGATACCGAACACATTGCCCTGTAAGACACCAGAAAAGGTCATCTTTGAGTTGAGCAGGCAGACAGGCAGGGCCCCAAGCTTTGCTTTCAATGTGCATTGTGAATTACAGTATGTTGACAGGAGACAGGATGCAGCAGGCCTGCAACACAAAAGACAGGCAACAGAGGTCCCACCTGAACAATATTCTGTGTGGCGCCCCCTTGGAAGACAACTGCGTGGAAGCAGCAGCTCTGATCAGGGCAGGTGGTCACGAAAACGTTGTTGGCTGCAGGCAGGCACAGGCAGGTGGTCACAGGGACATTGTGTCACACAAAATAATTTAAGCTGCAGGCAGGCACAGGCAGGTGGTCCCAAACACGTTGTTGGCTGCAGGAAGGCACAGGCAGGTGATCGCAGACATATTGTGGGTCTCAGGCAGGCACAGGTAGGTGGTCACAGGAGCACTGTGTCACAATAATGGTGTTGACTGCAGGCAGGCACAAACAGGGGTCAACATATGTTATGTATGCATGCGCTTGTGGCTCCCAAAGCTCTCAGCTTGACCAGCACCCCACAGGCAGGACTGGGAAAACATATTGCTGCTGGGAGAGAAATACATAAAGTGAAGTCAGCGGTTGAATAGGTGGTCCCATGTATGTATATACACACAGTGGTGGCTGCTGTCTTGCATAAGCTCAGCAAGGTCACCCAGCCTATCGGCAGGGGTTCGGCTTGGCACCCTCTAAAACACAGTCCTCAGGCAAACTGAGAGACTGCAGGTGACCCACCAATCACGTTCCAGGCTGAGCTGCCGCTCAACTGGATGCCCACGCCACTGCAGGAGCTGCCGATCTCCTTGTACTGCAGCGCACAGGGGCCAAGCTGGCCTCAGGCACTGCCTGGAGCTTGGACAAAGGTACCCATTCCAGACAGCCATTCCAGACAGCATCTGGCTGCAGATGCACCACCTTGGCCAGCAGAACAGCATGTATGTCAAGTGAAGACCACGCTTGGCTGCAGAAGCGCTGAGATTAGCAAGAGGCTGCCATGACTTGCATGCTGAAAGTCATTATGTTGACGTCTGCAGCATGCTGAGCGCCAACAGACATGACCTAAGCTCACCAGCAGGTTTCCCACTATGGAGCTCTGGTTCATGTTCCTGCACGCAGCAACAGATGTTGCCATCAAGAATGAGCCAGATGAAATGTATTTGTCAAGGATGTGTGGTGACCAGGTCGCCAGCAAAAGAAGTTGGTGCACTTCTTTGGGTTTCTGGGTTTGGACGCGCTTGGCTCGAATAGCAATGCACACCTTGGGTGGGGGACACTGGCCGCAGGTGCTCTGAAGATGCATGACAGACACCTCGGACACAGGATAGTTGGCCACAAGAAAGTGTTGGACGTTGCAGCTTTGCAGGGGATGTCAGAGCAGCATGCAGCTTGGGGTGAGGTGGTCAGAACCAGCGGGGCAGCTCAAGATGCCAACGCAGTGACTAAAGCTGCTTGTGGGACATGCCACAGAGGCCGCTACACGTTGGAAGGTGCCAGCCATACCTGAAGCATGGAGGGAGCAAACAGCCGCCAGGAAGACAGACAGGGCTCACTTGCAGTTTATGTTGGCGATGCGTGCGTTTATGTGGTTGTTCACCAGGCTCAGCTGCAGGCCGCTTTCTTGGCAGGTGATGCCGTTGTTCACTGCAGCAAGGGAACGTGCGCAGCCGGGGAACATGCGCAGCCCTGGGGCTCACATGGGGGAAGCAGAGGGGCATACACGTAAACCGTGCAACCTTCATGGTGTGCACCTTGGGCAGGGCCCCTGACATAGGTCGTGCATAGGTGGAGAACTGCAGCAGGCTGAGCTGTGCTGCCTCTCTGGCACACACACAGCATACAGGAACCGCAGGATGCTGCCACAGGCGCTTTCAGCGCATGCCAACAAGAGGACGTCTCAGACCCACCTGCCACAAAATCGCATTGGGTGACTTTCATGCCCTCCAAGGCATTGACAATCATGATTGCTGCAGGCAAGGGGGGTTCCCTGTCAAAAACGCTCTGCCGCGACGTGCATGCATGGCGACATCAGGGCTGACTGCCAAGATGAGCTGCCAGGGGCCTGCCTGGCTGAGTCTGGTGTGCCTGCATGCTGCATGTTTCTCAGCGCAGGGGCCAGCTTCTGGGATGCACAGCCTCAGCTGAGTGAGCAGAAGAACAATCTGCCAGTCACTGGGTCTGCAAGGACTGTAACGGGCTCTTCTGGGCTCCTAGGCTGGCACAAGCATGACAGTTTGAAGCAAACCGCAGCTGTCAGCGTTCCCCAGAATCGCGGTTAGCCCAGAACTGCTGTTAGCTGTCCATACCTGTTCAGGTCCTACAGGCTGCTTTGCCTGGCAACCTCAGTGTATTTCTGTGATACATCTGTGTGCAGGTAGAAGCCCCAGCAGTGGCTGCTGATGGCACCCCTGCCAAGACCACACAGGCTGCTTTGCCGCTGACCTGCACATTGACCATCGTCCCTGAGGGCTCACCTGTGTCCAGGTAGAAGCCCCAGCACTGGCTTATCTGGATCTCCACATGCCCACGACCGCCCTCAAAGAGGAGGCCGTAGGGGGACACCTGCCCTTGGGAGCAGCCCACTATATGTACGTTGCTGATGACCGTGTGCAGCACGCAGCGCATTCTCACGCCTGCAGCTCGGGAGGCAGAAGTCGGGTGCCTGCCAATGGGAGCAGGTCACGATGTGCGCATTGCTGATGGCCGCGTGCAACATGCAGCTGTTTTTGTGCACGCATGCAGCCTCTAGATGAATGAGTCAGCACAATGAGCACAAACACTGATGACCCTGTGTGACGCGTAGCACATGTTCAGGCCTGCCAGCAGCCCGTACATCTGGGCTGTTTGATAGGCAGGCAACCTTTCTGTTCATACATTTCTGGTTTTCTAGTTTTGCCATTCTCACCTGCCCACCATCCCTGGCAGGTGTCGTCCTGGCCCCTGATCTCCAGGTTGTCCAGAAACAGGCGCGGCGCAGTCTGCAAGCAGGGCAGCTTCTCAATCTCAGGCAATGCTGTCAGATGATTTCAGTTGCCGCCACAGGCAAGCTGACAGTTCAACGAGTGTGCAGCCGTCTGTTTCTGCACAAGCATCCCTCCGCCAAGTGGCATCGTGCACCATGCATGGCAAGTGGTGCACAAGGCTGGTTTGGCTGAGGGCAGGTTGCCAGGAGGTGCATTGACTTTGGCGCTGCACCTCTTGACAATCGCCAACTGGTAGGCCAGAGCCATCGTTGACACACACTGCCTCCCTGCCAGATCCAGAAACCCCCGGCAGGCTAAAAGCTTGTTGCTGACAATGCCTGCAGCCTCAGGCGCCAGCTGTTCCTCCAATCAGTGCCACCCTAAGCTGCCAATCCAAACGCTCCTCTGGTGTCACCCTTGTGCCTCAAGCTGTCCACTTTTGGCCCATCCCACCCGTTGGCAACGGCACCAGCAGCCTCATGTGCCTCCTGCAGAATGACACCTTACTGCTGCATGGCCACATCAGGTCTCCACGTGCCACCACATAAGGTACTCCTGTTCCTCCAATGGCAATGTAACTGACCTACCCACTCTGTTGGCAATGACCCCTGCAGCCTCAGGTGCCTTCTTCAGACTGACACCTCGCTGCTGCATGACCAGATTAGCTTCCTGCCTGCCACTGCACCCCTACCCCTGCGCTTCAGATGCCCGGTGGCTCCAATGCCTGGATGGTGAACTCTAGACCCACCCACCCTATTGGCGATGACCCCTGCAGCCTCAGGTGCTTGCTGGCCCTCCACATCCACTGTGACTGCTGTGCCGTCGTCACGCTTGTATGTGTACAGCGACAGGTGTTGCACGCGCGTGAAGTCAGTCTGGCGTCCCTGCCTCACCCCCTGCAGAGCATGCAATGCATCCTGGCCACAGCACCAGGTGCAATCAGCTGGGGATGCTTGCAGAAGGCTGGGCTGCTGCATAACCTGCTGGGCAGGTTCAGTGTCGTTGAGGTTGTGTAACATTTTCATGTTTTTTGGAAAGGTGCTGCACGCGCCTGCAGTCAGTCTGGCGTCCCTGTCTCACACACCCTGCAGGCATGATGACGTGCAAGTGCTAGTTGGCACAGAAGCAGAGAGCTGGACACCCAGAAGAACGGTCGGCAGGCCGGCTGTGGCTGCTTTGGGCTGCTTGACGCCCTGCCGGGGAGGGTCGGTGTTGGCCAGTTGCCCTCTTCCTGTCCAGCAAGGGCCAATGCAGCTACGGGCGAGCCTTGCCTGCGTGATGAGCAGCCCTGAGGAGCCTGCATCCTCAGTCCAGGCGAGAATGGACACTCCAATGCCCTCCCCACGGATGGTGATGGGCTGGTCTGCAATGTGCACTGCCTCCCTCAGCAGGTAGGTCCCGGGGGGAACATACAGCACGCCGCCGGACCTGGGAAGGCGGCTCACTGCCTCTCGGAAGGCTGCAGTGCAGAGGGACAACTGCAATCAGATGCACCAAGAGCCCATGTAGGGGTGTGTGGGTGATGCAGACGGGGGCTGGGGGTCACTGGGACAGAGAGATGACTGGCTCTCTGAAGGCTGCAGGGCAGAGGAACACCAGCAATCAGATGCAGCAAAAGCCCATATAGGGTATAGGTGATGTCAGATGGAGCTTGTGTCACAGGGCCAGACAGGTCAGTGCCTCTCTGTGGGCAGGGCAGCACCAACATCTTGAAAGGTGCCTTGTTGAGGGATTTGCCTGGGACAGACAGCGCGTCATTGGGTTTTGGCAGGCGGCCGAGTGCCTCTCTGCGGGCTGCATGGCAAAGGCGGACTGTGCTTCGCATTCTCAGGTGCACACAGCACGCCGCTAGATTTGACAGACGACTGACCGCCTCTCTGAAGGCTGCAGGTCAGAGGGGCAGCAGCGCTTGGCATGTGTGACTGGCCATTGCTGGTGCGACGGGTCTCTGCAATCTGCAGACGAGCAGCTGAAGTCGGTGGCTGCCTGTTCTGGGAATGCACAGGCACACACAGCACAGCACCAGACTTGGGCGGATGTCTATGAAGGCTGCAGGGTATGGCAGGTAGTCATACAGGCATTTTGCGGTGCCGCATGCATGCTGTGCTGACAATCTGTGTGAGTCTGCCTCATGAGAGAGCAGGATGGCCTGGAGCCGAGCTGCTTTGCTGTTCAGCCATTTCGTTGCTCTGGGCTGCCCAGCATGCAGCATGACTGATCTATCGGTCAGTCAGTAGACCTGCAGCTTGCAGGCTTGATCAGCCTGGAGCATGCTGCCTCATGGTGCATCTTGACAGGCACGGCATTGCACAATGCATTGCCTGAGGGATGCATGGCTTCGCCACATCCTCACCTTCAGTGTCATCTGCAGATCCATCACCTGCAGCTCCATGCTCCCGCACGTCCAATACTCCCCAAGGCATTGCTGGAGCAGAATTGCAATTGTTAGGTCACATGGGAACCAGTGCATGTGCATTCGTCATCCAGCATCTTCCTGCTCTCAGGCTGATCGAGTAGTTCTTATTGAGCCTTAAGCCCCACGGGATCGAGCCCCTCGGGCCAAGTACAACTCAGGACTCTTACAAGATTCCATATCATCACGAGTTTGGGATTATCATCAACTTGCACTGGGAGTATGCGCAGGCATTCCAGGGCATGATCAAATGAATTTTGTGCTAGCATGGGTAGGTGGGAACTGAAGGCAATTCTGTCTACAGTCCTGGGAAAGGGGACAATCATCACTGACAGATTGGGGTGAGGCTGAGGCAGGTCCCTGAGCCACAGCAGAACGCCACGAGAAAGTCTGGGCGAGGCTCAAGCAGGCCACTGTAATGATGGACAGATGTGCAGATCACATCACGTCTCAAGGCCCTGAAGGTCAACGTGCGGCTGTAGTGCGATTGCTGCCGTCATATCGTGACTGCTCACGCCAAACGCAGAGGCAGCTTGCTGCTGCCTGAAGGCTGGCAGGCAGAGCCGGCTCTGCCTGATGGGTGTGCTGCTCAGGAGAAAGGCAGTGGCAGGTCGCTGCCCCAGGTGGCCTTGGCTGCTGGGGTGCCATCTTTCTGCCAGATGATGGGGGTCACACAGCACGCCCGGAAGGTGTGCTCAGGGTTCCAGCTGTGGTAAACCAGGAAGTCCTGCAGGCAGGAGATTGTTTGAAGAGAATGCCCTCAAAGAGAAGACCCACAGTGCTCCACATGTGCTGCACATGTAAACACTGCAGGCCTGGATATGTGATTGTGAGCGAGATGCACACTGCTGGCTCCGGTGCTGCAGCTGTGGTGCACGAGCCAGTCCTGCAGGCAGGGGTTCTGAGGTTCTGTGCACCACAGCTCGAACTCCGAGCATGCTGATTCCCTTAAAGCCAGCTGTAGGTACAATGCTCAAGGTGCTCGGTGTTTCAGCTGTTCTGCACATACAGGTCCTGCAGACAGGGTGCTGGAAGAAGGGAACATTCTGAATCAAGCAGAACGCTGCAAACAACAACACGTGCTACGCGGAATTCATGCCTTACACTCCCAGAGTGACGGGCATCTCTCGACGCTAGCTGTCACATAGCATGCGGGACGTGGGTTGCATGCTACCCAGCAGGCGGCTATGCAGTCAGTGAGATGACAACAGGCCAGGCTGCAAACTTTTGCGCTGCCACAGCCTGAAGCGCCACGCCGCAGGCAATGCTGCCCGCGACAACAGGAAGACCCTGCATTGTCCCTCGCCACATCCAGCTGGCTGTGCGCAGCATTGAGGAGCTTGCTGAGCCAGCTGCGGGAACTTGGAAAATCCAACTGTGGCCCCATGGCCACCCCAAGAAGCAGGAGCAGCTTCATTTCAGACATGTCGTTGGGACTAAGACATTCATTCTGGGCCGAGCGAAGTCAAGCCTCACATCGCCATGTTGCTGCTTCTTTACACGGCCAGGGGAGCACAGTTGAGACCCTCAAGCCTTTTATGCACATGCAGCACGACGGGCTCTGACCTGGTTCATAGGTCCCCCAGAGGCAATGGAGCAGGCACCCGGCCCCACCACCTGCCCAGCGCTGCTGACCAGCGGCATCGCGCTCTTCCTGTAGGGTCCTGCAGCACAGCTGTCCTGATCAGAACATGTATGTCACATTCTGCTCATCTGCTGCAGCCTGTCAGGGCCTGCAGGGCAGTGGCTCAAACATCTCACTCCCCTCTTCATGTGCAGCACATTCTGCTGATCCTCTGCAGCCTGTCAGGGCCTTGGGCGATGGCTTGACATCAGCACGGCTGATGCTCTCTGGCCTGCGCCTTACTGCCACATATTGGCAATCTGCTGCTCACACACCTGCACATTCCTGCAGCTCAATGTCTCGTCAATCATACTTCATCCCCTCCAACAGCACAGCACTGTTCTCATCCCTTGCAGATAGGCTTTCATTGCGATTACAAAGTGCGCATGCAGTGCTCCAGATGCTGCCAGCTCTAAGTCAAACTGATATGCTCAAGGCTCGCAAGGACAAGGCAGAGGGTGCACTGCTTGCAGCTGTAGCTGTGACCCACCTATGACTTCTGTGGCGGTGGCGTAGCCAATGCAGTACTCGGCCGATGCAAACCCATTGGCGCTGTAGAACAGGTGGTACCGCCCGCCGCGCTTGACCAGACAGGGTGCCTGTAGCAGGAAGGCAGTGCGATTGGATGGGCAGTAATCTCATTTGTGCCAGCTCACTGTCCGTCCAGGCAGTGAGGCTACAGTTGCACATGTCAGTGCCTGGAACAGCTGGTGCAGCCCACCACGCTTGACCAGGCGGCGGACATGCAACAGCATGCAGCAAGCGTGACTTTTTTTGGCATTGCAAGTCAAAGCCACAAATGCAGCTGCTTTCAGGTGCCACAGTCTGACATTTGACCAGACAGGGGCCCTGGAGCAGTGCAGAAGTGCCCAGCTTGTTGCAAGCTGGCTTGAATGACTGACTGGTGAGGGCTTGCCATGTCACAATGTTACAGCAACTCTGCATAGTCAGGGCAGCTGGTGCCTGATGTGTCAGTTCAGTGGCAGCAGCTCACAGTCTTGAGCAGAACTCTCATCCAGTTGTTGCACCTTGGCCATTTGCAGAGGTCGGCCACACTCTTCACGCTGCACAGAGGGCTCCCTCACGTGCACCCTCAGCTGGGGCCCTCAAAGAGTAGGTCACGGCAGATCAGCTGCACTCTCCGCATTGCAGGCTTCCCTGAACCATCTAGCACATCACAGGGATGCAGCACCAGCAGCCCTGCTGGGCTTTCTTGGAGCTTTCCTCCCAGTGATATGCAAACCTGCCGTCCCTACAGCAGCACTGCACCATTGAGCTCACTGAATCCCCTGCATGCACCCAATGGTAGCACAGCACTTACAACTGTCTGGCAGCACAGCCGTAACTGGTGCCGCACCTCAATGACAGTCCCTTCCCAAGGCAAATCGTTGCGGATGAGCAGCTTCTCAGGCCCCTTGAAGTGCAGCCCGTCCGACTGCAAGCGTCGGATGTGCAGCCAGCAGGTGCGCCCCACCGCATTGCCATCGTTCTTGTAAAGAAGCCTGCAGCAGCGCAGAACAAGAGCTGGGGGAACGGGACATCGTGCAGCCGGCAGCAGATTGATTCCCGGCACCAAGGAGCACAGGCGGGTTGAGGAAGTTGCTGGCCTCCAAGAGACATGCTACAACACATGGCACTGCAGAGCTCAAAGCCCGCAACGCAATGCCTGCTGATTACCTCTGCAAACAAACGCCAGCTGTGGACCTTACTTCTGTGCAGCGGCCTGTGGCGGCCTCACTCAGGTGTCCCATAGTGGCCTGAGCACATGCAAGCTCGCAGCACGAGTAGTCCATGCCTGCTCAGCATCTTGGTCTGGATGCCTCGGTGGGGCAGCCCAGCCGGTGGCGCTTTGCATGCATCACCCCTGTCGAGCTCAGCTTCACTACGCAAAGTCTGCCAGCACAGGGTGTGTGCAAGGCAGCTCACCATCTCTGCCCATCATCGTCCTGGAAGTGGAAAGGGTCAATGGTGCCGCCCTTGGATGCCTACAGGCAGAAGAAGGTATGCATTGCTGCCATGCAGGGCGTGGAGCCTCAGTTTGAGCATTGACACATAGAGGCTTGCGGTGCTGTGCGCACATCAATGCAGCCATGTCTGTAAGGGTGCCAGGCCTCCACAAAAGCACTGACACGTAGAGGTTTGCAGTGCTGGGCGCAGAGTATTTCAACTTGAAGGCTGCTGAGCCATGGCAGAAGCACTGCTGCAGGAGGGGCAGGGCAGTGCTGCCGAGGTGGCCCTGCATACCATGTCTGCAGGGAATGCAGCGCTCTGCAGCAGGCCCGAGGCAGCCAGATGTGGTGGGGCACCTGTGGGGGTGAACGGTGCCTTTCTCAGGGGCATGATTGCTCCTTCTGGCAGCTGCCCAGCCCTCTGTATCTTGCCCACCTTATGTAAGTCTCCGTAATTCAGAACAGAAGGCCCTTGATATCATGCCTTCTGACCCAAGCTGACCTGTGGAACGTTTTTCACCTGGAGACCACCCCCCAGCAACTGCCCACCAACCCATGGATGCCTGCTTGCCGTCTTGCGCACGCAATGCTTTTGTTCACCTGGGCAATGAAGGGTGCCTCCCCCAGGGGCTTGAAGGGCCCCTCTGGAGTATCTGCCACGGCCACGCCCACCACTTGCTTGTCGCAGGACACATCTCGGCACACGAAGTACCTGCAATATATGATGGGATTGGGGTCCAGGGGCCAGCGGTCAGGATAGCAGCACCGCACTGCTTGCGTGTTTGGCCAGTCGATGTTTGTGCTGTGCCCTGCAACCCTGCTTTGCTGGCCAGCAGTCAGGGTAGCAGCACAGCCCTGCTTGTAGTGCAGGCATGCTTGGCCACACAACGATTGTGCTGTGCCCTGCACCCCTGCAGGAGCGAGCCGCTCTACTGGACATCACGGCAGCTTCCTGGAGCGCTGACAGCTGCGGGGACTCGTTGCCCCAACCCTTACACTGCAGGAGCTGAGCCCGTCTGCACCACAGCACCCCTCAGCAGCACCTCTGGATTACCCACACCTGGGGCAGATGAGGCCCAGTCACTGCAGCAGCCCTGCACGTCTACAGTACAACAACACCAGCCTTCTCAGCAGCACCTCTGGCTACCTGCGCGTCACATGGCCCCCAGATGGAGCCCCCCGCGACTCACATGACAAAGTAGGGTGCCTGATCCGGCAGCTGGATGAAGACGGTGTTGGGTGCCCAAGTCAGGCCCCCACGGGCCCAGGATGGCAGCTCAGGAAGGGCATCCGGCAGCACCTCCTGCAGGGCAATTAAAGACAGCACCTGTGCACCTGCTCAACTAACACTCTGATGGGCAGTCTAGTAAGTCCCTCGCAAGCCCGGGGCGGCAATTGTGGCAATGGGTCTCGGTGGGCCCCCTGCACGACAGGCAGGTGACATTTCAGATCCACCCATGGAAGCAGTGCCCGAAACCTGTGGCAGAGCCGCCCACACCGCAGACAGGGTCCAGTCAATGTTTGTACTTGGCCTTCTAGAGAATACTGACAGCGAGGGTGCAGAGAACAGGGTGCGCTCCAGCCAAGCAAGAGGGCCCTGCATGGCTTCTCAGAACAGCACAGACCGGGGCACGAACAGCATCCAAGCTCATAGTATATGCTCTGCCTCACCAGCCCTTTGCATACACCCTGCAGGACAACAGAGTGCAGCACAAGACAATGCATGGCTACTGAGGGAGAAGCATGTGCCAGCAAGGCACATTGCCTCTGAGGCATTGTGACTTTCACCCTTGCTCTTGGAGCACCCTCTGCAAGTCAGCAATCTCCACTGTGACCTGCTGCCATCTGTTCAAGGGCTGCCACCCGTCTGCATTGGCAGACTCTGCAAAGTGGGGCTGCCATCTGTGTGACTGGTAGCAACCAGCTGAAGCTGCTAGTAGCTTGTGTAGATCTGTGAACAAGGCTAGCATCTGCTGTGCTGCTACAAACTGTGCACTGCTGAAGCACTGCCTGAAGCAGCAGCCTGTGCTGAGCATGCTCCTTCACAGCCAGCAGGCAGGCTGCACTTTGCGGCCACACCAGCCAACATTGCTGGTAGCAGAACAGGGCCCATGTGGGCATCAGCCTGGGGCCAGCAGCGGGCACCATGTAGACCTTCGTGTGGCAGGCACCAAGTGGAGGCACCATGTGCAGCACCGTCTCCTCTTGCACATGCTAGATGCATCGCGGCAAAGCACAGGCTCTCAAAATTTGCACAGCTCACCCCTCATGCCCATGCAGCAGCCCTGGTCAGACACCAGCTGCTGTACAGGCAGCAGCATCAGCCAGAAGCACACAATGCAAATATGTTCAAGGGGCACAAGCTCACCCACGACACCAGGTCGCTTGACTTCGCACACTGGATGTTGCAGTTGTTTGAATTGGTGGCGTAGACATAGAACAAGCCGCCGACGGCGATGCAGCAGGGACTGCAGGGAAGAGGCTGCTTGTCAGCAACAGGCAGCACGCCTGTTGTGCAATGTTGGAAGCAGAGCAGCAAGGGTGTGGAAGAAGGAGGGGCAGCAGGCCATCTGCAGAACAGATGATATCAGGCGATGATGCAGCAGCTGCAGCTGAAATGGTGACGAGGAGGTGTGTCAAAGCCTCAGTCATCGAGTGCCATGCTGTCTGGGGCTAGGCATGCGGGTGGAACCTGTTCTCACTCAGGCCAGTTGCTGTTGATGACTGGGTTGCGAAAGAAAGGGGCTCCTCCTGGCACAGCACGCTGCACAGTCAGAGGTCCATGTCAGTGTATGATCCAAGCAGGAATAAGTTGGATCTATGCCAAATAGCTGCGTGTGGTCCAGGCGCAGCAGGGCACTGCAGCCGCCTGACAGCCAGCCAGAGCCTGCGAGGCAAACCTGATTGCTTCTCTTTTGCGTATTGGCCGCCTGGTAACCAGCACTCCGCTGTGAGCAGCAGTTGCCCATGCCTGCCGGGAGGGGTGAAGATCGATGCCACCCTCGTGCTGCTGGTTATGTCATTACCTGCTGGCCATGGCTCACACTTCGTTTTCTTGCTAGACAAACCCGCCAACACGGTAGGAAGCATGCCTGTTGACATGGTGGCCTTCATGGGCCCCATGATGGATCTGGGGATGGAGCTGAGGTGCTCCATCTGGTAACAGTGCTTTCTTACTCCTTGGCAGGCAAAGCAAATGGCCTAATTGCAATTCTTGCCTGCTTACAGCCTGAGCCTCTACAGCAAGACGGTGTGCCTGCCGTCTTGTGGGCACTATTTCTGCCAGTAAGTTGTTCACGCATGCATGCATGAACGCCTGGGTGCTCTCTGCCAGCCCATTGCACACAGGACTGCAGCCTGAAAGCATTCCATACCATCTCTCAGCATCCAGTGACCAGCAGCGATGCCATGCGTTTCCTGACAGAACTGCCCGGCTTAGATGCTTCCATGGACCTGCCCAAGCCCGCCCAGTAACAACACAGAGCTTTGACCAGTTGAGCTGCCATGCAGGGACTGTGTGCTCAAGTCGCTGGCCAGCAAGCCATGCTGCCCACTCTGCCAGGCCAGGGCCTCACGCAGGGACTTGGTCTGGTGAGGACCCGCCTGTGCAGTGAAGCTTCATGACTCCATCACACTGCAGTGCTGCCCGCAGCCCCACATGGATGCATCCAGTTCGTGGTGCAGAGCAGTCAGACCAGGGAGCTGTGGCTGTGTGACACGCTGCGCCGGCCACATGCCACCTGAAAGCTTGCTGGAAGCTTGACATCTGCTCTGTGCACATGGCTGTGGCGACAGCTTGATCAACAAAAGGGCTACCGGTTGCCAGCTCATTGTCTTTGATGAAATCGTTTTTCACAAAAATTTTCACAAACACCTGGAATCCTGCAGCAGGGACAGCTCATTTGACAGAAGGACTGCCACTGCCAGCTCGTTGTGTTTGCTGACATCAATGTTCACAACTTTGGCGCACCTGCCTGCAGGGATGAGACTGTTGACTTCATGGCTGCCAGCTCAACGTCTTTGATGACATCAAATCATCCCAATATTGGGCTTGTTGCATGCAGGAATGAAGCTGTTTTGACTTGCAGCTGCCAGCTTCATCAACAATAGTCTCCCGACGATGGGTTGCCTGCCTGTGCAGGGATGAGTCGATGGACAACATGGCTGCGATCTATCGGCAGATGGAGGCACTCACAGGTGCGCAGTTCGCTGCTGTCAGGGCTGTTTGGGCCTTTTGAAATAGCCGCAAAGCTGCCGAGTCACAGCAGCATGGAGACCTGCCCCAGCTGTGGCAACAAACTTTGTTTGTCTAAGTGGGGATGCACCCAAGAGATGTCTGTTGCGGAGTGCGGTGTGGCATCAGCCCAACAAGACATCCCATGCTTTGGCAGAAGACGCGGCCACTGGTCAACTTGTCCTGTAGCTGCATCTGTGGCCTGCACTGCAGTGCCCACTTTGACGGAGGAATGCTGTCCCATATATGATGAGGTCTGCATCCAGAGCAGCACAGTGGTCAAGCTGTGCTGGGCATTTTCACTGCGCCGCCTGCCCACTTGACAGAAGCCAGCAGTCTGTTTACTTATGCTCTCCAGTCTGGCCATTCACACCTTTTGATGGGTGCCTGCAGCCTGTTGACCCAATGCACTCCACAGGCGGTGTCCTGTTCCCTCATCATGTCTCCTCCATGGCCCTGCCTTCCAGGGAAGCCTGGACGCACCTACATGTGCGCACCTGGATCTGCCTGCACGGCTTCCTCACACCATATTGGCACCCATACCGCCCAAGCTACTGTCCGGGCCCATTCCTCCTGCAGGGCAGCAGATGCTGTGCACCCAACTGGCCATAGCGGAGCTGGGCTACACATCAGAGGGGCCGGTGCCCTTGGAGCCATCTGTTCCTGGAGTACAGAAGGTGGATGCTGCAGCACTCAGTCTGCAGCAGGCAGGGCCAGTCGTGCCACTGAGTGGCCCATCTAAGGGAATCTCAGCGGGCAGTGGATCCAAGGCCAAGGCTGGTGCAGCTGCGGGGCAGAGGGGCCGCAAGCAGGCAGTAGCACAGCAGCTGTCAGCTGGCTGTGCTGGGGCCACGCCTGCTGCCGGGGCTGGCGCAGGCACAGCTCCTGCTGACGCGCAACACAGAGCAGCCCTGCAGCGGACGGGAGCATCTGTGCCAGCAGCAGGGGCTACACCACACACATCTGAGGACCGCCCCGACGCTGCGCCCCGCAAGCAGGTGCTGTCAGGCCTTGCTCCGGCAGCAGCAAGAGCTAGGGAAGCACCTGCTGCGTTTGCCCTGGGTGAGTTGGCCGGGCGCTCAGTCCCAGACCAAAACAATAAGATGCACAAACACTGCTTATCAGCTGCTATTCAATGTTTTGTAGCATCTGCACCTCACCTACATGCAGGAGCAGCAGCATCAATCTCAGGCTGCCAACATCATCCTTGATTTGGCTGCCCCCTGTAGCATCAAATTCTCGTGCTGCACTGCATCACAATGGAGCCTGTGTAGACGTCCATGGCCGTGGCACCTGCTGAATCTAGTCTGGCAGGACCCTGTGCCTGGCAGTTGGCCTCTTGAATCTTGTTTCCACCTCGTCGACACTGCAGGAGCAGTGTCAGTCCCACTGGTCAGGGGTGCCGGGACCGAGGCACCTGCAGCAGAGGGGACACAGCCTGTCAAGGCGGCATGTTCTGCGGCAGAAAGCAGCAGCCCTGCTGCCTCACCAGTGCTTGCAACACCAGCCAGCCCACTGGCAGTCCAGGAGCCCAAAATTGCCAGCACCAGGCAGCCCACCAGGGGACGGCACGCACAAGCGCACTCCAAGCTGCTCCCAGCAGCAGCAGCAGCAGGCCAGCCAGAGCCGGCGCAGATTGCTCCTTTGGCAGCTGCAGGGGCTGGGAGGCCCAGGCGGGCAAAGGCGCCCAGCCGCCTGGCAGAGGGCGGCAGTCCTGCCACGTCACCAGAGCCGGCGGCAGCAGCTGCTGGGCAGTTGGAGCTAGCCAGGGATGTGGCGCCTGCAGCAGAGCCTGGCGCGGCGCGGGCAGGCGCATGCAGGGGCAGCGGACGGCGTGTGCCGACGCGAAGCCTGCCATGGAGCTGCGCGGCGTGCACGCTGCAGAACCTAGGTTGGTTGATGTCATTCAGGTGGAATGCATGCGAGGTGGCTGGGTGCCATGGTGTGGAGCCTGCCTTGAGGCTGCGCTGCATGCACGCTGCATGCGCATTGCATGCGCACTGCATGACCCAGGTGGGACTCGCTGGTTTCTGCTGCTTTTTAATTGTCAGCCCGCTGCTGGAGGTCAGTGGCAGTGCCTGCACGGAACCTGTGTTGGCGCTGCTCAGCGTGCACACTGCAGACCCCAGGTGGGTCGGCCACTGATTGATGTGATCTTGGCACAGTGCATGCAAGGTGGCCTAGTGCTGTGGTGTGGAACCTGCCTTGACGCCGTACTGCAGCACGCTGGGCAGTCTGACGAGTGTGCTTCAAAACCCCAAGGACCTTTCCATTTCAGTCAGGAGGCGCCTCAGGGAAGCTCAGACGCAGCTGCCGCCCACTCACAAGCGCCGTGATTGCTGCGGCCCCAAGGCACACTGTGGCGAGAATGCTCCACCCAGGGGGCCGATGTTCTCTGTCAAAGACACATTGCCCAAGCTCACCGGCTGCCGCCCACCCACAAGCACCGGTTTCGCTGCAGGCACAGCCACGCGGTGTCGAGTGTGCTCCACTCCAAAGGGCCAGTTCACCCCAGCAGCTGTGGTCTCCCTGAAGCGGGCCGCTGCCTCAGCTCGGGCAGCGAGTGCTGAGCCTGAGCCAACCCAGCCTGGGCGCAGGCGCTGCAGTCTGGAGCCTCCCAGCACCGGCAGGTGTGCGGCCGTGCTTCTTAATCATGACTTTGAGCCGTGGAAAGAGTAAGTGTGCCGGGGTGCAGATGTCCTGGCCCAGGACCTGCCAGCACAGGCACGGCTGCATGCTCTGACTGTGGTGCAGGCGCTGCAGCCGGGGGCCTCCCAGCACTGTCAGGTGAGCATGCAGTTACTGACCTGCAGGAAGGCTTCTTGCATGAGCAAGGCGCATGCAGCTTAGCTGGCCTGTGCACCCCCCTGTGCCTGCTCAGCCCTGTCTACCAACCTGCAGCAGGCGACCCGCCTGTGCGCCCCTCTGTGCTAGCTCAGCTGCATCCATCAAGCTGCAGGGCGCCAAGACGCTGCATGAGCAGCAATGCATGCCTGCGCAGTCTTCTGTGCATGGTGACCTGCGCACAGCAAGCACGGCGCAGGGTCTGACTTGATCTTGCTCACACGCACCGGTATCGTCTGCCTACAGGGCCCTCAAGCGCAGTGCAAGCAAGGAGCCTGCGGTGGCTAACAGGAAGAGGGGCAGAGTCCTGCGCCTGGAGACGCCCGAGCCAGCTGGCCGTGCCGGCCAGGGAAGGAGCAATCAGGGGGTGGCTTTGTGCGGCCGGGCTGCCAGAGGTGCTGACAAGGTGAGTCACAAGGCGACCATTGGAGAGGTAGCCCTTTCCTGGTGCTGAGCTCAGCTGCTCACCCAGCGAGCTGGCACATGAACCACGCGGTCTTGGACATTCCTGTCTGGCTTTGAGCAGAGAGCTAGCTGAAGGTGCTGGTGGGGCCAAGGGGGAGTAACAGGTGGAGGCTCTGGGCAGCAGGCCTGGTTAGGCTGCTGGAAAGGTAGGTTACGGGGGTGCACCAGGTCATGGCAAGGAAGGCCTCAAGTATGGGTGATGAAAGGCTGTTTGTCTCCTGCCAGTGCTGGGTGCAAGCTCGCATGCATTGCGCGGTGCACAGTCACACACAGACCAGCTGAATGCTTCTACAGATTTCATGAGCAACAGTCAGAAAATGAGCTGGCAGTTCCCTACCAAGCTGCATATTAGATAGTGCATTGACTGTGCAGAAAGGCTCTCAATTGCTGACGCAGATCAGGTTAATACCGACCAGCTCACGCCAGCCAAGGGCAGTCAGAGCCAGCGGGGCAGCTGCTACGCAGTCTACCACCCCAACAGCAGGACCTGCCTGCAACCGGCAGGCCACCAAACCTAGATGGCCCCTTGCTGCAGCAGCAGCAGCTAGTCCCGCAGAGCAGCCTGCTGCTGTTGAGGGTGCATGTAATGGTCATGCTGCTGCCTCTCGCAAGCGCAGGCGCCGCAGTGGCTGCCCAGATGCGGCGGCAGCAGCAGAAGCAGCCCCACAGGCTCCTGCTGCTGCTGGTGGGCCAGATCGTGGCCTGGCTACTGAATCTCACACACACATGTGCCGCAGTGACAACCCAAGTGAGGCGGCAGCAGCAGCAGAGGCAGCCGCACAGCCTCCTGCTGCTGCTGAAAATGCACATTGTGGCATGGCTGCTGAAAGTCACAAGCACAGGTGCCATGGCAACAGCCCAGACGAGGCGGCAGCAGCAGCAGAGGCAGCCCCACAGGCTCCTGCTGCTGCCAATGGAGCAAATGATGGTCCTGCTGCGGCCTCTCGCAAGCGCAGGTGCTGCAGCGACAGCCAACAGGAGGCATCAGCAGAAGCGAAGGCGGTTGTAGCGGTGCCCGCCGGAGGGCTGGGCAGGGAGCAGGCAGCTGCACAAGAAGGCAGTGCTGCTGCAGAGGGGGAAGCTGGCTGCGCTGCATCTGAGTCCAGGTGAGAGCCGCCACCTCAAGGCAGCAGCGAGGGCATGTGCTTGAATGGGGCAGTATACCCTGCTCTGGCCTTGACCAAGTACTAGACGCCGTCCAGACTTGTCGGCGCTGCCAGATGCGCTGCCCTGAGGCTCCTGCAATCGGGTTGGAATCTGATGCGCTCTGACCCGGGCAGGGTATCCATAATGGTCTGAACACAAATGATGATATTGTGGTTCTGCAACGTGACAACTAGACATAGCCGCACTGGTCAAGGTCCTGCAGCACAGCTGCAGCATCCTGTGCAGGCACTCCACATCATGAAAGGGCAGGCGCTGGGCCAGCGTCTTGTGGCTATTCCGCAGCAACAGGTCAAATTCCACCCTGTCCTCATGCAGACACCCCACATCAGGCAAGGGCAGGAGCCGGGCCAGCATCTAGGTGCTCCTCTGCCGCAGTCACCTTGTCCCCCTGCAGGCGCCCCGCGTCAGGCAAGTGCATGAGATGGGCCAACATCTGGGGGCTGCCTTGCTGCAGCAGCTCACCGTCACCCTGTCCTCATGCAGGCACACCACATCAGGCAGGGGCAGGCGTTGGGCAGGGGGACGTGCTGCCTGGGTGATCCTGCCTTCTGGCCTGCACACCCAGCAGCGGCAGCAGGTTGCAGCACTTGCGCGGGCAGCAGGGGCTCGCCTGGTGGACCAGTGGGAGGGCACAATCACCCATGTGATCTGCGCGGTGGATGAGCATGGCTCAGCCAGGTGTGCCGCAGATGGCGCCCTGCTACATCATGCCAGTCTTTGTCGACGCCAGTGAAGCTCTCAGAGTCAAGGAGGATACAAGCAAGTGCGGAATGACAGCTCAGTACAAAGTGCAGCAAAACGTGGCTTCAATGAAAGCCCATGCGTGGGGAGACAGCAATGGGAGATGAGCCCAGCACCAGCCTGTTTTGCTGCAGCCCTAGCTCAGCAGGTGTTGCACATGCTGCAGAGGTCTGAGTCAAGGTGTTGGCATATCGAAGCCTGGTGTGGGCTTCAAAACACATGACAGCATGTTCTATTTCTGCAGCTGCTCTAGCTACAGACCATTTTTACAAATCATCAAGTACAACAGATATCCCCACGCTGCTGCAACCGCCAAGTTGCTAGCCTGGCCGTCTTGCTGCAGGCGCACCTCCAAATACCTGATGGGCGTGGCAACCGGGAAGTGGGTTGTCTCTCTGGGATGGGTCCAGGCCTGCCTGGACGCTGCAGGTGGGTGCATGCGATACCCCTCAGAGATGGCCGGCCAGCAGTGCCATAGGTTGTCTGTGTCACAATCTTGGGCCACTATTCCCTGAGCTTTTGCTGCTCCAGATGCACCTGCAGCCATGGCCGGGAGACGTGGGGGCACCAAGGCGGCGTCTGGTGTGCTCATGTCAGGGTGTGCATCTGTGGCACGTTGCAGCACCAGTGCTGCCACAGTGTTGCCCGGTCTCCATCCAGGACTCTGGCAACCTGTCTGAAGGCTTGTGGCAGCATCCTGCCTCTGACGATATGCCTGCCAATTTCATCAGTCGGGTTCATGTATGAGTGGCAAGAAGGGCTCTGCCTCTCTGGGATGGATGTGCATGCGCAGACTGGGGGCTTCCCTATGCACAGGCACATGACCAGGAGGCTCAACTAACAATGCCACGGCTGCTTGTTGTCCCGGCTGACATAGGGGCACAGACCTCCAGGGAGGGGTTTCGGGTTCAGGTGTTAGGGAGTGCATGCTGCTCCTTGTCAGGGGCTTTGTGTTCATTGAGCCAAGCTGTACCCCAGTACAGCTGGCTGATGTGGTCTTCTGCAGCCGAGCCTGGTTCTGGCAGACACAGGCTGCAGCAGCTAACTTGCGGACATCATTGTAGAGGAGGCAACTCTGGATGACTGGGAAGACCCTATGCTCAGCCAGTCTGTTGTTATCGATGTTGATCACTGTTTAAAAGGTGCCATTGTGTGCGGGTGTGACAGTAACATGTTACAGAGATGCAAACAGGATTGTTCAGGGAAGTGCAGTGTACCAAGCTGCCCTGCAGTGCTGTTGCTGGACTGGGTTGTTGCTGCTGCAGTGCACCTGATGACTCCACTGGGCTGGTGCCCAATCTGAGTTTTGGCAGAGCAGTGCAATGCACCAGCTGTGTTGCAGGACCATTGACCTGATGGTCCTCAGGCTTTTCCTCGCTGCAGGTGCTGTCTGCAGTGCTGCAGGGTCAGTGCCTGAGGAACCTCACGAGGTACAGGGCGACAGCAGTGGCCACAGAAGCGGGGCCATCCTGGGGCGCCTGCATGTGAGCACTGTGCCCGATGTGGCACAGACGCTGTCATCCAGTCTGGGCACCTCCTTATGGGCCAAGCTGTCCTGCCAAGGCTGCTGCTATGCTGCCCTGCTGGCCACCATGCTGTGGGCCTGCTGGCCTGCTTGCTGTTGTACCTCATGTAGAACCTTGCGCAGGCCCCTGCTGATGTGCCAAGACGGATGCCCTGCTGCCCTGCAGGCTGTTGAGGTGCCTGGCAGGGGCCTGCTGACTGGTGTGCAGCTGTACCTAAACAAAAGTCTGCAGGCCCATGCTGACCTGGCTGCGCTGGCGAGGGCTGCCGGTGCTACCCTCCTGTCGCGCCCGCCTGTGGGACGGCCCATCAGCAAGCAGCCCGCTGAATTCTGCAAAGCAAGCAGGCAACAGCTCTCTGAGACTCTGCAGCCACTGGTGTTGAGTGATGCTGCCCCGGCCAGCAGACTGTCGGACGAAGATGGCTGCAGCAAAAGCTGCGCCCACCAGCAAGTGTCCAGGGCGTGGCTGCTGGACTCTGTGGCAGCCTTTAAGCGGCAGCCTGTGCGGAGGTATTGCACAATGGCCGCTCCTGCTTGATGGTGATGGCTGTTTTGACACTGCCACTGCTTTGCTGTCAAAGCGCTCTCAACGCCAGTCTGTTACTTAGCCGTACATTGCCTGCCAAATGAAATCACAGCCGTCCCCTCTTGCTGTCCCGCTGCTGTCTAATGTACGTGTCAAACTGTGACATAGGCTAAGATGTGCGGGGCCTCATGATGTTTGAAGAGCTCTTCGGAGACAGCCATGACATTCCGCCAGCATCTGCAAGCCACGTTACTTACGGCTAGGAGCTTCAGGCAATAATGTTCTTACTCAGGCAATGCTGCTGGCTTCCCC
The DNA here is from genome assembly GCA_963969365.1 of Asterochloris sp. CNOR1. Lineage (NCBI taxonomy): Eukaryota > Viridiplantae > Chlorophyta > Trebouxiophyceae > Trebouxiales > Trebouxiaceae > Asterochloris > Asterochloris sp. CNOR1. Next base: position 96,640 of record OZ017761.1, read on the forward strand.
TGCATGCCTGCAGCAGCTAGAGCAAGGTTTGACCCCCCTGGACCCGTCACCTGCAGGATCAGACGCGCGCGCCTCACGTTCCCAGATGCTGGGGCAGAGAGGGATTTTGCGCGCCACTTGACCATGCAGACGCTGGGGGTGTCCTGGAAGCTCAACGTGGTCATGGCCGTGGTGTGGATGCTGCGCCTACTGATCACCTCCAGGCGCTGCACGCCGCAGGCAGCCTTAGGATGCACCGTGGTCAGCCTCATGTGCGCCAGCATGTCCAGCATCCACCAGTGCTGCGCGGTGATGAGCTGGTACCGCGTCGGGTGGGGTACACGCGAAAGGGGGAAGTCAGCGTTCCTCCTGAGCGACCTGACAGCCTGCATGGTGCTGGTCATTCTGACGAGAGGTCGTGTAGATTTTCCGATAGTCTTCCAACCAGCTCTTGTCTTCACACTGCATGGGTGGGCCATTTTGTTTGCAGGCTGCCGCCTGGTGGCAGACATCTATCTGCACATCCTGAACCTGATGGTCCTCATACTGCTGTCAGTCGAACAGGCAATGCATCACACCTTTGGCCTTTCGTGGCTCTCTTCCATTATGTTGCTGCTGCTGGCAAGCATCTTTCCGCTGATGGCAAACATTCAGTTTGAGGCGCGGTGCCGGAAGGCATTCCTGGCCCAACACGCCAGAAGTGATATGCTTGGCGAGTTCTGGTCATCTGCTTCTTGGCACTGATGTGTTCTGTTTCGGATTCAGACATCCGCCTCACTGCCATCACACATCACTCATTGTAGGACACTGCCATCACAGACCACTCATGGTTGTTCAGTGCTCCATGTCAGTATACACCACTGCTCAGTCTGACTGTCTGCCTGCACGCCTTGCCCCTGCTCTGTCTTGAACCCCTTTGATGTATGAAGCTGGACACACTCACGCATGAAGGTGAAGCCCCAGTTGCCCCAAGCAGCCTTTACAATCTTAGTGTACCATGCCGCCATCAAATCACGCCACAGGCTCTCAACTATGCTGTATGGGCTCCGTGCAGCAGGACTCTATTTCGCATACTGACCAGGCTCTGCACTGCAGCTTCATTTAACAGCCAAGGCTGAACCTTCTCCTGCCTGTCATTGATGCTACATCAGCTCATCACAATACATCTTGGTGCAGGCTGGACATGGCTGCACAGAGGCTGCCAGTGATGGCAAAGCCAGTGGCTGCCTGCGGCAGGACTGAGTCATCACTGGCAGCGAGCTGGAGGCTCGCAGCGACTTGAGGTGTCTAGTTGTCTTCTGCGGCCTCCTTGGCCATCGCCATCAATATGACACTCAGCAAGGCGCATCTGCTCCTCATATGCAGGGATCAAGGCTATGCTTGCTGACAATCCATTCCTGCAAGGACTGCCAGTCTTGAGATGAACTGCAGCAGGAGCTTCTTGTACAACTTGCTTTCTTTTGCTTGTGGTCAAACTTGGCCTCCTTGCAGCGCGGTGCGCGGCCGATGCTTCAGGAAATCAGATTCTTCTGCTGTTACCTGGCAGATCTACGCGTGTGCTCAGCGACACATCTCGAACGGTCTGACACTGTGGCAGGCCTCTGACCGTACACCGTCTAGTGGTCCCATCTCAGTTCACTAGCTTGGCAACGGCCAAACCGCAGCTGAAAGATGCCTGAAGACAGGTCTGTCTCCCTGCATGCCGTGCCACATGGGCCAACTGAGGACGTACACCTGATCATCATCAAGACGTGCTGCAGCACTCACCTCATGGTCCCTGCAACACAGGGACAAAGAGAATGTGAGGCAGGCCGTCAACTGTGAGTTGCCATACTCCCCTCGCAGCAATCCTTTTGGCAAGAGACCAGCAGCTCTGACCCCGATTGGCAGGGCAGAGCATGATCAGCGGCTGCAGACAGACAGCAGCGTCCAAAGCCAGGGCAGTGCCACAGGTGGGGCCTTGCTGCCAGCAACGTACCAAAACATGTGTAGTCTGCTTACATGGTGCACCTCGGCGCACTCTCTTCAAGCTTTTGGTGTTCATGCAGCACATCAGCAGCAGCACCTCCAAAGTCACATCCCACGGTGCCAAGGGGTGGACTGAGCTGCTTGCAGGCTCAGGCTTGCGCCCACAGGGAGTTTGCGCTGCAGCAGCTGTGCAGACTCTTGCCTGTCAGGCACCTCATAAAGCTTTGAGCTGCCTGCCTGGTCAGCTTTGCGCATACAGAGTTGTACTGCACAGTCTGTAGCAGCTGTGCAGGTCCTTGCCTGCAGTTGCCTGTTTTTGGACGCGTCCAGTGCAGACAACAGCCTGCTTGGCCCATCATGTCGCCCTAAGGTTCTTGCTGCACGATTGTGCAGCTGCCATCCATCTCAGATGCCCAGGTGCCCTGCTCGCAGAGCCTAGCTTCTTAGCTTTCCCTAGTCATCAGCTGGTTCTGAGCTGGTTCTTGCCTGCAGCGTCACACCTGCTGCTGGCTGCTGAACCATGAGCTTCCTGCTTGCTGTGCCATGCAGGCTTACTGCTGGATGAGGAGCACCATGTGTGCTGTGCATGCATGCTTGGGCTTTCAGTGAACAACAGACCCACCTTGCAGCATCAACATGTGCACATGCTCCTCCCCAAGATATTCTGCAGTGCCCGCAGGGTCGCTGCCAGATGAGGGACTGCTGAAACGGAATTTGCCCTGCTGTAGCAGCTGCGCAAGTCCATCCCTGCAGCAACTGACTCCTCTGTGTGTGCAGATTCACTGCTGGACACAAAGAATGCTGCATGCTGTGCTTGCATGCCCAGGCTTACACCCAACGGCAGCTTTGCACAGCAGGAGCATGTGCACATGCCCCTCTCCAACACTCCTTGTGCCTGCAGGCTCGCTACTGGAGGAGGGTCAGGAGGCCACCAGCTGGCTGTCCCCTGATTCGGCAGCCATCCCCACCCCCGAGCTGCAGCAGAGCTGGGATGCAGTGGGAGCCATCTCAGAGTGCCTAGCAGCGGACAGGGGCAGTCCTGCCAGCCAGGGCTCATCTGACCGGACGGGACGGCAGGTGGGCACTTGACCGCGCAGCTCGGGTGCCACACCAAGCTGCAGCGCTCCCAGCCATGGTGGAGCCAATTTTTGTGAACATGATCTGCTGTGCAGCTTCGTGTGGAGGCCATGATGCTGCAATTTGCGGTGCAAGTTGGTTACACTCAACGCATGCAGGACGCTGTCGAGGACTCACCCTGCTCCCTTTGGCTGTCAGCATTCAGACGGTGACTGGGGCACTTGCCACAGCTGTGCTCCAGCGCTGCCATGTTGCAGCTCATCATTGGCTCAGGCCCTGCCATGACCAAGGGATGCCCAGATCCCAGAAGTTCAGCTTGGCGCGTCTTGGCAACTGCTGCTGCCCTCAGAGTGCATCATTGGGCACTCCTCCTTCAGTGGCTGGCATGCAAAGGCGGCAGCGCGCCATCCGCAGTTTACGTCAAGATCTCTTAGGATTGTCATGTTTGCACCGCCCAAATATATGACGTGCTGCTGCAGTTGAGCATGCAAGGGCGGCGGCGAACCAGCCCTGAGAAGGAGGCCAAGGCAGCCAAGGCTTCAAAGGACCGGCCTGGACTGAAGAGGGTGGCCTCAGGCAGCGATGAGAGTGAGGGGGGTCCAGGGGACAGGGCAGCCGCAGCTGTGGCCACAGTGGGGGGAATGCCGACCACCAGCGTGCTGGACAGAGCTGCAAGCCGGCTGGGTAAGCACTTGTATGCATATGATCATGGTGCATCCAGGTGCAAAGTGTGGCGTGCGGCGTTTGGGTGAGAGGTGTCAGTAGCCCCAACTGGCCTGGTCAAGGCGGCCACTGTGGCGTGAGTGAAGGGGAGCTGTGACACATTCAGAGAGAAGGCAGTAATTCAATGTCTGGGCACAGCAGCCATCTACCACTCTGCAGTGTCCTGGCTGCAGCTGCTACAGCTGTGGGAAGGCTGGGTGAGCTGCAGACTGCAGGCATCACTGCATTACCTCCAGGACAGGGTCTGTTGTCTATCAGGTAGCTGCTGGCCGATGTGTCATTGGCAGGCATGATGCTCTGGCAGGTCTTGCTCACCAGCAGGGAGGCCTTGCTCAGCGGAACAGTACAGGCTCCTGTGAGTCGGGTACACATGCCCCGCTGGCTTTGAAACCGCTGCCAAATACAGACTGCAGGTCACTTCTGGACGGCCTCAGGGACTCAGCACAATGCGGAAGCTGAGTCTGCCCCTGGAAGTGTATCCCCATCGTGCAGCCTGCATGGATGGTTTGGCCTCTGGCCCACCATCAGGGGTCACGCAGGCCTCACTGACCATGCAAGCCCTGAACCCTCATTTTGCCCACTGCAGCGGTCTTTGTGAACCGCATGCCTGCCGCCAGGCCAGGGACGGTCCTCACACAGGCGCCGCCTGGGATGGCAGGCACCCCAATGCGTGCCTGGCTCCTCCAGCAGGCAGCCGAACCAGTTGCCCTTGACGGTGCGTCTCCTGAGCTTCAGTTGCCCGCTGCAGTGGTGCTTCAGCAGGGCACACCTGCCCCAGAGAACGGTCCTCCGGAGACGCCCTTCGGGATGGCGGGCGCCCCGACGCCGGCCTGGCTTCCTCAGCACACAGCCCAGTCAGTTGCCCCAGAGGCTGCCCAGGACGGGGCTGCCCCCACCGCCCTGCAGCGTGCTCTGCAAAGGAGCCTCACCCCGGGACTCTCAGGAGCTGCTTCTCCCAATGTCAGCAGGCAAGCCTGTGGGAGGACATCTGTCTGCCATGCTGCTGGGGCAAATGCTTCCGACGCAAGCACAAGCACATTGCCTTTGTGGTGCACCTGCCTGGCTTCTGTGGTGGCCACTCAAGACAAAGTCCACCTGCTTCTGGTGTGCGCGTGCCTGGCATCCCTTAGTCTCGACATCTTAAAATCTCAGGAGCCGCCTTACCCAGATTCAGCTGGTGGCATCCTTCGGCAGTATTCTTACTGCAGTGCATGCTAGTACCTTAAAGGGGACACTGGCAGGCATTCGCGTCAGCTTACAACCTGCACTGGTGTGAGATTGTGCGGCGCCATGGCGATTGCCCTGGAGCAAGGTGGTGCCATGCCAGCAACGTTTGTGTCGTGCACACTGCAAAAGCCTTCAGGCTGATACAGGCCCCTGTGAGGGACTTGAAGCACTCTTGTGCCATGAATTCAGCGTTTCAACTGTGCAGTGCTATGCTGCCTGTCTTTCAGACGAGAGCCTAGTTCAGACCAGGACCTAGTGTATGTTTGCTGAGTGGTGTTGTGTGTCTCTGTGCAGGGTCAACAGCCCAGCTGGCAGCAGTGAGCTGCCAGCAGCCTTCTCCCAGGACAGCCAGCTGTCGCCCAGCCTGGGCAGAGCCCGTAACCTGCAGCAGGCATTTGGGCAGCAGGACGACACGGCCACCAGCAGGTGAGCCAAGCGACACTGCAGTCGTGGGATCAGCAGCCTGTCGTTTAGTCAGGGAGCACCCATGTGCATCTGCAGGCGTGTGGCTGTTTCAAGCACATATTGACCTGCATACCGCATGTCTCCTGAGACCAGATCCCGCGTTGGTCATCAAGAGCACACATGGTTCCCAAGTCCCCATGACCTGGCTTAACCAGCAAGTTGTGGAGTGTGGCACAGATGAAATCACCTGCTGCTTGCAGACTCACAGGATACTCAACCAATGTTCAAAGTGACCATTTGGCACATGCACGCTGGTAGTGATCAGGCAGTATGTCCGCATCCCAGCCAGTGCAGATGCTAGGAGTCAGGATCAGCAATCGCGCCAGAGCTCGATGGTCACCCTGGCATGCTGTGTTCGCTGTCAACACATCGGTGCTCTGACTGGCTGCCTGAATGTTTGCAACTGCTTTACAAGCTGCCTGACCGTGCAGAGCCAAGGAGGAGCCCCATGTGTCCAGCAACAGCCTGAACCGCGTGCCGTCCCCGGCTCACAGCTTCCCCCTCGCCTACAGAGTCAGTCGGTCGCCTTCTGAGGACAGCAGGGTGAGCCTTCACTATCCCTTTAGAATGTTTCCTAGAGACCTGCCACCATTGCCGGCATTGTGTCTCAATGCCTTCAATGTGCTGGTCACACGATATTGAATCATTTGAAGGTGCCAATGAAATGCACTGTTACTGCTGCCATGCAAGTGCAGGAGCCTGTGTGACCAGAAGAACTGGTGTTGAACCATGTCTGAGGAGGCGGTGTCATCTGGCAGCGCTGTGCATGCAGTCAACAGGCCATGCAATTGCTTGATCGCAGACAAGGAGGCTGGTGGAGAGGGTGTAGCTATCTGAGGCATGTAGCAAGCCTGCTTTTTGACTTCTCAGAGTAGAGAGGGAGGCCATCTTTCCTCAAGCGCAGGCAGGACGCCTCACCATCAGGGAGCACTCAGGCCATGAGGGCACTAAAAAGCGCAGAGCAGACAGCATTGGCATCAGGAAGCGCCCTGCTCAAATCATCAGAACCTCACGCCTTGCCGGGGCTGCAGGTTGACTGGCAGGAGCACGCAGATGAGTCTGAGCGCAGGAGCAGCAGCATGGAGTCCACACACCAGGTGGGGCTGGCCTCTGCACCTTGGGCAGACATGATACACATATCCTGCTTTGAGGTTCACAGAGGTGAAAATGATGCTGAGAACCTTGGCAGCTGCGCAGTGGCAACATGACCACATCCTGACTGCAACTCAGCAGCTTGCCACGTGTGCATGACCAGACACTGTCCTGGGACTGACCCTGTGCACTGCAGAGCCCTGCAGCGCCTGGCAGGGAGGTCTCTGCTTGGTGCTTGAGCAGCTGAACATGTGCATCTGTACCACAGTCCCCAGGTCCCCAGGAAGGTGCCACACACGCTTTGCACAGAGTACAAATTGAAAGCATCTTTTACAGTCTGCAGAGCTCTGGCAGGGGGTCATCTGCAAGCATTATCCGCCACATGAAATACCGCAGCCGCAGCCTCGGTGCTACACGAGTGGCTACTGAGCACCATCGGCGCACCCTCTGATGCCGATGTTGTTGCTGTGCCCCGCAGAGCTCTGCAGCCACTGGCAGGGGCGCTTTTGCCAGCCCCATCAGCGTGTCAGGGGAGGAGCCGACGACTACAGAGACCAAGCCGAGGCTGCTGGAATTTGACGGTGCAGAGGTCAGCTCTTGTGGCACATCGCCGACTGTGTGGAGTCCTTTCGGCCAACCTTGGCTGTTGCCGCTTCAATGTCCAGGGCCTGCCATTCTCCATGGCTGCACCAATGTACTGCCTTCCCTGAGACAGGTTGTCGACTGTATGCTTTGCTGCGTCCTTTCCACAACGAGCTGCAAAGGGAATGTAAGCTTCTGGGAGATCAGTCGCGTCTGCAATGCTGGCAGGGCCCACAGTCGGCGCTCTCCTAGCCGGTCCAGGCTGGTTGATCTCACCACGACTGCCCTGCAGGCTGACCCAAATTGGAGCAGGTTTCAAGCAGGTGCAACAGGCTCTGGGGTCGCGGCAGCCGTTGTTGGGACAGATGCTGCAGACGCCCCCGGCACCCCTCCGACCCCCAGTGCATCGTCTGAGCGATCCAACGCGATGGATGAGCTGTCATCTGAGGCGCTGGCCCCCCTGCACCCCGCAGACGCCGCTGCGGAGCAGCCGGACAGCACGCCGGCCCCAGTCGAGACGCCTGCCAGGGCTGTCTGGTCTGCAGAGGAGCAGGAGGTCACAACTCTGGCAGAGGCAGGCGCAGCAGCAGCTGCAGAGGCTTCGCCTCTGCCAGTGGAGGGGCTGTGTGGGGACACCACTCCCGCAGCTCGTGTGGGGCAGAAGTGGGACGAGCAGACCCCGGCGACGTCTGTGGTGCAGAGGCACGTCCTGGCTACACCGGGGAGCCGCGCCGGGACAGTGTTCTCCTGGCTGCGAGCCTCCCTGACGCCCAGCTGGCGCAAGCAGGTGGGGGGCTACAGAGCGCAAAGCTCAGAGCTGCGTGTCATATGCATCTGTATTGCGTTATTTAGGCCACCTGGCCTTCCAGCGGGCTTCCTTGACGCCCACCTGGCGCAAGCAGATTCAGGGCCTGTGGGGCTCGGCGCTGGTGCAGGGCATGGCTTGGCATGTGTCGCTCAGGGCACTGCTGTGGGCCTTCTGCCCTTTAGCAAGCAGCGCAGGCACAAGGAGCTGCACGCTACCCTGTCAAAGCAACTAGGATTGGTGTGAGACATAGTGCTCTTGCTTGTCTGTCACGCAGTGTTACTTGTCTTGACAAAGAGCACCCTTTCCTGTGTCCCATGGCACCGCAGCACCAGTGCCACTGCGAATGATGCTGTACCTGTTCCTGGCTGCAGGCCAGCAATACGCCAGAGGTCACAAGCCCCATGCAGGAGGTGCGCTGTCGTACATGCGACACATCCAGTGTTGCAGGCAGCTGCAGTCTGCGAGAGCCCCAGTTCTGCAGTAGCAGTGATCACTGAGCCAACTGCATGGCCCCCTGTGCATGGCACATGCTCTGCAGGCAACTGCACTACTGCTCCCCCTTTACTCTGCAATGCCAGCTTGTGTGGCGCCACCACCTGCTCAGTGTGGTGACAAGTTGTGGAGGGCATTCCCCAGGGTTTTGCAACTCATATCGTTGTGAGATGCACTTCCAAGGGGTGTTCAAGCAGGCCACTTTGCACACAGGCAGCGTTCCATGAGCCTTTTACCCCTCGGTGTTGACTGTAGTGTGGCCCAGTCTTGTCAGCAGCCATCTGTGTTGCTGCTGATCAGCATTCCCTTGCACTGCAGCTCCACTTCAGAAGTCCTCAGCCATTCAAGCCCCAGACTCGGCTGACACCCTTTGTGAAGGAGGCACAGCAGGTATTTTTGTCATAGTAGTGCTGCAACAACTTGGGCAGCCTTGAGCTTCCTGTTGCCCACATTGGAAAAGCACCAGGCTGCACTACTGCCTGTTGAGACATGGGAACCGTGCTTTCGCATCAGCTAGCTGGCAGGTCAGTGTTGCTGGCAAACCTTTTTCTGCCTGCTGCCAACATCAACTGCATAACTGTTGCCCTCGGATTGTTGTGGCTCGCAGCAAGCGACCCTTTCTTGTGCCTGCCAGCACCAACTGCACCTTGCTCACCCCCTGGCTGTCTTTGCTTGCATGAGCAACTTGACTCGCCCTGCAGGTGGGCAGGCGGAGCCGTCTGGCAGTTGAGTCTCTGCCGCGGCGTCTCACCACCAATCCCACTCGCAGCTGGCTGGGTGCCCTGTGGGCACTGGTCTGCTACATGGCTCTGGTGGTGGCTTTGCTGACGGCAGCCTGGTTGGCGCAGCATTACAGTACCCTGCTACAGCAGCACTCCTTCCAGGCTGCAGGTGGGTGCAGGCCTCTGCGGCCAACACTTAACTTTGGGAGAGCGGTGTGAGTGTGAGGGGGCAGCTCGTTTCCCTGTTGCAGCTGCACTTGACTATGTTGCCAACGCACATCATACCTCTGCAGCCAGCAATGGGCTGTCGGTCCAGGCCTCTAAGTGTCCTTGCTGTGCCTGCAACTCACCTGGGCTGGAAGTAGGTGCATGTTGCCGTATTTGGCAGTGCGGTGTGGGAGCATTGAGGGTGAGAGGGTGTTCCTCCTGCAGCCGCATTGCGAATCACAAACCCATGTGACTAGTACGCCACCACAACACAACCTTGGTGACTGGGGCGCTCAGCGTTGCTTCTGCTCATGGAGTCGCAACTTAGAGCTCCTCAGCTCTATCTGGCAGCCCCGTCGGTCCGCCCCTACCAGTTGCTGGTGGGTCGAAGCTGACTTGTCTACCCTTGCAGGCACCAGCAGTCTCCCCTGGAGCAGCCCTGAGGGCTTTGGGTGGCAGTCATCCTGCCTGTATCAGGAGCTGACAGCAGAGCCCGCAATTGCAGACCTGCCAGAGGCAGCTGCTGGCGAGGCCTCTCTGGGTAAGCAGCTGACTGGTTGCGCCTGGCCGTGTAAGTCCTGTCTGCATGTGCTCTGTCTCTGCATGTTTCAGGTTATCTTGGTGAGACCACAGACCTGCTTGTGTGTCCTGTGCAAACAGCAGTAGACAGACAGTATCATGATTTTGATGTCAAAAAAGCATATGCTTCTGGCCGCATGCAGCATATCACACATCCTCCGCTGAGAGCAGTGCCTCATGTACAGACAAGCTGCAAACTCATTTACAGCATGCTCAGCCTTGATTCACTGAGCTGATCGTACACATTGTCAATCATATCAAGCTCCACTGTGCTGCAGATTCCTGGCTGGAATCGCAGTTGGATGCAGCAGACCAGACTGGTTCTACCCAAGAGGCAGGCGCACCACCCAGTGATGACGCTGACTCCACCCAGCAGGAGGCGCAGCAGGCGGCGTCAGAGCCAGCCGGCAGGAGGCACCTGTACAGAAAGCTTGCCCAGCATGCAAAGCAGGCAGGAGCCAGGGCAAGCCGCCTGGGGCGTGCTGCAGTGGCAGATGGCAGTCGAGTGAGCGCTGCAGTCCAGCAGGAGGCCCAGCGTTTGCAGGCGGCGGCAGTGGCCGATGCTTCGCTGTGGGGCAGCTGGGTGCAGGTGAGCTTGTGCACTTGGTTCGCAGAGGAAGCGCAAGCCGTGGCCAGTTTGGGACATGACAGTCTTGCTGCAGCGCATTTGCCTCAATCAGCACCGCTCATGCACATGTGCACATGAATGCAGCTACCGGCAGCTGTGTCGCAGGCCGCCTTCGGGCAAATCTGAGCAGCAGCGCTGCAAGTGTCATGAAGCTGTTGGCCCAGCCAAGCTGACAAGCTCCTCAGCCGCCCCTCTGCAGGAGCTGGCATGCAGCTCACAGCAGGCTGCTGGCAGGTGGATAAGCAGCATGAGGGAGCGCCTGCCAGGGAGCTTGGCGGGTTCAGAGGAGCAGCCTTCAGAGGATAGCCTAAAGGTGAGCCTGTCTTGAAGTGAGTCATCTACCTCTGGTTGTGCGCTTGCCAGGCAACGGCGAAGGCACCGCAGCTGCCTTGCGGTGGAAGGCTGTGTTAGAGTTGCCGTTTGCTGAACTGTGGTCTGGCAGCAGAAATCTTCAGAGGGGCAGCGTGTCAATCTGTGCTGTGTCTATGGGGGTGCCGCCTTGACGCAACCCAAAACTTGAACTTTCTCTGGTGCAGGCCCAGGCTGCTGAAGCTCTCTCGCAGGTCAAGGGAGCAGCAACTAAAGAGGTTCCTCAACCTGGTCAGGCAGACGCGATGCAGCAGCCCAGCAAGCTGGACATTGCGCAGGGCTTTGCCCAGTTGCACATGAACACTGATGGTCAGGTGGGTCATCAAGTGGGCTGTGGGCAGCCAGTGCTAGCTGCCATGCGGCTCAACCTGAGCCGTCTGGGTGCTGCATGAAGGGCTAGAGCATCATGCTGAGGGATGCCATGTTTGTCTGGAGGGTCAGTCTGGAAGGGCTGCCTTCAGGGGTGCTGCATGCCTGACTGAGGCTTGTTGCCGTGTGACCGTGGCTAGGCCCCGGCTACGCGCACTTTACTTGAATATGACAGGCCTGCTGCATGTGTTTCTGCCCCAAATGAGGTACTTCAGGTGAATCACCATAGGTGCCATGCAACCAGCCAAATTTTTGTTGGTGATTTTGCAGTGTTGGGACACTGTCCATGGCAGCTGTGTCTCTGGATGGCCCCTGGTCAGCCAAACATAAACATTCCGCAGCTTGCTGCATGCACGAATGGCCTCCTCTGGCCGTTGATGCCAAACGGTGGCTGCATGTTGGACCTCACTTTAGCACAAGCGCTGACAGTGCTGAAGCATTGCCTGCCCTGCCTGCAGGCAGAAGAGGTCCACAGTGTTCTGGCAGATGATGTGGTGCAGTCCATAAAAAGCATCCCTGGCGGCCTGACCAAACAGATAGGTGTGCCGTTGAGCACGACTGCAGATGCAGTGCTGTAGACCTGCTGCGTTCCTTGCTTGAGCTCTCCACCAAGCACCACAGGTCTGCGTCCACATCTTCAACACAGCTTTGTCGCAGGGTCAGTAAAACAGTCAGAACCATGCAAGCCTCTTGGTCGCTATGGCGCGACTCATGTCTGGTCTGATGCTGGGGCCACCAGCACCGCAGGCCACCAAAACCCACCATGCTGCCTGTTGCCTTGCACACCTACACGCTGTCCAGTCTGAAAGCCGTATACCTGTCGCCGAAACTGCCCATCAATGCACACAGCTCAAGTTGTCTCCCGTTGACAGACTGATGGCCAGGTGTTAACTCGTCATGTCGCCTGCCACCTGCAGAGCGTCCGTGAGTAGCAAATGGCCCGTACCAAATCATGCAGTGCATTGCTTGCAGGCGACAGCAGCACTGCCTGGCTCAAGCCCAGCGTGGATCGCATTCAAGCCGCATTTGGGGCTGTCAAGAAGGCTGCCTCCCTGCCAGCCTCTGCTGTGGGCAGCCACGCCGTCATGCGGGAGCTGCGGCAGGAGATCGCTTCGCAGGCAAGGGAGAGGCAGGAGGCTGCAGCAGAAGCCGCTGCAGAAGCTGCTGCTGAGGAGACAGCTGCTGACGAGGTGGGTCCAACTCTTATATTGATTGACATGTGTGTTTTTGTTGCAGCAACCAGGTGCAGGTAAAGATTTTGTTGTTGATAGGCCCCTTTAGGTACTACCTTGGTTGTTGACTGCTGACATTATCAAGGATTTCGCCAGGACTGGCACCCGGAGCTGCTTGCTGCTGAGTAGGCCGCTAAGGCACTGGGTTCCTGTCATGCAATTTGAAGGCCATGTGTGGCATGTAGAGTCTGCTGTGCAGGGTCAAGACAGGCATAAGGCTGCAGCAGGTGCTGCCGCTGAGCAGATGCAATCAAGCTGTAGCTTCATTGTCGTCACTGTTGGGCTGCTGGCCATACCTGCTCATTGGTGCCCCACTGCCTGCAGACCCCCCAGTCTGCCGCAGACACAGCCGCCTCTCTGCTCCCGCCGCTCGACACAACGACGCTGCGCGAGGCGGTGCAGCACTCCCGCGAGGCCGCGGCGTCCTGGCTGCAGCGTCTGGAGGCGCCGGCCGCCCAGGCAGGCATCTCAGTGGCCCAGCTGGGACAGGGCCTGGCCGGACTGGCAGCAGTGATCGCCGCCACCGCCCTGTTCGCGCTCTTAAGGTGAGCAACGAAGGCAGGCCTGCAGGTTCTTGCTGTGCGGCAGGGCCTGGCAGCAGCATTTCTAATGGGATGACCAGGATGAGCAGCGAATGTCCCTTTCTTTGCACTGGATGCGCTCAACAGGTGAGAAGGAGGAGGCCTGGCCTGCAGGAGTTGCTCTTAGTTTGCATGCAGGCAGGTCTGTTGGCAGGGGATGTTCTGCAGCCAGCAGCAAAGCAGCTTGCCAGCTGTTGTGGTGTATCTCAAACGCTTGTGCAATTTTACTTTGTGCCCGCTCCAAGCCTACATCAGCTTGCTGCCTGCTGAGCTGTATGTAAACTGTAGGCACAACATGCAATCTTACACTAGCTTGCTTTGCCTGCCATGCCTTGTGGTTGAGCACCTGCTGCCTGGGGTTTGCAGGGCGTGCTGGCCATCGGCTGGAGCAGTTGTGGATGATGAGGAGCCAGGGTCCCCTGCTGCTGTGGTCGAGCTGCCAGAAGAGGACGTCCCTGCAGCTGACGAGGCATCGCCGTCTGCTGGCATTGAGACCTCCTCATGTGAGTGTGTGCCAAGTGCTGAGCCTCACTCGGCTCCCTGGGGTGAAGCCCCTCAGAGTGTGCTGAATGGCAGCGCACTGTGCCGGATGCGACAGGTGCTGCAGCGGGATTCCTGGCGGCGGAGGCGGCAGTCTGTAGTTCTTGTGCTGTTCTCAGCTGCAGCTGTTGTGTGCGGTGTGGGTGTCTTGTACTGTTGCAAGCTGCACGTGGTGTAGTGGATTACTGGCTGCTGACGCGAATTTCAGCAGCGCTTGTGCTGTTATAAGCTGCCGCTGTCTCTCTTGACAACTGCTGGGCTGTGTCCCGGGGACTGCACAGACTTTTGCGATGCTTGTGCTGTAGTCAGCTGCAGCTGTCTTATCTGATAATCGCCGCGCTATGTCTTGCGAGTTGCACGTACTGATGCCTGCCAGCCAGTCCACTCAGAATCGAAACCCGCCCACCGCAGCTTGCTGTGCAAAACATTTCCCAAGAGCATGCTCCACAGCAGGCAACCTTGAGCAGTGTGCAGGCATTTGCACACATGTCTATGTCTAGCCCTCAAGTCTGATTCCGCAGCACGCAAAGACCTGCCTCTGCTGTGCCAGACGTGACCGTCAACGCCCACCTACCGCTGTGCATGCAATGATGGGCGCCGAACTGCAGACAGTGTCTGCAGCCTTCTTCTGAGCTTGCTGGTCCTGCTCTGGTGTGAATGTGCGCCCTCTGCTGTGCAGATGCGACAGGCAGCCCCCAGCCCTCCCGCAGCGGAGGCGTCAGCCTGAGCCGCCGCATGACGCGCAGCCTGGCACGGGGCTCCCAGAGGGTGTCAAGTGGCCTGAAGCTGTCAAGTGGCCTGACCGTGTCAGAGTTGGAGTACGGCGATGTGGTGGACACAGCAGGGAGTGGCCCTGGTGCAATCAGCCGTCAGGCGGCCTCTCGCAGGTGTGGCACTCACCTCAGCATCCGGAGCACGTCAATGCTGCAGGCACCCACTTCAGGCTCACAAACTTTTCTGCTGTATGGAACACCTCCTGCAGACCACGAGGGCTGCCTGCCGCTGTGTTTCTGCCTTTGGCTTTTGGTCAAGCACCACCTTTCTGGGGGCACAAGCAGCTGAGGCTCAGGCAGCCCAGGCGCGGGATCCACCGTGCAGCAACCTGTCTGGGTCCAGGCTCCTCCTTTCTATGTAGCAGCTGTGTTCTGTCAAGCTCTGCAGGCCCATGTGATGATTATCACTCACAAAGGCGCCTTGCAGGTCCACCCTGCATGACGCCAGTCAGCCTGCTGCCAGCACGGGGACCACCGCCCCAGCCAGCATGTCAAGGCGCTCCCGCCGTCTGCGCAAGATCGATGAGGCTGTACCTCACACGTGACAAAACATACGTAACCGAGCTAGCTCTTTACTGCCACATGAACACTCTATCGCCTGATGAGTTGTGATGCCCCCATGACCCAAGTTGCTCCTCTTTGTTTGCTGCTGACATAACTCAGGCCTGGCGTGATGTTGCCCCAACCGCTACTTTCTGCAGACTGCCAGCGTCAAAAGGAGCCACGCGACACTGGTGACTATACAACGCTTTTTCAACATACAATGCTGTTGCAAAATGCAAAGCAGCTTCATTTTGATCCAACACCAAGTGCGGTGCGCATCGTTCTTATCCCCTACAACGAGGACATGTTCAAGCAGCAATTGCCGCTTGCAAGCGCTGCACACCAAATTTTGTCTCTGGAGATAACAGGGAGGACTTATATTGAACTGTGTTCAGAAACACTGAGAGACGATCTCTTGCACCAATGCCAGGCCAAATTGGAACTGATCCTCTGTGTCAACCACAGAGACAGGGGGCACGTGCACAAACAGGCTGTGCCAGCCCTCCTGCCAATTTTGGCGAGCCAGCGCCATGCTGTTGTAATAGATGAAATTGCACACAAAGAGGCCTGCAGAACATGGCACAAGTGGCTTCCAGATCAGAGTGGAACTGCGTTTCAGATCAGTCTGCCACAGCAGAAAACCAGCCTGAAACAATGCCACAAGCTATTCATCTGCTAATCATCTGCCTGCTGGAGGCCTGCCGGCTCTCTACAGGGATGATGCAGATGCTCAAATGCTGCAGAGCAAGCAGGACCTTCCAACGCACCGGGGTCTAACGACTGTTGGCATCTGTAGCCCTCCAGCTTGAGTGCATCTGCAGGCACAGGGGAGCTTTGAGGCGATGTTGATGTCAGGTCAGCACTAGACAGTGACCGATAGACAATGGGCAACCCAGCAACCTGGGGTTGCTGCATAGACTGAACCGCCAGCACTGACACAGATTGGGCGAAACTCAGCGGCAGACAGGTAGCGAGGGCATTCAGCACCTGATGCAACAAATGGCGAGGGCCTTCAGCTGTTGGCTGTAACCCCAGACACTTAGCGCTGCAGGTGCAGGTGCACCCGCCACCACAGGACTCCCCCTGGCTTGTCCCCACAGAGGTTGACGTGCAGGCCTGTGGAGTAGCAGCACTGCAGCTGGCGGCATCAGGCCTCTACATGTGTTGACCCCACCAGCCCCGGCTGTCACAGCAGCTAAGGCAGATGTATGAGGACAGTCTGTATGCACGCTGGCTCACCGTAGCACACGTCAATGGGCAGGTCTGTGCGGCTGCGGGAGTCTATGCCCAGCCTGTCGATGATAGTCTGGGAAGTGGGCTGCCAGCCGGCCTGGTCTGGCACCCGGAAGGTGGCCTCGTTCTTGGCCTGCTTCTGCAGCATGATGCAGACTCCATTGGGGCGATGTGCAGTGGATGAGAGGGAGGCCTCATTCCTGGCTTGCTGCTGCAGCCCAAGAGCATGGTGGCTGTCAGCCAGGCAGAGCCATGCCCTGCTCCTGCATCACAATGGGGTTTGCGTGGCTGCCCCTGCTGGGGAGCCGGATCCAGGGCTCGGAGTGGTTGCCTTTTGTGCCCCTGCCAGCCAAGAAAGACAGGCAAGGCCGCCCGCCAGGTGCAACATCATGCTGTGCCTCAGGCAGGGCAGATGCGCTTGCCTTGAGCCCCATGGCAGCAGGGGAGACTGCGGGGCAGCCTGCATTGCTCGGGAGCTGGGGCAGACCCCACAATGGCTCCCTGTTGTGATTGTTCAGGCCAGGGATGTTGACGCCGCAGGCCAGGCCCAGACTGTTCCCAAGTCTGACACAGGGGCAGCCTGTGCAGCTTCCCCTGCTCCACCTGCCATGCATTAGGAAAGAAGCCGCCCACCTGAGCCACAGCTGACCGCTGCGCCCACGCAGCAGCCTGGTGGCTTGCGACGCGAGACCTATGACAGCTCAGGAATAGGCGGAGCTGCGTCATGCAGCAGCAACAGCTCCTGGGAGAAGAGGAGCTGCATCATGCAGCTCCCTCAGGCTCAAACAGCTCCCAAGCATGCACTTGTCACAAGCGTCGTACATGGTGCAACCAGCAGCCACACTACTGGATCCATGGTACTTATGACCAGCCACCAAAAGCCAGCTGAGCCCTGAAGTCTTACAGAGGGCCTGGCCATTCAGGGTCAAATCTGAGTGAAACAGAGGCCCCGCTCTGGGCCACCAGTCTGAGTTTCTGGTGCCAAGCCCAAGCTTAGACTAGGGGGTATAATGTTTGCGTCCCTCAAGTGCCTCTATTTGGTCAAGGCATTCTTACTCACAGCCCTTCCCAGATGTTCACGCACCAACAGACTGCTGCCTCTATGGATGCTGCACTTAAGTTAGGCTTGATGCTGGTGGCAGCAGGGAACCACTCAAGGCAGTGCTGCACAATGCAGTGGGCATGTTGCGTGCCAGCACTCCAGGAGTGAATGTGTCTCCCCACGTAGGCACTGCTGCAGCACGCAGCATCAAGCAGCCACTGGTGCCACTGGTGCCCCCGCTCACCTCGAGCTTGATGCAGGTGGCCTCATTGTCGAGGCCGAAGTGCAGTAAGATGACGTCTCGCTCCCCCTGTAATTGCTGCGCAATGTCTGCCAGCCAGGCCTTCACAGCCTCCGCAGCCACCGTCAGCACAGTGCAGCTGTGCAGGACCGCCCCTGGAAGCAGGGCATAGGTCGTAGTCAGCCTCCGCTTATCTTGCCACTTTTGCACCTGGGAAAGATGCTGCCTCTGTGAGTACATTGCAACGAAAAAGGACACGGCATACAGCCTGGTCAGACACTGTGAGATTCAGGATACGAGTGTAAAGCCAGATGGAGCCAGTGCAGAGCAGGCGTGCGAGGCACACAGTGGGGTTAGGCACGTACTGCCGCACACGCTGATTGATGAGCATGCAGCACGCAAGTGAAGCTAGCTATGCCAGGGGCATCCTGACAAATGTCGTGATGGGACTCCCAACTGAGCTAGAGAACCACAGCATCGCCACCGGCTCTGGGCTGGCACTGTACTCTGCCAGCAAGCGAGCGCAGAGCATTGCCAGGGGCATGACAGGGGCCTGGCACGATACAGGATGGGCAGCCATGGCCTGTTGGGGGCTACTTGTGCAGAGCATGGCATGGGGGCAAGACACTGTCCCTCACTGTGCGCCAGGTGTTTGGGCCACTCCCGTTCCAGAGCGGTGGCAAGTATCTCTGATGGATTGGTGCCTGGTGGCACCTTGTGAAACTCTCCAAACCCTGTACGTAATGCGGCTTGTTGGAGGGACACAGTGATCTGGCATATGATGCAGATGCTGCAGCAGACCTGTAATCACGAAGAGGAATTTGCGAGATCTGGGTGCACTGTGGATGGGGGCCTGTTCAGAGCCCATGGGAGCATCAGCTGCAATTCTATCGGGGGCAGCTGTCAAGCAACCGCTGCAGGGTGCTGGGAGTCCCGACACTGCATCAAGGACGCCATGCAGTGCGGGCCATCAGGTGGAACTTCAAGGATCACTCTGGTTTCCCAGGATTTTCATATCAAACAGTTGATCACTTCTTCTCAAAGGAGGGGAAAGGGTGTTCATTCAGTTCGAAGCTGCAGACTCACTTCAATCAATTGTTAACTCTTTGCTGCCTTCTCAAGTTGTTCACGACCTCAATGACCTGCTGCTGCCAGCGCTTGCCATCTGGCTGCACCCAGTGCATGGGTTCATTGCTGCCAACAGTGACATTCTCAGGCGTCCTGTCACCATTGGCAGTGTTGTCCCACAGCTTGGCAGCCTCAGGGCACTGCACAGCCAGGGAATTGCAGGCGCAGACAGCCTTGCCGTGGGGAAAAGGGGATCCTTGATTCATGGCAATGCGCCTGTACGGCGGGGCCTGCCACTTGTGCAGCATGCCCAGCCGGCACTCCTCTCTGCGTATCCAGTGCACCTTTTTGGCGCTCATGAGGCTGACAGTGTCAGGGCGCCACCCCTCTGCCTCATTTGCTGCATAGTCCCACTCCTCCAGCAGGTGGGTCGCCCCGGCAGCAATGCTGGGTTGCCGCGTCTTTAGTCTGCCTGCCTGGCGGCCACAGACAGGGCACCCCGACTTTCTGACAGTCCGGTCGTTTATCTTCGCGCTCCAGCCATGTTTGCACTGTCTGCACCTCCAGGCCACTTTGTCGTGGCAGGCTGCGGTCACGCTTGCTGGCGTCCTGGGGGCGTTGGCCTCCCAGTCCCACTCAGCTGCCACCCTGGGGTAGTTGTGCGCCAGGTTGTTGCATGGACACGCCTGCAGGTGCACGTGGGCTGGTCATGGCCCAGCTGCAAGACTGAAGCTTGGCATCTGCTGGCCCTGGGGTAATCTGCAGTCAAGGGGTCATGTTGGCAACCGACTTCATGGAGCACCATGGCGTGGTTGTGTGACGAGTTGCTGCAGGGACAGGCCTGCAGCAGATACACACGGCCCTGTCAGAGGCAGGCATGCTGCACAACTGGTGCCTGGACTCAACTGTAGCTGTTCTGCATGTGTGGACTCAGTGTCTGCAGGCGCAGGTCTCTGAAGGCACAGCAGACAGGACTGTCGATTTTGTTGTTGAATCTGCATGGCAAGGATGCAGCTGGACGGAAGACAAGAGATCGATCAGCTGATGCAAGTGACTCAGGGCGAGCGGCAGTCCTGCCAAGCGGTGCACAGAGTGTGCACAAGGTGCGACGATGCTCGGGCCTGCAGACTGCAAACAAACGCTCCACAGGTACACGTGGCATGGATCTCTAACCAGTGCAGGGCTGCGAGCAGCTTTTGCAGTGCCTGGCAAGGGGTGCAGTGCACAAATGCAGACAGCCTAGAAACTGAAGCCCTGTTGTGCACACTGAGCAGACCCTGAACCCCAGCATACCACTGGTGACTTTGC
This sequence comes from Asterochloris sp. CNOR1, assembly GCA_963969365.1. Classification (NCBI taxonomy): domain Eukaryota; kingdom Viridiplantae; phylum Chlorophyta; class Trebouxiophyceae; order Trebouxiales; family Trebouxiaceae; genus Asterochloris; species Asterochloris sp. CNOR1. The sequence continues at coordinate 116,488 of OZ017761.1, forward strand.
AAAGCATTAGCAGTGTGCAGCTGACGATAGCACAGCCTGCGTCCCAGGCATGCCTGCTGGTGTGTTGCCTTGCTGCTGTGCCAAGGTGCAGGTCTTTGTCTTCAACACAAGGCACACACCTTCTTCCCGGTGGCATAGGGGCATCCTCTTCCGTTGGAGCGGTTCTGCACCGTGGCCTGCCACCGATGGAGCTGGCCTGACTTGCACATGCCGCTGGCCCACCACACCTTCCTGTCGGTGTTGGGGCTGATCACAATGCTGCCCAGGCAGGCGTTGGCCTTGTGATCCCACTCCCGCTGCAGGTGTGGGGCCAGGCGGCTGATGTCTGGGCCAGCTAGGTGCTCCTGCTGTTGCTCCTGCTGGTGCTGGACACCTTCATCTGCAGGACGATATCGGCCTCACATTGTGGCTCCTCCATCAAAGTTGCAGTTGAGAGGTGGCATGCAGGGCTCACCTGTGCCACGTGAAATCCTTTTGGCTGTTTGCAAGGATTGCAGGTGTTCGAGTGTCTGTGTGGACAGCGCCTTCAAGGCTGACTGTGGTCTGCAAGAAGATGGCGTGCAGGGGCTGGTCAGCCACCGCGGGAGACCCACAGAGAGCATTTCTTGACCAGATTGGAAGTGCTAGAATAATTTAGAATCCAAAAGCCTGTGAGGGGCAGTCAGCCTTCATAGGCATTCTTTACCTTTGGCTGATCGGATGAGCTCGCTCCGAGCGCTGCTCTGGCGCACAGATCTGATTTGAAGTCAGTGCTTAAGGTGTGTGCTGGCCATGTACTGAGCATGCTCCTTTGCATGTGCTGCAGACAGACACATGATTTGGCCAAGCAGAGCAAGTTTATTTGGGGGTTGCAGCATGATGAAGTTGACGAGGGAAGCTGGCTGTGTGATACAGGTGGCTAGCAGCCTTGCAAGAGGCCAGGCACCAGCTGCTGCCCTGCAAAAAGTGTGTGCTGCAGTTGCAGAAGCTTATTTGGCAGTGTTGCACTGGGCTTGATAACAAGAGTGCCCCTGGCACCCGGTCGAGGTGCATTCATGCAGTCTGAGGAGGCCGCTTGGTTGTACTGCAGTGGGCACAGCAACTTGGGGTGCCTTGGCGTGTTTCCACCAGCTCTGTGGCAGCTCCAGGCTGCTACCTGCCCGTGCTGCAGTGGACGATGGGGCAGCAGGCCCATCAATTCTTGTGCAGGCCCAGCTCAGAGTGGTTACTGAAGTGGGCGTGCCAGCAGGACACATCTTGCATCTGGCATGCCAAGACCACTGCATCTGCACCGAGCCAAGGCTACCTGACAGGGCATCAGTGGGCCCGCAGGCATGGCTGCCCATGCACAGATACTGGCCACGCAGAGGCTGAGCAACTTATAATATCAATGACCATCTCTTGCCTGGTCTCAAAAGGCCGCAGTACCGCTTGTCATGCCACGCGAGCGGCTCACAACTGTCTTTGTGAATGCCTTTGCAATTCAAATCAGAATGGCAAGCATGAAATTAGCCATAATAACCAAAGGGCATTGGGTGTCATGCTCTCCAAGAGTGCAATGCCAGTCTTCAGCATATGCCAGGCATATGCCAGATCACATGTCTGCAGTTGGCTAAGCCCTATGAATTGGCGGAGTGGTCTGCTGACGCCCCTGCAGGCTTGGTTTGCAACTTCTGCTCCCCTGCGTTCTTTGTCTTGTGCTGCTTGCTGAGCTCTTCTGCTAGGGCATCAATTTTGCTAAATTGCCAAGGCCAGCGCCAGTTGTACAAAAACTGTCTGTGGTCAAATCTGTGGTCGTCTGGGGAATAATTCTCTGCAGGCAGAGGTGCTTGTCGCCAGTTCTGTGTGTGCACCAGCTCAGCAGGACATGTGCTAGAGAAACTGCACCAGGCCATAGGCGCAGCCTCAAGCGCAGAAAGCATGTGGTCTCAACTGTGCAAGCCCTGCATCCGTTTGTCCTGGCTTAGAGCAGTTGTCAAGGCAGTGAGCAACCACCTCCTTTTGCAAGTCTCGCTTGATGCAAGAGGAAACAACATGTAAGCGACTTGCTATCACCACATGCTTTGCATCCAGGCCTTCAACAGCACATGTTGCGGGCAACAGCCAGACTGAATGGAAAAGGCGTGGCCTGAGCACCACGCCCAGGCCATGGCTTGGCAGTGAAGGCAGGCAGACTGCACCCAACAGAGCAGGAACACACCTGCGTGGTAAGCAGGAGTCAGGGTGGTGGCCTTGTGCCTGTTCTGGGCGTAGTACTTGAAGAAATCTTTCACTCGTTGAGCAATGAGAGTCGGCTCATACCGCCCCTGCAGGGATTGCAGATACGGGAGAACTGCAGGTTCATGTGTATGCTAGCCATGTAACAGGCAAGCCAGGCACGGTTCAGACCGACCTGGAGCTGCTAGAACTGCCACCTGAGAGAGCCATAACAGCGTGAAGCCAGGCCAGCGCACATCAGAACAGCAGAGCTGCCAATGTACAACAGCAAAGCACGGTGCAACCCGGCAGACGTGTTACACGCCACAGCGCTGCAATGTGCGCTCACCTTCCACTCCACCAGCAGTGCACGGAACATGCTCATTGGGCCGCAGTTCTGCACCTTGCGCAGCTTCCCATAGATGCCCAACTCCTGCAGGGAACCAGCCAGCCTTGTGAATGCATGAGTCTGCAGCTGCATGAAGTCCCCCCAGCCCCTGCAAGGCACTATCACCAAGACAACAATGAATTGCACGGCATTGTGAAGTTTTGAGATGCCGCCAGCTTGCACAGCGTTCCCAGCTTTCCCCGGACACCTCAGGTGGACGGTCACCTATTGCTGGGAGTACTGGGTGCCACGCCTGCAACAGGCCTTGCTCTTGCCTCTCAGCACGCTGCATGAGCCACACATGAAGCTGCATGGGACGTCTCCATCCAGGTCAGTTCATGTCAGTCATTTGCTGTGGCGCTGGCAGAGGTGTACCTGTTCCGCTTCTCTTGGTGGCAACCCACTCATGACTGTGGTCTCACGACAGATTTTCAGCCTTGCTGTTACCTCGTAAGTCATCCCCATGTCCTGCTCGTCCGTCTGCGCTGCTGTGCCTTCTCTGAGGGGCTCCAGCTCTGCTGAGGGTGGCGCACTGACCACCTGCAGTGAGTCCGTGAGAGGTTTGCTACTTGCAGTAAAACACCGAGGTCACATACCTCCAGAGGTCAAATCAGCCCTTAGCAGTACATGCTTGCAAAGCAGGCAGCAGACATATTCCATGAATCAGGCAATTTCTCCTGTCCACCTGCTAGTAGAAGCAGCAGCACATGGCATCTAAGCAGGCAAAGCTCCAGGCGTTTGAGCGCAGTGCAGCTGAGTGGTGACTGCAGGGTGTAGACTGCACAGGCCCCACTGCAGGTGCGCAAGTTGCTCAAGTGGTTAAAACAATTGTGCTGCGGGTTGTGCTAGTCGCCATTGATTCCATATCTGAACAGTCGCATCCAGGGTCATAGCGCAGTGAAACAGCTGCCCTACTCTTGGTTCAACTAGCCCTGATGTTATGGTGGCTTGGGCAGGTTGCAGGGTATTTATGCACTGGTGGCTGTTCTGGGGTCTGTCCACTCTAATTTTGGATCTGGCTGTCATGTTCTGACCGCTTCTGGCCCAGAGCAAGGTGCACAAGATTGCATCTCGTTCAGCCATGTGCTGACTGTTGCAATGTTGCAGCAAGCTCACTCAGCTATGGCCGCTGGCAGGCAGAGTGAGGTGCCCGCGCTGGCTGTCCCTTGAAAGCGAGTCCAGCAAACAGGCAAAGGGCAGCTCACCTCTTTGAGCGCTGAGTAGCCCAGGTTGTCGCCAGCCCAGTGCAGGAAGCGCTTGAGGTCCATTTTGCTGATGCCGCCTGCAGACCAACAACATGCCTCTGTCCATCATGTCTGGGCACAACACTCTGAGGTGAGGAGGCCAGGCAAGCAACCAAACCAAATGTGCTGCTGACCCACATTGGCTGGGCAATGCAGAAGAAAGCGGCTCATGCCTGGCACAGTGCTCCCTCATTGTCACCAATTGGTTGAGCAGAGCATGTTGAGGCAGTCAACAGCCGCCAGATCATCAAGCCAAGACTAATCTGAGTTAAGCGGCACCCAGATGTCAGGTGGTGGATGCCATGGCTCACCAATGGGATTGATGTCAGCACTGGAGCAGTCGTACTTGGTGAGGTACCCTCGCAGACCCTCGTCCACATTGGCACTGCCCAGCACCAAGAAGAAGCCATTCCTGCAGGATAGTGAAAGTGCCTGGGGATGGGTATGAGAATTGTGAATGTTGAGAGAGAGAGTAACAGCACTGGCTCCGACACCAGAATCTGCAGGGCAGAGGAATAAGCCCAGGGCACATTGAGCAGAAGCAGTGCAGCTGCACCTACCAGTGTGAAGTGCAGCTCAGCGAGGAGGTGACGCTGCAGGTGAGCAGGATCTCGCCCGGGCCTTCATCAACCAGGCTGACGTGCAAGGAGCACTGCCAACAACAGGGAACTGACCTGCCACGCACCCAGGGGTGCAGCTGCGCCAGGAAGAAGGCGAGCACCATGCGGAGGCGGGCCTGAATGTTCTGCAGGGCCAGATTTTCCGCGTTGCTGCCGCCGTCAGCCTGCAGGGATGCAACAAGTCCCTGAGCGGCAGCACAGAGCATCTGTCTGACAGCAAGATTCAGCCGCCTCATGGCTGGTCATTGGACCATAGCCTGGATCAGGGAGGTTTGCCGTGTGTCGACGCCAGCAGATCTATAACAGCATGTCTGTTTGACCTAGTGTTGCCTGATGTGATGTCCTCTTGCCATGTGAGTAAAAGCCCCATGAATGCTTGGGTCAAGGTCTACAGCCGCACCTGTAAACTGCTGCCATCAGCCAGCAGTGTCAAGTGGGAAATTCTCCACTGACAATTAAGTGTCAGGACTGAGGCCTGCCCTTGGTCCACTAGGCTGCAGTCATGCCTGTGGCACTTGTGTTCAAGCTGGAGGCTTCACTGCCCAGCTTGCACAGCATAGCAGCACACCTTCCAATCCCATATCCTAGCTGGGCTCATGTTACGTGTGAAAGCTGCAGGCCTGCCGCCTCAAGCTCGTTGTATGCCAAGCTGCACTGTCAATGTTGGCGGACAATCGTGACCAAAGGAAGGCTACATTCCAGTGCTGTTTGCAACAGATCCTGACCCTGGTTGAGGCCGTCTTCACATGCAAGCAGGCTGCTACCACAGCCCTGCTCGTCAATTAGGCTCACCTTGAAGCGCGGGGTCTTGCCTGTGATGATGCTGAACAGCTTTGCCATGGAGTCCACTACCAGGTCCATCTTCACATCCAGGTGGTCTGCTCCAATCTGCACAAGACACAGTCTTGTTGATCTGATGCATCTGGCCAGAATGCATCTGCCCGAAATAAAAAAGGGCAGCAATCCTGCCTTTGTGATGACTGGAGTGCTGGCCTAAATTGGGGTTGCCTGACCTTCATGCCACAGGAAACACTGCTCGGGCTTCCACAGCCTCACCTGCTCTGCCAGCGCAGCTGCCCGCCGCTTGGTGTCGCCGCCGCTGTTGACTGTGCCCATGTAGCAGGTCATGAAGACGCGGCTGGCAAACTCCTGAGCGCTCTCTATGGCCTCCCCCTCCTTGTACTGCCCCACCCTGCACCCAACAAAGGTCAATACATAACGGTGATATGCATGCTGTACACCTGACACAGCGCTTGTATGCCGTTAGATGAAGAAAAGGTTCAGATCGGAAGGTGGAGGTACCTTTGCTGACTCTGACCAGCTCCCAAGTTGAGGCAGGGTGTCCTTCACTGGTGCCCCTCCCATGGTGGCCCACTTCGCCAGAACCAGTGGGGCTGGACGCGCTTGGCCCTGGCACCAACAAGCATAAGCTGCGCCCTGTGACTGGGCTTCCCCTCTGATTGCACATGCATGCTGCCTCTGACATGAGTGGCAATGCGTGCTGCTAACAGCACAGCTGCACCACCGCTGAGCTCAAGGTATACCCTCGCGACACACCCTCTCACTCCTATCTGGGCACCCCACAATGCAGCCTGCCGATCGCCAGCACCATCTGGCAGCAATGGCCTGTTCACTGCCTCAGCAAGGTACCCAGCGACTCCTGAGCCCACCTGCGCGCTTCAGCCTCCACTGCCTTGTCTCCCTGCTGCACTGCCCTGACGACCAGCTGGCACATGTTGCCCACAATGGTGGCTGTGGCGCTGCTGTCTGCCCCGCCGCTGAGGGGCAGCATGTAGCCTGCAGCCCCACTGCGACGTAGGTAGTCCCACAGCCAGCAGGCAGGCCCTGCAGCAGACGGAAGCCACTCCTCATGAGCCGGCATGTCGCGCCTCGACAGGCGCGTAGCACCCCTGCCGCGACATAGGTGGTCTCACGTCAAGGCCCTGGACGGAAGCCGCCTCTCAGAAGCCAGCAGGCTGGGTCCGCCCCACTGCTGAGGCTGCTAAGCAGCATGCAGCCAGCAGCCAGCTGCGAGGGAGGTAATCTTAGAGCCAGCAGGCAGGCACCTTCCTCCTCCAGCCTGCGCGTGCGCAGTGCTGGGAGCTGAGCAGCAAAGCGCTCATTAACTGGTCCAAAGCACTCTGCTGGCTCACCCATGGCTATCTCCTCCTCTGGCTTGTGCACACGCAGCGCCTGGGGCTGGCTGGGCATGACATCAGCTGCAAGCCCTGCAGGGTCGCAGATGCGCGCGTCCACTTGCACCATGGCCATGGGGGCTGCAGTGCTGGCCTGCTCCTGAAGGCTGCTGATTGCTCCTACACAGCAGTAGGAATGGGAGCTTCAGTGGTATGGGCAGGGAAACGGTGTGTCCACCCGCACTGCATGATTGTGGGGGGTGGCTGTGCAAGGCTGCTCCTGTACACTGCAGCTGGCGCCTGGTCAGCACTGGCAAACATGTGAAGCAATCTGTTATGGCGGTGAGCTGAGGGTCCATCCACCTGCAAGGTGGCTGCAGGATTTTGCTGCACTGCCCTGCTCCTGCAGGCTGCTGAGTGCACCTACACAGCAGTAGGAACGAGAGGGCTTGATGATGTGAACAGAGTGGTGGTGTGTCCGCCCGCACTGCATGATGGTGGCAGCTGCTGCGCAAGGGTGCTCCTGTAGTTTGCTGCTGGTGCCTGGTCAACACTGGAAAACATATGAAGCAACTTCTTATGTCGGTGAGCTGAGGGGTTGTCCACCTGCAATATGGCTGCGTCACTCTGCTCCTGCAGGCTGCTGACAGGTGATGGCAGGGGGAAGGCACTTGCTGTGAGTTGGGAAGGCTCATGCAGAGCACACATGAGCACCACGAAAGGCAGCCGCTGCTGGCTCCTGTACCATGCCTGCACAAAAGCACATGCTGTCAGCTACTGAAACTGCGGCCAAGCTGGAGAGATACTGGACAGGCCTGTCCATGGGGGTTTGACAAGGGTTTCTTGCTTCTCTTGCAAGTGCTGATGGCACCTGCAGAGCAGGAGGGGTCAGAGAAGTCTCAATGTGGGATAGAATTGCAGAGGTGTGCAGTTACACCACAGGGCCATGTGCATCAACCTGACCTGCCCCTGCCAGGCTGCAGATGGCACCTGCACAGCAGAAGAGTCTGCTGTTTGAGGCAAAAGGCAGACTGGTGTGAAGCAGCCAGGGCAGTGCCAGGGGCTGCACTTGACACCTGCTGATTGTGCCTGCACAGCCGCAGCACAACAGGAGTGCGTATCAAAGTGTGCATGAGGGTCTGTGTGCCGCTGCTACCTGACGGAGCCGGGACAATGGCAGTACCCAACCTACCAAGAGCTGGTGGCTGCTGGCCAGCGCCATCGACCTGGGTTGCAACAGGGGTCTGTTGTGTGGCAAGGCAGCTAAGGCTCACCTCTGTAGCGGACCACCTCATCTAGGTCAACTGTAGCCGTGATGACCTCCACCTCCTGCACACTGAACTGAGCCCCCTGCAGCAAGGCAGGGGCTTGCTGGTATGTGGCAGGGGTACGCAATGTTGACTGTCAAAAAGCCACCACCACTTGTGTCCATCTCCGTCTGCCTGCGGGTCAATGTCCTGCCTTGGCCCCATGCGTTTGTTTCACCCAGGTGGGGCCAGAGCGCCTCTCCCACTGAGCCTACACCCGGCAGCCCGGATGGCTCACACAGCACAACCTTATGCTGACCTAGATCCCGTGCAGCGTCAAGGGACTATCTGCCCGCCATGCGGAGAGTGTCAGCCCTGTAACAGGGTGCAATAGCCCAAGACAGGAGGGCCGGCACGCAAACAAATGTTGCCGGCTGCGGCACAGGAGCAGGGGAATAGCTCTGGCAATTTCTGCCCACCCAAGCAGTCCCTGAGAGATGTATGGACAGCCCCTGGACTGAGCTTGCTGTGCAGTAGAAACAACAGGTTAGGGACACCTGGCATGCGCAGGTACAGCCATTATGTACTGTCGCAACCACACAAGAGCACAGCTGCCCTGCACAGCATCAACCTTTACCCCATGACGGCCACACAGGCGCGCCCCCTCTGTAGAATATCAAGGAACAGGCCCGGTGTGCCAGCAGCTGCTTGATCCAGCAACCTCACCAACGCTGTGGATTCAGCCTGTGTCTGCACATGCCGGCCGCGCCTCAAACTGCTTGCGGATGATGCGGTCGCAGCGCAACCCAAGGTGGTGCTTTGCAGACAGCCGCCCAGTCCCTAAATCTGACCCCAGATCTGGAAAGCACCACGAGGAGCATAGATTGCCACCCAAGGGCGCACATGCGCCACAGATATCTTACATTGCCATTCGTACACACCTGGCACTGCAGAGGCAGACCTGTGGTGTGCAGCGCGCTGTGCACGCACAACATTGCCGCGCACATCATTGGGACGTCCAGGACTTTCTTGGACAGCCCCAGCAATGGGTCTGCAGGCATGACGCAGGCGAGACAGGGAGGGCTTACCTGTGCCACAAACTGCCCGTTGACAGCGATGCAGGCACAGCCGTCATAGTAGAGGCGGTTCCCATCGCAGCCCTGCTGGTTGGCGTACAGGTACACGCCCCCGCACTTGGCGGTGGCAGCGCGCATCAGGTCCAGCCTCTGGTCCAGCTTGCGCAGCTGCAGGGTGCAGAGGGCAGATCTGTGTTGTCAGGAACTAGTGCCAGCAACAACAAAATTAACTGCTTTTGACTGGAGGCTTCACACAGGGGAGCAAGAAGGGCAGTCACCCCAGTGAGTGAGTGAGATGGTGCTCTGCATATCTGCGTGACAAATGCAGGGTGCCAGCCTGTGGCTTTCAGGATGAAGAAGCGTCGGCATCAGTGAGATTTGGAGGCCCTGCTTGAGCGCAGCCAGCAATGATGGCAAGGTGTATACCAGGGGCTTGCATGGCATGTTTCAAGCACTGGCACACCTCTCACAAGGGCTCCCCAGGTATGGCACTGCCTACTGACAATGCACTGGTTGTCGTCTGACAGACCACTCAGACCACCCAGATCTGGCAGGGCAGTGGTGCCATACAGGTGCCCACCTGGTGGTGGCTGCCGCTGCCATTAGTGATGATCTCTACCCCAGCCAGCGCCATCCTGATGTGCGGTGAGCTCGGCGTGAACAGCTCCTCGCAGGTCTCGCTGCCGAGGACTGCATCTGAGAAGCACAGCGCTGCGTCACCAATGGGGCAGGTGCGCTGCCCCGTCGCGTCAGCCACAGCTGTGGGCAGCAGGAAGTCTTCGAGCTGCCCTGCCCGCTTCCAGGTCTTGAAGTAGCGGGTCTCCCTGCACAATGCAAGGCACAGGAGCAGGTTGGACCGGTGCTGAGGGCAGGTTGCAGATATTGGAAGCTCAGGCACTACTGTGGCCAGGTTGTTAGAAGTCCTCAAGCAGCCCTGGCTGCTTCCAGGTCCTAAACTGGTGGGTCTCCCTGCACAATGCAAGGCGCAGGAGCAGGTTGGACTGGTGCTGAGGGCGCGTTGCAGTTTTGGCAGGAGAAATGCCTGAGTTGCCCTGAACACTTTCTTACTTTGGGAACAGTGAGGCCTCCTGCAGGCAGAGCGCATATGCTCATCCACTTTTGAGTAGTGCAAAGGTAAACGATCAGGATAGTATTGCCTTGCTTTGAAGCAGCTAGCTCCTTTTCTTATGGACAGGCAGGCTACGGTGGCAGGGTGTGTGTGCACTAGCGTAGGGAAGCAGGAACCTTCCAGGCTGCCCCGCACATTGCAGGTACTGAAGTCTCCCTGCCGGGAGGTTCTGGTCTGGCTCAACATGCTGGAGGTTTGCAGGTCTGCTTCTGTGCACAGCAACAGGCAGTTGTCTGCTGGTGAGGATCTATGATGGCCATGCGCGATTTGACGGTATCTGCGACACCTGGCAACAACTGAAACAGTGCCCAGTGCCGCTTCTGACAATGCATTTTGCCACTGTCACCAGGATGGACCCGTAAGGGGCGCTTTGCCTCACCTGTAGTTCCCGTCATCCGCCATACTGAGCTTGGGCCTGATCAGCAGCACCTGCCCCTCCCGCAGGTACACGCGGCAGTTGTAGCGCACCCCTCTGTGGATGATTGGCATCCCCACGTCGCACACTATCCCCTGCGTGTGGCCACCTGCAGGACGTGAGGAGCAGCCTGAGCCGCATGTCACAGGTTATGCCTGTGCCTGTTGGGAAAGGGGCTGTTCAAGCGCATGGGGGCCAACGCCTCAGCTGCACCAGGGCTGTTGTGGGGGCTGTTGCCGAGAACCGTCATTGATGAGCTGGACGCCAGAGTCTCAACACGCTCAAAGTGCAGGGCTTTTGCCATTTATTACATGCTGCACAGCCCAGCCAGCTTCTGTGAGGCAGAAGATGGACGGCAGCACCCTTCCAGCTGACTACGCAGAGCACAGACAGCAGTGCAGATCAATGGCTGCTAGCCCACTATTGAACGAAATCTCTCTGCCTGTTCTCTAGCCTCATCGCTCATGCCCAGCAGCCCCTGAGATCCGCAGTCACAGCGTACGCCGAGATCATCAGAATGATGCCGTATCTGACAGGTACAGCAGCGGCCACTGAGTTCATCTCTTGGGTGCGGTGATGTGAATCCCCCTCTTTCAGAAGCACCCATGAGCAGCTTTGACAGGACACTGCCCGCTGCCGTGATGCCAGGGTTCCAAGCATGTTGTGGTGCCGGGTCCAGCTTCCATGCCAGGACTCAAGCATAGCTTCCATGCCAGGGCACAAGCCTCAAGCAGACCCTGAATGAACGCAGCAGGCAACTCATGCGCTTGCCTGTCAGCAGCTCGGTCAGGCACTCCCACGAGTGCTCCACTGTGTCCATCTCCTGGAAGTGGTCTTCGCAGCCATAGCCCGGGATCTCCAGCTCAGGTCCCACCTGCAGGCACGCAGGTGGGGTCTTACCACCGTCAAGATACCACCTCTTGACTGCATGTGCATCAGCAGGTCGTGGCACCAACCTTCAGCTGATGGCTGCCCTACAGCAGGACTGCATGAGCTATGGAGCCTGAAACTTTTGTATGTACGGGCCCACCTGCTGCCTGTGTTGTGGCTGCCATGTCAAATGTGGCTTTGCAGTATGTCGTTGCAGGATGTTATTTCGCAGGGAAGATTGCATAGCAGCCACAGCCCAGGTCATTTGCTGCTCACCAGCCCGGCTCGAGTACCTGGACCTGCCAGTGACGGAGCACCGCCATGCCCTACAGCTCATGGCACCTTGAGCACTATCTGGCACCTGCTTGCTGCACACAGACGTGACTCCAACCACTGCAGCCAAACCCCTTCCTGGACACCTCCATTTCCTCAGCATGTGTTGTCCCTGGTGCCAGCTGTTTCAGTGCACAGCCTCCTCAACACGTCACTCTTTCATGGTGCAAGCTGCAATTTACCATGCTCACAGCGCCCAGGTCGGGGTGACAGTGAATGCTGTCCCCGATGCGCATGCAGAGCCTGTGCCAAAGTCAGCACCAAGGCCTAAACATTTTCCTGAGTGCTATCAACAGTCACAGCACATCTTGGACTGGGTCCAGGCTCAAACATGCACGCAGCCATGCACACTGTCAAGGTGCAGCCTGAGGGACTTTGAGCTCAGCTGAATGGACAGACATTCCCAGGGCCACTTGCTGGCGGCATGGTGCAAGCTTTGAAGGCACATGCCACGAATGACCCTCTCATACCGCACCCACCAATTGAATTTGGCGCCGCCAGCATCCTGGCCCCCTGAGCCACCATAACACTCATCATCTCAGCGTCTGAGGGTGCCACAGCTGCAGTTGAGGCCAAGGTGCTGCATTGTCAACACTGTTGGTGTCGTCTGCGTCCAGCTACTTTGTCCACCTCGCTACTGAGCGAGCATCTGCTACCAATCTCAGCCAGGGCCACCATCATGTACTTGCCTGCCACAACTTCTGCCATGGAAGTCAAAGCGACCAGCTGTTTGACAGCGCATGCCGCAGCTTACCCTGTAGGCTGCACCCAGCTCCTTTGCACGCTTGATCGACTCAATCACCCGCTCCAGGTTCCCTTTGAAGTCCATGGCCCACTGATCGAGGTTGCATGTCGCGAGGGTGATCACTCTGTGGCGCATGGCCCCGTGCTGGCTGACTTGTTCTTGCCTGCCTGCTGCGCTGCTGTGCTGTTCAGGACCCTGAGACTGCTGTGCAAATGTGATCTGGGAGCGCAGTCCCCTCACCCTGCATGTGACACAAGAAAATCGCCATGCTGGCGAGTTTGGATGCAGATAAGCATGCAGACAACGGAATCACCTCACGGCGGTGCTTGTGCTGAACTCGCTGCGCCTGAACAATACCGGTCTCAAGCTGTGCTGTAAGAGTGTGGAGGACCCGCGCACCTGATTGCAGTCCAATGATAAGCAGTGCGTTCTACTAGTAGTGAAAGCTCGATGAGCCATGCCCTAACAGCTGACCATCCTTTTCATCATGTTAAATTGTAAAGCAGAGTTGATTGATGTCAGTACGTTTATTATCCTAGATCTTGCAGGTGGGAAAGTCATGTCTAGTGCCACCCTGTGCCAGCAGAGCTTGTGTCAATGAACCAATGCTGACCGTATGGTCAGTCTGGCCATCAGGAAACCAGATTTGTGTCTCAGTCAATCCCCTCTCAGCCTGCCACAGCCACTGATCGTGCGCTCCCCCAAGCAGCGATGTCAACTGTCTGCCTTGCATGCGAAGCCGGGACCTTGAAGACTGCCCATGGAGGCATGATGCATTCCCTCTGGGTTCTCAAGCTACATCCTGAACTTGCTGCTGTGGCGGCCCCAGCTCAGTAGCACTTCCAGCATCTGCATGCTGGCCTATCCGCCTGCAGGCACATGCACACCTCAATCATGAGCACCCATGAAGTTGCATCGCCAGCCCTGCAGCAGTACCAGGCAGCGCAGTGGCAGACAATGCATTTTTGCACACATAAAGAAGGGGGTGAGATGACACCAGTATAACCATGCGGCAGGGCAATGCCATGGAGGGGCCAGACACAGCAACAACGCTGCACGCTGGATTCAGGGAAGCAACTCACCGTTTGAATGTGAAGCAGAGGATGACGGAAGCCACAGCAAGAAAGGCGCCCAGACTTTCAGGGATCCAGATGAATCTGTTGTTGGTGGCTAGCCCAAACGTCAGCCACATGGCTGCACACACACTAACATAGCGAGAGCTTGCTGGCATTGCAAACGAACACAGGTGCAGCCAAATTTTGCACGGAGTGCTGAGCGGGTCTGTTAGCCAGCTGTAGCAAGAAGCCAGCTGTGCCCATGCCATCCTGAGCTTTGACAGCCTAGACCAGTCATGTGCCGTGCCTGGGCAGGTGAAGGTACGGAGCATCACATGTTGGGGCTCACCCACGTTCAGGCAGTTCATGCTGCACAGTGGTAGATGTAAGGAAGAGGAGTCCTGAAGGCGCAATACTTTTACTAGGGTAGATAGCGGCGAGCTGTAGTAGGCAACTTGGGCAGCTGCAGCTGCAGTGCCCCTGCAAAACCAGACAGTGGACGTGCTTAGAGCAGTGAATTGTGGCCTGCTGGCTCACGTGCTGCTGCAGAGATGCAGGGGCAGCCTTTAGTAACAAAAAACTGCTCTGATGGGCATTGAGCGCTGCCTCCTGCCCAGTGCCTCCTGTCAGGGAGGGCGGTGTGGAACTTCACTGAAGCAGCTGCAAGCTGAAGCAGGCATGTCATTGAAGCAGCTGCAAGCTGTCTCAGGCCACTTATACACCAGCGGCTGCTGTACCCCTGCAACACCCACCGATGAGCAACTGAGATAAAGACGGCTCCTTTTAGCTAGCTAGACAATGGCTCCACTTACCAAACCAACAGCAGGCTGTGCCTGCATGGCTCAAGGTACTCTGCATGGGAGACGCCGGACCACATGCAGCTGGCATTTGTAGATGCTCTCCAGGCCCACCTTCTGCTTGCGCTCAGTTGGGGCTTTGGGCGCACTTCAGTGCTTGGCAACTCAAATTATGAAGAAAAGCAGGCCAGCAGGGCCAGGGTGCGCCCCAAGAGCCAGGGCTGCAGCCCGGAGTGCTCACCAGACTGACTCTGATGAGATGCTGCCCAGGCTGAAGTGAGAGGTGACCAGCAGAAGGATGGTGTAGTAGCAGCCAATGAGAAGGAGAAGTGTGAGCACCCGGTCTTGTTGCTGCAGTCAGGCACTGGGTTGGTCAAAGAAGGTCCATGGTTCATGCCAATGCGCAAGTCCACAATGAACAGACAGGCAGGCAACGCTCAGTGGCTCAAGGCAGGATTGCAGGTTGTGAGAGCGGGAACACATATTCAACTGTAACGTAATGCACAGTACAGGAGCACAAGCAACCGTATGCCAAGGACTGTTGCACAAAGCATGTTGGGATGGGCATTGTCGGGCAGGTGCCGTCAATATGGACAGGCCCAGCATGCACTAAAGCCTGCACCTTTAGCAGACCGTGTAGCCTTTAGCATACAGTGCAGTTAGCAGAGCCATTCGTACTGATGCAACTCAAAATGCACGCCCAGTCAGCCAGCATTTGCTGCATCGAGGAGCCTGCAGGGGGTGGCAGACTGGCAGACTGCGGCCCACCTTGCAGACTGCAAAGCCAGATGTACTTAACACATTGCAGAAACAAGCATCCATCATGCTGATGCAGCAGGGTGTGCTGCAGCGCACCTTGCGGCTGGCAAAGCCATACGTGCTGAACACCAGGAACAGGCCCACCAAGAGGCCTGGCGCATTAGCTGCGAACACAAACCAGCTGTGGGAGATGGCGCTGTAAAACACCCAGCCTACATGGGGGCACAAAAGTCTCACACATGGAGCAGAGCACTTGCTCAATAATGCACAGCAAGTGCTCAGCAGCAGGGCTGCATGTGGGCCAGAGTGGTTCACAGCAATACGAGACAAAACAGACCGCAGTGGGAGTCAGTGCATCGAGCAGGTAGACATTGCTCATTGCATCACCTGCCGTGCAGCCCACCACAGCAGCCAGAGGGATGATGTTCAGCTGGCCCAGTGATGACGTCTTGCGAACCTGCAGGAGCCACCTCTCTCAGCACCTGAAGCGATGCAATTTCGGGGATGCAATTTCAGGTGCTGAGCAATGCATGCAACAGCTGGCTTGACACAAGAGAGCTGCAACAAGCTGGCTGTCTGAGTGATGCATGGGACACCACTTGCTGGATGCTCATGTGCAGGCTGGGACGCACCTTCAAAACTGTGCGAACGCTGCTGCTATACATTCCCAGAGAAATGACACAGCCAAAGGATGGCATGATATACCTGCAGGTCACAGACTGCTGTGCAGAGGGCTTGAATGCAGAGAGCAGGGCTGGCTGACCAAAAAGGCTTCTGTGTGCAGCCTTGTGTCCCTAAAGCACACACTCACGTCGTGATTATCGTTCCTGCCGTCATGATGGGCAACCCTCTTTGCTGTGTTAGCAAGATCACCCTATCTGATGCTTTGATGTGGTGATCAATCCAGAACATTTGACAGTCACCTTATCAGGGCAGGATTCTGGAGAATTTCATCAATAACATCTAATCTCATAAAGGCTCTGGTCATGTATGGGGGCTCAGGCTGGGTAACCCAGCTAGGCCGCACAGCAGCTGTGCCTGTGCAGTCCTTGGCGCATGGCAGCGCCCCAGCGCAGCGTTATAGCTTTGACAGCCCCACCAGCCGCACCCACAGCAGAGGCTGCCCCCAATCAGGCCCTACGTGTGGCCTGCTGCGCTGTCCGCCTCAGACGCTGAGCTATGAGGCCAATCCAGGAGGGCCGAGCCCACAACCCCAGCCCTGCAGGCAGCTGTGAAGTCTGACTGGGCGGCAAATGCATCATGCAACTGAGCAGCTGTGATGCATGGCGAGAAGCATTGCCAGCTGTGGGAATTCAGGAGGGGCAAGCCCACAGGCCTAGCCCTGCAGGCAGCGCTGTGGGCATTATGATGCAAGAGCATGAACGCCGCAGCAAGTAGGCAGCCACAGTGCGTCATGGCTATCGGAAGATGCTGTGCAAGCATGACATGTCCTGCGGCTGAGACATCAGTCTCTGTCACTCATACCAGCCAAAGTGAAATCAGCCTTGGCAGCAGCTCAACAGACAGAAATGCAAGCCAGGGTTGTGTGCAATGATGACAGGAAACTTTGTTCCTGTGCTCACCTTGCCTCATGGCTGCTGCCTCAGCCTGCTGGAGGCGGTGAACTCGAACAGGGTCCACCTGCAGCCAACTATCGGTCATAATCACCTCCAGTGCTGACCCTTGGCCCTTGGGTGCACAGATCGGCCTGCTGGAGGCGGTGCACTCATGGACTGCTTCGCCCTGCAACAAAGTAGCTTTCAAGCTTCAAAGAAGATGATCCAGCAGCAGGGCAGCGCATGCAAAGCTGGGCACCTGTGAGCTGTCTGGCAGGCCACAGCATAGGCGGCAAGCAGTCTGGCAGGCCACAGCATAGGCGGCAAGCTGTCTGGCAGGCGCAACATAGGTGGCATGGGGCAAGCTACATGGCAGGCCTTGACATAGGCGGCACCCGCAAGCTGTCTGGCAGGCCATGGCATCGGTGGCATAGGCAAGTGGGCGTGGCGACGCAGCAACCTTGGAACCCCCCCCTGCTGCAGAACGCCTCATACCCCTGATACCAGAGGTCGCTGCAGGGTCAAGTACCGTGTGGTGAGACAAGCATGCTGCAAGCTTGTCACCCAGCTTGCTGCAGATGCAAGCCCTTGCTAGGCAGCCAGTCAATGAAATTGTAGCAGCATGCACAGCCACACAGTGGTGTGTGTGATGAAGTTCTACACATTAGTTTGCCAAGGGACTTCTCCTGTTGCTTTGAGGAGCTTTACAGCCCTCCAAAATGACTCGTTTTGAACATTAAGACGACCTCCTGAGAGCCTGGTGCCGCAGACAGCTCACCTGAAGCCAGTCAAAGGCCTCTGCATCTGGCAGCATGGCGTGCCCCTCTTGCAGCAGTAGCTCGCACACATCATCCCGCCGCCACCAGAGCAAGGACAGAGGGTGCCGCTGCCGTGCCGCATAGAGCTCACCCCACAGCATGTCGGGCAGGCCGCCTTCCTGCAGGTAAACGTCTGCTGTGTGTTTCTACAGAGGCACATGCTCATAGCTCACTGCAATCTTCCCAGAGCATGCTCCAGCCAGGTCTGTAACCTGCAAATGGTGGCAGACAGTGTTGCAGTGCTACTCGCACGTCAGCATTCCATATGAGTACAGCATACTTGTCTGGTCATTCTCCTGTAGGAGACTGCAGGGGAGACTGCACACATGTGCAGACCTCATGGGTGCATGAGACGCCTGCCTGGCTCTCGCACACATGTGCAAACTGAGGTCAATCAGAACATGAGATCTAAGCTTGCAATTGAAGGAGGCTACCCCATCTGGTTGTGCTGCAAGATGCTGTCAAGGATGCCAGCAAGGCCCTTCATTGATGTAGCAACTGGGCAACCTGCTTGAATTGCTGCGGGGACTTTTATGGCTTGCCAAGGATAGCAATGTTGTCCCCCCCTGACAGAAGGGCCCCCACCTTCTCCTGTCCACTCTCATCATCAGTGTCACTGAAGCGGTCCACACGCACAACAGCATTTGGCTGCGGCTGCTGTGGTGCCTGCTCCTCATACCCTGGTGGCGATGCTGGCTGCGCTGGCTCAGCAGAGGCGTCAGGGGCCAGCCCGCCGGAGCGTGCACCCCTTTGCAGCTCGGCGCTGCCACCGGCAGCAGCCTGCTGCGAAGACGCATGATCGCCCCTGCTGCCATCAGTTGCAGCAGGATGCAGTGCAGTGCCCAGAGGCCCTAGCTGGGCAGGATTGGGGCCCTGCTTGCCACTGTCTGGCGGGTCAATCCCGGCGGGCAGGTCAACCCTGGCAGGACACGCCGGTCTGCTCACATGCCTGCCCAGCCCTGTGGCCTCTGCCTGAGGGGCATTTGAGAGTGACTGAGGGGGCTGCTCGGGGGCAGGTGCTGCGGCTCTGCGCCAGGCTGGCCAAGGGACCACCCAGCTGATAATGGTCCACAGCCTGGCGGCTGCGCGCTGTGGTCCAGCTTTGTTGCTCTGAGCAGCTGCCTCTGCATGGTGACCTGCACGGCGTCAGGGTCCAATAAGGGGCCAACTGGCAGAAGGCCTGGCCCCACACGTACCGTGCAAGACTGCTCTGAACAGAACAGCAGGCCATTTGTGATTCAAGATGCTGAGCTTGGGCCGCACTGATGCCACTTTGAGGA
Source organism: Asterochloris sp. CNOR1 (assembly GCA_963969365.1). Lineage (NCBI taxonomy): Eukaryota > Viridiplantae > Chlorophyta > Trebouxiophyceae > Trebouxiales > Trebouxiaceae > Asterochloris > Asterochloris sp. CNOR1. The sequence goes on from OZ017761.1 coordinate 135,130, forward strand.
GGTTGAGGGCATGCCACACAATGAGGCCACAGGGTGAGGAGGCTAAGGGCAGGCCAGGCTAGTCCGGCTGCCCAAGCTTTAACCTCATGACAGGTCATGCAGACATGGGCAGTAAATCACATGTGTCTTGTCCATACCACGTACATGCCCAAGCCTGTACCACATGGCAGAAGTACATCGTAACACATATTTAGACTTGATTGGCAGCAAATCACATGTGTCTTGTCCATACTACGTACATGCCCGAGCCTGTACTGCATGGCAGAAGTACATCGTAGCACATGCTCAGACCTGATGCGACAAGCCCATTGTCTGCAACTGCCCAAGTCACCAGACAACTCCCCACCAGATTGCTGCGCTCCCGTGCTGCTCTGCCTGCTGATTCTGGGTTTCCTGCGGCCGGCTGCCCTGGCCCACATCTTTGCCCACCAACCAGGCTCCTGCAGCTGCTGCTCAAGGTGCCTTCCAGCGCCCCTGATACCTTCAGTTGTACGGTCCAACACCGGGGCCTGGCAGACACGCTCGCTGGCTTTTGCCTGAGGCACTGTGTGCGCTGTGCCACCGGGCAGAGCGCCACGCAGTCTGCCCCAGAGGCTCCGAGAGGGGCTGCCCGGCGTCTGTGCACCCCCAGCATGCGTGCCAGCAGGAATGGCTGCGGGGTCTGCCTGGTGCCCACTCTGCACCATGCGGGGCACAGGGGGACCTCGGGGTTGCTCATGCTGGTCGCCCCTGCTGGCGCCCGCCTCAGGCACCTCCTGCGCTGTGCCACCGGGCAGAGCGCCACGCAGTCTGCCCCAGAGGCTCTGAGACGGGCTGCCTGGCGTCTGGGCACCCTGCCCAGTCTGCGCCAGGAGGGGCCCAGGGCCGCCCGTGCCCCTCTGGGGCCTGGCAGCTGCAGGCTCTGGCGGCTCGGGCTCGGTCCACAGCTCTGCCACGGGCTCTGTGACTGCCAGCAGGCGCAGCTGATGCATCGGCAGCCTGCAGGCAGACGTCACATTGGTTGAAGACAGGAGCTTTGCCTTCAGGCAGGCACCGGGACACATGGCTTGGCCGGCTGCACTGCGGGTGCATTGGCAGCCTGGACGCAATTGTTGAGGCGGTAAAGACAGCAGGGTCCTCGGCAGAGAGGCACTGTAAGTAAAGGGGCTTGACCAGCCAGCACCTGCCAGCCAGCAGTCTGGGGAGTGCCCCAGAATATTGGTGACTTGTATCAATCTGGATCTAGGCAGACAGCAGGCATGGGCGATACATCTCCAGCGCGCAAAGAGGGGCAGACAGCTGCACACTTGCGGGGCCGCTGTTGTAAGGAGCATGTTGCCCACTTTCTGGAAAAGACACATCCTGCATGGTGTTAGCAGTGGATCGATGGTCTCATTACTGCAGGGGTGAACAGCCTGTAGGCGCAGTCAGTGCAATCCCAGTTTGCAGGCATAGGCGATGCAGTTCCAGCCTGCAGGAGAGAGGCAGGCAGCAGATGTATAAAACAGGTTGCCCAGGGGCAGGAAATCAACACTGTGAAGTGCAGGGCCCGCAGGGCCAGCTGGAGCCTGTCCAGCCTGCAGCGCAGAATGGTCTCAGACCATTTGCTGTGACTCCAACAGCCTGCAGGCATAGGCGGCGCAACTCCGGCCAACAGAAAGGGGCACACAGCTTCAGAGACAGGAAGAAGCCAGCCTATGGAGAGAGGCACACAACTATACAGAGAGGGGCACCTAGCTTCAGATACAAGAAGAAGCCAGCCTACAGAGAGGGGCACACAGCTTCAGATACAAGAAGAAGCCAGCCTACGGAGAGGGGCACACAGCTATACAGAGAGGGGCACACAGCTTCAGATACAAGAAGAAGCCAGCCTACAGAGAGGGGCACACAGCTTCAGATACAAGAAGAAGCCAGGGCGTCGGACCTGTGGAGGGGCAGGCCCCGTGGGAGGCAGGTGGTGCATGTCTAGCCTCTAGGGCAGATGAAGCAGCCATTGAGATGATGGGTGCTTGACCAGCGTCAGCAGGGACAGGCCGTGCCTCCCCAACATGAGCACACCTCGGCAGCTGCTCCAGCGCCCCGAGGGCTGCGCTGGTGGGGCGCACCACCCCAGCCAGGTGCACCGTCAGGGCTTCGCCGCGCTGTGCCTGCCGGTGGGCCCGGGCGAAGGGGTGGGCGCCCGTCACACGGTGCCACTGCCGAAGCGACCAGGGGTAGTGCACCACCTGCAGACCCATGAGGGGCTCGTGAGGAGCAGTTGCTTGGACTGTGAGAGTGCTGGGCCCTGGGGCAGTGCACCACACTCTAGACACACCATTCTGACAGAGAGACAGAGAGACGGTCTCCTAGTGGATTTGTCGGGCTGCAGCACAGCTTCAGCCACTTAAAATGCACGGCTCCGAGAGAAGCAACCAAGGTCACGCACCTTGACAGCCAGGAGTTCACCCTGCCGCTCCCAGCTGTGCAGGATGACGGGCAGGCGACGTGCGTGGGGCCCCATCATGTGCTGAGGCACCTGCTGCAGGGAGGTGAGCTGGCGAGCGCTGCGCCAGGCCACGACCGTCACGGCGCCTGCAGGCAACTGCACGGTGTGCCTTGTCAGGGAAGCAGAGCCTGACAAGGGTCTGTGTCAATCTGCAGCCACCAGCGCGGGGAGGCCACCTGCATTCGTGGATCACCGGGAAAGCACAGCTTGACCGGGGGTCAGTGTGCTCCTGCAGCCACCGGCTGCGGGAAGGCCAACTCCACCATGTGCCTTGTCAGGGAGTCCAGAGCCTCGCAGGGATCTGAGATATCTGCACCACCTGCTGCGGGGAGGCCAATGCCATGCTGTGCCTCATCAGGCAAGCAGAGCCTGACAGGGGTCTGGGTGTTCCTGCAGCCACCTGCTGCGGGGAGGCCAGCTGGCGCCAGGCCAGATCTGCAGTGCCTTCCACAGGCAACTGACGGCTGTGTGCTGTCAGCAAGGGGCTGACAGTCGCTTGTGTGAGGTCCCGGACAGGCGCCTGTTGCAAGCCAGTCAGCCGGCAAGCGGCTACCGATACTCAGCCCTTCACGAGCCCTGCAGTGTGTCCATGCCAGCGTGTCGAAGCAGGTCCTGACAACAAGCTCTCCATGTGGTCGCTAGCCTGTGGCTCCTGCAGGTGGGTGCTGATGGCACTGCACCATGCTATGAATAGCTGATATGCCACTGCACCAGGCCAGAAACTCTCCAGTGACTGCACCAGACTGCAAGTGCCATGCCAATATACCAGACCCCTGGTGCTATGCCACGAGTGCTGCACCATGCCAAAAGTTCTTGGCACTGCACCAGGCCGTCAGTACTATGCCAAGCCAACACACCTGTAGGCTGTGCACTGTCAGCTCGAGGAGGCAGTGCAGGCAGGATGGTGTGTGTATGTGGTGTGCACGTGGTAATCATGCTTTTCCGCATGCATGGTCTCCCAGTGTCAGCCCTACAGGTCACCCAACCCTTGAGCTCATTCATGTCTCGGGGTTCAACCCGTCAGTAAGTGCTGGCCCTGTCTAGCACCTCTTGGACAGACATGAGCAGCAAGGCGACGCTGGACGCTACAGACTGGCTCCTCACTTGCCCCGGGGTTGTGTCAGGTCGAGACTGCAGTGTCCAGCGTGGCCGCACGCTGCATTGGTGTTGCCCGTGGTGTGTGGTGATGTCCAGCAGTCTCACATGTGCTAGCCTGCACCAGACCAGCCCGGTCAGGCGCATAGCCTGCTTGTGCTAATCTGCCCACCCACAACTAAGCCCTGCAGTTCCCAGCAGCATGTCCCATGACTGCTGCAATTGCCTCCTGGCAAATGTGCAAGGCCTCCCCAAGGTGTAGTCTGCAGTGATGTGCAGTGCTCTCATGCGTGACACGGGCTTGCACAGTCAGCGGTGCCAGTGATGCCAGTGATGCTCAAGGCATGCTCTTATGACACATTCTGCCATCAGTTTGCAAGGCTCAACCTGGCAGTGTCCCCTACCAGCTGCAGGGCTCCCACCTGTCAGCAGTGCCAGCCCTGTCAGGCGCATGGCCTGCTTGTGCTCATCTGCCAGAGCACTGAGAGCCTCCAGCTGATGCCCATCCCAAACCCTTGCTGACTTTTGCTGCCAGGCCAGTGATGAATAGATGTCAGGACCCTCATGGTTGGAGTGTTGCCCTGTACAACCCCTTGGTGACACCTGCTGGGGCTCTGCAGAGGCACATGAGCCTTGAGCACCCTGAGCTCTGGCCAAGACACTGCATTGTCCAGAGTTTGGATCACCTTGAGAATGAGCCTGTTGTTCTGTGGCATCTGGATCCGCCATCAGACCACAGCTCTGTCCAGACACTGCTTTGATTCCCTTGCCCTTCTTGGGTCTAGAGCTCTTCAGCTCGGAACGCCTTCTGGGCTTGCCCAGATGCTGCACAGATTGAGGAGAGCTGCTCGTGTTTGGGCATGCTTGGGTGTTGCAAGACTCTTCTGGGATGCAGCAATGGCCATGGCACAGGCCCCTGCACAATCCTGCTCAGCTTGCTAGGCAACATGAACAGCCTGCTGGACATATATAAGTTGGGTCTGGGCAAGCAGTCCCCGGGGATGTTGCTGAGTGCTCTGCTGCTTGCTGGCCTTTGTGCTGCACAGCACTCGGCAATCACGCCCAGTTGATGTCACAATAGCTGCATTTATCTGATGTCAAGTTGTTGGCCCAGTGCACATTCCAACTATGTGTGGCTGGTTTGATGGTCGCCTGCTTGAGCTTACTCAGCTGGCACAGACCACTGCAGAGGGCTGGGCACTGTTGAGCTGCAATGAGGCAACTCTGTACACCACTGCGCCTTTACCGCTTCCTCTGACATGGCAGTCAACCACTGCCTGTCTACTGCCCAGAGTCATCAAGGGACACTGCTTGCATTCAGCTATCGTTCTGTTTTCAGGGTTCAGTCCAGTCTGTGCCCATTCATCACAGTGCTGCTTAGCACTTCATGGGGCACTTGCGAAGGAGCTGCTGAGCGCAGGACCATGTAAGAAGCTGTCATGGCTTTCACAATACACTGGGCAGAGGCCTCTGTTGTAACACGGCTTGAAAAGCCACTCCTGCGTGCCCACAGGTACAAAGTCAAGTGCCTCCTCTGCAAGGCTGCCTGGGTTGTCTCTTCCTGCCACGGGCAGCCGTGCTCATGGGCCCACCCCAGCATCGCCAGGTAGCCCCGCTTGGCTGCCGCTGTGCAAGTATCCACGCTCCAAGCACAACCTTGCTGGCGGGCCCATTGCAGTATGGCCAACTGGCCTCCTCCAGCTGCATAGGCCCACACACGCCAATCCCAGGCACAACCATGCTGGCGGGGCCATTGCAGTACGGCCAAGTGGCCTCCTCCAGCTGCATAGGCGCACACACGCCAATCCCAGGCACAAATTTGCCGGCGGGCCCATTGAAGCACGGCCAGGTGGCCCGCCAGAGCTGCATAGGCGCACACATGGAAGTCCCAGTCCCAGCCATGCTTCCTCATCCACTTCAGTGTTGCCAACTGGCCGCCAAAAGCAGCAAACGCGCATGTCTCCTTCTCAAGGTGTATGGTCATGCCCTGCTCACATGCCCACATGAGGAACACCTGATGGCCACTCGCAGCTGCACTATAGATGTCATTTGCTTTTGTGCTCCAGGGGCACCCCTGGCTGAGAGCCCACTGCAGCACGGCCATGTGCTCCCCACGGGCTGCGGCTGAGCAGGTCTGGCAGTCCCAGGGGGCTTCTTTCTGCCTCAGCCATTGCAGGGCTGCCAGCCAGCCCTTGCCAGCTGCATACTTACACAGACCACTGTCTAGCTGAGTTTCTGGTTGCCACTGCTCCTCAAGTTGTGTCAGGTACGCCTGCTCTGTCAGTCCTGGCATGTCACAAGCAGCCAGCCAGTTGATCAATGCCTGAGGTTAGCAGATGTTGCTCAGCCTCCACCTACTAGACATACATGATAAACCCTCACCTGCAACTGCCATGTCTGATGATCTCAGTCTCGGCGGCTTGTGGGTGGTAAAGGAAGTGACGGCAGTTTCATATCTGCACATGCCAGCTGCACCACAGTTTGCAACCTGGACTGAGTCGTGCTGAATAGTTGCTGGCTTGCTCTGACTGCCGGTGGTGATAGCAAGATTCACCTGTGGTTGCGTTTACGGCCTTCTGCAGTCCAGGCAGGAAACGAAGAGAGTGCGCAGATCTGCAGAGCTTACTGCACGCCTGCACTCGAGTGCCTATCTGATCTCAAGTTTGAGTTCATTGCAAGTTCTGAAAGTCCCTCACCCGTGATCTCTCATCATGCGGGCTCTGGTTGTGCGCAAGCTGGGCAACCCAGTGCCATCATCCACAGAGAAGGTTCCCTATCAGGTCGTGGAGGACCACCCCACTCAGCAGGTGCTGCCTGCCAATGCAGTGCGGATCAAGGTGGCAGCAGCTGGCCTCAACTTTGCCGATGCCCTCCAAGTCCAAGTAAGCAGTGACCATGCATGCCTGCCCCCGCACTGTCAATCCCGTCTTGGCACACGCGTCAATGCAGCAATGCTGTCTGTGCTGGCCTGCTGATGAGCTGCAATCCAGATGAGCATGGTCTTCCTGCTGCTGCAGGGGCTGTACCAGGTCAAGCCACCCCTACCCTTCATTCCAGGAGCAGAGGTTTCAGGAGAGGTACTGGAGGCAGGCAGGGACGTGAGGACTCTCTCTGTGGGCGAGCAGGTCAGCACTTGAGGGAGTGCACATGGAGAGGGCCAGCCCATGTGGGCTTGGCCTGCCTCTACTGTGCAGAGCTCCTGTACCACCTGCTCATGTCGGCTTCCCAGCAAGAGTGCTGGCTTCTTGAGCTGCTCCAGCAGGCAGCTCAGTGGGTCAGCTGTCCAGCTCTGTTGCAGGTGTGCGCCGTGACCCAGAACGGCGGGTTTGCCTCTGAGATCGTGGTGCGCGAGTCAGCTGTGGTCAAACTGCCTCCCCACTCAGATGTGGCGGCGGCAGCGGGCCTGCCTGTGGCCTTTGGCACAGCCCACCTGGCACTGAAGGAGAGGGCCAACCTTAAGGCAGGTGGGTCTGCAGCGTCTGTCACACAACTCTCAAACAGCCGAGCCCACATGGGCAGTAAGCCTTGGAGGTGTGGTGGAGGAAACAATGTTGGTGAAGGACAGCACCACGCAATGGTGTCAGGAGGGGGGGGGGGGGGGGGGGGAGAGGGTAATTATGTGTGTGCATTGTGCATGCCAGCAAGTCTCCTGACTTGCTGTGTTTGGCTGCTTCAGCCACTTCGAGGGTTGTTTGTGGGTTTTGTGGGGCTGCGCTTGTATGGGTAAATGTGCCTCAGATAAGCTGCAGCGCTGTCAGTCAGCTGTACTGGGCCTGCCCATGGAGGGGTCTCTACCGCCCAGGCACTGGCCACTCACCCCGTGCCTTCACAAACCGTGCTGAAAAGCCTGGACGCCTGGTCTGCAAGGCAGGACCACTGCTGCACGCTCCATCATTTAAGATGCTTGCTGGGCGAACCAATTTTCAGATGAACAAATGCTGTCGTGTAGCTTCATAGCGCATGCTCAGCATCACACCCTGGTGGCCTGCAGGGCAGACGGTGCTCATCCTGGGGGCGGGCGGGGGAGTCGGCATCGCAGCCGTGCAGATAGCCAAGGTGGGCAGGAGCATGCTGCAGCACAGTGCCGGGTACACGGAGAGACCCATGCCTGTGCCAGGGTGTTGTAAGGAGCTGAGTGGTACAGGAGCAAGCAGGCAGGGGGAGTAAAAAGCCAGACTGGGCTGGGCTGCTGTTTTCTGGATCTGTGGGCAAGACTGGGCAGCCTGGCTGGCCATCCGCGGCACCTGGTGTCATGGATCTTAGGCTCTGCTGATCATGAATGTGGGGCAGCCTGGAGTTCATGGAAGTTGCAAGGGCAGAGGTGCTGCCTGTTCTAGACCCAGGCACAAAGTTGGCAGCCATGCAGCGGCTGCCCTTTGCTTCTGGCGGAGGCTTTGTGTGACCCACAACCCTCACTGCAGCCGCCAGCCCAGCACACAGGCAGAGGCCCTGCGCCCACGTCTCTGACGTTCTGCACATGCCCAGGCAGCACAATCTGTCCCACCCCAGCTGCCATGGCATACTGCAGCTGGTTTTGGACAGCTTTCTATTGTCTGCAGTTCGTGCATCTCACAGCAACCTGTCAAATTGGCTCATTGCCTGCGCACTACCCCAAAGTGCACTGTCCAGCACTTGTAAGGCTGACTTTGCATTTACGCTGCGTAATGGGACAGCAGCAGACCAGTTCATGAGCGCTGTGCTGGGGGGCTGAAAATACTGCAAGGCAATGGTTTATTGTACAGCTCTGGTTCTGTCTCATGCATGGCATTGCAAGCCCCTGACCCAGTGCACACCGTACAGGTGACCCTGTCAGTGCCTGTTGATCTTAAGCTGCACTGGCAGCTCATGGACGGGCACATCTCACAAACTGCCTCTGGCCTGCGGGTCTGTTTGTGTTCTTGAGCAACCTGGGAGTCTGGGCCCACGATGGTCAGCAATCACACTGGCAGCAAGGCTTCTGATGACGAAGACAGACATTGGCAGCAGGGCTCAGGGCATGGGTAACAATGAAAGCCCCATCGCTGAAGCCTTGTGAAACAAGACACAGGCAACCGTGCTTATTGTGTCATGACTGTTTACCCTGAGCCCATCTCTCCAGTCTCAGCGCTGGTCATCATTAGCTCTACTGGGAGCAGTTGGGCTCATGGTGGCCAGTGCTGACACTCACAACAGGGCTCAAAATGGGGTGATGACACAAACCCTGGGGGTCCTTTAAGGCACAGTGGCAAAGTCTGCACTTGTGGGTCCTGTGTAGGCGCAGGTGCGTAGCAGTGGCACTGAAATTGCCTCTGTGCCGCTGCTATGCACCTCACCCACCCAGGACCTGAAAGGTGCAGGCTAGCTGTGCTTCTGGTTGTGAAGCACCCATCACTTTGCCATGAGACTGCACTTCAGCTGAGCATGCCTCAGCAGACAGGTGCCTTGGCAGCTTGATTTAGGCCTCGTGATCAGCAAAGCTAGTCACGCCATGCAATCAAGTCGGCACACCGGCAATGCACCCTGGGGTCATAGGTGGGTAAGGAGCATTGCAGTGAGAGTGCCTCAGTGCCACTGCTATGCACCTCACCCACTCCTGACTTTGGATGCAGGCTGGCTATGCTTCTGTTTGTAAAGCACCAACAACTCTGCCATGGCACCGCACTTCGGCTGAGCATGCCTCAGCAAACAGCCGCCTGGCATTATTGGGGCCTCTTGATCAGCATGGCTAGTCGCTGTGCCAGTCCTCTGGCAATTTGATGAGCGTGGCTCGTGCTCACCAGCCAGTGTGGGCGGCGTCAGGCAGATCCCTAACTGCAGTTCCACTCAGCGGTATCGTAAGGCACTGTCATACCATCGTCAGCTCAATGCTTGTCTTGACTCATACCGCCTCCCCGAGATGGAGGGTGCAGGTGGAATACTGGTGGGTGCATCAACCTGCACCCACCATCTCAGGGGGCCTGACATTGACCCACAGCAATTCAGGTCACAGCCTGCAAGGCGTGATCAGGGCTCATCCCACCCAGCACACCTGAGCCAGAGAGTCTGGGGGTGTTGCCTTCCAACAGGCAGCTGCAAGGGCTGGGACAACAGCCCTGCATAGCGCATACTGTTACTTCTTCTAGCTCTTCCTGCAAGGCAGGAAACCCCCTGCAGAGTTGCAATACAGGGCTTGCCTGTCGCCTCAGCTCTGCCTGCCCTGTTGCATATGAGGCCAAAGAAGGGGACCCAGCACCATCAGGTATCATCCAGCAGCTTCACTCCATTTAGTCACCACCTGCAGATCCTGGGAGCCAAGGTCATTGCTGTGGCGCGGGGGGCCAAGAAGGCAGAGGTGCTGTACCAGTTGGGAGCAGATGTTGTCATCGACACCTCCGGCCCAGGGATCGTGGAGCGCAGCAGCACTGAGTCGGCGGGCAAGGCCAAGGCCAGGGCCAAAGCAGCTCAGCAGCAGCAGCAGAGCAGGATGGCTGACAGCAAACAGCTGGATCCTGCAGGTGGGTGAGGGCCCCTGCTGCTGTCTGGGACTCAGCCGGGATGCCACTGCCAAGATACTGGAGGAGGGGGGCGGCTCCACTCACTTGCCGACCTCTGTTTGGTGATGCAAGGAGCTACAGCCTTTGGCTACTGTTGCTGCCCATGCCAGACGGCATGGGGCTTTTGAGTATGCGCACTGCCAAGGCGGCTGCAGCCACCTGAGTGCATGTGATTTGTGAGCCCAACCTGTCAATAGAAATGCAGCCCCCGAGTGCATCCTGCTCTCAGAATGCGGTGCTGATTTAGGTGCAGCTGCCTGTAAGCATGCTGCTTTGTGAGCATATCCTGTCATTGCAGACGCAGTTGCCCAGTGAATGGTGCTGTTTGAGAATGCGCTGCTCATGCAGCTGCACTTACTTTGTGCAAGAATCTGGCTCAAGTACTGTGCCCAATTGGCTGCACATGAGCTGAGACACACACTGTGCATGTGGCTTTGGCCACTTATGCTGCACTGAAGGGCATGGCGAGCTAAGTCTGCTGGTGCCAGGGTATCTCAACTCCCACTGACCCAGCTTTGGCTGGCGCAAAACAGGCCAGAGCACCTCAGCGCTGACTGATCCATCACTGACTGCAGAGGAGGGTTATGGTGCCCTGGGTGGTCCACCGCAGCAGCCGACGCTGCGCAACTTTGTGAAGCAGGTCGCACCCAAAGGTCAGCCTGCTCTCATCTGGTTGCAGTATATCAGATTCTTGGTTCAAGCATAGCTTGCTCACAAGCATCAGAATGCACGCCGCCAGCCTTGTGTAAGGGTTTGACCCCTTGTTATAAGGCATTTCTGCAAGGCAACTTCGCTCTCACATCTTCACTGCACTGTTACTTCATGAACTCCCTTGAGGGGACTTGAGGCGTCTTGAGCTTAGTGCCAGTTCTCCAAGTGTTTAGTGCATCACCATAGCACTTTGTGCAGTGTGCACATAAGAAGTGCTCAGGTAGTATGGCAGGCTTTGTGTGCAGCCATGCCGTCTCAGCGTAATGCTGGCAGCAGGAACCATCAAGCTGCAAAGTGTGAAGGTATAACGCTCCAAAAGGCTTGTCAAACCTGCTTGTGTCAACTGCAGGCGTGGACGTGGTGTTTGACACTGTGGGTGGCACAGCCTTTGCTGAGTCCCTCAAAGTGGTCAAGTGGGGTGCCCACATTCTCATCATTGGCTTTGCCAGCGGCTCGATACCTAAAGTGAGGCTAAAGCGCGATGCTGATTGGGCTCTGGTGTTGCTCCGCACAAGTGTTCTCCCTAAGGATGTTCTGCACAGATGACTTCCTAAGGGGTACAATGTTTTGAAAAGTCAAGCTGGGTAGCACACTGCTGCTGCCATGCCTGCAGCGGGCTCATCAGTAGCAGTGCTGGGTGCATGCCCAAGTGCTGGCAAATCGTTCGCTGCCCATGTGGCTGACGTTCCTGCCCTCTGCTCCAACAGCGTGTTGCGCAGGTCATTGCAGCAGCCGACATTGCACTCTGCGCCTTGGCTGAGCGCTGTGCTTGACGCTTAGCTGCTGACGCGTGGGTGACCTCAAGTCAGGATCTCTGGTTTCCTTGCAGCTTTTGGCTTGCCCTGCCAGTAGACTCAGTATGACTGATGGTGCATAGCATCTCAAGGCAGCCTGCAGAGGCACAGCGCCCCACCAGATCTGTGTTGCTAGCAGATGCCTGCCCTGGTGACACTCTTTAAATAACTTCATATTGGGCATCTGAATGATGCCCAAAGTAGTGCTGTGCACGCTTCCAGATCCCTGCCAACAATCTGCTGGTCAGGAACATGGTCATGCATGGGACCCTCTGAGACAGTCACCAGAAGCACTCGTCCTGACGCATACCATGTGCACTGCAGATTGCTGCCAACATCGCGCTGGTCAAGAACCTCACGGTGCATGGCATCTTCTGGGGCAGCCACCAGATGTATGAGCCCCGCATCTTCAGGCGCACCCTGGAGGAGTCGGTGCAGTGGCTGGGACAGGGCAAGTTGCAGGTCCCAGTCTCGCACAGGTGAGCTGCAATATGTGGTTCCCAACTGGCTCAAAATGACGCAACCAGGCCTCATTCTGCCTGGCACTGCCACAGCCTTGTTGCTTTTTGACAGTTGAAGATGCCCTTTTGCCTGGATTCAGTTCTTGCAAACCATGCGACAGCCTGTTGCAGCCGGCAACTCTGCTGGTGTCTCACTCTGCTGGTGTCTCACTCAATCCTGTGTCTTGCAGGTTCCCCTTGGAGCAGGCATCTCAGGCATTCAGCGCCCTCCTCACAAGGGAGTCCGTGGGGAAAGTGCTGCTCCTGCCCAACGCCCCTGCGTCCAAGCTCTAGACCGTCCCCCTGATCTACGCATGCTGTAGCGCTCCCTCATTTGATTGAAATGATGTATGCACACCATTGCAGGTGTTTGCCCTTGTCATAACTTCTTGCAAAATGGCGTCACAAATGACAGTATCTCAGCAAAGCTCAAAGGGGAGGCCAGGCAGGACAGACTCTGCCCCTCAAATCTCAAAGAATCAAGGGGCTCAGCATTGAGAGATGCATATGCTCAGGCCGGCCACCTGCAGGCAAGTGATGACAAGCGATGTGTGATTTGCGACATAACATTGCTGTCAGAGAGAAGGCAGTGGCGCCTGGCAAATAGCGTTTGACAGTTCTTGGAAGCTTACCTGTTCTGTTTCACTGCGGTGTGAACCGAGTGGCAGTCACGGAGTTGAGACCTACACACAGACAGAGTAGCTCAGCAGACAAAGCACAGTCCGGAACTGAGCAGTGGTCACACTCGCATGTGCAGGTAGCTGCTTTGAGGAGCCTGCTTAGGCTCATCTTTGAGGGAGATTGCTGGCAAATTTCATTGCACTGGTGCTGCCTGGCACAGATGTACCCTTGGCAATGCATCAATAAACAGTGCACATAGGTATACAGTTTAAACGCAGCAATGTCAGCACCTCCTCAGGCACAGACATGAAAACCAGTGAGCCCCACACTGCAGGTGGTTTCATTGCTTAGCTATGCACTCTTTGTCCCAAGCACCCTGCCGGGCACTTGACATCATTGTGTCCTCCAACACCAAACAACTGGAGCTGGCCCAAGCACTTGGCACCTCCTGAACAGACAAACACCATCACAAGCACACATCAACATCCCTGACTCTCACCGTTGACATTGCCAGGGTCAGACAGGTGGTCCAACAGGTTCTGCAGAGGGCCCTTGCCAGTGACAATGGCCTGGACGAAGAAGCCGAGCATGGAGAACATGGCCAGGCGCCCATTCTTGATCTCCTTGACCTGAAGGGCAGGAAAGAAGGGGGACAGTCAGGCGCCTGCCATCTTGTGCCTCCTATGAGTGCAAGTACTTGCACTTGCACGGTTTGAGATCCAAACAAACAGGTGGCGTGTATGATGGATGACAGACAGGCAGACCAAGCTGGTGGTTGATGCAGGCACATGGCCAGATAAGAGAGTTGTGATGGCAAAAGGACACCAGGTGTTGTTCATGGGGACAACCACAGATATCGGCAATAAGCAAGCCAGATTGGTACAGTCAGCCTGGGCTGTGGCGCCACCACATTGTTGGGGGGTGCTTGATGGGCTCACCTTGAGCTCTGCAAAGCTGTCTGGGTCGTCAGCCTGCAAGGCAGGGCAGGACAGACCGTTGCTGAGCTACCGTTTGTGTCCAGCATTGTGTGCAGCACCTGCACTGCAGGGACTGAGGCAGGGCGGGCTGAGAGCCAAGTCGCCTCAACTGCTGATCAGCCATGAGGGGGCATACAGCGGTTTGCTGCCAGTCTCACATGCAGCGTCATGCAGACACACAGGGGATGACTTACCAGCCCAAGGGGGTCAAAGCTGCCACCAGGGTACAGGGGGTCCACCACCTCGCCCAGGGGCCCGCCATTCAGGCGGTAGCCCTCCACAGCGCCCATCAGAATCACCTGCATGCCCAGAAGCAAACAGGTCGGCTTCAGGCCGGCCCAACATGAGTCGTCACCAGGCACCTATGCCAGTCAGGCGGTAGCCTGTAGAGCGCTCTTCAGGAGCACCTGCATGTCATGAAGCAGATGGCTCAGCTCCAGGCAGGCCCAGTCATCACCAGGCACCTATGCCATCCAGGCAGTAGCCCTGTAGAGCGCCCTGTATGAGCACCTGCATGTCATGAAGCGAATGGCTCAGCTTCAGTCAGGCTCAGCCATCACCGGGCACCCATGGCGAGGTGGCGCAAGACCTCTACAGCACCCATCTGCCTGCTTGTCAGGAAGCAGACAGCTTAAGTCAGGCAGGCTCAGCCGTGACCAGGCACCATTGATGCGAAATTCTCTGCAGCGCCCATCAGAAGCGCTTGCATGTTCTGAAGGAAGGAGCTCTGCTTGGTCAGGCTCAGTTGTTACCAGGCACCCATGCCAGAATCAACCGGCACATGTCTCCACAGATCAGCATGAGCAGATGTGAGCAACTGTTGCTTTGTGCATGCTGTGAAGGCAAGAAGCAGATGAAGTGCTGTTGCTTGGCACAGGGCTCGTGGTCTCCCTGCTGTTGCAAGTGAGGCAGTCAGGGATGAGCACGCAGAGGCTGCAAGCTTGCCCTCCCTTGAGCACAGCACAGAGAAGATGCTTTGGCCACCACTGGCCGGGACAAGCCACATCCGCAATGGCAGAAAGTTGGTAGGTAAGTGGGCGGAGGTCCTGGCAACCAGCTGGTGCAACAGGACGTTTGTAGCAGGAGCCCACCTGCACGGCCAGTGTGCCGATGATGCTCTTGGCGCCAATCAGGTTGTCCTGCCCCAGGTCTGCAGAGCAGGAGGGGACAGTCAGGCGGCTGCATCGCGACTCCTGTGGCTGGTTTCCATATACCGTAGCATCGCAGCCGATGACTTGGTATCCAGTTGCTGAACGCATGATGTCGAGGTGACAGAGCGTTAAACTGAATCAAAGTGGTGCTGCTGTCTCCCAGCTCATGGGAGAGCAGGAGACTCCAGAAACAGAGATATTTCGGCAACCAGCCAAGCCGACATACCTATCCCCCCCCCATCAGGCGCAGGACAGCTTGCAGCGCCATGCAAGCTGCTTGGCAGGTGCATTGTAAGGCCAACAGTCATAAGGAGCACGGGATGCGGGCAGCCAGAAGCATTCCCTGCAGGCCATTGCTGCTCCGCCATCAGATGGCTTAGATAGGCACCTGTTTGCCACTTTGGGACGGATGGCCAGCAGACGACCAACTGGCCTTGTATATTGTACTGTATCATAAGCGATAAGGTGGCCTTGCTGCTACGGTCCGCTGAGATTCAGCCACTGATGGCTCCATGTTCTATCATCTCAGGTTGAGCTCCGCCATCTCCCTGCTTCCTCAGCTTGTGCTCCAGGTCAACAACCCACTGCCCCCAGCACCCCCGCACTCACAGTTCAGGCCCTTGGGGTCCTTGATGATGATCCCGCCGGCCTTGAACCACACCGACTCCTGGAAGTTGACGCCGCTGAACTTCTGCAGGTACTCGGGCAGGATGCAGCCCAGGGCGCCCAGCATGGCCCACCGCGCATGGATCAGCTCAATCTCGCGGTACCTGCAGGCAGCGCAGAGCGGTCTGAGCTGCCAGAGAGTACCTTCCAAGTGCTTTGAATTTGGAAGATCATCAAAGTCGGAGCTCGCCATCTTCAGCGGGTCTGGCCAGCTGTGCTGGCCTGTGGATGCTGTGCGGCCCTGCAGCAGGCATCAGCCCGTCACTCCTGGTGGCTGGCCCCTGTAACAGAGCAGCCGCCACTTGCCCAGGAGATTGCGGGGTCTGCAAGGAGGGAAGTCACTGGCCCGGCAGAAGACCTGTGGGTGCTGTTGACGACTGGCCCTGCTTGCTCTGAGAAGTGGAGGCAGGCAGGCGCCAGCATGAGGCAAGCAGACATGACATCTGGAAAAGGCGTGCGGAGCCCCTACTGGCAAGCCACTGGCCGGCTTGCTCACCCTGTTCACTGCAGCACACAAGCAACATCTGCAGAGGCGAAATGGGTTTGCCCACCTGGAGAAGGTCTGTGGGTCGGCTGATAGGCCGGCTGTGTCCCACCCGTAGTCGCCGGGGAACTCGCCGGTCAGGTACTCGGGGGGGTTTGTGAAAGGACCTGCAGGGGCACAGCATGGCTGAGTGGAGCAGGTCTGAGCAGAAAGTCTGCATACGGGTCAAACCTTGCATGCCTGAGAAGCAGCGCTCACGCCCTGTGCGACCATGCAGGCGGATGGTGAGCGACACCTGCGCCTACCTGCTGAGAGGCATAGTGGGCAAGCAGCACACCTTCATTTGGAGACACCCACAAATGGACAGTTCTGGCCTTGAACGGGCTGTTGCCAGTCTGCCTTCCCCAGCCAGTGCCTGCACAGTTCTCTCCGCAGCCGTTGGCCGAAGGAACAGTCCTGGCCCCCATGGTTGCCTACCCAAGCCTGTCCTTGAACACAAAACCCTGCTTCTCTGGCCCTGCTGGGCTGCCACCAGTCTGCCTGCCTGAGCCTGTTCCTGCCCATGGAACCCTCTCCCCCGCAAACACCACAAGCAGCAGAGGCTCACCCAGGAACTTGGCCCGGTCGGGGCCATACCACCGGCTGGTCTTGTCGCCGCCGCCCTCAGACTTGCTCCACCACCCCAGGCGGGTTCTGCAAAGGAGTAGCAAGTCAGCAACATTGATGTTTTGTAGAGGATGCTGGCCTTTTCCGCTCAATGGGCTGAGCTTGGCCTGCCTGCTACAGACTCGTGTGCAGCCGGCAATGTCCACAATCAGCAGACCTCGTTCGCATGCTGTGTTGCAGCAAAGCAAACCCCAACCACTCCTTTTCAGCTGACAGCTGTCAACATGCAGCTGGTCTTGCGGGCATGGTCATGCGCCCCCATCCCCTGGGTTGCACATGAAGTGGGTGCCGTGATAGGCCTCGCTGAGTGGTGGCTGCATGCTCAACGCACAAGCTACAAGCCCAAGCGTCAGCACGTTTGCGACAGGCCTTGGGCAACCACTCAACCAGGGAGCTGGTGTGTGCACCCACGCATCTCACCTCACGGTCTTGCGAGCGCCAG
This sequence comes from Asterochloris sp. CNOR1, assembly GCA_963969365.1. Lineage (NCBI taxonomy): Eukaryota > Viridiplantae > Chlorophyta > Trebouxiophyceae > Trebouxiales > Trebouxiaceae > Asterochloris > Asterochloris sp. CNOR1. The sequence continues at coordinate 152,213 of OZ017761.1, forward strand.
TGGGCACCTTGGGGGCAACCTTCTTGGCTGTCTTCTGGATCTTCTTGGTGGCCTGCAGATCGAGCTCTGGTCAAAGGCCCCTGCCTGTACCATCTCACTCACAGCTGCTCTTGACAAAGCTGGCCTGTCGCTCAACTTCTGAAACATATTGCAGGTGGCTATTGAAGAGGTCTAGGACTGGCCTGCCAATACAGTGCAGAGCTAAGCAGCAGAAGGACAAGCATGACCAGGGCTGTGTGGTGCTGTGGCGCTTGACACTGCCAGCGAGGTGCCTGAGTGCAGCGCTCCCTGGCCCCACTGAGTTTCTCCCAAGAAACTCAGTCATCTGGCTGCCTCAGGACAGTGTCACCTTCTGTGCGGCGCCCTTCATGACCACGCGGGAGCCATTGCTGGCCTGCATGCCGCGCACACGCTGTCAGCTGAATCAGAGTGCCGCGGTCCCCAGATCTTGCAATCAGATGTGTCCAGTCGGCATGCAGGCTTCTGAACGGGGTTGACGTGGGTGGAGGCGACTGCTGACTTTGCAGGTCTGGCTGCTGCCAACATGGATTCACGTTCTGATATTGGTCTCATGACTGGCATTGCCTGTGTGGAGTGCACTATCTCAAGGCTGTAGGGGCTGCCATTCAGCTCACCTGGATGTCATTGGTCCTGCTGCCCACAGCCTGGCCCAGGAATGTCTTGTCCAGCATGGTGGACGCCATCAGAATATCCTCAAGTTCTGCACAAAGTCAGCAGCTGCGCGATCTGAAACCGGCCTGAGCACGAGGATAGTTTGGCTTAGGTCGGGCGTATCTGAGCCCTATCTTTGACAAAAGCACTTGCGTGGAGTGCTGAGCTCTCTACCACTTACACCACCAGCCCTTCATGGAATGCAGCAATCTGGGCAGTCAACCTGCCCTTCGTCAGGTCATCAGCAAACGCAAAGGCAACTGATGCGGCCGCTAGTGTGATGAGCTGCTTCCTGGACAATTGAAAAGCCTGGGCTGCCATGGCATACTCCTGGGACAGGCTGGTGTTGAACACGCCGCTGTCGTCTGTGCACAGCACGACAGGATGACCTGCAGAAACATGCCATGCTGAGCGAGCGCAAGCTGCGTGCCACTGATGTGCAAAGCAGCAGAAGACTGGCAAGGAGCCAACCACCTGATTTGCGCAGGGGCTCGAAGTGGTGATCAGCGATGCCCTGCACGCTCTCAGTCATGACATTGCTGCTGAGGCACAGCTCCAGAGGGATCCTGGAGGCTGCCAGCTGCTGGCTGAGGGCTGCGTCCAGGCAGCACATGTGCCCCAGGCGCTCCGGCTTGAAGGCCAGCATCGCAGCTGTTTCCTGGGGGTTGTAGACCTGCACGAAGCGGGGGGCCTTTGCAAGGCTTTGCATGATGTGTCATGGCTTGGGCGCTCAAGCTTGAAGGTCAGCATCGCAAACCATTTCCTGAGTAGCTGTAAAGCTGCACACAGGTGGAGGTAGCAGGGGTCTACAAGCAGGTCTGTGTGGTGCTTGGACAGCGACGCTAAGAGCAGCATGGCTGCTGACTCCTCAAGTTTGTTCACTTCACATAGGTGGTGTACTGAGGGTTGGTGGTGCTGGCCAGTGAGCTGCAAAGGCAGATCACAGCATCGCTGGCGGCCAGCATCGCGGCTGTCTCCTAGGGGCTGTACACCTGCACATAACTGCAGTACTGCACATAGCTGCAGTTGCGTATTGGTCTGTAAGCTGCATTGAAGGTATGAAGGCAGTGATCTGAAGGATGGTGAAGGGCTGCATTCGGGGCAAGCAAGGCAGTCAGCTATGCTGCCCAGGCTCACTCCTCGCAAGCAAGAGCACAGACACCTCTGCATGATCTGCGTGACACAGACATCTCAGCACTTTAGCCTAAAGCCCGCCCAAGGCACCTTCACTGACTTTGGGGTGCTGGCGCTGCTTGGCACATCCTGCATGTGTGCGGCACGAAGGTGAGCCCAGCCTGCCAGCAGGGCATGCTCCCACGCAGCCCACTGCCCAACAGAGTGCTTTCCCGGGGCAATGGCGTGCCAACCACCAGTTGCCTGACAGGGGCTGGGCTGCCTCCCACTCCCTCAAACTATGTGCTGTAGTCCCTGGTGCCCTCAAAGATGCAGAAGCAGGGCTACTCTCATTTTGAACACTTGGCGTCATGCTGCCTCACCTCCCCAGCATGCAGCGTGATCTTCAGCCCGGCCTGCCGGGCCACTTGCAGCGCCGGCTCCCATGTGGCCCAGTCCCCAATGGACGGGTTGCCTGACAGGTCGATGCCCACAACCCCTTGCTGACGGTGTGCTGCCGCCAACCGCACAGTTTCAAGTGCCTGCTCGCTACTCTCTCGACGGTCGATGCTCAGGATGACTGCGCACTCACACAAGCGACAGTCGCCTGCACACGGTGTCCACACATGCCTGAGCGCGGCTGCGAATGCTACAGCAACTCCCCAGGCTGCATGAGTGCTGCAGTGCGGTGTGCTGCCATGGCTCTGTGACCCAGAGAACACCTGTGGACAGCCGTCAGAGCCGCTGCTGTGGCTGTGTATTATCAGCAGTACCTGAGGAGCGCAGCGCAGAGCCTCCATCAGCAAAGCTGTCCAGACATGATGCAGCATAGCGAGCTGCAGCCAGCAAGCCCTCAGCGCCTCTGTGAGGCAGAAGGAAGGGCATCTGTCACCATGCAGCACCGGTGACATGTTAGGCGCTGTGGTGGGCCGCCGTGCAGCGTGAAGGCCTGGGATCAAACAGCACAGCTCTCAGGCCAGCCCATACACATGGCAAGTTGTCGGTGCCCAGGCCCAAGCAGCCTTAGCCAAACATGGCTCAGCAGACCAAGCGGCCATGCAGTGGATGCAGTGCAGTCTACAGGTTGGGTGCTGCACCCTTGCTGACAAGACAATTGTGGCGTCTGCCAGGCACCCACCTGCAGATGCTGACTTCCTGTGTGCCTGCAAGCCTGCCAGCACAGCCCCCAAGTAGGAGGCCTTGGTCATCCCATGCTCTGGGCGCGCCTGCACCAGAAAGTGGGTGTTGCATCTTGAGTGTGGCACAAGCGCTTCAAGTAATGTACAAGACGGGAGCAGGCTGTCAGCTCAACCTGACTGAAAACCCTACTTTGAGCCTGCGAAGAGCACTTCAACCTCTTCAGAATCCCAGGCACCAGGACAATGAGGCAGCTGAACCTTGAATGCCTCTGGTCAGTCTGCTCCAGCAGCTGTGATGCTGCGCATGGCACATGCCTGCTGGTGCAGTTTGCTCATATGGTGCAGGGGCAGTCCCCACCGTGGGCAAGATCTGCAACTCTGCAGCTGATATGTTGTCTGCAGCCCTGTCATTTGTGACAGAGGATGGCTGCCTGACTCTGGAGTCACGCAGCAGTTGCGCACAAGTGACAAAGGGCGCTCAGCCCAGCCCCCCATCCAATTGTGGATGTCTCTCCCAACCGTGGTGACGATGCCGACGCTTGTCCCTCAGCAGCTCATGATAGCTACAGCTCATCGATGAGCTGCCAGCCTCTGCCAAAGCTCACTTTGGGTGTGGTGCGCAGCTCTGCAAAGATCACATTGTCTGCGCCCATGTCTTCCAGCACTTCCTGTGTGATGCGCGTGATGGTGGCATGGTCTGTGGTCACTCTGCACAAGATCAGAAAGAGCTCTGACAGAGTGTTGGTAGAGAGAGCTCTGCGCTACATGACACGTGTAAAAACCAACCGCAGAGCTTGAGGTCCTTGCAGGCCAATGAGCAGGCAGCTTCATGAGGGGCCAGGCCATGCATATAGCCCAGCTAGCCTGAAAAGCGACTGTGGGTGGGGCCAGAAAGACAGCAGGGGCACCTGTGGATCACGTCAAACAGCTTGAAGCACTCTGCCAGTGTCCTATCGCCCTTGCTGGTGAGCTGAGCCAGGGCTGGGTCCACGCCCTTCTGTGCAGCAAGCTCCCTGCAGTGCCCGACATGGTTGCATAAATTGCTGGACAAGCCTGACATACTCCCTCCAGCAGAAGTTTTCGCTGCTGAAAGACATTCTGACCTTGCTTGAGCTGTGGTCAATCATATCTCACCATTGTCAAGCTCACCTGATCGTGGAGCTCCTAATGGAGCCATTGAGGTGGGCATGCAGCTCCAATTTTGGAAGCTGCTTGCAGAAGGTGACCAGCTCAGACATGAATGCATGCTCGTGGATTACAGTTCCTGGGGGTGGTTCAGGTCATGAAGGGTCGAATGCTGAAATGGCGGTATTGCAGTGACAGAGACGATCCTCAAGTCTCGTGACGTTTGCAACACAATCGAGTGCGGTACAGCCGACAATGCTCTCAGGCACTCTCAGAAAACGATCTTGTCAGGTTGAGCAGACGTACGCTGAGCACGTTGGCGCCATGACGGACGGAGAGCCCCGGCCAACACGTCCATGCGTGCACTGTGGTGGGCTGCCAGACACGAAGAGCCCTGACTGGAATCTGCTGCTGGGCAAGAGGGACCTGCCCTCTGCCTCAGTGCTGCTAACACCTGAGACTTCTCCAACAGAAGGAGTCAGCTTCTTGGTCAAGGAGCTACTCTCGTGTGCACCCCATAGCCTGGAGATTCTACAGGCCTCTGAAGCACAGTACCCTCTCATGATGCCAGTTCCCCTCTCCCACAACAACCTGCAGATACTAAAGCTGGTCTGCAGCGGAGCTTCCCTGACGGTTGTGGACTTAAATATCGAGGTGGGGTTTGCTGCACCTCAGCGCAAAGCTCTCTGCCTTGTAGCGGCAAGGACAGCAAGGCCTTGCTGGTTGCTGGAGGACATGGTGCTGTTGGCAGACTTTCTGCATGCACAGGCAGCCACAAAGGACACGTGGAGAGCTGTTGAGCACTTGTTAAGTTTTCTAATGAGCTCTGAGGAAGCCCTCCGCTTTGACAAGTGGCCTGAGGCGCTGGGCTCAGTCCTCAGTGCCCTGATGGAGTGGGAGTTCGACGGTGGCAAACGGCCAGGAGACAGTACTGTGTTGCAACGACTCACTGCAAACACTGTGGACATGCCTCAGGCACTGGTTGCCTACTGCCACTGTGGTGAGTGATGCACCCCATGAGTCTGCACACACCAGGTCTGATGCCCTTGGCTGCCTGTCTGTCTGCAGTCACAGAGCAAGAGTACGTGATGGCAGGAGATGAGTCTGTGATGCGCGATGTCATAGCTAGAAACAACCACCATGCCGGATGGGATCGTCAAACCAATTTAGATGTAGCACGATACTTTGGCAGATCAAGAGGCCTCTCTGCCCAGCATCGGCTTGACTGGGCCCACAGGACTCTAGTCGATGTCATGACTATGCCAGGTGACGGCAGTCCAGGCTACTTGCAGCTGAAGCACATGCTAGCTCTGGCGTGCGTAAAACCACCCCAATGAAGGACAGCTTGTTCTGGTGTGCACAAAGCAGATGTGAGTGTGTAATTCATGAATGCATGGCTCTGGCAAGACATCAGAATGGCGCCTGCGGGTGCAGACTGCTACCTGACGCAAGAGATGATGGCACCTGCACATGCAAAGGCCTAAGCTGTGCTGGCTGTAGTGCATTGGCTGTCAAGGGGATGGAGGGCTCATCTGCAGACACAGCTGTGCAACAGGGATATGCAGCTGCAGAGGGTCTTGCATTAGGTTGCACTGGTGAAGGCGTACACCAGATGGTCTTCTCCTTGCTTGCCCTGGTCACCTCCAGCAGTGTGGCGCAGGCCCAAGCCAAGCACAGGTGGGTGAGGAGAGGAGTTCTCCAGCACAGCATTGTCCAAAGCACCCTGATTGAGGCCGCAGAGAAGGCTGTACAGCTGTAGCATCACTTGGTGTCACCTACGACACCTTTATAAGTGTAGACCCACGAGCAGCAGCGGGGACTAGCGTCAGCAGACCCTTGATGGCCAGCAAGCTGGAGATTGTCAGATATTCAGGCTGCTACTCGCCGAGGCTGTGCAGCTGTGCTGGTAATTGCACAGAGCACACATTGTGTGTGGGGACAGACAGACAGATTGTGTTTTCCAAAACCTGAACATGAACATCAGCCTGGAAACTGTAATGCATGCTTTGAAAGGCATTTTTGACTTCATGACTCAGACTTCAGGATAGCAGCAGCTCATTGACCAGCAATACCACTTTGAACAGCAATACAAAGTGTAGCCTCCTTTTTGCAAAACATATGCACATCTGCCAGCTATTTCAGGCTCACTGAGCTCAGGCGTGGTGCTTGCGTCTGTGGCTGTGAATGTACACAGTCATGACCTGCTGCACGATGGCGGACAACAGGCACCCTGACAGCAGCACGAGCACTGCATCAAGGAATCCACACTTTAGCTTCAAATGCAATCCCTCAAGTGAGTCATGATAGAGTGGAAGGGCAACATCAGTTTGGACCTCTGGACCACAGCGGGCGCACTGCAGCAGGCTGCTCTACATGATGAACATTGCTCACAACATGCAGTCGCGAGCAGCGTGGCAACTGTGGCCACGAGGTGCTTAGGCTTCAGGGTCAACTTCCATGCAGCAGGGGCTGATTGCCAGTCTCACCCGCCGCAATGAACACCATCTGGCCCCCCTGCTTCTGGTAGATGATGCCACCACAGAGGCCCCCCAAGCCGTGACCCAACCCAAAGTACAGACCCTGCAGCGTCGGGCAATCCCTGGCAAGAAGGCAGGGAACGGAAAGTCGGCCATCTGGGAAGCGAAGGTGGCAAGCACAGGAGTGTCTGGGCCACCGAGAGTCAGGCAGTCAAGGAGGCTGCACAGCTGCAGCAGTGCATGATGTCATAGAGGAGGAGATATGTGTGTGAGGGCGCCCACACAAGCAGCAGCGGGGACTTGTGTCAGACAAGCAGACACCAGCTGGTCAGGAGCTGGGTTCTTTTCCAGTATGCAGGCCGCCACCACTCACTGTGGCTGCACAGCTGTGTCAATGAGTGCACAAGGGACACAACGTGGGTGATCGCAGACCCACAAGCAGCAGCAGGGCCTCGTGCTGCCAGCAAGCAGACCCCTGTCTGCTGGAAAGGTGCATGGCCACACATTCAGTGAGTGCAGGGCTGCCACCCACCGAGAAGATGGCCTGCACTGTGGCCTCAAAGCCGGGGGGCGACAGGCGGCTGCAGTTGACCGTGCCGGCTGCCCAGGCGCAGGCAAAGGTGATACCATGCAGGAGCTCAACCTGCAGCCATGCAGGCAGACTCAGCGCCGCCACTGCTGCGCAGTCTAGGTGACGTCTTGCAGCTACCATGCCAGGCATTTGGGCCAATTGGCCAGCTTTGAGTGCACGTCCACGCACCTCAGAGCCCTGCCGGCAGCCCCTCAACTTGGCTCTCTGACAGCAGCAAGTATCAAGTGACCCCGAAGCAGCAGGCTTTCACAGGCTGAGCCGCCATGGCCCCCTGCTGTCCAGCCAGATGTGCATACATGCCCAAGGAGCCAAAACCTAGTGCCTCACCGGCAGCACCGCCTACACATTGGGCGGCCACCGTGGCAGCAGGATGTAGCAGGTGTGGAATGTGCATATCCAGCACAGCACACACAGCACCAGCATCTCACCGGCTGCACCATCCACACGCTGGGCCACCAGGGCAGCGTGACGTAGCAGGTGTGGCGCAGCGCAAAGGTGAGCATGGTGCAGTACAGCACAGTCCTGACACCCTGTAGACACATGATCACTTAGCCATGTACTTACCCTCAACATCGATGGCATCTTGCATAACATCTCAAGACAACCCCCGGCAACTGAGCAAAGCTGCAGTATGCATGAAAGGACAGCACTTGTGAAGCAGGTGTGTGACGTTCTCAGTCAGCTGGCTGCTCATGTGCCAGGACCCTGCCGAGGCACTAGCCTCTGCAATGGAAAGTATCGACAGCAGAGCTAACAACCTAGCAGTCAAGGCCTCGCTTTCAGCAAAGCTGGAGCTCGTACAGAGCACAGAGGCCCACCAGAAGCCGGATAAGGTGCCCACAAAAGAAAAACAGGGGGACCTCGCAGCACGCTGCTGTAAAGATGGTCAGCCCCATCAAACTTTGAGGGCCGCCTGCAGCCAGGGCGCAAACAGCGTTGCATGTGCCAGTGCAGAAGATCAACACCTCTGAGCTCCTGCAAACACCAGTGTGGGCCGCCAAGTGGGTCACAGCTGCTACATGCTGCAAGCTGCTGTGGCTACTGTCTGACCAAGAAGGCCTCAGGCCACTTTCAGCAGGGAGGGAGATAGCATTCATTCAGAGCAGACGTGACAAACTTGCAGCCCACACCCTTGCACGTTTAACACCCTTGAGGCTCTGCAATTGTACCAACCAGGCTGCCAAGCAAAGATCCTGCCGCAGGCTTTTGGGGAGGCTGCTGACGAGGCTACTGGGGAGGCTGAAGGTTGCAGTGCAGGGTGGGCGTCAGGACTGCCTTACACCTCACGCCGCAGTGGGCCCCAACTGGTGAGTGCATTGCAGCATGCACTGCAGCCCACACAGAATGGAGTGCAGGCCCACCCCGGGCCACACCTCATGGCACAGGATGGAGCAGCCGTGCCTGGTGCCTGTACTGTGCAAGCCCATCACATGTGATGTCTTGTGGAAGAAGCTGCCCACAGGTCTTTGATGCCCACAGGAGACCTTCATCCACATTGCCATGATTGATGCCGAGACGTGCTCACCGAGTGTACAGGCTTCTGCAAATCCCAGGACGCACTCTGTACAGTGCAGGCTCACCCAGGTCCTGGAGGTAGAGGAAGAAGTAGCCATCGTAAGTTCCCATCCCGTAGCCTGCACAGCAGAGGTGCTGGCGGTCTTCATTGAAATGTTAGCCATCTCAAAGCCAGTTGGGGCCTAGACCTGGTACAAACCTGGCGATGGTGGTCAGTACCAGCCCAGAGATGTGCAGTGGGCATCCTCATATCCACTTTGGCTGGCTGACTAGCAAGCTTTCAGCCCCGCAAATAGTGGCAGCCTTGCTTCAGCACACTTGAGCCTGACATGTATTCATCCAGCCCCTCAGTGGGAGGCGGCCTCGCTTCGTTAAGTCTTTTGGGTTTGCCACCGATGCATCAGCCTGAGCTCCCATCAGCTCACCCATGCACACAGCCATCAGCAGGAAGGCTGGGGCGTCCGGGTGGGACATCAGCTGCTTCATGCCCACCCCAAAGCTCAGCCTGGCCGGTGGCCTGCAGCAGGGGCACTTTCCTTGTCAGTCGAGACTGCAGTGTCATCATCATCAGTCCAATGCGCTTTCTCGAGCTCAGCGCTGCAGGCAGTCTACATGACGGCTTGGGCGTCCAGGTGGCGCAGCAACTTTTTTAGAGCCGCCCAGAACACGGCCTTGCCCGGCTGCGTATCTTTAGAAAATTGCAACACTGGTGGCAAGGCAATCAGATAGTGTCACTGGACAGCAGCTGTTCACAGCTGTCCCAATCGTCATGCAACGCCTGCTGGCAGCTTCCTCAACCAGGCAATCAGCAGTCTTCTGGTCACCAGGGTGACTCCTGAATGTTGCGGCAAGCATGGCGACCTCGAAGATGTAGGCAAGACGGGTACCACCATGACAGGAGAAAACGCAGAGGGTGGTGCTTTCAAGATGCTTGACATAGACGAAGCTTCAGCCCTTGCAGGGGCAGCCCTAGCCCCCTCAGAATGATTAATCATTGAGCCTGCATGCTTGGCATGAGCCAGCCAAGCATGCAGCAACATGTGCACCCCAGCCGCCAGAGACTGCCCACCTGTGGGAGTACTGGTGACGATGCTCGTGGCGGCCGTGGCGCCCCCCATGGCTGAGCCTGTGCAGGCCCTCCGCCTGCCGCCGCCGCCCGCTGCTGCGCTGCAGTCCCAGCCGCCGCTCGCCCCGGGCAGCTGTGCCCTGCGCTGCCTCCAGGCGAGCCTCCAACTGCCTCTTGTGCGGGCTGGGCCGCTCCCCCCCACCAGGGCGCCATTTGGAAGCACCTGCCAGGGCCACTGCCTGCTGGCTGTGGGCACTGCTGCGCTCCAGACTGACCGGTGGCTCCTTGGCAGCGGCAGGCTCTGCCTCACGCTGTGCCTCATGCTGCAGCCCTGTGGGGGCAACAGCTTCCTCCGCACTGGTGGCCGGCGGTGCCCCATGCCACGTCTCAGGCTGCCGGATGGTGGCAGCAGCATGTTTTCTGCTGGCAGCCTGCTCTGCCCTCTGCTGTGCATCAGGCTGCCGGATGTTGGTGGTAGCAAGCCCTTTGCTTGCGGCCTGCCCTGCGCTAGCAGTCAACATTGCCTTCTGCTGCGTGTCAAGCGGCCGGATGAGGTCAGCAGCGTGTTCCTCAGTGGCAGCACGCTCCGCCTCTGCCTGGCCAGTACTAACAGGTGGCGGCCGCAGTGGCAGGGTGCCCTTGCCTGTGTCATCTGGCTGGGGCTGGGCATGACTAATCTTGGGCAGGCCTGTGGGTGGTGGTGCCACTGCCCTGTCCTCCACATCGACGCGCACGACATGTGGCTGCTTGCTCCTCCTGCACATGTACAGAAAACCCAATCAGACCTTTGAGGCTTGCCTGGACAGGCTGTGTGCGGCAATGCACCGATAGATCAAGACATGCGGGTGCATGTGCCCTGACTGCTAACCGCAGCCGCAATTGCACATGGCAGGCACCCCTGATCTGAAAGGCGCCGGCGATGGGGGTGGCACTCTGCGCTGAGAGCATCAGCATGCGCCCTAGCCAGTCTCGGCTGGCCAATGCAGCGCTTGTCAACAGCAGCTCATCAATCAGTGCAAAGTATTCACATTGCCTTCCACCAAGGCAAGTGCTGCACCTGCAACATAAGCCGGTGCCTGCCCCGCCAGGTTTTAAAAGGAATCTTTGTATGTTTGCTGCGCGGCGCTTGAGGCCACCAACCTGGGGACTTTGTCCCGCATGTAAGCAAGGGGGATCTGCGTGGCCTGCGGCAAAGCTGCGCTGCTGGGGGATCCTTGTCGTGAAAGGCATGTCCAGGCCAAGTCGCCCTAGACAGAGCATGTTAGAGCATGCTTCCAGCTGCTGCCTACAGCCATCGTCCAGGGGGACAAAAGAGCCAGCCCCCGCCAGCAGCAGCTCCAATTGCGATGCAATACAAGGGAGGCATTCAAGGTCCCAAATTCACCTCATCTGGCACTCAGTCCCTGACATGCATTCTGTAGCTGCCACAACACACCTGGCAGCATCATCAGGGCCTGGTGCTGACTTGTGCGCCTTGGGAACCGCAGGAGCCTTCCCCTTGCCAAGAGCGGCAGCAGCAGTCGCCGCTGCGGCTGCGGCCCTCTGCTGCTCGCGCCCAAAGTGCTCCAGCGCTGCAGCCCTGTCCTGCAGCATGCAGCCAAAAGACTTGGAATTGGCCATGCATGCCATGCACAGCCACCCTGTGACAGCCCCCATCACCAGCTGTCATGTAATGCGTAGCTAACATCATCAAAAACAAAACTGACTGGAAGTCTGGTCCATTCTGCAGGTTCAAGCAGATGCATGCTTGAGCAACAAGCAGGTGACCAATCAGTTTGATAGTGCCAAGCAAGGTCCAGATGTGGATGCCTCCAGCAGACAGGCAAAGCGTGCACGTTCATTGTCAGGCTTAGCTACTTTGCAAGCACAGCTAGTTCTGGCAGGTATGGCTGCAGCCCTTCAAAGCCATTGGCCAGCCAGCCTGTTCCCCATGACCTGCTGGGCAGACAGTGCCGGAAACAACTGCATGTCCTTAAGCGGCTACAGCTGCAGCCTGTTTTGCGACCCCCTGCCCCTCTCTGATAGATGGGCATCTGCCCCGGGCACCGTCCAACAGACCACTCAAGCCATGCCTGTGGTCATCACTTTAACAGGTGCCTCTGCCAATCTCCTGCTGGGTGGGCAGCTGCCCCAGGCAAGATCTAGTGGGGCCAGCATAGCCACACCTACCTCAGAGCCTTGCAGCTGTTGAAGTGCCCCTCCTACATTCCTGCTGGGTGCACCCAAGGGGGCACCTGCTCAGGCAGCATCTGGGCTGGTGCCACAGCCCCACCTGTGTCAGCAACTCTGGCTGCAAGCCCTCGTAGCTATGCATCTTCCCATGTCCCATCTCCTGCTGCGTGGGCAGCTGCCCCAGACTGCCGGTGCTGCCACTCCACAGACTGCAACTCTCGATGGAGCCGCCCCGCTTGCCCCGGCGCCGCCTCTTCTGCTCCACCAGCTGGTCGCGCAGCTGCTGCACTGCCTCCTGCATCTGACGCCTGGGGGCTGAGTCTGCATGAGGAACGCAAGGGCTCCTGTATTATGAGCAGCATGGCCTGATACCTGAGAGCGTGCCTGCAGTGAGCAGTACTAGATCCAGGACGGTGGTGAGCTATGATCTCAGAAATGACGTTGATCCACCTGTCTGCCCTTCCAGCGCCTCTCCCTGTGGCTGCACGATGACAATGTGGTGCTCCTCACGCTCCAGCTCAGGCCTGTCCTCCCCCGCCGGGCTGCTCTCATCTTCGTTGGGTGTGCTCCAGTCAGAGATGCTGCTTGAGAGGCTGCTGCTGCTCTCTGACAGGGGAAAGTGCTGCCTGCAGTGAGAAGGTGAAGATGCTTGGTACATGCCTCATTGCAAGACTGAATCTGATGTGGGCTTGGTCAAGCTGCTGATCTTCATGGAGATAAAGCAGTCTGAGCTGTTCTGGAACCATTGCATCTGCAACAGATTCGAGCTGTGCTGGAGTTTGCATCTAGGCGAGGGGCCAAGCTGTGCTGGAATAATCTTGCATCTGCAATGAGGCAAACTGCAAGGCGCAGGATTCCACAAAGCACACACACAAGACAACGCCAATCATGACACTTGGCAGTTTCTGTCTATGAGCAGGATGCGGAGCTGGGGTCATTGTCAAGTGCACGTGGCTTGAAGGAGCTTTGCAGTGTCAAAGGTTATGTAGTGCCCTGCTGGCTGACAGGAGCTTCGCTGTGTCAAACTTTCTGTGGTGTATCGTTGAAAATTTTTTGTGGGTCTGAATTGCATGCGAGGACCATGCGTGCAGACAGACAAGCCTTGCAGCACTGCATGCCCGGCAACCTCAGCAGCCCGCCAGGCAGCGGCGCTCCCACCTGCTGAGCTGGGTGGCCACATCGTGGGGCAGGTAGGCCTGCCAGTTGATCACCCACCCCTGGCCACTGGGCATCCCTGCAGGTCCCAGACTGGAGGGTCAATGCAAAGTGTCAACAGTAGCATTGTCCTAGCACCAGCATCAAGCACCAACCCCACTTGGCCAGCGCTTTTCCAAGCAAAAAAGCAGCCATGTGCTGTGCACCACTGTCCCACCCAGCGGTGTCACTGCCACCATGCCTGGCACCCACCAGGTGGCGGTGCAGCTGCGTCCCATCAGCAGCATCACTCCACCATGTACCACCGGCAGCAGCACAGCTATCAAGCACTGCCAGCAACACCCCAGTCACTGCACTCCAGCGGCAGCATCACAGGCAGCGAGCACCACCGGCAGCAGCACAGCCGTGTTGCACCACCGGCAGAGCCCCAGCCAATGTGCACCACCCATTGCAGCATAGCCACCATGCACCACCGGCAGCAGCACAGCCATTCTGCACCACCAGACCAGCAACGTCTCGACCCAGCCAGGGCCTGGTGCACACCTGGCAGGGGCATGGATGCCTCAACGTCCAGCAGGAGGCCACCAAGATCAACATCTGACACGTCTGTCAGACTAGTCGCACTGTTGGACCGTGGCCCTGCCTCCAGGCCCGGCGCTGCCTGCAGTGTGCAGAAGCCATATGGAAGTGCGCACACTGCACGGGCCAGCAGAAAATCTTGAAAGTGCGCCAGCCTCCAGGCTCGGCAGCAGCTGGAGCAAAGAGGGGCACAAGAGCAGTATGGTGAGCTGGGAAGAATTTGTACGGCATTGGCCAGCCAACAGGCAGCAGCATGAAATCTTCATTTTGAACAAATGACCTGCATGCCTATGTGGCACTCAAGAGTGCTCCTGTGCCGGACTGCAGGAGCACTGAAAGTTGTTGCTGCAGGACCCCCCGGTGGCACTGATGACTGCTGACCTAGTGCCGTTTTGCCCCTTGAGCCATCCCTCGCGGCCCGGGCAGTGCACAGCAATCTGTTTTGAGCAGCAGGACCCAGCAAGAGGCACCTTGCTTACCCAACAGCCTGCGCCTGTGTAGGGCACTCAGGATTGCTCAACTGGTGGACAGCATCTGACCCTACGGGGAGAGGTGCATACAGGCTCCACCAACGGGTCCCCTCCTCCCCATTGCAGTTTCAGGAAGCCCTTTGTGAGCAGCTTCTGCTGACTTGGTGGCACTGACAGTCGCTTACCTGGGCATCCTGGACCTGCCCCTCAAACCACTCCTCCAGCGGCTGGATGATGGTGACATAGCTGGCCACCTTGCCAAGGGGCGCAGAGGCCTCCCCAGGCTTGTGCTCCGGGGTGGGCTGGATCTTGTGGCCTGGGGCCTGCAGAACAGAGCATCACTGTTGCAGGCAGGCAACCGCCGGACTGACAAGTCTGTATGCTGGCTGCCCCTGAAGACTGGGCCCGATGGCCGCATGAACCTCCTCTGAAGGCTGCAGAGCAGGTGAGGGGTTTGCAGGTGATTATGGACTGATAGGAGGCACGCCTGCTGATAAGAGCAGGCGGGGGAGGACCAGCAGAAATGAGCTCACAGATGAGGAGGCTACCGAGTGGAAAGGGGATGGCTGCAAGCAGGACTCCCTGGCAGCAAGAGAGCGTACTTGCTGCTGAGGGCACTTGGAAGCAGGGGCCACTTGGAACATGCGCTGGTGAAATGATGGTGCCCGCATCTAAGGTGGAACACATGAGAGGTTGATCTTGTGCCTGAACGACTGATGGAACCTGTGCCCTGCCCCAGAGACGCAGCTGCAATTGGCAGCAGCAGCAGGGCATGCTAGGGTAGACTATGGGCTGCCTGAGACTGAGAGGAGGGCACTCAAAGTCTGCTGCTACCAGAACAGCAACAAGCCTCAGTGTCTTCTGGCTGCCCATGCAGCACAGATGCCCCACAGACCTGCATGGCGGCACTGGGCAGCCAAATGGTTGTGGTTCAAATACATCGTCACACTGGTGACGCAAAAAAACCAAGCATCTCTATTGCGACTCATTCTCATCGTCACAGTGATTGAGCTGACCTCAAGCACCACAGGTGTGATTGGAAACCATCTTCACAGCGACTGAGCTCAGGCAAGAGTATGCACACCTCGTCAACCACAATCTCTGCGGATGCCAACAGAGGCCTGCGGAGACCAGGAGACCTGTCATTAAGGTGCGCCTACAGGCAAAAGAACAATCAACTTGTTGTGAAGCATCAGTGACATATCTGGTGTGGCGGACAGGCTCAAGGTATGGCATGCACTAGCCTGTGCCACGCAACTAGGTCCTGTGCTTTTTGCAACTCTGCAGGTCCAACACGTTTACTGCAGCCACCTTGGCCTGATTGGCAGCGCCAGTGACAAGCATCAGGACCAGGCTGGCCACCCAGCAGTGTTTCGCTGGCAGCCCAGAAGTAGTGTCACCATGCTTGCCCACAGCTGCACACTGCCAGCAAGACGTCTGCAATACGCAGGCCACATGTTGATGATACTGCAGAAGGCACTGGTGCCATTGCTGCTGTGGCAGAGCCAGCTCAGGCAGTCTCACGCCTTCAGACCTCCCCAACTGGCCAGAAGGGCAGACCCCAGCTGCCTTTTGGTGAGCAGTCCTTGCTGGTGCCAAACAAGCATGCTGGAGGCCACCCACCTGTCAGTCTGGCTGCCAGACACCAGCGCACAGCCTATAGCAGCTAGCAACGCCAATGCCACATAGGCAGCACAACGTTCAACCTGCCCAGCGGCTCACCCCCTTTCTCGCACCGATGGGGATCTGGCTGCTGGGCACCAGGGTCAGCAGGTGCATGAGCAGGCTGGCTGCAAAGCCGGCATACAGGCCCAGCCTCTGGGTGAAGACGCCCGCCACACCGCAGCAGATGCCGTAGCCTACAGCACCCCAGCACCGCACGGCGCCATATTCCCCCTCCTGCAGGGGTGGTTGGCATGCTCCATGCTGGTACCAGGGGGATGACGTCATTATGTAGTTGCCCAGCAGCACATTAGAGGGCGATGTTGTTCCCCAGTCGGAGGGGCAGAGAGAGACACTGGGGCAATCAACTCCAAGCTCAGAACCGCTGTGGGCAAGAATGTGTGGTAGGGCACGGCATTGTGGCAGCAGCTGGTGACACAGCCCAAGCCAGCTGCACAGCTTAGGCTGGAAGCGAGCTGCGATTCAGGCACCAGCTAAATAGCTGTGGTGAGCACAGTGATGGAGCCTCCTGAGACAGCAACCACCTTGGCTGGGTGCACCCAACATGACAGCACAAGTGCGAGCTGTCAGTCATGCAGATGGCAGAAGGGAGGGAATGCAGAGGCACATGGCCCCCGCTCAAATTTCGGCAAGTCGGCTGACAGGCTGGCTTTCAGGGGTGACCAGTGCTGTCATCATTGCAATCACAAGATAGTTTGGGCATTGAGAGTTTGTAAGTCACCCATAGATAAGCGGCCCGCAGCACGCTGAGCAGTGCTGCCGGCAAACTGACAGGCAGACTCACATGTGTGGCCAGGGCCGTCACTGTTGCATCCATGAGCACGCAGATGGGCGCTGAGAAGACCTCCGTCAACAGAACCAGAGCTGTTGCAGTGCCAAAGTGTGTAAACTGAGTGATGCTGAAGCGCGCGAGGGCCGACAGGCTGAGGCAGGTCAGCCAGATGCAGCGATGCGCGCCTGTGGCGTCTGCTAGAGCTGCCCAGGCATTGGCTGCAGGCAGTGACAATGGCAGGCTGAGGCAGGTCAGCCAGATGCAGTGGTGCGCGCCCGCAACCTCTGCCAGCGCCGCCCAGGCATGAGCTGCATAGCAGGTACAGTGGCAGATCGAGGCAAGTCCGCCAGATGCAGCGTGGCGTGCATGTGGCACCTGCTGGGGCTGGCCAGGCATTGGCTGCAAGCAGGGGCAGGGCGGTGACTCATGCAAGCAAGAGCATTGGCAGACCAAACAACAGGATGCTGCAAGAGGGCAGGAAGCAAAGGGGGATTGGCCAAACGCTGGCAGCAGAACAGACCTCTCAATATTCCTTGTCCTCTGGCTGGCCTCAGACACTTGTGCACACAAAACATCGTCCTTCACGAGAATGCTGATCATGCAGAAGGGCTGCTGCCCTTAGGCTGGCAGATGAGGCAATCTGCACCTGTGCTCCAACTGATTACATGCTCCACAGGATGCAGGGCGGCTACTGCAGTAATTCTGTGAAGGCCAGGTTCTTGCTTGCAGAGCAGGCAGGCGCTGCCCACGTGCTGCTGCAGTACCGAAGCCTGCCATCTCATGTAGTATCATCTCACCTGCCAGCGCTGAAGTCCAGGGGCGGACAGCTGCCACCAACCCAATCTGAGTCCCTGTAAATCTAATCTGCTGCAACCCTGCAAGGGTCCAGCGGCTGCGGCTGCTGCTGCTTTAGGTGGCACGCAGGGCCATGGGTTTGCAGTGCAAGGCAGAGGGGATCCCTGCTGCCAGTTGTGGTGCATGCAAGTATCTTGTTCTCACAGAGGTTGATGAAGGGTGAGATGAAGGCCGTCCCTGCACAGGTGATTTGACCTCATGTGCTAGCTGCATGCGGAAGCAGAAGCTGCCATGTCAGCAAGCATTTGAGTTTGTACCTCACCTGCGCAGTACATGAGGTACCAGACCTGCAGGGTGGGCAGTGTGGACAAGAGGCAAAGCTACAAAGACAGCCACTCTGGTAGGGCAGCATGAAGAGGCACATGGTGAACAGGAGCACATGCCCGACCTTGGCTGCCTGCATAGGCCCCTTCATGCTGGGCATGCCCTGGTCCAGGAGCGGGTTGTGACTTGCTTGAGAATGGAGTGACACAACATGGCAAGGCACAGGACTGTCAAGCAGGCTTTGACTGAACCTGTCCTAATAAGCAGTTGCACTAAATGCATGGAAGTCACACAACTGCATCTGTTCTGGCAGGCATCGCATGCAAGGGCATCAAAATTATCAAATTAATCTTCAAGGATGGGAGGGGGCTCATACCCCTGAAAAGCTGCATATGCTGTCTCTGCTCTAAAATCCTTCATCAGGGCCAGGAATGTCTTGCCTGCGTCAATGGGATGGCATCATGGTGGCTGGTCCCATCTTGGCAGAGAGCTTTCCGCCTTTGCATGCCCATGCAAGCAAAGCTCACCTAGATCAATTCTGAACTGAGCTAGAGGCTCCCTGCGCGCAAAGGCACCCAGCGCACAGGTGACCTGAATTCTTCGTGCATCCTGCAGCAGCATCATTGTGGCGGCTGAGCACGACAGAAATGACATGGGAACATCGCAGAGCGTGCAGCCGTGTCACAGTGCCTGATGCAGAGGTGACGGAAGGCATGTTGTAGCAGCACCAGCAGCTCAGCAAGGGAGGTTGACAACTGAAGCACAGCAGCCAAGCTCATGGATGCTTTACAGTGTCTGCGGGCTGAACAAGCAACCAGGCCCACTGCACCACACCATATGTGATGCATACCACGGCAGGCAGCTCTTGGGACTGAGGGTTGCAAGCGCTTGCAAGCAGCCCACAGGCTGAGTGATGCCCAGCAGAACACTGCCAACTGCACTGCTGCACAGCGCTGCCACAGCCTGAAGACTGCTGCACAGCTCCACCGCAGGCACTTGGTGCCAGCTGCAATCTACCAAGGTCAGCAGAAACAGGTGGACCATACTCAGGGCAGGAGCGTCGATGACTGGGCAAGTCAGCCCACCTGCAAAAACTCAATCCAAAGGTCGTCCATGACGACCAGCATGGTGTCCATCTCCAGCTCAGCTAGCTTCCTCTCCAAGAACTCAGGCCTGCATTCAGGGCAGGCTGCAGGGTTCCAAAGGTGGCAGGGGGTGACAGCAGTGTCTGCCCTGAGCATTGAGCTCTATGGCCCACAGCAAAGCCCCATTGCTCAGCCGCCATGGCAGGCAAAATGCAAGGCACTGTCTGCCTTGAGCATTGAGCTCTGTGGCCCACAGCAAAGCCCCGTTGCTCAGCTGCCATGGCAGGCAGAATGCAAGGCACTGTCTGCCCTGAGCAATGCTCTGTGGCCCACAGCAAAGCCCCATTGCTCAGCTGCCGTGGCAGGCAGAATGGATGCGGCCAGCATCACGCTGTGCCAGCTGGCACAGCCCAAGCAGGCAGGCAGGGCCCACTTACGTCACCGGATTTGCATGCTTGTCCACGTGGCGCGCAGCTGTGGCCCTGAACTCTGCTGCCAGGATGCCGCGGCGTGTCTCATACCGAGCTATGAGGAACTGGCCCAGCCAGTCCTGAAGGGTCCGCGCCTCCTCTGCGCAGGCGCCCTGCATGGGCGCCCGTGCTTTGTTGCGCTCCAGGGTCTCCCGCAGCGAAGCCATCTCCGCCTGCACATGGCAGGGTCAGCAGTCAGTCACGGAAAGGAGGCCAGCTGCAGTGTGGCCCCCTTCTGCTTCTGCATGCCTGCACTAGCCTACACCCAGGCAGCTTGTGCGGCAGGGGTCAGCTGCAGCGAAGCCGTCTCAGCTGCACGTGAAAGATGGGAGATCAAGGTCAGTGAGAGAGGGGCAATCTGCGTGTGAAAGATGGACGTTCTGGGTTGTGAGAGAGGGGCAGACAAGCTGCGATGCGCCCCCACATGCTGCTGCTGTGTGGCTGTGTCACACCGCGCACAGGTGGGCTGGACTGCAGAGCCCTCCTGCAGCAAGGCCAGCAAAACCTGAAGGCAACGTCAGCGAGTGACCTGAAAAGTCATCTGCATCAAAGCTGTTGCTGCCTCCACTGTGATATAGACAATGGTGAGATGCGTTCTGGCAGTCTTGCAAAGTTTGTGAATGCATTGAGGCATGGCACAGCAGCTGGCCTGCAATGTAGACATTCGCAAAGGTAGACATCCGCATAGTGTAGACCATGCCTACAGAGGCAGAGCAAGTGCCCTTCAATCTGCAGGAGAGAGGCCACCCATGTGGTGCTCTACATGTGACTGCAGCATCGCCACATGTAGCCTGTACAGGCAGGCCAGGTGCCTCAGGGTGCCAAGAGCCCATGCAAGCTGCAGTGCACTCCAGGTACTGCTGCGCTGTGGGCACTGTAGCATGCACAGGCTGGCCAGTTGTGGTCATTTGGGGAGGGGCAGGCCCCTGCTGCAGCAGAACCCAGGCTCTGGTTTCATGCAGTCATCTCTGCCTGCACAGGTCCCCATTGATCTGCATTTCACCTTTGAGGCTTTCAACAGCAGCACGGCACAGGCCTGTGAGTCTGCAGGTTGAACAACTTGAGGTTGGCAAGACTTCTGGGCTGCCAGACCAGCCTCCTCTTTTGGCTCCATGACATGCAGCTCGCAGGATCCCAGCTCCGCCATTGGCAGTCTGCCACGTGGCACCATCAGCAGGGGCAGAGCAGGCATGTGGCATGTAGCTCTTCCCCGCCACCCCGACCAGGTCTCCGAGGTGCAGGCTGCTGTGCAATTATTTGCTCGTCAGGGGAGCTTCACGGTAGCACCTCTAATAAACCCAGTCCCAGCTCAACTTCAAAATGGCTACAGGCACATGAAGTACCGGCGCACAGCACCCACCTTGAACGCTGGTGTGGCCTCGTCGTCTGGCACTGACTGGAAGGGCTGGCCTTTGGCAGGCTGCTTCATGGGCACACACGGGGGCAGCTGGTCCAGACCAGCCCTTGCCTGCAGGCCCTCCTTGACCTGCTGCAGCGTCTCAGGCCGCAGCTGCACCAGGGACACCTGAGTGTGGTGCAGGCCAAGCTCCAGGGTGCTCTTAAAAGCCTCTTTCCCCACTGTGGGCTTTGGCGCTTTCCCCTTGGCCTGGAGCAGCCGCAGCGCTTCCCTGGCAGCAGCCAGACCACCGGCCGCTGCAGGTTGCAGCGCACCGCCAGCGCCATTGCTGTCAGCGGCATTCCCCGCTGTAGCAGCCGGCACGAGCGCTTGGGGTCGGGAAGGACTGCTGCCGTCCACTGGCAAGGTGCCGTCCAGGTCAACCTTGGATCCCGTCTCAGCTGGTGGGACCTGGCTGGAGGAGTTCAGCGCAGCCTCGTTCAGCGCTGAGGGGCTGCCAGGTCCCTCAGCAGTGTGCATGCCAGCCTCGCCCACTTGGCTGCCAGTCTCCTCCAATCTGTGCCCGCCAGCCTCGCTTGACTCAGGGCTTCCGTCAGAACCCTCTGCCGGGTGCCCGCCAGCCTTGCCTGACGCTGGTCTGCTGCCAGGCCCCTGAGCTGTGCTGTCCAGGCTGGAGGGGCCAGCAGCAGGCAGCTGAAGGGCGCCATCTGCCTGAGCAGCACCTGCTGCTTCCCGAGCCGGACTGCTGCTGCTGGCTGCTGCATCTTCCCCAATAGGCAGCGCAGCCAGGTCAGCTGCTGACTGGTGGACTGCAGCAGCGGCTGCCAGCGGAGCAGAGCCAGTAGCATCAGCAGTTGCTGCTGAGCCGTTGGAAGCAGCATGCGCAGCGTGGCCGCTGGCCCCAGCAGAGTCTGCTGTGCTGTCTGGTGCCACAGAGCCATTGACGGCAGCTGCTTTGCCATCTGCCTCAGCCTGGGCCACAGCTGCCAGAGCGCCGTCACTGCACATGTCAGGAAAAACATCTCCAGCTGAGTGGCGCTCCTGAGCAGAGGGGATGAGCTGCTGTGCTGCCTGCTGAACTTTCTGATCAACCGCTTTGAAAGCAGATAGCATGGTGATGGCGGCAAGCTCGTGGCCACCCTCCGTGCCTGCTGCCACTGCCTGCGCTCCCCCGACAGCAGCGCTGATCAGCTGGGTCGTGCCTGCGCTGACAGCCTGACTGCTGCCCGCATGATTGCCTGCTGCGCTGCTACCATTGGCGACAGCTGGGCTGGCAGTGGGCGGTGGGCCCCCCAGATCGAAGGTGTAGGAGGGCACAAGCGCTGTAGATTCTCCTGAGGCTCCGTTTGCAGCAGCCCCATTGACAGACGCCACTGCCGAGGCATCGTCTGCTCTGGACCCGGCCTCCAGCGACCTTGAGACTGCTGTGGCCCCCTCGGCCTCTGTGCTGCGTCCAAAGTCCACAGGGAGTGTCTCAACCAGCATTGTCCTCTCTTCCTCCTTCTTCAGGGGGGGAAGCTTCAGCAGCTGGCTGCAGCAAGCAAAGACACAGTCAGAATGCGTGCATGCAGAACCTGGCTTGTTCGCCTAGCTGGCAGCATATTGCAGCAGTACTGTCACATTCAGCAGGTGCATGCAGGGGTGGATGCCCTCCGTAATCATTACTTATCAGGAGCAAGCAAGGTGGCCGTATAGGCAAAGCGCCCTTTGAAAGCCACAACACTGCAAGGTGTCTCAAGCAAGTGGCATTTGCCCTCAGAAGAACTCACTTGATGCTGTACAGCAGGCCTTCCCAATTCCAGCTGGCGATAGGCTGCCTGGGATCAACGTATTGCTGTACAATCTCATCAGCTCGTTCCTGCACAGGCAGAACCCACTCCAGAAGGGATTTAACCATTCAACAGGGCCTCCATAGGCATGGGAGCCAGCCGTCATGCCGTTCGACCTCCTCTAAGAGTCTCTCAGACACAGCCAATCAGCCACACTATCAAGCAGCCAACTGACCTGTAGCAGCTCACGCAGAATGAGCAGCTTGCGCTCGGGCGAGCCCAGCAAGATAAGCCTGCGTAGATTGTAGAAATGGCGCCTGTAGACCTGCAGGATTTCATCGTGTTCCCTCAATAATTCCCTGCACACAGATTCATGAGGGGAGTGGGTCAAAGCGAGGGCTGTCAGGAAGCATGTATGCCTCAGATCTGTCCATCAATAATGAAACCCTGTTGATGCCCACCCTGACAAAAGCTGCCCTGCTGAAGGCAGGCATAGATCAAGCCAGATCAACACATGCAAGCACAAGCCAACAAGGGGCCCGGCAGTCAGCAGAAAGTCATCAACATGGTTGAGTGTCACCTGTGACTCCGTTGGACGCCCTCCAATTGTGCTGCCACTTTGTCAAGAACGCTGAAGGCAACTGCTTCTGAGCCCGCAGCAACTGCAACAAGCAAAAAATGACTGAATCCAGCACACCAGGTGATAGTTATATATCATGCCCTCTTGCCATCTTGTCATGTGTTCCAACCAACTTAGTCCGTGTGCAGCTCACCAGATATTGCTGTTTGCATAAGTCTGCAGTCCTTACATGCCAATGCAGGCACCAGCAAATGGATGCAGGGGATGCACGCTGCCAAAGGTCACCTGTTTTGTTGAACAACATCTGGTATGCCAGCGGGGACGCTAAGATATCTTTGGCCTGCTCAAGGTTGCAGAAGGTGACAGTCTGGCCCGGGTCCCCTTGACGGCCTGCCCTCCCACTGAGCTGCAACCTGCCTCGTTGTGTGGGCTGCATCCCTGTGCAGATCACCAAAAGTCCTCCAGCCCCGCGAACCTACAATTCGATGACAAGTGAAGGGCAGCTGCACAAAGGGTACCTCGCAACTTGCCATGCACGTCCTGTCGTGCATGGCACAGGGGTGGCATGGCATCAGCCTGTTCCTCTGAGCGCATTGCCGCCCACCACAAGGAAGTCAAAGCTGAAGTCAACCAAGGTCAAGAGCAAGGTACATGATGCATTGGGCAGTGGTCACACCTCCTCAGCCAGTCTAGCGCACTTCTCATCCAGCCACAGCCACAGACCCAGTCCTGCCCTCAGGAGCTCTCTGTTTATGCCTCCCCCATACTTGAAGTTGGCAAGATCGTTTGTGGTGTAGGCAACCGTCTGCACATCTCCTATGTTTTCTGTGAACTGCTGCTGCACATACTCCAGCATTGCCTGCAGGCTTGGGCGCGGCTGCCCACTCCCAGCAGCACCACTGCAAGGCAGAGCAATTGGGATAATTAGCAGGATGCACCTCTGGCGACACCCTGCGCTCGCTCCCTCAGGACGCAGATGGCTGGAAAATCCAATCTGGGAAGCACAGTCTAGAAGCACAGTACCACTGCTGGGGCATGTCAACTTGTATTTACTTAGCTCCTGCTTCAACGCACCACATGCGGCCCAGGTACTCTGCCCTCAGGCGCTCCACCTTCTCCACATGTGAGGCAATGAAGCGCTCTTGCTCTGCGAAGGTCCGAGTTTTCTGTTTTGCCAGGCCTGCATCGCGGGCATCGGCAGCCGGTGCCTTCTGGTCTGCAGCCCACCGGAACTCTCTCTCAAGGCGCCTCAGTGAGTACCACAACAGTGATGGTAGCTCCCTGCGGCGCACGGAGCTCTTGACGTAGTCCCACCTGCAGAAGGAATCTCATCAAGCTGGGCCATGAAGGGCAAGACGCATTGCAGCAGTGAGACTCTGCTGAGAGTGAACTGTTTGTTGTTGATGAGCCTGACTAGGTGTTGCACTGTGCCCACATGCACATATTTGGCAGCTGACAATCAGGCCACAAGCCGCCTCTTACTTGGACAAGCCCGCCAAAACGACCTTGCTCTCCAAAAAGGTTTTGCCAAATGTGGGCATCCACTCCAACTCAGGGATGCCAGTGTCGTTCAACTCGCCTTCATGCTCTCTTAAAGCGCCATCTGCAATGATATCCTGGGCCTTACTGTCAGTACAAAACAGACTGCAGACTGAGGTGCTGTCTTCTGTGGATTGGTTAGCATCCCCGGAGGAGCATGCTGAATGCTATGATGCGCATGCATGCTGCAAGCCGACTGAATTGCTTGCAGCGGTGCAGCTTGCCCAAGGTCAAATCGTACCTTCAAGATGCCAATGGGCCCACAACTTCATAAGAAGCGCATGTGTGAGGCCCTTTGGGTTGCCTCCCAACAGGATGTCTGTTCCCCGCCCAGCCATGTTGGTGGCAATGGTCACTCTTCCAGGCATGCCAGCCTTGGCTATGAGCTGCGCCTCACGGCGCACATTCTCAGGTTTTGCATTCAGCACAGCTAACTCGATTTTGTGCCTGCAAATTATACTGTTAGTCAGCCTTTGTAGTGAAGTAGTACCCGACAATTGCAAGTGACTGCATTGTCCTTACCTGGATATGAATCCACTTCCATGCACAATCATATTGCCCAGGACGCTCCACAGTGCCCTGTAAAATTTCTCAGAATCCTCAAGCGAGACAGTGCCAATCAAGACTGGTTGGGGGACCTCCTGATCAACAGCTTTTACCACCTGCAAGACAGAGGCACGCATTGAGGCAGTTCAAATGGGGACATCCAGGCAACCTGCGCGGCCAACATGGCTTGAGGTCATTGCTTGTGCCAGCAGCGGCAAGACACAAGAAAGTATGGGCTCCATACATACATTCAGGCGAGATGTGAATAAGTACCTGCTCGCAGACTTGCTCAAGCTCCATTGCCTGATTTGGAAAGAGGTAGGGTCCACTGTCTATGCGACGAGAAGGTCTGTGAGGTGGCACCTGCAGCTCCAGATGTCAGGTTGGCTTGAGGAGGCTCTGCATGATGCATCGCACAAAGTCTGCAGGTCAAGAGATGCACACCTCCACCACGTCCAAGCCATACACCGATAGCAGCTCGCTCTGTTCTGTGACAGCAGTACCCTGCAATGTCATAGCTGACATATCAGATCTTGAGCAGACTGATGCTATGACGGTCTGCGCATAGGACTAGGAAAAGAATGTCCTTGGAGGTGCCACAGCAAACTGCAGGCAATCACAGAGGCATGCAGCGGTAAGGCAAATGCTGAAGCACCTCACCGTCATGCCTGCAATTTTTTGGTAGAAATTGAAGAAGCACTGGTAGGTCAGACTGGCTGAAGGAGGAGAACTGGGCTGTATCTTCACGCCATGCTTTGCCTCCAGCAGCTGCAACCAGACTAGACCATAAGCCAATTGAACAGCAACCAGAGCAACTGGAGCAATGCAAGGCACACTTGCACTGTCGTCAAGGGGCAGCTACCCACCACAACTCTAGCAGTAGGTTGTATGCGCAACACAATGTTGAAGCTGCACGCTAAAGGCCACTATGCACCAGCTGCAGCAGCGACCACAAGACCCCAAGGCTGTAGCTGTTTGCACCAGTGCTGAAGTGAGCACGCCAACATGCACAACCATCTGCAGCAGGCCAGTGGCCCACCTGGTGCAGTGTGTGCTCCAGGCGCATGCCTTCCATCAGACGCCCTGTCTTGGTGTTCAACAGCATGACTTGACCATCCAGCACCACGTAGTCAACATCCTCCAGATAGCAGTGCTGCGCCTTGAGGGCTGAGATGAGGATGCCACCCAGGTTGGTGGCATGCCATGTGGTTGGCTGGCCCCCAGCATCATCTACGGCCTATGCAACAAGACAGGAATTCAGAACTGGGCTGGGACAAGCACTGGCTGCAAAAGTCATGCTTTAGAAAAGGTGCTTGCCAGCGGAGGTGCAGCCAGTGATATTTACCTGTTTCCTAGGATGATTGGTGCAGTCAGTGCGTGGACTCACTTCGGCCAGACCCTCTGCTGTTGCTTTGGCCGGGTGGCCACTTGATTGCAAGTTGCGGAAGTCAACTCCTGCTGGGAGACCCCACAGCCCCTCTTGACCCTCGAGCAACCCCTCCTTGCCTGCATGAAGGGTGTTATTGAACAAAGGCAGGCTGCAGAAAGTCTGCTTGACTGGCTTTGCAGTGCAACTGGCTATGCACATTGTCAACACAGTCTGAAGGTGTCAGTATGTCATGGCACACTTGATCAATGTAGACAGACATGAGGTGACTGGAAACCGCTGGGACACAGCAGGTAGCACACCAGACCAAACAGGTGTGCCTGTGTAGTGAACATGCGGACTTGAGTCAAAGTGTTCCCACACGCGTTGTGCTCCCTTACAGCTAGTAGGGGTACAGACCATGCAAAGTTGGCCAGCAGGTGGTGTCCTGCCAGCACAAACTGATTGGTGCAGGGTCAAGCAAGCCTGTCACACAGCCAGACTCACGCAGCAGTTCTTCAGCCTTTTTGGTGCCATCTGGAGTAATGGAGATGTCCTTGAGTTGCTTGCTCAAGATGACAAAGTCTCCACTGGCCTTGAAACCTCTGCCACTTGCATCAGCAGTTCTTTCCCCCAGGTCAAGCTGCTTAGCCACCTGCAAACAGACAGGAGGTCTCCAGTACTATGCCTGTGTGGCCCTTGAGGTCAGGAGCACCCGATGAGGCGCCAAGCCAGCTCAAGTGAACAAGATGCAGTTTCCAGCACACACATAGAACATTTTGCTCACCTTAAAGATCTTCTTCAGCATCGATGTGGGTGTTGGTGATTGGCCACTGCTAATGACCATAGGAGTGCTGCTGTTGTCTATGAGGAGCTCGTCCACCTCATCTGCAATGACATAGTTGAGGCGGGCATTTCCTTCAGCGTCCACCATCATCTGCAGGCAGACAAGCTTCTGTAGCCCCATGCCAATCTTGGACAGCTGTACAGGAGGCACAGGAGCCAGTCTAGCACCACTCGGCGTTGACACTATGCCTGATGTGTGCATAGATAGCCAGGGGTTGCTCCAGCAGAGAACACTTGATGTCTGGGTGGCAGTGCGGCGTGCCACAGCAGCAGGGAGCATCAGGCCACTCTGCAGCCATGCCAGCCCAGCTCTTGCAAAAACGCTCACCAGCTGGTCAGGCGCCGTGGCGATGTTGTCGCGGATGTAGGCAAAGCACAGTGTGGAGGCTGTGGCATAGGTGATGTCTGACTGGAACAGGCCACCACTGCTGGTCAAGTCCTGGTTCTCTCTGTCGCGCACAAAGGCGACTGATAACCCCAGCGCCTTGAAGATCTTGCCCACCCTGCAAGCACACAAGAAGCAGCTGTGGAAGCAGACAGCATAACTCTCAAGTGCCTGGCAACTCTTACTCACCTTGGAGCCATGCGCAAAGAGCGTCAGCAAATGTAACAAGGCAACAAGCATAGCGAAAGGTTTTCCAGTCAAAGAGCCTTCTATGGTAGCAGGCAGCAGCCACACTGAATGCCTGGCAATCGCAACAATGAGCCGGGAAGTCTCTGGGTCAATCAATGTTGAGGACAGCACTGGTGATCTCCATGCAGGCAGGTGGCTGTATTTTGCTTGCTGCAGACTGAGTCCCCTGGCACTAGACCAGATGCCATGAACACCGCGTCAGCGGTTCACAGGACAGCGCACCACTCAGAGTCACGCTGCGCCAGGTAGTCATTCACAGTTACGATATGGACGCCGTCCCCAGTCAGCGCGTTCAGGTAGGCTGGCAGGGTTGCAACCAGGGTCTTGCCCTCCCCAGTCCGCATTTCAGCCACGTTCCCCTCGTGCAGCACCATTCCGCCGATCTGCAGCCAATCAGGTGCTGGCTCAGACAAGAATGCTCAGAGCAGATAGTGCTTGCCCTTGAGTGACACAGGCTACAGGCATAACATGTAGTGGTGTCAGACAGAGTAAGTGCGTGAAGAGCAGCTCGCCAGCGTTGCGAAGCAAGAAACAGTGCAGCTACCGCCCCTGATGCTGCAGAGCTGCAGAATGCTGTTGCCAACGAATTGCGTGCCATGCACGCGCCCCTGCAAAGCAGCCTGCTTTGTCTTAGGGGCTGCATCCGACAAGATCAGCACAGGCTGTTGCCCAGCTCTCTTCCCTGCCTACACGCGCACAGCGTCAGTTGTCGCCTTGCTCGTCCTCTTTTCAGGCATACCAGATCACAGCTTAGCTCAGCTGCTTGCATGTGAAGAAACCAACCAATGGCAGGTGCTGATGCTGCAGCAATGCAGATCTTGCCGCAGAAATGCAGAACACTGTCATGCCTGTCTTGCCCAGCTGCACTGCACAGTAACGCAGGCTGGTCAGCACATGGCCTCACAGCCTTCCCAGGGAAATGAAGCCTGAGCACATGCGCACTGCGCTGGACTGCAGAAGGTCCACATTCTAACCTCTAGGAGGCGTTCCTGTGAAGGCCAGCAAACCCCCCCACAGATGCGTCTCACCAGCTGGACATCAGGTTGCCTTGTGGCAACAGCTGAGATGTTCAGCAAAACAACACAGGCGATAGACCACACATCAGTCAGAAGTACCTTGAACTGCTGCAGACCCTTCACAAATAGAGATTCTCCAATCAGGATGCCATAGTATCGCAGGCGCAGCATGCTCCTTAGGCATGACGGCGGATGCCTCTAGCAACAGGCTGCTAAAACCCTTTGCAGCCCTCCCGGCTGTGCCTAAATGTCTGCACTCTGTAGTGCTGCAGGGTGAGCGGCCTTTGGGCCACAGAAACTCCCAAGCTGGCCTCCCCAATTGGACCTCATGGTGCCTCAGGCGCAGCATGCAGTTAGGGACATTGCGCACGACTGCACAGCGAAGCGCTTGAGGCCAATCAGGGCCTTTTTGGAATGCTGGACGATCTCCAGGTGGGGGTCTCACCATCTGGACATCATAGTGCCGCAACCGCAGCACCCGGCTCGAGACCTCTCGCACGACGGCAAAGGCCTCAGGCAGCAGGTCGTCCAGCGTGGCCCCCCTGCTCAGGCGCCCCCTGAACTCAGTAGTCTTGGCCTTCAGGGCCTCCAGGGTCAAGTCCTGCATGGCTGGCTCCAGAGCGTTGATCTGCCCCACCCAGGGCATGTACCTGCAGTGAACGTGGGGGTAGAGAGGAGGTCAAGACAGGTGCCAACAGGAGAGGCAAGGAGTAAGGGAATTCTCGTCTTGCCAAGGGGGGACGCTACCCCAGCCCCAGCCAGGTGCCTGCAGAAGACACTGGCCAGTCCCCTGCAGGCCCCTCATCTTCTAGCCAGTGCTACTGCCTCATTCTAGCATGGCAGGCATGAGTACAGGCAGGTGTGCCAGCACTGAATGCTTGCAGAAGCAGTGCAGTGCAGTGTGGTGTGGTGCCCGGGGCCGCTTTGCAAACCTCTTCAGCAGGTCACGCTGCTTCTGTGTCCAGTGTTGCGGCATCTCGCTGGTGAATGTCTGTGTATGCTCCTGCTTCCCTGAGGTGTACCGCACAGCTGTGGCACTGCCACACGAGACCTGCAGCAGCTGGAATAACAGTGAGCATGGTGAGACGCAGGGAGGCACTGCTGCATTCAGGGACGCAGAGGTTTTTCACCTGCCGGCTGACACTTCTGGAGTGCCTGTGCCGTGCGCTGCATCTTGAAGTCTGGCAGGTGCCAGGGAGTCTGCGCTGGCGCAGCCTGATGGGGAGACTGTAGCATGGTTGCAGCCGCTGGCCAAGCAGCTGCATGCACGCTGTTGGTGTCTTCAATGCGTTAGAAGGTGCCAGCGAGCCTGCTAGTTGGTGGATCTGTCGGTTGCTGTCTGTTTGCTGCCGACTACTGACTGCAAATTGGCGCTGCAAATTGCTAGTAGCCTATCTGTTTACGTTGCCTTTGCCTTCTTGGCTACATCTGCTCGACCCCCTGAATGCGAGGCCGCCTCAGGGTAAGCTAGGCCAGACTTGGAGTTGGCAACGTGGTGCTGGCATGATAGGTATCCCGCCAAAGGTGAACTGCCGTGTAAAACTGCATGCTGACCGCTCTGATGTCTGAGCTGGACTTTCCAGGAAGGGGAAGTTGCAGGCGCTGGTTGTTGCCTGGCATGCCAATGGCCACAGGTGGTTCTCATCCCTGTTGCATCACCTCAAACATGTTCAGCTGCAACAGCAGAGGGTCACCTGGCATGGTTGGAGTAGGCTCACCAGCATTGGTGTCGATTGCACTGGAGCACCTTGCACAACACAGCATTGCTCCAACACATGCACATTGTATGCTGGCCTAGGCAACGGTGGGGCCCTTCTGCTGCTCACATCCTCTGTGACAGCTTCGCAGATGCTTGTGTTTCTGCTACATCCCCAATCACCGCTGGGCGAACCAGCACCAAGCCAGAGCACCGGAGGCCATGCTTGACTTAACCATGCCTTATGCTGCAAGGCCTTGTGCCTGAGAGGATCATCCACCGGACATCGGATGACAGCCGTCTCATTGCATCACTTCTCGGTTATGATCTGAACACTTTGCTTAAATTGTTCTGCCACTGCTTCTGACGGCAAGGCACTGATGCAATGAGCCCTAAAACCCTTTGCAAAGTCTGGCTGCTGTGCAATTCACATTGCACTCTTTCAATCTTTGGAGATTGTATGTGCATGTGAAGCAGCAAGGGTCCAGTGGTCAGTATCATGAGCTGACGATCAATGCCCCTCAGGCTGATGTCGAGAGGGGTGCTGAATGCTGCAATATACAAAGCAGGGCTCACACTGAAGCGTACATTGTGAATTTACACTTGACGCTCACTGGTCTAGTCTTGAGTGAGGTTCTGCCCTTGCAGTATGCAAAGCGGGGCTGTTCAGGTTTTGAACAGCCACCTCTGTTGTGTTGATGTCCTGAGGCTCTCCTCCCATGCTGAATATCTGCTGTAAGTGGTATGCTGAGCAGACAGCGGTGGCGCCAATGCTGGCATCGGTCCCCCTTGTGGTTGGCGTGGTGACGTAGCCAATGAGGTGGGGAAGCTGCTGATCAGTGTCGCTCTCAAGGGTGGTCGCAAACACCCGAGCGCCCACAGCTGCAGTCCCATGACCCGTCATTGTCAGACGCGTCTGCACTAGTCCCCCTGGGTGCGCTGTTGGCCCCTCTGGTGCAACAGATTTCGCGCTTGCAGCCTCCTGAAGCTGGTTCGGGGTCAGGGCCATCCAGGGATCTGCACGCGAGGGCTGGCAGCAGGTGATGGCAATCAGTCCAAGAAAATTTGGCATGGTCGTGACAGGTCATGCTCAACAGCGCTGAGGTCAGGACCACAGACAGGGATAAGTGATGATAATCAGCTCCAGAATGCAGGGCATGAGCTGGCTGAAGAGTGAGCCAGTGCAGCTGTCCCAGTCTGTGGGTCTGCACATCCTGCGGCACCTGGCTGGCCTGCGTGCGAGGGCTGGCGATAAGGGGCCACTTGTAGACAGCTCTGCAGCTGAGAGTGCAGCATGCTGAGCGTGTTCCATGACAGCCACTTACTTGGTCGACCCAGTCTCCACTGGAACGCGCGCAGGCA
The DNA here is from genome assembly GCA_963969365.1 of Asterochloris sp. CNOR1. NCBI lineage: Eukaryota > Viridiplantae > Chlorophyta > Trebouxiophyceae > Trebouxiales > Trebouxiaceae > Asterochloris > Asterochloris sp. CNOR1. The sequence continues at coordinate 184,128 of OZ017761.1, forward strand.
GCGCTGGCAGAGCAGTGATCGGCCTCACAAAAGGCAGCTAAGGATTACTTTGACAGCAGCAGCCAGAAAAGTGCCAGGCACTAAGGGCTCTCTGCTGGCAGAGCACACTCAGCGCTTTGCCCAAGCAAGGCAGTGAGCACCAGCTCACCTGTGGCGCTCAGGGCTGCCCAGTCAGGGCTGTGCTGCTGCAGCAGGGCAGGGTCTGCCTTCCCGGGTGGGCGCTTGGCATGTTCCGCAGCCTGCTGCCGGTGCAGCTCCCTGGCCAAAGCTGCGCCAGCAGCGCAGGTGGGGTAGTCCTGGGGGAAGAGGGGGCGCCCCAGCTGCTGCTGGACCCATCTCCACTCCCGCTGCCCTGCTGCATACCCCCCGCAGAAGACAAGCTCGTGCCACAGCACGCCCACCCAGCCCGCCGGAACGGTCAGCGACCAGCCTGGGCTGCTGGAAGGGGGATGCGAGTGGCGGCGCTGCAGCAGCAGGCTGCAGGTGCTGCCTCCAGCCGCCTACAGGGCAGGGGTGCAGCATCTGCAGGAGGTGGTGCTTTGCTGCGCGAGCGATGTTCCCTCCGAGTCCAGGGCAGATTGCTTCAAGCCAGAGCAAGGCATTTCAGAAGGAAGGCCCCTGCAGCACAGGGCAGGGTGGCAGACGCTGTACACCAGAGGGCACACAGCATGTGACTAGGACCCGTCAGTCTGGCAGCAGGCAGAAGATTCTAGGACCTGCAGAATCCCTCCAACATGACATGGCATCCCAAGAGCAGCAGCATGCAGTGATGTCCTGTCTCCCCCCCTCCCCGTCCAACAAGAGCAGACAGCAAAAGCCTGCTGATCAACAGAAGATTCCAGGAGACGCAGCAGGACTGCAAGTGGCGCTGCATCCTTCTTAACCAGGACAGTGGCAAAGCAAATGAAGCAGACCACTGACCTGAGCAGAAGGCAGCTCGCAGCCCCTGCATGCCGCCAGGCTGCTGAGTCTGCCTCAGACTGAGGCAGCTGAAGTGCTGCCAGCCCTTGTGTTTTGGGAAAGTGGGAAATGCAGAGCAGACTGATGGCGAGTTTCAGCGAAAAGCGCGCCTGCTGTTCCTACCTGCTGCAGCGCTGCCAGGTCTGCCTCAGCGTGAGGCAGCTGGAGTGATGCCAGCCGGCTCTGCTGGCGCAGCCTGCTGATCTGCGCCTCACTTAGAGGGGCCTGCTGATGCTGTGGCTGGGGATGCCAAAGCGTCCAGAGGCCGCAGCCTGGGGTGCACAGGCCAATGGGGTTGGCCGGCGTGACACCCTCTGCAAAGAGGGCAAGCACTGCTGTCATCTGCTCTGCAGGCAGCACAGACGGGCCCACCAGAGTGTCATCTGCAGGCAGGGCGACCACCGCTGTCGTCTGCTCGACAGGCAGCACACAGCAGTGACTGATGTAGGGGTGAGAGCTTCCCCATGCAGTCCATCATGATGCACAGCGTGCAAACCGTCTTGTGCTGGCAGCAGGCCAGGTGGGGAGCACCCAACACACTTGACCACCCCTTCTGCTAGCAGCAGCCCTTGCAAGGAGCACACAACACGTTTGGCCACCTACAAATAAAAAGCAGGCCAGACAGGCAGCACTCGACACTCCTGGCCAATCAGAAGTCTAACTGTAAAGCTCAACAACAGGCTGCTCTCGCCTGCCACAGCTGTATCATGCAGCTGCTGAGGGAGTCTGGGGTCCCCAATCTCCAATGCAAGCAGGTCTGCATCTGGAAGACTGGCAGGTCCAACCCCGTCTGCAAAGCGGCACAGCAAGCCTCAGGAAGTTGGCATGTTAGCACAGCTGTGGAACTGAGTTGCACATGCTCGAGTGTGCTCTGCGAGGGTGACAGCGATGCAAATGAGCTGGTGCAGAGCGGCAGACAAGGTGCTAGCATACACCTAGCTCTGCAGTCTGGTCAAGACCAGAGCCCTGCACCTGAGCAGGTGCCATGAATCATCGTGCAACATGCAACACTCACGGCATGCACCTGCAGAGGCACGCACATGTTTGCACAGTTTCCATCACTGTTACACTGTTTGGGTCCTGGGTTTGAATGCGCAGCCCCCACTGCAACAGCCATGACTTCTCTGTTTTGCAGCCCCTGGAGTTGAACCCTTGTTCAGGTCAGCATCGCACCTGTCCCGCCAAAAGGGCTTTTCTTCAGCCTCAAGGCCTTTACCAGGGCTGCATCACAGCCAGGTCCACGCAGTTCAATGCGCCGCAGGTCGTGCACCCTGCAGACCAGGCGTGGCTGAGAATGTCGCAGATGGCACTGCACAGATGGCTGCCGGTCACTGGCTGGAGCATGACTGCTAGCCCCTTGTGGGACCAAGCACGCCAGCAGCTGACCATGACTGCTGCCGAGGGATCATCTGGTGCAGGCCATGCTCACAAGCCATGTGCACACAACTGCTGGCCCACAGACGCCTGCAGAGCACCAACCTCGGCAACGACCAGCTTGGAACAGAGCAGCGCACCTGGTGACAAAGGTGGCGCCATGCTGCGCACTGGCCGCTGCCAGTACCGCCTTGGCCTCATGCCAGGCCCCAGGGTGCACCCACAGCAGGGCGTCCATGGTGCCATCTGCAGCCTGCAACCTGTCAGCGTGAGGAACCTGCCTGCTGCTCGGTTCTGCATGGCTGGTGGCATCAGCAGCTGCCCGCTGCCTGCCTGTCAAGGACATGAGCAGCTCTGCGGGGCAGAGCAGCTGCTGGGGGCTGCAACCTGGCCGGTGCAGCAGGAGCTCCACTGCCTGCTGGCCCTGGAGGACTGGCTGTGATAGCCTGTCGCTCTGACCTGGGCTGCAGGGCACAGAAAGTGCAGATTGGGCATTGAGGAACGTCTAGGGTCTGTGAGGGGTTTCAAGACTCTGCACAAGGGCCTGGAGCATTGCGGGCTGCAAGAATCAGGCACTGGCCTGCCCACAGCTGCAGCATTTTAGAGCAGGCTCTGCTCATGCAACGACGGGGAGCTGAACACATTGCCCAGACAGGCATGGCACAGCCATGTTGACCAGGGCAGCCATGCTGCGAGAGCCATGCCCCAGCTGCCAGATTCTTGCGCAGGAGCCAGGCAAGCCCCTACGCTCACCAGATCGAGCGCAGGAGCTGTTGCAGAGCCAGAGCTGTGCCCGTGAGCTGGATGGGCAGCAAGTAGGAGGCGTCATGCATGATGAACTTGGTCTTGAGCTTCTCCAGCAGAGCCCGGCTGCCTAGGCCCTTTCCAGGAAGGCCTTCTGCCAGAACGTGGCCAAACCTGCGCATGGAGGCAAGCCCTGTGACAGTAAGGTTGCAGAAACATTTGAAAAGGCAGGCTCTTGCTAGACACCATCTGCCAGACGGTGTCAAACCTGCACAAGGAGGCCACTCCTGTGAGGGTAGATGTTGCATAAATGCTCAGCTGTTCAGGGCAGGCTGCGCCGTAGCATGGTGAGCAAAGTGCCGACTGACAAGATGCTGGCACCAGAACAATTTTTGAGACAGAGGACGCACCATGGCAGCAGCAGGAGGCACTACACATTCTAAGAAAACCTTGTCACAGTGCCTGATATATCTAGAGATATGGACTGGCCTTGCGCCATGAGCTGCACATGGCATGCCCAATCACAACTCTTTTTGGACCGCACAAGGCACCTGCCCTTCACCACACAGCATTCTGTGGCACCAAGCCCAGTACAGAGGACTCAGCCCTGTTGCATGAGGCATCCATGGGCAGTCATGCTCACCTTCGCACCATCTTCATGCGTTTGGCATGCCACACATGTGTCTCCAGCCGCCGCGGCGGCTGCTGGCAGGCAGTTGGCCTGTCAGCAGCAGTCATCTCAGTGTCAGCCAGTTCCCATGCCTCATGCTCAGAAACTGCCTGCGTGGCTGCCGGCGAGTCAGGCCCGGCCGCCTGCACACCATCTGTCTCTTTCATCTGAGGTTCAGAGTGCGCCTGTCTGGCTGCTGGCCGGTCAGCCCTAGTCATCTCATTATGAGCCTGCTCCCCTGTCCCAATATCAGCGGTTGCCTGGCTGGCCCTTTGCATGCCATGTGCTTGAGCGTCCCCTGCCTGATCCTTGCTGCGATCATGGCTGGGCTCTGCGGCTGCAGCTGCTTCTGCTGCGACAGTCAGAGCTGGGCCCCCACCCTCGGCTGCTGCCTGTGCTGCCCCTGCTGCTGCTGCTGGCAGATGGTTGCCATCAGCTCGAGCCATGTCGGCTGCTGCAGCAGCAAGAGAGCGCGATACCCACTGGAACCTACGCCTGTGGTAGGCTGACAACTCAGCAGGTACCAAGCAGGAGCAGACACATACGGTTAAATGGATCTGTGAGCCTTAAAGAGCGCCTTGCCATGCTGAGTGATGGCAGCCAATGATGCTGATGTGACCACAAGCCAGGCCGCAGCTGTCTCACATGTTGCACGGGGTCAGAGTCAGGTGCCAGAACCTGCTTGGTGTTGGGACACCCAGGGGCCTACCAGTGGCTGCCTGGATCATGCCCAGTGAGAGTAGGCCTCCATAGGCCCTTTGAGCCCTGACTGTTGTCAGGTGCACCTGCTGAGCCCAAGATTCCCAAGGCTGTATGACAGAGGCTCACTCAGAGGGGTGTCCATGCGATGGCTCAAACACCTTGCCTCACACCCTGCCCCTTCCCCAGCCAACTGCAAGGTGTGGGCTTGCAACCCTCACCCGCGTGAATTTGCTGGCAGCTGTTTGAGATCTGCTGCTGCCAACATCCAGGTCGTAAGCACATGGTCCAAGACATCACCTTGTGCACAGATGCTGCGCAAAAACATCACTAGTCTGTGTGGGGCATAGGCCTCACCATGTCACCAGGCTGGGGCGAGGCATACCAGGGCTCACCTGTCGGGGGTTCCTGCTGACAGCTCTCCAAGATCTGCTGCTGCAGCCGTCCTGGCCGCCGGCGCATGGCCCGAGACAGAAGCGCCTGCAAGCAAACCACGAGGTGATGCCCTGCTTGGTGGAGTCTGCTGTGTGCACATGGCTGTGTGGCCTCTGCCTGGCTGCACCTTCAGCACTTTGGTGCAATGCGCGTCCATGAGGTTGAGCAAATCCGTGCAGCCCTCACCTGACCCTCGGGGGTCTCGGTGCCGCCAACATCCTGGCGCTTCTGCTGTAGCTTGACATTCGGTCTGCGCACATGCTTGTAGCTGTTGTGGCTCCTGGCCCGTCTGCCGGGAAGCAGAGTTGCAATTTGATCTGTCCAGCATGGTGTTGTGAACTGTATGCAGGACGCCAGGCACAGCAAAGCATGACATGCCTTCTCAGCTGCCGGGGGAGGGCCCTTGCTCCAAATTGTTGAGAGCTCTGCTCATCCTGGAGATTGGCACACAGAGCCCTGACCTGCAGGCATATCTAACTCAGTGAACAGCAGCATCAAAGGCCTGCAGATTTGCGCAGCTGGCAGTCACCTCAGGCTCTCGAGCAGCAGCAAATCGCTGGACTTCAAGGACACGAGGCAGGTCGGACCCAGATGCCGTGCTTCCAGCCATAGCCTTCAGATCCGCCGGAACATCATGCATGAAAACAGAATCAGGTTTTGTAGGAGGGTCGAGCTGGCCATGCAGGCATCTGGGCCCCAGCACTCCACCCCATCATAGCTCTGGTAGTCAGAGGCATGCCACTCCTGGAGGCTGCTGCTGCATTTGGCATGGGTTGACAATCTAGGACACCATGACAGTTAAACAGAAGGTTAATGGTGTCATGTCCTGTATCTCAACTGCATGGGGCTCCATGGTGCCTCCCCATGCCCTGCCTGACTACTTGTGACTCTGCATGCAGGTGGCCTATTTTTATGATGCAGATGTGGCCACTTATTACTATGGCCAGCACCACCCCATGAAGCCCCACCGAATCAAAATGACACACTCCCTCATCCTGAACTATGGCCTCTACAACATGATGGAGGTCAGCAGCCAAATACTGTTGTGCACCAGAGCTTGGGCCTCTTCCTGCAAACCCTTGATCGCTGATCCAGCCTGCCTGCCTTGCCTTGAGACAGTCGGGCCTGATGGGATGCCTGCTGAAGGGAGACTCCCACAGCAAGATGGAGGGTGGCAGCCTTGGTGGACCTTGGTGCAGAAATGCAAACCACCCAGCACACCCTTTCTGTGCAGTGCACACCGAAATGTGCCTTGCCCATTGTACTGCATTCGTTGCCTTTTTCGGCCCCTGCAGTGCTGCAAGGCCCTGCCGGGCACCTGCCACAGCCACCCCCTTCACCTGGAGACTGAGCTACTGCTTGGTCCCCCTGCAGTGCTACAAGCCTCTGCCGGCCACCAAGGACGAGCTGGCCACCTTCCACAGCACCGACTATCTGGACTTCTTGCAGACGGTGACCACCGAAAACAAGGTTTGTAAGGCTCAGAGGCCTTAGTCTTGGAGGACTCAGGCTTTGAAGGCTGCTGCATGACAGCATTGGGGGAGCTGCACAGGCCAGGCACAAACCCAGGGTCCGAGCAGGCTTTGGCAGCCTTGTAGGACAGAAGACAGAGCAGGTGTTGCCGTCATGAGCTGCCTGCTGCATTGGCAGTCAGATGTCACTGCAGCCCAACTTCAAATTTGCCTTGACACCTTTGACCTTGCTAAGTGCAGTGTGGATTGTGCCAGGGACCAGGGGCACAGCAGGGTTTGAGCTGCTGCAGGGGTGCAGGAACCAGCAGGGAAGCCACTGCAAGTCAGCCCTGAATGCTTGAAAAGCATGCTTCTCTGCAGGACCAGTTCCTGGGTGAGATGAAGCGCTTCTGTGTGGGAGAGGACTGCCCTGTCTTCAACGACATGTACACCTTCTGCCAGGCAAGAAAGAGAGGCTCTTTTATTTGCCTGCCCGCACAAGGGCAAGATGGACTCATAAACCTTCTGCCTGGCAGCACGTGCGCAAAATGGACAGATAGACCCTCTGCTGCTCCTGGCTCCTCAGGGATCATGGCGAGGTGCCAGGGCAGTCCTTGACTTATTCTGCTGCAAGTCAACAAACTCTGCCAGGCAGAGCACCAGCAGGCCCCTGCACTGGACTCTTGCTCCAGCCCGCTCTCCTTGCTTGAGGCAATCGCATGCCTCAGCAGGGATTGTTCTGAGCCTGCACCCTGCACGGCCAAGGCGCCACATCCGTAATGACTTTGTGCCTGCAAGCTTTGCTGCTGAGACACGACCACTGCAGTGACAGTCACAGGCTGCACTGACCAACTTGCTCCTGTGCAGAAGTATGCTGGCGGCTCAATTGGCGGGGCAGTCAAGCTCAATCAGCAGGCCAATGATGTTTGCATCAACTGGGCTGGGGGTCTCCATCATGCCAAAAAGGCAGAGGTGCGGTCATCCAGCTGTCTAACTGCAGTTGGCTGTGGCTCAGCACGTGTTGACAGGTCCCCAGTCTGTGCAGCAACCTCATGCATGTCAGGGCGGCTGCACTTGTGGGTGGCACAGCACACGTCCTGCAGGTCCCCAGCTGTGCAGTAACCTCTTCACATATCAGGGCAGCAGCACTGAACTGGTGCCTTCAGCAGCCCTTGGAAAGCGCTGCCTCGAGCATGACATGCCTAGGAGCGCTGCCTTCAGCACCATGTGGTTCCTCATAGCTGCACCAAAAAGTGCAGTTGCGGACCTCAGTGTGTTTACTCCTGGCGGCTATGTCAGACATTGTCCTGGCTGGCCGTTTTCAGATTGGAAGGGCAGTGGTCGCCTCAGATCTTTGCCCTGCCTGCAATCCTCTGCCCTGCACCCTCAAATTGATGCCAAGTCAATACATGTATTCTGCCTGCAGGTCTCTGGCTTCTGCTATGTACTGCTGCCGTGCTGGTCCACCTGAAGCTGCCTGCAGGCCTGTTTGCTTCTGCTATGTCAATACATCTGCCATGCCTGCAGGCCTCCGGCTACTGCTACGTGAATGACATCACGCCGACCTGGAGCTGCCTGCACCCCTTCGCTTTCTGGTATGTCAAGATGTCTGCCATGCCTGCAGGCCTCCGGCTTCTGCTATGTGAATGACATTGTGCTGGCCATCCTGGAGCTGCTCAAGTACCATGCCAGGTGTGCCTGGCCTGTCATGCATGCATGTGTGAGCCTGGGTCTCATGTCTGCATGCACCGGCCAATCTGAAGCTTTAGGCAGCTCCAAGTGCCACTCTCGGCAGTCACTGGCCGTGCTGCGTACTGCTGCAGCGCTGCAGATGTCATCCAGACATGGGACAATGTGCAGACATGGCACTGCCTTGTGCTGCTGAGCACATAGTGAACAAGGGCTCGATTGCCTGTGATGGCCAACATGAAGGTGCCTGAGTGTCAATCGCCTCTCGGCAGCCAATGCCCCTGCTGGCCAGCAGGTGTCGATCATGCCTGCACAGTGCGTTGCCATGTGCTGTCATGCACACTGTGACCCTCTGTCCCAGTTAGCACAAGCCATCTTGACGGTGCTCAAGGATCAGCGGCCTTCCTGTGGTTGCACGTGCTGCTGTCTGCAGCCTGCAGATGTCAGCCATGCCTGCACAGGACGCCGCCCTGTGGTGCTAGGCACTGTGGAAGCCTCTGGGATGCGCTGATGCAGGTCTTGATCTGCAGGCAGGGCTGCATCAGTGCTGCCATGCACACGCTGTGCTGCACATCTGCCCCACTCTGCACCCGTCATCTGTTGCTCCCGTCTGCTGATGCACAGACGGCACCTTGGACGTCCAGCAGCAGCACCATCTGCTGATGCACAGACGGCACCTTGGATGTCCAGCAGCAGCAGCAGCAGCAGCGCTGAGTGACACTCTGCAGCATCATGTGACGCTTGCAAAACCTCTTACACTGACGTTGATATTAATGATTGCAATTGGCCTCTGTATAAACAAAGGCTGCTTGTGGTTATCCTCCTGTTGGCTACCCGCAGGGAGCCTCATCCCCCTGTTTCTGGTCCTTGGCTGCGTGCTCCTCATCGGGGCCAACTGCAGAGCAGCACCTTGCATGAGCCTTGCCTGCCTTGACTGCCTGCAGGGAGGCTCGCCTTTTGTTTGTGACTCATGGCTGTATGCTCCACAATCGAGCCACCTGCAGGGCAGCACCTTGTCTGAGCCTCAACTGCCTGCAGGGTACTGTATGTGGATATTGACATCCACCACGGCGATGGTGTGGAGGAGGCTTTCCTGACGACCGACAGGGTCATGACGGTCAGCTTCCACAAATACGATGGCGAGTTCTTCCCAGGCACAGGACGCCTCAACCAGATAGGGCATGACAGGTGCGGTACTGGTCCTCTGGACTGATCCAGGGCTCCACCTGCATGTGCTGGCACAGGGCGCCTTGATCAGGTAGGGCATCACGGGCCTCCACACGTACAGTGAAGCAAGTTGCAGGCAGCCCCATGGATACAGTCATAACTTTTTGTAAGCCTTTTCCTGCAGAGGCTGCAGCCAGCAAGCCTTGCGGCTGAGCAAGCCATCACCAGCAAGTTGAACAGGTTTGCCCTGCCCTGCAGAGGGCGCGGCTACGCCATGAACATCCCCTTGAACGATGGCATTGACGATGAGTCATATGAGCAGCTGTTCAAGCCCATCATGCGCAAGGTGGTTGAGGTCTACAAGCCAGAGGTCATCGTGTTCCAGAGTGGTGAGTGCGTGTTTCATGTTTGTGGTGCTAGTCTAGGGTCAGGGAGTACGCTGTCTCACGCAGGAAGGATGCTCTGTACCTGAGACTGCATTGCCACCTCCCTGCAGCAATAGGGGAATTGTGGCACAAACCAGAGGGGTGAGCCAGGCAGCTCTGTGCAGTGGGACTCAGGACACTGAAGCCCTGTCCTGCCTGACCTCTCATAAGGGTCCTGGGGGCCGAGATGCTGGGGCCTGTTAACCCCAGCCTCTACCCTACACGCACCAGTCCTCTCTCCCCATCATTGCAGGGGCTGACTCCCTGGCGGGCGACAAGCTGGGGGCCTTCAACCTGAGCATGCGCGGCCACGCGGCTGCCCTCATGTCCATGAAGGCATTTGGTATCCCCATGATGGTCTTGGGGGGTGGGGGCTACCGCATCAGTAATGTGGCGCGCTGCTGGGCCTTTGAGACCGGCCAGATCTTGGGTGGGTTCTGTTGCGCGCTGCTGAAACATGCCAGGCAGGTGCTCTGCAGACCCAATGTGCTCTGCAGACCCAAGGCGGGCTCTTTGCATAGCTTGCACGCTGCTGAGCCTCCAAGACGGTCCAGTCGCACGCCGGGGGACGAGAACAAAAGGCACCTTTCTGTAGCTGCTTACGCTGCTGCAGGCATGGAAATGGACAACCAGCTGCCCCCAGACCCCTGGCTGCACAACTATGGCCCCGACTTCCACCTGCACATCCAGTCGCGCACCGGGAAGGAGAACCAGAACACCCCGGAGCGTCTGGGACGCCTGCAACAGCACGTCATAGAAAACCTCAAAAGGTGAGCGGGGCTGCGCAGAGGGGAGTGGGGCTTGAGAAGCTTCTCAGGGAAAAGCAAGGTTGCTGGGGGAGGAAGGGCTGAACATGGCCACTGGCGTATGGGGTTCCTGGAGCACGATTCTCTGCACCTCGCTGGACATCCACCTGTCCTGTCTGCCCTGGCGTGGCTGAGAGTTGCCCTGTGGCTGTGGCTGGGGCTTGATGCCTGCCAGATGGGCTTTTAACTGCGCACACCTGTACCTGACCTTGGTGGCTGCCAGGGTCAGACATCCTGCAGGCAGTGCCTCTATGAAGGTAACAGTGTGGGCTGGCATTCGACAGAAGTCATCCGTGTGAGAGAGATGTGTTGAAGACCTGCAGCAGCTCCTCATACAAGCTTCCGAAAGTGAGCTTTTGCAAGGCTTTATTGCGATAAGGGGCTGCTTGCGCCCTCAGCATGCCATTCAAAGCTGAAGGCACCACAACACATACGCTGCATGATTGAGGTGACCCGCGTGCTCCTTGATGAGCGCGCCTGTGATGCGATGGGAGTGGATGATCTGCAGAGCTCTCTTCATTGGAACCTATCTCATAGCTCCCTAATGTCCCTCTCCCCTACCATGCCCCTGATACAGCTGCAGTGGAATGTCTGCAGCCCCCTCGTCATTGCAACCTGTGGCCAGCTCTCCCATGCATGCCTGTGCAGGAAAACGCCCCAGCACGCCCTAAACCCTGCAACGGCCCTGCTTTTGAAGGCCCCAGCATCCCCTTGAAAGCATGTCCTGCTGTATTGTATGTCTCACGGCGCCGTTGGAAGCACATGCTGATAGTGACTGAAACTGATGCCCCTTGCGCAGGATCCAGGCTCCTAGTGTCCCCTTCCACGACCGTGCCCCTGATGCGATGGCAGTCGATGACATGCACACCACGCTGCCCACAGCTGGGGACGACACCCTCCCCGCTGACGACGTCGAGAGCAAGCAGGGGCGCAGCAGGATGGACATTGACAGCAATGCAGGTGAGGGCTGGCACTCCCAGGCAAGCACCCTGGCTGATGTGCTCCCAGCTGCAAGCAGTGGGTCACTCAGTGGGAGGGTGGAAGTAGGCCAGGGCGCGGGAGAAGGGGCACTGGCAACAAGACTGATAAGAGAGCAGCACTGTTAATCAAGCTTGTGGCAGATGTGCTCTCAAATGCAAGGAGGAGGTCACTCAGGTTTACTGGAACCGGGGTGCGAGTAGGCAGGGGCGTGGAATGAGGCAAACAGGCAGCATTTGACCTAAAGCCTGCACCGCCAGGCAAGCCTCGTGGCGCACATGCTCTGAGCTGCACACAGGGCTTTAGTCCTACAACTGGAGCTTGCAAGTTGCACACACTGCACGGCAGAAGTGCAGCATAAACATGCTGGTGCAAGTCTCCTTCCATGTTTTGCAATCTCTCCTTGGTGTGCTGAGGCCTCCAGCAACTATGCTGCTGCGTTCTGCACATGCTGCTTTGCTCTGCACAACCCCTGTGTGTATGAGGTGTATCAAGCCATGTGCAGATTCTTCTCCTCAGCTCAGGCAAAAATAATAAGCTGTTGCTCCCCCTTTTGCTGCAGAGCACACCCAGAAGCCTGCAGAGCCTGAGGAGGCAGTCCTGAAGGTTGAGTTGGATGAGGCCAAGGTCAAAGTCAAAGTGGAGCTTGAGGAGGCCCAGCATCAGGTGTGCACGCATCACAGATGCATCAGGCCTGGATGCATCACATACATTGTTATTTGCTATATCTGCATCTTTCAGCTATGCCAGGGCTGGAGTGCTTGAGGCGTCCAGCATCCTTAGGTCTGCGTGCTCATGTTTGCATGTACAGCTTGCAGCTGTCCTGGCTTGCGACAGAGTTGCAACCCCAGCACCAGGTGTGTGTGCATCATGCACATGCATGAAGGTGCATTCATGAACTGATGCTAGCTCACGTCAGGGACAGTAAGCATGAGGGCAGATCTCAGGTCACGTGTGCATGGTCAGTCTCCACCTGTGCAGCTCTCAGCAGCTTCTAGCTCACGCCAGGGCTGAGCATGTTCAGTGTTTTGTGTCCATGTTTACAAGTTGAGTGCAGTAGACAGCATGTTTGCACAATGGTGAAGTACATTTATGTGTTAGTGTACATTGATATTGCAAGGTCCCCTCTGGACGACCAGGGCAGAAGCTCCTGAGGCCTGCTCCTCTTTGCTTGCATTGACTGTCTGCATGCACAGGAGCCTATGGACTTCAGGACCTATGCGTGCTCAGATGTCGCACTTAGCCTTCTGCAGGACATGGTCTGCACAGTCCCTGTCTGCGCTCCCTGACTTCTAATATGTTGCTGCTGTTGCAGGGAGAGCACCGCCCCGCAGCCTCAAGTTTGATGAAGGACTTCAGCTGAGTGTGAGATGCATGCTGCCCAACTGACCCCCGTGCGCCCTGCTGCTTTGTGAGTTTGATTTATTTCATTTTACAGCAGATGTCAGAATGTTGATTTCAAGGGAACCTGAGGTGCCAACTCTAATCCTAGGAGTCCGGACTGGTTCTCTGCGTCAGTCAAGCCTCCTCTTCAAGGCGCCAGGTCCTTCAGGGCTTCCTCAACTTCAGCTCTGGAAAAGTCAAATCTGTTGAGTTGCTGCAATAGCTGCTTGCCGTCGCAAGGACCGAGGCCCAACTTCACACACAGCTGATGGCGTCGCTGCTTGCACTGCAGAGCAACATGCATAACTGTGGCAGCAGGTATTTCCTCAGTTAAGTAACTGGGCAGAGCTACAAATGCAGGCTGAACCCTGCAGGGCACAGTGTGCCTGCATTCAAATCCTGCATCCGCAGCTATGCACATTGACACAGCTTTGCACTGCATTGCAGAATGCGAGCGCATCAGATAGCTGCTGATCAGCAGGTGTACACTGCTAGCGCCCGCAGAGCAGGTTTGCTCTGCAGCATGCAGGCTGCGCCGCGAATTGGTGCTGCAAGCAGAAGGTCGGTCTGCACTGCATGCACTGCATGGGCAGCTGCACGGCTTTGGAATTCGCTCTTAAAACCTTTTGCTCACCTGGGCAGGTTGCTCTGCGCCATGTTGGGCAGCCAGCCCCCAAGCCAAGATGTCTGACCGCGAGAACTCGTGGCGGTCTGGGGTGGCTAGCCTTGCCTTCCCCAAAGCCTTCCTGCAGACTAGGCTGGCAACGCTCAGCAAAGCTGCCACAAAGTGCGCTTGCAGAGTGCTGGCTGGTGTTGCCCCCGGCTGGTGCTAGAGACGCAATCTAGAATTGAACTCTGAGTCAGCAACAAGAGAGCAAGCACAGACCTCATAAGGCCCTACTGCTCTGCTTGACGGCTCTGTGCCTACAGCATGAAGCCGTGACCATACAAATGCATGCAGCACCCAAACAGGAGGCAATGCAGCTGCTGCAATAAGAGGCTGTGTGCACCTGATGGTGGCCGGGCCAGCATCCTCCACGCCCACCAGTGCCCTGCAGAGCAGATGAAGCTGGCAGTCAGGGCAGGGGGCCACGCTGCTGCTTATGTGACCGTGCTGGGCACAGAGCCAGCAAGCAGTGGTGCCACACAGCGCTGCCTGTGGTGGCTGCCCTCGGCGGCCCTGCCTAGTGGGGCCAGCAATCCCGCACACCAAGCGACGGTCACACAGAGCAGGAGGTGCATGCAATCAGAGCAAGGTGCCATGTTGCCGCCTTGGCGGCCCTGCTGTGCAGGAGCGTCACGACGCAGAGCTGGCATCATGTGCTACACAGCTCCTTCCAGCAGCAGCCAGCAGGTCAGCTTGCCTGACAAAGGCAGCAAAGCTGGCCAACAGGTTGGCCCTGCCTGGCGAGGGCAGCGATGCTGCACGATAGGGTGGCCCTCCCTGGCAGGGGCAGACATATGTTGGCCCTGCCTGGGAGGGGCAGCAATGTAGCTTAGCAGGCTGACACTCTTGGCACTCTGCAAGTTGGGCTGCTCATGCAACTGACTGGGGACCCCCACGCATCGACTGACCTGTCTGCGTCCTCAAGAGTGAGGGGAAGGAAGGCATGCCAGCAGGCTGGCAATGCCTGGTCCAGCACCTTGCGGCCCTGCCTGCCGGCTGTATCATTGTCCAGAAACACGACCACCCTCTCATGCTGTGCTGCCTGCTGCTGCAGAGCTTGCAGCGTGGCAGCGCTCTTGCTTCTGTTGGCGCTGTGCAGCACAAAAACCTGCAGCAACTGCAGACCATGCAACATCCTCCAGTGCTTGAGACAGCCTGGAGGTCCCAACAGGCATCTCAGAATCACCTGGCATGCTGGCAAGGCCCTCCTGACAGCTCTCAGATCCTGGTTGCCCTCCACAACAACCAGAGGACCGGTGTTTGAGGCGTCTCGCTGGCGCTGAGCATGAGAAGCGGTGCCACTCTGGCAAGACACACGAGGACCAGCCAGGCAGACAATGATTGCTCAGATTTAGCAGATGAAAGCAGAGTTCATGGACAGCTATGGTCAATGTTGACCTCAGGCATAAACAAACAGTTTGATCTGCAATGGAAACATTACTAGGGCTATCTGTCTAGCTGCAAATGCACAGCGCAGGACTGAAGTAAAGGTGCTCCCCGGCTACTGTCCTAGATAGCTGTGCCGTCCTCTGGCTTGGTCATAGCCGGCTTTGGTCCCAGGTGCTGCCTGCGCCTCTGCTGGCGTTGCCGCCAGAAGTCAAAGGCTGTGCCCAGCACTATGAGGAAGGCCATCACCCCCAGAAAGGCCGCATAGCCGGCTACAAAAGCGCCGTAGCCGTCTGGACGGGCTATGTGCAGCCCAAGGAAAACGTTTGCTGCTGCCAGAGCCACAAGGCTAGAGCCCAGGATGCGGTGGACCTGCAGCAGCAGGGACCTGTCTGAGAATCCAGCTTTCTCATGGCTGCATAACACTCTGTCCCACAACTGGCAGCACTGCGGGCCGCAGCTGACAGGAGAAGGTGCTTCTTCTGCCGTGCTGGGCTGCATCTCCAGTGCTGCCAACCAGCAGCTTTCCATTCGTCTCTGCTGCAAGCCAGCAATGGCCACCTTGCCCTTGACCGATGCGACTGTGGCTGATGCTCTGAGGGGGACCTCAAGGGGCTCCAGCGCGGGGCACAAGCAGGCAGCTCACCCAATGCACCTGCCATCAGCTGCTCATGTGGGTGTCACTGCATCATAGCTATCAAGCAGGGGCTGCCGAGACGCACACCACCAATATGGGGCATGCATGCCCCAGTAGGTGCAGACTGCTGCAGGAGCCATCCCAAGGCATCCTAAAGACAAGCAGGTAAAGCACGGCCAAACTGCTGCAGCTATGCATGTCCTCTAGCTCCGTTTGCAGCCCAACTCCCGGTGCCCTATGTCCCGCTGCTTCTCCTGTGTGGCAGGGCATGGCGCTCCGCACAATGTTCACCCAGTGACACCGCTGCGCCAGGTTCAGGTGAGATTGTGTTGCTCACCCAGGCCCAGTGCATCCGCCACCGGCTGCCCTTGTGGATCCTGAAGAAGCCCATGAGCGTTTGGAAGATGCCCAGGCTGAAGACAGCAATGCCTATGCCACGGTGGTCTCGAGTGGTGTCATCTGGGATCTCCAGGGTTAGCGCAATGCCAAAGCCCACGATGCCAATGATGACTCCCACAAGCTGCAGTATGATAAGACAGTTGGTTCATGCGTTGGTCACGGCATGTTTGGCTTGCCGTGTCCACCTTGCACCTCATCATGACGCCTGTTGATCTGCTTGACAAGCAACAGCCACGCTGGCAGCCACAACACAAGAGCTGCCGGGTGCTGCATCAGCTGTAGCGCAACACTGCCTCTTGTAGGTGCACCTCAACAGCAAGGTGAGGCCCATATCTGGCTGGCCAAGCACTCTAAGAGAGCCCACAACTGCTGCACTGCACTGCACTGCATTGCATTGAAAGCAGGTTGCAGGCAGAGCTGGGCCCACCTCACCTGCAGAGCCAGGTGTCCCATGAACCACCAGGGGTCCAGCGTCTTGAAAGAGCGAGCCACCCAAATGCCGATGGGCAGCACGATGCCCCTGCAGGGGATGGCAAGCTTTAATGGTGTGGGACCACATGAGAGACAACATCACAAATGATGGGGCTGCTGGTGGACAGGCCAGAGCATTGCTGCTCAAGGTGTGGCTGTGGCATGGCGCAGGCAGCCAGCATGTTCAGGTGTGTGCCTGACCAGCTCACAGGCACTGTCAAGTCTGCTTGATCCATGGAGCCCAGCCACAGCAGAAATGTGACTAATGCACTTCACATGTCACTTCCATGCTTGTGGGCAATATGCCCAACAGGGGGGCACTCATGACGCTATTGGGGAGCACACCCCCACCGCAGCTCAACAGGCTTGACAAATGTTCAGCCAACTGTGCAGAGACGAGTTCAGCAAGCGCATGTGCGCGCCCCTCATGCACTGCAGTGCAGCGCCCTTACCAGCCGACAGTGACGAGGATTCCATGGACCTGCACAGCAGCAGAGGCAAGTGCTCAAAACAGGTCAGCTGTGTAGGAGGGAAAGGAGTGCTGTCCAAATGAGACCTAGGTCTACAGCAACCAAAGGGGTGGCAAGTCATTCTGCGGCTTCTGCTGCTTTGTATGCCGGCATCAATTGCGGGAATGCGCAAATTGTAGCAAAGCACATCACCACTGCTCACGAGCTTTGATGGCCAAAGCCAACTCCAGGCCTTGCCCCCATTGCAGCTGCAATGCATTGCAGCTGCAGGAGACAGCGCACTCAGCCTCACCTGCTCCCAGTACTGGCTGGGCGCCTGGCTAACAAAGTTTGTGCTGGGAGAGGAGCTCTCCGGCATTGTGCTGGGAGTAGAGCTCTCTGGCGCAGCCGAGGGCCCAGAAGCTGTGGGCGTCGAAAGAGCAAAGGTGAAGGTACCGGCAATGCTGTCGGACAGGTCGTGCTGCTGCAGCGCTCCAGAGCTGACTGGTCCATGTGCAGCACTGCAGGGGGGGTAGTGTTTCAGCTTGATGTGACAAGCCGCATCAGGGTTGAGCAACACAGCCCTTGTTCTGACACTTAGGCCATAAAGCAGCAGGGCGGCATCCTCAAGGCTTTGCAATGGTGTGCAAGCTTGGTAAATAAAGCAGCACAGACGCCCTGGGGCAGCAGACTGACAAGCCAGCAACCAACCAAGAGCGGCCAATCAGCACCCAGAAGATAGATGTAACATGGCTTGGGTCCCCTGTCTGTGCCAGCTGCCATTCTTGATGGCACAGACACCCAAAGGCAGCAGCTTCGCAGGATGGCGTGCGGCGCAGGCTGCACACACATTGTCAAGGAGATGCCTTTCACAGTAGAGTGGCCAAGATGAGATGAGATGGGATTGCGATGGGGCAGGCTCGCACAACACATGCCCATGCACAGCAGGCAGGCCTCACATGATGGCTCGGGCACCAGTCTGAGCCAGCGGTGTTGAGAAGGTGCCCACCAGGGTGCTTCCGCTGACACTGGCGCTGGTGTTAGAGACTGTGAGCTGGCTGGGCACTGTCACGCTTGAAGTCTGGTATCCTGCCAACCGATAATCATTGATTGATGCCCCTAGAGGCAAACAGGAGGCAGTCTGAGCATCAAAGGAGGCTGCTTAGCAGCAGTCTGTGTGGGCAGCTGCAGCTGCAGCGTGTCCTGCAAGCTGAGCATTGAGCCGGTAAGGAGCATGCCATGTGGGTGGAGCTTGCTGATGGCGGCAGCATTCTGTGGAACAGCGCTGTCCCCTGTAAAGAAGAGATGAGAAGCTTCACTTCTGCACTTAAGTGCGCACCAGGTTGACGGCAGGGCTACTGGCCTAGGAGCAGGCCTTGCCCACAGCTGCTGTTGACAACGTTGCAGCAGAGCAGTGCATGCGGCCTGGTGAGGAACATGTTGTGTTGGCATTGACTGTTGAGGCTGCCCTGAGCAACTTTGACCTGTGGGGAATTATGATGTTTCCCTTGCAGCAAACAGCCTACAAGTGCATACCAACAATTGTCAGCAGCCAAACCAAGGCAGCTGAGGGACATGTCAGGTGTACACCTGATATGCTGAAGGCATCCTGCAGGCAAGCTGAGCTCGCTTGTGCGCCAGGCAAGCAGGGCGAGGCAGCACATCGATGTCAGATATCTGCTGGTCATCTTGACACGCAACATACGTGCATTGATGGGGGCCAAAATGTTGCATAGCAACCATCACAGAAGACTGTGAGGCAGCAAGCTACAGTGATGGAGATGCTGCCAGCACCATACTAGGATGACCAGCTGCTGCAGCTGGCACCTCAAGACAATGTGTCAGCAGGCTGAGTTCGCAGCCTCAGCTTGACGCTGACACGCGGCCTGCACCACTGGGATGTGTGGGAGCACCACAATTGTGCAGTCGGAACCAGATGCGCCATGTCAGACATTACACTAGCGACTCACCTGACCTGGCTTAAAGGCAACCCAGCCTCTTCCCTGTCACACGATGTGCTTGCCGTGGGCCTACCAGGGGCCCACCAGGTCGAGCGATGATGAACCGAGTCACTGGTGAGGGATGCATCATATGATCATGCCTGCAGTTTGCTTGTGCCGGCCGCAAAGTCAGCCATGGCTGTCAACGTTACCTCATAGGGTGCAGCAGGCTCAATCACCACAAAAAGGGCCATTTAACCTTGACACCAGCTGGTCTCCTGCAGGAGAGGCACCTGCGGTGGTCAGCCGCGCAATCAAGTTGCTAGCATCTCACCTGTGCTGGCAGTGGAGTCAGCCTTGACAATGATGGCATTCCCTGGCACCATGCTGCCCGCAGAGTCTGGGAAGCCAAAGCCTGCCCAGCCAGTGGTACTGGGGCCAATGATGGCTCCGTTGAGCACTGCGCCGCCATTGCTGCCAGCGTTCACGGTCCAGAGTAATTGCATCCCTGTCACCAGCGCCTGGCAATTTGCGTAGGTGGTGGGTGCGCCATTGACCGTGACTGCCATGTTGCATGACCCCTGCAGATATAACATGTTGACAAGGTGAGACCTGCAGGGCTTTGCCTGGCAGGCGAGCAAGGGCAGTGCATAGCTCTGATTGGCTGCACAGGGGTCAGCATCAAGGGGCCAGGAGCATAACTTGCATCTTGTAAGCATAGGTGATGGTCTGTGCACGCTCACCGAGGACTGCAACAGGTGCCTTCCCGAACCGATGATCTGCAGCACAGCACAGGGTTGAGTTCACAAGAATGCCTCACACATTGGACTGCTCAGTCCTCACCTGATCGGCCTGAGCGTTATGGGCAGGCTCGACCAGCCTGCCTAAAGCCGATGCTGGACATCTCCCGGCAGTCGCAGCCCCGAAAAAGAGATGCAGCATGCTGAGCACGCGCATCACGGCGGCAGAGCTCAGATCTGATCGGCGGCATGCATAACAACGCAGGCACATGGCAGTGGCCAGTGAAAATGGACTTTGATGATGCAAGCTTCTGGGAAGAGGTGTGGGGTTGAAGTCTCAATATTTCATGGTTTGTGGCAAAATTAGTACGGAGCATGTCATGTCTTCCTTTTCTTAAATCTGTCCAGTGCGCCCATCGTGTCCTGCTCTGTGCCGCCAGCAGAGCCAAACACAGCAGCTGGCACTGCCTTCTCCTGCAGCCTAAATTCTCGCGGAGGGGATGCAACCGCAGTTGCTGCAGCAGGGGTTGCCTCCTCAGCTTCCTCTGCTTCATCCAGATCCAGTTCCATTTCCTCTGGATTGGCTGGGGCAACAGCTTTTGCTGCTGCATCTGCAGCCTGCCCTGCTGCGTCCTCTTCCTTCCCCTGCTGGATGGTGCCTGCAGCAAGGAGGATGTCATCAGTGATAGCTGCCAGAAGTGGACCACGTTTGCAGCCCCTTGCATGGTGCTAGGGCAGGAGCATTGCATCCAATGCAAGACAGTTCATGCTGAATCAGACTCAGTCGCTATGCCCCAGTTGCAGCAGAAGCTGGCCAGCAAGCCTCTCCCAGGCTGAGTGCTCCACTGCAATGCCAATCTCCTGTCCATAAACACAAGGTTCGTTGCATGCCATACATCCCAGAGGTGATGCTATTCCCTGAGCAGCTCAGAGAACAGACCACACTGGACGTCACAAGAGCTCACCTGCACTGACAAAGTTGGGCACCCGTGTGCCAGGCGCTGCTGCAGGGCCAATCTCCTCTTCCAGTGCGGCCATGTCATCGAGCTTGCGCTTGTTGCCCACACCTGCACCTGCTTCCACAGTGCCTGCAGAGAGTTGAAGGGGATGAGGTCACCAGCTTGGCTTGCCAAGCTGTCCAGAAAGCTATTCTGGGCTGCCATGCTTTGCTGAGTCTGCTGAGCTGCAGGTGACACGTCAGCAGACGCTGTGCTGCCATGCACATACAGCACAGCATGGCAGCCTGTGACATCATCTGTCCCATCTGGTCATGCTTTGCATCGCGCCATGCTATGTCGCGCGTGCCCTGGGGTAAGCACAATCATGATCCAGCACAGTGCGACCACACAGTGCCAGTGAGGGCCATAGCTGTGCAATCTGAGGCCTTGGTGGCACACACAAGCCCCATGAGTAACGAGCTGTGGCTGCCACACTTCACAACTCAGTTGGGGTCCCACCCAGCATAACTCAGCGTTCTACTTGTCTGACAGCATGTCTCCCGATTCATACAGTTTCAGTGAGACGCTCTGTCAGATGAGACCCAACCCTGCAACGATATCACGCTTGCCCCACCAACTGCTCTGGCTGTGAACATGATGCCGGTGTTGCAGTGCACCTAGATACGCCAAAGTTTTAATGGCTCTCCAGCTGCACTATACAGGTGCCGAGCCCCGTGCAGGCGCCAAGCTGGCTAATTCAGCAGCATCTGCACAGTCATCTCAGTCTTACATTGTAACCCAACTCAGCTGAAGAACAAGAACAGCCCCACAGGCACTGTGCGTGCACTTGAGAAGGCGCTGTAGTGCATCTGCAACAGCTCGCTGTGCACGGGATCAACCAGCATGGCGCCATCGGCCCAACATCATGACGACCATGCATCTCTGCATCCTCCCCATTGCTGTCCGAGGTAATGCACACCTGTGACTGCGGGCGCTGTGGTTGCATCGATGATGGTGGTGTTGTAGTGTGTCTGGGAGAAGGAGGCCGCCACAGAACGCTTGATGCGCAGCATCTCTCTGAAGGTGTCCTCGTTGCCATGAGCCACCTACAAGCATGTGCAAATGGAGAGGGCTTGCCTCATGCACATAGCAAGAGTGCACTGCTGGGGCTGAAGCTTACCATGAGACATGTGCGCCATGGCATCTGGCACCGGCTTGTCAGGGCAGCACTGCATGATGCGTAGGTGGGACCCCCAATGAGGTGCCCAGACGTTATCGCAGGAGCTGAGCAAAACGACCTGCTGAGGGTATGGTGCCCCATCAGCTGACCATGACCTATTGGCCCCACAAAGAGGTGCCCAGCAGTCCTGCCCTCCTCCAGGGCAGTCCTGCCCGCTGTGCTGCTGCCCGCAGTTTTATTAGCACCAGAAATCCATCACCCGGCCACCAACACACAGTGCGCTGTATGAGACCATGCCCTGGCCCACAGAGACTTGTTGCACCCACCTCAAAGGCATTCCAGTCAGCCCAGAAGCCAGGGTCCCGGCGCGGGTCGGCCATGCTGGAGGCGTGCACATAGATGGCGCGGGCGCGGTCGACCTCCCCAAGCCCCCGCTCCACCTTGGCATACCTGCAGATATCACATGCTGGTCAGAGGGGGCTCTGTAGGCATGGCAAAGTCTTGTTTTGATAGTCTCTGAAACCTGGGCTGTGAGGCCTGGGCTCTTGGCCTGACCTAGTAACAAGACGTAGGGTTGCTGCTGCACCAGGAGCAGCTTCTGATGTGCCATGGCAGGTAGAGCACTGCACATAACCTCCCAGAGACGCAGCTGGGGTCCTCCTTGGCCTGGTTTCACTTTGCAGCAGACCTGCCAACATGCCATGGCAGATCACAAAGCCATGGTGCTCAGCACAATGCAGAGACAAAAGTCATAGAAGCCGGGCAGCACCCCTGTGGGCAGAGCTTCTTGTAGCAAAGTGGGGCAGCGCACTATCAGACAGAAGACCTTCTGCTGGAAAACACACTAGCAGAGACACGTCACGTGTTCAACCAGCCTGACAGCAGCAGACTGGCGAGATGAACTCCACCCTGAGGCAGAGCCTCTTGCAGCACTGCACAGCCAGGCACAGATGGAGGGCAGCCCTGACGCTGGAATGGACTAACGTGATTCACTGCCTGTTGGCAGCAACTTGGTGAGGTCTTGCCCACCTGAGGCAGAGCTTCTTGCAGTCCTCGTCAGGCAGGCCGTAGGGCTCCTCAGCCTCGATTGCCGACTCATAAATCTCCCGCACCTGCAGGGTGCAAAGGCGTGGCTGCTGGCTTGAGTCTGCAAGAGCAGGCAATTGCAGCTGGACACCCCAGGCGAGGCACCTGTGCCAGGCCATGGCAGCAGAGCACCCCAGGCGAGGCACCTGTGCTGTGAGGCATGAGCAGCCCTGCTCGGCCCCTCTCCAAACAGCTGATTGGCCCCTTGAGACTGCTACTGACATGGCACAGATCCTTGACTTATGGCGCTGAGGCTGGCTGCATACCTTACAACAAGTCATGCAGAACACCTCCCTTCTTGCCAACCTCAGTGAGCTAGCTGGCCCAGACCTGTACAGCATCCAGCATCAGCACTGCGCCTCAAGAAGCATTGCAAGGGCAAGGCACCCATTCTAGGCCCTAAGAAGCCTGGCGGATTCCCCTTTCATCAATCAAGCTTGCCCACTACAAGAGCTGGCGGGCCCAAAGCACACAAGAGCTGGCTGGCCAAGCCTCCAGCCCCAGCATTGCACCCCAATAGGCATTGCAAGGGTGCGGCACTCATGCAGGGCCTTAAGCAGCCCCAAGACTCCCTCATGGAGCAAGTCACCTTGCCGACTCCAAAGAATTGGCTCGCCCGCGAGACAAAGAGGTTATACACCTCTAAACGCTCCTCTGGGGGCACAGTCCTCACAGCTGCGTCATACACTTCCATGCTGCGCTTGGCCAGGCCATAGGTCTCCTCCAAAGCAGCATGCCCCAGGAACAGCTCCTTGCTGTTTGTGGGAGGCGCCTGCAGGCAATGTGGAGGGTAAGCAGTGGCTTTGTCGGGCTCTGCCAGGCAGATGTGGAGTCCAGCCACCCTAGCCCCGCTTGCTGGGCCTGCCTGTGCAATTCATCTCAAGGCGGGCAGCAAGCAAAGCACTACCACACAGCAGGCCCCACAACCAGGCGCTCCACATCCCCAAAACCCACCGCCTCAAGGGCCTGCTTATAGAGGTCACGCGCCCGCTCCAGCTTGGTTCCCTTGTACCGCTCCACGAACTGGGACAGGTAGGCCTGCCAGATGGAGCCCACGTGGGGCCAGCGGAACATCGTGCGGCTGACAGCGCGCTCATAAACCTGGAACGACTCCTCCCACCGCTTGTGCTCCTGCAGCAACGCTCATGAGCAGCCGGTCCAAAAGGCAGCAGGACCCTGGAGACCAGTGTCGCATGTGATCAAAAAGGGCTGTTTCTGCGCTTCACCTCCCACAGCACGTGACAGATGCTCATGGAGGAAGAGGTGCAGCCAGCTTGAGCAAGCAGGATGTGCTCATCTGGCTGTCTCCAGGCAGCGACAGCCCCTGTGCTGCAGTCTGCTGCTCAGCAGCAGCTTGCCTGGGTGAGTGATGCCAAGCAGGATGCCTGGCCACATGCAATGCTGGAGTTTGCCTCACATGTCAACAGGACACCCCTTACCTGGAGGAAGGCGGCATAGTTCAGCACGATCTGAGGCGTGGCCAACTTGAGGTCCATGATGCTGTCGTAGACAGCCTTGGTGGACTCCAGAGTGCCCAACGACTCCTCCAGGTCGCAGTAGAAGGTCCACAGCTTCAGGCTGCGGTACAGGCGTCCCTGCACAGGGCCAGTGCGCTCTGTGCCCTCCGCCTGCAGCATTGCATGGGGAAGATGTGCCAAAGGCTTAGCACAAGGGTGGTTCATGCGGCCCTGCACACCATCACTAGCTTGGCGCCCGCCGCCTGTAGTGCATGTTGACCTCATTGGGGGCACATCCTGGATGCTCATCCAAACAACACAGGTCGTTCGTCAACGGCTTAGCTGCTTGACACCCAGGCTGGTCAACATAGGGCACGACGTGCACATGCTCATCATATCGTCACAGCTCACCCGCCGCTGGCCCAGGTTAGCAGGGGGTGTTGTGGCTCGCCGCAGCAGGTCCAGTGCCCTCTTGAAGTTCTTGTGTCTCAACTCCATCTCTGCCCACTCACACCAGATGGTGGCCAGGTCATCAACATACTTGAAGGGCACCTGCAGCGGCACAGCTCCTGGTTCAGCTCAGGCGTCAGCTTGACCAGGTGCAGTGCTTGACTACTACACAACCAGTTTGCAGGCCTGCTTGTCGGCAGCTCCTGCAGCAGTTGGATTGCGAGCAGGTTGCAGGCTGGAACCTGTTGCATGGGTGGTCAAGGACAACATTTGCAGCACTGGGCGGTGCCCAGTTGTATAGCAACTTGGACAACAGCTGTTGGGGACAGCTCAATGCCCTCTAGACTTGTCCCATGCCCTGCACAGCTGCAGAGCAGATGCAGGTGGGACATGCAACCAGAGGTCATGGCATTATAAAGAGTGGCCAGTGCACGGCATTATTGCAGGTAGCAGTTTTGCACACGCTGCATCCTTACCTCGGTGGCCTTCTCAAATACGACGCGTGCATTGGGAAGGTCCCCGTGCCTCTCATAGAACTTGGCAAAAGCCGTCCACAGGGAGTGCAACTTGCCCACAGCCTGCAGGCAGAAGGCGGACTAGAGATCAGCCAGAGATCCAGAACATTCCCTGCAACAGCAGCAGGAGTGCTACAGGGAACAGAAAGTCCTTCGCCGCCTACAGCAGCGGTGCTCCAGCTAGGCAGCTTGAGATGCGCAACAGTTTAAGTCTGAAGGATGCAAATGCACAGCAAATGCAGCATGCAGGCCCCTGCTGAGCTTGCCTGCAGCCTGCAGCCAGATCAAGTGGTGTGCTGTGCTGGGCCTACGGGTCACAGGGCACAAGAAGGATGGACAAGGGCCCCCAGAGGCAGTACTGTGCTTGCTGCAGGGGCGCTGTCACGCAGGCAGTTGAGGTCCAGCACTTCTGCGTGACAGAGGGACACAGGGCACCCAGCAGGCACCCAGCAGAGCTTCAGCAGCTGCAAATCAGTGGCATCAGTTGCTTGATGCATGCACATGGCAGGTCTGCTGCTCATGTCTCCATGGATGGGTCAACATCTGCAGATGTGCGCACCTGCGCTCTTAGAGTGAATACTCACCTTCTCACAGCGTCACAACTCCACTGCCTGCTGGGCGCCACAAATTGAAAGGATTTGCTGCTGTTGCCTCCACACAAAATCTGCTTGTGATCCTGTTGCAGTAGCGAGTCGACACCCACCTTGTCAGGGTCCACCGTCTTGACTGCCTCGGTGTAGGTCAGGATCTGCTTGGTGGGGTTCCCGGTGAACAGCTTGACCCGCTTGTGCCACTCATGCACCGCGTGGGGGTTCTGGCGCAGCATGACGCTGCTCAGCAGCTCTGGACGCCGCTCAATGAGGTGCTCCAGCCGTGCCAGCCTGCGCATCAGCACAGTCGGTGTTCACACACAGGGTTCAGTTCAGGTGCTGTCAGGCCTTACGAGACAAAGATAGGGTTCCAGGTGCAGAACGCCGACCTGCACAGCCACAACAAGACGCAGCATTTGGGTTAGGTCTATATCAGTGCGGCTTGCAAATAAGCCCCTGCTGGTGCTGCTCGGGACTGCCATTCACACAGGTGCGCCAGCCTGCACAGGAGCAGAACGGGTGTGTACTTGCAGGAGTAAGGGCTTGCACAGCATGTACCAAAGGCTGCTGTGAGGCTTGCCATAGAGGCAGATTGCTTCAGGCGGAGGACGCCGGCCTGCACAGCGCAAAGAGGATGCAGGCAGAGTGAGAAAAGTGCCAGTACAGCTGCACAAACAAGCCCCTCCTGGTTAATCTTGAGGCGCCCTCTGATCAGGTGATATAGGTGGACCAGCCTGCACAGCACTACAGCCGGGCTTTGCCAGCATGACCATTGGAAGCACGGCACAGCAGGCACGCATCAAGCTATGGTGCAGACTGCCACAGAGAGGCTGCCAAGCCTGCAGCTAAGGCGCAGCATTGATGGTGCATGCTGTCAGCCTGCACAGTACAACAGGCTCAGACCCATCAGTCCAGCAGGGTCAGATGCTCCGGCAAGACAGCCTTCAGACACCCTGCTGTACGCACATGCACAAGCAGTCTAGGGCTGTCAGTCAGGAACTCCAAAATAACCTGTTACTAAGATGGGCCTACACAGTGCAGACTGCACAGTCCAGTCTGACAGGATGCCTGTGCAGCAGCAAGCCCATTGTGGCGCTCTACTTGTGACATGTTGCCTCGCCCAAAGCTGTTGCAGCAAGCAGCTTTGCACCTGAGAGCTGAATGACCCCACTGCCACCATTCAGCGCACCCACCACAGAGAGCTTGACATACATGCTTGGCTGCAGCAGGGGTGGTGAGCCTGTATCTGAGCTTGAAATGTTGCGCATCACTGTTCAGCAGTGCACAATGCCCCACATGATGCAAAGGCCTTACAGAGCACCAAGTCAGTGCTGCTCTTCACTGCAGTGCTGTGCCTGCACCTTAGCTCAATGTCCCGCCCATCATCGTTCAGCAGGAAGTCCTCCCCGTCGCCCTCGTCCTCCTTCTGCTCCTCTTCTGTCTCGTCCTCAGGAGCATTCTGCAATACCACTGCAGCCTCAGCAATCATTTTGCAAAGAAGCCTGTGTATTGCAGAGCCAATGGAATTATGCCAGCCCTGACAATGAGACCACATCAGCTGCCAGCCTCAGACGTGGAGCATCTGTGCTACCAGGCAACCCCACCGCAAGGGCTGGCATGCCAGGCAGCACCAGAGATGAGAGCACAGTCTGCGTGCTGTGGCGGAGCAGACCCAGCAAGGAGCGCCTAAGTGCACTGTCTTGCATGCAGAGCTGCCGCCTGCAGGTGCTGAGGATCTACAGTGCTGTGCATGCTCAAGCAAAATGTGCGTAAGTTGGCTGCCCAGGTGATGCAGCATCCCTACACTCCCCTCCCACGCAGCCATCCTGCATGCAGCCAGATTGACACAGGTGCAACAGCCCTGCTGGCATGTCTGCTAATACTAACAACAGCTTCTCAGACTCAGCCATCTTCTATGCTGGACTTAGATTCTGTGTGTTGAACAGCAAGCTGAAACTGCGCACAGTGCACATGATGAGGGCTTGCAATGCCTGCCAATACACGAGCCAGAGCCCCCACCTGCATCTTATAGCTCAGCAGGCTGGACTCAAACTCCGTCAGCGTGTCGAAGAGGAGGCTGAAGTCACGCACAGTCACCACCGTGGTCAGCCCCTCCTCATACACGTCCCGCGCTTTCTCAATGAGGCCCCGCCGTATGTAGTAGTCTGACAGGCTGGTCCACAGGCGCCCAACCTGCAGGCAGAGTGCAAAATGAAGGTGTATAAAGTGCTTTTAGCATGCAAATGTCCCTGCAGAATGGCTTGGATGTGATAGTGCGACAGGCTGGTCCACAGGTACCCCAGCCGCAGGCACCGAGTTAGTGATATTGTACACATTGCTTGATGCAAAGCTGTCCCAGCACAAGGAGCTGCAGAAGGTGATTGTCTGACAGGCGGGTCCACAGGCGACTCGCCTGCAGGAGCGTGGTGATGAA
Source organism: Asterochloris sp. CNOR1 (assembly GCA_963969365.1). Lineage (NCBI taxonomy): Eukaryota > Viridiplantae > Chlorophyta > Trebouxiophyceae > Trebouxiales > Trebouxiaceae > Asterochloris > Asterochloris sp. CNOR1. The sequence goes on from OZ017761.1 coordinate 212,248, forward strand.
TGCTGTTGCTTGCCTTAGGGGTGACTTGCGCATGCAGGCAGGCTGGTTGCAGGCCGCCCTCCTGCATGGGGCGAGCCAGCAGCCATGCATCTCACTTGCGCAAGTATCAATTGGAAGGGATGCCACCTCACCCACGCACATTGGATATCCTTGACTGCAGCAAGGCGTCCATGTTGACGCTGTTGATCTCTAGGGCATACCATGGGAGAGTGGCCAAGCAGCCACTGGCAGCCATCCTTTCAGCTCTGCGCTCTGACAGAGGCCAGCTCCACCTCAGACACACAGCCACCCGCACACTCCAACATGCATAGCAGCCCATGCATAGGGACCAGCAAACATGAACAGGCAGCCCACCTCATCTGTGAACTTGCGGATGCCGCTGCGCAGGACAGCGTCCACATTGATGCCCGTGACGTCGCCGGGGTGGCGCGTGATGATGTGGCACAGCTCCAGCCACAGCTGGTGCTTGCTCTTACCCTCCAGGCTGCGGAAGGTGTCCTCATTCACCACCTGGGCCAGCAGCCGAGCAGCCTCACCCCACGCCTCCTGCAAGTGTGAGAGGCAGTGGGCACCTGCTCGCAGCTGCATGGTGCAGGGGCAGACCTCAGGGCTCAGTAATCACCTGTTTGGCAAGGAGCCGACTTCAGGGCTCAGCAGCTACCTGCTGGAGCAGGGAACTAGTGCTGCCCCTGCAATGTGGGCGCTGCATGTTGGCAGTGGCGGTCACAGCTTGCGGAACACAGCCTGGCGGACCAGTGAGAGGAAGATGAGCAGGCAGGTCCGAGGCTTCAGCAGGACATGCCAGGATGAGATGCAGCTGAAGCTGGGCCCCCAGCTTGAGATGAAGTACTTCGTGCAGCACAAGCATAGGCACCCTCAGTCCTGCCGAGCGCTGTCGGGAGAGGTGTGGTCACCTTGTTGCGCAAGTAGGCGATGTACTCCTCCGTGTGCATCGGCTCCAGCTGCAGGTAGCGGCGGTAGATGCGCATGGCTGTCTCTGCCGGCATGCCATCTTGCATCACAAATTTCTGCAGCAAAGAAAGGAAAGAGGTGTACAGATGGAGTGCACAACAGGGCTCATGCAGCAGTGCAGGGTGAGCTCGCTCACAGTTGCGGTGCCGGGAGGCGTTCAGCCCCAGCATCAGGAAGGTCTGCAGGACAGAGCGACCATGCAGGGTGAGGGGAAATCGAGCATGAGCCGCAGTTGAAGCTGCAGAAAGGGCCAAGTCAGACCTGACAAGGGCTATAAATCTCCGAGACAACAACCTTTGCAGGGCAGGGCAAGCAGGTTGAAAAGGGCAAAACACGCAGCTGCATGCATCTCCATGTCTAGCAGCCATGATGGCCTGGGTGCAGGCAAGACCATAACAGCTTCTGAGCTGCACTGCTTGCAGTGTCCTCAGCACAGGAGCCTGCCCTCCCCGTCACCCGGCAATACACACTCACCAGGTACAGTGGCCACACACGATCGTGCTGCGTGATGGGCAATGCCATCAGCGCCCGGTCAAAGGCCCGCCGCGTGTGGGTCAATCGGTGCTGTCCAACCAGGAACTCAAGGTAGTCCAGCCAGATGCGGGGCATCTTGTGCATGGAGACCAGTGCGCGGTCAAACGTGTGGTTCAGGGCTGCCACCGCTGGGTGGGCAATGGACAAGCCACGGACAGCTTCCAGGCGCTCTTTCAGATACGAATTCCACAGCTGCAGCAGGGGCACGAGTGCAAGGGTATGACACCACCCAATTACCATAATGCACATTAATGATGATGCAAGGCACTGCAGGCTTCCTGCTTAGATTTGGGTGCACAGCAGATGACACACACAAGCCGGTCACACAGCAACAAGAGCACTGGGATGGGCACATCCACAGACGACCACCCTGCACACCTTGTAGCTGCCTGGCAGAGCCTTCAGCGCGCGCTCGTACAGCAGCGTGCGCCGCCGCACAGGAGCCTTCTGGCGTACCTCCAGATAGCGCCACCACATGCGCAAGCTGTAGGGGTTCCTCAGCAGCTCCTCTTCATACAGCAGGTCATCGTCCTGCAGGCATGGGAACAGCAGGCTGGACAAGGCCCGAAAGGCTTGGCATGGCTGCAGGCGCTGCAGGAGGCCACACTGTACAACCAAGTCTTCCAACGATACTGGATCAGGCACCGCACAGCAGGGTGCAGCCAGACAGTGTTGCTTGCTGAAAAGTTGTTTGGGCTGAGGTGACTGTCCCTGTGGCAGGATTAGCCACAGCATTGGGGATGTGCTGCCTGCAACAGACCTGCGGCATGAGATCCTCCAGCAAGTTGCCACCATTCTGGGTGGGGACTGTGAGGCCTGGTGCCATGGCAGCGTTTGCTGATGGCCTGATGTGCTTCAACTGTTGAGCTGCTTCAGTGGGCCAGATCCAGACGTGCTTGCAACACAGACATCCCCATACGGGCTTCAGCACCGCATGTAGACGCCGAACCGGAGCCGCAGAGTACAGGCCATGTCCTAGGTGTGAGCAGGTCTGGCTTAGACAAGAGGGCACTTGAGTTGTTATCTCGGACTGTTGACCACAAGGCTTGGGACGACTTACTTCGCTGCATAATGATGCTGTGAGCACCAAAGACACCAATCTAGGGCCTCCTGCAGCAAGAGATGTTCATTAACTCGCCATAGAGAGCCTTTCACGATGAAGAAAGCCGAGGCCAGTGCTTCATCACTGACAGGTGGTTGTTGCAGGGTCTGGCCAGCAGCCAAGCTAAACTATGCATGGCATGCACGACATCACTGCTGTAACCTTGACCCTCATCGTTTGCATTCTGCTGCTACAGTGGAGCAATCTGCAGCCATTCTGGGCCGGCTGGAGAATGTCCACAACGCCAGGGACCTGGCGTCAGCCAGCTCCAAAATTGCTCCAGGCATGTATCCCGTGCTATGCATACTGAATCAGCTGGCCGTCCGTGCCTGATGCAGTCTCATGTTGCCTGCAGGCCGCATCGTGCGCTCTGCCTGCCCCACAGGCGCCAGCCAGGCAGATATTGAAATCTTTAGACAGCAGCTAGGGATCACTCACCTGGTGGGTGGACATGTTAAGCCTAATCCTACCTGCGTGGTGCACCAAAGTGCCAGCTGCTTGCAAGCAGAGATCCAACTCACACGCAGGTGACCCGACCTTCACATGCTTGGCTTCAGGCAACTCCATGCATACAGGTCCTAACTGCAGCTCCCAAGACATGCCTTGACCTTTGCTGTTCACTGTGTGCAATACTGTGGCGAACCCAGGGCAGTGCCTATGAGGCCAGCAGCCTGTTCAGGCTGTGTCTCATTCCTGCTGCAGATTGATCTTCGCAGTGACCAGGAGCGCAAGCTTGACAAGCAGCCCCTGCTGCTGGAAGGGGCTGAGGTCAGGACTGTCAAGAGGAACGGGCGCATGGCTGAGGTGGGTCAGCTGCATGCCTGTCTGTGCAGACAACTTTGGCAGGAGCACAGGGCATCAGCTTCGTTCTTTCTGGTGCCGGCTGTCTGCACTGGCAGTGTGTGCAGCAGGCCAGCATGACGGCTGTCAAGAGGCTCTCCTGTACACTTGCCTTCTGCCTGCATCTGGTGTCTGTGTTGATATGCCTGGCTACCCACAATCAGCACTCCAAGCCAGCCCCACTGCCTGCTGCTCGTACTTGAGGCTGTGTGGGAAGGCAGTCTGCATACCTTGCGCCAGAACAGAGAGCTTGACCTTTGCTTAGCATCAGCGCACGCGCAGAGGCGCTCACACCTTGCATCTACGCTGCTGGCCTGGCCGATGCATGTGCTGTCAGCAACTCACTGCCTGCCCTGCAGACAGAGGTCTTCCAGCCAAGTGGCAGCGCAAAGGGGACTGAGCCCCTTGTGGTGCACCATTGCTCCTTCGTGGACAAGTACGCAGCTGCAGTGTAGCCCTGGTCAGCTGCAGAGTGTCATTGTGTCACTGATCTCGCATGTCGCAGCTGCATCAGGTGTGCGCATCTGTAGCCAGGCTGACGGGAAGCTGCCTGATTGCTTGCATGGCACGCCTTCAGCAGGCCGCTGCAATGCCATGTTGACTCAGATGTGTCTGGCTTGACCAACTGCCTCCAGCTGACTTGGCTGTATACGACCAGACTACCTGCACCAGGCAGGATGGCTGCAGCATTTTGATCCAAGCGGGTCCCAAGAACTGACGTCATGGGCCCAGGCCGCTGTTTCCAGTGAAAGGCACTCACGGGGATGTGACACAACTGCCCTGGTGGCTCACATGGCATGATGCCCCTCAGCAATGCACTGCGGCACCTTGCCTGCCACTGCGCAGCCTGCATGTGACCTGCAGCCAGGCTGTCTGCTGTTTCAGCGGACTCGTTGCACCTCATCCTGCCTTCGAAACGTCGGGAAACTTTCAAGCAGGAGGCTCACACAGTGCAGCCTGCTGCTACAGAAACCGATACTACCAGGCCATGATATGGCACATGCCGTACCTCACAACCGCATATGCATTGGTCACCCGCTTCATCAATGAGGACTGGTCAAAGGCAGCTGTCATCAAGTGAGCTGGGGTTTGGTGTCAAATTTCAGGGCGGCGGCCTGATGCCAGATAGGGGCGTGCGTGTCAGCTGCTGCAATGTGGGCAACTGTCTTGTGCCTGCTGTCAGTTGAGTCAAAGTTTGCCTTGCTGCCAAAGATGTGCTGTCTGAGATGCTGCCAGAGCAGGCTGCCGCAACATCCTGCTGCAGTGTCATTCCTGCTGCTCTTGACAATTGTCATGTCCTTTGCGTTCCATATTAGTTGCTGTGAAAGACCCTCTCCCCCAGTCTGGGGTTCACCACTCAGCCTTAGGTCTCTGCTGCAGCCAGATCAACATAGGGGGCCTGCCCTTGATGTACCATTGCTTACTTGACATTGCTGGTGAGCTTTTCACCAGGAAGGCTCCTCGTCACCGCTGTGTGGTCGCTTGAGCTTTGCCGGGCGAATCCGCCAGTCTGTTGAGTGCTTTGTGGACAACTGGTGCCTCATGTTATAAGTCAGCGCATGCTGTTAGACGTCCCACTTGGCTGGCTCAGCTGATTGCTGAAGACTGAACTTAATTGCAACATCTGTCTTGGGCCAGCAGCATGTGACCCCACCTGCTGTTAGCCAGAGATGCCTTCTATGCAGCAGGGCAGGCTGCTTTGGCAGCAGCACATCAGGAGTGCAGCACAGGCCCATTGAATTAGATTAGAGCCCCAGATGCTGCTTGCAGCGGGTGTCTTCTGTGCAGCTTGAGGCAGGGGCTGCCTGCCTGATCCAGTGCTGCCATGCTGCAGGTCCCGAGATCAAGTATGCTCTGGAGGTGAGGACTGCCCCTGCTGCCTGCCTGAAGTCTAGGCGGCTGCAAAGTCTGGCTTGGGCAAGCATGCATTGTGCCTTTGGCATTGGGCCAGCACTTGCATGCCTGCCAGCTGTTGACTGACAATTGGGAGTTGTTGTGAGCCTGCCTACTGTGCACAGGAAGACCACACTCAAGGCCACTATGTCTTGTTTGTGGCTGGCAGTCTTGCAGCTTGCTTGCTGTGCCTTTTCAGGTCATGAGGGAGGCATGCTGGGGCAGACAGTGCCGGGGCCTCAGCTTGCCTGCTGTGCTGCTGCAGACCATCACAGAGGCAGCTGAGGCAAACAAGGCCACCCTGTTCTTCTGCAAAATTGGAAAGGACCGGACGGGCGTGCTTGCTGCCATGGTGCTTAGCTGCTGTGGGGCCACGCGGCAGGAGATCATTGATGACTATGTAAAGTGAGGACCCACCATGATTGCAGGGCGTTGTGAGCATCTTCTCAAGCAGTTTGCCTCGCCACTACCATTCTGGCATCCTTGCAGCACAACACCCTCTACACGGTGCTGCGGCTGTGCATTTTCAGCTCACCTTGGCACCAGATCGGCATCCTCTCAGTGCCCTGGCAGCACATTGCCCCGCTCGCAAAGCACCATCATAGCACCTTTGCTTGCGTGGATCACCTTCACCGAGCACCAGATGATGCAAGAGTGGCTGGTTCTGGTGCCTGGACGGCGCAGCTTTGCAGTCTGTCTTAGCCATGGTGCATGCAAGCTTGGCTCAGCTGCAGGCCATGTGCCTCCCAGGCAGGAGACATTGTCTGGGCAGGCGGCTGTCCAGAGGCCATCATCGTGTGCCGCTTTGCAGCGGGGGTCACACAGGCACCTTCGATACCGATGTGACAGTGCACCGCCACTGTGACTCAGTTCACAGATGCTCGAGTCTCTGCTGCCGCCTGCGGGGAGTGCTCACACAGGCATTGATGTTGATGGGTGCTGACCAGGCTGGATGCAACAGGCCAGGCTGTGACCTGCAGGTCTGACGATGTGCAGGAGGCCGCTGCAAAAGTGATCAAGCATGAGAAGGCTGTAGCCAGGCTTCTTTGTCAAGATTGGATTCTGATGCCTCAGCTGCTGCCTGCAGGTCTGCCAATGTGCAGGAGCTTGCTGCGGAAGTCATCAAGCTCCTGCTTATCGAGCTTGCTGCGAAAGCCATCAAGCGTGAGAAGGCTGTGGCCCAGGTGGGATGCTAAAGGCCTCAGCTGCTGCCTGCAGGTCTGACCAGGTGCAGGAAATTGCTCTGGGGGGCATCGAACATGACAGGGCCCTGGCCAGGCTGGACACCGTAAAGTTTGCAAAGGCGCCGGCAGAGGCCATGGCGCAGACTCTGGACTACCTTGATCGCCGCTATGGCGGCGTCAAGGGGTACCTGTGCGCAGTAGGCTTTAGAGCGGATGCCCAGAATCGGCTGTTCAGGGCGCTGAGTGCGCCAGTCCGCTCTCCTGGTGGACCAAAGCTCTGAGGAAGGGGGACCCAGTTTGGCTGTGATCGCTTTGTGCTGCCAGCCCTTGCTGGCCTGCTGTGTACGGTGCAGAGTTTGGCCCCCATTCTCTTCCCTCCTGTTCCGGACAATCCCTGTTGCATCACAAACTTACCTGACATGCCCAGCTTCTGAAAGACCGCTTGACCTCATTCTGGCATATATAGACATGTGTCTGCCCGTAGTGAAGTATGAGATGCACTGGAACAGATCACAACAATGCCTTGTGAGGAGCGCGTGTCCAGTTCTCGACTGCTGCCCAAAAGACATTTTGGATTGAGAGCTAAAAAGAGGAGTGGTGCACTCGAGTGCCTGCGGAGCTGAAGGCCTGTCAAAAGTTGCGCACCATGGTGTCGGGAGTCTTGACCTGCTCTGATCACCGAGTTTGGCACAGTCATGTCATCAACAGTGGCTATGCGAAGGTGAATGAAGCTGGTGCTACCTTGTCATTGCCTGCCAGAGCTGAATGACTCCAACAACATTGGTGTTATGTAGGTACCTCAATTACAAACATGTCGTTGTCGCCACTGGAGAGCCCCTAGACCAGGCGCACAGTGGAGGTCTGCGAGTGTTGCCAGAGATGCAGCCCAGAGCTGCAGGACTGGGAGGCTAGCAGTGTGGGCTGCAGCAACCACAGATGCACCACAGGTACCATTAGGCTTTGTGGAGCCGTTGCGATGTGCCTTTGCACCTTAGCAGTGTCCTGCAATGGCCTCTGGGACCATCAGGCTATGAGCTCCATGTCCTGCACAGGCTTTACTGGGTTCTCATGCGGCAGCCTGCTGCACAGACAGGTCGCCTTCACCCACACAACCCCTCTAGAAACTCCCTTGATGATCCAGGCAGGGTGCCTTTTGAGGGTGGCCACCCCCGTCTCTCTGCAGGCAGTGTGGCAGGTCTCAGTCAAGCAATTGAGCTCCTGAGGATTCCTGGGATCGTTCCCTGCTGTGGGGCAGGCCATCCCTATGTTGCAACAGCGCCCACTTCGGTGAAGTCAGCACTTCCGGGACCACCCTTGCTGTTCCTGTGCAGGCCACAAAGAAGTCCTCATCTATGCCGTTGTCTTTGTGCTTCAGCATCCAGCCGGCGATCTGGACTGCAAGGCATTATGGCGCATTTTACTGACCTGTAGGTCTTCACAGCTTGTTGACTTGGTACGCAGTGCGGCAGGTGTCAGTTGCGCTTGCAACCATCCATCTGGAGTTGCTGGCTGGCAGCCCAGACATGGGCCTCTATAGCGCACCAATATAACCTTGAGATGCATGCTACAGCAACTCTACGCTGTCTGTGCAGGCAGCCCAGCAAGTGCCAGCATCCCCTGCCGCCACCGCCTTCGAGCAGCTGGCAGCCAGCCCCGACCGGCGCTATGTCATGGTCAGTGGGAAGGGCGGGGTGGGAAAGACCAGCCTGGCAGCTTCTCTGGCAGTCAAGCTGGCGCAGGCAGGGCACACCACGCTGGTGGTGTCCACAGATCCTGCACACTCCCTGTCAGACTCCCTCGATCAGGTGGGCTTCATGGTGCTCACGGCTCAGCCAGCAGGGCAGCTGTCAGACTTGATTGACCAGGCATGGGCTGCGCAGCATGCCCATTATAGGCTGGCAAGGCTGCTCTCAGAGCACATCACACTGGTGCAATTTCCAAGTCGCCTCAGTCCCTGTCAGACTCACTTGCCCAGGTGGGACACATGCCTGATCTTTGCATGGTCGCTCTGTGAGGCCCCAAAATGTGACGACCAGGCCGCGAGGCTCGGAGGCTTAGTGACTTGCTGGTTCAGGCAGGGCACAGCACACTGCTGTCCTTCACTCATCCAGCACACTCCCTGTCAAACTCTCTCAACAGGTGGGCTTGGGGCCTTCAGAGGTGTATTGTTGTAGCTGTGGCACAGGCTGCATAGCAAGGCAGCAACGGCACTTGGCAGCATGCTGTGAAGCTGCCAAACCCCCTGCCTTACTGCACCCTCCCCAGCTGCGCTTGCAACTTCAACCTGGCATCAACATAATATGAGACAAGACAAGTTTGATCCAATTGCAATCCTCTAGGGCTATGCATGGGAACCATCCTTGTTGCTGGCAATAACGTTGCACAGCTCAGCAAATTGGCTGCCCGTATTGAATTACATGACGGCCTATACCTAAGCTGGCCTTAAGTCTTACCGAACATGTTTGCTCCAGGCCGCTTGGCTGCAACGATAGCACAGGAGGGCTGGCTGGCCAGGGCCAACAAGTGTGCATAGCTGTTAAGGATTGACGGTATGCTTGCAGGACGTTTCTGGAGGCCGACCAGTGCAGTTGGAAGGCACAGACTTGCCCGTGTGGGGCATGGAGATTGACCCAGATGAAGCCAAGGAACGATTCAGGGCCAGCAGCGCCAAAGACGGCGGCAAGGTTGGCAGTATGATCCTAATGCAAATTGAGCCCAATCCGACACCGCTCTCATTGGGCTAGGAGTGCAGGGGAAGGTGCAAGATTCGGTTTGCACACACACTGCAACCTCAGGCAAAGCAATTGTGACGCAAGGACGCAAGGACAAGCCAGGTCGGTGGTGTTCGGCACATTCAGCAATCTGGTGTGCTTTGCACCTCTTGCCTACCCTTTGCAATCCATTGCTGGATGGTGGAAAGCAGGCACTTGATGCACAGGGGCCCAGGGAGTCTCTGCAGGGCAAGGTGTTCCCTCCAAGGACACCAGCCAGGTTGCCTGTCATCCAACGCGCTGGCTGGCATCACAGCCAGATGCTAAGCAGGGCTCCTGCTGCTGGCGCATGGCACCAAGGACTTCACAGGCGGCACTGGGCTGGACACGGTGGCCAAGCAGGCAGTGGCCTGCTAGTGGAGATTGCTGCCAGATTGTCATTCAGCAGGATGGTCAGGACCTTCTGGGCATGCCATGCCATGCCATGCAGTAGGCCAGCTCCCTCCTGCTGGTTGTTGAGGCAGCCGGCTTCCCCTGCAGGGCGCCAAGGACTTCATGGGCGGCATGGGCCTGGGCATGGTGGCCGAGCAGCTGACCGACCTGAAGCTGAGTGAGCTCCTGGACACCCCTCCCCCGGGGCTGGACGAGGCTGTAGCCATTGCAAAGGTCAGCTGCAGCAGAAACTGTGTGTGTGTTGCAGGGCCTGCATCCACAGTGCTGCTGGGTAATATTGCTGCACACACCACCCCGTGGGGGTAGATCTGACTGTCACTGCTATCAAAATAAGGGTAAGCGATCTGCACATTGCACAGACGAATTGCAACATGGCCTAGCAGTGCTGTGGATATACGGCGGAGAGTGTCAAGGCCCAGGCGAGCTAAGCCTCTCCCTGTTGCCAAGGGCAGCTTGAGTGGTGAGGGTGTTGGCTGCACTGCAGTCCTGCTGGGTTGTCCCTGGGCCTGCTTGAGGCTGATGTCTTGGCCAGAAATAATTTGCAGCTGGCACAGGCATGGCAACATCTGCCCGCAGGAAGGTGATGGCTGCTCATCTGGACTGTAAATCAGCGCACATATGCTATGCCTGCCTGCGCAATGACATTACTGCCAGACCCAGCAGCAATTGTCCATGAGGCTGCCAGTGCACTGAGCTTGAGACCAGCTTGGTGCAGAGCAGCATGGTGCACTGAATTGCAAGCATTCACAGGCAGGGCACATGAAGCACCAGACTGTTTGGTTCAGGGCCCTGCAAGTGGCGTGGGAGGAGCAGTGCACCTGCTTGAGAGCTGTTGTCAGGGTCAGCCACCGTGCTGCACTGTGACTGCCCCCTCTCCCATTGCTCTGCAGGTGGTGGAGTTTGTGCGGGGGGAGGAGTATGCCCGCTTCACGCGCATCATCTTTGACACCGCGCCCACGGGCCACACTCTGCGCTTCCTCTCGGTGCCTGACTTTGTAGAGGCCAGCCTGGTCAAGGTAGGCGCTTTGGCAAAATGAGCCCTTTCAGCAGCAGTGCCCACCAGGCATTGGTGGCATGAAAGAGAAAGGCTGCGGCACACCTGCGATTTTTTTGTCGTGGAAGATGGGAGTCCCCAGCATGTCATGCGTGGGAGCTTGCGGCGCTGCTGATGCCCAGCAGATGCAGAGAGCGTGATTGTCATACAAGCTGGACATCCATGAATTAGGGCTTACCCTGTTGAGCTGGCTGCTGTGGGTCCCCTTCAAGCAGGTCTCTGTACCTCCCTGGAGCCTCGTGCTTCAAGCGCTGCCAGCATGTCCTCTGGTGTCAGCAGGCTGTGCACCTTCCTTGGGTTTCCCACAGATTGTAGAAGTCAGCACAGTTTCCTGACAAGCTCCCTCTCTGATTGCTGTCACCACAGCAAGGTGTGTGGCAGAGGTTTGTGCACCATTCCATATATTCCTGCAGGTCATAAAGCTGCGCAAACGCCTGGCAGGCGCCGGCGACGCTGTCAGAGGCCTCTTTGGAGCCTCAGCACAGCAGGACGCAGCAGTTCAGAAACTAGAGAAGCTCAGGGTGAGCTGCGTTCAGCAGGGACCAGTCTAAGTTGTTTGCACTCCCGCAAAGAAGCTCTCCCTGGTAGAGCACCCTCTGACAGCTGCCTGCTACCCAGCAATCTGCAGAGCTGCACGAGCGGCACGGCTCGCCCACTGCAGGGTGCATGGCCTGCTGCCTGGCTGAGAACCACGAACCCCTGCGTTGAGGCAGCGTCTGGGCAGCGTGCCTGAGCTAACCCTAAGACGCTGCCTGCTGCAGGACAGCGTGCGCATGGTGCGCGACCTGTTTCGTGACAAGGAGGCCACCGAATTCATCATTGCCACCATTCCCACTGTGCTGGGTGTGGCAGAGTCTGGGCGCCTGCTGCAGTCCCTGAGGAAGGAGGAGATTCCATGCAAGCGCATCATCGTCAATCAGGTGGGGCCTCATCTGTACTGCTGAAGGCCTGCTGGTGGAGGTTGTGGCAAAGGCTCTTCGCCCTTCAGCGCACATCTGCTTACTTACGCCCCTCACTTGTGCAGCCCTTCTGGGTGCAGCTGCCTTGTGAAGGAGGCATCCACTTCTGCACCCTAAATGAGTACAAGCTCCAGATGCAGCCACTTCCATGTGCCAACAGACTTCAGCTGCACCTTGCAAATAACAGAACTTGCCCAACGCCTCACTGATCACACTTTGGCTCCACGCTCATCAAACACCCACTTTCTCTGATGTTCCCAAGTGACAAAGGAGTGCCAGGGTGCCACGCACCTGAGCATGCAGCTCAGCTTTGAGTGGCTATTATGTGCCTCACCAGTCCAGTTGCATATGCAGGGACTGGAGGTGTTCAGAGGCTGCCAGTCGTGTCTCATCAGCCTTGGGCTATCTGCACATGTGACACCCACCCTTTCGTGTTTCCAGGTCATAGGTGAGCGCCAGGAAGCCACCTACCTCAGCATGAAGCTCAAGGACCAGGCCCGCTCCTTGAATATCCTCAGGAATGACCCTGCCCTGTCCGGCTTGGAGCGTCTTGAAGCGCCATACCTGGACTTGGAAGTGCGGGGCCTGCCTGCGCTGACCTATTTTGGGCAGCAGTTGTGGGGCCCCAAGCTGGAGGCCTGGAGCCAAGGTGGGTAGTGTCTTGGTGCAGGGCTTAGGGTCTAGGGCTGTGTCCCAAGGTGGCTGGGCCGATGTGTTGGGGGCCATGCTGCAGGTCTTGCAAGCACTGGCCTCCTGGCTTAGCCAAGGTCAGTCTGCAGACGTGGGTGGGGGCCCCTGCTGGAGGTCCTGTGCTGTGTGTGCTGACATCAGCAGAGGTGGGGTCAGGGCTGGCAGCGCGTCGCTGCTGCTGGACCCAGGGGTCCTTGTGGCAGCGCTCGGCAGGCTTGACGGGTGCAGGGTCCACGGCTGCTCGCAGTTATCACACACTCACCTGCGCAGCAGCCTTCAGTGGCGGGATGCGCAGCCCCCAGGGAGTGCCTGCTCTCTGGCCTGTGCAGGCTGAAGGGGTACAGGGTCTATGCCCACCACGGACAGCATCATCCTCTGGGCATGCAATGCGCTGACAGGCTTCACCCATCAGCATTGTCGACATGGAGGCTTGCAGTCCCCATCCTGATCAAGCCTTGGGTCCACTTTGCAGACCTGCCCAGCCTGGCGGGCTTGAGGGGCGCTGCTCCATGCCCCATGCCGTCAGACATGAGCCTCGCACACTGCAGGCAGCGACTTCAGCTGCTGTGTTTTCTGCCCTGCACAGGATGACCCCAACTGCCTGCTGCAGACCATAGCCCTGCTACATAGCAGGCTGCTGCTACTTGCTGGTGATAGAATTAAAAGCTCTTGCTGGCAGGCATGAGCCTGACATCTGCTGATGCCCTCTGTGCCGCTGCAGGCAGCGAGCGCCGGTACTTCATGCTGGGGGGCAAGGGCGGTGTGGGCAAGACCAGCAGCGCTGCCAGCTTGGGGGCTGGGCTGGCCCGGTCAGGGCACACCACGCTGGTGGTGTCCACAGATCCCGCACACTCCTTGTCAGATTCCCTCGACCAGGTGACCTATCAACATTGTGGGGCTTCATCGAGCTCAGCAAGCAAGCTGGTAGTCAGGTGTTTGTCCAGCTTTGGGCGACACAGGTTGGTGCTATGGGCGGTCTGGCCCCCAGAGCACGCCACGCTTGTGGCTTCTACAGATCCCACACACACCCTGTCAGACTTGCTTGACAAAGAAGCGGGGCCCTAGCTCAATTTTCAGTCTATCTGTCTCTGACTGGTGATCCTGACGTGGTGCCGCACAAACTGGCTGAACCACGCAGGGCTGGTTGCCTGTGCAAGGATGCTTCAAGCCTTGCATTGGCGCTGCAGTGAGGTGTGGGCAGGCCTGCCTGCGAGTGAGTCACCTGTGTGACGCCTTGGAAGCGTTGGGGATGAGCATTGGGACCTTGACATGCTCTCTTTCCTTTCTCACATGGATTCTCTGAAATTTGCTTGCAGACTTCAGGCACGCCAGTGGCTGTGCAGCCAGCCCAGCGCACCTGTGCAAGATATTCACATGCTGGCACAAGATCACAGAAGCGCACTGCTTTGCAAGATACCAGGTTGCAGATCAGGAAGTGATCGCGGAGTCCCGCAACTCAGAGCAGAGGCCGTAAAGTCACATTGGGGTTCTCAGACAGCACTGCTGCACGACTTGTGTGAGTGTAGCGTCTGGTGTTGCCTCACGCTACATGCTCAGGCCCATCCGTGTCAATGTGCCTGACTTGTCTCGCAGGATGTCAGCGGTGGCAAGCCTGTGGCAGTGGAGGCAGGGGACACAGAGCAGAGGCTGTGGGGCATGGAGATTGATGTGGGGGCCGCAGCAGCCGAGGTCCGCAGCATTGGGAAGGCAGATGAGGGCAAGAGCATTGACGATTTCCTGGGAGGAATCGGCCTAGGAGCAGTCTCGGAGCAGCTCAAAGACCTGCGGCTAGGTGTGTGTCAGGGGCAGTCATTAGCATGGACCTAAGCTGCATTGTGTCTTTATTTGGCTGTGCTTGTGGTGGGTAGATGTTGTGAAGGTGTTGTGGCGGGGTGGCAGATTCTGTGTGGTGGTCAGTTCGTGTGAGGCTGAAAGAGCTAAGAAAACGGCTTTAGTGAATGTTGTAGGGCTGGACTGCATGGTATGATCCATTGGCTGTGCTCATGTTAAACAACGCGCGGGGCTGGTGCCAAGCCAGCAGCAGCTACAGGTGTCCATGGGGTATTGTGCTGGCAACGGTGCCCTGGAGGCATCTGGAGCGATTGATAGGTGCCTGGTAGAGGGACAGAGACAATGTGCCATCTGCGGTTGCTGGCTTGTTTTGATTTCCTTTATCCCATACCCTGCTTGCACAAACTGAGCTGTCAGCATGTGCCACGACCTTCAGTGCCCAAGTTGTCCAGGGTCCTGGCGGTAGCCAGAGGTGTGCTGCCTCAGCTTGAGGGGCCGGCACCGCCGCCTGCTGAAGGATTGCTGTTGTGCATCGTTGGTGTAGGGGCCACAACAGCGGGCAGCAGGCATGCCATGTTGTCTCACAGCTGACAGCTGTGGTGGCACTTCTCAGGCCAAGCTTGTGTGCTGTGCAGGGGAGTTGCTGGACACGCTGCCTCCAGGGGTGGATGAGGCAGTGGCCATCTCAAAGGTCAGCGGTGGCATACTATGGCATGCCTGCTGCCTGCATCTGGTGCGCCTTCAGCTTGATTGGGGCTGTGCAGCATGCATGAGAGGTAGTTGCCAGACAGCAGGATGCCTGCTGCTTGCAGCGCAGCAAGCCAACTTGTTCCACTGCGTCAGTCTGCCATGTGCTCTGTGGCCTGCTGGAGCTGTGTAGAGAGGCCATTGCTGCTTCCAAACAAGGGTTCACTGGTATCAACAGGTTGGCAGAGGTGCTTCACAGCCAAAGAAGCTGGGGGACTCATCCCAACAATTGTGCTCACTTGATGTTGACCATACATAACCTGCAGGTTGTCCAAATCCTGAGGGACCCTGCCTACGCCCACTTCACCCGTGTCGTGTTCGACACAGCGCCCACAGGGCACACCCTCCGCCTGCTGACGCTGCCAGACTTCTTGGACAAGTCCATTGGTGAGCACTGTGGCTTTGGGCATGTTGAGGATAGTGGGAGTGCCGCCTGTGGTGTTAACTGGGCTGGCCCCTGCTGCAGGCACCCTCTGTGGGCTGCTCTGGTTTTCTGGGCCAATGACTTTTGGCTTGTTGAGGACAGTGGGAGTGCCGCCTGCAGTTGCCTAGGCCAGCGCCTGCTGCAGGCACCCTCTGTGGACTGCTTTTGCTTCTTGGGGAAATGTGGCCATCTGAGCGTTGGAAGGCTTGTTGTTGTGGCTAAATTCCTGCGTCTGCTCACTCTGCCCCCATTTTCTGAACAAATCCATAGCTCCTCTGGCTTTGGGCTTGTTGAGGGCAGTGGGGCTGCTGTCTGCGGTATGACAGGGTCAGGGCAGTCGAGCTGCCCCATGTTACAGCGAGCATCCTGCGTGGGCTGCTGCTGCCAGGTCTGCTGGTTTGTGCGATGGTGCCTTTCATTGGGAGTGCTGCCACATCTCAAGCGCAAGCCTCCTTTGTTGCTCAGACGTACAGGAGCTATACATCACCTCAGCCTTGCTCTCCCGTGTTTCAAAGCAGTCTGTCGCAGTGGAGGTGGACCCCTGACGGTGTGGCATGCACATGTGCTGCTTGAGGTGCATGTCCTGCAAGGAGCAGCTTGCTAGCAGCAACCAGCAGGCTCTGCCTGCTGCAGGCTGTGCGCCCCTGAACATAATCTATCAGCACATGTCAGGTGCTGCCTGCAGGCAAGATTGTGCGGCTGAAGCAGAAGCTGGCAGACGTGACAGGAGCAGTGGGCAAGCTCTTTGGGCGCAAGCAGGAGAAGGATCCTGCAGTGGCGAAGCTGGACGCTGTCAAGGTCAGCTTTTGTGGCCCTGATGTGACAGGGTGGCAAGCGAGATACGCCTCCATGTGGAGGTCCAGCGGCCATGCCTGAAACCCCCAGAGGGCATGATGACGCAGCTGCTGCCTGCCTGCCGGCACACTGGTCATGAAGCCCCTTTGCATCGAGAGGCACAGCTGATCGCTGTGCCTAACCCCTGCCACGTGGGCAGGCAGCCCCGATGAGGCATTGCAGGCAGATGCGAGAAGCCTGTCATGCACATGAGGGAGGAGAGGGACTTGCGATGTGCATGCGCGGTCTGGCATGGAAAAAGCAATGGCAGTGCTGCTGTTCTGTGATGTACTCCTGCAGAGGCACATGGGCAGGGATGCTGGGCCACGCTGAGGCCTCTGTGGTAATGGGTCAGCTAGGCGTGCTCAGGGGCTCATGCAAAGTCACGGGGAGGCAGGTCAGCTGCACAACAGGGGTCTGAGGCATGGCCCCTGACCTGCTTGCAGAGGAGAGGGGCATAGCCAGCTCAGGCTTCGCTGTGCGCAGCTGCGGTCACGCCTCCAGAGAGGCGGCGAGTCACCCTGAACAGGAGCATGCCTTTGAGGTCACAGGGCCAATGGTCTTCACCCGCTCTGGGGACACATGTACAGTGGTCCCTCAGGAGCATAGAATCTGCTGAGTGGCCTACAGGACAGACTCTGACATTGACCTCGCTCAGTGGCATTCCCTACTGACGCCTGCACCCCTGCCGCCTGCAGGAGCGCATGGATGAGGCCAAGGCCCTCTTCCGCAACGAGAAGACGACCGAATTTGTGATCGTGACAATTCCCACCATCATGGCGGCCTCGGAGAGCGCGCGCTTGGCCAAGGCCCTCAGAGTCGAGGGCGTGCCGGTCAAGACGCTGGTCATCAACCAGGCAAGCTGTCGGAGGGCGGTGGCTTTGCTTGTTGCCGTGGAGTGGCCGCAGTGCAGCCTGGCATCAGGCTTGGACAGCCAGGCCCTCAATAAAGGATGAGGCATGCCATGCAGGCCTGGCTGACATGAGCTTGTCGCATGCTCACGCTGTTGTAAAAGGGCTCATCTCGCCATTGCGCTGCTGCGGCTGCTTTGTTGGGTGGCACAAAGGATACCCTACCCAAATGGAGCCCTCAGTGGAGAGTCTCCTGGTGGAATGCTACCTGTCAACCAGACAAACGCTTGAAGGGAGGTGGCCTTGCATGTTTGCCGCTGAGCTGCTAGGTGCAGCCAGGCATCTAGGTTTTGACAGCATGGCCCTCGCAATGGACGGCCTGCCAGTGGGGACTTTGATGTTTGAGGTTCTCAAACACGTGGGCTTGCTGCGGCAGGAGCTTGCCACCCTTGCTGGTGCTGCTGCTGCTGCTTCTCTGCCGAGGACTTATTCCCCAGTGGGAGCCAACGATCCCAAAGCGGAGGGCACATTGTTAAAAAGTGTCTCCCACACAGGGAGATCCCTGCGAGAGCTTAATTGACTGTGCAAGCTGCCCCGTAATGGCATGGCGTGCCATGTGGCTGATAGCACAGGAGGTGCCTCTCTGTTCATCCGCTCTGGCCATGAGCGCCCTGGACTTCCACAATTGCGCTGAAACATTTGGCAGACTGTAGGGCTTGCAGTCAAGCTGCTTAGCTCTGTCTGTGCACCGGCCTGCAGGTGGTGCAGGCCAATGCAAAAGAGGTGTTCCTGCAGACGCGGCGCAAAGACCAACAGCGGGCGCTGCAGCGCCTCAATGAGGACGCCGGCCTCAGGTGACCTTCTGCTTGTGAGGTCATGGAAGATGTGAACATGCACTGCGGCGCCACCACAATACAGTTCCTGATGTATACCTGCATCCCACGCAGCTGCAGTGTGCTTGCTTGCCTGGGACCCAGGCTGTGGAGGCTGGGCACTCACATGCACTGCAGCCCATACTGTCAGCCTGACACGTGCAGCAGTGTTGTCATCATCTGAGGTCAGCGAGCAGGCACCACATAGATGTGTGCATGTCGTCGCCTAGTGGCAGCAAGCGCATGCCTGGTGGCAGCTGGTCCTATGCGGTGCAGCGCTTGTTGCAACTGCTTTGTCAGTGGCACCTCGACGGCATGCAGGGAGCTTGAAATCATTCTGAGCCCTCTCGTGGAGCTGGAGGTGCGGGGCCTGCCAGCGCTGCAGTACTTTGGGCAGCAGGTTTGGCAGCAGAGCGCAGCGGGGCAGGAGGCCCCTCAGTGATGTTATGCTGCAGGCTGCAGTTGCAAACCATTGGCCAGCTTCTGGCCTAACCCCAAACAATCAATTCATCATTTTCTTAACGCTTGACATAGGCAATCACCAGTGATCGCACAAGTTGCCTGCCTGTCCCCCAACAACCAGATATCACGTGCAAAGATTGGAACCTGGACAATCAACTTATTGCACCTGCAAGATCAACCCTGCTGGCTCACAGCCATGTCTGCTGCCATGACACCAACCTCAGGAGCCTGAGTTGCCAGCAGACTGGAGAGGTTGATACTATGAGCAGGACTCGTCTGCTGATGCGCATAACGTGTACTGATTGTTCAGGCTCCAGAGTGCAATTGCGGCTGTAACAGTGAAAGGATGGAAGCAGGGACCATAGTATGCAACAATGACCTTCCTCTGTATCTAGACCCTGCTTCAAATGTCCTTGTCACGAAACTGGAGATAGATCGTCTCCAGCCTTGCTGCTCCTGGTGGCCCTTCTCCCTGGTATCAAGACAGGCCACGGCAGCTGCTCCTGACACTACTCTGGCTGTCGTTCCGGACCAGGTTCAACAGGAAAACACAGCTCATGGGTCTGAAGTACCTGGAGCTCACTTTAGAGGAACCAGAGGCGCCTGCAGACTCGGAAGGAGACTACTCAGAGGAGGAGTCCTCTAAGTTTTGGCACTCTCCCTGGTCCCGCTTTCAGTGTGACCGCATCTGCATCAGGGAGAGGGTGACAGCAGGGACCCCAGTGCACGTTGTGTTCCACTACTATGGCACGTTGCTTCTGCTGGCTGCTGCCCTGTGTCCATGCCCATTGAGCATGCTGTGACCACTTCCTTCACCAGCATGCTGAGATGCCAGCTGCCCTGCAGACAACTACTGTGACTGTGCAATGGCCTTTGTCAAGCGTCAAGAGGCTGAGGCCTACTTTGCACAGGAGGAGAAGAACACCCTGAAGTGTGTCCAGCAATGGAAGAGCCATTGGAAGGCTGCTGTTCTATCAAAGGAGGATGCATTCCACTGCGATGCGCTGGTCTGGGAGGGCAACGGTCGCACTGGGAGATGGGAGAGGCCAGACAAGGGGGACACCTGGTGGCTCATGACACTGTGCGTGAAGCAGGTGGCGGAGGGCAAAATCCAGACTGCAGAGTCGCATTAGACTTGGGAATCAGACCCAAGTGACAAGCCTCCATGCTGGATGCTCCAGTGTCGCAGGAGCCTAGTCTGCAGTGCCACTGGGCATGGACATGGACATGTACCTGGAGACCCAGAGTTGAATGACCATGATTGTCTGTGTTGTCCTTTTCTCCAGATCTCTGCATATGTGTTTAAGAATAGTGGCATGCACACAACAGAAAACCACAGATCTGATCTGTGAGCCCACTCGTCCTTGTCAAATTATCGATCATTCCAGTCCTATTGCTTGTTCCTGGACTTCTTCTTGCAGTCAAAAGAGGCCATGGCAGCTGCTCCTGACATCATTCTGTGGCTGTCATTTCGGGCCAGGACCAAGAAGACTGGGCTCCTGGGTGTAGAGCACCTACAGCTCACTTTTGAGAAACCAGACAGGCCGACAGACTCAGAAGGGCATTCCTCAGAGGAGGATTCGCCTGTGCCTGCGCACTCTGCCTGGTCAAGCTTTGAGTGCAACCGCATCTGCATCAAAGACAGGGTGACAGCTGGGACTCAAGTGCATGTTGTGTTCCACTTCTATGGCAAGTATCCTCTGGTGGCTGCTGCTCTGTGTCAGCGAGCATAGTGTCTGTCCACATGTCTCACAGCATGTTGAACTGCCAGCTGCCCTGCAGACACCTACTGTGACTGCGCAATGGGCTTCATCAAGCGCCAAGAAGCAGAGGCCTACTTTGCACAGGAGGAGAAGGACACCATAGAACGTCTTGAGCTCTAGAAGAGCTATGCGGAGGCTGCTGTTCTGGTAAAGGAGGATGCGTGCCACTGCGAGGCGCTGGGATGGTGGGACGGGAGATGGGCAAGACCCGACAAGGGGGACAGCTGGTGGCTCAAGACACTGCGGGGTGAAGCAAGTGCCGGAGCGCAACAGCCAGGATGCAGAGTTGCATTGAGTTCTGTTGATGAGAGCCGCATGGCAGGCCATCATGCCGGATGCTTTGAAGTGTTCCTGTGTGAAACACACTTCTGCTTTAGAGTCGTGCAGACAATCACCTCGTCTGAGCTTAGGAATGTCTGGATGCTGAGGCCAACTTAGGCAAGCAGTTCATAAGGGAGCTGGACAGGATCAACAACCATTACCATGAGGCTCTCATCCCTGTGGAAGGTTACAGGATCATTGTGAGGTTACTCAAATGGTAGGATCAGCACTGGAAGGGACTAGCCAAGAGTGCCACCTGGTTGATATGAGCACTGGAGGTTGATAGAGGACCAAAAACTATGGTGAAGGCTGCAATAGAGCCGGTAAAAGGTAGCCCTTTTTGTGCCGCCAGCACTACTACCAGCTGTTACACTACTGGCTGTATTTAGTGACAGATTTCATTGCTGGGGTGGGATCAGCAGTGGGCAAGACTAGACAAGGGTAGCCGCCTGGTGGCCGTTGACACTGGAAAAGAAAGCACTGCAGCCAACCACCTGCTTCACCAAAGGGTGCAATGAAACTCAATTGGTGCCATCACACATGCCACTGCTCAGCCCAGTGAAGTTGAAGGCATACTGCACTGTGTCATGTGTCTGATGCTGTCATGCTGACTGGCTGTGGGCAGCTGCACATAGAGAAATGTCACAAGCAACGCATGTGTTACAGTGTCAGCAGCATCACTGCAGCCATTGAGCCCATGTTCCAAGCTCATAAACGGTGCTGCATGCCCCTTATCGGGTTTCTTGCTGCCATGCAAGAGGCTCTGCAGCTGATTCTGCCAAACCACACTCAACTGCAGCCCTACCAAGCACAGTGGCACAGCTGCCTTGGCCCTGTTACCACATCTTCCCTGCTCAGTGACCCTGATTGCTGCTGAAAGCTACACTGCAGCATGCCCCAGCATCCTTGACTAAGCAGCCATGCAGCTGCCACAGCTGAGCCTGACTGCCACAGGGTCTGGTAAACAGCTGCTGCCTGTCACTGCTGCATGCACACCAATCAGGCTGCATGGCAAGCATCTGAAAATGAAAAATGCTGTATCAGTCGGCAGCTGAATTGTGTGTGCACGATCTATGGCCCAGGCCTTCCTATGGCTGCTCCTCCTGGGCGCAGTTGGCAGCTTCACCCTGGGATTCAGCTGTGGGGCCGTTACGTTTGCCCTGACATGGGGCCCGGTGATTGGAGCCAAGGTCTGTGTCTGCTAAGGCATGGTCTCTGTTCACAGTCTCACGACGTTACCTCTGTCTGGTCCCTGCAGGCCCTGTCCCACTTACGATGCACTGTCATTGGATGTGTGTGCATACTCATTGGCGCCCTGGCGTTCCAGCACCAGGACGTCCAAGCCTATCTAGGCGTTGCCCTGCCTGGCAGCTTCACGAACAAGCCTGACATTGTGAGGCACAGCTCAGACAGCTGCACCTGGTTGGCTGCAGAGACATACCTTGCTCCGTGCCTGCTGCTGCCCTGATGTATCTGCAGCTTCAGGGCCCCAGCTGCCATCAGGGGTCTCACATGCTTCTGGCACCTTGCTCACCTCTCAAGTGGCAGCATGTTGCACGGTGAAGCTTGCAGGGGGCAGGGCACTGCACAGGCTGCTTGTACAGCAGACGGCAGCTTTCATAGTTGCCTGCCGATGCCTTGCTGCTTCAGACCACCTTGTCGTTGGTGGCCGATCTGGCTGAGCGATTCCGTGCGCAGCAGGGTGCATGTGAGTCATGGCACCGCAGAGGCTGCCTGCAGCCTCACACAGCGTGCCATTGCACTGATGCACCGCCGCACTGCAATTGCAGACCATCTTCTGCTGTGTGGCTGCCACGCCTGGTGGCAGAGTCACACACCAGAGGCCATTGCTCAGCACGGCACTGCAGATGTCATGCACACCACCGCAGCCTCACCAGCTTGCACTTGTGCTGAGCACTGCCTTGCTGCTGCTGCACATCAGCTTTCACTGCCTGGCAGCCACGACTTGCTGAGGTACTGCCCGGCTGCAGCTGTGAACCTCATCTGCTGCGTGGCCGCCATAGCATGCAGAGGCACTCGTTTGAGGCGGCTGCAGACCTTCTTGCTGTGTAGCCACAGCATGCTGAGGCACTGCCTTGCTGCTGCTGGCACTGCAAACCAGTCTCTGCTGCATGGCTGCCGCGCAACACGGTGAGGCAGCACAAATGCCGCATGCAGCACCACAAGCCATCTGCAGCCTGCACAGCAGTGTGGTGAAGAGCTGCTGTGCTGCTGCTGCAGACCATCTTCTGCTGCGTGGCAGCCACAGCTGTGAGTGGAGCGGTGCTGGTGTTCTTCGGCTGGCATGGCATCCCTCTGTCGCCCTCCCAGCTGGTCGGTGAGCGTGTCTGTGCACAGCTGATCACCGACTTGGGATTGTCCACGTGCTGCTGGCCACTCAATGTCACCTGATAAGCTGACAGTGTGCATTTGCAGCCTGACTGTGCCACCATGCTGTCCTGCTATGAAGCTGGGCAGCGTGAATGTTAAGCAAGCACGTGTGGTAGGCAAGGCACAATAGGGGCTGTACTCCCAACTGCAGGACAAGGCGGGGACATTGCTCGGCTGTCATCCTCTTTCACTTTTTGAGGAGTACTAGCCCCTCGCCATCCCTACTGCAGCTGCGGCCCTGCTTACCTGTCATCTTCTCTCACTCTTTTGAGAGCACTCACCCCTCGCCATCCCTACTACAGCTGTGGCCCTGCTTGGCACCATCCTGCCCGTGCATGCCGGCGGAGTGCAGTGGGGAATCCGCAACGTGCCCAGCTTCCCCTTTGTCACCGGCGTGGCCAAGCAACTTCTGCTCACGATCGTGTCTCCCCTGTGGGCCGCCATCCTGGCTGCGCTGGCCTTCTTGATCCTGCGCAGTGCCCTGCTCCGAAGGGAGCACAGTCTGCACCTCACCCTGCAGGTGAGGGTGGGTCTGGGGGCTGTGATACTGTGAGGGCTCTTGAGCAGCAGACTGCAGTGGGAAGGAGCACTACCTGAGCCATATCCTGTAGCGTTGCAGGCCCCCATGCTCCTATTTGGCTGGATCTGATCTCGCTAACTGCCCAGCAGCTCTGGCCCAGATGCCAATGCCTGCATGGCCTGCAGGGTATGGCCCTGGTAGCTGAGCCGACCTCTGCCTCAGTCGTCTGCACTGCTGCCGCCGTGCAGCATGGCACATGCCTGCATCACTGCTTATGCCTGCATGATGCCTCTGCCCTGCACATCATTCCCCCTGGTACCTGTGCCGACCTCTGCCCCGGTCTTCTGCACTAGTGCTGCAATGCGTCGCTGCTGCTTGTGTCTGCATGATGCCTTTGCCCTGCAGGCCATGCCTTTGTGGGCTATGCTCAACTTTGTCGTGGTTGCCTGTGCCATGCTGACATGCTTGGCACCGTCCCGGACCACACTCCTGCTATACACTGCGCTCACCATGCACGTGATTCCCCTATAAAGCCTGCCAGCATTTCTGCTGTTGAGCGCCACACCATCCGGCACCTGTCATTCTCACCAACTGGCCTAACTGCGCTGCAGGCCATGCCCTTTCTGGCCACGGTGACCTTTACTCTGGTGGTCTGCACCATTGCCAACATGCTGAGCACAGTTCAGGACCACTACGTGCACGTGCTGAACCTGGACGCCAAAATGGTGATCCTCATCAGCGGCGCGGGCGGGATTGTCTGCAGTGTGGGACTGGTTGCGGCAACGCCGATGATTCACAGAAAAATGGAGGCGGCCCTGCAGTCGGACAACCAGCAAGACAAGCTGAAGGCTTCGGGCAAGGTGCGGCAGCTGCGCACGAAGTTGGCGGGGGGGGTCCGTCTGCAGGCCTCCCGGCAACTTCATGATCTGCTGCAGGCCTGCTTGCAACGGCAGGTGTGGTGCAATCGCTCTGCCGCTGTTCAACTGCCTGCAGCAGGCTAGCATGCACCAGCAGGTGGGGAGTGGCTGCTCAGAGGCCTTGCTGCTTGGGAAGGGATTTGCTGAGCTGGTCGCACTGATGCCGCTGATCCGAAGGCGCAAGGAGGCAGACATGCAGCCAGACAGCCAGCTGCACGCCAAGGTAAGCAAAATGCAGCTGTGTGCATGTGGGGGAGGTTGCTCTGTGCTGCCAGCAGTGCTTCTCATTGAGGTGCAGCAATTGTGGACAGGCAGAAGTCTGAGGCAGAGATCATTTATATTCACAGAGGGCTGGTCCTGCAACTGAACCTACCAGCTGTATGCCAGTGTTGAGGGCCTTGGGCAAGGTCTGCATGCCGATGGGGCTGCCTGTGCTGCAGACAGTGCTATGCGTCAAGACGCCGCGGCTGTAAGCATGTGGAAGGCTGAGAACCGGATCACAAACGTCAGGGCTGGGCTGATCTGCAGCTAAGGCAGCATGTAGCATGCAGCTCTATGTTGCCCTGTGCATGGTGGGCCCTTGCAGGGGGACCGCATGCCATACACAAGGCCTCTGCCAATGCGCAGCAACTGGAGACACCCGACAAAGGGCGCACTTGCAGACACGAAGGTGGCTGTGCAGTCATGGAGCCTGCAGCAGACTGGCTTGCAGCGGGTGGGGTGCGGTGGCATGGGGTCTTGCCGCCCAACGGTAAAAGAGCGTCAAGGCCCCCAGAGTGCCTGTCTGCAGCATGTGATGAACAGCTGCCTGAGCAATTGGACGAGCTGGGCCTGGACGTCCCAAAGGGAGCGTCCTTACCAGTATGCCACTTGTTGACGCCTGCGGCATGCAGAGGCACAGCTGAATGCCCGTTGGCCGTGCTGCATGAAACTGAGGTGCAGCTGCCTGAGCAGCATGAGGTGCTTGGCAAGCTTGCTGAACGCTACCTTGCAAGTCCTGAAGCAGTGCATGCAGCATGCAGAGGCGCGTGCTGCTCAGGCCTCGCGACTGGTGCACCCCCCTATGGAACCCTGTGACATCACGCTGCAGAACATTGATGCAGGGGACCAGCTGCCCAGGCATGTTCGAGGAGATGGGTACCCGAGCTACTTGCACAGGGCGGAGGCGCAGTATGTGGAGGGGCTTGACTGCATGCTCCCTCCGGGGCACCATTGCCACCTGCTAGGAGAAGCTGAACTGCAAAGACCACTGCTGCCTGCAGAACATTGAGGAACGGCTACCTGAGCAGTTTGAGCATCTAGGCCTGGATGAGACGCCAGAAGGGAGCGCGCTCAAGACCACCACCCGCTTTCTGATGCGGTTCTTGCAGCATGACGTGCACGCAGCAATCCAGCAAGATAGCCGGCTCAAGATCATGCACGGGTCGGCTGAGGTGTTCAACCAGGACACAGAGGCGTGCTTCCAGAAGCTGTCGGTGAGACTGCCCACCTTGCTTGCCTGCGGGGCCAGTTGTAAACGCTGGGTGGTCAGGAGCAGCCTGCTTTCGACCCCTGCTGGATAGCCCATATCATCCCTGCTTCATAGTGTACGTCAACTTGAGGGCTGACCGGCGACTTGCAGCAGTGCCACATTCCAGGCATGCTTCTGTTCCTGCTGATCACTTGGCAAGACAACATGCCACTTCAGCGTGGTGGGTCCAGTCTGAGCTGTGGAGTCTCCATGAGGAGGCCTGCTTTCAGCCGCTGCCGCTCACCAGCAACTGCTGGTGAGCGCTGCAAAGTGTGGTGTTGTGGGTAGTCTCCTCCTCTGTGAGGAGGCCTGCTTTGCTGTTGGTGAGCAAGGGCAGATGTGGTGGCAGCCAAATGTGGGGAGGACCCTCAATGTCCGCAGAGGCTCGCTGCAAGCGTTCAGAGGGCTTCTCAAGTGTTGCAAGCTCTGTGCACATGTGCTGGTACTTTGGGACATCTGCTGTCTGCGTGTCATGAGTTTCAACGCTCACTTGTTTGGCCAGACATGAGCTGAGTGCTAGCACATGTATGTGTGGACATGCAGAGAACGACTTGATATGCTGCCTCTGTGCCAGTCAGAGTGCTGGCTTGCCAGCGGACCCCACTTTGGGTTGCCGGTCCCATCACCAGCGCCACCTCCTCGTGGTGATGTGCAGGTCCTATTGGCAGCCACCCTGACGGTGGTGCAGGGCGCTATACTCATTGGCTCGGCTGCTGGCGCCTATTCGCAGGCAAGCGCAGGCGGCTTGTTCTAGAACCTGTCCTGAGTTCTGTCCACGGCAAGAGCACCTGTTGTGCTCACCTCTTGCTGAGAAGCTTGCTGCTATTGAATGTTGCAGCACTGGTTCCTTGTGGGAGTGCTGCATGGCTCATGCCTGGCAGGAGTTCATGCTTGTATTGGAAGCTTATAGTTTGGCCCTCTCTGTGAGCAGCACGCAGCACAATTTGATGAGGTGTGTTGGCGCCATGTCTGAAAACCACCCTGTGTGGTGGCCATGGAGGTCTTTCACTGACACACACGACTTGCAAGAGGGCCAGCTTGCTGAGATCAGCCCGACTCAGTCACAGAAATAAGGAGTTG
Source organism: Asterochloris sp. CNOR1 (assembly GCA_963969365.1). Taxonomy (NCBI): domain Eukaryota; kingdom Viridiplantae; phylum Chlorophyta; class Trebouxiophyceae; order Trebouxiales; family Trebouxiaceae; genus Asterochloris; species Asterochloris sp. CNOR1. Next base: position 239,123 of record OZ017761.1, read on the forward strand.
TAGTGACTCTGCAGGCCATTCAAGTCTCTTTTCTGGACTCAGTGCCAAACGATCTGGTAATCCCCTGGGGCTTTGGGTGTGTTCCGGCTGTGGCCATGGGGGTGGGCACCGTGTTTGGCAGCCAGCGCATGACAACCACCGTCGGTGCGTTCCCCATCAAGCTTGCCTGCAATCCTCCTTTGATTTTCCCATGTCATCCCTCAGCTTCATACCATGAGGCCTCTTGCACCGCATGATTGTGAGACAAGGCATGCCTCAGGCCCAGCCCTAGTTGAGCACTTGTTGATGTGGAGCTTCAGTGTGGCTGCACTACCACAAATGCCATGGGGCAATGCGGAAGACTGCTGCTATGGCTTGTAACTGCATGACCACCGCAGTTCGTTGCTCGGAATGCGCAGGCTGTTGCTTGTTGCTTGCTTCTCCTGCGTAGCTGAGAGGGGTGCCATAGGGAAAAGTGCTGCCCTGGCCTATCACCGGTGTACCACACAACAGCCTCAATCCATCTGGCTCTTGTGTTTTCAGGCGTCCGGCTGATGCATTTCACCCCAGCTAGAGCTTTTGCAGTCCTGACGGCCGCTTGCCTCTCGCGCATCACTGCCAACGCCGTCAACATCTCACTATCCCACACATACGTCCAGGCGAGTGACCGTCCCGCTGCTCTCGCCATGCAACAGCACTTGCACAGCATTGCACTCCTGCATGTTTGTGCCAGGGTTTGCATCTACAAATTCTGCTCCGAGGCTGTTGCCTGCGCCTGCCTTTGCAGCAGCATCTGGGCACCTGTGGCGCACGCAAGCTGCATTGCAGTGCGCATGCTGGAGCTGCGTGTGTTCCTGCAAACCAATGGCGTGCTCATGCTGGTCAGCACTGCACCACCCAAGTCTCTGTCCGAGCACTGCACCCTAACCCTAACTCACCTGGCAGTCTCAGCACCCTGGCCGCATGGGCATTCTGAGCAGCAGTTTGAGATGGCTGATGCACACTCCAGCCTCCTCATCCTTTTCAAGCCCACCAAGCTGCTTGTCACCCATGACTACTGCTGTGCTGTGGCGCCATCTCTATAGAGGGCGTGAAAAGGAGCTCAGAGTTGTAAAAGTCATGTGTGTTGTTGCTGCTGCAGCTGGGCGCCATCTTAGTGGTTGGTGTTCTGGACGGGAAGCATGGCTTCAACTTCTCGCTGCTTGTCAGGATACTGTCCAGTCTGCTGCTGGCCTGGCCCATTGTTGTGGTGCTTGCAGCTTGTCTGGTGGCCACGTGAGTGCTGGCTGCTGACATGCTGTGCAGTGCCCCATCTTGGCTCCCTGCTAGCCTTTTCCCAGCCTGGCATGTGGATAAGGCGACGGAGTGCCGCTGTTGCTGTCTCTGCCTGCTGCATGCCTGTTGCAAACTTGGTCCAGCAGCATGCTGGATCGGCGGGTTGCCATGGCGCTCACAGCTGATGTCATGCCCGCGTGCCAGCCCCAGCCTGCCAGAGTTGCCATTGTCTCAGTTGTTGTGTTGGTATGGGCGCTGGCTGCACTACTGGTGACTATAGTGCTCACCTGGCCTGTTACTGCCTTGGGCAATCTCATTGGGGCTGCCCTAGCTCAACGCTGTGTGAGCCTGGCTTTTGTGCCTCCCAACATGTCTAAAAATCCTAGGAAATGGTCGTAGACTCACTGCATCAATGCATCTATGTGCCTGTTGCTTGTGCAATGGCTGACAGCTCTCTCAAGCAAGCCTGCCGTTGCATGGCCTGACTGACTGTCCTGGCTGCTGCAGTCAGTGTGGCAGGTGCCTGAGCGCTTGTTGCGCCCTTCTTCATATGCATTATGACATCTTGAGCTTTGTGATGGCAGTATGTGAAGGCGCTGCACCGCCTGCAGGGTGGCCTTCTGGCCCAGTAGCGTGGGCATCCAAGATTTCGACACTTCTCTGGCAGCCCTCCACTTGTTTCTTAGTGTTGCCGACAACGCAACAGTTTTTGCCAAGGTAGAGCGCGGACACGTCTGCTTCGCTGGGAGTCCCTTGTGCTCAGGCTGCAAGATCCTGCCTGGCATCTGGTGGTTGCAGGCCCAAGCAGTGGCCCTTCTGAACTCAACAGCGGAGCTTGCCCCCGATGACCGCTTCCAAGCAATATGTGTAGACTCATGGTCAGATCAATGAGGCAGTGCAGAGAACAGCATTCAGCTGCAGCGTCCAGTAAAAGCAGCCTTGCAGTGTCCAGCACAGCGAGATGTGGCCACCAGCTCTGCAGAGTTGGGGCAGATTTGCTTCTAATTCTGCGATTGTGGCACTGTGAAGGTCCGCCGCAGTAGCGCTCTGGACCAAGACACAAACATCTCCTTGTGCTGGGGCAGCCTGCAGTACTGCTAGTTGCACCATGATTGGAGCCATGTGGCCCATGAAATATTTTGCCCAATGCGTGCCCTCCCACTGTCAGCACATGAAAGCACTTCTCCATGTAGTGGATGCAATTGAGACACCATCTTAGAGTGGTACCTAAGAATCTGTGACGCCCCATGATAATCTTGCTGGGATTGCATTTTCCGAATGCACGGTGCAATATGATGATGATTCTCCAAAAATATCGTGACGGCAGCCCAGCTGGGCGTACATGCTGATGCAATCCTTCCAATGGCTGCTGATTGTAGGCGCATTTGCCAGCTTCTTCTTGGGCTTTGGCTGTGGGGCTGTCACTTTTGCCTTGACATGGGGCCCAGTGATCGGAGCCAGGGTCTGTGTCTGCTGTGGCATCCTACCTACTCACAGTCCCATGACAACACCTCTGTCTGGTCCCTGCAGGCCCTGTCTTACTCGAAATGCGTTGTCTTTGGATGTGTGTGCATACTTTTTGGTTCCTTGGCATTTCAGCAGCAGGACATCCAAGCCTTTCAGGGCATTACCCTGCCTGGCAGCTTCACGAACAAGCCTGACATTGTGAGGCACACCTCTGGCAGTTGCACCTGCCCGGCTTGATACAAGTGCACTCCCCTGTGCCTGCTGCTGCTTTGATGTTTTGGTGGCCCAGATGCTGCAGCTATTGGAGTGGTCCAGGGAACAGGGGTTTCACATGCTTCTGGCACACTGCCTGATACTCGAGGCCTTATTCACCGCTCAAGCGGCAGCATGTTGCATTGTATAGGTTGCAAGGGGCAGGGGACTGCAAAGGCTGCTTCATGGCAGACTGCAGCTTGAACAGTTGCCTGCTGATGGTTTGCTGCTTCAGACCACCTCCTCATGCGTGGCTGACCCGGCTGTGTGTCTTGCATGCGCAGCAGGGCGCACGTGAGGCCTGGCATCGCAGAGGCTTCGCAATTGCAGACCACCTTCTGCTGCATGGCTGCCATGCCTGGCAGTAACAGTAGCACACAGCAGAGGCCATGCCATGGCAGGCACTGCAGATGTCGTACGCACCATTTGCAGCCTCACACCAGCCTGCACTCGCGCTGAGGCACTGCCTTGCTGCTTCTGCACATCAGCCTCTGCCACCTGGCATCCACATCTTGCTGAGGTATTGCCCAATGACAGCTGCATATATTTCTGCAGGATGACAGCCAAAGCTGTGCGGATACACTGCTTTGCTGTGGCAGCAGACCTGTTCTGCTGCATAGGCACAGCATGCTGAGGCACTGCCTTGCTGCTGCTGCCGCTGCAAACGACTTCTCCCGCGTGGGTGCTGCGGCAGGCAGTGTAGGAGCACAGAGGCCCCATGCAGCCCCACAAGCCATCTGCAGCCTGCACAGCAGTGTGTTGAGGAGCTGCTGTGCTGCTGCTGCTGCAGACCGTCTCCTGCTGCGTGGCAGCCACAGCTGTGAGTGGAGCAGTGCTGGCATTCTTCGGCTGGCATGGCATCCCTCTGTCGCCATCTCAGCTGGTCGGTGAGTCTTGCTGACCACGTTGGAGTCTGTTCACGCGCTGCTGGCCAACCATTGTTGCCTAATGAGCTGACGGTGGGACCTGCAGACCTGACTTTGCCAGCACGCTATCCTGCTATGCTGCTGAGCAGCATGTAAGATGAGCGTAGCACAGAAACAGTCCAGAGGGCTGGACCTAGCTTTTGAAAATGCACTCACCCGTCACCACTCCTACTGCAGCTGCGGGCCTGCTTGGCGCCATCCTGCCAGTCAACGTGGGCGGGGTGCAGTGGGGAATCCACGACGTGCGCGGCTTCCCCTTCGTCACGGGCGTGGCCAAGAAGACTCTGGCCACGTTTCTGTCTCCCCTGTGGGCCGCCATCCTGGCGGCGCTAGGGTTCCTGACCCTACGCAGCGCCCTGCTCCGAAGGGATCACAGCCTGCACCTCACCCTGCAGGTAGGGGTGGGCCTGGGGGACATATACTGTGTGGGCTCTTGGGCAGCGGACTGCAGCGGGGAGGAGCACAGCCTGAAGCACATCCTATACGGCTGCTGCTCCCATCCAGCTAGACCCCATCGCCCCAACTACCCAGCAGCTCTGGCCCAGATGTCAGTGCCTGCATGCCACGCAGACATGCCCAATACTGTGCTGACCTATGCCCCAAGCTTCCGCACTGGTGCTGCCATGCATCGCTGCTTATGCCTGCATGATGCCTTTGCCCTGCAGGCCATGCCTTTGTGGGCTGCGCTCAACTTCGTCGTGGTTGCCCGCTCCATGCTGACATGCACTGCACAGTCCAGCGCCTGGCTTGCTCATGACGCCTGCCAGCATTCCTGCTGTCGACTGCCACATCATCCGGCACCTGTCATCCTCACACACCGGCACACCTGCGCTGCAGGCCATGCCTTTCTTGGCTACGGTGACTATCACTCTGGTGGTCTGCACCATCGCCAACATGCTGAGCACAGTCCAGGGCCACATTGCCCGCATGCTGCGCCTGGATGCCAAGATGGTGATCCTCATCAGCTGCGCCGGCGGGATTGTCAGCAGCGCAGCAACGTTTGTGTTCACGCGGCTGTTTTACAGGAAGATGGAGGTGGCTCTGCAGATGGACAGCCAGCCAGACAGTCTGAAGGCTTTGGGCAAGGTGCGGCAGCTGTGCAGGGGGTTAGGCGAGGGCTGTCATCTGCAGGCCGCTTGGCAAGCAAACAATCTGCTGCATGCCAACTTGCAACATGAGATGGTGCTGTCGCTCTGCCACTGTTTATTTGCCTGCAGCAGGTTAGCATGCACCAGCCCGTGGGGAATCGCGCCTGCTGCTCTGGCCTTGCGACTGGTGCATCCACTATCGATCCTTGTGACATGATGCTGCAGAACATTAGTTCAGGGAGGACCAGCCGCCCAGGCAATTTTGAGGAGCTGGGGACCCTCGAGCTGCTTGCAGAGGGCAGAGGCGCAGTTGGTGGAGCTGCTCAACAGCATGCTCTCCCCACAGCACCACTTCATCTGTCACAAGACGCTGAACTGCAAAGAGCCTGCCTGCAGAACGCTGAGGAGCCGCTACCTGAGCAGTTCGAGCAGCTGGGCCTAGATGAGACGGCGCAGGGGACCACCACCGGTTTTCTGAAGCACTTCCTGCAGCATGACGTGCATGAAGCCATCCAGCAAGACAGCCGGCTCAAGATCATGCAAGAGTCGGCTGAGGTGTTCAACCAAAACACAGAGGCGTGCTTTCAGGGTTTGTCGGTGAGACTGCCCACGTTGCTTGCCTGCTGGGCCCATTGTGAAGGCTGCGGGAAAGGGGCAGCCTGCTTGCAACCCCTGCTGGACAGTCCATATCCCTGCTTAAAGTGTACATTGAGTTCACGGCTGGCCGGCAAGTGGCAGCATTGCCACACTTCCTCAGGCATGCTTCCTGTTGCTGTGGAGCACTGGGGCAAGACACCATGCCACTGCAGCGTGGTGAGTCCAGTGTGAGCTGTGGAGCCTCCGTAAGGAGGCCTGCTTTCAGCCGCTGCTGGTGAGCGCAGGAAGGTGTGATGTTGTAGCCCCCCGCATGCTGCAGCTGTGTGGAGATGGCCAGGGTGCCCAGTCTCCCCCTCTATGAGGAGGCCTGCTTTGCTGCTGGTGAGCACCGGAAGTTGTGGTGGCAGCCAATGTGTGGGGAGGAGCCTCCGCGTCAAGTGTTGCAAGCCCTGTGCAATTGTGTGGGTTAGGTCATCTGCTGTTTGCGTGGCATGCGGTATTACTGATCGCTTGTGGGGTGCATTGGTGTTGGTCCTATTGTGAATCTGCTGCACGCACACGTGTGTGTGCACATGCAACCATGCAGGGAATGATATGACATGCTGGCTCTGTGCCAGTCATACTGCTGGGCCTGCCAGAGACTTCAACCCGGGCTCCCAGTCCCCTTCACAGCTCCGCCTTTCCCTGTGGTGGTGTGCAGGTCCTCTTGGCAGCCACCCTGACAGTGGTGCAGGGCGCTTCGCTCATCAGCTCCGCTGCTGGCGCCTTTGCTCAGGCAGGCAGCGGCCACCGTTTCTGAAAACTGTCTGGAATCATGCATGGCACGGGCACCTGTGATGCTCACCTCCTGCTGCCCTGCTGCTCCTCAAAACTTCAGCCTTGTTTTCTACGGCATAGCAGTCAGGCAGAAGCCCCGTGGCAGTCATGTTCTCAGCTAGTTGTTTTGACATGCCTATCTGTGAGCAGCATGCAGCACATCTCCCGGTGAATTGTGTTGGCGCCGCCACTGAGACTCAACTGTTGTCTGGCCATGGATGTCCTTCATCAACCCGTTTGGCCTGCATGACAGCCAGCTGTCTGCAAACAGTCACAGAACCAGGTGATCGCTGTGACCCCTGCAGGCTGTTGTCATCTCCTTTGCAGACTCAGTGCCGGACGTCGTGGAGATCTCCTGGGGCTATGGCAGCATTGCAGCTGTGGGCATGGGGCTGGGCACTGTCCTTGGCAGCCAGCGCATGACGACCACAGCCGGTGCGTCCACACTCAACACCTTGCCTGCCGCCCTCTCTGGTTCTACTAAATGCCTTAAGTCCATGCTATGGGGCCTCCGGAAGCCAGCGCATGACCACAAAACGATGCACGCCGTGGGCTGGCCCCAATTTGAGCACCAGCTGATGAGGACCCTTGTACCTGGGGCGGCATTGCTACAGATGCCCTGAAGCCATGGGTTCGTCTGGGGCCCACAGCTGGCCACTGCATGACCACCGCAGTAGGAGCATGGAGTGCGCAAGCTGCTGGTTGTTGCTTGATTTTCCAGGGCAACTGAGTGGCCTGCCAGCGCACATCTACCTGGCCACCACATATTCATCCTACAGGCAGCTGATCCACTCCACCCCACTGACCTGTTCGTTTTCAGGCGTCCGGCTGATCCACTTCACCCCATCCAGAGCATTTGCTGTCCTGGCGGCCACCTGCCTCACGCGCATCACCGCCAACGCTGTCAACATTTCACTGTCCCACGTGTACGCTGAGGCGAGCACCCCTCTGCATTGGCTATGCATCGGCACTCTGCACAGCACTGGTTCTTCTGCATCTTTGAGCCAGGTGCTGGTTTCATGCATCCTGCCCAAGGCTGGGTGCGTGCACCTGCCTTTGCAGCAGAGCCTGTGCACCCTTGGCGCATGCAAGCTGCATTGCAGTGCGCGTCCTGGAGCTGCATGTGTTACTGTAGACCAAGGGGCATGCCCACACTGGTCAGCACCGCCACCTGAGTCTCCAAGCGAACACTTGCACCCCAAGCCTGATGCCTGGCCATTTCTGGCCCCCGGCCACGTTGTGGGCAGGCTTGAGGTGGCTGTTGCACTCTCCAGCCTCCTCAGTGTTGTCAAGCCCACCAAGCTGCCTGTAGCCCATGCCCGCTGCTGCTTCTTGGCACCATTTGTTTGGTGGGGATGAGAAGCAGCTCAAGGTTCATTCAAGAAACCTGTATTGTTGCTGCTGCAGCTGGGCGCCATCTTCGTGGTTGGTGTCCTAGACGGGAAGCATGGCTTCAACTTCTCGCTGCTTGTCAGGATACTGTCCAGCCTGCTGCTGGCCTGGCCCATTGTCGTGGCGCTTGCAGTTTGTCTGGTGGCTGCGTGAGTGCTGGCTGTGTACATGCTGCACAGTGTGCCCCATCCGGCTGCATGCTACCCTCTTTCCAGCCTGGCCCATGGACAGGTCAATGCAATGCCACTGTTATGGTCATCGCCTGCTGCATGCCTGTTGCAAACTTGGTCCGGCATGCTGCTGGATCGGCCAGTCGTTGTGGCGATTGCCGCTGGTGTGGTGCGCGCATGCGCCTGCCAGTTGTGGTAGCAGTATGTGCAGGTGCCACTTTGCCTGCAGGGCTGCTTTCTGGCCTAGTATGGTGGGTATCCGAGATTTTGATGCTTCTCTAGCAGGCCTCACCTTGTTTCTGAGTGTTGCCAACAACACTACGCTTTTTGCCAAGGTAATGCGCAGATATGTTGCTTGCCTATGTTGCTATGTTGCCATGTTTCATTAGGAGTCCCTTCTGATGAGGCTGCAAGATCCTCCCTGGTTGCAGGCTCAAGCAGTGGCCCTCCTGAACTCAACAGCGGAGCTTGCCCCCGACGCTCGCTTCCAAGCAATATGTGTAGACTCTTGGTCTGATCAGTAGGCAGTGCAGAGAACAGCATTCAGCTGCAGCCTCCGGCAAGAGCAGCCTTGCAGCGTACAGCACTTGATGTCAGACCTGTGCTGGACGGGTAGTGTAGCCAACAGCTGTGCACAGTTGGGCTGTTGATACTTGCTCCTGATCACACTGTCGTGAGCATCTGCCGCAGCAGCGTATTTGAACCATGACACAAGTGGTGTTCTGTGCCAGGGCAGCTTGCTGTTGCGCCTCAAGTGAAGCCATGTGGCCCACTATGCAGTCTGCCTAAAAGTGGCCCTGCCACTGTTGGCACCCTTGATCACTTGTACAGTGCTCCATGTTGTGAACATGCACTAGTCTTTTTTGTATCTGACTTTCCATGAGCATGTTGCTGGGATTGCCCAAGTCGCTGGTGATTCCAAGCAAGCAAAACTCAGCAGAGACCAGGCTGGGTTCTCCTCCTTGTTCACCTCAGCAGGTAGACGCCGAAGCCACGGGTGAAGCTGGCCCTTCCAGCTGCCACTGTTTCGTGGCCACCGCTGCATGACCACTGCTGCAGGCTGGCATGGCCAGGGTGCTGGCCCTGACGGCAAAGCAAGGAGTCACCCAAGCCTAATGCAGCTGCAGCTGCAGTCTATGCTGCCCAACCATGTGACTTGCAGAAAGGACATCAGTAATGCAGCAATCAGCTTTCCACAGGAACTGCATATCCGCACTGCGTCATACATGCCTGCTTCAGAGGCAGTGGTGTCAATTGAGTTGACCTTGCAAGGGCATGGGCCATGATTGTGATGCTCAGCTGCAGCTTGAACATCCCTTGCTGTCTGGGTGGCTCATGCATAGCTGCCCTCTTGGTGCAGGCTCCATTGCGTCCTTTACATGCAACGTTTCTTGTGTAGGATTGCAGCTGTTGTAGCCTAACTAAGAATTTTTGCACCTGCACAATAGCTGGCTTGCAGAACACCACATCTGGCAGAAGTCTGTAGCCAGTCCAGCTTACCCCATACCACAGCCTGTACTCTGCATTTGCTCAATGGCTGGCCGAGCAGACTTACAGGCGCAAGCAGAAGTGGGCGGCCACTTCCCCATGTGTTGCATGGCCTGTTGTGCGGACTGTGTCTAACTGCCTGCATTGAAGTACACCATTTGTACATCATTGCCCACAACATCTTGATGCAACTACAAATTGAATCACAAGCGCGACTGCAGTCGTTCAGAAGAGGGAACAGGGAGCCACCACTGTGACTCGGCATATGATATCTATCATACACATAGTCCTGGGTGAAAACATTGGCATCACTCTTGTGTTTCACTGGCGCTGTCATCGTCATTGTTATTTGATATTGCATCACCGACACCTACAGAAGCAAGGACACTGTTTTCAGTCTCTTCAGGTACCAACATCATTCAAGCTACAATTAGCATGGCTTGCATGACAAGATGCCAGGAACTTTTGCTCACCTGCAATGATGCACGCAACTATGAGCAGGATGCCACCTGCCCAGCCCTTGAGGCCCAGCTGCTGCTCTGCAGCGCTGATGAAGCCAGCGAAGAGCACTGAGATGAGGGGATCGATCGACAGAATGATTTGCGCCAACGCCGGCGATATCCTGCTTTGTGCCAGTATCTGGGAGAGCTCGCCCAGGCTCCAGGGGCCCACTGCCGGCCACAGCAGGATCTGCAGGCATGGCAGAGGCTGCTAAGATGCACTAATTTGGAGGTCTCGAGGAGTGCTCAAGATAAAACACAGAAAGCAGGATTTAGAGGCCACCAATGCATGGCACCAAGCCCAGAGTTTGTCAGCCAGCTGGGTGGAACATCGAGGTTGCTCCTGGCACACCCATCACCGAGCTAGCTGCCCAGAGCACAGCAGCGCTCACCAGCCAGGGCTTCACGGCTTCCCGCCACCCCGGCCACACGGCAGAGGCTGGGCGCCCCTGGTGAAGCGCCAACAGGATGCTGCCTGCGAGCCACAAGCTGCTGAGGGCGGCCATCATGCTCAGCTTGGTGGCCGCCAGGTCAAGGGCCCTGCAGGGGGAAGGAATCGAGAGCTGCCATGCACAGCCAAGCACCACTGCTGGAAATGAACATGCTGTGCCTGCTGATTCTGTTCTTGGTTGCTAGAGCAGATCGAGCAGGCAGACTGCCCCGAGCAGTATGCACAGCAGCCGCTGGCCTTGCGCCATCTCCACTGGGAAGGAGATTGCAGCTCCCACTGACCTTGCAGCTATTTCCAACAGGATGCAGAGGGCATCAGAGTTGCTGTGTACTGCATGGCAGCAGCCCGCTTCACCTGAAGCGCGGGGCGTGGATGGACTGCCGCACGATGACGAGGCAGTAGATCGCCGCCGAGGCGAGGACTGCAGCGTCCCCTGAGAAAGCCCCCAGGCCAGCGGCCACCCTCTGACTGCCGGCCACACTGCTGCTGCTGAGGCTGCCGGCCCAGCAGCTGCCGGGCCATGTGTCTCCCAGAGCTGGCATGCTGGCATTGAGGGACAGGCTGGTGGCAGCTGTGGGATGCGAGGGGCAGCTGCCGGGGAAGCCCAGCATGTTGGGCTGAGACGCCATGAGCAGGGCGCTCAGGCTGTTGTCAGAGTCAGAGGACTGCGCGCTCTTGTTGTCAAACGCAACCAGGACGCCGCCTGCATGGAGGCAGGCAGGATCAGGGTATGGAGGCAGGTGGGGTTAGGGTTAGGGAGGCAGGCAGGTAAGCAGGGTGGGGGTTAGGGAGGCAGGCAGGCAGGCGACGGGGTTGGAGGCAGGCAGGCAGGCCTCGGGTTTGGAGGCAGGTGCTGTTGCCTTCATGGGGACACAGCGTGTCTGGTCTGCATGCCTCCCTACACATGCCCATAGATGCCCGGCACTTTGCATGGCGTGTGGAGCAAGGACTTCCACAGCCACCAACCAGCTGCCGGGCCTTGCTGAAAAGCACATACCCTTTCCTGATACAAGGGCTCCTAAAGGTGATCTGTGAGGCCCCCCAGGCCGGCTCAGGGCATGCAGCATCTGCCTGTGCCCACCTGCAAACCCTGTAAGACAGCCCACCCATACTAGAGGCGCCACTGGCAGCGCTGCCAGGCTGGCCAGAATGGGTGTCCCGATAATGGAGGTGCGCAGCAGAAAAGCGCCATGACTGGCCTGGCTGCCCTGGAACCCCACGATCTGGGCAGAGTTTGCCAGGAAGGTCAGGGCCTGCAGGGTCGCACAACAGAGGTAAGAGGGGGCAACAGGGCCTGGTGCCAGGGTGTGCGCAGTGCCATGAGGCTGACACGCGCTGACTCTGTGGCAAGGACCAGGCTGGCCAGGAGTGCAACGGGCATGCAGAGCAGGCAGGATGCGTTTACAAATGGAAGCAAAATAAGTGGGCGTGTAGAGGGCTCAGCTGAGATCGGAATGCTTTCAGCTCTGTCTCAGCTCACCCCGAGCTCGGAGCCTGCCAGGAGCACCCGAGTGGTGCGCCACGTCAGCGCCTTCTCCACGGCGCCCATGACTCCAGCCCTCTGCGGCCGGCGCCACTTCCTGCCCTTCTGGTCTGCAGGGGCAAGACTCAGCCCTGGGGGCCTGACGGGCACTTGGGGCATCGAGGTGCCTGAAGCACAGGGTGGCCAAGAGCAGGACTCTGCCCTCTGGGAGCGCCACGCTGCCCAGCTGCTGCGGCTGCTGTTGGGAGCACAAAGCATCTGTGTGCAGCATTTGCAGCCATACAACGGCGCCTGCTGCAGGGAGGCTGCTCCATCAATGCCTCTGAGCAGGAAGCCCTGCTGATGGGAATCAGGTCCAGATGCTGTGCAGCATTGGCAGAAATACAGCACTGCTGCAGGGAGGTGGCTCCATCGCTGCCTCTGAGCAGGAATCCATTTTCAGCCTGGCAAGCAATGGGCAGAGCCACAATGGGAGAAGCCATGCTCTCAGGCCCCAAGCCAGCACACCAGGCACTGAATGCAGCAGGCCACAGGGTCATGCACTTGCCCAGCAGCGCCTCCCACAAGCACGCCATGCGCAGCCACACCCGCCATGCAGTCCGTCACAATGCTTCACTAGGGGCAGACAAGCAACCTGCAGAGTGCTCCTGTGTGGCCCACCAACGCATTGGTCAGCTACCTGCGGTCCACAGCTCCTCGCCAGGGCCATGGAGCCCCGACGATGCCTCAACAAGCTGGGCTGTGTCCGGCCCCGCAAAGGACACGCAGCGAGCCATCGGCTGAGGCTGCTCCAGCGCAGCCTGCCGCTCAGCAGCTCCGTCCTGCTGTCGCCGGTTGGCTGCATGCTGCTCGGCATGGTGGTCGGCCTCCCCCTGGAACGACCCATCTGCCAGCAGGGGCTGCTCTGCATCCCCTGACTGCTGCCTGCGACCCCGTGCAGCCTCCCAGACACGGCTGAGGGCGTTCATGAGGGCCAGCAGCAGGGCGGCCATGAGAGTCTGGGCGCAGGCCACCACTGCTGAGGAGGGCGGCCCTTTGGTGAGGGCCAGGGCCTTGATGGCGACAGGGTTGCTGCCCCAGAAGATAGCCGTGGTGAACATGAGGCCCTGCGCCCAGCAGCCCAGGCATGTCAGCTTGTTCAAGAGCAAGAAGATCTCCTGAGCCTATCAGAGCAGTGAGCTTGATGGCATGCAGTGTGAAGCGACACTTGGTGATCTGAGGGAGATGTACCTGTCCGATGGCGCTCTGCCTGCTGCAACCCAGGAAGCCCATGATGGTCTTTGCCACAGGGGCTCCTGCTGTGGACACTCGGCAGACAAAAACCTTATCATGGGATACTGAATGTATCAGATTGGTTAGTGCGACCACAGCTGAATGGCATGAAGCGAGGCATGTGCTGGCTGCAGATCCGTCTTATGCTCCTTGTACATCTGGTGTGAGGTGCACAGCAGGAGCACCTAGTTGCAGGAAGATTGCCACAGACCAGTTGATTGAGAGGAGTGCAAGAATAGCCTGTACAGGGGTACAGCCGCACCGGCCTGTGGCAGAAGTATTGATTGCTTCCTGTATCACACGGCAGCATATATTCACAGCTTGACAGCAGCAGCGCAACCATGCTGCTGCTTGACCTGCCACCCTTCCTTACGGGAGTCTTCATCCTGTATTGGAGCCTGCCGCTGGGCGCCCTCATGGGCAGAATCCGATTCTGGAAGCTGAGTGGGTCACGCAATGACGCCTATGGCTGGTGAGCAGCCGGTGCCATGCTGTGCTGGCCCAGGGAGATGCTATCGTGCTGCACGCACTCCCCTCAGCCTTAGGTCTGCTTGTGGTCACGGGAGATGCTTCATGGTACAGTCTTGCATGCATTGCCTTCAGCTCTGAGGCTGCCTTGGGAAGCCACTGCCCCTCTCTGCTGCTGGCGTTGCAGTGCCTCAGGGTAGACCAGAGGTTCACCTCCTGCCTTTAGCTAGGAGGCTGTACATGCCAGAGGACAGCCCAAGCTGCTGTGCAGGGCCATTGCCCTTCGAGACATGTTTCGGGTCAAATTTCTGTACCTGCACGGCCCCAAGGTCTTTGCTGGTGGCAAGGATAGCACCTGCCTGTTTCTGGTGAGTTAGGCTTCTCATGTGAGCAGTGTTGCCGTGCGACTTTGTGGCACTGGGTCCAGCTTCTGATGCTGAATCGTTTGAATTTCTAGTCCATGTTCAGGGGCAGCCCCGCACCTCCCACCAGTCTCTGTCATGCTGCTCTCATTGAACATATCAGTATCCGCGGGCACGGAGCTCATCACACCTGAAGTCTTCCCTGCTTCTGATATGCGGCCTGCCTGCTGCAGAGCAACCACCGCTCATGGGCTGATTTCTTTCTGGATGTAGTAGCCACAGAGGGCTACGCTCAGATGTTGAGCAGGTAAGGGCAGGCCATGTCTTGATCTCTCCAGGCCATGTTCTCTTCCTGCAGACACCCTCCACGTCAGAGCATGCCACACCACTCGCTCAGCTCTGCTGTGCCCTTGCTGCATCCAGCTTGAGGCCCAGCTCTGCCTGCACGGCCTGGCACTCAGCCCTCAGTTGCAGACCCGCTCACTCTATCGTCAGAACTTTTGCAGATGGGCCGTCTTTTGGGTCTTCCCCGTGTTCATGACATCTGTGATCATTGTCAAAAGTGTCATCCTGTTCAAACGGGATGCAGTACGCGACAAGCAGGTGAGTCACTCCAGCCGCATGCCTCACCTGCAGCCAGACTGGCAGCCAGACCCAATGGGCAAAGCTGAGCTGCACCGTGGATTGCAGGAGTTTAACATGTTTCTGGAACGCATGCTGAAGAGGAGCCCCATCAAGAGTCTCATCGTGTACCCAGAAGGTGAAGTCGAGCTCACTTCTGGGGCGTACTCGCCACACTTCAGGCTAAGCACGCGGTGCAGGCCTGATCCAGCGCACCTCTTGCTGAAACATGCTGCATGGCCCCCTATGACTGACCCTGGCCGTGATCTATGCATGCCATCACGGTGCATTTTGTTTGGGCCGGTGCTACCTCCACACTGCAGGGCACTATGTGCAGTATGTCAGATCCAGCACTCCTTTGGCCCCTCCCTAGTCTCCGCTTGTGTCCCACTCTGCCACAAGCAGCTGCTCAGCACCATGTGAATATGTTGCCGTTCACGTGCAGGTCACCGTAGCACAAAACAGAAGTCCTTGCCCCTGAAGCGAGGCATGCTTCGCTTTGCTTATGATCGCAAGTACCCTGTACAGGTAAGGCGCCACCCCTGTTGGCTGCATCTCATGCGCATGTCTGCAGCAGTCACATGACAAGCTGTATCAGAACGGCTTGGTCCTCTCGTCTGCACTGGACAGTGCTGCTGTGCACACTGGCCACAGCCCGGAGCAGTCACCAGGAAGACCTTCTGCTGTGCAGCTGCCCAGTCTGCCAGCAACCACCTGATGCTTTCCTGTGTCTCAGCGACTGTTCTGGGCAGCAGCTCATGCGTGTTGGCCCTGCCTGCAGATAGTTATGACAGCTAACAAGGAGGCAGTCCTGTCAGAAAAGACCTTCAGAGCCCACTTTGGACAGACAGTTGTGGTGGGCTACTCAGATGCCATCCACTCCAGCAGGTTTGACAGTTTTGACGCCTTTGCCGGCGAAGTCCAGAAGGAGTGGGACGCCCAGTGGGAGCGAGTGATGAGTGCAAGGCGTGAAGGTGAGGGGATGCTGCCCTGTAGCCTGCGGTGACACCCGACAATCTTGACAAAGGGGTGCTGCCTTGTAGCCTGCGGTGACACCTGCCTATCTTGAGAAAAGGGTGCTGCCTTGTAGCGTGCAGTGAGACCTGCCTATCTTAAGAAAGGGTGCTGCCCTGTAGCCTGCAGTGACACCTGGTCACCTGTCTGCTGGGTGGGGTGAGGGTGTGCGCACATTCCGACAGTCAGCTGCGCTGCTGCCCTTCCCATATCATGCTATACCCTGCGACCTTGGACTGCAGCAATCTTGAGCACAGCTCAACAGCATGGAATGCAGAAGGAAAGTCGCCTTGTTTGCCTGTGTGTCGCATCAGATGACTGTGCACTCCTGCGCCCGGCCTGTTGCACTGCCACCCGCCTCACTCACGGCGTACCTGCCAACCTGCAGATGCTCATGTGCAGCCAATCCCAGACATCGATGACCGCGACTACCCACCTCACACCAAGGCGCTAATGGTCCTTGTTGGCAGCCTGAGCATCCTGCTCCTCTTTTCTGTTGTGTACTGGAGTTTGAGGCTGCTTGCCTGGACGTTGAGCCTCTTTGGCACCTATCAGGCCAGTGCTACAGGGCTACTCCTCGTGTACCTGGCTATGAGCTTTGCAAGGGCCTTTCAGCCTGTTCAACCTGCGCCCTACATTGCCCCAGTGTCCAGCAATGCACAACCTGTCAAACCCACTGAGACAGGGCCAGATGTGTCTGCCGATGGACACAATGCCAATAACACAAAACCACTGAGGTGACCTGTCTATGTGAGACAACAAGTTCATTCATATCGAATGTGATGAAGTCTGAGCAGGGGGCAAACAATACACAGAGGAAATGCAAGGCACTGAAATGACATGGAGAGCCCCATGTCTTGCTGTGTCCGTGTGTGCTGATGACAAGCCTGTCAATGTATGCTGGGGTAGTTCCCCTGCTGCTGGCCACTGCCCGAAGGCTGAGAGCCCTGTGACCAGCCATGCTGGCTGCCAGCATTGTATGGTCCGGCAGGCGCTCCATAATTGCTGCTCTGCTGCTGCTGGAATTGCTGCCCGTACCCTGCCGACCCATAGCTTGGCTGCTGCTGCTGATGCCACCCAGCACCGGATGTCGACCCATAGCCAGGTTGCTGGCCATAGCCTTGGTGGCCGTCCCCTTGTCCCCCTGCCTGCTGCCCGTACCCCACGCCAGCTGGCTGGCTAAAGTTGGCACCCCCTGCCGGCGCCTGCTGCCCATATCCTACACCAGCCGCTTGGCCACAGCCGGCAACCCCTGCAGGCGCCTGCTGCCCATACCCGCCAGCCCCTGAGGTGGCAGGCTGCCCATATGAGTCATGACCTGGCACCTGCTGCTGCTGCCCGTAGCCGCCGCCTGACTGCTGAGGGTAGGACTGGCTGCTCTGACCCGCAGGGGCCCCTGACCCACCACCTTGGCTCAAGCTGGGGTACATGCCCTGGGAGCCGCCAGCGCCCTGAGTCTGGCCAGCTGCAGCAGTTGAGTCGCCATTTGTCACAGCAGCACTGAGAGTGTGCCGAGGGGGTCCCTGGACATGTGTCAAAACCTCCAGGAGGGCAGGAGTTGAGCAAGCACGTGCCACAGAGTTGTGAAACAGCGGTTGTCAGTGGGGCCTTGTACAGTCAGCATGGCCAGGCGAGTTGACATGCGTGTTTTGAGGGTGGACAACTCCCAGGTCGCCAGGGAAAGCCGCTCTGAGAGAGGAGCTGTCCAAGACAACCTACTAGCCCTGGCTGTGGCGACCACAGCTCAAAGGGTTAAGGCATGGCACACACCCTGGGTCACGTGGCCGCCCTGCCCATACACCTGCCCATGGTCTGGACTTGGGGTGTAGGGGTTGGCGCTCCCACTGGAGTTGTAGGGGGCGGCGCTGGAACCGCCATGGCCCATGTGGGTGTCTGCAGCACAGGCAGGCATGTTGAAAGGACTGACAGGTGCCAGCACACACGAGCAGGACAGTGCCTCTGTTGACGGCATTGGGTGGCCCATCTCTGACACCCACGCAGCAGGCCTGCATAGACATGTGGCATCCTGCCTGACTTTTGCCTTCTGCCCAATGACACACAGCAGAGCGTTGAGCACTGACTGTTGAACCAGAAAAGGAACACTTTGCTATGGTCACCATAGTGTGCAATTGCTGCACTTGGCAAGAGCAGCAATTACTTCCAACATTTGCTTGCCCCTTCGCACAAGCCTCTTCTGCTTGGCCAGCATAGGCCATACATTCCACTGAACTCAGGCCACTCTGCCCCAAGGATTCGCAGTGCATCTATGTGGCCAGCACAAAGCTCGCAACCACCTAACCTGGCCTGCCAACACTGTCGCAGGAACAGGCAGCACGGCCTCATACGCAACACATGTTGCATCTGGTTGGCCAGTAAAAGGGCTCCAAGCGCCACTACACCTGGCACACCAATGTTACGTTTGGGAGCCTTACAGCACAGCCTTCCATGCATCTCACACTGCATCTGATTGGCCAGCACAAGGCCTACAGGCACCACAGCACCTGGCCCGCCATTGTCACTTCTCTGGGGGCCCAAGCGGCACCTCATTGCATGCAACTCACGTTGCATCTGGCTGGTCAGCTGATCGACAGGGTGGTGGTTGGCAGGCCCCGGTGCTGCAGCTGTCAGCAGCAGGGGCGCGACAGGGATGTCGTAGGGTTTCACGCCTGCCTTCGGATTCTTCTGCTCCAGCTGCAGGGCAGCCACACAACTGTTTGCAGAGCTGGCTGCAGGATAGACAAACAGTCACATAGCTGAATATGGAGTCCAGTGGCAATCATCAAACTGCTCTCTGGGTCAATGAGCAATCCAACAAGAAGATTTGGCCATTGCGCCTGTCAGCAGAGGTAGGCACCTCACTCCACTGCGCACTCCCTGGCTCATGCCCACATCAGTCTAACCTAGTCCAATCCGCGACCAGCCTTGATGGGCCAAACAACTCGAGCTCAACACTCCTGCAAATGAGTACCACGACGCCACTTTGATGCTCAGTCTGACTGTCCATGAGAGTCTCAAGGCTTCAACCCCTCAGCAGCCCCCCTCACAGTCACCCCACACATTCAGGTGTCAGGTCATGTCAACCGTATACCTCCACGCGTAGGCTGAACACCAGATCCCCCGGCTGCACCCCCTCGGCAAACTCTTTGAGGTGGGTGTTGTTGCGCGGCTGGGCGGCCCCCTGCGCCAGCCACACCTCGCACCAGTTGCGCCGCGCCAGCAGCTTGTCTGTGTGGGAGTGGTCAACCTTGAACAGGCGCACCATCTTCTCCTGCAGAGCACAGGAGACCAGCACAGCTCCCACTGCTGTCATGAATCATCATCGTTATTTGGACTTAAATGCTTGCAACATACTCGTGTGCCTCTATGTTGACGGCGCAGCAGGTGCGCAGAGGTTTGCTACGCAGGTGTCTTTGTTTTGCTTGAACATGAGGCAATTAGCTGCCTGCCAGTCTGCTCATCTGTGCCTGCACAGCAGAGGGCAGGGAAGGCTTGACACAACTGTGAATTCTAAGATTCAGGGTGGAAGGTTTGAGCAGGCATTGCGTATTTGCCTGCAGCAGGCATAGGGCTAAGTCTATCCACTTTAGTTGCCAACATCTACCAAAGAGCAACAAACCTGCCCGAGGCAAAGCACAGCTTCCCTTCCTTCCTTTCCCAGCTGCCTTCTGTGGCCCATGAGTGGTGCACAACTTCAGCATGAGCAACAGCCTGCTGTTGCATGTCACTCATGCAACACCTGTAGTGCTAGGTGGCAAGACCAGCAACCCAAGCCTGCCTCAAGTCCAAGCCCAAGCTAAGGCCATGTTAGTGCAGAGACTGCCCTTGGGGGTGGTGTGAGCCAGCAAAGCAACCCCACCTTAGTCTTGTCGTTGATGCCTTTATGCGCGGTGGAGCTGAGGTGCAGGGTCTTGATCACACCATCGGGGGGAGGGGCATTCACGATGGCCGAGCTCACAATCTGGGGCATCCACCGGAAATCCTCCTTCTTAGGCAGCTGCAGACGGCAGCAGACAGGAGTCAGGAGGGGACAAGGGAGCCAGTGCTCCAGCAAGGCCCTCGACCTCTTGTTCCTGTCGATGTCAGTCAAAGCCCTCCAAAAGTCTGTAAAGCTCTGAAAGGCCTCATGTAGATTGGAAAACAGGTAATTTTAGCATTTCACCTTTTGGCCTGGCTTGACCACTTGGCAGTGAGTCTAGTGCAGTAGCAGAATCAGCATGCTGCCGCCAGGAAGGACATCCCTGGCAAGCACAGCAAACCACAGCATGGCTGCGAAAGCTTGAAGTGATCTCTCTGCCGTCGATGCTCCCCATATTGCAATCGTGCTGCAACTGACCCAGCCAATGGTGCCAGATTCAATGGAGAAAGGCCCAGCGCAGGGTTCTGCTGAAAATGTAGCAAGGCGTCCATGCAGGTCAACAGGACTGTGCAGGCCATGTTAATGCAGATTCAGAGCACAAGGCCTCGGCATGGCTGATGCCTGCATCTTGACAGGGTATGCACCCACCTTGGGAATGCTGTACAGCTGGCCCAGCCCGCAGCAGTGCACATCGCCTGAGATGAAGCTGAAGCGCACGGCGCGGCGCCTTGAGATCTCCTGCAGCGTCTCCACCAGCATTCGGCGCTCCTGCGGGGACACAGATTGGGCGTGGCTGGGTCCGTGTTTTCAAAATGCGGACCATGAAGTGCATCTGCTAGCTGCACTTTGTGATTGCCTTGTAAAGGGGCCAGCGCCCCAGGCTTTGCAAGTGTCTCAGCAGCCAAAAACACCAGCGGCAGCAGAGACAACTGCAGGGCTGTCTCACTTGCTTGTGTGGCCCTGCCGTCCAGTGGTCCGCCAGGTCATCAAGAAGCTGCACGCAAGCATACTCTATAAGGCTATAGTCCAGCTGGATAACACACAGTGCAGCTGTTTGATGCTCAGACAAGGCCGCCACACCCCCCGCCACGCCAGCAGCAGGCAGGTCAAAGGACACACTGCCAGCAGTGAACAGCAGCAGGGAGGGAGTGCAGGCACAGCCATTTTTACCTCCGGCTCCCCAGACCCGCTCATGACTCCTTTCCAAAGCATATGAAAAACGCATTTGAGAAGGCAGGCACAGCCATGCTCACCTCTGGCTCCCCAAACCCACTCATGATCTTCTTGCCAAAGCCTGTGACCCGTATCACTTTGTTAAGCACCTTGTCTGCCCCAGACATGGCCTCCAGCATGGCCTCCGACCCAGGCACCTGCACAACAGGTGGGCCAGCAGTGAGGGCACCTGCTTGGCTACTCAGCTGATCCGCACCAAGATCTGTGAGACCTATGACGATGGGTCTGGGCGAACAAGGAGCCAGAGACGGTTGCAGCAGCTCTTGCAATCCCAGCATGGTGTGAACCTTGTAACAACTGGTCTTTCTGCATGCTACCCAGCGGGAAAATCATCGTCGGAACCTATTGAACCCAGCCAAGTCTCTTGGGGTCGCGCAGGGTGGGGGCACGCAGGCAGACCCTGCTCACATTGGGGTACACCACTGGAACCGTGGTCAGCATGACCACATGCTTGGTGGTGGCGGGGCAGGCCTCGATGGCATCAAAGATCATGCCCCAGCTCTTGGGCGTGATGATCTGCAGGCAGCCAGGAGGGCATGGCGGCTGTCTTGAGCTGCTGGGGGGTACAGCAACATGTGCAGCTGCATGGTGGCAGACCTGCTTGGGAGGCCAAGCAGGCTGAAGCTGGTGCACCGGTCTGAGAGTGCAGGCTGCCTGCATGGCTGTGCCACAAGGCTGGGGAAGCTGGAACATGAGCATATATGATGATTCTCATGGTAAGCATTCTATGACGAGCTGAGGCCTGACCTGGTGCTTGGTACGCTCTGTGCGGGCATCTGGCACCACCAGGCACACCTGGGGCCCCAGCTGCTTCACCATGCTCCACCCCCTGCAGAGAAACTGCAGCCAACTCACAAACTGAGCAGCAGGGAAGCATGCACTGCCATAGCTGATGCTGTCACGCTTGCAGTGAGCTCCATTTGCCTCTCAGGCAGCCACGCCTTGCATTGCAGCCACGCCTTGCATTGCTCCCATCACACAGATGGGGAGGTCACTTTTCGCCTAACATGTCGCTCAGCCCTGTTTTGACGATGAGGGGCTCACTTGTTGCCAAACATGTCGCTCAGCTCCCCCACCCTCGTCTCGCTGACGTGTTGCTGGAACAGCGCATAGAAGCGCCGCGCGATCTGAAAGCAGCCCTGGAACACAGGGGCCAGCTGCAGGTCCTCAGGATAGCTACCCCATCCTGCACAGCAGAAACGCAGGGCCCTTGCACACACCCACCCTCAGCATGGGCAGCCTCACCCTCCACAGCAGTATGCAGCGCTAGCTTGAGGGGCCGCCTCAAGTCTTGAGTTAGCAGGCAATTTGATGTGTAGCAGGCAGCTTGCGTCACAGACTGCCAGCCCGGCAGGATGCGCAGGGTCCATGAGGCTATGGCAGTCGTGCATGCTGGAAGCTGCCCGTATGCTGCAGTATAGTCGATACAGAGAGCCCTGTGCACTGTAGAACTTGAATGCTGCTCACCGTCAAAGATGTCATGGTCATCCCAGGTCATGACCTGCAGTGCAGCAGGAAAGGAGGGGCTGATGTGGTGTCTGCTGTTGTGAGCTGCACCTTTCAAAGTACCCAAGGCCCATGTGAGGTGTCACGACAAGGTGCAATGAAAGCGGCGGCTGATGCAGGATGGCTGCTGCATGCTGCACAAAAGATCTACTCTGATGCTGTCAGGTGCAGCACCACATCAGGGCTGGCATCATGCATGCAGACTGCTGCTCCAAGCGCTGCTATCACAACTTAAATCGGAGAGCATCATGACTGCTGCATGCAGCCATCACCTACCTGGGGGATGACAGCAAAGGCCTCTGCCATGCCCTCCTTGGCGAAGTGCGTCAGGTAGTTGCGAAAGACGTAGGAGGACACAGCGTCCAGCTGCTGCTGGGTGAATGGCCGAGCGTTACGCTTGGCGGCGTCCTTGACGGCAAACCAGTCCTGCAGCTCTGGCAGCTGCAGGGCAAAAGTGGGAAAGACAGGTCACTGCAGATGTTTAGCTGGGTTCTGACCACTGACTTTGACTGCAGACCAGCCCGCCGGCTGCAGCATGGGACCTTAGTTTGCAGCCGCTGCACAGCACTCATCATATGGTACCATCACCCACCTTGAACAGCGCGTCGTTGTACAGCTGGTCCCCGCCCCCGCACATCACATGGATGGGCGCGGAAGCATGCTGGGTCAGCACGTCCCGCCACAGGGGAGCCACACCGCCCCAGTCCTCCGTCTTGACGCTGAGGGAGAAGCCGCTGCAGGAGTGGAAGCCCCAATGCCAGTTCTGGTCGTTGGCGGGGACGTGGAAGGTGTACCTGCATGGGAAACAGCAGGATCCGGCAAGGTGGCCTGCTCGCATCAGGGCTGCGCTGGACGCAGTCACAGGAGGGCAGTCACAAGAGATAGCTGCTGCAATGCGTCAGGCGAGATGGATCTGAAAGTGCTGCTGCAGGCGCCACCTCCATGGCGGATGCTCTCCCTGGTGCAGCACACCACTGTGTGCCGTCTTTCCCATCCAAACACCTCAACATTGCAGATAAGTCAACTTGAGTCAGCATTTAGGCCATGACACAGTACTCCCGGAAGCCCAGCCCCACCTGCCCATTTGGCCAAGCTGCGCCCCCAGATTGATCCAGTACTGCACGGCCTGGGGCTGCCCGTTCAGCAGCGGCAGCGCCATATTGAGACGCCAGAAGCTGAACCCCTGGAAGGTGTCCAACAGGATCCCCTCCGACTGCTGCTGCACTGTGCTGCTCTCGTAGTTGAGCACGGGGCGCTGCACTGCATACTGCTGGGCCACGATGAGCACTGAGCCCGTCCACAGGCCTGCAGCAGGCAGTGCAAGGGTTGAGCACACAGTGCTGCCAGGCTACGATGAACACGGAGCCCCCTTGACAGGCCTGCAGCAGTTCATGGTGAGGTTGAGCAGGAGCACAGAGCCCGTCGACGGGCCTGCAGCAGTAGCCTGGGCAGGGCGCTGACTGCGCAGACCTGTGTTACTGGACGGTACTGAACATCATGTGGTCCAGCATCTCAAGCATGAGCCTGCATAACTGCATGATCAGAGGTGTATGCAGGCCGCTGCCAGCACTGTTGATCTGAAGCCCTTCGGCAGCGAGGGGCAGCGTCATCAGAGGGCAACTGTTTGCAGCTCACCAACACCCTGTCGGCAAGCTGCTGGAACCCCTCCCTTCATGTGGTTTGATGCAAGGGGCCTCATTGCACAAGGTCTGCTGGCAGCAGTTGCAGAAGACAGCTGCTGCTGCATCAGCAGTGCCTGTTCAGACCTTCATCTCCCACCAGACAACCCGTCACCTGCATGCACAATGCTTACGTCTGTGGAGAAGGCACCCTATGCTTTCAGCACTGCTGCTGCCTTGGGCCCCCCCTGGAAGGCGCACAGGACATGACGCTCTGCGGGCCATGGTGGGGCGCTCTGTTGTGGATTCAGCATCTTTAACTCACCGCTCCTGGGGTCCCACTGCTGGAATCGCAGCCATGGCCCATAGACAGGGGCAAGATTTTCGTGTAGCAGGTGAGTTGCAGCCTGGGTCGTGGGGCTGTCTCTGTCAGGTCCAACAGCAAGGTCATGCCTGATGTAGCCCTGGCCAGGATCCATTATGTCTGCCTGATGCTCTCTCTCTCTCTGCAGGGACAAGAAGCTCTGCTGAGCCTGTACCTCAGCTGTCATGTCATGAGGACCTGATGGCATCCAAATCGTAAATGTGGCATGTAGCACTGGCTCAGACAGGAGCGGCTGTCCCCGAGACCAGGCATCCCTGGTCCGCTTGCCTGAGTGAGCTCAAGCGAAGGTCAGACGCTCAGTTGGCTTGACTGACGCATCCAGATTGGTGTAGCTTGCCTGGATGGTGTGGCACTGTGCCATTACTAACCTTGTGGCCTTAGGCGGTGGTAGGTTAACCAGCATGATTGATTTCTTCTCTTGCTGATTGGCAGTGCTCTAATGCCCCAGCACAGCGAGGAGGCGCAGGCCAACACGGCTTCTCAAAGATTCTCGAACCAGCATCAGGCCCCTTCCATCAAATATGAGGTTTACCTTCATCCTGGGAGCCCCGAGCAATGCACGCCTGCAACTAGAATGATCCGTAAGCCCATGTTGCTGTTGAAGTGCAGGAGATTGAGGGCCCCAACCCCAAGCTGCTCTACCAGGTGTGAGCTGTGTCATTGACGCCTGATCTCAGCAGAGTAGCCTGTCAAGCAAACTTTAGGATTGCTTTATGCAGGCCAGGGCGCCCCCACACCCAGTGCTGCCCCGCAAGAGGCTGTCTGCCCACAACAACGTCCTGCTGCAGACGCTGAGGGAGCGTTACCCACTGACCGCGTCCCTCACAGGTACTCAGCACTTCCACGTGCTTGGCAGTGGGCAGCATGCATTGCCTCCAGCTCCTTGTGACTATCATATTCCTGTCAGCATGCTGTGCAGCACACTGCCTACAGACCTGGCAGGGCAGGATAGCAGCACCCCATAGCAACATTGCAGGGCCTCAACAGGAAGGCAGGCAGTCTGTCAGCAGCAGAGAGTACTCAAGGGCTGGCTGCGGCTGACATGATCTCCCAAATATTCACGCCGGCCACTGCAACCTGTCAGCATCTCACTGTGCCATCCCTCAAGGGTGGCGAGGGCTGGTGAGCGGTCTCTGGGGAGCACGCTGTGCCCACTCTGCAGTGCTTGCCAGCACAGGCAGGGCTGGCGGGCAGCCTTCAGCAGTCACCAAGCAGCAAATCATGCTTTCTTTGTGTCGTAAGCTTTAGAAGCAGCCTGCGCCACACCTGCAGGTCCAGCCAGGGCGGGCAAGGCAGGAGAGCTCAGCTGTGCAGGCGGCTTCTACAGGGGGGAGGTGCTGGCGGGGCAGCCCCACGGCAAGGGGCAGTTCTTCACCATGCTGGTGCGTTGACCTCTAGACTGCCAGTCACTGCAGTGTGAAAGTCGCGAGGACGATGCCAGACGCACTGTGAGTGGAGCCTGCAGGACCCGTACCACGTGCAGCTCTGCCCTGCTGTATGGCGCTACAGCTGCGGGATGCCTGATTGCAGGCCGCCAGCTGTCCACAGCTCTTGCTCCACTTCAGATTGTGTGCCTGGAGCCTGCCCTGCATGCCGCTCAGCAGCTGATGCTGCGCCATGTGCAGCTGCCAGAGCCAGGGCTCAGCAGAATTGGTGACTCCTGCCCTGCTCAGCAGCAACCAGAGCACGGCATGAGACTTGCCTCCTTGAAGTGTGTAGCTGGGCGGGGACTCCAGTCTGCAGCACACCAGGCACCTACCACAGCAGCACAAGATCCATGCATGTGTCACTTGTCATGTGGCAGCATCTGGCAGGTGCAGCCCTTGGCGCATGAGGCAGTGCAGTGGACTGGAAGATGCGGGGGACTGATAACGAGCATTTCTTCTGGCCGCAAGGCATCTGTCCAGCCCTGCATGGCAGCATCTGGCATGTGCAGCTGGACGGGCAGGCAGCAGGCTGCAGCGCATCGGGCAGCTACCACACCCTGCATCTGTCCATACCTGCCTGGCAGCATCTGGCGTGTGCAGCTGGGCAGGCAGCAGGCTGCAGCACATGGGCAGCTACCACCACATGCAGCACATTGGGCAGCTACCACATGTAGCCTGAGCTCCCTGCATGTGACTGTGTCTCGTGGGCAGCTGACGGCCTCCCATTGCATGTGCAGCTGGGCAGCTGGGTTTCCAGGCGGCAGCACAGCGGGCAGCCACCTGTCCCCGCACCCCGCACGACACCGCTGCATCTGTGCCTGACTGGCTGGCGGCTGACGGCCTCCCCTCGCATGTGCAGCTGGGCAGCTGGGATTTCAGGCTGCAGCACAGCGGGCAGCCACCTGTCCCCGCACCCCGCACGACACCGCTGCATCTGTGCCTGACTGGCTGGCAGCTGACGGCCTCCCCTCGCATGTGCAGCTGGGCAGCTGGGTGTCCAGGCGGCAGCACAGGGGGCCAGCCACCTGTCCCCGTACCCCGCACGACACTGCTGCATCTGTGCCTGACTGGCTGGCGGCTGACGGCCTTGCCTTGTATGTGCAGCTGGGCGGCCGGGGACCCAGGCTGCAGTACGATGGACAGTGGTGGCAGGGGCGGCGCGAAGGCAAGGGCACCCGCTTCTACTTCAATGGCGAGACCTACTCAGGTGCGCCTGGCAACCGTCAGCCCACATGGGATGTGTGCACCTGCACCCTGGCAAGGGCTGAGCGGCAGTCCAACAGGTGACTGTCCAGAGTCAGTGATCTGCCAAGCCCATGTCGAATTACAGGACAAGCATGCTGCCTGAGCGGCAGCCTGCCCTGCCGCTGCATGAGCGAATTGCCAGCTGGCTTTTGGCGCTGCAATATCTCCATTGACAGCAAGCAGTGCAAAGCTGCCCCTCACAGACCATCTATGGCCTGTCATCCAGGCCCGCCCAGCCAAAACAGAAGACCTGCACCCCAGTCTTGTCCACACCCTTGTGCCATGTTTGCCAGGCCTCTGCTGTGAATGCATTGCCCTGTCTGCCAGTCTAGACCGTGCACTGCTCATAAGTCGGTCCAGCCACCGCTCAGCAGGCATGTGGCTGGCTAACCACTGGGACACATGGAATCACCAATGGCGATCCCTACGAGGATTGGAATGGACTACGCACCGCTAATGATTTGGTCCAGGCGCTGCCCTGCAGGCATGTGGCGGGCCAATCGTCGGCACAGCATGGGGCGCATGGCGCACACCAACGGCGATGTCGTTGAGTGTTAGGCCGTGCATCGCTCCTGGACTGCTCCAGGCCGCTGCCCTGCAGGCATGTGGCTGGCCAACCAGCGGCACGGCCTGGGGCGCATGGAATACACAAACGGCGACGCCTATGAGGGCACCTGGGAACGGGACATCCGGCAGGGCCCCGCCACCTACTTCTACGGCAACGGGGACATCTTTGTGGGCCGCTATGTGAGGGACCGGCGTGAGGGGCTCGGGACAATTTACATGGTGGGCCTGAGGGGGCGGGCAGAGAGTGCAAGTGGCTTTCAGTTGGACCTCCTGCCCTGAGGGCTTCCTGTATGGTAGGTCTTTGACGGGCGTGGGTGCGCTCGCCTGTGCTTGCGCAGGTCTGGCTCCGGCTGCTTCTTGCACGCAAAGTACACCACAGCTTGAGATGAAGGCATAACACCTAGAGAAAGCATATGTCAGGGCAGGCTGGGCTAGTTGCAAAGGACAGTTGCGACGCTGTTTGCGTGACTGCTGGGGACGGTCAACATGGTGGCTGGGCTGAATAGGATAGGGAGGCATGTCGTGGCCCATGCTGCTGGTTGGTTTGGGTGTCGGCGTGCAGAGCTGCAGACCTGCAGGCCAGAGAGCTTCTTTGCTCATCTTGCACGCCGTCCCCCAATGGACGGCTTCAAAGGCTACACCATAACACTCAGGGGGGGTTCGTCGGCAGAGATGCAGTGCAGCGAGCTGCTGAGGTGGCCACGGACTGCGCGCAGTAGTGCATATGCCTTCATGTGCTCCTTACATGCTGCTGCAGGGCAGACATGCTTGGGCAGCAAGAGCAAGTGCCTGCTGTGGGCTGCCCTCTGCTAGCCTCCCTGCTGACTCCTGTTCCAGGGCCAGAAATGATCCAGACTCAAACCTCTAAAGCAGCAGCCTGGCGGCTCATGGCTACCGCCCCATGCTATACTCACTTGCAACAATGCAGCAGCCTGGCAACTCCCAACCTCCGCTGCATGCTATACACACCTGCAAAAATGCAGCTGCCTGACACTCTTTCCCCTGCCTGGTGCAGCCCCGCAAGCGTCAGAAGCATGTTGCAGAATATGTGGCGGACAGGCCCCTGTGCGGCAGCTGGGCAGAGCTTGACGGTGAGCTCACTGCCTCCCTGCGTGACTCTGATTTAGTTCAAGTGGAAACACCTGGTCCCTCCGCCCCATCTAGGCACAATTTGATAGCAGGCCCCCCGTGATGTCAAGGTGCTGCTGAGGTGGACCAGGCACGTCTTGTGTGCTGGAAGCATGTTAGGGGGCAATGACGTGGATCTTGTACGATGTGACCTGAACACAGGTAGTACATGTGATGTCTGGTCCCTTGGTGTTGACGGAGGCCCTTGGTCATGCACCTGTTACACATCGCCTGAATTGCCCCAGCAAGGCTGTGCCTTTGCAGATGCAGCCTGATGTTGTTCAGAGGCTACACAATGGCATGGATGCTGCTATCAAGCGTCGACAAGCTCAGGCTGTGCCCATGCGTCTGCAGCCCTGGTGCCGCTCAGCAGCCACGCAAGGGCAATCCTGGCTGCCTGCTGGGCCCCAGAGGCAGATCAAAAATCTGCTGTGCCGCAGATGCAGCCTGCAGCGGTGACTCAAGGGCAGTGCTCCCGGCCGCCAAGGACTGCTAGGGTGATAGGGATCTAGGCTTTAGCTGGTCACCAAGGGCTGCTGCAGACTCACTGTGCTTCTGCAGCGCTGGCATTGCTCAGCATCTGCCTCAGGTCATGAAGGACTGCCACCAAAACCCGCTGTGCCTCTGCAGATGCAGAGCTGGCGCCGCTCAGTGGCTACCTGAGGGCCGCCCTGGCTGCAGCAGAGAGCGCTGAGGCAGGGATGGAGCACCATCAACTGCCGCAGCTCGCCATCAGAAGCCCCAACAAGGTGGCCAGCAGACTGCATGGTGCATTGCTGCTGTACCTGCCTTCAGTCAGGGTCAGCAAGCTGATGTAGTAGGAGCATTGCAGGCTGCATGATGGATTTGCAGGAGTTGTTCAGAGACGTGTGAGCTGAGCTCAGGTGGCTGACTCAGCAAATCACATCTTTGCACAGCCATTCTGTGCTGACTGTCTGTTTTGAGGCAAGCTGCACATGGCTGTGAGTGCATGTCAATGGCAGGGTGGTACAGCCGCTACACAAGCAGCTCCTGCACTGATTTGCTTCAACTTGCAGGGCAGACTTGCTGTTTGGTCCTGCAGGTGATGCTGCTCACTCTGGAATGTAGTGCTGGCATTGATGCTGCCAGCAGAGCTAATGCTGGGGGCCCAAACCTGAGCAGTGACTGCTCAGATCATAAAAGCCCTGTACAACACTGCAGCGCAGCGCACCCAGCATGCTACCGGCTGTTTAGGCACCAAAGTTGCCATCAGCTGGTGTGACATGCCTGACTGATTCTGCGAGAGGTGGTTAGGCAGGGTTTGCTGGTCCAGTGCAACTCTGTGGGGGGCTGCAACCACCTGCTGCATGCTGTCGGTGTGGAGCGTCCTTAGCTCAGGGTTTGTGCCTGCCCACATACAGGTATGAAAACGCTGCATGGACATCCAGCGCAAGGCAACAGGCAGCCAAGGCCAGGCTGTTGCACCTGGCCAGCATTTATTTACATTGACTGTGCATCATGGCTGTCCTGTGCAGATGCTGGGCAGACAGAGTCTCAGCCTTGGCAAGGACACAGCAGGCTGGATCCAAGCTGTTGCTCCTGGCCAAGCTTCCATTGGCTGACCCCCATGCCGGCCTGTGCAGATGCTGGGCGAGCAGATAGATGTCCTGCGCAAGACGGCGGGGGGCCGCGCCCAGTTGCTGCATGCAGTCAGCGCCAAGATGAGCACCTTTGAGGCAGCTGAGGTGGAGCGCCTGCAGCACGCCTTTGTCAGGCTGGGGGGTGGGGACGCTCGCAAGGCGCGCGTGACAGAGGACAGGCTCACGTGAGGGCTGCCATGAGAGGCTCCTGCCACCCCTGTGCGGCAGGCGATGTGAAAGGCAGCAACAGGGCTGGCTTGGGCTGAGGGTTGCTCATGCAAGGGCTGCGCTGTACCGTTGCCTTCGTATGCCAAGTCATCCAAGGTGACTTGTGTATTGCTAGCTGCACTTTGTGCCTCTAAAATGTCTGCAGAGAAAGCCATCCTGCCCTGCTGCATGCAGGGAGGTGTGCACAGCGGCAGGTTTGCAGCCAGGGCAGGAACGGACTCTGAAGCTGTGCTCCCAGCTGCTGGAGGGCGTGAAGCAGGATGGCAAGCTGGACTTTGAGGACTTCATTTCTGTAGTGTACTTCAAGGAAGTGGACGAGCTGCTGTCAGCCTATGGTGTACACCCAGATGGCCACAAGGACTGAAAAGCTGCAGCAGCAGCCACTTGCAGCCAGCTGGCGCCAGCGCTGCAGCCTTGCTCCCAGCATCTAGGCCGATTGGCGGCTGCCTCGCGTGCAGACCTCACCTTGTATGACAGTGCATTTATGATTACGCCCAGCCATGCGCAAAGTATTGAACAGGTGAGCAAGCGTGCCTCATGAGCTGTCACAATAAAGTTGAAGTGTGGGGTGCAAAGCAAGGTACAACACGCACCAGGCATATATGCTGTATAGCCCCAGGACATGGGTCCTGGGATACTTCATGGCCAGTTCGTGGCATACAATGATGAATTCAATTGCTCATCACAGAGCAAGATATCAAATAGCCAGGCAAGTGCTGAGGGCTGCAGGGTCACAGGGGCTGCTTGGCAGCCAATCTAAGCGCCTGCTCCTTTCTGTGCTTCTGTAGCATCTGTGCACAGGCCTGTTCTGCCTGAGCATATAGTGGCAAGTCCTCTGCCGGCCACACATCCCTGAAGCTGTCAGGCTGGGCAAGGATGCTGCGCCCTGTGGCATTGTTTAGCTGGATTCGCCACTCCTCTGGGGGAGCCACATCTGGGCCAGAAGCCTTTGCCAGGAAGGTGTTGTACGCCAGCTGGCCATAAGGCATGCCTTGAGCCTGCATTGGCAGGCATATATGCAGCTTTGGCATCCAAGCAATTGCCTTCTGACCATCAATCACAGGTGGGCCACATTGCCACCAGTCATAAGGCGCTAAGCCCTGACACTGTGACGTCAGCACAGAAGCAGGTAATGTTGATGCTGAGACCTTGCGACAGGCCGTCTGCCATGTATGAGCAGCCAGCCTTCACCTTATGGTGGCTTTGCACCGTGGCATGCTTACAAAGGACCAACCTTCCCCACCTGACTGTGCGTGTACCGCACCGGCACCTGTGCCTGCTGCAACAGGTCATAAAAGTCCTGCACCTGGGCGTGCATCTGGGAGCGAGTGGGCAGCTGAACACGGCCAGACAGCACTCTGGCAACGAAGCGGGCCTGCATGGCGCAGGGGCAGTACTGGGACGGCCTGCATGGGCCAAGCGCTGTGGCGCATTGCACAGCAGGCGTGTGCCACCTCGGCCAAACACATAAGCGATCATGCCCAAGCCGTGGCAATGTGTAGTAGCTGGTGATGAGCATGCTCGACTTGGCTGCAGAGCACAAAGGCCTGGGCAGCACATGGCTGCAGCAACCTGCAACTGCTTAACTGGGCTGCTGCAAGGCTGAGAGCCCTGTACTCTCGGGCAGACAAGCAGCCTTCGCATAGCCTACGTCCAGCCTGTGCCACAAATTGAGACAGCCACCGACAGCCTGTCGTCAAGCTGCACTGACCTGGTACTCAAACTGGGGGTTCCTCAGGCTCTTCCACAGCAGGCCGATGAAGGCCAGAGTGGGCGCAGTGTCAGGTGGGAAGATGTGCTGGTACAGGGGATGCACCCTCATCTGGTCTGTCCTCAGCAGGCCGCTGCCCTCCAGCCAAGGGTAGCTGTACTGGTAGCCGGTGCAGTAGATGACGGCATCGATGCCGGTGAGCTTGGTGCCGTCCTGAAGGCATCTGGGGCGTGGTCATGACTGAACAGCTTTGCGGGCAAGGGTTGCTGATGGCAGACAGGCAGTCAGGAGAGGATCGGCAGCAGGCAGGCATGGGCTGATGCAGGGCAGCTGTAGGCCTCTGCAGTGATATGCTGCAGATACAGCCAGGTGCTGTCCTGAACACAAAATTCAACGGGGGAGGTGGTGCACTTCTGAGGGCTGTTCACGAGTGAGCTTGCTGCTGCACAAGCAGACATGCAACTGCTGGGGTGCAACCCTCTGAAGATGCGGCAGAGCACTGGATGCTGAGCACATGTGCCTCAGACACTGCTCACTGCAAAGATGGCGGTGCGCTGGTGGTTGTGCAGCTCCGTCAGCATGGCCACGCGTGTCAGGTTAGGACGCTGCTGGGAGTCCTCCTCAGGCCATGACCTGCAGTGCCGCAACGGAGAGGTGGTGTGAAGTCAGCTCACGACTTGCACTACCTGCACCGTCGTGCTCTCCTCAAGCACACAGCCCCCTAACAGACTAGCTGAATTGGTAGGGCCTTCTAATGTAAGCATGCTCTGTGAGCATGTCCTGCTGCATTGGACAGTAGGGATGAATGCAGGAGATGACAATGCATGAGTTTGTTTGCTGGCAGGTTAGCAGGACATGACAGGAACAGCACGCTTGCAGTGGGAGGTATGCTGAGCTCATCAAAACATGTGCTGCTCCCAGCTGCACATGCATAAGCCAGCAGTCTTCACAGTTGTTGAGTGTCAGCAAGGCATGCTACGGCCGCCTACGCACCGGGCACTGTGGAAGACCTGGGCTGCCACATCTGCAACAGCCCGCGCCAGCTCTTCCCCTGCATGGGATTAGCGAGCTTGTTGATGAGATGTAGAGCAACAGAGGCTTGTGCTGCCCATGGCCCAGGCAGACATCACAAGAGCTTCAGAAAAGTTTGAGATAATATAGCAACTGTCAGGCTGTCAAGGGGCCCTGCTGGCAGTGCTTTGAGGCAATCAGCAGAGTTGCAGAACCTGATGGGTGTGCATCTGTGATGTAAACACACCACCAGCTGGGCAGCGCCAGGTGGCAGGGCAATGGCCTCAACACCAGCCCTCACCAGAGAAGGATGACCCTACGACAATGACTCGCTGCCCCTTGAAGCGAGCGTTGCTGCGGTAGTTATGGGCATGCATCTGGAGGCCCTCAAATTCGTCCATGCCTTGCACCTACAGCCAGCCATGCCCAGCTTCTCAGAGGCATCTGTTCTTGGCTGTCCCTGAGGTGCAGCAGCCTCCCTGACGCTGCGCCGTAAGCAGGCCTGTGTCCTGCAGCATGACTGCTGTCCCGAAGGGTGTGCTGCCTGATTACGCACCGCCTTTCAAGACTTGATCGTGACACACTGTCAGCAGGCATGTGCCCTGCAGCATGACGAGTCCACCTGCAGCAGACTGAGCTGCTTGAACGTTGACTCCTTCACAGGTTGCTCACCGACCATGAGGCGTCAGCAGACGTGTGAGGTTGACAGGCTGCTCTGCATGAGGAAGGCTGCCAATGCATTGCCAGCTCCGCTGTGTTGCATGTGAGGGTGCCAGAGGCTTGCCATGCAGAGCAACAGGCACCACAGTTAAGCAGCCAAGCAGAAGGCACCTCTGGCAGGTTTGGCTGGCAAGCTGCCCAACAGGAGCAAACTGTCCACCCACCTCTGGCAGGTTGGGCTGGTGGTAGTTCCCGACGCAGCTGACAACAGCATCAAAAACAGAGCTGCACAGCTGTTGGGGCTGGGCTGAGGGGTCGACTGCGGCATTGTGGGCTGGCTGGACCGTGAGTTGCCACTGGGGTGCTGACTCCACTGTGGCCTCATCGGAAGGCGCCTGAGGAAGGTGTTCTGCACGCAGGCACTATGAAGCTCATTCAGATACACTAAGGCCGGACATTTGCCTCTGACTGTGCCCTGCCGCTTGGGAGCTGACCTGACTGTGGTCTCATGAAGAGCAGCATGTCTTGATACAGCTGACATCTGATGCTGAACACACAGGGTCTGTTGGCTGATGGCAGGCACGTGGGTAGCTGGGTGGCTGCACAAGTCAGACAAGAGGTAGGATATCTCCTTTGGCAAACATCGTCGTGGTACGCGAGTGATGCTGGACTGCGGCCCAGGAGGTGGCCGTCCTGGACAAACAGGGTGTGTGTAAAAGCAGCCACTCTGATGCCCTGCGAAGGGCCAGCCAGGCAAGCATGCAGATTCACGCTGCTCAGCAGCACCTCAGGCCACCTGCAGCTGCGCATTGCCAACACCAGCTGCCCCCACCTGGGAGAGGCCTCACTTCAACCACCCTTGTGTTGAACTGCACCAGATCGCGCACACCAAACTCCTCTGCAAAGAGCTCCAGGAAGGCCTGCACCTCTGTATGGTGAGGGTACCTGGAGCACAATTTGAAAGCATTCAGCATGAAGCACATTAGGAGAGCCAAACAGGGACCTGCAAGCAGCAGCAGTGGCGGTGTCTGACAGACGCAAGGACAATCTTAGGGTTGGCTATCTGGGCAGCCACCCTCAACAACACCAAGGGCTTCTGGCAGGCAGTGTGGGCTGCTGAACAGCAAAGAGCAAGGCAGTGCATTAGCAGTGAATGAGTCCGTGCAGACAGCAGAATACCAAGCATCTGGATATCAAGCTGCCTCACACACTATGCAAGCAGTGGGAATTAGAGAGCTTTCCCTTTAGCTTCACAGCAAATCAGTTGACAATGAGCTGACATGCAGCTCGTCTCGTTGTGAAAGTCTGCAGGCGTGGCAAGCTGGCTCACACTCGGTGGTCGTGGGAGCGCTCCCCCATGGTCTCCACCGTGAGGGGAAAGTCCGAGAAGCTCATGATGTGACGGGGCAGGTTGGTGCGGAGGGAACTGTACCTGCACAGACAGTGAGGCACAGGGTGAGACTCTCTAGAACAGTCCAGACTCTTTATTTTGGTGTGCATTTGGACGCGCCTGCACAAGGCGATTGCAGGGCATGCGTGGCCTGCCCAGGGCACTAAGGGAATGCTGCAGGAGGGCAAGATCATGTAGGCCTGTGTTATGAGGGAACTTCATGGGCCCGGGGGCGGTACTAGAAGGACAGACAGCACCAGCATGGGATGCGACTCATGACGCTGTGAGGCGCTGCTAGGTGATGCTGCAACAGAGGCTCACTCAGGTTGCAGGGGCCTCCCTGCCATGGTGAAGCAAAATCATTGGGCAGCACCGTGCACCTGCACGGGGGGGCCCACAGTAGCAAGCTGACATCGCAGAGGATTGCAGGGAAGGGTGCTGCATCACAGCAAGGCTGCAGGGCCTGCATGGCAGCCCAGAGTGGTGCGCAAGATGGAGCTGTACCTGTGTGACGGAGACGGGAGCGGGGTTGAAGATTGTGTGGGGCTGGGCTGGACTGCACAACCAAGGCTCACATGCTGCTGTGCACTCTCCGCCGCTTGGGATTTCGCCCCAGCAGGTCCTCGTCTTCGCACTCCTCGTGGAAGTCCCAAATGCCTCCCACATTGTCCGACTGCTCGTACACGGTAACGCTGTGCCCCTCGCGACGCAGCTCCCGCGCTGTGACCAGGCCTGCCGCCCCTGCGCCGATGACTGCCTGCATCAGAAGTGAGTGGCTGTCTGTAAGCAGGAGCCTGCAGGGAGGCTTGACAGAGGCGCATCTGACAAGCAGGTTGTGCATGTATTATCTGCAGAAGCAACTTGCGTGGCAAAGCTTAGGTTGCTGAAGTCTGCCTGTGATCCTCAGCTTTGCAAGGGGCATCCCCGGCGCATTGCTCAGCTTCTGCACTGAGAGGTCATATGCAGGTCCATTTCAGCAGTGGCCATGACTCTCACCACAGACAGAGATCGCCTGGGTGGCTGTTTAGACAAGCTCACTGCCTGCTGAGGGCCTGCCGCTGAGTTAAAAACGCCTGCATTCGACATGTACCTCCAGAACACAGCCTACAAGGTCTTGTTACAAGAATTAGATGATCGGGCTTCGGTGGCATGCCCAGGCACGGGACGCAATACGCAGCTTAGGTCACATGGGGTGATGTGCTGGCAAGCTTTTGGGGTGGCCCACTGGCAAATTCAATCAATGACTATGACTTACCGGTCTCTCATTTCAACATAGTTAGCTACGGGAACAAATCAGCAGCAACTCAAGTTGGAGCACAGAAGGGGCTGAAGCTGAGATTAGTTTGGTGAATCAGATCTGACACTGCCTGCCGCCCCTGAAAGCCAGCAGTCAAGCAGGCTCCCACACCAATGATGACAGCTAAGATTATCACAATGAGGGAAGCCCTGCCGGAACGCCGAATAATCCTGCCTATCAGCAGAACACCCACGAGGGAGGCAAAGAAATTCAGTATGCCATAAGTCATGGCATACTGCAGATTGATGGCGTCTGCAATTGCGAAGCTGAGGGTGGCTGCACTGCTGGAGAAGAGCACCATCAGGCCTGAGGTGGCTGCCCCCACCAGAGGGTGCACATTGAACGATGCAAACAGGGGCCCTGCAGGCAGCAGGTGGGCTTTGATCAGTAATGAAAGCAGAGTAGTGTACAGGTGACAACATTACCTCTGCTCACTGAGTCCATACAATGCGACATGCTGTGGGCTGCTGGCAGTACCATGCAGGCCATTTCAACATGCGTGATGCAACTTGGCAGGGCATAAGATCTTGAGAGTCTGCCCAGCGAGTGCTGTTCTGGAGTTGCCTCCACAGGATGCTGCACCAGCAATAGGATTCACCCATGACCACATCTGCACCACTGCTAGCGAGTGCCAGAGGTGCCCACTGCTGGGGGCGGTACGCTGTGCAGGGGGCATGCTTCAGGCAGGTGGCAGAAGCAGCGCCTTCCCACTGTTGTGTCATTCAGAGAGCACCTTCCCTCCTAGTTCAGTTGAGGTTCAGCTAGGGTGACCATGCACCAGCAATGGCACACCTACGTGCTCACCCATGACCATGCCTCCCCCAATGCCCAGCAGTCCGGCAATGCTGCCCCCAGCCAGAGTGACAGATGCTGCCATGGCCAGGCGGCGTCCCGTCCATGCAGGGGCCTCATCCTGTCCCACACTGCTCTGCCTGCGCAATACTGGGGCACTCAGCTGCGCCTGGTTCCCGTTAGAGGAAGCTTCCTGCACAGATGGAGTTCCCTCCTTCAGTTTCTTCAGCACAGGAGACAGGGTCCTTGTGCAGAGAAGTTTGCTCATTCAAACTTGATACGCTCTGAAGGCATGTATGTGAGCTTTGTCTGAATAACTGACTGACCAACCCTCAGCTGATACATTTGAGCCACAACACTGACTTGGTTCTGCAAGTGTGAACTAAGGCCAACTGGCCTGCAAGCTAATCCCCTCAACAATGACACCACCTGCTCACATGCACCTGCTGCTGCTGCTTGGCCGCACCACAAGAAGACGACAGCTGTGCAGGCGCTCGACGCAGGCTGGGAGGTGCACCAGCCATCTTGTGCGGACAAGTTGGTTGATCCAGCTTCCAGCCCCATCTGCTCAAACTCACCTGCTTCTGCTGCGTGGCCGCCCGCCAGAGCAAGACTGCAGTTGCGCAGGCGCACAGCAGAGCCTGGGTGACGAACAGCACAAAGTAGGCCGGGGAGCAGTTGCGGCTGCGGCTCTTGAACAGCTGCAGGAGGAGGAAGGTCACAAAGAGGACCGTCAGCTGCGCCACCTGCATTGACAGACATTGAGACAGCATTTGAGCTGCAGGAAATCCGAGGAAGACAGGTCACACGACTTGGTGGTTCTGTTGGACCCTTCTCCCGGCACTGCTGCCCGAGAGATCAAATCGTAACGCAGCAGACGCTGCCTGGGGGGTGCTCAGAGTTGCGGCATTGCTGAGAAATCTTGTGGCACCTGAGCACCTTTGCAGCATATGCCGCCTCACGCCTCCCTGCAACCCGCCTGTTGCCGCACCTGCGCTCTCAGAGGCAGCCTGGGGATGTTCGGCTGTCAAGCGAATGCCCCTTGCTGCTCTGAACCCACCTGCTGCCACGCATGCGCCCCCAGAGGCAGCTGGGGCAGCCCTGCACTGTACCGCCGCCATCGATGCCACTGCCGAGGGCCCCAGCTTCCAGATCCGGTTCCATCAATGCTGAGAGACGTCCTGGACGGCCGCTCACTGCCGCTCCGCCGCAACTGAGCCGTTGTGGCAGGCTGCAGGGGGCTGCTGGGGCCTTCAGGCAGCAGCCGGCGCTGCTCATGCTCTTCATCGTCGCTGTCTGCAGCCGAGCATGTAAACAGGTGTCTGCCCGGCCTGACTGCACATGAAGCTGAGCAGCACTGGCTCCTTCAGGGGCTGGCTGCGTGGATCTTGCCGGTCTGCATGAGGGGTCAGAGAAGTGCCGTCAGTGGCATGACAGTGGCCACCATGCAGCCGGCTGTGGGGCCTTGTGGCAGCAGGTGGCGCTGCTCATGCCCTTCATTGTCGTTCTCTGCAATGACTGGGTGTGCTGTTGTTTGGTTGGCATGCTGGTTGAGGGTACGGGGCTGGATGGCACACATGAATGCTGTGACAATTTCTGACATTTGAAAACTGGTCAGAAACTGGACCCCAGACAGGTGTTTGCTGGCCTACCAGTAGATACATCGCCAGGCAGAACCATGACAGCCCTCCTCTTCAGCTCTCTTCAGGGTCGCCACCGGCCACAGCTGACAAGCGTGTGCAGGTGTGCATTTGGCAGGCACACACGCAGCAGGTCGTCCCAAAGCCGAGAACCCTGGGCCATATTGACACCTCCCAAGGTAATGGCTGTGAACACTGTCAAGGCACAGGTACAGGACACCGTACCCAGAGTCTCACATGTGGGGGTGGAGGGGTGGTTCTGGTCCCAGTCAGGGTCCAGGCGCTGCTCCGAGAGCCCTGAGATGAAGTCAGAGATCTTCTGCTGGGGCCCCTCCTCGCCCACAAGCCTCAACTCCCTCAGCTGGCCACTTCTGACCCGGTTGCTGACGATGAGGCCATTCTCAGGGGTTGCTGGCAGCTGCTGGCCGGCGTCCAATGCAGCAGCCTGGCAGGCACAAAGTTGCTTCTAAGCCGATCAGGTCAGGTCGCACGCCGCCAAGTGATGTCTGCGGCACAAATGCTGCAGCAGACCTGTGCGCTGCACCGTATGAAAGCAGGCACAGCACAACGTGGCAGCGGCAGGCAACTCTTCTGGGCTGGTGAACGCAGGGGCTGAATCAGGAGGCAAATCAGGAGGCACAGGCCCTGCGCTGCTCAGTGCTCATTTAGAATGCTGCAGTTCAGGGAGTCAAGCAGACACTGCATGGAGCAGACCGGAAGCGAGGCCTGGACGCAGCAGGTGACGCACCCTCAGCAGTTGCAGATGCTGCTGGAGCTGCCCACCATCTGAGAAGTGCCTTCAGCTAGCCTGAGTGGTGGCCTGCTCAAGGAACGGTGGCTGCCATTGTTGCCTGCCTGCTGCCACCCTGACACAGTGTCAGCTTTACCCGGGACTGGTCAACGGGGACTGCATGGCGTCTTGCACAAGCAAGGCGCTCACCTCCTGCTGCTGACCGCCAGTGCTGTCTGAAATGCGCCTTCTGAGCTGTGAGTTGGCCAGGGCAGCATGGCCTGCCCCCGCCATGATGTGGGCAGAGGCGGTGCTTGTGTCTATGCTTCCATCCCGGTTGTTGCGCTGTTGGTCTGTGTGAGGGCTGGCTCCCTGATGGCTGTCGGCGCCTGCCTGCTGAGCTGATAGTGCAAAACGCTGGGCAGCCGCAACCATCTCAAGGGGTGCAGGTCCCTGGCGCCCCTGCAGCTGCCTGTCAGCGGGAGCTGCGCCTGCGACTGGGGTGGAGGCTCCGCTGAGAAACGGGTCGTCGTGGTCCAGGTGTGTCGGGGATGGAGACTGCGGGGCTTCCACATCTGCAGACAAACAAGAGCTTGTCATGTGACTGGCTGCAGCACGCTGGGGTTTCGGCACAAAATGCTTGCGTCAGAAGAGATTGCTGGGCTGCAGCTGCACTGGGGCTGGCAGGGATGGAAAGCAGAATGCAGTCACTGTAGCCTGCAGTCGTGGGCGACTGGCCAGCAGCTGAGCAGAGCAAGCACAACCCAAAGCGCTGCACCTGCGGCTGCAGCGCGTTCTGCGCGCCGCCTGGCAGCACGCTGCTCTCTGCGGAACAGTTGCAGCCCCTTCTTGCCGGTCTTCCAGGTCAGGAAGACCAGCATGGCCACCAGCAGGAAGGTGATGATCCAGATGGGAAACAATTTGTTCAGCAGTACGCCTGCAGCATTATTCAAATCTCTGGGAAGAGCTGTGGTGCACAGTCGCCGGTTGACCCTGGGTGCAGCTCATGGCCAGCCGCACACCGGTCCAAGACACAGCTAGCTGCTGCAGCTGCATGGGCAATGAGCAGCAGGTGCTGCACAAAGCAAAGAATTGACACAGGTCACACCCGAGAGGCTGCTTTGCAACATCTCATTGCCATGCACCCTGCTATGCCAACCGCAGGTGGCAGGCCAGCTGTGCTCTTGAGTGCTGGTCACAGACAGCAAACATGGGATGGGCAACATACTACTTGGTGCTTCGGTCAGCACGAATAGCAAGACTGAAACATGCCCAATACGACCCTGGCATATAGCAGCAGTGCACCCGCAAGTCCCATCAGCTGCGCCCACCAATGCTGGTACCAAACAACAGCACTGGCGTGAGCACCAGTGCCAACTGGAAGTCAATGAGAGGCAGGCTGCTGTCCAGGGGGTGGCGCTTCGTGAAAGTCACAGCCACCCCGGCGATGGCCCCTCCAGTAATTACCGCCTGGGACATGGCTGTGCTGCCCTTGAGACCTGCATTGCCACCACTGTGACCTGATCAGTCAAGCACAACCTTGCACGTTCACCCTGCAGTGTCATGTGCAGCGGCATGGCTGGATCCTGTAAAAAGCATCTGGAGGCCTGCATGCAAGCAGAGGCTTGTGTCGCTGCACTCCAGAGATGTGGTTGGGGCAGCAGCAGGGACATTGCGCTGGTGCTCTCATGGTCTCCCGCAGGTGAGGGACTACATGTGCGCGCATTTCAGTGTCCGTCTGCTCGCTCGTAGACAGCAGCAGGTTCAGAGTCTGAGCTCCCTTCCACTTCTGCACAGCAGATGATGCACGGCATGCGCACAGACGCTCCTAACGCTCCGCTTCACAGTGAAGTCAGGCGGGGAGCGGCAGGGACACTGCTGGGCTCTGCCCTCTTCAGCCATATGCAGCAGGGTTCAATTTGCGGAGAGCAGCCTGTGGCTTCAGCTGGCTGTGCGTGCCATGCAGAATGTTATGCAGCCTGCATGGGCGCGGGGCCTTGAGGTTGATGGTGACGTCTGGCAAGCCATGCATGAGTGCAGCTCGTGGACTGTATGCTTGCTGCAAGGTACCAAGTGCTCAGCTTGCCCAGCATCTCTGCAGGACTCACTGAACTGCAGGAGCACATTGAACATGGGGACGAAGAATGCTCCCCCGCCCACGCCTGCAGCAGTTGCCAGGGCCCCAGCCTGCAGTGGGGCAGCCATGTGGGCAACAGGCTGCCAGGTGGAACAGACATGGCTTGCATTGTGTAGCAGCAAGCCAGCTGGCACGCTGCCAAGCGGCAAGCCAGCAGGGTTTGGAAAACCTCACTGTGGCTGTGATGCTGAGCCCAACAGCATTTCTCGGGATGGCTTTTAGGATGTGCAGATGGGTGTCCTGTGTCTGTGAAGACTGCAGGCTCAGGGTAGTGTTACTTTGCCTGCAGTTGCAACTTCGTGACGTGAGGGCTGCATCAGCCAAGTGGCTGTGGCATCTGTGTAAGAGCTTACTGTGGCTGCTCAGTACTTGGCTGGGCTGCTGAACTTGTCAGCAGTAGAAACAACACAGCACCACTGCAGGCTGTGGCCAGGGACATGCTGGCCGTCACAAGGCAGATCGCCTCAGTGGGTAAACAATACAGAGCAGATGGCGACGCCCAGTGTGAAAGCCAGCCTCGTTTGTCAAGTCATTCTGCGTGTGCGAGCTCATGAAGCATTTTCCCTTCTTGTTTGATCATCTGAATTTAAGTTTATCCACATGGTCAAACTCCAAGCTGCAAAGGTCCTCATGGAACAACATACACACTGGGACAGCGGTCTCGTCGGCGTCTACGCTATTCTGATCAGGCGCTCAGAATGCGTCTGTTGGAACTGTACACAGCCGGACCAGAGCCCATCCCCTGTGTTGTTGAGGGTGCCCAGCTCAAACCCATCTGCGCATGGCATGAGCACATTTTGAAGGCCAGGGCGAGAGGGAAGAGGTAGTTTCCTGTTGGCTCTGTGATCTTTGTGCCTTCGTGAGCAGCCATCATGCATAGGTCTGCTGCCCAGCTTGACGTCTGACCAGGTGGAGGACTCTGCAGCATCAGCTGGTCTTGCATGCTGCTCAGCTGGGTCACCAGGCGGCCTGCAGAACCTCAGCTGTCACAGGGTCGCTCCCTGCACCTCAAAGCGTGGCCCTTTGGAGTTGACAAGCAGGCAA
The DNA here is from genome assembly GCA_963969365.1 of Asterochloris sp. CNOR1. Lineage (NCBI taxonomy): Eukaryota > Viridiplantae > Chlorophyta > Trebouxiophyceae > Trebouxiales > Trebouxiaceae > Asterochloris > Asterochloris sp. CNOR1. Next base: position 281,951 of record OZ017761.1, read on the forward strand.
AACTAGACGTGGACAGACTGCTGAGGCCTGCTCCTCAATCCGCATGGATGCACATGGGAGATCTGTCACCACCTGAGGTGACACGACATTGCTGAACTCGCCTGCTGCAGTGCTGGCTTGGCCGCTGGTGGTTGCTGAGCCTCCTGCACGTCCACTGCACCTGGAATGAAGCACCGGTGCGCACCACGTCAAAGCCTGCCCTTGACTCTGTCTCAGCCGAAGGTGGCCATTGCTGCCTGCACAGCTGCCCATGAAGGATGTGCGCCACCTGCTTCAGCCTGGAAGGCTACCTGCAGCCGTCAGTATGCATCCCACAGCAGCAGTCAGCTTCATAAGCAACGCCTGGCAGCTGCATGGTATGGAATTGTGTGAAGCGCAGGGGCCTGCTTGTGCACCAGCAAAGCAGCATGTAGCCTGCAGCCGGTGAAGGACTCCGCCATTGTGCCTGCAGTCAGAGTGGCCTGCCGCTGCCAGATTGTACTAAAATGAGCCAGGCGCTTCCCTCTGACAGTGATGCAGTTTGTCACCAAATGCACCTCTTGCAATTTTAAGATTTGCACATGCATATCAAGAATGAGGAACCAGAGCCGTTGTCTGGCCATGCCACAAATCCTCTGCCATGCAAAGACTGCAAGGTGTAACATTAGCTTGCTTTGCAAAAAAAACATTTTGCAGGATGAGGCTGAGCAGCAGTAATTTCCGAACTTTATTGTGCCCACTCCCCTCTCGTTGTCAGGTCCTGTTCTTTCTGAAGTCAAAGACTGATTCTGCTCGAGCTGTTCGCGTCAAGTGTTCATCTGTCACATTTTCAGCCTCCACAGCCTCAGCAAACGGTACCATGGCAGTTCAGACCCAGGTGATCCTCGCCTTTGCTTGATCAACCGTGAGGAGGGAGAGGATTGTGTTTGGGCACTTCCACGCCTGCAATGCAGGACTTGTACAAAGACCTTGAGGAGAGGCTGCAGGAGCTGAGCAATCTGTCCAGCGTCAGCAATTTGCTGGTGAGGCATGTTCTTGCTTTGCCTGGTGATGGCAGAGCACTGAGCCCTTGCTAAGTACTCATGAGAGAACCATGGTGGCTGCAGGCCTGGGATGAGCTGGTCATGCTGCCGTCAAGTGAGTCCTGCTGCAGCAGTCAGCACCCCACATCTGCAACTGGCAGACCTGGCATGCATGTGTCGTTTATAGCACTTGTTGCTCTCCTGCAGGCGCAGCTGAGTCCCGTGGCAAGCAGAAGGCAGCCCTGGCCGGCGTGCTGTATGACAAGGCAAGCTGCTGCTGAACCCAGATCACCTCTTCCTGGGTCTGCCTGTGGAAGCTTCAGCTGGTGTGGCATCCATCTGCTTGCTGTGCCGTACCCAGACCGCGCAGGCTGGTCTATTGGCAGTCGTGCATGGCTTCCAACGACAGGGGCCAGCACGTGTGCAGCTAAGTCACTCACCTGCTGCCCTGCTGCTGTGCTGCAGCGCACAGATGCAGAGCTGGGACGCCTGCTACAGGGGCTGGGTAAACAGCAGGATAGCCTGCAGCCCCTGCAGGCTGCAGTGCTCAGGGAAGCCAACAGGTGAGCTGGTCCTGAGTTGGCACTGCCCTTGAGCAGCCGGCATGCTTGTTGATGCGTCTGCCAACGCTGAGTCTGGCGCTGCGTGCAAGGCATGGTAGCAGCACAGTTGCCTTACTGCCAACCTCAGTCTCTACGGAGGGGCACCCTGTCTAAGAGGTGCCATGAACACTTTCTTTCTATGTTTCTCAGAAGCTGGCGATGCTCTCCCTACAGGCAGCACATATTCACCAGCTTCTGTGCTGGCCAGGCACGCCTGCCAGCATGCATCATGACGCTGAAGCCAGTCTGCCTCAATTCAGGAGCTACGTGCGTACCAAGGCCATCTCTCGCAAGCTGGCCAAGCGCAAGGCTGAGCTGGAGAGCGAGGCTTACCAGGTGGGCTCGTTCAGGGGTGCAAGTTTGGAGCGCGTAGGGCTGATCGAGGCTGCCAGAGGGCAATGTCGACAGACGGCTGTGTTCTCAAGTGGTTTCACAGGGCCCGGCCGCTTCACCAGAGCCAGGGCGGTGCGCGCCCTGATTGGGCAGACTACCAGCCAGACAGTGCCTCTGCAGGAAGCTGGGAGAACTGGGCACTGCTGAAGGCAGCCAGAATGCTATGCAAGGAGCCTGCGGCACAGCATGCACCGTGTGATGCCCAGAGCACATGCACATGCAAGTGCACTTGTTGTTGCCCTGCTGTCTGCAAGCCCTGGTCCAGACCCACTCAGCTGGTGACTGGGGACTGTTGGGGACCTTCTCAGTCACCATCCACAGAGACACAAGTTGCTCTGCTCCCCGTTTGCAGGCCTGGGTCAAAGCCCGCACAGCCAGCAACTGGAGCCTCTTTGCACCATGCCTGGAAGAGTGGGTGGACCTCATCCGGGAGCAGTGCGCGGCCATCGATCCCACCCGACCAGCCTATGACGTCTGCCTAGACGAGTTTGAGAAGGGCATGACCACTCAGCAGCTGGACAAGATCTTTGCCCAGGTGGGTTGCCAGCATGCTGTCAGGTCTTAGGCAGCTTCTTGGGCAGGAAGGGCACCTGTTGCAGCTCTCAGAGGCAGGCAGAACCTGTCGTGTATGGCTGTGACACCGTCTGGACATCAGTGACTGACTGAGCCCTCCTGTATCTGGATGCACACGCACTGACAGAGTAATCCTCTGTCACCATCATGATGCCATAAGATAGCCAGCAGACCTGCACCAGCATGGCTTCCAGCCCTGCCTGCACCTGCTAACCTCTTTCAGCTCCACACCCTTGCCCCACTGCCCCCTCAACAGCAGGGCAGCACCACAATCAGTACCAAAGGCATGACTTGACAAAACGGACCCTGCCCCCATGTCTGCAGGTCAGGGAGGGCCTGGTTCCCCTGATTGCCAACGTCAAGAAGAATGGCACACCCCCAGACCGGTCCTGCCTCAGCGGCTCCTTTGACAAGGACACCCAGGCCAAGCTGTGCCACTCCATCAGCCAAGACCTGGGTTTCGACCTGGAGGCGGGCAGGCTGGACGTATCTGTGCATCCTTTCTCCATGGGTGAGTGGCGCATCTTGTCGACAAGTGATAGGCATGGTAGCCCAAGTAGATGACGCATCTATCACAACCCCGGCCCCCATTCCCCTTCTCTGACCGCAAGCTGCTGTAGGTAGCAGTGTTGTTTTGAAACGCTTGCATGCCGTTGTGAGAAGCTGGGCTCTGACCTTGAGGCAGTACGGCTTGTTGCACTCATCCTCCAAGGGTACATGGATCCCTGATGCTGTTGGCTGGGGCAGCTGTGTGCATGTGCCACTGTGAGCCTGTGCAGATGACTGCCCACCTCAGTTGAGAGGACTCAGTAAGGCAGTACATCCTCAGTTGTTGATGAGTGGGTTCTGCAGGATACAACTGGCCTTCCTGGCCAGCAGCGAGCCATCATTTGCTACACAAGCCTGCCATGCACCTGAGGCCAAGGCGCCTGGACATCTTTCTGCACTCTTGCCCTGCATCCTGCTGTGGGTGGAGGCGGTTGTGCCCGGCATGGTCAGCATGGACGCCTTCACATCTTGCTGCCCCCCTTCGCATCAGCAGACATGCTGCCTGAGAGCCAGGCCCTGTAGGATGCAGACACTGCTGTTTCACACAGCAGTCTGGCCGTGGTGTTGTCCTGTTTCCAGCAAGGGTCCCCACCCCTCCTGTTGATAAACGGCGTCCATGCCTCAGCCCTGGCCTGGCCTAGATCTGGTGCCTGCAGGGATGAACTCAACAAGTACCCACTTCCGCTGCACCAAAGCTGAGCCTCTTTTCAGAAATATATTATGCATCTCCTCTAGCCTGAAGCTCAGAACTGGGTGCAGGTGTGCACCCCACAGATGTGCGCATGACCACCCGGTTCAAGGAGGACGATGTGACCGAGGGCCTGACTGGGGCAGTGCACGAGACAGGGCACACCCTGTACGAGCAGGGACGCAACCTGGAGCATGATGGGCTGCCTGTCAATGAGGTGGGCCCTTGTCGAAGCAATTCAAAATTTATTAAGAGCACAGCTTACAAGCTGTGCAGCTGCTTGCTGTGGGCAGATTGCAGCCCGATGGTCCACTCGCCATCGTGCAAAGACACACCCTGTCAGCAATGTGCGCAACCTTGAGCATGAGGTGCTGCAGTCAATGAGGTGGGGTCTGTGCTGCCGGGCTGCGCTTTGCTGTGACCAGTGCTGGCAACACAGTGCTCTCATTCAGGGGCGAGCGCTTCTGCACGCAATGCATTGCATCCGACCGCCTGCCAGCAACCTGTTGGCAGCTTGTACAATGGCAGGTGACTTTGTGATGGGCTGCCGCAAATGGGGTGCAGCTGTGCTGCATTCTCAGCCTGACAGCATCCCAGGAACTTGCTATCTACGTGGCACAGATACATGCCCCCTACATGCTGCTGATATGCCACCAAATCCGTCAGCAGCTGGCAACGCCAGTTGATGAGGTAAGTTGGTGTGGTGGGGTGGGGTCTGGTAGTTTGAGACTTGGTTGCTTTAGGGCCACCAGGCTGTTGCAGAAGCCCTGTTGCCCTCTCAGAGCGCTCAGGGTTCTGCAGTCTGCTTGTACAGCCTGTCGAAGGCCGCTGTGTCAGCTTCGAGCATCACTGCAGATCAGTCCAGGGGGCGTCGTGCAGTCTGCATGCAGCTGCGGGCTTGCAGTGCTCAGGCTGGCTTGCTTGTGTGTGCTTCCTACTTGCTACGCACAAGCCTGCGTCCAGGCTTGCCAGTTCAGTTTCTTGAAGGGAAGAAAAGGAACCTGGCAGCCATTCACCCTCCATCTGCAGGCCATGAGTATGGGCGTCCATGAGAGCCAGTCCCTCCTCTGGGAGCGCATGGTCGCCCTGCAGCCCCCTTTCTCAAAGGCAAGCTCACTGCTTGCTGATCATGCGCATTGTGGTGTTGAACATCACACGCAATACCTGCCGCTGGCCAGTGCTCACTGCTGTGCTCTGCGGGATGAGGCACACGCATCACTTGCTGCCCCCAACCACTGCTGTGTTGAGCAGGTTGAGGGGCACTTCTGTGCCCCGACCTGCATCACCTGCTGCTCACGCTCAAGGAGGCAGGCTCCTGATGCAACATGATGCATGCTCCCGGAGTCTGCACATGCAAGCAAGGTTGCCCTACATCATTACCCGCCTCTCAATTTGCAGTACCTGCTGCCCAAGTTGGAGGCAGCCTTTCCCCAGCTGGCCAAGCTGAAGCTGCCCCCCGAGCAGCTGTATGGCGCGCTGAATGTTGTGAGGGACCCCTCCATGATCCGGGTGGAGGCAGATGAAGTCACTTATCCCCTGCACATCATTCTCAGGTTAGCTTCCAGTTTCATGCATATGGTTAGTATCTGTCCTGCCGGCAGTACAGCAAACACAGCATGCGCTTGCTGGGGGCCCAGACCTGCACTGCACTGAAAGGTGGGCTCAAGGGGACTGGCTCTTACCACCAAGGTTCTCTCTGAACGGCAGGCACCTGAGGAGCCCTGCTGCAGGCGGAAAGCTGCCTGACAAGCTCACCTGCTGCAGGATTCATGCCCTATGCGGCAACATGGTGTCACTGCAAGCTGCACCATCTGCTTGTGTGCCTATGCTACCTCAACAGCACAAGCTGCTGCAGAGCGTGGCTCAGAGACATGGGCTACAACCAGTCATTGGCTGTTGCAGGTATGAGCTGGAGCGGCAGCTGCTGGATGGCAAGATCACAGTAAACGAGCTGCCTGCGCTGTGGAACGAGAGGATGACCGAGTATCTGGGCTGCACCCCTCGGAATGATGCAGAGGGCATCTTGCAGGATGTTCATTGGTCAGCTGGCATCTTTGGCTACTTCCCCACCTACAGCCTTGGCGCCATGTACGCCTGCCAGATCTTTGAGGTGAGCCTGTGCTGCACATCTGCCACACGACTGCCTGTGGTAATTGCAAAGCCTGTCTGTGACCGACAAGCGGCTGCCAGACTGATTGGTTGCTGTGCATTAGACAGCACTACCCTGTCAAGCACCTCCGCTGCTCCTCATGAGACCATGCCCCACACAAATTCCAGCAGCTCTGTTCTTGATTTCTGCAGACTGCACGGTCCCAGCTGCCGGACCTTGACTCTGACATTGCCAAGGGGAACTTTGCACCCCTCAAGAAGTGGTTGAACGAACACATCCACAAGTCTGGCTCCTTCCATGCAAACGGCGAGGAGCTGATGAAGGCTGTCACAGGGTCCCCATTGAACCCAGAGGTTTTCCTGAAGTACCTGAGACAGAAGTACTCTGCCCTCTACAAGTGCTGAGCAGGGCAGAGACGGCTGATTGTCTAGTACACTCAGAACACTCGGACTCTCAATCAAAGTCTGACTTGATGTTGGTGCACGTTCAACAATTTCAAATAAATCAAACTGCATGTGACAGATGCATGTCACCCCCCTGTTCTCTGCCGCTTTCTTGCAAGATACTTCTCACGAGCAGCTGCCAGCTTCTCTTCCCTGCTAGGTCCCTGCACCGCCTCAGGCTCAGCAGCAGCAGCCTTGACTTCAGCTTTAGCAACTGCGGCGTCTGGGTCTTCCTCCTCATCAATGTCGGGGTCGTTGCTGGCTCTTTTGGCAGTGCTGCCTGCTGGGTGATTGCCAGGCTTGGCAGGCCCAGCGTCCCTCTGAACTGTAGCGGCCTCCTGCTGCTGCTCAAACCTGCACGTCAAGACTACCTGGTGGCCAGTGACCATCACAAGCTACAGGATGCACAGACCTTCTAGCCCAAAAGCATGGGTTGCTGGCCAACGGACCGCCATGCACAGGCATGCTGCACTGACAGGCAGCACTCAGCAGGCAGTGCTGACCTTTCTCTGGCAGCCCTGGCGGCCTCCCAGTTGGCCTGAGCCTTGGACTGCTTGAAAACCTCTGCAGGTGCCGCCTCAGCAGCGCTGCCATTCTGAGCAGCTGACTGCTGCCTGGCTCGATCTGCACTCGAGGGCTCCGCCTCATCCTCCTTGAGACCTGTGCGCATCCCTTGGGTCCGCAGCAGGTTCCTGCAGGGGCCAAGCAAAGCTTGTCAAAGTAATGGCTCAGGAATGCAGGACCGCCTTGCCCCTGACCAGACTCCTGCAGGTAAGGGCAGACCAGAGTGCAGCTCCAGCCCCCAAGACATGGTTCAGGGGCATGTGTGGATGCCCCACGAGCTGCACCCGGAGGAGCAGGTGCACATTAAGATGCGGGCAGGGCCCCGTTGTGATCAGTGACATGAAGACCAGGGGTGCGCATTGTTTGTTCCTTACGGACGGTGAGCACTGACGCATCTGGGCCCCACAGGCAGCCGCTACCAGGCCTGCACCCATGCCGGCAGCCGCGGAAGGCCCAAAGCCTATCTGTGCCTACATCCTGTGGACTCAGTAACCCAGAGACAAGCCTGGCAGCAGGATGGCATTGCCAAGAGAGATCCAGAACCTGCCCATGTGCCCAATTCGATATCCTGCTCCGCATCCTTGCCTTGCACTCTGCCAGCCACACAGAGACGCACAGGGCTTTCTGAAACAACCCACCCTTTGAGATGCTCCACGTGCCTCCTCCTGCTATAGAGCCCCCTACATGCCCAGATCCATGCCAGCCCAGAAGACAACCACACAAGCCAGCCCCACCTGTAAAAGTTGCCCATGTGTCCTGTTTTGACGACATCGTACTCGGCCTCCTTGGCCTCCCGCACCTTCTCCTCCGCCAGCCACTGCTGGTCCTCCTGCAGCTTCTTCTTGTAGGCCGCCGTCACAAACTTCTCCTTGTCGCCAAACAGGTGGTCCTCCACCTCGCGCTCCTTGACCAGCCTGCAGCACGCTAACACGGCAGAGTGTCAGACGTACGCTGTGGCCAAGCAGCAGGGCATGGGCAGGCGACACAGCCTGCAGAACTTTGCACAACTGCTGCACTTGGTTGTAATGGACAACATATGTTTGTCGTGCAGCAACTTCATCTTGCGCTTATCTGCAGTGGCTACCCTTTTCTTGGCCTCATTCAAGTGCATGGATGCGTTCAGCATGCTAGGTCTCCTTGTAGCAAACGCCCTGCTTGTTCTCTTGCAGCAAGTGTCAGCAGCGCTTGCCCCACAGAAAGCTTGCTGTATGGCGCCTTTCAGAGCCAACCTGTGCTCACAGACAAGCCCCTACTGCATCTCCTAGAGCCTCAACCTATGCATCACCCAGCACGACAACGACGGCAGGTACCCAGCACCCTTCATGAACATGCAGTTGGGAGAGCCTAGTGCTGCAGGGCTGCAGGCCCGGCCTTCAGCCCCACACCTGAACTTTCGCTCTAGCACCAATTGCGCCCCAACGTCATGGACCCACCTGCGCTCATGAAGAATGCCCTGACCCTGCAACCAGGGGCATGGTCACCATGTAAAGCAGAGCTGTCTCCAGACAGTTTGCCTGTTTCATCACGTCTGGCCTGCACAGGTGCATGTGCTGGGCCCCCACCTGCGCTCGTAGACGATCCCCTGCTCCTTCTCGCGCTCCTTGGCTTTGTCCTTCAGGTTCTCAATGTAGCGCGACTGCCTCTCCAGCTTCTCCTGCAGGGCTGGCCGCACCTTCTGGTCCTGCAGGCAGCGTGTTGCAGGTGTCAGCTAGCAGGACCACCCATAAGCTGGAGCCGTGCAGGCAGAAGCTGAAAGCCACGTGTGCTTGCCACTTGAAGGAGATCCTGCTGCAGTGTTATGCTCCAAGGGCAGGACCGGGCACGATCTGCAGAGGTATATGGAGAAATATGGGTCCGTGCATGACCGGTACACCCTCAGTTCCTGCTGCGCAGACAGCACAAAGTTTCAGTGACTGCACTAGTGCAGCTGGGATGCAAGGGCTGTCACCAGCCCTTCTGCACCTGCAGAACAGCCAGGATTGATCTTCTCTTCCTGCAGACAATCAACCTTGGCCTGCTGAGGTGCTCAGCCGCTCCTGCAGGCGCCAGATTTCGTGCATACTGCCACCACCTGTAGGAGACGCTGTGTGGGCACACTCTGCTGCTCTCACAACAACTGCAGACAGCGGCAGGCTCAGCCGCTGGCCTGAAGAGACTCTGGCATGGGGAGTGTGTTCGCCCCTCTGCCACCCCTAATGCAGAGGACTTCAGAGGCAGTGGCAGGCCTGTGGGGGTCTGTGATGTGTTGTTGAGCCCACAGCAGCATGAGCAATGCAGGAGGCAAGAGCTCAGCAAGCCCTCTGCAAGTTGTCCCACGGCAGCATGTGAGAGGCGACCAGAGCACAATGAGGAGTCCAGTCACTACAGGCAGGTTGACTGCAAGAGCAAAGTCTGACTGCACTGCACGAGCCAAATGACCAGCTTTGAGATGCTGTGCAGCACGCTGCACTCAGTAGGAGAGCACCTGCCTGCATGGCGTCGTAGTGGCTGTCATAGTCAAAGACGGTAGCATCCTCCGCTAGAGCTTGCTGATGCAGCTTATGCACCTGCAGCAGGACGTCAACCTGTCAGTGTGTGCTGCAGCAGCACTGCCGATTGACGGCAGGGCACAGCACTGCAGGACACTGCATGCGACAACAATCATATTCACCCTTGGGTCTGCTGCTTTTTCAGCTGCAGCTGCTGCAATGCGCCTGTTGACTGCCTCCCTGTCAAATCCGCCTGTGTCTGCTCCTGTATCTTCATCAGAGTCGTCCTGGGCGAAAGCAGATGGTTTCTTGGCAGGAAGGGCAGGCTTGGGCTTGGCTCCTGGCTTCCGTATCTCCAGGCCATATCTGACACCCTTGCGGCCACTCAACATGCTGGCCTGGGAAGAAGGGGAGTATCCAGCAGTCTGAAGCCGAGTTCTTCAATGTGTTCCCGGTCACTCACATCTGCTGTGTCTACAATAAGCAACGGCTCACGTGCTCAGGTTGCCCGAGTCGTTCCATGGCGCTTCTGGAATTGCTCTCGTCAGGCACATTGAAGGGAAAGGGCAGCACCTGCGAAGGCAGCTGGCAGCTCTTCTGCGTGTCACTGTATCAGCATTGCTGATTTTGCAGGCTGGGGCAGGAGGAGGTCAGCCTGAAGAAACCTGTCATGGCCATAAAGACCAGCCAAGCTGGGGAGTGCGCCTGGAAGCCAGCAAGTGCGACAGCCTTGCCGCGCAGAGGGACAGGCGGGCCGCCGCATGCTGTGCCTCTGCAGCGCTGACCTCAAAGGAGTCAAGAAGACCCTTGGGGTTCCTGGCTCAGGCCATCAGCATCGTGGCACGGACGCTGGCTGCCCTGCTCAAGCTGAGTGAGCTCAGCATGGTATTGCAATATGCTGAGAAGTTGTCGTCTGCCAGTTGTTCTTGCTTTGCATTGAGAGAGTGAAATTAGGACGCTATCCAGGCAGCAGCAGAGCTGAGAGCTTGCAGCCTTCCTGTGGGCAAGCGGCCCACATCATGGGTGAGTGTTGCCCTGGGATCATCTGTTTGACCTCAGCTGTGTTTTAGCTGCCCATGCCTCGCGCTGTCCACACCTCCCTCTGCCGCCATAGCTTCACAGCTCACCCACTTGTCAGCTTCCCACAGCTGTGGCCTGCCTGGCCAGACACAAGCAAGATGCTTTGCATTGCTCTTCACAATGGCAGCCTGCCTGACTGCAGGAGTTGGACCGGCTGTGCATGCCCCTGTTCGTCCTGCATTGTGAAGGCACATCACGGCCCCAGCCTGCCAGGGCTCATTTGTGTGCAGAGGCCAGGACTCGCTCCTATTTCCTGACAGCAGAGGCAGAGCATGGCTGTCCACTATGAGCAGACAGCCCAAGCTCATGCAGCAGGGCGTGCATGCTTGTCATGAGATACAGCCTGACCTCTGCACTTGCCAATTGCACAACCTGCAGTCCGTTCGCAGCAGAAAATTACTGTCCCTGCCGTCGGCATGAGCTGTTGGTACTTGGGGCTGAGCCAGCCTGTACAGGCTACTAATGCCCACATGTGGCATTGCCTCCTCAGGCCTGATGCATCATGTCTGTGCACAGCTGCCTGGCTGTTTGGGAAGGTTCTGAAGCAGGTTGCCTGGCATGGGCACAGCACGTGCTGAGGTCAGGCAGCTCAGACTGGTGATGAGCCAGACTGGTAAGTGGAACCTGTACATGCAGTTGGTCAGCTACACAGCATTGTCATGTGCTGAGAGGTATGTGCACCTCTAGGCAGCCATTGCTCTGCACAGCTTACCAGTGGGCATAAGCAATGACACACCTGCTCTCCTCCTTACTGATACTCTGCTGGCAGCCACCATCAGCGTTGTCTTGCAGGTCTCCACAGCCTGCTTTGTCAAAAGCAGCAGCCCAAGCTCAGTACTGTATGTATTGCAGTGATGCTGGCTGAAATCCCGGGGGAGCCATCAAGCTGCGGCCTGCTCTTGTGTAAACTGCGCTCATACTTTCTGCTTCTTGTCAAAGCTTTTTAACGATCGTCTTCTCTCCACAGAGATGTTTGATGCTAGCATGTCTGCAAGTAATCAGCTGTACCAACATGTTTACCACTCAGTAGGATGTCTTGGTGACGGTTGCAAGCACTGGCTCCCAGCAAAGGGGGCAGGCTTGTCCCTTGCTGATTGCATGAACGCCCTTAGGTCCGCACAGCTGCTCTGCGCACTTGACGCAAGAGGGCACGTGGCCACAGGGTGCCAGCAAGACGCAACGCTGGGCAGCCAAGCAGATTACAAATTCGTTGTCAGGGCAAAGCTCGTCTTCTGGCACAGCAGCAGGCATACAGCTGCCGCCTGGGCCTGAGCATTCCTTTGCCTGCCTGGCCCTTGGCTTTGGACTGGGCTTATGTGGCTTGGGTGGCGGACTGTGGGTAGGCAGCTCTCCCAGCTGCTGCTCCGCACCAGACTGCCTGGCGCCTGCAGCAGCAGACCCTGTCTGCACTTGCCCAGAGGTGTTACTGGGCCGGGATAGCTGCTGAGAGGACGCAGCAGCATGCAACGCAGGTGGCAGCAGCAGGCCCAGCATGTCCTGCGGCCCTGAGGTGGCAGCTGGCGCCTCCTGAGCCAGCTCCCGCAGCGGGGACAGGCACTGTGAATGCAGAAGCAACCCATGCTCAGCAGCTTCTGGCGTGAGGCACTCGGGTGCTCTTCCTGGAGACAGGGCAGCCTGTGCGCCTCCCCCTGCGCAGCTGCAAGCGTCTTGTGGTGGCTCAGCACTGTGCTGGCTGGGCTGCTGCGTCTGGCCCGGCACTGTGTCTGTCATGGCCGCCAAACGCTTGGCCGTGTCGTTGCACGCTGTGACACTGCATGCTGAGCTGGCCGCCTGACTTCCAGCCTGTTGGCCTCTGGGGTAAGTAGAAGCAGCTGAAGGCCGTTGTGGCAAGTCCTGCGCAAAGCAACTTTTAGCTGTGGACTCGATGCATGGAGCATTTCATGGAGAGCAGGCAAGCGCAGCCCCTTGTGTGGTGCAGCTGCAGATACCGATGCCAGGCTCAGCAAGCCTTCCAGCACAAAGCCAGCAGGCTCCTGATTGCATTCAGCACCTGCCAGCTCTCCAGCCACAGCAATGACAGCGGCCGTGGCAAGAGTGCTTCAGCAAGGCGCCTCAATGCAGCCTGGCCGGCTGTCTTTGCTGAAGACTGCGTGAGAATACTGAGCGCTCAGCAAGAAGAGCTGTATTGATCAAGCGCATGCAAGTAGACATCCCAAAAGCGTCGCTATTGGCCTGGCCGCCATAGTGTGCCTGCTGCATGTCCAGCTGCAACACGAGCCCAGTTTTGTGCAACGCAGACGCACTGACACGTATCCATCTCGAACATCTCGAAAACAATGAATCCTCCCTGAGATGAAGTGTCAGTCCCATCTCTTGCTACTCGCCAATGACTGCCCCAGGGTCGTCGCAGGCTACGTGCACGAGCTGGCTCTGCAGATGGAACAGGACTGCCCACCCCTCCGCCAGCCTCTCCGTGATATCCTGCAGCTGCTCCTGGATGCACTTGTAGGTTTTGTTGTGGTCATCATTGCTGCACAGCCGGCGCCGCAAATCCTGCACAGCACCAGTCAGCATCTAAAGTCAGCAGGAGGGGCAACAAAGCAGATAGGATGCAGCAGGAGGCAGAACAGCAAACCATGCAGGGTTGGCTGGGGCTGCTTGCAGGGCACTTTGTGCGGTGCCTGCCTTCGGCAGTTGCAGCACAGGACTGGCATGGAGACAAGAGGCAACAAGACGTGTGTCATCAGCCGGCTCAATGCTGCTGCTGTGAAGCGCACCACCCTCAGCTTTTCAGTGGCATGGCAATATCTGATGTTCTACACAGCCCTGGCTGCCTCTGCAAAAGCAAGCATGGTGCAAACAACAGCAGGCATGGCTCAGAAGACAACTCACATTCTGGAATTCTGCCCTGGTGTTGCTGAGCGCCTCTGAAGCAGTCTGGTCAGAGGCCTGAATCCCAGGAAAAAAGTTCCCCAGCCCTACTGCAACTGCACCCTCCATGGCGCATCCCAAGCGAATCTGCAGGTAGCTGAGTGTCTGGATCCACCCCTGCATCATCAATGTTGTATTACCAATATTGCTGTTAATAGCAGCCACCCCGATCAGCCAGCTACTTTGCAATATGCTCGATGAATCTAGGGGTGTGTCTGCCTGCCTCAGATGCACACTGCTGGCTGCCCAAGGCGATCTGAGATTATCGAGGCCCATCGATTGCCGCGATAACATTGCGGGCGGTTCCTACTGCCCAAGGGCCAGTGCAGGCACCAACCAGGGATTTGCCTGCCTGCCTGCAGATGCTGGACAGGGGGTTATCGGTATCGCCAAGCAGGAGCAGCACCTGCAGCCTCTTGATCTCCTGATTGCGGGCAGCCCTATCCTGCTCCACGTGCTGACCCTGGGCACGGATGCCCTGCAGAACAGTATTTTACGGGTCAGCTGTGGTCGCTACTGACTTGTCAAGCACGGATTGGTGTTGCGATGCCACTCATGGTCCTGTGAGCTGACAGCTGTGCACACACATGTGATCGTAGCTTTCAACAGCTTGGTGCTAGTTGTAAATGCCCTGCGAGGAGGAGCAATTGAAGGGCTGTCTGTGAGCCACCACGTCAGCCTGGCAAGGTCAGCCTCCATCTTGCAGGCTGAGCACTTGGCTGTGACAAGCGCAAACTGGTTGCAGGCCATCATGGTGGTACCAGCTTGGGCAAATTAGAAGCACTGCCCCCTGCAATGTTGCCTAAGCTGGCACCACCATGATGGCATACAGACCCTTCGCCTGCAGGTGCGCCACCTGCTCCTGATGGCTGCCTGGAAGCTTTTGTCCAGCAAGCCCCTTCAAAGCATGCCTCATCGGGGGTGGCCCCTGACCTTGCCACAGCAAAGAGGGAGCAGCACCGCACATCAAGGGCCTGCCTGTAAGTATGCCCCGTGCTCTCTGAAGGCTGTCTGGACCTCCACTTGCTCCTTTATCAGCTGGTCACGGTGGCGGTCCGTCTCTGCAGATGTGTCAGATGTACCCTCTAGCCCACACAGCTCGTTATCAACATAATCCAGGCTGCGCTTCAGGCATTCAAAGCGACATCCTCCCTGCATGCGTCACGCCCAGTGTTTAAGGTGTTGCATGTAAACGTGAGCAGCAGCAAACAGTTGGGTCAGCTGCAGGTCGACCTTGAGGCTGTCAGGGTAAATCTCGCCCTTCAATGCGTTTTGGGTTGGTGGAAAGGGGCTGTTCTGCTGACATACCCAAACAAGGGCTTCAAGAGTTGGCATAAGAAGTTGGCCCCCGCTGCACATCTGTCACCAGCATCTGGGCTGACACGTTGCAGTACACACACCAGCAGCGGTCTCATGGGCATGCCAAGCACAGTTATATTCCAGCTTCACAGCACAGGCCATGCTTCAGACCTGCAAACTTCTCAGTACCCCAGCACGGACCCCCAGACCACTACACAAGGCTGCCCACCTGACGCAGCTCTGTGTTAATCCTTTCCAGCTGGTGTTCCCCTGTTTCGTGGTCATAAATGAGTACGGTGACCTGAGCAGTAGCCAGCAGCTTCTCGCGCCTTGGCATGATGATGTGCTCAGGGAGGTCTGCAGGGCTTGCCATAGCCTCTGTATTTTGCTCAGAGAGGCCGTTGATGCCGGGCAAAGAGGTCCTGGGGCCTGGGGCAGTGGGTTTGGGCCTGCAGGGCAGCGCAGACAACTTTTCGCCCAGGTGCTGAGGCAGGTCTGCAGGGGCTGCTGCAACCTCAGCTCTTAGGAAGTTGACGCCAGGCAGAGACCTGGGGGCGGTGGTGTCTGCAGGACAGATAAAACTGGGTGGATCGCTTTGCTCTGCTCAGATCAGTTTCTTGAGTGCTTACGATGAGTGTCGGTGTCATGTCAAGCAGTGCCAGCTTGATTTGGGACCAGCAGCCTGACTCAAAGCTTTATGGACCCATTGTTGTGTGGCACTGCCAGCAGCCTCACACAAAGAGGGGCACAAGACTCTGAACCCCTCAGGCCCCTTGCACCCACCTGGTGTCATACTTCTCGCTTGGCTTGAGCTCCTCAGCCTCAGAGCGGCTCAGCAGCATCTGCTCGAGGAGGAATTCGGCATTGCGGCGCTGCTCCTCCCAGGTGTGCATGTCATTCAGTGCCGCCACCAGGTCCTCATGCGCCTTCACTGCGCTGGGATGAAGCGAGCCTGACACAATGTGTTGCAGTCAGTCTGGTGGACTGGAAGCAGTCTCACGGTGCCAACGCCGGGTGCTGCCAAGCTAGTTGTAAGCTTCATGGTGCGGGGGTGGCACCTAGCCTTCAGGGGCTGTGACAGCGCCAGACTTCTCAATGACAAATAGGCACAGATTACAGGTCAACCCTGACCATGTGGGCCCTTGTCAGTGGTATCAGCAGTGTCAGCTGGCAGAGCACCCCAAGTGAATATGCCAAAGCAGGTTAAGAGCAGGCATGTATCAAGGTGGCGGCCCTTGGCATTCTGAGCTCTATGCCAGCAGACAGTCAGAGCATGCATCAGTCAGGCTGGTGCCCAGATGTCCCTGCAAAGTCAACCCTGGCTGGTGCTCAATAACAGCAGATCAGCTAAGTTTGAGTGACAAAGACTGCTCACTGAGGCAGAGCTTGGCGCCGGCACAAGCCTTCCCAGCACTGGACTTGAAGCCGCCAAAGACATACTCCAGGCTGAGGCCAATGTTGCAAGCCTCATTGTTGCAAGGGTGCCCATCCTCCTGGAACTTATGCTGGGTCTCTCCAAGTCTGCTCTGCAAGAGCACAACTGTAGACGTGTGGGGGCACTTTCACCAGGAGGTGCTGCAGCCACATGGGGTGACCTGAAGGCAGGTGCCTCTCCTTGTGCAAGCTGAACAGGTCTGCATCGCTGGCTCTTCTACTGGTCACTGCGTGACAGGCAAGGTGTATCACCTGGAGGTACTGCAGCCATCTGGGGTTGATCTGCAGGCAGTCGCCCTCCTCGTTCAGGATGAAGTGGTCGACGTCAGAGGCCTGCTCCTCTGCCTACAGCAATAATCAATCCGTCAGATGGGCTGCATGTAGCTCAGGTTTGCTCGCCATTCACTCCACAGCATCCACTGCTGTGGCTGCTACGCAGTGTGCAGCAGCTGACCTGCCAGCATGACAGTACCACTGGAAATGGCTGTACTTTGCTGAGGCAGATGTGCAGCCCCTGCATTTTGTCCTGGCTCACAGGCAGTGTGCAGCTCAGCCAAATACCATTTTACTTCAGAGCCATGGCAAACCTGAGATGCCTCTTCACTCTTTCGACTGCCTGACAGCAGTGGAAGACCCACTGAAGTTTGACCCGAGCAACCTTCTTGGAACTGCTTTGGCTAAGATTGCGTCTTAAGGGTCAGATTCTTGAAAGCAGATGCCGCCCCTGTGCCGCTCGAAACAGATATGTGGCAGCAGCGCCACCTCCACTCACCTCTTTGTGTGCCTCTTGGGCGGTGTGGTGTCCCAGCATCCCACTGTCGTGCTGCAGTGGCCAGCATCTCACCACTTCCTCCACGGCCTTGCCTCGTTGGGATCATGGTGGCAAATGGCCAAATGGTGCAGCATGGCCAGCCCCACCCACCTCATCCTCTGCCTCCTGTGGCGCTGCACATGTCTCCAGGGTCAGGCAGTCCACCTTTTGAGTCAGCCACTCCGCGATGTGCTTTAGCACTAACTTTGGCAAACTTTCAAAGTCCTCATACATCAGCTTCATGCGGGACGTCTTGCGCATGTGCTCGGGCAGCATCTCGCAAATAAAGGCTGTCAAAGGCTCGCGGACGGTGCGTGCCCTGCAGCAAAGGGCACGAAACTGGTACAAGAGGGCGCCCTGCCAGTGCTATGGTGGGCAGGCTAGCATGTCGCGAGCAATGGTGTGCTCCTGCAACACCAGCAGTAAGTGCAACAGGAGCATGCGCTCAGGGAACATGTTGCAGATGAAGGCACGAGTTCCTAGGCAGTGTGCACCTTGCAGCCCAGTCACATCAGAGTCCGTAAGAAAGGCAGCCCAACAGGTGCATGGACTGCTGTGCTGGCCTGGACGCTGCAGCCCCTCTTGCCTGGCCAGCGTGCGAGGTCGTGTTTGGGTTTTGGGATGGCCACCTCATGGCTTCTGCTGGGGTAATCACCAGTGCTGCTGCTCAATGTGTAAGCAAAGCCAACTTCAGAGCAGCAAGCCAGGGCCTATGCTTGCCTGCGTGCATTATCTAAGAGTGACAGCCACCCACATCCTGCAATGCGTAGCCCCATGCAACAGCAGTCTCGGCCATTTAAGGCCGTGAACAAATATGTCAAGGCAGCCAAGCAGCACATGTGTACACAAGGTGCTCAAAAGCGTCCACAGCATTTTCTCCCAACCTACAGCAAGCACTGACAAAATGTGTGAGGCTCCTACATGTGCTGCGTGTTCCGCTTGACTTGGGCAGGAAAGCCAGCAGAAACCACTGATCAGATTCTGGAACTCACAGGTGCTCATTCTCTTTTTCTAAGGCCTGCATGACGACGTGGATCTGCTCCAGGCTGCAGCTGCGCGCTAGATCCTGCAGCTGCTCGGGGCTGCCGCGCCCACGGGGGTCCGTCTGCCGTCGGGCCACCTGCTCTTCCTGGAGCTGGCGTATGAGGTCTTTCACGGCCTTCAGCACCTCAGTCCTGCAGGCAGAAGCTGAGCAATTCAAGCTGTGATGCACATGTGACCTGGCGGTGAAGTTGTGCAAGCGCTTCAGAAGCTCGGCACAGTCAGAGAGACAAGCAGGGGGGCTGTTGCAGGTACCAATGTTTTGCGTGCACTTCAGCATGACAGGCGTGTCTGGGCATCTGCAGCTCTGCCAAAAACACCATTGTGCAGGATGTCATAGGCAAGCAGTGCTGACAGCCTGCAAAGGTGCCAACCTCACTGGCAGTCCACAGGCACCGGTGGCGCATGCAGCACAGACACAGCAGCGGGCAGTCGCTCAGCAGTGCTACCTTTAGGCCAAATCTAGGTGAGGCCCGCTTCCAGGTGGTATCAGGACCGGTTTCACCCGCATGTGCGCACGTGCACTTCAGTTGCATACAAAAGTGCAGCGCCTGCTCTGTCGGCTACTCAACCCCTCTGCCCCCTCCCATCACCTGCCCATTTCAAGTGCAGCACGCTTACATGCGCAGGCGAAACGCCTCCTGTGCTGCCTTCTCACTTGAGCTCCCCTCGTTGTGAGGCAGCAGGTGGCGCAGTTTCTCATCAATGAAGTTCTCCTTGATGCACAGCCTGCAGCGCAGCCGAATGAAAGACTGGATCAGGCCCATCTCAAAGCAATGTGTGGTGACCGACAGAGCAGCAGGTGCGCACCACTGTGGTGTACTGTGCCTGCAGAATCTTGGAAGACACAAGCCTATCAGCAGCAGGCCGCCCACTGCTACTTTGGCCATCAAGATCACGCAATGGCCCAACAGATCTCTCTGCATTGCTTCAAACAGCGTACAAACTTGCTGTCTGCACCTGAACTCCGTAGCATTGAGGAACTCCTTGGCAGCTGGCGGCCATTTCCACAGCTTCCAGCTTTTGTTCTCCTGCAGACGCTGGATGACCACGGAGAGCAGCTCGTCCATAGTGGGATATCCCTTCAATCCTTTGTAGGTGCAAGGCAGACGCGCCTCGTCCAGCTTTTTTATTACCAGCTCGGCGTGCAGCTGAACTAACTCAGCTGCAGCAGCACGCACAAGGTGAGGGAAGCTGCAGCAGCAGGTGCCCAGCCACAGAGACATGATGGCCACCTCAGGTGGAGGGCCGCATCGAGGAGCTGCATTAGGTGCGCCACCAGCACACTGCGGCTGAGCTGAGCCATGCTGCAGTGGTAGGCCTCTGGCCTCGTGACAGCCCCAGCTGGCCCAAGGCAGAGGTTGCACTTCAGCCACACGCCAAGCACAGCACACAGCCGCTGTGAAGCCTCCACCAAGCTCCACATTTGCTTGTGACAACATTATAATTAGGGCGTTCGGGCCTGGAGACGGCCTTCGCTGCTCAGACTGCAGTCAGAGGGAAGCTGCTGCTTGCACCTGGCCCGCACAGGATGCCAGTCCAGAGGGCAGCCGGCCCCCCTTGCTCTACCGCCTGGCGCCCGCTGCTTGGGCTTGTCCAAGGAGCCGCCCCACCGCTCCAGTCCAGAAGGCAAACGAAATGATACTGTGAAGCAGCCTGCCCACCTTGCTCTTTGCGCTGCCTGGCGCCCACTTCAGCTGCCCGCTGCTTGAGCTTACTCAGAGGGATGCTGAGCAGCTTCAGGCGGTCGTCCTGGGAGACAGATGCCCAGAAGGGCTTGACCTTGGCCACACGGTCCTGGGGCAGCCCCTGGGGCTCCATGAACTCATGCTGCAGAGTGAGTGGCTCCTGTCAGTTGTGCTGCAGCCCAACGTTGGCAGTTAACGGGCCAACACAGAGCCACTGCAGCACCATCAGGGGCTTCATGAAGTCATACAGCAGTAGAGTTGAGGGTTGTCAGTTGCATTGCAGCCTGGAAGAGCAGCACCACGCCAGGCTGCAGCTGGGGCCACCTGATCCCGAGGCAAACCTGATCGTGGGCCACACCTTAGGCTCATGCATCATGCCGCAGCACACACAAGATGCCTGTGCTTTGCTGGCCTTCCACAGCCCAAGTGAAAGGCACTGCCATGCAGATGCAGAGCTTGAGGCCATGCCGCAGCACGACAAACAGCGTGACCGCACTTGGCTACTGGGTGTGCATGTCTGTTTTGATCTCAGACGATCTCACTGAGATCTGCGGTTCGTCTGAGCACGCCTGATACAAGATGGACTCCTTCTGAGATGCAGGCTGTCCTGTGACCCTGTCGAGCGTTTGACCCAGAAGGAAAGGCGACCACAAGGAAGCAACTGAGATGCGCTCCTATGTCTTGAGAGCCATGTGAGGCACACTCTGAGATGAGAGACTACTGGATTGCAACATCCTGCTTTTAATATAAGCTAGCTGCTGATCGGCTCTTCTCCTGCTTGCCAGGCTGTTCTGCAGGGGTCTTCCTGCTGACACAGCATCTGGATGTCATTCAGTCGTCAGACGCCACCACAGCTCAGCATGTGATGAGCTCAATCAGTATCTGCCGCTGCCTATGCTTTCTGCCTCGTGCAGGCCCCTCTGATCCAGCAGCAGGCCTGTCTGGACTCCCTGCAGCAGTGTTGGGAGCCAGAGTTTGTTGAAACTCCCCCGACAGCCAGCGTTCTCATGGGCTTGCCAGCTCAGAAGGGATGATCCTGCAGTGAGCACATGATGAGGGGCTGTCCCGGGACAAGCATGCATGCGCAGCTGCAGCCAAGGGAGGTCACCGCCCGTTGTTGCAATGGCTGAAGCAGGGGTGATATGAGGCCACCTGCTCTGCTGCAGCCAGCGACGATGACCTGCCAGCCCTGGAATGAGCACATCAGCAGGGATGTCCAGCTGGCACGAGGAGCAATGCGCAGAGCCAGCCTGAAGTGATGATCTGGCAGCACTGTGATGGGCGTCGCAGCATGGAGCTTCCTCTGGCATAAGGAGATGTATGCTAAGGCTGGAACACTTCCAGCTCTGCTGAGCTGTGCATGACTGGCCCTCAAAATTGCACAATCTGCCCTCTGTTGCTCTACTGTGCTCATGGCGCATGAGGTGAGTATTTGAAAAAGACAATGTGTGGTTCCTGTCAAATCACACTGAAGGCCAGTCCACACAAGCATGACAATGGAGAGAGACAATCGTAGCAATTATCAGTGGGTCAGTTCGGATTCAAATGCACATCACACTCTGGGGGACCTCACTGACTTCAGACTGCATAGGTCTTTTCCAGATAGCTGTTGATCTGAGGAGTTTCGAACATTGCTATACCTGTGTTGCTGTCCTCAATGTATGGCACCTGCAGCATGGCACTGTGAAAGTCACAGCTGGAGTGCTGGATAGTGTACTGTCCAGCTAAGGTGCAGTGTCAGCATCAGCACTGCTTCTTTCTGTCCAGCTGTCGTGTACAGTGAAGCACCATTGTTGTCATGTCCAAGCCCTCTCCTCGTGTTTGCCACGCAATACCTTCTGTGCAAACATTCAGGCTCTTGGCTGTTAGCTCTGAGCTGCATGTTCAGTAAGTTCACCTGGAACACGCCCCATTTGTCCTCCATCTCCTTCCTTCTGGGGCTGTTGCGCGCCACTGTGTGATAGATGTGGGGCAGCTCAAGCTCTACCAGCACCTGCAGGGGTGCAGAGCTGAAAGCTCAGCAGATGTCAAAAGTTGAGGGAGCATGGAATATGCTGGAAGGACCTTGCAGACAATGCTCTCTTCGTATGTGATGAGCCCTGAGAGACGTGCAGGCAAGGCTGAGGTACATTGGGCACTTGCACAGACGCCCAGCAGCGCTACGCTCACCTCACGTGCCAGCTTGCAGAAGGGGCTGGCCTGCAGCAGCAGGAGTACACTTGTTAGTGCCAGTGCAGGATATTTTTCCAGGCAGCACCCTGTATGACAGCAACTACCTGAGCCCAACGTGGATTGCGGTCAGGCTGCTGAAGATATCGGCAGCTTGAAGCTCATACAGAGCGGCTGGTTTGGCACTGGGCGGAAATGTTGCCATGCACAGCACAGGACTGTGCCAAGTGGAGCTGGAGACAGAGAGTTCTGATGTACGGCAGACACAGACTGCTGCATGATTCTGTGAGGCCGATCTTCCAATAGAGCCCGCCTCCACGCAGCTGCCCACCTCATAGCCCCAGACATCGATGGGCTTCTTTGGCAGGCGGCTCTGCCTGTAGGTTCCGCCTCTTCCAGCCCTGCAGGGCAAGTCAGCAGGGCTGATGGCGGGGCAAGGAAAAATATTTTATGGCTAGGCTGGCGCTTCCGTACTCAAGCCAGCAGGCCTGGTAAGCACACTTGAGCTGGACGAGCAATGCTGGGCAGGCCTGTCTGCCGTGGCAGGATGGGGCAAACAGTGCAGCACAGGTGGCAAGCTGCGCTGCTGGCCAAGCAGCTGGGGCTGCGCTTATACGAGTCAAGCAGCAGCTGCTGGCCTGCAGTGCACCACACCCCCACAGGGTGCAGGCTTGCAGTCATGCACCAAAGCAGGCTGCTGGGCTTGTACTGCAGGCTTTGTGTTTGCACTCTCAGATGATGCTGCAGTGCACTTACCTTGGCAGCAAGCCCAGACCGCAGGTGATGGTTGTGAGGGGTCCCAGAGACAGCTGCAGGCACAAGGGCACCCTGCTCACGCTTTATCAGGAAGGCAGAGAACAATGCACCTCAAGCGTGTGCTTTGCAGCACATGGTTGATTTAGTTGCAGGCCAGCCTGTGCTCGTGTGTCAGCCGATGCACATGGCAGTGAGCTTTGTTGCGCAGCCAGGAGATGCATGGTGCAGAGGTCTTGGACGCACAGTCATGTGGCGCATGTGCAGGTCAACAAACTGCACAGCGACAAGGCAAGCCAGGCCTAGGTGGGCTGCTCAGCAGTTCTCACCTGCAAGGGCACCTGGCCATCGCCATACTCCTGCAAAGCACAACAGCAGTTGCATCAGTCATGAGTGCGCAGGAAAGCAGGCGCCTGAGAGGCTGGCGCAGAAAGGAATGGAAGACACTGGCAGCTGGCCTGACACAGGCTCTTGCTGAAGGCAGTGGCAGTGACCTGCGCTTGTTCTGGATACTAGCAACACCCCCAGCATCGTGCGTCCGTGGAGGCAGCAGTGACGCAGACAGTGAGAGCTGCCCAGGAGAGCAGAGCCGCCAGTCATAGGAGAGTCCATGAAAGTGGGACATCGCACTGCTTTCAACGCTCTTGCAGTGCTGTGTAGGGGGCGCTACCCCGTACTTCATGATGCCACACAGCACAGCAAGAGAGAAGTAGCAGGCCATTGCAGCACCCACCCCGGGGCTGAATGCACAAGTCCAACCTGCCCCACACACCACGCTCCCACAACATGCACAGCACCGGCCTGAGGCCTCTGGCATGTTGCAAATGACAATTATAGATAGCTAAGTGACGATGCTGTCAGAGCACAGCAGGCTGGTCCCCTATGAGCTGCAGGGCGACCCCACCTGCCACAGGCGGTTATTGCTGCCGCTGCACACCTCAGATGTGGCAAGGAGAGACTGACGCTTGCAGTTCCTGTAGACGCCACTGACCCCGGGCAACATGCACATGACACAGCTCATCGACGTTGGTCTTTTGGGCGGCCTGCTGCCACAGGTAGCCATCTTGCTGCAGAGCCCAGCGATGCAAAGCAGGAGGTGCCCCCTTGCACAGCTCTTGTGAGTTAGAGGGCGACCCTGCCTGCACAGCACTCTATACCCACAAGGCTCTTTGACGCCATGTGCTGGAGGGGTGGCCCCACCTGCCACAGGTAGTTGATGATGCTGTCCGACTCCAACATGCTGGTCCCAGTGTTGGGGTCCACCATGTAGGGGAACTGAGACTTCCCGCTCAGCTGCAAGGCCTGCACAGGTGCATCAAACCTGGATGGACATACATGGAGGACTGCTTGACTGAATGGCCTGCCCCACAAGATGGGCCCTCCCTCCTGAGACTTTCTGCTGCAGGGCCTGCAGCAACAAGCATCCAAAGGGTCAGCACAGTGCTGGAGTGGGCGCCCTCACGCTGCTCCGGTTGCAAAAAGACACAATCATGCAAACTCACTGAGTTGCATGCATGCGCAGGCACCGATGTGAACCTCCTCAGCTGTGTGCACCAATCTGAAGACACGAGGGCCATGCTGGCTCGATCAGGCTTGCTGCTCCCAGGTAACCATGACAGGCAGACACAGGCACCAGGATAGGAGCACCCAGCTGCTGGCTGAGCTCAGTGTGGCCCTTCCCTCAGTGCATAGCCTCAGCTGGGGATGTCAAGGTTTAGAGCAGAGCAGCTGAGATGCCTCAGAAATTCAGAGCGTAAAGCCTGCTTGCCTTGGACCTCCAGGTCGGCCCGTTCCTTGGGCAGGGGTAGAACAGGACATCGATGTCCTGCATGTGGAGCAGCCTGTCAGAAAGAGAAAGTTGTCCTGGCAAAACATCTAGCTGCAGCCCGTGTTGAGCACCATGCATCGGCTGAAAGGACGCCTGTACCATGGTCGTCAGACAGCACGCTCACCAAGAGGGTGCAAGCTTCGCGTACTTTTCGGCAGAATGGACAGCCTGCAGATGGGAACACAGGATGGAAGCCAGCAACAGCAGCTTGCCAGGACGGCTGAAGGCCCTCTGAGCGCACACTGCAAATATGCACAAGCCACACATAAGCACTCATGAGGATTCCGGCACAGGCCAGCCTGGTGCAGGCCCCACGGGCATGAGCTCATCATACTGGACGAGACCTGCTGGCGCTGAAAGCACGTGTGAAAGCACAGGCCTCCAAGCTTGAGAGTTGCTGGCCGCTGGCAGGCGGCTGAGGAGCGCACGACTCACATTTGATGCAGCTCGCTTTGCTTTGCTGGCTGCTGAGAAGAATAAATCACAAGGACGCCCACCTTCATACTCATACAGCTCAATCGGCTTCTGAGGACGCTTCCTGAAGTTGGCCAGGTTACTGGCGACAAAAGCGGCACTACCAAAGCGCACAAAGGCCTGCACTCCTGCTGTCGCGGTCTGCACACATCGGTCAGCCCTGTTGGACATATCAGGCAGACAGAAGGCAGAGAGATATACTGTCGAGGGCCAAAGCAGGCTTTGGGTGCAGCTGCGCTACAGAAGCATTATTTGGCAGTCGACCTCGCAGCATCAAACATGCTGAAGATGCGAAGGTTTCCAGCAGCTCAAGAGCCGCATCTCAGCAGCTGCCAAGCACTTCATTGCACGGCAGGCTGGGTCAAGCATGAGCAGTGATTCATTTGAGATGCAGACTATGGCTCACTGCTATGCGCTGCCCCTCGCCAACTTCATATCTGCTTTTGCCTGCTGCAGACTGCAGTGTGTACTTCTCCCTCGTCTTCACAGCCTCCTGTGTCTGCGCGCCTTGCTGCAGGCACCAGTGCATGGCTCAGTCTCCTCTGCCTTTTTAAAATTCAGCTATAGATCAGCAGTGCTTCACCTTAGCCTGCGTTGACATGAGCTTTGATTGCCTTTGGGCTGGCACCACTTTTAGGAGAAGAGGCCTAAGAGTTCTGGATGATTTGCTCAGCAATGAGTTCATCTGTCCCGAGCTGGTCGTCGAGTTCATTATGGTGCAGCTGCCGTGGCCTGCTGTAAGAGCTGACCTTGGGCATAAACCTTGCGCCAAGAAGAGGAGTGTGATTGCCCAAACTATGCACCAGAGATGGCAGCAGTGTCAGACGACCTGGCCCAGCAAGCTGCACATGGGTACATGGGCTTCTGACTTGGGCGGGGCCGTGCAAACGGCTTGATCACCGAAATCATAAGATACTCCTGACGGAGCCTCTGCTGTGGGAGTCTTGTGACTCTGCCACCCCGAATTTTGGGTCGTGGTGTAAGGCTGCGGATCAAGCAGGTTCTGAGGCAGCTCAAGATCAGCTTAGCAGGATGGAGCAGGGCTATCAGCAGCGTCCTGAGCCATGCTTGTGCTGCCAAGAGAGCTGAGGCTCAGCAGCAGCGTTTCCTCAATCTCTACGAAATGACAGCAACTGTTGACAGCCTTTCTACACGAAACAATTGCCGCTCAGCAAGATGGGGTCACTGTCAAGTTGAGCGTGCTGAGGACTAAGCCTGGCGTGTGGACAGGGGCAGCAGCTGGGTGTTACAGCAGCAGGTGTCCCAGCTGCAGCCTTAGGGCAGGCCTGACATAGACAATGAGCAAGTGGGCAGACTGCGCCCTAAGCTGCTATAGGAACTGTGCTTGGTTTGAGACTGTGGTCTGGACTGTGGCTGCCAGTGGCTGCGCTGAGAATGTAGTGCGCCACATGGATTCAGAACTTGTCTGAGTGGGATGTGACAGGAGTATTGCGTATGCACGACTCGTCCGGTGCCATCTCAGTACCAGCTGTCTGATCCAGGTTGGAATGTGATGGGGTTCACTCCAAGGGCCAGCCAAGCCGTTCATGAATGTTTTGATGTCCAGAGGCCTCCTCAGCAAGCGAACTCCGTGAAATTTGCTTGCTGAGGAGGCTTGCAGCTTGTGTTGGATCTCTCTGCTGCAATTCACTCGTTTTATGTCAGTATGAGGAGCTGCTCACATACTGGCATGCAACACATACGTTCTGAGGCTATAATGAACAGAAACCAGGACAATCGTACCTGTGATGAGGAGGAAATCTCTTGCAGGAGCACAGCTGTGTTGCTTGCCGAATGAGGGCAGATGCTGCTCCATCTGCTCTGTGTAAGGGAGCTTAGTGGGGATGAATGGGCTGCCCTGTCTCAGCCACTTCACAGATGGCAGACAACGTAAGAACTAAGTTTTGGGAGCAAGCTGCATCACACCAGGGAGGAGAAGGCTGCAGCGTGAGAATGTGCGGCCAAGGCGGAGAGGGTGATGGGATGCAGTGTGATTTTGGAATGTATTGCCTCATAACAATCTGACCATGATGAAATGCTAAAATAGCAGAAGGACACTTGCAGCAGGTGGAGCAGGCTTGCCCATGCGAGCCATAATGGGTTTATGCGAAAATGAACAGCTGTCAGGCCCCATTGGAAATGTCCATGGTCACATCCTGGTCTCCAGCTGGAAGACTAGCAGGGTGCTGAGCCCTTCGTGCCTGCTGGCGTGCAGAGCGCACAACAGGCTTAGGCTGGAGTTTGGCTTTGGGCGGTGACCCCTTGAGCTGCGGCTGCTGCCGGATACTATACAGCAATCCACTCACCAGGCTATGCTCTGTCACCTCAGGGTCCAGGGCCTTCAGCCCTGACACAGGCAGCCGCACCTGCAGTTGTATCAAGCAAGAGATTGTGCAGTCTGCAACAGAGGCCAACAGTGTAGCAGACCTTTGCAGCCCTCATGATGCCACTGCAATCATGGCAATAGACCATTGCAAACATCCTGAACACCGTGCCCAAAAGAAAGGGGCTGAATGGATCAGGTTGGGTTGACCTGCGTGCTGCTGACCACATGTCAGGTGCTCAACACTACATGTGATTGATTAGATGGATGGGCTCTGGCTCGCGGCCTTGCTGGTGGTGTTAATCTCACCTCGGACTGTTATGGGCCCAGCCCTCGACTTCAAATTGAAGTCAACAGTAGGGGCAGGCTGCCGCATCCACAGTTGAGTGGGTAGACTCTATGGGCTGCACTCACGAACAACATGCCCCCAGCACCCCTGC
The DNA here is from genome assembly GCA_963969365.1 of Asterochloris sp. CNOR1. Taxonomy (NCBI): domain Eukaryota; kingdom Viridiplantae; phylum Chlorophyta; class Trebouxiophyceae; order Trebouxiales; family Trebouxiaceae; genus Asterochloris; species Asterochloris sp. CNOR1. The sequence continues at coordinate 309,574 of OZ017761.1, forward strand.
CAGCACAGCTGCAAGTGCTGGAGCAGACAGTGGCAGCCCACCTGGGTCAGCGTGTCCCTGCTGAGCCCCTTCACAAGGTGTGGCACCCCTGGCAGCTGTAGCGCCGGCAGCGAGGCCACCAGCCTGGCCTCCTGCGGTGTTGCCGCCCTGTACCCTGTCCTTGAACCCCACGGCTGAAGCTGCCCCTGTGGCTGCTCTTGCCCCTGATCAGCCGCCTGTAGCGTACATGAGGCGGCACTGGCATGCTGTGGCTGCAGCCGGCCAGGGCTGGCGCCTGCTGCCAGGCCTGCGCTGGCCCCTGCAGACAAAGGACCGCCCTGTTGCAGGCAGCATGCAATGGTGGAAGGATGTTACATTGGCAGAAGCAGCACAAGCATGGCTGCCTGTCACACCAGCTAGATGTGCAGCCCGCGCTGTCAAGTCTGCTGTCGCAGGCAACCAGATAGCGCAAATGGAGCCTTGCCCACAAAAGAACAGCATAATCTAACCAGCAATTGCCTCCAAGTCAGCAGCCTCTGCAGCACTTGCAGGCGCACTCGCCCTCTGAGCACCATACGCTGCTGGACAGAGATTTCCTGCACTTGAGGCAGGGCAGGCGTGGCCACCACTTCGCCCAAGCAGGCCGCAAAGAAAGGGAAATGCAGGAACGATATATCTGGATTGCCTGCAAGAAGTGCCAACCTCTTGCCTTACCTGTGCCGTCCAGCTCGACAGCCTCTGGAGCAGTGGCAGGCGCAATCGCGCCCCGAGGACCACGAGCCGCTGGCTGCTGATGCGCAGGGCCGCCCAGCTTCTGAGGCAGCGCCGGCATGGCCACCAGGCGCACACCCAGGGCCAGCAGGGCTGACTCCAGTGCCTGCTGCAGGATGTGGGCCAGGCCGTTGCCCTGCAGCTCCTGCCGGGTGGCCAGGAGGTCCACCTCAGCCAGCTCTGGCCCGAAGACGCGCAACGAGCCTGCTCGCAGACACATCAGGCAGCGCATGAGAGTGAGGGCCACACTGAATCATGGAGAGTGGCTGTGCCAGTGCAAGTGAGGGGAAGATCAGCTTGCCTCTCGACAGCCTGTGCTGAGGTTGCCGTGCTGGTTCAAAGGGGAGGGAGGGGGTGAGGTGCAGATAAACAGTGCTGGGCTTGCAAGTTGTTGGCACATGCCTGCCCACTCTTCACATCAAGTTGAACAACCACATGCTTGCCACTGCGGCGATCAGCAATGATCTCAGACCCCAGGGAGCTTCAAACAGGAGCCATCCCCCTGTGATCCAGCATGCCCTCTTGGCAGCCCAAGCAGCACTGACAGCCCTTGGCTCACCAACAGAAACGACAGTCCCACCAGCCCACAGCACTGCAGTGTGGAAGCCTGAGAAGTCCAGCCGCCGGTCTGGAGAGCACTTGCCCTGCATGGGTGCAGTGCAGGTCAGCGCCCATGTCGTCAGTGCAGTCTGACAAGTTGCTATCCCCTGCTCTCCATGGTCGCCATCTCAAACATAAATGCTGTGTTTCAGACAGCAGCCCCACACGCTATGCGCTACATGAATGACAATTTGCAGAAGGTTGTATCATCAACCAACCCTAAGGGTTTCCAATAGAAAGAATGCGTTTCCCATAACAAACACAACGTCGCCTGCAACACTGCAATTGCTCTGAGCAGTTTGAAGCTACACGGTCCAATCTCACCTGCAGCATCCAGGGCACCAGATCCACCCCCAGGCGGCTGTCCCACAGACGGCTGAAGCACTCCCCAAGGACGAAACGAGCTGCCGCCAGGGCCTGCCGCAGGCCCTGCTGCTGCTCGGCAGTGTGCCGCGGGGCAAAGCCGCGGCAGGTCTGCATCTAAGGGAACGGGCAACGTTGGCTGCTGCCATCTTTTTGAGAATAGTGCTGTCTTGCCTGCCTCCCACCTGCTGCAGAGACGTGTGCAGTTGTACCAGCAAGGCGACAAATGGCTCTAGCACCTCTGCCACAGAACCAGAGGCCAGCAGTCAGCGGCTGGAGTCCAGCACAGGTCCCTGTGCGTGAAAATCAGAGATGTCAGCCCTTGGGAAGGTACATGACCTGAACACATGCAAAGTCCTCTTGTGTTGCCAACGATGGGGTCTGCAATCCCACAACATGGCTGCCACTTGAGGCGGAGGACACACATGTACGCAGCACGCCATGTCCACCCTGCTCACCTGTGGAGCCGAGACAGCCGCGCCACAGATGAGCTGCCAGTGGATGGGGGTGCCATCCCCTAGGGTGCCACAGCTCATCAGCCCCTGAGCGCACAGCGTGGCCAGGCCTGCGCTGATCATGTGGTGGACGGCCGTGCGGCACCAGGGCCGGCCGCGGCGCACCACCTGCAGGCAAGGGGACGGCTGTGTTTGCACTGCGAAGCAACACCAGCCAGCTGGTCTGCATGTGCACCTGGTAGGGTTCGGCCTAGTGGTTGTCTGTTAGAAGCCTGACCTCACCTCCAGCCTGGCATGTGTTGGGCCTGTGCTTGAACGGGCGGCCACTGCTCTACATGCACATGTGCAGCCGCCTGCCTGGCAGAAGATGCACATGTTGCATTTGCACAAGGCGCAGCTCTGATCTTTGCAGGGGCCACTTCAGCAGGACACGCACTCCATTTCTCTCATACCCAGGTGAACAGGCTGAAGCAGCAGCCACACGTGCAGACTTGTCAGTAAGCGCATGTTGGGACACCAGAGTAGCATCCTGTGTCCCAGTTGTATGCCGGTGCAAAGGATGGTGTTGGATGGGAAGCAACCCACCTCCTGTGCAGGGGCTCGTAGACAGCCCAGGTGATACCTGAGCCCGCTTAGGCAGCACTGCACCAGGGCAGCTTCCCAACCCTCAGGTGACCTGTCTCTGGCAACAGGGGCAGCAGCAGCCACTGCCGGCTGAGGGCTCAGGGCAGCTGCAGCAGCCTCCAGGGCCTTTGCAGTGGCAGCAGCTGGCAGCATGTCGTGCTGGCGCCCAGGTGGCCAGGTCTGGGTGGGGGCCCTTGAGGGAGCACCCAGCATGTGGGGCTGGGCTTCTGTTGGTCCAAGCTTGAGGCCGGGAGCTGCTCGAGCAGTCTCCTTTAGTGCAGCTGCCGACAGCGGGTGGTGCTGGGCTGCGGCAGACTGGGGGCGGGGCAGTGGGTTGGCAGCCCCAGCCGGCTGCCTGACCAGGTTTGAAGGGTTGCCAGCAGGCAAGATTGGGGTGGGCGCTGAGTGTGCAACTGTGGGCAGCGGCTCGTCTGCTGCGCTCCCAGCAGCCATGCATGGACTGGGCTGCTCCAGGTGCATGTGCTGCAGCCCTTGAGCCACCTGGCCTCTGCCAGACAGGCCAGCAGCAGCAGCTGGTTGGAGGGCGGCTGTGGGGGTCGCAATCGCAGCCTCCAATCTGGTCTCATTGCTGGGGAGGGCAGCAGTACTTGTGTCTGTCACTGTCCCATGGCTGGGCTGGTGCAGCTGCTGTGGACCCGTTGTGCGCTTGAGTGACCTGCTGTCTCCCGGTGGCTGGTCAACAAGCTGTGCAGGGGGCCAAGGGGCTGCTGTTGTCTGCGGGTTGAGGCGGGCTTTCCCGGGCAGAAATGCTGGCCTGCCTGGCTGGGCAGAGGGGGCCATGGCGGCCTCTCGTACTATGGCATCTGGGGCCTGCGCTGAATGAGCAGCTTGGGGCAGGGCCTGCTGTGCGGGGCTGTGCAGGGGCTGGGCTGTGGCAGGCCCAGAAGGTGTCCCAAGGGGCAGGCCGGCCGCTGATGCCGCTGGTGGCTGCTGTGGCTGGGGCGCGGTGTGCTGCTGCGCTGCCAGGTCTTGGGCCGCCTGTGGCGCAGCCTGCAGAGTGCACAGTTGGCTTGAGCTGGCAGCCGTCTGTGCTGGGCACTTGAGAGCATTTCTACGGGGTGTCATACCGCTGCACTTTAATCAGGCCGGGTGCCTGGCATTGCTACAGTTGTGAGGGTCATCAAGAGAATGCCATGAGACAGATGAAATACAACGTCTTCCCAGGCAGAAAAACACACACCTGCTTCAGGCAGGTCAGGTAGCCTGCCTTGAGCATGCATGCTGGCAAGCGTTGCTGGTTAGAACTCAAAGCTTCAATCTGACCGGCGGGCCTTGTGTGTGGCATGCTACCAGCTGAGGCACGTCCTTCAGCAGGCAGGCCGGGGAGGATCTGTCCTGATGAGGGGCAATGGCGGCCAGCACTAATGCAGCTGCAGGCCGGGATGCAGTTCTTGAGCAGCCAGGCTGAGGGGATTGACCTGATGAGGGGCAATGGTGGCCAATGCCCGCGCAGCTGCAGGCGTCATGCCACCTACGTCCAGGGTGCTGCCTGGAAACATCGTCTTGAAGCGCCACAAGAAGGCCGACATCGCCTGTAGAGCCTGGTCCCTGCCCTGCAGCCAAGGAGACCAGCAGCGTGAGTACATTGGAATGGCTTCAGACAGGGGCTTCATGGCTTACCGCAGGGTGCTGGTCCCTGCCCTGTAGCCGTACAATCACCAGCATTGGGGCAGGGCTGGCTGCAGACAGAGGCGGGTCTGACAGCAGCGATCTTGACTTGGCGGCAAGGGTGCTCGCGCTGAGAGCAACCAGGAGCGCATGGAGTGCACACGACAGGTCGGGGTTTCCTAAATGACCTGTTTGGGGCTGAAAGCATGCGCTCATATGCGGCAGGGGCACATGAGTGTCGAACATGATTGACACAGGCGTGGGTCAGTGACTCCTCTCCCCTGCTGAGCCCACACAGATGACAGCTCACCTGCCACCTGTGCCCTGGCAGCAGGGCATGGAACAGTGGCTGCAGGTGGCCACTGCCTGACTCGGTGTCCCTTGTGCACACGTCCAACCCGCCCTTCAGCACTGCCACGCTGGATGCCTTGCTGGCCATGGGCAGTAGGCTATCTGCAGCACAGAGAGGACCCTGTCATGAGATCTGCATCTGCTTCCTGGCACAGGGCACTCCTGAAGCAGCCCGCCTGTCAGCACTGCCGTGCTTCTTGCCTTGCTGGCAATTGGCAGCAGGCTGGTAAGAAAGTGGACAGCACCATGCGGGCTGCATGTGCGTCCTGCCAAACAGGATCCTAGCGCAGTCCGCTTTGCAGGACTGCCATGTTGGTTGCCTTGCTGGCTGTGTGCAAGCAAAAAAGGGAGTGGACGGCGTCATGCAGCTGCATTGCTGGAACCAGCTCGGCCTGCAACACTCCCATACTGGATGCAGGTTCTCAGGAAAGAGAACTTGGTCATACAGGCGAATGTGCAACCCTTCTTGCAGGCAGCCCGCCCTGCAGCACTGTCATGCTGTAAGCTTTGTTGGTCACCGGCAGCAGGCAATATGCAGAGCGTGTGACACGTGTCATGTACCAAGTGCGAAGGATTTGCATATTGCTAATCCAGGCTGCTGTCAGCACCAAGATGTTGTGTGCAATGTCACTATCAGCTTACTCGCTCAGGGGACACCACACTGTCAACCTACCTCACTGTTGACCCACGCATCATTTGCGTGTAGATGCCAGGCATCGTGCTGCACACCATGCAAAGAAGTCTAAAGCCATTGACTGCTGTGGAAGCAGAATGCATGCAAGTATCAATTGCCAGTGCCCTCTAAAGTTGGCAGAGCGCTTCTCAGGCGGCAGGAACAACAGGCAGCCTGTACCTCGCAGGGCAGATGCTCACCCAGGGCCAGCTGCATCTGCTTGCCCACGTCAGGCTCAGGATGGCTGATGGCAGGGCCAGGCTGTGCAGCAGGCGGTCCACCATGTCTGTTTTTGAAGCCGGTCTGGCTTGGCCCATCACAGCCTGCAAGGTCGTAAGAAGAAGCAGGGTTGCAGCCTGAAGGGGGATGAATGCACCCATACACCCAGGTCAGGCATGCCAAGTGCTTCACACAATCCTAGTCTTTGCGCTCTGAATACGCTGCAGATCCATTGGCGCTGCATCAGCTGGGCTGCACTGTACCGAAAGCACAGGCGTTTCGGATGGAGCAGTAAAGGCGAGACATACATGCCAGCCCTGCCCGCCAGGGGTGCGCTGACAGAGCCAGCCTCTTGTTCCCAGTCCCCAACATACTCTGCCGTTTGCAGTTGTGCATCAAGATACGACTCTGCCATGCATGTAGTCGACAACAATTTGTTACAGCACACCCCTGCACAGCAGGACCCAGCCAGTGCACCTGGCGCTGGAAGCACCTCTGGCTGCCCAGCAGGGTCTGGTGCTGCCACCAAGGGTTTGACCCGCGCAAAGTCTGCGTGACTCTGAAAGCTGCTGGAGACCCCTCCTGTGGTCGCTCGATCCGGCACTGGCACCCACTCCACCTGCAGCAGCGGGTGCATGAGTTTGCAAAGACCATGTGCACTTTACGCAAGCAGTTGGCACAGAGCATTGGCACGCAACAGTTGCATGCCAATGCAACACTGGTAACAGACTGCAAGCCGCATCTGGCTGTACCTTCGCTGCTTGACAAGGCCTGGCAGTTCTGCTGTCAGCTGCAGTGGTGCCCTCATACTTGACTCTACCCCATGCAAACATTGTGCTCACACTAGGTGCTGTCCTTAGACAGTGAGGCCTTTCCCCAGCAGCCCCACCTGCTGCACATATGCAGGCCCTTGCAGCTTGCATGCCCGTGCCCAGTGCAGTGGCACAACAGGCAATGCCAGCGGCCTGCAGAGGTGCCTTTCAGGCACTGAAATTGCTCGGCAAGGGTCTGGGCCAGGCAGCTACACCTAGTGCACATCTGCAGCGGCACAGCGGGCGATGCCTGGTCGACTGCAGGTTTGCCAGGCCCACTCATCAAGCCTCAGTAGGGACCAAAGCAGGCCCCTTCAAGTACTGCCCATCTGCAGCGGCACAGCATACAGCACCAATGACTGCCTCCCAGGCAGCGTCATCAACCCTCAGCAGGGCCTGGAACAGTCAGTCCCACCTACTTTGCATCTGCACAGGCACGGCAGCCAATGCCAGAGGCTGGCACAAGCAGCAGCATCAACCCCCAGCGGGGCCTGCCCACCTGCTGCACATCTGCAGGCCCAGCAAGGCCCTCGAAGTGGGCGTGCCCGCAAGCGGTGCAGCTGCACAGCGGGCAGTGCCAGTCGCCAGCAGGAGCCTCCTCCAGGCCAAAGCAGGCTGCATGAGCCGCAGCTGGGCAGCTCACGCAGCACATCAGGTCGCCCTGCAGCAAGGCATTTGCTTTCTCGAAATCGCCGTTTTTAGGCACACTGCTGACCTGTCCTACACCTGCAAGCTTTGCTCCAACCTGCTTTGCGGATTATCATCACAAAATAAGATTTGGACTGCAACAGAAGTGCTGCAGCAGTCACAGTCCTGCTCTCATGCGCTGCACCCTCTGCCCTGCCAAAGGGACAGTGCAGGAGCCCAGAAATTGCTGTGCAGTGCGTTATGGATGGGCACTGCGTGCAGGGTTACCCCACACTTCCCCTTTGACGGTGCGAGTGTACAATTTCAGGGTGTAAGAAGATATGCAACGTCCACAGGGTATCCCTCAATCTCCCCTTTGACGATGCAGGTGCGCACTCAAGGGTGCTACTGTCTGCCCAGACGCAGAGCGTCCCTGCGCTGAGCTCATTCCAGAGCACTCAGCACTGTTGTGCCTCCCGCAGGGGTAGTCTCTAGGCCCACTGCCGCTGTCAGCTTGGCAACATGTTCAACTCCTCTGCTGAAACCTCATCACTTTGCACCTGAAGCCTGTTCTGAGCTTCTGGGAGCAGCCAGGCTGCCTGCATGGGCTCCTGACAGTCCATGCATCACAGGCAGTGCTGCATCACCTCTGACTTGGAGCCAAGCAAGCCAGCTGCATTCCCCCACACGAAAAGGCCCTTCACCTCAGCGTGACAGACCCAGCACACGCTGTCATTACGCGCCTCCATCAGCGGTCCGGGCTCAGGACTGCCGGGGCGTGCTGCAAATGCTGCGGTGCTGTGCGCTGCAACTGGGGCAGGTGTGCCGCGGCTGGCGCTCTGCACGTAGTTCACTGCTATCTCCTGCAAAAAGGCCATCACGCAGGGTGAGAATTTGCACAGATGCTGCTTCAGCGGCTGCTGCCCCTCTGCACAACCTCCTGCAGGCAGACAGGAAGGCTGTGAGGTGCAAGGCATGGCCAAAGTGCTCCGTACCAGGGATGCAGGCTTGCTGCACATATGCTGCATGAGTGGCTGTCAGCCTGTTGTGTTGTACACAGCTCAACACCATCCCCTGCAGGCAGAGGGGCAGTGAGGAGCCGTCTGCTGCTGGCGCCCTGCACATCCTTTGCCAGCCTCTCCTGCAGGCAGGGGAGGGGGCTGCACCCCTGCTGCAGAAGAAACCTTTTGCAAGAGGAGCAGTGCTGACACGTGAACCCGCCGGGCGGACGCCAGTGAAGCAGCTCTGACAGGCAGGGCAGCACTCGTTTGTTATCAGGGGTCTACTCTGGGAACCATTGTGCACTCTGTGCTGCATGAGGTGCCAGGGACGCTGTGCTGGTTGGCTGCACCTGTGAGGCAGGTCACCCATACCACGCAGGTCACAAAGAAGGCAAACAAGAGCAACACTGGTCTGAGTGGTCTCAGATGGGCTGGGCGGCCCCTGGATCCATCCCAGGCTAAAGCACAGCACACTGTCCCCTCGTCTTGCAGAACAGGCATCACCCTGTAGAGCCTGGATGCAGGCCAAGCCTGCACACAACCCACTGACTCTGCTGCTGTGCTGCACAGAGGATTTCTCTGCCAATCAAGCTTCATTTGGTATGGGTGAGCCCTGTGTGGCTGCAGGGGTCAAGAATTGATGACAAGCAAAGGAGCAGCACAGGGGCTCTGCTCCCACTGTAGCACACATGTGGCATTGTGTGCAGCCCTGATGCAGGAACAATGCCTAACCAGGCAGATTTCATGTTCAGACTCTCCCTGCTGGATGGTCATGACGTGCTGGGTGAAGCCTGCTGTCAGTGGGAGATGCACCTAAGGGGCCTGCCCGGGTAGGTTTACATGCACTGATCCGATCAATGCAGCCTGCCGTTGCCTGATAGACTCACTTGCAGGCTCTTGCCGTTGGAGGTCAGAATGTGCTGGTTGGGCCGGTGCAGCCTGCTGCTGCAGAGCTCCTCGAACCTGCCTGCGCTATGCAGGCCTGCCACGCCTGGCACCTGAATGCCCCCAGGTCTGGCAATGCCGATGCCCATGATGCGATCCTTCACCTGCAGGGGGCCAGGTGGAGCAGTGCCTGCATGGGACTCTGGAGCTGGCCACCCCTGGCACCCAGGCGCAGGCAAACCCTCTGCCTGCCTCTGTGTTGAAGTATTGCAGGTGATGGTGGTGTTGGATGCATGGCGGCTTCTCAGTCCGCACAGACATGTGGTGCACAGCTAGTAGGTGAGCATTGCACCAGCTGGACACCACTGCACTGCGCAAAGCAGTGGTCCAGGCATGTGTCAGTCACTAGCTGCTTCTGAGTCTTGCAATGATGCTCCATGTCGTGCTGGGTGCACCCACCATTGCACTGCCCTCAGAGCCTGTGCAGCAGACCAAGATTCCTGGCCAATTTCAGGAGTGGCCACGGAGCACTGATGCGGGCTGGCAATGTGTCAGTTTCACAGCTGCAGACTGCCGATGCCTCAGGTGCTGAAGTGCCTCACTGTATAGCGCAGCAGGGCTCCATTGGGCAGCAGCCCCTTCTCGATCATGTCCTTGAGGGGCATCGAGGGTCTCTTTCCTGACATGCTGCTCGATCCTCCTGGTCCACTCACCCCATGAGGCTGAGCTGGCCCTGCGAAGGAAGGTGCCTGAGGCCTGATAATCGTCGTGTGGAGAGCTTGAAAGCTTGAGACCGCATTGACAAGCTGTGTGACATTGAGAAGGCTAGGTCACCAACCAAGCCTGCTGTCGGCAGATCCATCGGCATGTCGCGAGTCAGGGCTTGTCTCCTGCTAGCAGAGAGGTATGAGTGGCATCCGGCGATGGCACTGCATGTGATCTGCTATGCCATTGAGCTTGTGTTTGCCTGCTGCAGGGCTGCCCATCAATGTCAGGGTGCCACTGTCTTGGGGGCAGCTGCACATCAGCAGGACGGGGCCCTTCACCTGTGCTGTTCCCGCAAATTTGCGGCCGCAACTTCAGGTGGTGAGCAAGGGCCCAAGCCTCCGCACCAGGGCTCAGGCATGAGGCCTCCACAAAGCAATCAGAGGGGGAATGGGCCACCCATCAGTCCTGTGCCACCTTACAACCCTGAGCAGGACAATCTTGCCCAGCACTGGAAGAGGTGTGATGGGACATATGAAGAGAATGGCATGCATGGTCAATGTTGTACAAGTCCACACTGGGTGCAGTCAGCTGCAACTGATCTGGCATGGTGTCGCACGCCTTGATGGCTGCCAACATGCTGCTCGTCTGACGCTGCCAGCAGTCTGCAAGTGTTGACAGCCATGCAGCAGGCAGCCCCCCTGGCAGTTCACTGTGTGCGAGCTCAAGCATCTGCTGGCGTCCTGATGACCAGAGCAGCCAGCCCAACCTGACATCTCACAGTTCTGCTGGGCTGCCTGCAGGTGGCCCATGCCCAGGCGCCAATTCTGGCGAGAGCGGGGGCGTGTCCTGGCGGAGGCGGAGGGACACCCTTGGAACAAGATGCTGGCTGTGGCACGCGATGCCTGGGGCATGCAGGCTGTGTTGGATGCCCAAGCAAAGGGCCTGGACGTGGCAGCCATGTCGGCCCAGGCAGCTCGGGACGGGCAGGGTCCGGCAGGGCTACAGCAGCCTCCGGCCCCTCAACAGGGTGCTGCTGCACAGCGGGGCCCTGGCAGGCAGCAGCCTCCGGCCCCTCAACAAGGTGCTGCGGAACAGCGAGGCCCTGGCAGGCAGCCACCCCCGGCCCCTCAACAGGGTGCTGCTGCACAGCGCGGCCCTGGCAGGCAGCAGGCCCCAGCCTCTCAACAGGGTGCCGCTGCACAGCGTGGCCCTGGCAGGCAGCAGCCCACTGCATCGCAGCAGGGTGCTGCTGCACAGCGGGGCCTTGGCTGGCAGGCACCACCGCCTGCCTCAGGCACCCAGGCAGCGCCTGATGCACCTGAAGAAGATGGAGAGGGGGACCATGGCACAGTCGAGGCTCAGTGGGAAAGGTCCGTTCTGTCTGAGTCATTGAGGCTGCTTGCCAGAGCAGGAGGAGCGCTGTAGCAGTGTGGCAGCAGGCTCTTGAGGCTGGCTGTTTCAGCAGAAGGCCTGCATGCGTCTAGGCTGCACTGCTGAGCCCTTTCCTGCCCCTGCCTGCAGGTGGTCCCATGAGGTGCACCTTTACTGGTACGATCAGGCCAGGCAGGCGCGGGTCCGTGTGGGGCAGGACGTGTCATCCGCCACAGACGAGGACATGCAGCACTGGGGCCGCGGGGCAGCCATTGAGGCGGAGGCAGGCGGCATTGATGTGCAGGCCATGGCACAGGCCCTTGAGGCAGGCCTGAGCTGGCCTGAGGTGGAGGATGAGGGCACGGCAGGTGAGGAGGTCAGGGGCTGTGCCCTCTGCAGCTGGACCACCTCAGGTCGGCCCCTTGTGTGTGAGGCGTGCGCGCAAGTGGCGGCAGATGGCCCTGAGCCGCCTCCTTCCTTACACAGCTGGGCCAGGGGACTGTGACAAGGGGTTGCCCTCTGCAGCCGTGGAAATTGCGTGGCATGGACCCTTCAGTCACCCTGCTGTGCACCTCAGGGGCAGCACATGGTGCTGAAGGGCCCGTCTCCCCAAGTGCACACCCCCAAGGGCCAGCTGCCAGGCATGCAGCCCGGCAGGGTGTGTACGAAGAGCTCTGCCTCTGAGCTCTGCCTGACCAGCACTCCTGCTGCAGCTCTGGCGGCCTGGTGCCGAGCCAAGGACATGGCAGAGGCTTATGGGGAGGACTGGGAGGCCATGGACAGAGAGGAGCGTGTGGAGATGGCCTCCATGCTGCTGGAGCATGACGATGCCACGCGGGAGAGCCTGTCTGAGGTGGAGGGGAGCGAGCCCCTGCTGATGGCAGCGTTCAAGACCCTCAGGGGGCTGGAGAATCAAGGCAGCGACTCTGAGGTGGGCCCAGCCAGTTGGGCTTGCTTGCAGGCTGGCACATGGCTTCAGAGTCTGCATAGGGGCCAGAGACAACAAGTGCTCCATGCAGAGAAGCAGATTTCGCTGTGTGCGGGCCCCTAAACAGAATCGCACATGAGCCAGCTGCAACATCTGCTACACTGGCTGCCCTGCAGGCTGCGCAGCCAGGGGGAAGCCAAGAGCAGCTTGAGGCAGCTTCTGAAGGCAGCCAAGGTGAGTCGTCACCACGTCGTGCCAGCCAAGCACATTGCTTTTTGAGCTATACTAATGCGAACCCAGCTGCAGCATCTGTCTGGTCTTCTCATGTCTGGTTGGCTGGATAGCCAGAGAGGCATACCTCTGACGCCAAATCCATAAAACAGTAGTCTGTCCCTGCAAGCCTGCAGGCTCAAGCCTGAGCCAGCAAGCTTCGCCTGCTGTTCACGCCGCTGCAGTGTCACCCTCCAAACCTGAGGACAGCGTAGATGAGGAAGAGCCGGTGCCTGAGCCCGAGCTGCCTGAGCTGAGTGTTGAGGAGGCCTCCCTGGTGGCTGCGCAGTGGGAGCAGTACAAGACCTACACGCGGGAGGCTGCCTGGGATCCCATACTGCGGCTGAACTACTGGAGGTGAGGGCTGCAGGGCAGGGGGTCTGCTCTGGGCTATATGCAGAGGCAAACCTAGAAGGCACACACTCTGCTGGTCTGTGCGTTTGGGCTCTGCGTGGCTGCATGCAGCAGTGCTGCCCTGCCAGGGCTGCCAAGAAAAGCTGGGCGCCCGCAGGTCGCACTTGATGAGCGACAAGGAGAATGCGTCAGGGCTGGAGACAGAGGACATGTTCAAGTTCTACGCGTTTCAGCGCCAGAATGTGCCCGAGGCCTTCCCAGAATTCCACAAGGACACCCCGTCCGGCAAGGGCGGTGCCAAGGGCCTACAGGTGCTTGCACTGCTGCTGCTGCTGCTGCTTGCCTCAGAGTGGCAGCCTGCGGTGTGGTCGCTCAGCCTGTGCCAAGGGCAGGGCCCGCCACTGCAGGAAATGAACCCATTGCAGTTGCAGTTGGGACAACACGCTAGGTGGGTGTATACAGAGGGCAACCACTAGGCATGCGGTACTCGTCCATCCTCTGCACCTGCAGGAGGAGCTTGCTGTGGGAGTTGACACCACAGAGGGCAACAATGGCATTCTGTGCCGTCCTTTCATGGCCGAGCTGATGGCGTATGCATCCCTGGCAGCCCACAAGCCTGGCTCCCTGATGCCAGCGCCAATTGGCGCCAGCGCGGGGCCACAGGCTGAGGCTGACAGCAGGGAGGCTACTCTTCCTGCAGAGGCTGAGTCAAGCTCAGGTGACCGCTGAGAACTAGGGGTGCCGCCTGGCAGCCAGATCTTGCACTGCATGGTGCACTCTGCGACATCTCAGGGTGTAGCCAGAGCTTGGAGGCCCAGTGCCTCTCTGGCGAGGGTTGGCAGGTCAGTAAGGCCTCATTCCCTGCACCCGCCTGCAGGGCTAGCCGAGGATTCGATGTCTGACAGCCCAGATCTGGCTGAGGTATGGACTGCCCTGCGGCGGCAGCGGCGCCTGTACATTGGGGGCCCTGCCGGCAGCGGCAAGACTGTCACGCTAGCCGCCCTGGTGGACTGGGCGCGCCTGCAGAACTGGCTGGTGAGACCTGCTGCCTCATGAGCACATGCCAGCTGCCACAGCAGGGTGCTGCTGTGCCTGTGCCAAGAAAGTGCAGTTGGCTGTCTGGCCGCTGAACTGCCAGCTAATGGCGAGGTGGATGTGGGCCAGCATCTGCTGCCCCCTCTGCCTGGGTGGCACCAGTGCCTTTGGCCTCCACGGCTGGCCATGTGCAGTCCTTCATACCCCCTGGCCCCTGCCTGCAGGTGCTGTACATTCCCACAGCAGAGATGCTCACCACCAACAGCTCGTATCAGCAGGCTGAAGATGGCAGCTGGCTCACGCACGATGCCGCTCGCCAGGTCATCAGCAGCCTGGTCTCCAACCACAGCGACATCATGAGCAAGCTCAAGGTGAAGACTGGGACCTCGGCGACTGGGTGCTTGGCCAACTGCCATGCCTCAGGCAGGGGCCAACCTGCCATTGTTGCCTCACGGTATGTCCTGAGCATATTGCCATGGCACTGCGTTGACCTGGCTGGCTTCTCGCCCCAATTGCACTGCTAGGACAGTGCCCACGTCTGCCTGCAATAGACATCGCTGGCCTTCAGGTCAGCTCAGGAGAGCAGACTTTGCTGGAGCTTGCCAATTCAGCCCAGACCGTGCAGGACAGCAATGAGACCCAGGTGGCGGTCCGCCTGGTGCAGGAGATGGCCAAGGTGGACGAGGTGGGGCTGCTGTGACAACTTTGCCCCCTCAAGCAGGGCCACACCTGCTGCAGTGTGCAAGTTGGCGCAAACATGTTGGCAGCTTGCTAGGACACTCTCACAGCGTCTTATTGCTGCAATCTTCTGCACTGCTGCCTTCTGGAAGTTGCGTAGGCATGCAATCCTCCACCTATGTGCTGCAGGTTCCAGTGCTGATTGCCGTTGATGACTACAACCTGCTCCACTCTCACACCGAGTTCTATGAGGCCGCCTCCACCTTCCACCGCCGCCAGATACCACCTGAAGAGATACAGCTGGCAGCTGCTCTGCGAGTGCTCAGCATTGGGGAGGCTCCCAAAAGGTGTGCCTGCATCGTGGTGCACCGCACAGACTGCTTTGTCGCAACCTGCAGCTGGTCTCTTGAGACTTGCTGGCTGCACGGCTGCAGGGGCCTGTTTATTGGGGCTGCCACAACAGGGGGCCATGTCAGCCCTAAGCTGCAGCCGCCTGTGGAGGGAGACTGGCGGATGGAGTGCCCAGGCTTCTCGCACCAGGAGGCTATGGCATATGCAAATTACCACATCATTCAGGTGGGCATGCAGCAGCCTCTGCTTCACTCCTTCAGCTGCTGCAGCACCTGCAGCTGGGTGACTGTGCATGATGCAAAGCCTGCTGGGGCATCAGGTCTCGAGCTGGCACCTTGCCAGCCAGTGTGAGTCCAGTATGTGAGCCCAGCATGTCCAGCCTTGCCCTGCCTGTCCTCCGACCCCAGTGGGTGTTGCTGCAGACCAACTTCCCTGACTTGGATCAACAGCGTATGGAGCAGGTGTACCACATGACTGGGGGCAATGCGCGAGAGCTGCGCCGCAGTCTGCCTGTGCTGGCTGTGGCTAACCCCCAGGAGGAGGAGGAGGAGGGCGGCAAGGGGCAGGCAGAGCTCCCTGAGACCAGCCCAGCACGCTGGCCGCTGCCCATGGAGCAGGCCCTGCCGCAGTACACGCGGAGACTACGCTCCAGAGGCGTGGTCAGTGCGCTGTGACGCGGCGCTGTGAGATTGGGACAGCTGACTTGCCCTCTGTCTGCAGCCTGGGGGGCCTGCTGATGCCTCCAGAAGACTATTATGCTGGCACCCTCAGCAACAGGCTGCTGCCCATGGTGCCTGGCCGAAGCTTAACTAAGGTCCCAATGATAAGTCTCCCAGTAAAAGCATTGGCAAGCATAGCAGACCCTGCATCCCCCTTCCCCCTTCCCAACAGTGTACCCTCTACATAGGCCACATCCAACAGCATGAATTTGGCAACAGCATGAATTTTGGCAAATTCATACAGATGGGCTCTATCAGGCAGGCTCCGATGGCAGCCGAGTGCAGCATCATTGCGGTATGGCTGTGTTCATTGCAGTGAGGTCAATGAGGCGTCCGTAGGGGGAACAAAGCTGGCAGTGACCCACCTAGCTAAGCCATGGTCAAGTTTGGGGAGGGCTTGAAGTTCAATGGTCTGCCTGACTGGCGGGACCACTACATCAACTATGAGTTGCTCAAGCAGCTCATCTATGATCAGGTGAGCAGCCATGAGGTTCTTGCAGGCTCCGTGCTCAGCAGCTATAGACACACTTGCTGTGCTTCTGTAGGAGGAGCGAATCAGGCTGAGCAGGTTGCAGTCTGCCAACAAGGGTGATTTTGATCCCGCACAGGTCAGTCAGCTGCTGGGACAGCATCTTCCGCATGGAGGATGGGGCCAGCTGGGGTGTGAGCTGTTCATTGCCACAGAAAAATTGCGCTGCATCACACAGGCAGTCATCTGCTCACCTGCGTCCTGCAGCCCCCACTGTTAGGCCACTGAGAGGATGCTGCTGCATGCGACAGTGCGAGCTGTCCCTGCCTGTGCAGCCGCTGCTGCAAGACCAGGGCGACAATTTCCTGCGGAGCGGCAGCCTGCGGCGCTCCCTGTCCCTGGTCCCCGAGGAGCAGGAGCTGTCGCGCCCGCCCCTGCGGCGCACCACCTCAGTCATGGGGGATGATGTGGAGGGGAGGGCGCACTTCAGGAGCCTGCTGCTGGGCGAGCTCAACCGCATCGCCAATTTCTACGATCAGAAGGTAATGCTGGGGCACATCACCCATCATGCAGCTGCTGTGCCATGCAGTGCTGATGCTCAGGCACTGGTTTCGCTGCTGCAGGAGCGGGAGGTGTTAGCGCAGGTCAGCCTGGTCACGGAGAAGATCCGTTCCGCTGAGATCCCAGGTGGGCACAGGTCCTGGCTGCGGGCTGCCACCTGTCGAGCCTGGCCCCATGCATGCTCCTGACCAGGCTGGCAAGCAACAGTCCCATTGCCAGTGGACATGCCTGACCATCCCACTGGGGGCTGCGGGGTGTGAAGGGCAGAACAGCCGCCAGGGTTCATTGGTATGTGAGTGTGCGCAGATGACATGGGCAGGCTGTCATGAGCAGCCGTTGCTGCTGCTGCTCCAGGTGACACCTTGTGTTGGACACCAGCATGCTGCTGCAGGGCGGCAGCACCCCGCGGCCACCCGGGAGGCCGCCATGCAGTGGCAGGACCCTGAGACTGGCGGGGACGAGGCCACGCAGGCACGAGTGCGCTGCTGGGCCCAGGACAGCATGGCCGCCCAGCGAGACAAGCTGCGACAGCAGCTGATGAGCGCCTTTGTGGAGGTGGACAACCTCCAGAAATTCCTGCAGTACAACAGCGAGGGCTTCAGGTGGGCTGCCCGATGATGTTCAAAGGTAGTGGTCTGTTCTACAATGCGCTGCCCGCTTGCTGGCTACTGAAGCCAGGATGCACAGAAGGCTCTGAAGCACTTGGGGCAGACACACAGCTCAGAGAAGAAGCTCTTGTGCTGAGAGGCGCGTGATCTGCTGCAGAAAGGCGACCAAGAAGTGGGACAAAGTGGTGGGCGACAGACTGCAGCCAGCTATCATGGACAAGGTCAACGAGCAGCTCAACCCCCAGCAGAATGGCCGTGCTCTTGAGGTGGGTCTGACTGGGGGCACTGCTGTGTACGCTGCATCAGCCCTTGCCTGCATCTGTACACTGCACACCTGTTGCATGGTGCTCAAGGTGCGACAGGGCCGCCGCTGGTGTGCAGTAGGGTGCCAGCGGCTGCCTCTTTCAGCCTGACTCCTGTGACTGCAGGCCATCCTCAAAACTCTGACGGTGACCTTTGCCATTGTGGTCTGCAAAGGTGACCAGCGGCGAGCAGACAGGGATCTGCATAAGCAGCTCAGGGTGCAACTGGAGTATGAGAGGGACACAGGTGAGCGTTTGTTGCACCAGTCTGGACATGTCCCTGCAGCCTGGCCTCCGTCAAGCAGCCAGGCACTGGCCGTTTTGCACATGGGCTTGCTCAGGGAGGCTGTATGCAAAAAATCAGGCCTCTCACTCGTGCACTTCCTGCCCTCACCAGGCCGCACCACCCTGGCACACCACTGACCTGCAGTGTGGCGAGACATGGCTGCCCTGGAGCGGCGCCGTGCAGCTGTGCGCGTGGTGCAGCCGGGAGGGGATGACAAGCCTGCCACTGCCTGGCAGCGCTGGTACGGGCAGTACCGGCAAGCCCTGGCACTGGTCTTTTCGCTGGCTGTCTTTGCAGTCCTGCTTGGTGAGATGCTCTGTGTGTGTGGGCATCATCCCGCTGTTTTGAGAGTACCTGCACTGTCAAGTGCTTGCCTGCGACCCTCAGTTGTGACTGCAGCCTCCTACTGTCAATGTTCCCTGATACTAAGCAAAGCACCTGACTGTCTTCTGGTCCTGCTGCAGTCGTGCGCCTGTATCCAGAGCCTACCAAACAGAACTGCCTGGCCCTGCTGGCGTTGGTCAGCCTGCTCTGGTGCACAGAAGCCCTGCCATTGTACATCACCTCTGCGCTCGTCCCCTTCCTCGCAGGTGAGATTCTGCTGAACACTTGAAAGCCTGCAGTGCCTCGCCCAGCTCTCAGCTGGTATGAGACCCTACTTGCCCTGCATCCTCTATGAAACAGGTGCACTTTGCAACGTGCGGGTGCTTTCTGCTTATGCAACATAAAACCTCTGTGTGCTGCAGTTGTTCTAAGGGTCCTGACGGACGACAGCACAGACCCTCCACGCCGCTTGACAGCCCCCGAGGCTGCCCCCCAGATGTTCCATGCCATGTTCTCACAGGTCAGCCACAACCTGATTAGGGCTGATTGCTGAGCACAATGCTGATCGGGATGATTCACATGCATGGGGTTGGTGCCCAGGGTGCTGAGCGCAGCAACAGGCCCTGTTCTGCCAGCAATGGTGTCCTGGAAGAGGAATTCTGGCTGCGATGTTACCTGATGGGCGTGCTGGGCTGCAGGTGATCATGCTCCTGCTGGGCGGGTTTGCCATTGCTGGCGCCCTGACCAAGCACCTCATTGCCAAGGCCACCGCGACAGCCATCCTCAGCCGCAGCAGCCGTAAGCCCGGGTGGGTGCTGGCCGCCTTTATGGGCGTGGCTAGCTTTGCCAGCATGTGGGTGTCCAACGTAGCTGCCCCCGTGCTGTGCTTCTCCCTGCTGGAGCCCCTGCTGCGCATCTACCACCCGGGCAACCCGGTCAGCAAGAGCCTGGTCATGGGCATCGCCCTGGCCTCCAACCTGGGGGGCATGACCAGCCCCATCAGCAGCCCCCAGAACATCTTTGCCATCGAGCGCATGAGCATGGGTGGGGCCGCCCCCAGCTGGCTGCAGTGGTTTGCCATCGCGCTGCCTGTGGCCCTGGTGGGCAACGTCCTGTGCTGGGCGCTGCTGTGCCTGCGCTACCGCCCCTGGTGCACCGTGCGGGAGCTGGAGCCCCTGAAGGCGTACACGGACCCCTGGAACAGGACCCAGCTGTTTGTCATGGCAGTCAGCCTGGTCACCGTCGGCCTGTGGTGTGCCAACCACGCGCTGCAGCCCTGGACGGGGGAGATGGGCATCATAGCCATCCTCCCCCTGGTGCTGTTCTTCAGCACGGGTGTCCTGAGCAAGGACGACTTCAAGCAGTTCCCCTGGGACGTCGTCTTGCTGGCCATGGGGGGCCTGGGCCTGGGCGAGTGCGTCCAGTCCTCTGGGCTCCTCCTGACCATAGCCACAGCCATCGGGGAGCTTGTGGACGGGCTCGGCCAGTGGAAGGTGCTGGCCATCTTCTGTGCTGTGGTCCTCATCTGCACCACCTTCATCTCGCACACTGTTGGGGCCATCGTCATCCTCCCCATCGTCCAGTCTGTGGGTGAATCAATGCCTGGTGGCCCCCACCCCAAGTTGTTGATCATGGGGGCAGCTCTGATGTGCTCTGGTGCAATGGGGTTGCCTGTCAGCGGGTTTCCCAACATGAATGCAGTGTCACTTGAAGATGAATACGGCAATGTCTTTGTCAGCACCTGGGACTTTCTTACAGTGGGCGTGCCTGGATCCCTGTGTGCCTATGCAGTCATTGTGACCCTCGGCTACTCCCTGTGCCGCCTTGTAGGCTTTTGAGGCTTCCTCCGATTGCCTAGTGATTGCCACATGACATGAAGTTGTACATTTGGTTTCAAGTTGAGAAGAAAGAGTTGCCAGTGCAGGTGCTAACAACCCCTGCAAGCATCAGCCCAGCACACATGAAGCGGGTGCTGCTGGCAGTCACCAGCAGCTTTGGCAGCATTGCATTCAGGCTGCTTCAGGACGCAACTGCCAATGCTGCTGCCACGAGCCTTCAAAGCATTGTCACAGACAGCTCACTACTGCTACAGGCTCGCCATATGAGGCAACCACTGGGTTCTGCAGGCACAAGAGATTGCATCTTGATGAGAGGGAAGCCATGCCTCAAGCAATACAGTGGGGTCCAGCTTTTAGCCATGCCACTGTTGTTGCATCTGTACAGAGATTGGCTTGCCTTGTGGGTTCCCTTTAGGTTGAGTGGAGGCTGGGGTACATCCAATGCCCTCTGGCATCACGCACCACTCAGTGCAGCTGGTGCAACTGCACCTGGCCATTCGTCAGCAGGGCCCATGTAGCACATTGGTTATACGTGGTAAGCAGCCAGCCTAACACAGCCAAACAGCGCAAGCAACCTTGCTGTCCTGATGTAGCCACAGCAGCTCTGGGCTGCCCCTCTGCATTCATTGGCAAAAGCTGCTGCAGCTCATGCACATGTGTGAATTGGTCCAGACAATGTCAGCATTGACATGCGCAGATGCCATTGTTGCCTGCGTCGATGCATGCCCTGTTGGCTGCTTACCCTGCTGATGCCAGCCGCTGCTCCTGTTGCTGCAGCACAGTGCGGCACTGCACGCCAGTTGCCCGGCAATGCGCCTTTGAGGTTGCCAGTGTATTGACCCTTGAGGCAGCGACTGAGAAAGTTGAGTTGCTGAGTCACTGCCCCAAAGTACACACCGCAGTGTCAGTCTTGTGGTTCACTTGGTCACCTCGTTGGCGGCACGCAGCGTGGTGTGTTTGGAAAACACCACATTAGGTTTCGAAACCTGCAACCCGTAGGCACTCGAGTGCCAAAACACGTAATGTAGTCGCCTTTGTTTTTGGCCTGGGCTGTGATTGATACTGCAATCAGGCATCTTCAGTAGTATCAACCTGGCGGATCGTCAGGGGATCAAGCAAGAAACATACAACTCACCAATTGGCAACGTCGGCAAAAACACAATGCTTTGAACAGGGCTATCACAAGGCCTGTCTGGCATCGGCATCTTCTTCAGGAGTGCTTGGGTTAGGTGCCTCAGGCAACCAGCAGGGCAGGAGGCTGATGAGCTGCAAGGCAGATTGGACAGGGGCCCAGTCAGAGAGACATCTCTCAGAACAGCAGTAGAGCTAGAGTTTATGGTGCTTTCAATGTGCATGTCTGCAGGCAGTCAGGACTGCATTTGGCAGCATCATGAGCAAGCTTATGCAGCCTATGCAGCCGCCATGAGCAGGCCAGAAAAAAGGTCGTCAATGCATCAAGATTAGCTGCAAGCTGCTGCTGAGCAGTTTAAAGGGCAACTGTCTATGGCAGCTTGTACACCAGATCGTGACAGTTTGCTGGTAAGAACCAGCACTCCAGGCTGTAGCAGGCCCGCTCCACACAGCTGCCTGCAGTGCCTGTTCACATTGAGTCAGGGACTGGTAGGGGAGGGGCTTCAATGCTTTGCCTCCACGTGAGCCAGCATGTGCAGCAGGTATCAGATGAGCAGGGGCCTGGGGGTGTCACAAGTCAGCAGCGCACCCTCAACGAGCATCCCGTGATGGCTAGCGTTGAAGCAAGCAAGGGCCTTCAACATGTCAAAGGTCACCTGCAGCCAGCTGGCTGCCTCCAGACGCCAATGCCAGGTTCAGCATTACCAGGTTCTGTGGAGTCAGATGGCCATGTGCTGCACAGCCTCTTTTGATCATCTAACCCATTGCACACTGGTGTAGAGCAAGCTTGCTGAGGACCTGGTCTAGAGCCTAGCGCGTTGAATGAAGCCGAACGCTGATGTGTGGCCTGAGATGCCCCCGCTGCCTGCACATTGGAGCTGACATGCCACTTCAATCTAGCCTTGCAGTGAGCTCTTGCTCATACCTCAAGCCCTCTCGTCTTGCACTACAGCTGATTGAGGGCCTGTCAAAGGCCCTTTCTGGCTACAGGCCTTGTAGCTGGCAAGAACACAATCAGGGAGGGCAGGACAGGACTGCTGCTGATGCACCCGTCAGTTACTCTACACCATCCATCACGGCAACATTGCTTTCCTGCTGTTGCTTGGCTTCTGCACGTTCTTGTGCAAGGCGACACAGCAATGATGGCAGTGTGTGGCTTGCAATTGCTGCCTCATGAGGAAGGCTTGTCAGCCACGAGCAAAAAGGGTCACCCTGGCTGACAAGCCTTCCTGAATTCTTAACAGGCGGGCCTGCATGCCAAGTGTGCAACTGGGTAAGCAGATAGCCTTTGCTTGCGGTGGCAGGCCTTCAGTTCAGTGCAACCCCTCCCCCCCTGGATATGTGCCTCTTGCAAAAGCTGGGCAACACCCCAGGCCTGCTGCTGATGAGAGCATGAAGGCAACTTGAAAGACTGTCTTTCACTAAGGTCACCTCTTGTGGCAAGTGTCCCAAGCCAGTCACTTGAAAGCCTTGCAACTACATGACTAAGCCTCATAGCCCTCTGTCAGCCTGCGTGCTGTCCAGCCATGGGCTTGGGTTGCACAATGACACCTCATTGATGCCCGCTCAATGCAAGCATGACAAAGGCTGAGCCTAAGTATGGCACTGCAAAGACCCTGCCTGTCGACCCCCAGGCAGTGGGCAAAATGGACATCTTCAAGGATCATATGGTGCACTGCACCCCAGGCATGCCTGCGACTGGGACAGCCTTGTATGCTTCATGCATTCTCTGCCTTACAAGCTGTGTCCCAGGAGTTGTGGAGCTGTCACTAGATGCATCTGCCCAACCATCTGCCCAACTCAAGCTAGCTACAGCTGGCGCACCTGCAGGGGCTACAGGCTGCCGCAGAGGCACCTCATGCGTGCTTAGCTTCAGGAGAAACCTGTCCCTACAGCGCAACCTACCACGCTCAGTACTCCTGCTGCATTGTGGTAGCAGAATGTCCATATGCATGTGACATGGTTGCTGCTGATGGCAGCCAGCATTGCAATGGAGGGGTTGCCTGACGTCCTGCAATATAGTGCATCACCTAAGGGCTCATGGCTATGGTGCCAAGGTGGGAATCACAGCAGCTTATAGCGCAAGGCCTTGCTACATGTATTCCCCTAGTCAGCTGACTACGCTGCTGCTGTGCTGCACTGACAGGTGCCTGCAGAAAAGTGCTGACCATGCACACCAAGAAGCTGTGTGTGGCAGCCTGCGCAGACGCAGAGCGCCAGCAAGGTGTGTTGCACTTGTGGGTCCTAGATGCTGCAACGCTCTGCTGCACCTGCTCCCCGGCAGATGCAAGCACCCTCATGTGCTGCTACCTGGTTTCTGTCATGCAAGCCAGAGCAAGCTTCTCACTCGCTGCCATATGCAATCATGCTCAATGGTGGTACACGTTGTGGTTAATGGCAGACAACAGGCAGTGAAGAGGGCCTCATCAGGCCACCTCAGCCCTCTCCAGAATATGGCTGCCTTAAGCCTGCAGACAGAGGTGAAGATGAATGCAGATGGCAGAGGAGGAGAGTGCCATCTTACGTGTCAGACATGCCCTGAATTCTTGTGACATGTCCTTCATCTGTGGCCGCAACTCAGTTGACAGATCCCCAGCAAGACGCTTTAGCTGCAGTGCATTCTAATGCACCAGGTTGACGGCACAAAGAGAAGCCCAAGTCATGGTGGACACCTGACACTGTTTGTGAGGCGCACATGGTTTTTTCAGGGCACAGTCATCCTCCTGTTACTCATGCAATATGACCTAAACACCTAATTGACCAAGCTGGAAAAAGCCGTGACTTCATAGGCGAAGGCCACTTTTCCACAAGGCCGCGACCGTCGCCAGGTACTCGCCTGGATCCGCTTCTGGACACCCTCGTTTGACCAGACTGCCCAGAGGTCTGGCCTGGCCACACGATCCCCTCATCCTGCCTGTTGCATCTGCATGGCATCTGCCATATGCAAATGCGTGCTTTGGGCATTGCACCCGCTGTCCTGCACAACTATTAAGGCACCACATCACTCACACATGGTGCATGCATGATTGCCCCTGGTTGGCCTGCAGATGTCTTGGGTTGGAAGAATATTTGCTGGCAGCCCAGCACAGGCTGCCAATGCGGCTGCGGTGCCCCATGCACCTGCCAATGTCATGATCCATCCTGAGCAGGACCCGACCAACCGGGAGCAGACCGTGGCTGCCAAGAAGGACAAGACTCCTGCAATGCAGTCACCCGCAGCAGACCCAGCTGCCCAGCAACATGCCTTCCAGGTGCGTTTGCTGAAAAGCAGTGGCCCCCCTCTCAAAGGCCACAAACTCGGCCCACATCATGTCATTTGCGACTGTGTCCTGGCATTGACTCTTTGCCGCTCTGCTGCGTCCTGTGATCCTCAACAACACACACATGCGCTGGCACACTGCCTGAACCAGTCTGTTTGTCTGTAGGTGCAGGAGCAGCTGCCTGCCGGCATGGGTCGCGACTGGGGCATGATGGGCAACCTGTTCGGCGCAGGAGGCGACACCATTACTGCTGATGTGCCCCCACCTGCTGAGCCAACGACAAAGGCCACCTTTGACCTGGACTCTGAGCCCTCCAGCAGCAGCATGACTGCAAATGGCAGTGGCATGGATGGGAAAGGCCGTTCCACTGGCCTGCAGCAGCCCCTTATGTCTGAGGCTGCCCGCATTGCTACCACTTTGCCCACATGGCGCCAGCAGGTAATTTACTGCTCTGCATACCTGGCACCAGCTGCTAATTTAGGGTAAAGTCATTATGATCTTATCATCAGGTTTGCAAAATTGCCTGCCAAGCAAGTGTGCCTCCTCCAGGCTTGTTTGGTCACAGGCACCTGCAGCTCTGCTGTGCAGTGGCTGCTTGCGCGGCAGAGACAGGCACGAAATATGGAAATTTGTGCTGCTTGCTTTCAGATGACGTTCAGGGCGCTTCTCGTGGGCCTGCTGCTGGGCGTTGCCTTCAGTCTGATCACCCTCAAGCTGAACATCACAGCCGGTGAGCCTGAGCTGCTGGAGGAGGTTGCCTTGGCAGGGACGCTTTGGGGAGCAGACACCATTTTGGCTGGATGCTGTGCTCTTCCACTTCTTGCTGCACCTCAGTTGTGACCAGCAGCACCAGGTGCTGTGTGCAGCAGCATTGTTTGCCCCTGTTTGCTTAGGCAATTGGCAGGCACAGCTGAGACATTGCTGTCACCCTGCAGGTGTCATCCCTGGATTTGGCCTGCCATCGTGCCTGCTGGGCTTTGCCATGATCCGCGGCTTTGCTGCAGGTTCTGCCAAACTTGGGTGGTCCATGGGTGAGTTAACGATATGCTGGTAGACTAAACCTCTCAAAACCCTCTGCTTGACAGTGACACTCATTTTCAGCATGATCGGATCTGTCTGCCTCTTGAGACTGCTGACGCTGCATGCAGGGCTATACAGTCCTCAGGAAATCACGTGAGGGACCACAGCGTGCCTAGTCACATTGCGTAGTGCTTGACTGGAATTCATTATGGCCTTGATTACCCTACTGCTTTAAGCTTTGAGTTGCAAATGCTGCTGCTCTGTCTGCAGGGTGGTTCAGACCATGGTTTCTTCAGTCAGTGACCTACCCTTTTCAGGTCTGGCCTCTGCACTACTGGACCAGCAGAAATGCTGCACTGACTGCGTGGCGCATGCGGGTGCTACGTGTGTCCGATGCCAAGTGTGTCTGGCTCCCTCTCAGCTCAAAGAGCTCATTATGCTGCAGGCGGCTTTGCAAACTATCTGCTTGGAATGAACAACCAAACGTGAGCCCTGGCATAGCTATCTGTCACACGGCCAAAGGCCACAGGCCTTTCCTCCATCCATGCACATGCTGTGTGTGCCTTGTCATGTTCATGATGTACTGGAGCAGTCAGCTGGCCTACACCTGCTGCAGGTACACAAACTTGGCGGGCCAGGCAGGCAACAGGCCACAGGATGTCTATGAGCCCACATTGGGGCGCATCATCCCCTATCAAGTCTGCATCGCCTTCATTGGCATCTTCATGGTCATGATCATCAAGAAGGTGGGTGCTCAAGAGTTCTGGGTCACAATATTCTGCCGTGATAAGTGGGCTCTGCTGTCTGTCCCGCATGTCCAGCTGCTGAGTTTCTTCTTCGCCTGCATCTCTGCTTGCATGCATGCCCATTAGCGTCCCAGCTTGCGTCAATGATTGTCATCCTCTTAAGTGACAGCAGCTCCCAGACGTGCACCTAGACATTGGTGCACCTTGCTTGTGCAGACCATCATCATTGACTGGGGCCTGCCCTTCCCCAGCTCCAAGGCTGCTGGGGAACTGATCAAGGGCCTGCACACCAAGCGGGGGGCTGCCAATGCGATGACCCAGGTCAAAACACTGGGATATACCAGCCTGGCTGCCTTTGTCTGGGACTTCTTTGAGTGGTGAGGCTGGCTGTAGGTCTGCTTGCCACCTAGCGCTTGTGTCATTTGGAACATAAGGGATTCTCTGCACCCTGTGCACCCCAGTCAACTCTTGTGCTGCCCTGCAACCAATGCAGCCTTCAGATGCCATGCTGCGGCATAGCACATCTGTCGTTGCATGCTGTGAATGGGTCCACCTCTAGTCCAGCTGCTGCTGTGCGCGATTGTTGAAAGGCAAGCCGACTAGGTGTGAGTGAAATGGCTGTCTTTGCTAGGTCACTCATTTCCGCCACCTGACCCACACCTGCCACTGCCAATCTGCAGGTTCTTTGCAGGCAACAGCAACTGCACAGGTGGCTGGGCCAACTATCCCACCTTTGGCCTTGGGGCACTGAACTACACCTGGAACTTCAACTTCGAGCTCACGTGAGACGCGCTACTTTACTGTGCTGATGTGTGCCTCTGCCTGGGAGTCTCTGTACTTGGAAAGGCTGTCAAAGTGATGACACCACTGGCAGTGGGCACTGTAGTGCATGCTGTGACTCATTGCTGCCTGCCCTTGCAGTGCTCTGCCTAGGCTGCTGCAATCTGTTCCTGTCTTTAGCTGCAGCATCTTACTGCAGCTGACGTGTTTTGCAACTCAAAAAGTCCACATGGCACAGCATGCTGAAGTCAGACACACTCTGCCTGCAGGTTTGTTGGTGTGGGTTTCCTGGTGCCACAGGTCATTAACTACAGTATGATGGTGGGGGCCGTTGTCTTCTTCGGCATCCTGCTGCCGCTGATCCACAAGAAGGCTGGCAGCTGGTACCCAGCAGGTCAGCCTTTCTAATGCATCCCCAGCCTAGCTGAAGCTTGCTTCCTGGCCGCTGCTCAGCTGTGCCAGGCCTTTCATGGCTGCCTCATTTTGTCATGCTGATGTCGCAGGCTCAGCACATCACTGGCCAGTCCTGTCTTTGTCCATGCGCACTGTTTCCCTGTCATGACCTCACATGGCTGACTGCATATCCTGCTGCAGAGTACTCTGAGCTGAGCACCAAGGACATCAGGGGGGTTTATGGCTACCAGCAATTCATTGCATTGTCCCTGTTCCTTGGTGATGGCCTGTATGCTGTTGCTAAGGTCACCTTTGTGGCCGCTCTGGGCATCACTAAGCACATCAGGGAGCGCAAGAGGCTGCCTGAGCACAAGACGGCACGGACCACATTTGTTGGTCGCAAGGTCAGCTCAAGAGCAACAAATTTTTTGCTGGTGCTTATACGTATTGTGTGCAGGCATCAGCTGCATGGAAACCAGTACGACTGGCATGCATTAGCGCTACCAGCTGGTGCTGTGCTTTGCTGCAGTGACTAGACTTGCACATCATGTGCATGCATGCATGGGTGCCCACTGTGCTCATTACAGTTTGCTGAGGCTGAGATGAAGCCAGCGGACAAAAAATGCTTGGACATCTGCAGCCAAAGCTCTTATCCAAAGCCACCTGCTGAAGCAACCGGCTGAATCTTTGACATTGAGCAGGCAGGTAATGTTGACTGCAGGTAAGCTACCTGACGGAGGAGACACCCGAGGAGAAGGCCTTGGCTGAGTACATCTTCCAGCATGATGTCATCCCCTGGTGGGTCCCCATTGGAGGTGAGCTGCTCACACTACACTTCTGTGCTCAGCAAGCTGAACTACTGCTTACTAGGCATGGTAGTAGAGCAGGTCACTCTGCCAGGCCACCAAATATGTGCAGCTCATCAGGGTCCCCCACTGATGTCTTTGCCAATGCGGTACCTGATATCAAGCCAGGTGTCAGTGTGGCGCTGTTGCTGTGCAGGCTACATTTGCTTCATCATCATCGGCAGTGCCGTCATTCCTGCCATCTATCCCCCAGCCAAATGGTAGGCCATGTTTGACAGCATACAGTTCTCTGATGAGGTGGTCATGCCGCATTTCCGTCAAGAGTCCCTTGCTCTGCTGCTTGTTGGAATAATGCTCAAAGTGTGACGCAATAATTTACCATTGGCTATAAGCAAGTCTTGGGATGGTCTGCAGGTACGTGTGCTTTGTGATCTTCCTCATCGCCCCAATCTTCACCATCGTCAACTCGTATGGTGAGAGCTGTGCAGCCAGCAGTGCCTTGCGTGCAAGCTACCTTGTCAGCAGCAATAATGAGCAGCATGCTGACTGCATTTCTGCTGAGCCTGAGAGCAGCTCAGGTGTCTGCTTTGCTTGGGTAGCTTAGCAGGAAGCGCCCCAGAAATCACTCCTAGCACTTGTGGCCTGCAGCTGTGTGTGCCAATGAGGATTTCACTGCCTCCACATGCTGCTATGCAGGTGCGGGTCTGACGGACTGGAATGTGGCCAGTGTATATGGTCTTCTTGCCACACTCATTGTGAGTCATGCTTTGCTGGGCACCTACAGCAGCTTCTACAACGTGACCAGCTCCTGCACAGCACTTGCCATCCTGCCCCAAGCATTCTCAACGCTGGTGACCAAAACCTCCTGGTGAAGCAGGCGTGGCACTTCCAGTCTGCTAAGCACTTTACTGTGTTGCACCTGGCCATGCCCCTCACTGACATCTCCTATGCAGGGAGCATCCTGGATTGGGGAGAACAATGGAGGTGTCATTGGCGGTCTTGCAGCATGCGGTATCCTGTATGGTGCCACCAATGCTGGTGCATCCGTCACAGGAGACTTTAAGACAGGTGTGAATTTCACAGTGTATACCATATTCTGACATTGCGGCAATCTTGGGCAACATGCATGGCGTTCTGAGCTTGCAGACCTGCAGCTCACTGGGCCAGTGAGACCTGGCAGCTTCTGACTATGCTGGAGTGTGCTTTGCAGGCTACTTCACTCTGGCAGCCCCTAAAGCCATGTTCTTCACCCAGTTGCTGGGGGAGTGTGCAGGCGTCATCATTGCTCCCATGTGTTTCTACCTGTACAACTCAGCCTTCAAGCTGGGCGTGCCAGGAACAGAGTGGGCGGCGCCATTTGCCACTCTCAACAGAGCGGTGAGGCAGGCCTGTCACCATGTGCTTGTCTAGATGGCCATCCCATCTGTATTTGCAGCCGATCCCCTGTTGCAGCACCTGCTGATGAGTGCGATCAAGCCCAGCCTGCAGTTTTGTTCAGCAAGTGGACTACTATGTTCTGCAGGTTGCGGTCGTTGCAGTGGAAGGACTCGGCCACCTGCCAAAGAACTGCCTGGCCCTCTGTGCCGGCTTCTTCTTTGCTGCCATCTTGATGGCCGTTGCCAGGTTAGAGGCTGCTGTGCTCTGTGCAGGCCATGTATACCATGGTATTAGCTTGCCTGCATGTATGAACACTGCAGAAAATATGTGCGAGCTATCGTTCTGTCCCTTGATGATAATCAGCGCTGTGAGCTCACTGCACTGCTGCTGCTGCTGCAGGGACTGGGGCCGCCCAGCATGGTTGTTCAGATACGTACCTGTCCCCATGGCCATGGGCATTCCAGCAGTCGTTGGGGCTTGGCTTGCAGTGGACATGTGCGTAGGCGGCGTTATCCTGTTTGTGTGGGAGAAGTTCAACTTTGAAGCGGTGAGTGCTCCTCTGCTACACTAAAGGAATGCTTGGTCCGGCAAAGAAAACCGCTTATGTTGGGAGTGCCTGGTTTGGCAAAGGTGCACAGCAGTCTGGATTGGGGCATGTCTGCAGAGCTTCTGTTCCTAGAAGTGAAGAGGCTGATTGGAATGGGCCTGCTGTGAATCTGGGCTGAGTTATGTTCAAAGACTTTGCTGTTCCTCTGCAGGCACGGGTTCTGGCAGTGCCTGTTGCCAGCGGACTGATTGTTGGCGAAGGCGTCTGGGCGCTACCTCAGGTACTAGCCACACTGTACACAAAGCCTATATTGAGCTGCACTGCATATCAGCCGGGCTGTCTGTGGGTTCCTTAAGTCTGAGGCAGCCGCCGTGTGTTGTGCAGGCCATTCTGCAGCTGGCTCAGGTGACAGCTCCCGTCTGTATGTCATTCTTCTCAGGCAGCGCCCCAACCACATCTTGATGCGTTTGCACCTGTGAGCCCTAAACCCAGCACCCCACCAAAAGAAGTTTCGATCCTAGCAGCCGGCCAAGAAGTTTCAATCCCAGCAGCCAACCGAAGAAGTTCTGAAAACAATTCTTGTACGACAAAGATGCTGCAACAGAGGTATGGAACTGCTGAGATCACAGCCACCTCGACATGTGCCAGCATCACAAACCAGCAGCTTATTGGAAACTTCTGTATCAGGACCAACTCCTTGCATGTGACTCTGTGCCTTGCCTAATGGCACACAAGTGCTATCAGCCAAGTAACATGTCACTTGTCTTGCCTTCAGTAACCACCTGATCAATGGGTGCTTGCACAAACAATCATATTATAGCAGCGCGTTTTCAGCAGCCT
Organism: Asterochloris sp. CNOR1; assembly: GCA_963969365.1. Taxonomy (NCBI): domain Eukaryota; kingdom Viridiplantae; phylum Chlorophyta; class Trebouxiophyceae; order Trebouxiales; family Trebouxiaceae; genus Asterochloris; species Asterochloris sp. CNOR1. Next base: position 340,265 of record OZ017761.1, read on the forward strand.
TTTCTTGGGTTTGTGTGTGTTTATGTTGCCGTGTCCAAACCTCTCCTGAACTCACCATCTTTGTACTCAGCCAGTGGCTACACAATCATATGGAACCTGCTTACCCCTGAACAGGGCTTGTTTATTCATTACAAGTAGCTGAAGGAAATTGAAGTTGCTTGACTGTTTTGGGTGCTCATTGAAGTGCCAAGACCCTTTCATTTGTTGACCTGCAGCTGTACTGTGAAACATTCCATTGTTACCAGCCGATCTACTGGATGCTGGGACACACTTCAACATGGGCAACAGACTAAAGACTTAGCAGTGGTACAGGATGCATACAGCTCTGCAAAATCCTCATAAATGGACTGATCCTATCTAATACTCTGCAGGGCCAGCAGGTATGCCTTTGACCCCAAGGTAAACTGCACACCTATACGGTCAGAGCCCCAGACTCAAGGCACACTGCCATCCTGTGGATGACACTTGGCAAGCTGCTGTTCTTCAGCCAAATATACTATCTGAGTGTTCTGGTGCTCTGGCGACACTTGAAAACCAGGCGGACCGTGCTATGGCCACACTTGATTAGGGAGCTTGAATGTCTGGCTGCCAGTATACAGTACAGTCAAGGGCTGCCTTGCTCATTGGTACTGGCAGCCGGACATACATGCTCGCTAATCAGGGCATTTGCGCATGAGCAGTGCAGGGGCATGAACTACTGCGTGATGGAGGACCAGAAGGATGCTGACAGAGCCACCATGCCTGATGGCTCTGCCTCCAGTGGGTGCTGGGCAGCCTGCCCTGCATCAGCAGCAGCCCCAGACAGGTGGGCCAAACGTACCTCACCATCCAGCTGCACTGCTTTCTGGAGCGTCCCTGTTGGACGCAGGCTCTGCTTTGAGCACAATCACATCTAGCGCAAGCATTTGTCAAGTGTACTTGCGGCCTGGTCCAGCAAGGGTGCGGGGGATGTTCCTGGCTGGCCTTGTCAGCTGGCTTTGTTGCAAGCTCAGACTGAGACAAAGGCTCAGGACAGTCATTTTGTACGACGCCCGGGAGAACAAGGGGAGATTGGCACAGCATACTATCTGGCAGGCGGCATCCTATCGAGCTCAGCTTCTGGCCACAATTAGGCCTGCGGCGCATTGAGGCACGTGCCTCCCTGGCAGTTGCTAAGCATGGCATGACGGCTTTGATGTTCAGGGTGCCAATCACAAATTGAGCAGCAGGCATCCCAGCTCATCTTTCCTGTTGCACCTCAAACGTTGTGATTCCCAGCCTGTACCCCAAGAATCAGCAACACGGTCTGAGGGCCCTAGACAGTGAGCTGAGGCTGACATGGCAACTGCACACTGCTCACAACATACCTACCCAGCTTGTTTGTATTTTGCTGTCTAATCAGTTGCAGCACAGGCAGGCAGGCTGCTGTGATGCAGTACCATGAGCACAAGCTGTGGCCCAGGGGTTACATGGTTGCTATGGACTTGGGTCTGACGCCAGGTACAAGGATGTGAGGTGTGTGAAGTATGAGAGGTCTGCTAGCAAGGTGAACAGAGTGCTATATATACCAATCATTATCATTACCTATCAAGGTAAGCTCATGGCAGGTTCTGGCAGCTGCAGTAAAAGTGTCTGGCAGGTCTGTTAGGTTCTAGTAGGTAGCCGTGTGCTACACAAGCAATGCTTCATAAAGTGCAGCCCTGCATGGCAAAGCCTCAGTGTAAAGTCTGGACGATTGCGAAATGCTGTATGGGCTGAACTGTAAGCCCATAATCAGCCCATGCTTGCTTACTGCTGACTTTGCCCCTGCCAACATGATATTGGATTTCTGTCCTCTCTTCGGGTCTGGACTTGATGGCCCTCTAAACCCCTCCCTGCTTCAAGCAGACAACCAGTGCTGCTGAAGCACCGCCTGGCCACGGCGATATCCGAACCAACGGCAGAACAGCTTGTGCCCCCCACTGGGCCATCTTAAACGGGTACAACACCTCCCCAGATGCTCTTCAGCCGAGTTGGGTCTTACTGGAGTCTCTGGGAATAACAAATGTGAGCTCTGACCTGTGACTAAGAGGCAGGTAACCCTGTTACAGCTGCCCACTGCTTCTGGAACCTGCAAAGCACCACAGGGCTTTGGTCGCTTCTGCAAGGACTGCTGCAACACACCATGTACTTGTGACCCTGCTGCATACAGTTCAGCTCTGCTGGCAGCTGCTGCCGCGCCTGCTGCAAGCGCACTGAGCATTTCGGGGCAGCACGTCCCTAAGCAAGACCAGCTTTGGTGCGCCATGAACTGCAGCAGTCCTTTGACTGCTGCATGCCGACCTGCACTGCCAGGACCTGCTGCTGGCAGTGTCAAAACAGCATGCCGTAGCTGCTGGTGCTGCAGAGCATCCTGCACTGATGCAAGGCCTGCTTTCTCGAGTGCTCAAACAAGCTCCTTGCACTACGGCGTGCAGCCTTCGTCTGGCCACTGCCTGGGAAGCAAAGAAGCTGTGCTGAGCACCACAGGACAATCCTACTCATACAGGACCTGCTGTGTCAAGCAAGACACGCAGCAGTCCCCCGCACTGCCGCTGCTAGCAGTCTTGCATTGTAGTGACCTGCTGGTAGTCTGCAGCATCTCTGCAGCAGCCAACATCTGCAACTGCGGCTCATCAGCGGTCAAGTCTGTCACAAATTCATCACAGAACTCAAGTGAAGTGGACCCTGCAACAGGCAGGGCAGGAGCACTAGCTGAAAGCTCCGACTTGTTGGGTCTGGTCTGTCCTGAACAGCTCTGTCTGGCTGGCTGCTAGCGCCGCAGCTCCTCAGCCCCACGTTGAGCTGGGCAGGGCTCATCTGCTGCCCCTGCCTGCCCACCCTGGCCCGGCTCTGTCATATCACCACCACCTGCAAGTACAGGTAGCCATGACAAGTTTGGTCTGACTTGGCCTTGGAGAAGACAACACTGCAGGCCAGCATGAACGTTATCTCGCCTTGAGCAGGAAGGCGGATAGCCAGCAAGTGAGGGGCTGCAAAAGATGCAGGCTGCCTTGTGTAAACTGACGTGGTGCAGGCAAAGCCCCAGCACACCTGCTGTGGCCCAGGGGTTACATGGTTGCTATGGACCTGCGCCCTGAGGCCAGGTACAAGGATGTGAGGTGTGTGAAGTATGAGAGGTCTCTTGGTGAAGTGAACAAAGTGCTATATATACCATGTTATTGTAATTTCATAGCGTAAGCTCATGGAAGGTTCTGGCAGGTGCAGTAGAAGTGTCTGGCAGGTCTGGTAGGTGTGGCCCAGGGGTTACATGGTTGCTATGGACTTGGGCCCTGAGGCCAGGTACAAGGATGTGAGGTGTGTGAAGTCTGAGAGGTCTGCTAGCAAGGTGAACAGAGTGCTATATATACCATATTATTATCAATATTCATAAAGGTAAGCTCATGGAAGGTTCTGGCAGGTGCAGTGGAAACTTCTGGCAGGTGAGTAGAAGTGTCTGGCAGGTCTGGTAGCTTCTAGTAGGTAGCTGTGTGCTACATCCTTCCCCCCTTTGATACTGAAGCTCCTTGGGGGGGGGGGGGGGGCATGTTGTGTGGCGCACGTTGGCATGTGCCAAGTGCGTTTGTTGCGTTGCTGTGGTTCAATGCGGTCTGCATTGGTTGCTCAGGTCCTTGGATCTTTTCCGCAAGGTGCGCTGTACCCAGGTGATGCTCTCTGTGTTGTCCTTGGGGTCTCATTTGGTCCACTGTGATCTGTGATGGGTGTCCGGATCCTTGGATTCTGGTCCGCAAGGTGCTCTGTGCCCGGGTGGTCTCTGCGATGGTGTTGTCTCTGCGATGGTAAGGTCTCTGCGATGGTGTGGTCTCTGCGACGGCATGGTCTCTGCGATGGTGTTGTCTCTGCGATGGCATGGTCGCTGCGATGGTGTTGTCTCTGCGATGGTGTGGTCTCTGCGATGGTGTTGTCTCCGGTGTCTTAGGATCCATGATGTGGCACAAGCTGTGGTAGTGCTCGAGGTGTTGTGGTCTGGGAGTTGCTGCCCAAGGGTCACCCTTGCCTGAGCCGGTCCGCTCTAGTCTGCAAGGATGTCCCTTCTTGAATTTGGGTAGTCTTGGTCTGGGTTGTCGAAGTTGGCGTGGCTCTGCTGGCGCAGGTCTGTGCCAAAGCTGTGTGATCAGGTTGGCCAGCTAGTCTCTGGGTTGCTCTTGTGTTGAGGATGTTGTTGGACGCACGGTGGTTGACGGAGTGCGCTCTCGAGCACGGTGCCCAAGTTGGTGGCAGCGGAAGCTCTGCTTGCCTCTGAGGAGGCGGTGTCGCTCTGTGGGTGGGCGTCTGGTCAGGGCACCCAGCTGCATGGGTTGTGGTCCCAGGTAGGGAGGTCAGAGTGTCATCTGGTGCAGCCAGTTGGATGCTGCACCGCTGCGGCGGTCTCCTTGGAACTTGTCTGGCTTGGGTGATTTGGGTGGCTTAGGTGCTGAGTGGACAGCCTGCTGTGTGCTCAGCTGCTGTGGGGCACTAGTGGCTGTGACCAGGGAAGCCCCGAGCTCCATGATCTTGGCTTGCATGGCTGCAGGGTCCATGGGGAATGATCGAACAGAACCTCCGAAACCAAGTTGTGGCCCAGGGGTTACATGGTTGCTATGGACTTGGGCCCTGAGGCCAGGTACAAGGATGTGAGGTGTGTGAAGTCTGAGAGGTCTGCTAGCAAGGTGAACAGAGTGCTATATAAACCATGTTATCATCAATATTCATAAAGGTAAGCTCATGGAAGGTTCTGGCAGGTGCAGTGGAAACTTCTGGCAGGTGAGTAGAAGTGTCTGGCAGGTCTAGTAGTTCTAGTAAGTAGCTGTGTGCTACAGTAGGTGCTAGTAGGTAGCTGTGTGCTACACCTGCAGGCACCTGGCAGTTTGCAGGGCCCCTGGTGTTGAGGCTTACTGCACTGCTGGCACTCCGTATTGCCGCAGGGGTAATGCAAGTCCTGAGGGCGCTATGTCTCATGCCGCGGCAGCGGTGTCATCAGCACTGCAGGTGGCCAGCGGTCGAAGCTTCCCGATAGCCTGCACCTGCATAGGAAACAAATCATCCAGTTGACACTGGCCATTTGAGGGTCCTTTGGGCGATAGCATTGCAGCAGATCAAGCTGCAGCCTGAGACAACACTTGCTGCCAAGCTGCTGCCTTGTCTGCTAAATGTCTGTTCGAGACGCCTGTTGCCCCTTGTATATTGATGAGGATGTGGAGCACACAAGCCGAATTTTGTAAGCACGATCAGCAATCCTTGTTTGCATGCCTGCTGCCTCATCAGCATCATGCCGGAAGGGGTATCAAGCAGGAGATTCCTGACAGCATGGCCTGACCGGGACGCAATTGCGTCGGCAATGGGTTGACGCAGCTCGGCGGAACCGGGATAGCGCGCGTGACCTTGCTGCAACGGTCTTGAAGTGTTGATAGCGGCCTCCCCATCCGTAAAAGCAATGCGTAGCAGCTCGGCATCGCTAGCCTTGTCAGCACCTACTGGAGGCTGCTCCGCTGCCTGGCCCTCTTCATGCACAAAGAGCATGCGTGAGGTGCTCTTCTTGCGGCCCTTGCGCTGCGTCTTCTGCTGTGAAGTTGTCTGTGAGGCTTGCTGGGTCAGTTCACTGTCACAAGTCTTGACGATGCCGGTCAAGCTTGTCATGATGTTGGCAAGAAGAGACTTGACCTTGTTGTCTTGCATATGTGCCAGTCTTGGGAAAGCCTTTTTGCTGCGGCTGGGGCGACAAGTCGACAGGTGAACAAACGCCACGCAAACAATATCAATTTGTGCTGCGTTCTCAAGCAGCCCTGCTGTGTACCAGACCGACTTTCAGCTGACTTTTGATTTGCCTTGTCGCCTCTGACTTACTCCATCTGGCCAATCGTGGCGTCTGCCCTCACAGCTCAGCCCTCTCTGATCTGCCAGGATCATCCATGCTGGCCTCTTCGCTGCTGCCGCTGTAGGCAGCATCAGATGCGCCTGGACTCTGCTGCTCTTCGCTGCATCTTTGAGACCCAGGCAGGCCCTACACTGGAGAGGTTTGTGGGCCTCACTTGTCCAGGCTGCCTTTGAGGCCTACGAGAGCTGCCGGTCTCAGCAGCAGGAGGAGCTGTTCCCAAACAGCAGCTATTCACCTTTGCATGCCCACACCGTTCAGAGGCCAGTTGCTACAGTCTTGCAGCCGCAGAAACTCGCGCCGCGGACAGCATGGATGCTGTCGCACACATCCACCTTGTCTGTCCCGTGACTTGTGCAGCATGTCTCAGCAGCTCCAGTGTAGCCCCTTAACCCTGAATGCGGCCTTGCACAGTTGTGAGCTGCCACTACCGCTACTTATGCAAGTCTGCAGCACACCTTTGGACTATGCTTGCGAGCTTCTCCAGCTGTGCTGCCTAGCCTGTACAAGTTTGCAGCCAGAGAAGTTTAACCATCTGCTTCAGCTGCAAAGCAGGCAACAAGACAATAACTTAAACCGGACTAGATAGCCCTGCTGGCGACCTTCCCCGCGTTAAGGTCACATTCCTTTTTGATGCAGCCTTAGCGGACAGATGTGGCCCAGGGGTTACATGGTTGCTATGGACTTGGGCCCTGAGGCCAGGTACAAGGATGTGAGGTGTGTGAAGTATGAGAGGTCTGCTAGCAAGGTGAACGGAGTGCTACATATACCATATTATTATCAATATTTATGAAGGTAAGCTCATGGAAGGTTCTGGCAGGTGCAGTGGAAAACTGGCAGGTGCAGTAGAAGTGTCTGGCAGGTCTGGTAGGTTCTAGTAGGTAGCTGTGTGCTACATCCTTCCCCCCTTTAATACTGAAGCTCCTTGGGGAGGGCTTTATGTTGTGTGGCGCACGTTGGGCCAAGTGCATTGCGTTGCTGTGGTCCAATGTGGTCTGCGTTGGTTGCTCGGGTCCTTAGATTCCTGGCCGCAAGGTGCACTGTGCTCACTCCATGACGAGGTTGTAGTATTTCGCTGCGAAGACGATGGTGTTGTCCTTGGTGTCTCACCCATGCCTGAGCCAGTGCGCTCTAGTCTGCAGGGTCCTTGGTGTCTCACTGGGGATCTGTGTTGGGTGGCGAGGTCCTTGGATCTTGTCCGCAAGGTGCGCTGTGCCCAGGTGATGCTCTCTGCGATGGTGTTGTCCTTGGGGTCTCATTGGGTCCACTGTGATCTGTGATGGGTGTCCAGGTCCTTGGATTCTGGTCCGCAAGGTGCTCTGTAACCGGGTGGTCTCTGCGATGCTGTGGACTCTGCGATGGTTTTGTCTCTGCGATGGCATGGTCTCTGCGATGGTGTGGTCTCTGCGATGGTGTTGTCTCCGGTGTCTTAGGATCCATGATGTGGCACAAGCTGTGGTAGTCACTGAGGTGTTGTGGTCTGGGAGTTGCTGCCCAAGGGTCACCCCTGCCTGAGCCGGTCCGCTCTAGTCTGCAAGGATGTACCTTGGACTTGGGTAGTCTTGGTCTGGGTGTCGATGTTGGCGTGGCTCTGCTGGCGCAGATCTGTGCCAAAGCTGTGTGATCAGGTTGGCCAGCTAGTCTCTGGGTTGCTCTTGTGTTGAGGATGTTGTTGGACGCACGGTGGTTGACGGAGTGCGCTCTCGAGCACGGTGCCCAAGTTGGTGGCAGCGGAAGCTCTGCTTGCCTCTGATGAGGCGGTGTCGCTCTGTGGGTGGGCGTCTGGTCAGGGCACCCAGCTGCATGGGTTGTGGTCCCAGGTAGGGAGGTGAAGGTGTTGGCCGGTTGATGTGGTAGGTGGGTCGTGTGTAGTAGAGAGCTGAGACAGCGGCCTCTGCCAGGCGCATGGCGTCGTTGACGGTGGATGGCCGCTGAAGCTCCACGTGGAGGCAAATCTGGGGCTTCAGGCCTTTCACAAACTGGTAGATGGCGTCCGCGGGGTGCATGTGTGGAACTTCCAGGAGTAGGCCTGAGAACTGGTTGGCGTAGTCTGTGACAGAGGTGCGTTGCCTGAGGTTCTCCATGTTGTCTCTGGCGATGCGTTCAGCATCAAGGGTCTGGAAGGCCTCAAGGAAGGCAGCCTTGAAGGTTGTCCAGGTGGTTGGTGGGCTTCCGGAAGCTTCTTGGGTGCGCCACCAGGTTCTTGCAGCTCCAATGAGGAAGGACACGGCGTGGGGCACGGCCTGTGCGGTGCCCAGGAGTCCCGAGAGGGTGAGGTAGAGTGTCATCTGGTGCAGCCAGTTGGATGCTGCACCACTGCGGTCTCCTTGGAACTTGTCTGGCTTGGGTGGTTTGGGTGGCTTGGGTGCTGAGTGGACAGCCTGCTGTGTGCTCAGCTGCTGTAGGGCACCGGTGGCTGTGACCAGGGAGGCCTCGAGCTCCATGGACTTGGCTTGCATGGCTGCTGGGTCCAAGGGCAAAGATCGAACATAACCTCCGAAACCAAGTTGTGGCCCAGGGGTTACATGGTTGCTATGGACTTGGGCCCTGAGGCCAGGTACAAGGATGTGAGGTGTGTGAAGTATGAGAGGTCTGCTAGCAAGGTGAACAGAGTGCTATATATACCATATTATTATCAATATTTATGAAGGTAAGCTCATGGAAGGTTCTGGCAGGTGCAGTGGAAAATCGGCAGGTGCAGTAGAAGTGTCTGGCAGGTCTGGTAGGTTCTAGTAGGTAGCTGTGTGCTACACAAGGCCTCGGTCAAGCAGCAGACAATGCTGGCAGAAGACTGAACAAAAGTGACAGATTGTTGAGAGGCAGTCAGACCAGACATGCCAGTCCAGTCTGTGAGAGTGTCCCACTTTGGTCAAGAACATTCTGCAATCTACCCTGCATGTTCAAGAAGCTTCTGAAACAGACTCTTCTGGAGCCTTCACACTAACTCATAGCAGCTTCCATACAGCAATATGCTTGACCGTTGACCAGTGTATATAAGGGCCTTGGGCCCCACACACACTTCACTTCTGTAACACATTTGCTAGCTAGCCACCGCCAGTCCTTCTACACAAATGATGCTCGGATTCACAGCTGAAGCCTTTTGTGCCTCCTCACGATGGACGGCTGCGCAAGGCCTGCCTGCCTGCAGAATGAAATGGCCCACGATGACTTGTCTCCCAGCAAGTTATTTGAGTTTATTAAATGAGCCCTGCATTGCTCCAGCACAGCTAAGCATCATGCCAGGCAGGATGAAGCGCAAGCGAGGTGAGCAGGCAGCAGACACCATCGGCCACGTCTTGATGAACTCACAGGCTTGCACAGGTCATCATGTGTTTTGCGACTGCTGAGACAGAGGTCTTTCCAAGCAGGACCACCGCAGGAGGTTGTTGTTAAGGACCTGGCGGCCTATGTCAAGAGTATGTGAATTGCTGCCAGCTGTGAGGAGCCTGCAAAGCAGCCGCTGTCATTGCAGCTAAGCCCAGCTGCACTGCAGCAGACACGCGCCGTCCTAGTACCACAAGGCAGCCCGTGCATGGGCACCTCTGTTGGCGTATATGCCTGCCAGGGGCAGAGCTGACCTAGATGATCAATGAAGCTGTTAAGACTCATATGAGTATACCTTTGATGCTAAGCAGGACACCAACAGGAGCGCAACGAGACAGCAGATGCGAACTAGCGTCGCACCTAGTTGCAGCGACAGAGTCAGCGGCTGGCGTCAGCATAGCGGCATAATCCCATTAGGGAGGCTGTAAAGCAGAGAATGCTGGCGTCTGTGTAGGCGACGTAGACAGTAACGTCCTTTTAGATGCCTGCTGTCATGTCAGGCAACGTTTCAGCCAGCAGCAAGAACATCAAAGCAGCCGCATCAGGAAAGGAAACCAGGATCAGGTGCAGCAACAGCAGCAGCAGAAGAGTGGAGAGCCTGCTTTGAGCATCAGGACTGAGCTGGCATCTCGAGGTGTGGCCCTGAGCGCTGCCAGCACTTCTGCAAGTTTGCCTTTGCACCCCAGTCGCAGAGTATCCATTGATAAGTGCAACAAAGAAGTTGCTGAACATTGCAAGGTGCACCTAGCACGTACTCTAAGAACAGCTGTTGCCAGCTGATCCCGGGCCAAGGAGAAGTAATGACATGCCACCAGACGATGCAGCTGCACGCAGCAGTCAAGCAAACTTGAGGCGCCCCTGTGACTTAGCTCCCCCCCCCGCTTCAGGCTCAGGATTGTGGATTGTGGATGTCCTCACAGGGAGATGCCCGCAGCTGGGGCTGCTGCCGTGCTGCAAGCAAGCTGCCATGCACATCCAGCATGTTTGAGGGGTGCTACGCTCAGTGTAATGAGCTGCCTGCCTCTCTCGCAGTCTGCACTAACGAGCCCATCCATCTTATCTGCCCTGTAGCAAGTCTGCATGCTTCTCAATTAATGCAGTGAATAGATTGTTTTCCGCAACTCATCTCGGCCAAAAATTCTGAGAAACTGGAGCATACAGGGGAGCTCGAAATAAATCGTTGAAGGGTTTCTTGGTCAAGTGCTTACCGCGACTTGGCGCCGTTTTCGGAGACGATCCTCTGCAGACAAAAGCAGACTAGGCTCTGGCAGAAGTAATCAGGAGGCAATCAATGTCTTGAGGACGCTTCTGGGGCAAGAGGGTGTAGCAGGGCTACCAGCGCCATTACGTTCAGAATTACAGTCACAGAGCCCTAGCAGGACCCAACTCGGCTAAAGCTGTCACTGTACTACATCCGGGAGGTATTGGTGTGCACCATTACTTGTTCTGTAATCAAAGGGCCCCTCGGCCAAGCACTTAGCGTAACTTTGCGGCGTGCTTACTGCAGGGCGGCTGGTTGGTGCAGACGGCCCTTTGGTTGAAGAAAAGCAGTCCCTGCGACTGTCAGAGCTGGGCATTACAGGGCGACATGTAATTCTGCAGGCGGTGAGAGCTGTGCTGCCCTGTGGTTCTGCACTTGCACCTCCCATATGCCATACGCTGGGCGCCTCCGAGCCTCTGTGCTCTACATGATGCAATGTTGCAGACGTTTTTGTGCTTACAGCAGGACATGCCTGCTCGTTGTTCTGTGCCACTCCACAACAGTGTTCACTGCCCGGGTAGCTTCAGGCCTTTCGAGGAAAGTTCTGCACTGTGCACAGTGTGCCATCGCACACAATTGTCCCAGACCATGATCTGCCGTGGGATCTTATGTGCATAGGAAGCGAGTGCTGGCAACCATTGGCAGCCGCCTGCCGCAGAGCGATACGCCACTGTCGGCCATGCCGCTCCAAGGGCTACAGCCTCTTCAGGGGGCCTTGCATTCCTGCTGGTCTCTGCAGCTTGTGCCTGTTTGTTTGCTTGCAGAGCCTGAAGCACAGTCCTTCAATGACTGGCTGGTCTTTGAGCCAGCAGCAATGAATGCTCTCACGGCTTATCTCCATTTGCCTGCCAGGCAATGCATGCCAAATTGCCAGAGTTGCAGCCATGGTATAGGCGGCCAGCGGCTTGGTGCATGGTAAATAATGTAGTCTTCTCAATGCAGTACAAAGACCGACTGTTACAAGATTGCTGGGTCGCATCCTACCACAACCTTCTCTTGCCAAATAGCAGCTGATCTGTCCTGATAGCACCACCGAGCAAGCTGTCAGCTCATCTTGCAGATGGCTTGAGGCTCTCACTTCCAACAGAAGGTCTGGCTGCCATGAGCTTTGCTTCTTGCACAGTCTCTTTGATTCCCGCCCCATTCCCAAGCAGCCATTCTAGCCTGCAGCAACTAGCGCCTTCTCTCAGGGGTTCCTCTTGTTGCAGTCCTCGACTTCCAACTGTGGAGCTGCAGCTGCTGGGACCTGCCACAACTATGGCAAAACGCTGCAGGCTCCAAGGGTTGCTGGAACACCGGCACAGTGCAAGCTGCTGACGGTACCGCTGGGGTGTCTGCACTCCTTGCGGCGCACAGCACCTGCAGCTGATTCAACTAGCAGCCTTGCTGTTTCAGGCTGCGAGCCAAATGAGGGCAAGCCTCTGTCCTGGCCTTTGCTGCTCCAGGAAGTGACACAGCCACAGCCTTCGTGCTCTCAGCTGTCCTGCTGTTTGCCATTTGCAGAATCCTAATGCAGAGGACAGTCAGCAAGAAGGCTGCTGCTTGGTGCGGTGGAGGCGCTCATGTACCCTGCCTGTGTGGTCTGTTACTCTATCCCCGCAGCACCCTGTTTGTCATGTGGCTGCTGCCCAGTGGACCCTCTGCCGTGCATGCCGCTCAGGGTGCCAATGCTGCCCACGTGGCTTGCATGCCGCTGCTGCACCTGCCAGCCCCTTGACTCCTGATATGTCCGATGTCAAGCACTCTGTGTTGGGAGTGCACGCCTGTGCTCAGGTGAGCCAAGTTCTGGCACTCAGGCAAGGCAACGGTCAGTGGAGTGCAGAACGTAGATAGATGCAAGGGCAGCTGTGGCAGTAAGCCATAGGAATTTGAAGTTTCGGCTTAGCAGGCATGTATTACATTAGCACGGTGTGGAGTTTCACGGTGGTAAATCCACCTGACTACCCTCTTCATCACCTGAAGCAGCCTGCAGTACGCCGGCTGCTTGCTGCTGCTGGTTCATCAGGAGATACCTCAAGCAGGTCTTAGGCTTATAGCACTCCACACTGGCACAACACTGCAAACTCTGGCCCTGCAGCTGGCAGATCAATTTTGCTTGTGTTGCTTGCGCATTGCAGCTGGGGTTGTGATTTGTGATGCTACCATCCATTATGACTTTGCTTTCATGTTTAAATTGCTACTGTGCTGCAGTCAGAGGCCCCTAGATATGATGCTGCTGTGCAAGGTGGGCACCTTACTGCAGAAACTTTGCCCATGGCCACTTTCACTCTGGGTTGAACTTAGCTACTAAGTGGCGGAGCTTCAGGTGCTGACGCTTTTCACTGTCTGCTTCCTGTCTGTATGCTTTTGGTCAGTCTATGGCTGGGGAGTGCCGCTCTAGCATAGGTGAAACTCTTCTGCTGGTGATGGCCCATGATTGCCATCCCAAGGCTGCGCAGCACGTGCAGCACACTGCTGCCTTCTAGACCCTACCAGACCCTATCAGAAGCTTCCACTGCACCTGCTAGAACCTTCCTTGATTTTCCTTTCCTTATATTATAATAATATGAGAGTATATATAGCACTCTGGCACTTCACCAACATTCCTTGACACCTTTGAACACCGTCTCAGAGCCCACCGTCCACCGTACGTTGTAAGCGAGGCCACAACTTGGTTTCGGAGGTTCTGTTCGATCATTCCCCATGGACCCAGCAGCCATGCAAGCCAAGATCGGGGAGCTCGAGGCTTCCCTGGCAACAGTCACCGGTGCCCTGCAGCAGCTCAGCACACAGCAGGCTGCCCACTCAGCACCCAAGCAACCCAAGCCACCTCAGCCAGAGAAGTATGAGGGAGACCGCCGCAGTGGTGCAGCATCCAACTGGCTGCACCAGATGACACTCTACCTCACCATCCTGGGCATCCTGGACACCGCCCACGCCATCCCCCACGCAGTGTCCTTCCTCATCGGAGCTGCCAGAACCTGGTGGCGTGCTCAGGAAGCTTCTGGAAGCCCACCAACCACCTGGGCAGCCTTCAAGGCCTCCTTCCTTGAGGCCTTCCAGACCATCGATGCTGAGCGCATGGCCAGGGACCGCATGAAGAACCTCAAGCAACGCACCTCTGTCACAGACTACGCCAACCAGTTCTCAGGTCTGCTCCTGGAAGTTCCAGAGATGCACCCTGCGGACGCCGTCTACCGCTTTGTGAGGGGGCTGAAGCCCCAGATCCGCCTCCACGTGGAGCTCCAGCGCCCAATCACCGTCAACAACGCCATCCGCTTGGCACAAGCTGCTGACTCAGCACTGTACTTCACGCGGCCCACCTACCCTGTCAACCGGCCGACACCTTCACCTACCTACATGGGGCCACAGCCCATGCAACTTGGCGCTCTGACCCGCCCACCCAAGCTCTCACCAGCAGAGCGTGAGCGCCTGTACAGAGAGGGCAGGTGCTTCCGCTGCCGCCAGCCTGGACATCTTGCTGAGGAGTGCACCTACTTCAACACCACGCGCCCCACATCATCCTCATCACATGAGCAACCAAAAAACTAGCTGGCCAGCCTGGTCACACAGGCTTTGGGCACAGAGCTGCGCCGTCACACATCCAAAGCCACATCGGAGTCGCCACCATGACAACACCACCATGCCACCCAGACCTGCTCATCCTTCAAGGCACCTGCGCCGGACACCCTGCCAACATCCTGGTGGACTCAGGTGCCTCCATGGACTTCATCAACCATTGCTACATGGCCAAGCACAGACTACCCAAGACCAAGGAAGACCCCCATGGGCGTGTCACGCTTGCAGACGGCAGCGTGCGCCCATGCACCCAGATTAGCGACAACACCGTCACCCTCAGTGGCTACCAGACCTCGTGCCACCTCCACGTCACAGACCTCGGCCCCCATGATCTCATCCTGGGACAACCATGGCTCCAGAGCAACAACCCTGACATCGACTGGGCACAGCGCACCTTGCGGCCAAGAATCCAAGGACCTGAACGCCCAACACAGATCATAGTGGCCCCCAGCAGTGAGGCACCAAGGACAACTTCTTCTAAGGACATCCCAGTCATCTCCTCGTTGCAAGCCTCCAGAGCACTCAGACACGGCGCCAGCGGCTATCTTGCCCTGGTAAGCACCGCAGAGACAACCACCGCAGAGACAACCACCGCAGAGACAACCACAGTGACCCCGGCACCACAGACTTCACACGCCCAGCTACAGGAGGTGCTGAACCGGCACCAAGGCGTCTTCCAGCCTCTTCCCAGTAAACTACCACCAAGGAGGGACGTTGACCACCACATCGACCTGGAACCTGGCGGCGCCCAACCATATCAGGGCATCTACCGCATGTCCCCTCTGGAGCTTGGAGAGCTGCGCAAGCAGCTGGACGACTTGCTGGAGAAGGGCTTCATCAAGCCCAGCAAGTCCCCCTTTGGAGCACCCATCCTCTTCGTGCACAAGAAGGACGGCGGCCTGCGGATGTGCATCGACTACAGAGCGCTCAACAAAATCACTGTGAAGAACCGCTACCCCATTCCACGCATTGATGACCTCCTGGACCAACTCAATGGCGCCAAGGTGTTCTCCAAGCTGGACCTGGCCAGTGGCTACTGGCAAGTCCGCATCGCTGAGGGCGACACGCACAAGACGGCCTTCCGCTCACGCTATGGTCACTTTGAGTTCCTGGTGCTACCCTTTGGGCTCACCAATGCGCCAAGCACGTTCATGACCCTCATGAACCAAGTGCTCAGGCCCTTCCTGGACAAATTCGTCGTGGTCTACCTTGACGACATCCTCATCTACTCCAAGTCCCCTGAGGAGCACGCGCAGCATGTGGAGGCTGTGCTCAGTGCCTTGGAGCGGCACCACCTCTACGCCAAGGCCTCCAAGTGCCAGTTCGGCATGGCTGAGCTGGACTTCCTTGGCCACACCATCAGCGGGGCAGGCATCAAGGTGGACGCAAGGAAGGTGAAGGCCATTCTTGATTGGCCTGACCCCTCAGACGCCCACCAACTCCGGTGCTTTCTGGGCCTCGCGGGCTTCTACCGGCGCTTTGTCAACAGGTTCTCCCACATAGCAGCGCCACTGACCAACATCACCGGCGCCAAGGCAACTCGGCGATGGAGCGAGGTGGAGGCCAAGGCCTTTGCTGAGCTCAAGCATGCTCTGACAACCACACCAGTCCTGGCCACACCTGACTTCGCCTACCCCTTCGAGCTCTACACAGACGCCTCCCAGTTTGCCATTGGGGCCACGCTGCTTCAGGACCAAGGCAATGGACTTCAGCCCATCGCCTACGAGTCTCGCAAGCTCAACTCCGCCGAGCGCAACTACCCCATACATGAGCTGGAGCTACTGGCGGTGATCCATGCTCTTCGCACATGGCGCTGCTACCTGGAAGGATCCAAGTTCCGCGTCAACTCAGACCACCTCAACCTCAAATACCTCACCACTCAGCGCAACCTGTCCCGGCGACAAGCTCGCTGGCTGGAGACACTCCAGCAGTTTGACCTGGACATCCACTACAAGGCGGGCAGTGACAACCTCGCAGACCCCCTCTCCCGCCGCCCAGACCTCCATGCCATCACTGGCACCTTCCAACACAACCTTATGGAGCGCATCAAGTCGGCCTACGAAGGCGACACCTACCTGGAGGAGAGTGGAAGGCAAGTGCTTGAGGAGTTGGACGGCGTCTGGCGCAAGGAGGGTGCAGTCTACGTACCAGCTGGTGCTAACCTTCGCCAAGACATTCTCCGCGAGTACCACGACACCCCCTTCTCTGGACACCTGGGCATGGACAAGCTGCTTCGAGGAGTCTCCAAGGACTTCTGGTGGCCACACCAGCGCGATGATGTGGCTGACTATGTCAGGACCTGTGACTCCTGCCAACGCAACAAGCCCCTCAACCGCGCACCCGCCGGCCTACTTCAACCTCTGCCAACACCAGAGCACAACTGGGAGCAAATCACCATGGACCTGATCACAGGACTCCCCACCACCTCCGAGGGCCATGACACCATCCTTGTCGTTGTGGACCGCATGTCCAAGATGATTCACTGCTCCCCAACGCGCAAGACAGTCACTGGTCCTGGCCTGGCCGACCTTGTCATCAACAACGTCTTCCGTTACCATGGACTACCACGCATCATCATCTCAGACAGAGACCCCCGCACAACCAGCAACTTCTGGCGAGCCCTCTTCAACATCCTTGGCACCAACCTGAGGGTGTCCACCGCCTTCCACCCTCAGACTGATGGCCAGACGGAGCGTGCCAACCGCACCTTGGAGGAGATGCTGAGGGCGTTTGTCAACCGCCGCCGTGACAATTGGGACAAGCTCCTACCACTCATGGAGTTTGCCTACAACAATTCAGAGCAAGCCTCCACCAAACAGACGCCATTCTACCTCAACTCTGGGAGACACCCTCTGCTACCTGTCAACTTGGACGTCCCGCCTAACCGCAACGCGCCCACAGCGCAAGCCCTGGCACAACACCTGAGGGACACCCTAGAGCGAGCTCAGGCACACCTCGCGAAGTCACAGGAGAGGCAGGCCCATCAGGCCAACAAACGCCGCACCGATTTGGAGTTCCAAGTGGGTGACCAAGTTCTGCTATCCAGACGCAACCTGCGCCATGGCAAACTGGACGCCGTGTGGCTGGGACCCTATCCCATCACAGAGCGCATCTCCCGCACAGCCTATCGCCTGGGGCTACCTGCCGACATGCGGATGCACCCAGTCTTCCACGCTTCGCTCCTGAAGCCATACAAGGGCGAGCTGCCCACAGCAACTCCACTGCCACCCTCATCTACCACCGAGACAAACACGCCAACTCAGTCTACGCCACCCTTGCCTACACCAGACCTCAGCAGTGGCCAGCCAACTTCTGAGTTCCAAGCAGAAGCCATCCTCAAGCGCCGACGCCGCAAAATTGGTGACAAAACTGTGGAGGAGTTCTTAATCAAATGGCGGGACCGAGGCAACCAGGACAATTTGTGGATGCCTGTGGAGGACGTGGACCAAGGCCTGCTGACCAACTTTAGACGCCTCCCCAAGGAACTTCAATACTAAAGGGGGGAAGGATGCAGCACACTGCTGCCTTCTAGACCCTACCAGACCCTATCAGAAGCTTCCACTGCACCTGCTAGAACCTTCCTTGATTTTCCTTTCCTTATATTATAATAATATGAGAGTATATATAGCACTCTGGCACTTCACCAACATTCCTTGACACCTTTGAACACCGTCTCAGAGCCCACCGTCCACCGTACGTTGTAAGCGAGGCCACAGCACGTGAGCAGGCCCCTTGTGTTGCGGCCCCATTGAATTACAGATCTGCCAATGCATGTTTCCTGGAGCATCGCAGTGATTTGTGTGTAGATTCTGCTTCTGGACCATGTGATTTTGCTAATGGAATGTGGTAAGTACATTGCACAGAAAGTGGCTGCAGAGTCTCGCATTTGGTGACCATCCTTGGCTGGGCAGGCCGCAGGGGCAGCCCCACCACTGCACATTGTGGCAGCCCTGAGCACCACATGCAACAAGCTGAGGCGACCGGCCCCGGGTGAATCGAACTTGTTGTTGCAGGGGCTGGCCTGGGAGGGCTGGCAAGGTGCAGCCATGTCTGTTCTGGGTCACACGGTGGTGGTCTGGCGGCGAGCTTGCAATGACAGGATGGCAGCTGCATTGAGTGCATACCACAGAATCATGTGGTGCCAACTTGAAAGTTGTTGCAATTTACCATAGACGCTTGCCTTTACACCTCATCACCTCTGCAGCAACATGGCAGCTTTGCTGCAGGCTTACATCTTAGCAAGGTGACTACCCCACGTGCAACCGCTGCCGTCCTGGCCACCTCTAGCTGTAGCCCAGCTGTATGCCTTGAGTTTGACTTGCAGCACTGGGTGGCAAGCTATCCAGACCTGAAGCAAGGCCTCATCTTCAGGCTGCACTAGGCTGCCTTTGGTGCCAACAGGCCTGCTAGGGCAGCACTTGTTGTAGCACACAGCTACCTACTAGAACCTACCAGACCTGCCAGACACTTCTACTGCACCTGCCAGAAGTTTCCACTGCACCTGCCAGAACCTTCCATGAGCTTACCTTCATAAATATTGATAATAATATGGTATATATAGCACTCTGTTCACCTTGCTAGCAGACCTCTCATACTTCACACACCTCACATCCTTGTACCTGGCCTCAGGGCCCAAGTCCATAGCAACCATGTAACCCCTGGGCCACACTTGTGGCAGCTGGGCCATGCAACATCCTGCCAGCATCAGGGTGAGAGCCTGGGCAGGCATGACTGACCAGCTCTGATGACCTCCACATGGCTGGACCTAAAAAGCTTTCATCAAGGCACACCTTGCCAGGGTGAAGTTGTAGCGTCGGTAGGCCCAGCTATGCCAGAAGTGTGCACTGGGCGACATGAAATGCAAGCGATACAGTCTCTTGCTCCAAGAGCTTGCCCTGTGTCACAGGGCAGCCCACCCTGGCCCAGTGCATGAGCGCAAGCAGGTCCGGTGGCTGAAAGGACCTGTACATCCCTGCCTGGGCTGACAAGGTCGCCAGCAACCCTGGTGCCTTCATGTGCCCTCACATTTTCCTCATCTTGTGGGAGCCATGCACACATGCGATGTGAGCTGTACACACAGCTTAGACACAGAGCACCTGGCCAGATTGTTATTGTGCTGTGTGATCAGGCGGCCCTGAGTGGGCAGTCAGGCTGCGCCCCCCAACCAATGGCTCACTCTCCACATGTCTGTTGCTGAGGTGCACCTCACCTGCCCATGGTGGGCTGGCTTGGGCCTGCCAGCAGTTGCCTGGGTAGCTGTACACCTCTCCTACCATCAAAGTCCAGTGTCCTCCTTTCAGTTCAAAGTTCGTGATGAGTGGCCTGCCATGCAAAGCCTGACTTATGAGTGCAGCGCCGCCATCACCTGCTGGTGCAGCACCCACCGCAAGTACCCCGTAATTGGCATCAAGCTGCAGACCAACTATCTCGGCCCCAGATGAGTAGAAGGATTGCCGTCTAGACTGAGCAGCACCGCCATATGCTTGCAAGACCTCTGATGCTTTGTCTGCAATCAGCCAACAGTGACGGCCCCTGCAGCGACCTCTGCCCGTGCCCTCATGGCCCAGAGCCCTTTGACATGGGGGAGGCAGCAAGGTGGACATGCTGCCCCTGCATGAGGAGGGCACTCAGCCTGATGTCAGAGCAACTAGCTTGAGTGGCCACCAGCACGCAAAGCGGCAGGTCTGTCCATGGTGGGCTGGCTTGAGTCTGCCAGCAGCTGCCTGGGTAGCTGTACACCTCTCTACCCTCAAAGTTCACTATCCTCCTTTCAGTTTGTGAGGAGTGGCCTGCCTTGCAAAGCCTGACTTATGAGTGCAGCACCGCCATCACCTGCTGGTGCGGCACCCACCGCAAGGATCCCATAATTGGCATCATGCTGCAGATCAACTATCGCAGCCCCAGATGAGTAGAAGGGTTGCCGTCTAGACTGAGCAGCACCGCCATATGCTTGCAAGACCTCTGATGCTTTGTCTGCAACCAGCCAACAGTGACGGCCCCTGCAGCGACCTCTGCCCATGCCCTCATGGCCCAGAGCCCTTTGACATGGGGGAGGCAGCAAGGTGGACATGCCCCTGCATGAGGAGGGCAATCAGCCTGATGTCAGAGCAACTAGCTTGAGTGGCCACCAGCACGCAAAGCGGCAGGTCTGTCCATGGTGGGCTGGCTTGAGTCTGCCAGCAGCTGCCTGGGTAGCTGTACACCTCTTACCCTCAAAGTCCAGTGTCCTCCTTTCAGTCTAGAGTTTGTGAGAAGTGGCCTGCCTTGCAAAGCCTGACTTATGAGTGCAGCGCTGCCATCACCTGCTGGTGCGGCACACACCGCAAGGACCCCATAATTGGCATCATGCTGCAGACAAACTATCTCAGCCCCAGATGAGTGGAAGGGTTGCCGTGTAGACTGAGCAACACCGCCATATGCTTGCAAGACCTCTGATGCTTTGGCTGCAGTCAGCCAACAGTGACGGCCCCTGCAGCGACCTCTGCCCATGCCCTTATGGCCCAGAGCCCTTTGGGATGGGGGAGGCAGCAAGGTGGACATGTTGCCCCTGCATGAGGAGGGCAATCAGCCTGAGGTCAGAGCAACTAGCTTGGGTGGCCACCAGCATGCAAAGCAGCAGGTCTGCTTCTCACAATTGCCTGTCTGTGCAGATGGCCAGGATACCCTTGAACACAGGCCAAAGACAGTGCCTCCTCACGGCTTGGCCAACGGACTCACAGAGCAGGAGGCTTGGAACATGGCCACAGGTCAGCTGGTGTCCCGCACGCCACATTGCTGGAGTGGTTACCCAGCACCGATGCGCTCATGTGGGGCGCCAGATCCCGCTGTGCCCAATGTCATGTCTGAAGCTGAGCACCATCTCTCCCAGCGCAGGGGCAGCTTGCTGCAGTGTACGCAGACTGCAAGGAAGGCTAAAAACAAAGCTGGGAAAGGCGGGGGAGGGGCCCGGGGGGGGGGGGGGGGGGGGGGGGGTGCCTTTGGATTGCTTTCAGGTAACTGCCACGATGCTGCACTGGAATACGCACAACAGCACTGACAACCAAGAGATGCTGGTTGGCGAGATCTGTTCCTCTCCCTTTCTTGTACAACACCATTTCTTAATGCCTGACTCGCAGGCATGATGGCAGTGACCAGAGAGATCCTGCTGGCCAAGCTTCAAGGCCTGGGCATTCAATTCGAGACCGTCGAGCATGCAGCTGTCAGCACAGTGGAGGCTCAGGTGAACCTGTGATCTGTGGCTGAAGTCCTCGTTCATCCAGAACCCATTCTGAGGAAGTCCCTTCACCTGACTGGAGCAGGTGCAAGCTCTCAAAGAAACAGATGGGATTGTGTGCAAGAGCCTGTTGCTCAAGGTGAACCCCTTGCCTCATTTGGAGCACAGGAGCCTAGCTGCACAGCATCGTGAACCACATGCTCCCTGTGCAGGACAAGAAGCGGCGCCTGTACCTTGTTTGTGCTGCAGCAGACACACGAGTGGACCTGAAAGGTGCAGTGGCTATCCAATCTGGTTTCAGGATACGCAGATCCGCCTTTTGAGCATGCTGACCTGCCTTCATGCAGTTCTGGGGGTCAGACTGGGTCTTCCTAAGCCAGGCGTGAGCTTTGCCCCAGAGGACATGCTGCAGAGCATCCTGCAGGTGAATTGATTAGTTGCAGCGGCAGCTTCACTGCACCACAGAACGATGCAGTCCATTGCTGTGCAGCAGCTGGTGACGCCTGGTATGGTTGTGCTGGCTTCAGCATGGAGAGCTGCTGCTGTTGAGCAGGGCTGACGGTCAGCTGATGCCTGCTGCAGGTGCCACCTGGCAGCGCAACTCCCCTTGCTTTGGTGCAGCCCACTGCCACTCGTGTGGCTCTTTTGCTGGACCACAAGTTGCAGGAGGCGCCCAGGGTCCTGATGCACCCCCTAACCAACACAGTCTCGGTCATGATGTCGGGCCAGGAGCTAGGTACCTTCCTCAGGTGGGCAAACTGCTTCTCGCTTTACACCTATGCCTGAGACAGGGTCACAACGCTGCACCAGGCAGCATGAGTAAGCCCTTTCTCCGGCTTGCAGGTCAATAGAGCGGGAGCCTGAATATGTGGACCTGGAGGACTGCCCCGCCATAGATGCTCAGCATCCCCCGGACCTGAGGCAATATGTTCCAGAGGCAGCCAGCGGTGCCCCAGAAAGCGAGCAGGCAGCGGCAGCTAAAGCTGCTGCGGCAGCTGCCATTGCAGGTCAGACTTGTAGGCAGGCACAGCTGCAACTGCTCGCCTGCATGCTCTTCTGAAAGGGTGTGTCAGGCACATGCATTGCTCCAAGGAATGCCGTAGCAATCAGACATCCATAGCTGCAGGAGACCAGAGTGCTGGGAGCGGGGCAAGTGCGGGGGTGCCACCGGGGCTCGCTCCCCCTGCCAAGCCTCCAAAGTTGGGCAGAGGCAGCAGGGGCAAGGGTGGCGGAGGCAGAACAAAGCAGGAGGAGGTGGCTGTAGTGGACAAGGTGCTGCTCGACGATGTGCCCACCATCAGCAACAGTATACTACAACAAGTAAGAGTCTGCCACAGCTGCTTTGTCAAAGGGTTTTTGAGTGCTGCAAACTCATGTGTTGGTGACAGACCCAACTGGCCTGCCTGCAGGTGCTGCAAGCTGCGGGCTCGTCCATGGAAGATCTGGATGCCAGCGTCAAGAAGCATCTTCTGGCAGAGTTGCACATGCAGCTCAACGCCTTTAAGAATGTTTGTTACACCAATGGTTACAGCGCTTGCAGAGGGCAGATGGTAGCCTACTGCACTCAGGGGCTGGGGTCGTAGCTGCAGGGCCACAATATGTTATACAGGGTGAGCTGCCCTAGATCTGCATGGGCATTTCAAAGAAGTCCACAACCTTCCGTATCCTGCGTGGTAGTGAAGGCTGTGAGGAGCTGCTTAGCTGAAAGGGTGGCCCCTTGCATCAGTGCACGAAGGTCAGCATGCTCACTTCTCAGAGCTCATGTCTGTGCAGGGCAGCAGTTGTGCTGCCCCTGCTGCCATGCTGGCCACAGAGCCTGCAGGGCTGCTCTTCAAGTCAGGCAGAGTGTGCAGCAGCTGCTCCATTGGTGACTGCAGTGCTTCCTGTCTCTGCACAGCGGGACACATGTCAACCTGAGCACTGTTGTATCTCTGCAGGTCAGGGCAGTGAACCGTAGGCTTCTTCCAGCAGCAGCCAACCTTGGATACCAGTTCAGAAACCTCGTTGGATGAAGGGAGGGCCTCCAGTACACGGACTGCTGCCTCTGTCAGGTTGCCGTGAGCAGGCAAGAGCATAAGAGCAGGGTTGCCACAGAACCTTCAAACATGACTGATCAGGTTTTAGTCTCTGCGACTGTGTGAAATGCATGTGCGCCCCTCCAAACACTTGTCAGTGTGCAGACCAACACACCGGTGTAATGAGTGTCACTGTGAAGTCAGCCCAGGGCAAGCAGTATCCCAGCAGTGCAGCAATGGGAGGCCTACCTGCAAGCGGCCTGCATGATGCCAGAATCACCAGGGTCGGACCCGGCAAGCAGCACAAAGCTGGTCTTGAAGCCTTCTTTCAGCTTCTGAGCCCTGCACCATGGTTGGGTTTTTGAGGTGGCCAGTGAAGCTCTGCACACAGCAGACTATACATGCCATGGCCACCTCTTCATCCAGAGAGGGGAATTGTCCGGCGCCGAAACAGCGGCAGTGCTGATCAAAAGGAATGCAGCAGTACGACCACCCTGAGACAGAATAATGTCTGGCAGGACAGATTTGCTGCATCGCAACTTGAAGCCTGAATGCTGCAGCAGGTCCTTGTCTATCAGGCCGGGCTGTGCTGCAGCCTCCTGCAACATGATGCACACACCAGATATGTTGGGGAACGCAGCAGGCTGCATGGCTTTGGGCAAAGCCTGGATCTTCCCTCCAAATGAAAGCTTAGGTCAACTCGCCTCAAGCTGCGCTGTACGTTCACCTTTCGCCTACCTATTGCTCAAGCTAACTTCTGCAAGTATCCAGCACTCCCTGTTGTGGCCGGATCTGGCAGCAACCAGTTCCAGGGAGCCGGTGGCCAGGCCAGCAGCAGTATCTCTGCCAGCGCTAACAGCCCCAGCAAGCATGGCAGGCTGAGCAAGCTGCTGCCATGCCGTCCTCTCAGGCTGAACATGCAGCCTGTGCAGATAGCCCCACTAAGGCACCCCTAACATCACAGCGAATAGGCTGATGAGGTGCAACTATTGTTGGAGGGAGCTGGAGGACGGCGTTAAATGCGTGGCCACAGCATGCGGTCACCTTTTCTGTGAGCAGGCAACCCCATGCTTCCTGCCTCTGCCCACAGCTTGTTCAGGAGCCATGTCAATGCTGCGTGCAGGCCCAGAGTGCTCTGACAGGCATTTCACCCATGACACAGCCCAGTGCTCAGTCTGTGGAACAGAGCTCAACAAAAGGTGGCTTGAGCCGCATGTACAGCGCAGCAGTGCTCTTCTCCTGCGTGTCTGTGGGCAAGGTTGTCTGTGTCTCACCTTGTCTACAGGACATGTCGGCTGGTGTGCCTCAACACGAGCGGTGCTGCTCTTCAGGTGCGCACTGCAGCCTTGAGTATGTCACTGTGCTTGCACTGTGCACGATTGGGCTGGCGGTCTGCCTGTGCACAAGCTACTGCGGGCATCTCGTCACCCCTTGGTGATAGATTGGGGCCCCTCCCTGTGTTGCTGTGCAGACAAGCATGTATGGGCAGACGCCTGAGACAGCCCTGAGTACAGCGCTGGCCGCCATCAATTTTGCCATGCAGCAGCAGGACCTCAGCTTCCAGTTCCAGTCAGACAGGATGCAGAAGAAGATGACGAAGCTGCATGAGCAGTGCAAGCGCAAGCTGCAAGAGCTGCACAACGGCTATCAAGCGGTGAGCAATGTGCTTCAGCCTGTTGTCCTCTCCCTGTCTGCTGGGGCACACGTCATGCACCTTGCAGGCTTTGAGCTGCTGCAGGTGCAAGCGCTGTCTCTAGCACAGTGCATCCATGCCTGCAGATCAAGTGCAGGCTGCCAGACAACCTTCTTTGTTGATTCTGCTAGGGGCATTTCTCAGCAGCCAGAGGCAGATCAGGGCAGTCAAATGTGCATGCTTGCTGCAGGCCAAGAGAAAACTGGTCGATGTGTCACAGCAGCGAGACCAGCTGCAGGGGAGCATTGAGGAGCTGCAGCAGAAGTACAACCAGAAGTGCCAGTGAGCATCCGTAATGAGCACAAGGCTTCCCCTTGTGGCACGCATGCATGCATTGGGTAACTAGGTGGGAGGTGCTCTGCAGGCAGACAAAGAATCTTCAGAACATGATGCAGCAGCTGAAGGCGGAGAATGATCAGCTTAGGGCTGGCGGCAACCCTGCACGGGTGCAGCACAACTCTGGGCTGGAAGGTTTGCTGGGTGGTGGGTCACCCCAAGGCAGGCTGGCAGCCAATGTCCAGCGGCCGCGCTCTGGGCAGCTGGTGAGCTTGCCCAGCCCCTGCCGGCCTGCAGGATTGCCTCCCTGTTCTGCAGCAGGCATCTGGAACTCTGGCCAGCTGAGGCACGGTGGCCCGCTGCCCCGCTGCCAACTCTAGCTGCCACCTTAGCTGCCGGGCTCAGGTGATTCACACAGGGGGCGACACCTGCAGAGCTGCCTTGACGCGCCTGCAGGTCACTACAGTGCAGCAGCGTCAGGTCTTCATGCCTGCCCAGCACATGCAAGCCAGCCCCAGCGGGCCACACCTGGAGGGGCCGCACTTTGCACCGCCAGCGCACAACAACTTCCTGGGCATGCACAACGATGCCATGCAGCAGACCAAACAGCATCGCAGGCAAGCATTGCATGCCTGGGTGATGGCTGCCTTGGAGACTGCCGTTTAGAAGGGCACACCTCCTGCCAGGGCTGTACTCTTGGGAGCAGCTAGGAATGTACTGCATAAGACGCACATCAAGCTCAGCTACAGCCTTGCTGCAGTGGTGCATGACATGCCCAGCTTGACAACCCCGGCCACCACATTGCTCACTGCGATGCAGGCCGCTGGCTGCCCACAACAGGGGTGACATATCCCCTCTGACCAGCAACATGAGCCTGGCGCTGAGCCCTGGTGGCGCTGGCAACCACCCTCCGGGCCACAAAGGCGGGGGAGGGCTGCGCCAGGCGCTGGGGATGGGGCACGCCCCGCAAGCGCATGCCAGAATGCTCTTGAGCGATGGTGCGCTGTGCCTGCTTGTTTCCAGGGCGTCTGATCTAGTGCCACTCTTGTGGCAAGAAGATGCCAATCTTGAGCTGCTACTGCAGGGGCCAACTTTCCGGGTGCCAGCATAGCCAGTCTTTGATGTTTGGCATCATTCGTGACGCTTCACTCCCCGTTCGTACCCTCCTCATGTTTGGGCAAATACGTGAATGCATGCTTGCATGCTCCTGAAATACATAAGTCTGACATTCAGCTGCCTATCTGCCACCCTTTTGGGCCTTGTGACTCCTGGGTGTAGTGCTCATCGGTGTGCAACAGGGACCTTTTCATGGATGTTGGGAAGAGAGTTGCTGGGGCTGTGCGGGCGAGAGGAACCTGCAGCCACTGTGTGAGAGAGTTTGGCATGTTTCAAAGGCAGCTCAGGCATCTGCCATCCAGATAGCACTGGCGCTGCCTGGTAGCTGATGCAGAGGAACAGAGAGGGCTCACCTCCCCCACTGGTGGCCAGGCCGGTGCGCGGCCGGGACCCCTGGGAGGTGCCAGCCCTCCAACCACCCGGGGGCAGGTGTGGCCCAACATCCTCCTTGGGCAGCACCTCTGCTGGGCGGCCATGGGCATCTGGGTACCAGTGCTGGGGCCCGTGTCCGTCATCTGCGCACAGGGGCAGACATGCCCGCCTCCAGCAGAGGACAAGGTGTGGTGGCGGTGCAGGTGCAGCTGATTGCCGAGCCACGGATGCTGTTGCAGCTGCTGCGCACTGTCGCAGGAGAAGGCTCACCTTGAGCCACACTGGACACCCTGCTGGCCTCTGCAACAGGAGCCGCCGGCTTCCGCGGGGACGCCCTGCTGTTGCTCTCCCGGTTGCCGCTCCCAATCACTCCACCCCCTCCTGATTGCATGGGCACCAGTTCAATCAGTAGAGAGGTGCAGGAGGCGCATACAGGTTGGTCTCAGCAGGGCCCAGTGGCAAGCATACCATGGCACAGCACCCTAGCACAGGCTTCCTTCCTTTCAGTCACAGAGCAGGCCGGCAGCCGAGGAAACCCTGCACACCTGCTTTAGCGGGATCTGCGTAATGCTGGTGCAGGTGCATGTAGTGCGCAGGTATGTAGGGTCCCATGTCCATCTCCAGCTTGGCCAACGGGCGGTCACAGGCCATGCACCTGCATCAAACACACAGGCTGACTCTGGGCCGATTCTCCCTGCACCTCGCCTGCCTGACAATGGCACCTGGGAGCTTGTTGCTCCATCATGCTCAGAAAGAAGGTCTGTTGCCCTGGATGACTGCTGCTTGGTTGGGGCAGACCAGGCAGACCTTGATGGTGCATGCTATGCAGAGGGACCACACTACAGCGGACAGGTCAACTCCTGTCCATTGCTGCCAAGTTGCTGCACATGGTCACCTGTAGCCCTGCAGGGCCTTGCCAGACAGCATGGCGTGGTCGCCATCCGAGTGGATCTGCAGGCTGGCCAGCGCGGCCACCTTCTTCTTCAGGCCACCCACCTCGGTACGTAGCTGCTTCAGCAGGGCATCATAGTTCTTGCCTGCAGGCGGCAGCCAGCTGTCAGCAGGCCAGTCAGGCTGCCAGAAACATGTGCCAGCCATTAGTGCCAACCCATGTGGCATTGAATGGCCATGCAGGCAGGTGGGGTCTACAGTGATGTGACTGCTGGCCAGGCAGCACTAGCACGGCTGCACAACTTGACAGCCAACATTGCTTGAAGGCACAGCAGTCCAAGCCAGCGGCTGCATGATTGCAGATGGTTGCCAGCACTCTGCACTGACCTGCACCCTGACCCTGCTGCTGCAGCAAGAGCTGCTTCACCTGCGCCAGCGCGGCCTCCAGAGCGCCAATGCGACTGTTCTGCATTCAGGCTAGCAACACTGTTGGACGCGCTGCCAGCGAGTACTTGATAGTCCAAGATCAAGGGGCATGCTGCTGCCTTCTGCAATGTAGAGCTAGAGGGCCGCCCAGAGAAAGAGAGCTTGATGGTGAGTCTGGCCACACAGAGATCCGCACCAGCCAGGAGGCAGTGGCTGTGACCTCGTGACACATCGATAATTCTGCGTAGACCCTGACCTTCACAAACACCTCACCATCATGTCATGCACATCAGTGTCGTCCATCTTGTGCCCCAGGTTCCCTCCGTGCATGTGGTTGACCAGGTCCCGCAGGGGGGCGCCAATGTAGGGCTGCTCAAACAGGGTGGCCCCTGTCGGCGTCCCAGCAGTCCCCTGCTGCTCGGCTGCAGTGGGGCCAGCACCCGCGCCGATGGCAGGGCCATAGGCAGCCTGCAGGGCATGCTGTTACTTCTTACAAGTAACTGCCTCAGGCACAACCTGCACCTCATGGAGGACCCAGCAATGTGGCCTTGCTGAGGGAGCGTGTGCTGCTACTGCATCTGACTCCTGAAGCCGCTCATGACTGACCTTGTGGGGGGCTGCCAGAGAGCAGCCTCAAGAGCAAGCCAAGGCAGCCAAGATGCCAAGCCTGCAGGACAGCTGCGTGTTGCTGAGCAGCAAGCCTCACCCTGCGCAGGGCAGCAGGCCCCATGCCGTCCTCTGCAACCGCCACAGTGCCCAGCGCTGCACTGAGCTGCCCAGCACCGGACCCTGTCCCTGCACCTGCTGCAGCACCATATCCTACACCTGCTCCTGTTCCACCGCTGCTGCCTGCAGGGGCTGGCCCTCGGCCGCCACCAGCACCGCCCCAAGCATCACTGCCAGACGTATTCTGCTTGGCTCCACTGCTGACGCCAATGCCAGCTCCGATGCCGCCGGCGCCAGCTCCCGGACTGCCCCCTGCAGCTGCCGCCCTGCCAGAGCCCCCAGTCACGTTGGAGCGCACTGCTGGGTCAGTCGATTGCACAGTCACGGCTGCACCAACACCACTGCGGCTGCCTGCTGCAGGTCGATCCCCAGCAGCTGGCGCAGCTGGCCTGCCAGGCTGCTGGCCGCCCCACACAGGTGCTGCTGCATCAGCTGGTGCCTGCAGGCCTGAAGCGCCACGCTCCTGACCCTCGACAACCATAAAGTGGGCAGGGCTGCCACCTGCAGGAGGGTGGTGGCATTGCTGGAGCAGCACAGGGTCCCAAGGTACAGCAGCAAGGCAGTGCTGCCTGCCAGGGTTGACAGGTGCAAGCGTCTTGAAGCAGGGCACAGACAGGGGGATTTCAGTGCCCAACTCTCCCTGCTGGACAGGTGAGTGACAGAGTGAGGTGGCTGCCGGCAGGCCGGCACTCTGCAGAGGGGCAACAGTGACAGGCATGCCCACCTGCCAGCGCTGCGCTGCCCCAGTGGTCCCCGGGGTGAGTGGTCCCCTCTGCAATGGAGTCCAGCATAGGTGCGCCAAGTGGGCTGCCCAGACCTGCAGTCAGGTTGCCGGGCAGGGAGGGGGGTGTACTGACCCGGCGTCCTGCAAGCGGGCGTCTTGTGAGCAGGAATCTGGTCACGTGTGTGCAGCAGAGCAGGGCATCTGACTCCAGTCACAGAGCTGTGCCATGCACAGACGAGGCCCCTCAAAGAAGAACAGGTGCCTCAGTTGACAGCTGCAGAAATTGTTCAGCCGCAAGGCACAGCCCGCATGCTGTCTGAGGTGCACAGCAGGAAGACGATTCAGGAAAGAGGGACAGGTGCAGTGGAGGGTTCCCCAGGTGCTCCGCTGGCCCCCACCTGAGCGCGGGGGCGAGGCGGGGCGGCTGCCAGGCTGAGGCAGGGCCATCAGGTGCGTCGCGTTGGCCAGCACCGCCACCGCATCCTTCAGATGCTGCAGCTCCCCCTTGACGGTCTGCAGCTCGCTGCTGCCTGCGAGCCAGGCGGTCACATGATGCAGGAGAGAAGCTGGCTTGACCAGCACACAATCAGGATGCTGCCCATGCCAGCCAAGCCCCATTGCAACAAACACCAGCAGTGCAAGGATGATCAGATGCTGGCACAGGAGCCTCTAGCTACATACACAGACATCTGTGCGAAGAGGGTACCGCAGCCTGGCAGCAGAGTGATGTGAGAGAGCAGAGCTCCAAGACACAGCAGCCAGGACCTGCACAGGCAGGGCGCGCACCCTGAAGGTCCAGGGTGCTGCGCCGCCCCGGGCGCACGGGCGTGAAAGCGCTGACCGGCCGCGCACCGCCGGCGCCAGCGGCGGCCACGCCGGCGTCAGTGGCAGCCTGCGCCTGCTGCAGCCCTGCCAGCTGGGTCTCCACAGCGGCCAGGCGGGCAGCCAGGGCGGCCGTGGCTGCAGCCGTGCTGCTGGTGGTGCGGCGCATGCCTGGCATGCTGGGCTGCCTGCAGCACATGCAGGTCTTGGCTGCAGCACACACAGGTGCAGGCAGCATGCATCCGCTCCAGCGCCGGCACCACGCATCAGGTTGGCCGCCTGCTGGGAATGTGCAGGCCCTCAGCAGCTTCAGCGCAAATGCTGCAGCGCTCATGTGCACAGCGTGTGCTGGCCTGTTTATTGCTCTGCTGTGAAGGCGGCAGGCTGACACAGGCTGTGCTGCCATGCAGCGAGGTCCCCCCCGCAGAATCTGCCAAAGTGCCAAAGCTCAGGGGTTGTCCAGAACATGGCTGGCATCGTTGCACCTCCTGAGCAGCTGCCCAGACACTGCAACAAGACATTCTGGCAACAGCACAGAGGCGGGCCTCTCACCCCGCACCACGCTCCACTGCAGACAGGCGGGTGCTGAGGCTGCCCCGCGCTGCGTCCACCCCAGCATCGCCCACAGACTGCAGCATGCGGTCCAGATCGGCCCTGCAGGCAATTTGCACACATCGCGGTTTGTGGTGCCTGAGGCTGTGCATGCTCCCAACCACCTGCAATGGGCCTCATAGCCGCAGCCTGCCACCTGGCAGCTCTTGCCTGACAAGTTCAGGCGCACTCTTTTTCTACTGCATGCCTGCGCTGGATCTGAACTCAACACACGAGTGTCCCTGGGATGCAGCGCCAGCCCCCATATGAGCACTGCCTTGGCTTCAGCAATGTTGCTGTGCGCATGGATGATATCACAGACCATTGACAGAGTCCTGCCAGAGTTCTGCACAGTTGGGCAGACTTGTCCTGTCTCACGTACCTGGCTCCAGTATCAAATCCAACGTCGGCATGATGCATCAGCCGGATCGCGTCATGCAGACTAGACCAACACCCGGCAGACCAAGTTTCCACATTGCAGGACTTCGGCAGCAGATTCACCCCACCTGAGGGCGCCCGTGGCCCCCGCGTCGGCCTTGTCGGCGAGGCGCTGCTGAGCCAGGGCCACCTGGCTCTCCAGGGCGGCCAGCTTGCCGGCCTGGCTGTTGATGGCTGCTGTCAGGGCGGCGCTGTCTGCAGGGGCTCCCGCCGGCACCTGCACGCTGACATGCACGCTCAGGCTGCTGTGCTGCCCCTGGAGCTGGGATGGCCCAGACGCCCATGAAGCAGCTTGTATGCTGCTGCAAGAGGTGCCGCTCACACCTGTCCAAGTCAAGCTGCCCCAGGAGGGCAAGCAGTTGAAAGGCCTCACCACATCATCATGCTCGTGATCAGGCTGGTATGGTGCCCCCAGACAAGGCCGCTGGTCTCCGCAAGCTGTCCATAACCTGCTCATTCATCTGCTGGGCAGCATCAGCAGCACTTCTGAAGTGCAACACCAGCAGCGCCAGCTCAGTGTTTCACTGCAGGGGTGGTTGGCGCAGTCTGTGTAGTCAGCAGCTGTCGTCTCCCAGGGGTTGGCAAAGAGCAGGCATGCACCGAGTTTCTCAAGCTACCTACCTGAAGGAGCGTGGGGCCGGCATGGGTGGTCAGCAGCCAAGCTGTCGAACACAGACGGAGGCCCAGCACCACCCACCTCATCTACAGGGTGGCGGGCCTGGCATGCGCTGCTAACAGCTGCTGCCAGAGAAATCCTGGATAGGTTGCCCCATGCTGGCAATCCCAACAAGCTGCACTGACCAACCGGAACATGCAGTCAGAAGTCAGAGACCTTCTACCCACCTGAAGGGTGGCAGGTGCGGCCTGTGCGGCCAGCAGCTGGGCCACATCGGCGTGGCTGGGCTTGTCGCCCACCAGGCGGCGCAGTTCGCCCTCGGCCGCCCGCAACTCTGCTACCGCCTGCTCCAGAGCGCGCTGCTGCTGCTCCAGGCGCCCAGTCTGGGCAGCCTCCACCCTGCAGCGCGCATGGTGGCTGTCAGAGGGCTGCCGGGCTTGTCGTGAGGCACTGCATGCTGCTACAGCTTCAGGCCCCCAGTCGTCACCCTGCAGCACAGTGGTCTGGCCAGTGTGACTCCCAGGCCTGTTGGAGGCAGCCTTCGCTCTGCAGCCTCACAACAGTGCAAGCAGCTGGATTGCACTGTGTCAACATGTGCTGGGGTGCCCCTTCACCCCAGCACAGTGGGAGCATGGAGCAAACAACAGGACTGCCAGCACGACTGTTGCGCCTGTCAGACTGCAATGCCCTGTGGGTTGTGGTAAGGGCCTGTGAACTCTGTCTGCCGATGTCGCAGCAGAGCGCATGCTCACTTGTCAGCCAGCCCGTCCAGGGTGTCCCTGATCTGGTGCTCAGAGGTCTCCAGCGCTGCCAGGCGAGCTGCCACAACACCAGTGTCTGCACAGCAGCAGTGAAGGCATCAGAGGGGGTACCTGTGAGCTTCACTGCTGCAGTAGTGTTCAAGTACAACATGAGGGCATGGGTGCAGGGCATGTCCTGGTGCTGTTACGATGCCCCTGACACAACCTGAGTCGCATAGCTGAAGCCGCCACAGTCAAGGCTGGGCTCACCTGCACCAGCTGCTGCCCCTCCACCTCTCCTCTGCTGCAGCTCCACCACCTGCACATTCGTGGAATGGCATCAGAGTGTGCGCACAGGTGTCTTTGACGAATCATGCCTGACGGGTCTAGCTCAAGCTGGGCAACAGCATCACTTCTCTGCATTCTGGACGCTCCAAGTGTGCTGCAGGCAGTGCTCACCTGCAGCACGTGATGACGGCGTGGCTCTCAACAGTGCAGGCCTGCACTCGTGTGCAGCACAAAGCAGTAGTGCAGGGCAACCTTCTCGGCCAAAGGATCTCATGAATGGGCCAATCACAGCTGCTATCACTTTTCACGGCCGCAGCTCCTCAGCCAACATCCCATCGCTGGCCTTACTCGCCAATGCTGCACTCACCTTACCCGGTGTTGGCAGCACGCAGCAGGAGACGCCCACCTTCTTTGCTGGCCGGCACCCCCACATGCCAGCCCTTCTTGCTCAACGCCAGGCACATCAGCTAAGCACTCATGCCAGGGGCGCCAGCAGAGGATGGTCTGCCCATAGAAGTGCAAGAGGTGCTGCTGGGCAAGTGCTGGGCACCCGAATCAAGCACTGGTGCTGGCTGCACCGGCAGATGACGGCAGGCCAATGCAGTGCAAGAGCTGTTACCAGCTTCCCTGCAAGCAGCCAGCAACCCACCTCCTTGGCCAGTGTGTCCAGCCGCGCCCGCAGGTCCCCTGGGGCCCCTCCAAGCGCCGAGAGCGACGCTTGCAGGGCCTCCAGATTGCTCGCATGCTTTCCCAGCTCTGTGCGAGACTCCTTCTGCAGAGTATCCAGCTGCCCCCGGACAGCCTCATAGTCTGCACCATAGAGAGGACCTTCGACCTGATCTGATTGGCTATGCAGGAAATGGGCACCAAGCTGTTCTGTGTGCACCACACAGTTCCTAGGGGCTAGGCTGACTTGGGCATCTCCAGGTGCATGTCAATGACTGCAGGCCGCTTCTGCTTCAAACCGCTGCAATAGCTGGACCTCAAGGTGGCTGCCCTGGCTGCTGACCTTTGAGCTTGTCCTGCAGGACCTCTGCAGCAGCTGCTGCATCTGCTGCCTGCTGGGCTGCCTTAGCCAGCTGCTGCCTCATCTCACCCTGCACCACCAGCAGCACACTCAGCCACCAGGCACACAGCAATCACTGGCACTGCCAGCACACCCCTGCCAAAAGAATGGGCAGAGGGTCACAGTGGGCAATCAAGGCAGCCTGCAGAGACAGCCAGGCATGGCAGGGTGGCTACCTGGTCAGAGGCGGCCTTCCTGTTCTGCTCCTGCAGCTGGGCAACCAGGTTGGCCAGCTCTGCTGGGTCTTGTTGCCCCGCCTTGACGGCCTTTTGGGCTTGGACCTCATCTATAATCCACTTCAGGGTTGCCTGCATGAGCGGCTCCTGCTCGTGAGCATGCAGGCTCCTGCCATGGCGCTCCTATTGCTTGCATGTTCCCACTCAAGTGATGGCAGGGCATGACCTTGATGCTACTAGGTGCTGGAACGCAGTGCCACACGCAAGCACACCCAGGTGACGGCCTCGCTAGGCTGTCCGGCAAGTGTCGCTGAGCCCAACCCATGCGAGGAGATCACAGTCATCCGGGCTGACCTGCAATTTGGTGGGGTCAATACTCTGCACCACCTCCACCTTGCTGAGCCCAAACATGGGCTCATTCAGGTCGAGCAGCCCAGCGACTGCAGCCATCGCTGTTGCAACCACCCCAGGGGTCGTTCAATCAGGCTGGCACCTCTTCCTCAATGCCACGGGCAGTCCGTGGCAGTTCCACAGCGCTGGTGGGGATGCAGCCACATGCTGAGGTGCGACTATGATCCTAGGTCATGAATTTCCACTTTCCAGCATGCAGAGTTTTTCTGGAAGCTCTGTGATCCTGATCCCTTAGTGAGATGAGGGTCCTGGGGGCATTTGTTTGAATCAAACGGCAATTGCTGGTTGAGCTTGGCCACCAGCGTTGTAACCACCAGGTGGTTTGACCAGTCTCCTCAGCTCAACTGGGCCGCTGACTCCCTGGCCTGCAGCTCTGCAGGCAATGCGTGCTCTGGGCGCGGGGCACACAAACTCGAGTTGGTTGGACAGAAGGAAAATGTTCAAGGGCAGAAGGGAAACGTTCAATCGGTTACCACACAAGTTGCTCAACCAGCGGAGGTTGGCCGTCTGCAGATTGCCCCCAGCGCCGCGCATCAGCCTGATCGCTGTGCCTCATTGTTCGAGCGGCACCTGCAGATGGCAGACACACAAAAGGTGGGAGCCTGCATCACCTACATCACCTCCATTGGCTGCATGGGCCCTGCGCAGCCCCGCCCTTGGGCCTGATCAGACAGGGGGGGGGCAACACTGACATCTTGGGCCCGCGAACGCGCTGTTGTGCGGGCGAGCAGGCCGTTGCCCCGGAGGCCAGCTGATCAGCAGCCTGGCAGGCAGCAATTAATGTTCCCTGCCCAGTTGCCCCCAGGCTGTCCTGGAGGGTGTTGGCGCATTGCGCAGGGAGGGAAGCATCCTGTGCCCCAGCCAGACAAGCTGGCTGCAGCAGACTGTCCTCCATCCAGGTGTCAGCACAGCTGTCGCCATTGGCTGGCGCAGCGGGTGGACCAATGCTGGCATGCCACATCACAACCAGCCTGCAGCGCAAGCTGAGGCTCTCTGTGCCATCCCTTGCTGCAGGTTGGAGTGCTGGTGATCGGCGCAGGGCCCACTGGCCTGGGCGCAGCCACCCGCCTGAATCAGCATGGCCTCAAGGACTGGCTCCTCATCGACCAGGCAAGCCCTCTGCGCACTGGCTGCCATCGGTTGTTGTACTCAGTTGAGCAGCAGCGCAAGTGCTGTGCTATTCTGGCCCTGTGAAGCGTCAACGCCAGCCGCCTGGCCCAGCCGTGATGGGTGGGGTGCGCTGCAAGCTTGCACACTGCCTTTGGGACCAGGCTGTTGGCTGGCCTGCCAAACTGCTGTCCATTGCGCTTCCCGCTCAAGTGCCAGCCACAGAGCGGGAATCTGTGGGGATCATTCCCAGGGAATCGCCCTGCCTGATTTCAAGCGATGCCAGAGCTGCGCAACCGTAAGCTGCAAGGGGCCATCTGCTGAGGGTCATCACACAACTAGCTGATGTCAGTGCCTGCCCTGTGTACTTTGAAAAGCAGATGATACTGAAGTCAACCTGCCCTGCTTGCAGGCTGAGGAGGCTGGTGGCCTGGCCTGCACAGACGTGACCCCGGAGGGCTTTCTGTTTGACATGGGCGGCCATGTCATCTTCTCCCACTACGTCTACTTTGATGAGCTCATCGACGCCGCCATTGGTGAGAGACGTTTGTGTTGGACCGAACCCCATCTCTGCTTAGACACTGCTTGACAAGTGGGCTATGGGCTCGTTGCTCAGCGCGCTGGCTCCCTGCATCACCCACACTCCACTCTTCTGCATGAGGCCCTTGCCTGCAGCATCCTCTCTGTGTTCTGAGCAATTTATGCTGTTGATGAGGCCCAATGGTTGACGCTGTTCACTGCTTCTGTCGCCTGTAGGCAAGGGTGACAAGGCTTGGAATGTGCTGGAGAGGGTGTCGTATGTGTGGATGAAGGGGAGGTGGGTGGCCTACCCCTTCCAGAACAACATCAGCGCCCTGCCCCAGGAGGACCAGGTAGGCTCCTGCTTCCATTCCCTCACAGCCTTACGCAACCAGCATGGCTAGTAGCCTTTGACGTGTGGCCTGGTTGTGGATTATGGTTGCAGCTGAGCATGTTAGCCCTGGCTTGGACCAGCAAGGCCTCAAAGGGCCGCCAATCTGCCTGCTCTGTGGTCTGGCATAGCGCACTGCCTGCAGGCTACTGTGCTGGCTGTGCTGCTTGCCCGGAGGCATTCACTGCTGGCTGTCTGCTGTCTCAAGTAGGCCCTTAGGCAGGCTGCTGTGTTACTCTGCAGTGACTGGCCCCCGCTGCCTATGCTGACAGGCCACCTCCACCCCTGCAGATCAAGTGCCTGACTGGACTGGCGGACGCCAAGGTGAAGAACACAACTGCCCAGGGGCGCCCCGCCAACTTTGACGAGTGGATCATGCGCGTCATGGGGGGTGGCATTGCCGACCTGTTCATGAGGCCCTACAACTTCAAGGTGGGTGCACAGCCTTGGAGCTTGAGCATCTGCCTGTTGTCTGCAGCGCCGCCTGCCATTGCAGCACCTGTATGAGCTTCCTGCTGCTGCGATACCCACTGCCTTCTGCGCGCACCGTCCTCTGCTGGCCCTGAATTGTGTGGGGCACAGTGCAGTGACTGGACGCCGCTGCATCCTCCCTGGGAGGCTCAGCATACAGTGCGTATGCAGGCCTATCATGCAAGCTCTGAACTCAGCCCATGCTTGCCGATGCTGGCTACCAATTCTCCTGCAGGTGTGGGCTGTCCCCCCCAAGGACATGCAGTGCGAGTGGTTGGGGGAGCGTGTGGCCACGGTGGATATTGACCGTGCCATCACAAATGTGATCAACAACAAGGAGGATGCAGGGTGAGGCAGCCCTGCCTGCTGTTTTGTGGTGGTGCCATTCGCATGTCATGGGTGCTCATCTGAGTTGAGGTGGGGGTGGGCCTTCCAGCTTGCACTGGTTCTGCTGCCACTGGTATTAGCTGTGGCATAGGGTTAAAATGACTGGTGATACCACCTGGGCTGCTTTGGACTCTCCACTGTGGGGTGGACGCCTTTCAGCCAGCATCACAACCAGTAGTGCATCTGGCTACCATGCCTCAACTGTGCTGCACCCTGCCTGCAGGTGGGGGCCCAATGCGGTGTTCCGTTTCCCCCTGGAGGGCGGGACTGGGGCCATCTGGAAGGGCGTCTCGAAGCTGCTGCCTCAGGACAAGCAGGTGGGTCTGGGCAGCCGCTCTTCTTGTGCTCTGCCGCTGGGCAGCACTGATGTCACATCCGCCTCTGTGAGCCGCTAAGTGCTCTCTGCATCTGCCCCTAAACCAGCCAGCTGGGTTGTTCTGGCCAGCCCGTCCAACACAGTAATTCTGTTGAGACTGCAGCCCTGATCATAGCCAGCCCGGGCGCTCATCCCCCTCTGTCACCCACCTGCGTGGCCAAGGCCCTTATGCCCTGCTGCCTGCAGAAGTATGGTGAGGACATGGCCGTGACCAGCATCGACAAGGACTCCAAGACGGTCACCCTGAAGACGGGCAAGAAGATCCAGTATGACGCCCTGATCTCCACCCTGCCCCTGGACTTCACTCTCAACTGGACCGGCAAGAAGGAGTGGGCCGATGGCCTCACGCACAGGTGAGCATGCTGAACCAAATTCCTGCCGCAGCATTGGGGGGATCCTGCATGTGGGTTGCATGAGGTGTGGTGCTCACATGAGCGTGGGAAGGTGGGCTGCAAGCATGACCTACCAGTGCACAACAGGTGGTTGCCGTTGAGCAGGGTTGGTGTGGTCAGGCCCTTGGCTGTGCGGCAAATGTGTGATGCTGCTGGCATCAGCATCTTCAGCCAACCATGCAACAGCATCAGCACTCTGGTCTGTTAGGCATGCAGCCCTGCCACCTGTCCTCGCATGCCTACCTCACGGAGAGCTCTGGTGGTTGCCCTTGCTGCATCAGCAGATGGTCCCTGGCAAAGCATTGCTCTTTTTTATGGCAGCTATAATAGCTACTGGCACCATTGCTCAGCCCACACAGACTTTTTGGGCAGAAGGCCATACAGTGCCAATATGGCTTCCGCAGTTATGCAATGTGCCACTGCTGTCTTGTCTGACTGACCTGCCTCAACTTGCAGCCTCACATGTCTTTGGCATTGGCTTGCACTTTGTCCGTTTCCGCAACATCACATCGCTGCTATTGTGTCTACGTTGCACTGCCTTGCCCCTGCCTTGCACCTCCCCCAACCTAATCAGCATTGGTGTGTAAAGTGCAAGCACTGATCGTTGCTGTCCAGCCTAATGTTGCTGCCCTGTGCCCTACAGCTCCTCCCACATCATTGGCATCGGTGTGCGTGGAAAGTGCCCCCACGGCCTCAAGTGCTGGCTGTACTTCCCTGAGGACAACTGCCCCTTCTACCGCACCACCGTGTTCAGCCACTACGCCAAGAAGAACTGCCCCGCTGACGATGTCAAGCTGCCCACCCTGTGCAATGTAAGTTCTGACTGAGGCCATAACAGAGGCCGTGCTGCCTTGCTACACCTGGGCTGGGCTGTGGCCCAGTCTTCCAGTACCCATATACGGGCACCCAGCTGCAGCAATGTCCGCAGACATGCAAGGTTGCCTGCTTGGGGCATGCCTGGCTGACTTTCTCAGACCTGTCTGGTGCTCAATGCCTGGTCATGAGGCTGGGGCAGTGGCTGAGCCTGCCCACTGCTGGGAAGCAACAGTGAGGCTGCCTAGCCTGGACGTTGACCATCCTCCCTGGTACTGGGGTGACCCTGCCGCCTGCTGCTGCTGCAGGGTGAGGGCAAGGATGTGAAGGGGCAGGCAGAGGCCGGTCCGTACTGGTCCTTAATGTTTGAGGTCAGCGAGTCCCACCTCAAACCGGTGAACCAGAAGATGACCAAGCTGGGTGGCGCGGAGTGGCCCGAGATCGTGAAGGAGACCATCATTGGTGCCCTCAACACGCAGCTCATCTCTGCTGACTCTGAGATTGTCAGCATCTACCACAGGTGAAGTTCCAGGCATTGGGAGCTTCTTGCCTTGTACTCCAGCACCGACAAGTTTTTCTAATTCCAACAGTGTGACAACCCGGTTGCCCATGTCAAGCTTGTGGGCTGTGCACTGCCAGACTGTGATACTGGGCCTGTGGCTGGGTGCCTAGCATGCTGCTGAGGAGTGCGGGTTATCTTGTTGCCGCCCACTTCTATACTGCCTGCGTGCACTGAGCGCCTGCAGCGAAATTTGCCCTGTGAGCTGCGTTTTGCACCACTTACTCATCTACTGTGCACTGACGTGTGTCCGCCGCTGTGCCTGCAGGCGGTTGGAGCATGGCTACCCCACCCCCAGCGTGGGCCGTGAGGCAGTGCTCACCCAGGCGCTGCCGTGGCTGCAGCAGCACAACATTTGGAGCCGCGGGCGCTTTGGTAGCTACCGGTATGAGGTCGGCAACCAGGACCACTCCCTCATGCTGGGTGTGGAGTGTGCCGACAACGTGCTCTTCGGCACCAAGGTGGGGAGCCTGCCTTCTGCTCTCTGGGTCTCTGTGGGTTCCTGTCTGGCTGTGCCCTGCGCGGGGAGGGGGGCGTGCTGTGATGTACCCAGCCGCCTCTTGGTTGCTGAGCACCAGCCTGGCAACCAGTTGCTGCCTGCCTGTATGGCTGCGGCTCGTCAAAGGCATGCAGCGGCATGCAGTGCCATGCCGTGGTCGTCCCTCCAGCATGCTCAGTGTCAGAATCAGTCTCAGGCTCAGCTGCCCTTCCAACTTGCATACATGGCATCTCACCCGCCGACATGCCCGTTGCTTGCGCTGCAGGAGTTGACCCTCAATCACCCCAACATTGTGAATGCAAAGAAGAACATGGAACTTGTGTATGGCAGCAACACCTTCCTAGGGGCGCACATGACCCCCGCCCCCACCAACGGCCGCAAGGAGTGAGGCCTGGCCTAGAGGCTCTGGAGTCTCCTGAAGCCTGCCATGGTGCCCCTAGACTCTGCCTCTCTCACAGGACAGCAATGCGGCCAAGGACCCCTTGATATGTCTTAGCTTGCTGAGCAAAGCCAACTGCAGAGCCCCCTGGTTCCCTGCTAAACACTATGACTTTGCCAGCAGGATGTCCCCTTCAGGCACACACACTGGTCTCTGTCTAGACTCACAGAGTCTCTGATTGCTGCATTTCTTTCTCCTGTTTGGACTTATCTGCTTTGTGCCAACATGTCTGTGAGTTGCGCAACCACCCCCTTCCTAGCAAACAAACGGCATTTTAGGCCCTATACTGAGTGTTTTATTCAAACGAGCCGTATGATCAGTGGGACACAGGCAGCAAGCAATGATGCATAGGCAAGGTGAAGGGGAGCAGTGGCAGATACCCACAGGTCACTTTGCAGTACTTGCAGCTTTGGAATGTTGACAAATGGTTTCACATGCATTTGAAAGAATCGTGCTCTCTGAAACCCTGAGATGTGAGATGTTTCTGCTGACTTTCGAGTGCATCAATGTTAAAGCAGTCTCCCCTTGATCAGCATTGACTGGCCCTGAAGCAGTGCCCAGCCTGCAGCATGTGCGCAAGAATCCTGAGAATCTGCAGCTCCTGAGGCTGGGGGGTCACATGAGAACAGCTTCCCAATACTCACCTGTGCTGCAGACAGTTGCTCAGCTGCACCAGCCCCTGCCTTGACAAAAGGCTCCCATGGAGGTGCAGGCTGACATTCCCCAGGGCTGCTCCCATGTCATCCTCATCACCATCCCCTGCTGAGCTGCTGCTGCTGCCCGCCTTGAGCTGGCTGCCAGGCTCAGGCACGCTGGTAGGTCTATGCTGCACCTCTTTTGTTGTCTGCTCAACTCCGTCTGCTGGCATGGCAGGTGAACTGCAGGCAATCTGGGGCGCTCAAAGCAGCTTGCTGAGGGATTGCAGAGTTCACCGTGCGGAACAGGTAGGACAATGCACTCTGATGTGTGTGGGGGCATGCAGTCACATCAAGTGCTCTGGTGGTTGGCAAGCAGCCCCGGGTTGAGGCTGACCACGGTGGAGCCATCTGTTGTGCTGCCTGCTGCTCCGGAATGGCACCCATGTACCTCCAACCAAGAGGACTGCCACCTTGCCACATGAGCAGGTGTCACATGAACCTCCCAGGCTCTTCCGGTCCTGCCTTTGCACTTCTGCTTGAGTTGCTTAGCGTCAAATTATGGGTTAGACATGCCCAAGCAGAGGCCTGTGCTGGGGTTCATGCAAACCTTGTTCTGAGGTGGAACCAGGTTTTACCTCAGCAACTCATCCTCATCGCCCATGTCAATGTCAAAGACAAGGGCACGCTGACACTCATTAGGCTCAGCGGCGCCAGACAGGCCTGTCACCTTGAGGCTGGAGGGAATAGCATCTGCAGGCAGCAACCACTTTAGCACTTCAGCACACAGTCTTTGTTTTCAGGCCCTGGAGTGCAGAGCTTGCGGCTGGGTGCCTCGATGTAAGCCCCCAGCAGTGCCATCAAGCCTGTGCAGGCCAGTAAACTTCTCAGGCACAATAGCTCCCTCTTCGAATGACTGCAGCATTACACAGCCTACAACAGCAGCACACAGCGCCTGCACAAAGCAGATGCCCACCATCCAAGTCGCCCCAGCTTTTGAACGAGTCCCAGTCTGCGTACAGGACGCGGAACAGTAGAAACAACGGGCCGTTGATTGTGCTGTTTGGCAGCACCTCCAGGGGGTCAGCCTCCTCGTCCAGCAAGTCACTGCACAGGGCCAAAGATGGAGGCAGCTTGATGCATGGCAGCATTGCTGGACTCATGTCAGGGACTGCATGGGGGCATAGATTGCTGTCAGGAGCCTCTGACGTGGGCAGAGTCTTCTGGGAATACACAGGTGGGCCAGAAGCTCCAGCAAGATGCAGGTCAAGGCCCACCGCATGGCAATGTGGTGCTGGAAGCAATGCGTGGCAGATGTGTTGGCTGCTCAGAGACTGGTGTGTGGTTGGAAGCATGGCAGCAGACTGCTGACGAGTTGCACGCCAAGAGGCCACAGCAACACCTTCCAGGCAGGGGTGAAGAGCCAGGCTAACCTGCGAATGGACAAGAACCTGCACCGCGCTTTGAAAGCGGACTTGTGCATTGCCCCAGCTGCAGTGACAGAAGACCCAGGTCAGCATGCACACGTTGCAAGATGATCGAAGCTGGCACCTGTGCAATGCACATGGCTGAGGCTGTGCCCCAGGCAGGGCCTGACAAGCTCTAGGTAGGCTTGACGGCACGGCAACAATATTGAGGGTTCAAATTGGTGGCGCAGAGGGAATTGTGCTGGCAGGGGACCCACCTGCTGTGTCCAGGACATGCTTTCTGTCCAGCGTGACCACATCAAAGGGGTTGTCCCTCAGCACAAAGCCGTACTTGTGCAGCAGCTCTGCATTGCCATACTCGCCTGCAGGGGCCAACATTGCAGCTGTGCCGGCGGCAGATGTGTCTGCAATGAGGCAGGCAGGGCCTTGCACCACACCAAGGCTGCCCAGGCCACAATGATCAGGATGCTGGTAGGACTGATCCAGGGACGGCGTGCATTGCTCACCGTAGGTGTTGTGGATTTCAGCGCCTGCCTTGATGTCTGTGGCTGCCAGGATCTGCACAAGACAGGCCTGATGTCAAGCGTGCTTTCAGCTTGCCCTGAGCACAGGCTGCCGAGCATAGCTGCCAGGCATTTCCGCGGGCAGTGCACCAGGTTT
Source organism: Asterochloris sp. CNOR1 (assembly GCA_963969365.1). Taxonomy (NCBI): domain Eukaryota; kingdom Viridiplantae; phylum Chlorophyta; class Trebouxiophyceae; order Trebouxiales; family Trebouxiaceae; genus Asterochloris; species Asterochloris sp. CNOR1. Next base: position 383,552 of record OZ017761.1, read on the forward strand.
GCAAGGCACTCAGCTCAAGCTCACGATGAGGGCGGGGAGGGGGCCAAATGCAAGGCATCAGAAGCTATTGCAGGTCAAGCCAGGGTGAGCATTCAGCTCAGTCGCCATACCCATGGCACAAATTGAAGTTAGTCGTGACCCAGCTAACGCTCTTTTCACGAAGTATTGTGAGGTAGGGCATCAAGCCACCCACTAGACCAATGGCACATTGCGGTCAACAGACACCAGTTGGAGGCTCACCTCAAGGAACTCCTCCTCATCCTCTCGCGTCGCTCCGCAGATGCCGATCTCAAGCTGCAGGGCTGCCCGTTGCTCCTCAGATAGCTGCAGGCACCCACTGCCCTCAGTGGCAATGCGGGAGAGTGCGTCACAAGGTCAGGCAATTGGTCGGGTAATCTCAGATTAGTGTTGTACCTGCACAGCAGGCTGACGCAGTGTCAGCCTGCTCTGCAGGTCCTGGGGCAGCTCATGAGCTTGAAGGCACTGTGCTTCATAACACCAGCTGCACAAGCATGTCACAGCCTCAGCCTGGTGCTTGTCTGCACACCTCTCCTCCTGCCCGCTTACGGTGCAGCAGCTACAGCACTGCTCTGGTGACCGTCACCCGTTAAGCTATGGACAGGTGTTTGCTGCATGTTTTGTCCCTTCAGCTTCGGTGCACGATACTGGCAAATGCCCTGAATCACCAGCCCACCTCCAGCTTGGCCACTCTGACGACAGCCACTGCTCAGCTGGAGCATAACAGTGATGCATGTCTTCAACGCTACAAGGTTACAGGAGCAGAAGGTCCATACCCACATCCAGCATTGCTCTTCGGGGAACCAGCGCTCTGCTCAGCTGGGACACAACTCTTCTGATATACCTCTAACCAATGAAGTTCTGACCAGGCCCACCTCCAGCATGGCCCCCCTGGTGACCAACCTCTGCTCAGGCTGCGGCTTGGCCCCTGCCTCGTCCCCACTGCTGTCCTCATCCCGGCTGCTGTCTGACAGCACTGGCGCCTCCTGGAGCACCATGGGGTGCACACGCCTGGCCGGCGCTCTGCTCTGCTGGGGTTGTGTGGCTGCCTGGTTGCTTTCCACCTGCGGCGCTGGCTGGGCAGAAGCGCCCTGTGACTCCACTGCTGCACAGCCCAGTGCCAAATGCGAAGCACCACCATGTGCCTCGGACGCAGTGGTGTCGACTCCTCCCTGCTTGCCAGCCTCAGCGCTGCTGCAGCTTTCTGCCCTGTTGCCAGCAGCCCCATGGGAGGTGCGGCCCTGTTGGAGACCCCTGCCCGTGAGACAGCTCTGCTTGCCCCCCTGGGAGGCAGCTGCAGAGCCAGCATCCTCAGCAGGGGTTGCTGCAGCAGCAGCGGGGCTGCCCGCTTCCTGCAGGGGGCCAGGGCCCTCCTCCCTCTGGCGCTTGTGGGCTCGTGTACGAGGCCCAGGCCCCTTGCGCTGCTCAGTGGTGGGTTCTCTCTGAGAGTGCTCCTGAGTGCGGGCTGCCGCGCTGCCACTGCCAGGCCGCTGATTGGTACCTTCTGGGTGCTGCTTGCCTGTGGCAGGGCAGGCCTGCTCAGAGCTTGCCTGGGCTGGGACAGCGGAGAGAGGGACTGCAACTGGAGCGGAGGTGCCGCTGTCGCTTTCAGAGTCACCCTCCTGGCCCTCGCCATGGCCCTCCAGGCAGGCTGGCTCCAGCTCATAGCCGCCATCTGCATGCAGGTGCACCAGCAGCAGTGAGGTGCATCATGCAATCTGGTTGCAGGGGGCCAGCAGTGTCCAGGTGGCAGGGGGTGCAGTCTCACCCCAAAACACGCTGCCCAGCAAGCTTGGCAGGTGATGCAATGCAGGTGCGCAGACAGGCGCCAGGGCGAACCGCCAGACCCCAGTGAGCAGGCCACTGCCCTCACCGAGATGCACCACAGCGGCCTTGTGGTTGAAGATGTCCGCCAGCGGTACCATGGACTGCCCTGCACAAGCACTTGGCCAGTGTCAGAAGGCAGCAATGGTGGCGACGCGGATCCAGCTTGCAAGGGTAGCAGCGTCCCTTTGACGCAGAAGCTGAATACTTTATGAGTAGCATGTGGGCAGCATGCGATGTGGTGTCAGGGAAGTGGAGCAGCCCCAACACACAGTGGTGCTGCTGAGCAGGTCATCATGCCCAGCACCTCCCCTGCTCCAGCTGCTTGCTGCCACTGTGGGCAGCTTTCAGGGTCATCTGGGGAGGCATCCTCACCGTGCCAGCTGTCCACGCCAAAGGCCCTGGAGGACACCCAGGAGGCCGCAAGTTTGAAGCGCTCAAAGGTGAAGTCCTGTGCGCGCCTCAGCTGGTTTGAGTACTTCCCAACCAGGGGGCCGATGTGTTCCTCGTAGTCCTCCAGCATGAACTGCCTGCAGTGGACAACCATGCAGCTCACACGCAGCAGTCCAGGCCTTTTGCGGTTGAAGGAGTCGGCCACAGAGGCTGTGTGCTAAAACTCAGAGGCCTTTCATGTCAGTGGCCTGCAGAGATGTTTCATAAATGAATGGTTGCTGTGGGCATTATGGCTGTGGGTATGGCTTGGATAGGTTATCATTCCAAGTCCTCCAGCCAGGACTGCCTGCAGCAGGGCACACCGGCTCAAGCATGACTGGGCTCTCACTGGGCTTGCAAGGTAAGGCGGCGATGCGTCCTTGCGAAGGCCTGCGTCAGCGGGGGGCATTGCGGGTCAGCCTGAGCTTGCTCTGATGATCACTGCCTGAAAGGTCGTCCGGGGGCCTATATGATTATCATGGTGCTTGCAAATTGGCTGCCCCAACCATGAGCACATCGATGGAAACTGCAGCTCTGGCGTACATGAGCTGCCTGCAGCAGGTGCACAATCTGACTCTGGCATGCTTGGCTGCGCGGCAACATGCAGTGCGCCGAGACTGGCTGTCGTGTGTCTCTGCAGCTCTTTGGACATGCGTTGCTTCTTGCTACGGGTCACAATTGATTTGCTGTGCTGACCGCAGGTAGTGTTGCTTCGCTTACAAGTCGCGAAGCACGCAAGAAGGGTCACGTAAAGGACAGGAGGGACGAAACACACGTCTTACTATAGGCTTGTGTGATGCGTAGCAAGAAGCAACACTTGCTTTGTGAGCAAAGGCAAAAGACAGTTGCTTCCCTTCACCAAAGCAGGCAGCAGCGCACACCTTGAAAGCGCAGCTTGCCACAGCCAAAGCCAGCTTGATGTTGGGGCCAGTGCAGCAAACCTGTCAGCCTCTGCCTTGCCCTCTAGCTCGGTCCCCCTGAAGCCCCGTAGCTCCTCATCAGTCCAGAAGATGGGGAGCCACTCCCCTTGCTGCGGCAGGGACTGCAAGTAGCCGTGCCTGCACAGCGATGTGCCAGGACGGTGACTGCTGGATGCTGTTGAGAGAAGCTGTTGGCATCCAATCAGACTGCCGCATTGTCGCAAGAGGGATAGAGCTAGAGCTTCTACAACAACGCTTTGCAATATGCAGATCGCCGGAAAAGTGCAGTTGCTTGCCCTCTGTGCCAGGCAGGCATTGCCTGGGCAAAAGAGCCAGGTGCAGCAGTGTCGCTCACCACTGGGACTCCTCGCCAAGGCTCCACTCAAACATCACGGCAAATATGAGCCCAAGTCCGCCGCCAAGTTGCTCAGCCTGAAGGAGGTCTGCTGCTGCACTGGTGCGCATAGACAGGATGCTCCTCTTGGGAATGCTGCAGGCACCAACAAATGAATGTGGGAGTTGGACAAGCTCGAAGTGGAAGGCGCCTGCTGGTCTCGAACCTACCTGCACAAGACCTGGCCCTTACTGACATCCTGAAGGGCGTACACCCCATAGCTGGTCTCCAAATCGGTTTTGATGGCAGCAGCTGACCTGTCAAAAGTGATGCCAGCCTGGTCAAACCAGACCAGCAGACGGCCAGGACCTTCTTCAAGAGACATGACCTCAGTAGGAGGGACAGGCTTCCTGGATTGCTGCCAAGAAGGAGAGGTGGAGCCCAGCATGCTACACAGCATGCCGTTGAAAGAGGATATCACATTGCATGATCTATGGCCAGGCAGCATCGAGCATGCCATCGGGACATGAAGCGTGCAGGGTCGGAACATGGGAATGTCCGCCATCAAGTCTCCAGCAATGACAGTGATGCCTGGGCAAGTGTGCTCTCGTTGGGATCAAGGCAGACATTCAGGTTTCACAGACATTTGACCATGACTGCTGCAGGCAAGCGTCGCTGCATGCTGCCATCAGGAGAAGCCCTGCTCCAGCAGGCTCAGCAATGTCTGGCAGGTGCTATGGCAAACTTTCAGGCACCTGCAGGCGCTCAGGCCATGCTGCGACAGCACCAGGGCAGCGTGACCTGGATCGCCTCCAGCAGCCAGCCAGTCAGCGGAGTCTTTGCTGCTGAGGAGAGTGATGCCACCCTGGCAGACGAGGAGTATATGTTGTCTGCTGCTGGGCAGCAGGGGCCGATCTGCTGTGCAGCTGCCGCCCCAGGCAAGCCGTGGCCTGCTGGAACAGGAGCCACTGCCCCAGCGGCTGCGCCCGTTGGTGGGCGCAGCCAGCTGCCGAGCTCACTGCACAGGCCTGCGGCAGACGTGGGTGGCATGTCCGGTCATCACTGCGGGCAGCCTTTCCCCAATGCTGGAGCTGCGGGCGGTGCAGGCTGCAGCAGCTGGGTCTGTGGTCAGGGCTGCAACCGCCTGCCGCCCCTCTCTGCTGCCTCAGACAGCATCGCCCCCACAAAGGAACTTGCCCCTGCCCTGGAGGGAACCCCTGGTGTGGTGCACCCAAAGGCAGGCCCACCGCAAGCTGAGCATCTCTCGGACACAACAGGCCCCGGCTCAGGAGACACCACTGCTGTGCCAGGCACCGCTGCTGACTCGGCACCAGCTGACCAGGCAGCTGCGCCAGGCGCGGGCAGCGACAGCTGCCCAGCAGCAGCAGGTGGCACCCTAGCCGTGCCTGAGAGCCACCAGCTCTCACAGCTGCAGCGTGCCCTCGGGTCCCAACTGCTGCAATCCAGGGCACGCGATGTCATTGGGCGCAGGCATCGCCCTGCAGCTGCCTCCAACGCTGACCGCCTGTGCCAGCAGCAGATGCTGGCAGCACTGCGTACCCAGCCGCCAGATCCGCCACCCATACAACAGCAGCTGACTGGCAGCGGCCAGCAGAGCGGGGGCTCGCTGCGCCTGCACCTGCACGAGTGGAACCTGCCTGCCAAGGTGGTGCAGGTGCGCTGCGCTGCCCCTCTTCAGCCGTCCAGTAGGCCTGCCACTGTCTGGCGGGCCTGTTCAGCGTGCGCTGCCGAGGCGTCAGGATCCATCTGAGCATTTTGGCCCATGTTCTGCAGAGCGTGACAAGCCAATCATCCGCTGGGGGTTCACAGCTGTGAAGCTGCTGTGCGCAGTAGATTACTTGAGGGGGTCCACCCTGCTGCCTGCTGGCCCTGTATTCCAAGGTCAAGATGCAGAGCTCACAAAGGCTGGGCTTCTTGGGGACATGCCCCTGCTGCCTGATGGGCTAGCAGGCTTGCACCAAGATGCTGAGCTCAAGTTCTGGCTGCCTGGGGAGGCTGACCCGCTGCCAGCTACTTGTCCAGCTTCCAAGAAGATGCTGAGCCTCAGCACACTGCGGCCACCTGCGTGACCTGACCCTGCTGCCTGCCACTTGTGCAGGCGTATGCCAAGAAGGGGGTCAGCAGAATGTACCCCTGGCAGGCTGCTGCACTGGAGTGCGGGGAGCACGGCAGTCACCTGGTGTACGGAGCCCCCACGTCAGGCGGCAAGAGCTTGGTGGCTGAGGTTCTCATGCTGAGGCGCCTACTGGGGACCGCGCGCTCGGGGCCCAACGACCTTAATGGGCCGGTGAGGACCCACCAAGGCAGTCACCAGAGCTGCGTGCCCTCCGTCAGCACCTCCTGCACTGCTGTGCTGCCAGCATGTCAATGCCAGTGTCACAGCAGCTGAGCTCGTGCTGCTGATTGAAGCCTCCTGAGATTGCCGTGCCTTGATTGGCAGCGGGGTAGGTCACTAAAAATTGGCAGGATGAACATCAATCTCTTTTGTACAGCATTGCATGCAGTCAGTGCTGCCAGGCTGAAGGATGCTCACAGCCACATCTTGTCAGCGGCAGTGAGCATGCCTGATGCCCAGATAGTCGGCATGTCTACAGATGAGCTGAAACCTCATGCTCCCCTGGTTGCAGCGCTTTGGCAGGGCGCTCTTTGTGCTGCCCTACATCAGCGTTGTATCTGAGAAGGCTGCTCACCTCACTGACATCCTGAAGCCCATCAAGTGCCGCATCAAGGGATACACAGGCAGCAATCAGGGCACTCCACTGACCCCTATGTGAGCATGACTTTCATCTGCTCATGCCTGCAGTCTGCATCAACTGACAGGTACAAGCAGAGCCTCAGACCGTCTGGGGAGGTAGCGGCATGCATCAAGGCAGCAGGAGCAATTGTGAGCATGACGCCAATCCCCCAGGGGACTTGAGCTGAGCAACGCAAGTGTGCAGCTGCACACATTAAGACACTGGCAACAGAAATTGCCTGTGCTTGGAGGGTTTCATGAAAGTTGGCTGCCCTGGGCTGCAGGGGTGAGTCGGTGGCAATTGTCACCATCGAAAAGGCCAATGCAACTATCAACAAGCTTGCGCAGCAGAAGCGCCTGGGTAAGGGCCCCGCTGCCATCAGCGTGCTGCGTGCTGGCTTTACAATGCCTGGCTTGGCGCCTGCTGCTGGCTGGAGGCATTTGCAGTTCCCTCTCGTTGGTGCAGCCGAGTGATAACATGCTGCGGCCGCCACCCTGCCTGCTTTTGTGACGCCTCCAGCGCTTGGCGAACGTCTTGGTCCTTAGCTGCCCGCATGCCCGTTTGCAGGGGAACTGTGCTGTGTGGTGATTGATGAGCTGCACATGGTCAGCGACCCCCAGCGGGGCCTCCCTCTGGAGCTCTCCCTGACCAAGTTGCTCTTTGCCAAGCTGCCGGCCTTGCAGATCATCGGCATGTCAGCCACCATGGGCGGTGAGTCTGCGTCACACACAACCTGCTGCTGATCACATGGGTGACAGGTACATGTCATAGGACCAAAGGCGGCCACTCCCTGGAGTTTGCACTGCCCAGCATGCATGTGCAGCAGCATGCTGCAGGCCTAAAGCATGCATGCCTGCAGGGCTCGAGACGCTATGCAGCTGGCTGGGCGCCCGCCTGTTCCTGACCAATTTCCGCCCTGTCACTCTGACAGAGCACGCAGTCTTTAGGCAGCATGTCTACCTCAAGGTCAGCTAGCTGCCTCAGAAAGCCAGTGGGTCTGGCTCATGTCCCAGCTGCCTCATTGTGCTGATGAGGGCATCTGCTAAGCCTGCTCTGCACAGCTGGCCTCCCAGCAGAGGTTCTGTGCGCCTCAGCAGGTAACATCAGCTGCAGGAAAGGCATGCATTCAGCTCTATGAATGGAATCATCGGGCCTCAGGTGACAACAGCCAAGGAGGGTTGTGCATGTGACGCAGCATGTCCGTCCTCCTGCAGGCTCCTGTCAGCTGTGAGGAGGAGAACAGTGTGCTGCAGCCCCTGCGTGTGCTAGGCAACAGCGCGAGCAGGGACCCAGACAGGCTGGTGCCCCTCGTGGCCGAAGTGGTGACTGATGGTAAAGGAATGCACAACGTCCTGCAGCGTGGCTGTGCAGTGTGTGGGCATCTGAGTGCACCTATGCATCACAGGGTCCCTTGTGACTGAGAGTTCCAGCCTTGGCCTCAGCGGGTTGCCCTACCCTACACTCGGCCGGTTCATGCTCCCTCAGCGAAATGTGGACACGCAGCATGGTTCTGCTTATCCGAAGTCACTTGGTCAACCTCCACCTGCTGCAGGTGACCCTGTGCTTGTGTTCTGTGCGAGTCGCAAATCCTGCCACTCCTGCGCAGCCATGATCGCAGACCTCCTGCCAGACCACCTCCCAGAGACAAAGGTGCCTCCAGCGGTGGCCACCAGGCGCACAGCCCTCATCCAAGAGCTGCGGGATGCTCAAGGCGGCTTTGGCAGTCCTGAGATGGAGAGGCTGATGCATGCTGGTGTGTGCTACACAGCTTTACCCGATATTGCTTGTCACAGGTCCAGGTTGTGGCCCAAGGTCTTCTATATATAGATACTGTTTTCTCCCTGTGCTCTTAATGTGTGATAATGGTGTGCCTGCCTGAAGAGCAGTTGCTGGATGCTGCCAGACGGCAGCCTGCCTTGGTATTTGCTTGTGGAGTGCTGCATGAATGGCAACCTGTGGTTGCCCTGGTGTCAGCAACCCAAATGCGCTTCAGTATCTACTCAGCTAGTATGTTGAGCAACCGGTGTTGCTACAGGTGTTGCCTACCATCACGCAGGGCTGACGAGCCAGGAGCGCCACATCATTGAGAAGGGGTATCGCTCAGGCACGCTGCTGGTGCTGACAGCCACCTCAACCCTTGCAGCCGGGGTCAACCTGCCAGCGCGACGGGTCATTCTGCGCAGTTTATGGCAGGCAAGCCTGCACTGCTTCAAGCATTCACCGAGGCCGTGGCACGCCAAGCAGAATGAGCAAGGATAGGTTTCTTGCGTGTGCATAGCTCAGCAGATGAGCTTCTGTGCAGTGTTGACTGTCTGGGCTAACTGCAGCTGGGTGGGCTCGTGATATAGCGGGCTCTTGCCTGCTTCTGCGGCCCCCATCTGTAAGCAGTTGCCTGCTCTGGGCCCCGGCACCCTCCAGAACTCCACAAGGCAGCCACTCTGCCGTGCAGGGTGTAGGCCCAGTCACTCGGGCGGTCTACCTTCAGATGGTGGGGCGTGCGGGACGTGCTGGGCACGCCGCCATTGGAGAGTCATTCATCATTGGCAGAGGCCAACCTGGCAGTGCCAGTGGGGACTGGGCAGCAGTTTGCCAGCTGCTGGAGGCCCCGCTGCCCTCCCTCAGGAGTGGGCTCCTGCCAGAGGGGGCGTTTGCCGAAGAGCCTGGTGTGCAGGCTGCCAGCACGCAGCCAACTTCAGGTGTGATGCTTGACCAAAGGGATCTGCTGAATGTCTTCTTGGGGAGTGCTTCATCTGCAGCTGCCAGACTGCAACGTTGTCGCGCAAGAACCTGATGGTAGGCTGCCAGCATGCAGCCAGCAGTGACACCAGAGCACAAGGCATCTGCTGGCTTCCTGCATGCGACTTGATGCTGCACAGCTGACAACATCTGCACAAATAACATATGACATGTGCATCTACCAGTCGCTGGCAAAAGCAATGAGGCTGGGCAATGCAGGTCTGAGTAGATATGGCAGCAACCAGGTCCGCACAGGGCCAAAGTCGCAGCCTGCACTACCAGAAAAAGCAGCAGGCACCCAGCCCGTCAGCAATGGAGAAGGCCGTGGCCGGGCTGCAGTGCTGGCCGCCAAAGCCGCATGCCTGTCGGAGGCCGAGGCCACCTGGCCCCTGCAGCGAATGCTACTGGAGAGTGTAGCCAATGGCAGCATAGCATTGCCAGAGGACATCGACCGCTTCGTCAGCAGGACCCTAGCTAGCCACTCGGGGCAGCATGTGCGCATGCAGCGGGCTGCCAGGGCTGCACTGCAGTCCCTCAGGTGGTTTCTGGTGCAGGGCTGTGGGCACATGGTCACTGTTCCAGCTTCAACGCTTCAATTGCTGCCAGCACGTCACTGCCACTGCACAGGCTGCCAGCCGTCGGCGCAAAATTGAAGAAGGCCTCTGCCTGTTGTGCACATGATCTCGGATCCTGGATGTTTCACATGCTGCGCAACTGGAAGAGCAGCTGCATGCCATCTTGGTGCCAGCTCTGCCTTGCGACACAAATTATGTATCAAAGCACCAGCCAGTGAAACTTTGAGCGTTCTGTACTGCAGAAATGCAAAGCTGCTCAGCTACCGGAGCTTGAAGCCCGAGCTGCCCCCTGTGTGGAACGCGACCCCCAAGGGGCTGGCTGTTCATGCCAGCGGGCTGCCCTCACAAACAGGTCAGTAGCTCACGCAGGTGGTGCTCATCAGTGATGCCCCTCTCCAGGGCCTTTGGTCTGCTCTCAGCCAGTCTGTACCTTTCGCTGATGACCTCAACCCGTCTGCCATTCCTATGATGTCCAAATACCTGTCTGTGTTGATGGCATTTCCTTCTACAAAGCTGCTTTGCTTGTACATTTGACGTGCCCTGGCAGCTGACTGCTGGGCACCTGATGTGCAGGCCAGCTGCTGTACGAGAGGCTGAAGCAAACAATCGAGGGCCCCATAGCCCTCACAACTCAGCGCAGTGGGTGCTCAGGCCCCCCCTTGCAGCTGATCTTTGCCCTCCTGATGGATCATCCCTTCTCCATAGACGACTGGGGCCAGTGGGACCGCTTGCACAGGCGCATGCACCCCACACATCAAAAGGTCAGCCTCTGCTTCAATATGCTCAAAGTTGCACAGCATTTGGGCAAAGCAGTCAGGTGGACAACTGCATGCGTTCAAGCTCAGCTGATATGTGTAGTCATTCTGCCTCCTGCAGGTAGGCATTCTGGTGGGAGTGCAGGGAGCCTACATCATGTGCAGGTGCAGCGGGGGACGCGCAGACGAGGCACAGAACGCCCTGCACGCCCGCTTTGCAGCGGCCTGCGCCCTGAGCGACCTGCTGAGCGAGCAGCCTGTGCAGCAGGTGATCGCCAAATGGGGCCAGGAGAAGGCTCTCACGCAGCAAGGTGAAGGTTGTTCGGATGCAGGGTTTCAGGGGTAACTGTGTGCATAGGATGTCAAGACATGCACCAATGCAGCCCGGCACCACATTGTTCTGCTGCGAGGGGTAGCCTGCCTTCCAGGCCAATGTGACACATCAGCAGGCTGCAACAGCCCTCAGACGGCTGCTCAGGCTGCTGAGGCATGCCTGACCCTGGACCTAGCCAGGTCCTGGATGCGAACCGCTCACAAGTGCTGCACTGTGCAGGTGTGACGGCCGGGCAGCTGCAGCAGCTGCAGCTCTGCCTGGCGGAGTGGGCAGGCATGGCGGCTAACATGTGCGCATCCTTTGGGTGGTGGCAGCTGGAGACACTGCTGGCCGCCGTGGCACAGCAAGCAGCAGCCGGTGCCCGTGCAGAGCTGCTCAATCTGATGCAGGTCAGGCAGGGCACACTGGGCCAGCCGCCACACCAGTTCACGGCTGATGACTGCCCTGACCAGCGCCACGCTGCAAGACGCAAACAGTAGCCGGCTGAATGCATCCTCCAGCTCAATCTATCTTGCCTGCACTCGACAAGTGTCACCTGCAGCAGGATGTTCATCAAGCTCTGGGCGTGTGCAGGTGCCAGACATGACGGCTGCTAGGGCGCGATCCCTGTATGATAGTGGCATCAGGACTGTGGCGGCCCTGGCAACCAAGGAGCAGGATGCAGTGGTCAAGGCGCTGGCAGCAGGGCTGCCTAAGCACATGCGCATGAGCAAGCAGGTCTCCAAGTAAGCATATTTACAGGTGTTGTAGCCAGCCCGCCAGGCCAGATGGCTGCATTGGGATGCCATTAGGCTGTGTGAAGGGGGCGATCGCCTTTGCTAAGCTGGCACAGGAGCTGCCCATGCAGATGCACATGAGCAAGCAGGCCTAGAAGTGGGCGTCTCAAACATGCCCACTCATGACAAACAAGACCACTGCAGCTGCCTTGGCACCTCATCCACCTGCCTTGCCTGGCTGCATGGTGACCTTAGCTGCACTCAGCTCTTTGTCTGCTGAAGGGCTAGCCTCTGAACATCTAATTTGTCAAAACATGCAGCAGTTGTTGTTCTGCCTGCTCGCTGCTCAGCACCTTTGCTGTTGCTGCAGAAGGGAAGCTGCCCAGAGGATTGGTGTCACAGGCTATGCATCTGTGAATGCAATGGTACAGCGAGCAGCCAAAGATCTGCTCAGAGGTGGGCGTGAACAGCCCAAGGCCCCTTCCTTAAGTGCATTGCCTGGCATGTCACTGACTCTGATACACCATGTTTTGTGCTGCTCAGCAAAACAGAATTACAAAGCTGAGGCAATGATCTGCTATTCAGGTGCACAGACCTGCTTGCGGATCAGGCAGGAGGCTGCGCAGGAGGGCCTGCAGAGCAATCTCATTGGTGAACGAGTTTGCTGCTGTTGCAAGCTCTGCCATGCTGCCATGCTGTGACACTGTGTGCACTGAAGATCTGGCACCTATCTGCAGACTCAGACGATTCTGAGTGGGGCCTGTAGAGGAGCATACGTGTCTGGCTGCATGAGTGAGGACCACTACAAGCAGCACTGGAGACTGACCACCAGCCATCATAAAGCTGCCTTTCTTTCTGACACCAACATGCCTGTCATTCCTCTCTTAGCACCTCTAGCAACTTTGGCTGCCGCACTGCTGGTATCTAGCAGCATCAGGGGCATTGTGCAAGGCAAATCCAAATCGACAGCAAGGCTGGTCACTCACCTGGAGCAACTAGCTCGTGAGAATGAAAGACTCCGGCAAGAGCTGAGACGACGCCAGAGAAAAGCCATCTCGGAACACCACAAAAGCACTTGAAGCTGCTGATCAGCATGGCCACCTCTGATGCTGAGAAGCTCTGGAAGCAGGCAGAAAAGGCCAGGTAGCTATGATGAGCAGGACTGAGTGCAACAAGCCATGCTGGATGGCAATAAGGCTGAATGCAGGGAGCCAAGTGTCATGGCGATGCGATTGAAAGCAGACTGGGAGTCAGCCACTCCCCTTTATGAGAAAGCTGCAACGGCCTTCTCGGTGAGCTTGTCCAGGCACTGGCCTGGGCACAGACAGCAGCATCTGGCCACATCAGGCGATCAAAGTCAAGTCCAAAGCTGCTGCACACAAATTGCGTCTGGCCACAGCAGCCCACCTGCAGCTGCTGCACACTGAGTCCGGCCTGCAGCAGAGCCTGCTTCGTGGTGGCTGCAGCTGCAGAAGAACTTCTCCCGGGCCCGGCAGGCAGCAGAGAAGGCTGCAACAGGGCATGAGCGCCAGGGTTCCTCATGGCAGGCAGCCAAGCAGCTGGAGCGGGCAGGTGAGTGTGACATCCCAGGCCGCTGCTGGTCGTTCTACATGACAGTGAGCACTGTTCTGAAGGCTCCAGTGCCAGGGGAGAGAGCCAATTTTGGCTGCAGCCAACATCTCCAGCAAGTTGATGGCTGCTGTCAGTAGTCAGCAAGCTGCGTGTGCCATTCCAGACTTTGATTGCAGCGCTGTGCCGCCAGGATGCACTGTCTTGCGGCACACATGCACAGGGTGCACCCCAGCTGCACAGCTGTGCAGGCTACTTGGCTGACCAGATTTTGGGTTGAACATGGCGCATGTGCAATCATACATGCTGGTCATGTGCAGCCAGGTCCAAGCTGGCTGCTCATTGCCACAAAGTTCGGGTTTACGGGCATCTTTGCTGCCCAGATCATGGGCTGGGCAGGGCCCACAGCCAGCCAGACACTGCTGCATGTCCTGCGCTATGCAGGTGATGGCACACTGAGCCAGGCCACAGGTAGCTGCTCACTGCTCCATGTACACTGCTGTGCAGGCGACTTTGCCAATCAGATTGCGGACGGGGCGGGAGTCAAGGAGCTGTACATGCGCGCAGGGGAGCTGTACATGGAAGCCAGCCGGGCCCCTGCAGCAGCTCAGGCCTTGTCCAAGGGAGCCAAGATTCTGGAAGAGAAGGACCCTCAGGTGATTACTGGGCTGTGGGCTGGAGTTGGGCAGTGTGGTGGCCGGGACGCCGTGCAGGGAGGCCAGTCTGAGCTGCTGGGCTGGAGGTGGTGGTGCCCATGGCATGCAGCAAGTCACCTGCAAGTACGACGAGGATGTGAGGTGGTGTCCGCTGCCAGGGGGGGCACGGCGGTCCGCCAGCCACCAGTGGCAGCCCACACTTTGTCTGAGGGCCTCCAGGTGAGGGCTATGCCCATGGCTTGCTTCAAGGGTGTGGTCTGGGGTCGGCACCTGTGCAGGGAACCCCTTGCAAGCTGAGTGCCGCCAGGCAGAGCATGAAGCTGGGCGCGCTTCTGAGCCCCAAGAGCAAGGGACGAGATGGGCCTGCAGGTGGGGTCGGGCAAGCTCAAGTTGTTATGTGGTGCCAGGAGTTGAGCAAGGGGGGCAGTGAGTTTGCTGGTGTCTGACACTCGTCAAGCTGATGCAGACTGCAGAGCTCAGCAGGTGACTTTAGGCTGTTCAGCACTTGGGGGTGTTTTTACGTTGCAATACATGAAGCAAGTAGAAACATCACGCACCAGCCACCACCTGCCAGCTCCCTCAATGCCACTGGCTGCGCAGGCAGCATACAGCATGTACACCGAGGCTGTACAGATGCTGGAGGCAGGCGGGCCTGACGGCGTCTCTGGGGACGTCTACCGGCAAGCCATTGGTGAGCTGAGGGCTGCACCGAGGGCCGTTCCTGGAGCCAGTCGTGCACAGCTGAGTGAGCTCCCGCCATCATGCGCCTGGGAATCACTGCCTGCGGTGGCCATGAATGGCAAGGCACAGCCTTCAAAAGCTGCAGAGGACACCGGAGACAACTGACCACTGTGCCGGCTCTAGAAGTAACTGTCAAAGCAGCTTGCTGGACACCCCCCTCGCTCATGGCAATATTGTCCCCCCCGGTGCAGGGTGCCTCATCAGGGGCCAGAAGTTTAGCGAGGCCTCCAGCATGCTCCTCAAGTTTGCAGTGTCCTGCGAGGCGCAGCACATGAGCTCCAGCCAGTGCAAGGCCTATCTTGGCGCGGTCGTGGTGCTGCTCTATGCTGGCAATGCAGCCGAGGCACAGGCCACCTACCAGGTGAGCTGCCACCGCTGCCACCGCAGAGGCGCAGGCCTCACTCCAGGTACCCATCCGCCATGCAGACTACAGACAAGCTTCCTGTCTGTGCAGCTGTCATAGGTGGCCACATCTCTCGTCCAGCCTTGTCTGTGGGCGAGAGGGGGGAATAGGGCTGCGCCCGAGACCACTGTGAGGGGTTTGTCATGTCAGGGTCCAGAGTCTTGCCAGCTGCCCCCCCGTTGGTGAGGCTGCAAGCCAGATGGCTGCAAGACACCATGCCCAAAGCAGGGCTGTGCCTTGCCTGCAGGATGCACTGGCAGTGGCGCACAGTCCAGGACGGCCATCCCTCAAGCTGGCAATGTCATGCCTGCAGCAGGACAGTGTCTGCCAAGCAGGCTCGTGGTGATCTTGCAGGATGCCCTAGCAGTGGAGTCCTTCACCAGCAGCAAGGAGGCCTTTGCTGCTGATGACCTGATGGAGGCCTTCAGGAGTGGGGATGCTGCCCAAGTGCAGAAGGTGGTGGCCGACAACTTCCTGTTCAGAGAGCTCGACAACCAGGTCAGCAACTAGGGCTGAGAGGGGGTTAGTGAGCGGCCGCGATTTGCCCTTTCCCTACTTCCACAAGGCAGTGAGCTCTGTTGGGGTGCTGCAGTCTCTTTCAAGTGACAGCTGACAGTGCTGTGGTGCTGGGTCAGAAGCCTGAACCCTCTTGTAGATCTAGCGGCAGGGGGCTCCTTCCTACTAAGCTCCAGCTGCAGATGCTTAGAAGGTACAACAGAGCTCAGCAAATTCCTGAATGAGACAAAAAGAGTCCCTCAAGATGTTCTTGTGTGCAGGTGGCCCGCCTAGCCAAGAAGTTACCGAATGGTGACCTTCAAGCACTAGCAAGTGCGCTTGGGGGTGAAGCTCCTCCTGCTCCTGCCATCAGCAAAGAAGAGCTCGATGAGGATGACCTCACTTAGGCTGTACACTGTGCATTTTATGCATGTCAAGCTTGATCGGCTGCTTCCACTCGTATATTGTTACAAACACCCCGAACCCCCCGAGTGAATCAAGGAGCCTTGCTTTCAGGTGTCAAATGTTGGTGCATGCAGATTTGCTTGCAAATCATGAGGGGTTTGTTCAGCCGCCAGGCTCTGCGGGTGGGGGGTTCAATTCAGTGACTCAGGGCAACAACTGCAAGCAGTCCAATACCTCTGATGCATCAACAGCCCAACTTTGCCAGACATGCCTTCTGCTATGACCTGTGCAGGGGCGTCATTGAGGCGTACCTAACTATGCTGTTAACAGTGAACAATACCGGCGCCACCCAAAAAGTGCTGCCTGCCAGCTAGATCTAGGGTCTATACTGCAGGGGCGGCCCTGTGTGTCTGTCAGTGCTGGAAACACAAAAGGTCTGCTTTGTTGTCAACATCATCAGGAGCTTATGCCTGCTGGAGCAGCCCTGCACCGCATGCCATCACCCATCAGGAAAATGCAAACAAGCAACATAGAGCGCCAGCTGCTGCAATATTACGTAGAATTTGAGCAAGACGTGATGCCCCAAAATGGGTCCAAGATGAGGCAGTGGACGCAAGAGGTGGAGTCCTGCCGTGTAACAAGGGCACAAGCAGACAAAACAACATTTGTGACCCACATGCACCCTGTGATCAAGACCCAGGATGTCATCTTGACAAATGCCCCATGGCTGCAGCAGCCACCCACCACGTGCGGGCGCAGACAGTGCTGCGGGTGCTGGCGCGGGGGCTTTGCCAGGGGCTGGTGCTGGTGCCTTTGCAGGGCTCTTGGCCTGCAGCAGGCCGCGTGCAGGTGCGGAGAGGGCTGCAGGTGCTGGCACTGGTGCCTTGCCTGGGGCTGGTGCTGGTGCATGTGCAGGGCTCTTGGCCTGTAGCAGACCTGCAGGCAAAACAGGACTAGACAGGTAAGAACACGATACATTCAACAGGCCTTGGGACTGCAGCCCTGAGGGGCAACACCCAGGGCCACGATTGAGTCAGCAAGAAGTGATTGTGTAAAGTTGACAGGATCCTCACTTCGAGGTGACACACTGCCTGCGGCGTTTCCTGCCTGAACACTAGGGTTATGTTGGCAAGCGGTACGGAGCAGCATGTGACTCACCACGCGCAGGTGCTGACAGGGCTCCAGGCGCTGGCGCTGGGGCCTTGCCTGGGGCAGGTGCGGGTGCGTGTGCAGGGCTCTTCGCCTGCAGCAGGCCGCGTGCGGGGGCGGAGAGAGCGCCAGGTGCCGGTGCTGGGGCCTTGCCTGGGGCAGGTGCAGGCGCGTGTGCAGGGCTCTTGGCCTGTAGCAGACCTGCAGGCAGAAAGGCGAGGAGTGACGTGTTGGGACCCCACCATTTCATGCCAGCTCAGCTATGTGACAACTACATGAAAACAAGTCCAGCCATGACATGCAGAGGACTGCTAGTATAATGCTAGTTCCCAGCACTATGCATGTCCTGCAGGCTTCCAAGTCTACAGCGAGCGCTGCAGCCCAGGTGCTGCCGCTTTGTTGCTGTGTGACCCTGAAGTGACCCATGGTGAAATGGTGCTCGCAGAGCAGTGCTGAGCAGTCCACATGCGCAGAGGAGCTCAGAGCACCTGTGTAACGGCGCTCATGCAGGCAGCCTCCCCTGCAAAGTAACAGCACATGCTCCTACACAGGTCATGCTGTTGAAGTCTTGAACTCACCGCGTGCGGGTGCAGAAAGCGCGCCAGGCGCTGCTGCTGGCGCCTTGCCTGGGGCGGGTGCTGGTGCCTTTGCAGGGCTCTTGGCCTGCAGCAGGCCGCGTGCGGGTGCGGAGAGGGCTGCAGGTGCTGGCACTGGTGCCTTGCCTGGGGCTGGTGCTGGTGCGTGTGCAGGGCTCTTGGCCTGTAGCAGACCGCGTGCGGGGGCGGACAGAGCGCCAGGCGCCGGTGCTGGGGCCTTGCCTGGGGCAGGTGCAGGTGCGTGTGCAGGGCTCTTGGCCTGCAGCAGACCTGCAGGCAAGTGGCATGGTCCCATCACGCCGTTCAAACACCAGCTGTGTTATTGTAGATGATCTTGAACCTTGCAACAAAATTAGCCTTGCACCGAGGACACCTTGAGGCACAGATAGGGAGCTCAGAGGCAAGCAAAGCTGGATGGCTGAAGTTTTGTGCTGGGCCGCCGCTGCAGATCAACTACAGCACAGAGGGAATTGCATGCTGTGCAGCTGGCATCATGATTGGTGTTCAGGAGCAACACAGGCAAGACCAGGCAGCAAAGAAAGCTGGCAGTTGGTTAAAAAAGATGCTACCCATGCATGTGACGCTGCCTTGTGGAGGAGTGTGGCAATGACACACACAGGGGCACTAGGCCCTGCCCAGCAGCTTGGGGGACCAGGATTGAGGTTTTCATAATCAACGTGTGATGCAGTCGTCATGCTGGAGGCCACCTTATACATGCACATAGATTCCCCGGCGTTGATGCTGTTGGGCGCTGACTAAGCTGATGGGATATAGAGGACGCATGCGTTCAAGGTCAGCATGCTGCCCTGCCCATGAGGTCCCTGAGGGCTCCCGTATGCTAGAGATGCCCTCAAGTGTTCAGGATGTGCTTGAGATCAAACATGGCAAC
The DNA here is from genome assembly GCA_963969365.1 of Asterochloris sp. CNOR1. Classification (NCBI taxonomy): domain Eukaryota; kingdom Viridiplantae; phylum Chlorophyta; class Trebouxiophyceae; order Trebouxiales; family Trebouxiaceae; genus Asterochloris; species Asterochloris sp. CNOR1. The sequence goes on from OZ017761.1 coordinate 401,855, forward strand.
TCACCGCGCCTGCCTCCCAGGACCCCTGTCTCCAAGCCTGAGGCCTGCCCCAGCACTCCAGCCAGCAGGACCAGAGCAGACCACTTCATAACTGCAGACAGGAAGAAAACTTCTGAGTGCTTAGGAGGTTATTGTGCTGTGCTAACAATGATCCAGAATGCTGAACGGCCGATGGCCCCCGATCTCGGCCGTGCATCTGAAGCACGTGCCACCCAGCCGCTTGGCAGCAGCATCCCTGGGTGGGAAAAGCAAAGTTACGCCTGCCCGACAGGAGTTGACCAAGACGCCTCACCGTGTCTTGAAGAGGAGCTGCGAGGAGCCTCGAAGGAGGATGGCGGCCGTGCAAGTGTGCTCTCAGTGTTTGCTTGTTAGGTTTCCTCCTTTCTTTCCATTTTTGCCATATGCTGAATCGTTTGCTCGTCGATTGGATCAGCTCGAACACACGTGCTGCTGTCTTACAACACCTCAGATTGTTCCGGATCTGCGCTCAGCATAGTAGCGTTCATGCTGAGCTTGTGACGTGTGAGAACTTCTGTGGACAGACATGGGCGTGTGGCTGACCGGTACTACTTGGCAGCGAGCTTGCGCTCTGCTTCCTGCCTGTTCTCGATTGTCTTCACCATGGCCCTGCTCGTGCACGCTCTGTGTGCCCTGCCTCTGAAAGCTGTGCATGAGGGCGGCCACCTTGCATATCATGAGTGGGTGCAGCCACAAACAGTGCCCAAGCCTCTACATTACACCCTGCAATGGCTGAGCATCAAGCGATCGCATACCTTGGCACCACCAGCATGGCTGCCCTTTGATAAGGAATGGATGGTGCGAGTGCTGAAAGGCTGGTGGTGGCTTTGACAATTTCGTAATTTATTCCAATGGTCTGCAGCACCCTTCAGGGTGCCGTTTGAGCTGGCGATAGTAGTTATGACAGCTCCCCAAGGACTGGTGTCTGCCAATTTGTCTAGCTCAGTTTCATGTTCAGTGGGTGCCACATGTGTCCCTGGCATACAGCATCAGTCAGAAAGAAGCTTGCCTCTCATGCTTCATTCAGCTATCTGCGCGCATGCTATCCGCACAGCTGAGGCATCCTGCTGGACCTGCTGCTGAAGTTTGCTCTTAAACACTTATGTGATGGAGCAGTGGGCCTGAATGTGTGGGATGATCTCAAAAATGTTTGAGCTCTTGCACTCATCACAAATCCTCCGTAAAGGGGATGAAGAAGGGCATTTAGCAATGGGCAAACGCACAGGGTCATGTCACCTGGCAGACCCGTAATTGCCGCTGCCACCACCAAAGATGGCTCGGAAGGGGCCCCAGTTCAGCCAACTGGGCAGATTGCTGCCATACTGCCGCTCAATGCCCTCCAGGTATTTCTCAGCATCACTGAGGTCCCTCCTGAACTCTTCAGCCGCAATCTTTTCCTCGTCCGTGAGCTGCTTGAAAAGATTCTGCGCAAGCAGAAGCAGAACATTAAATTCAGGCAGCATGTGTGAGCAAAATGAAAATGACAGGTCTGGGAGGCCCTGTGGCAGCAGAAGCATTGAAGTGTGTGACAGCAGCCCTCAGGTGCTGCCATGCTGGCTTGGCATGGTGGCCAGAAAGCATTGAGCTGCTTCAAGGGGTTGAACGTGGGCAGATGCAACGTAAGCATGTCAGGGCACCGGTCAGGCGCAAGGATAGGCATTTTTTGCAGCCAGAGATGGCTACACCGTGCTGAAAGGGCACATACTGGGAGCAACAGGTCAGCAACAATCAGATAGCAGCGATTGCGCACCTGTTCGATGACTGTGAAGCCCTTGCCAAAGGATGTCAGGTCTTTCTCCAGCTCTCCCTCCACTGCGCGCACCTCATTTTCTGCGAAGCGCTCAGCCTGCAGTCAGATACAGCTTTGCTTGGTTCATGTTGGCCTTTGATTCAGTAACGGCCTCAGTATACATTGAGCTTCGGCCTAGCATGGTCTGGCTGTAGCTAGGCACCATCACCAAACCAGCTGACACTGATGCAAGCAATGCAGTTGTGTGCAGCCATTGGACAGGCTGCAGCCACAGCTGACATCAATACAAGCAGTGCTTCAGGCAGAGGAATCCACCCATTGGCAGTCAGTCTGATGCACGGTTTGACGACACACGGATGCCGCTTGCCACTGCATGCACCCTGCATTGGTTGCTGGCACACCAGTGCAGCCGGCAGGACAACCCTGCTGATGCACCTTGAGGTCGCAAGTCCAGTCCAGAGGTAGTCACACCACCACCTGGCCACCTTCAGGCTGTGTGCTCACCTTTGCGAGCAGGCCCTTTGGCTCAGGGTGGGGGCCGCAGGAGTTGTCTGTGACTTTGAAGTCCTCCCACTTCAGGCCAGCCTTCTTGACAGACTCCTTGAACTGCGGCAGGTACTGCTCTGGCAGAGATGGAGACCTGCAGGTGGGAATCAGAGCTTGTCGCTGCTTGCAGCAAACCACTGGCTCCTTGAACTGAGGCAGGTGCTGCTCTGGCAGCAAGGACCTGCAGGCCAGCAGCAGAGCTGCAGGGTGTTTGTGGCAAGACCTGAACTGAAGCGTTTGCTGCTTTGCCAGCAGGGGGAATCAGCAGGCGGGCAGCAGAGCTCTGCGGCTTGCAAGCCAGGTTGGCTCTATAGCGCGAGGCAGGTGTTGCCCTTCAGAGGATGGTGGCACGCAGCGGCCTTCCAGCTAGCAAGCAGGGCTGTCAGTGATGTACTGCTGGGGTCAGAGACACCGTGATCCCCCTGGCCCACCTGCTGTAGATTGTTGCACCCCCGTAGCCCTTCCAAGCATCGTTGTTGCCGATGTAGAAGATGACAACATACTCGTCAGGCTTGGAGTCCAGAATGTACCATGTGTCTTCATAGTGAAGGTACTCATTGTTGCCGTTGTAGAGGATGGCAGGGTTCTCTTGCTGGAGGGCAGAGGACAAAGTCAAGCAGAGCAAAACTTGCTGCATCTGGCGGTTGCCAGCCCCTGCCAGGCCAAGCATTGGCACACAAGGGTTTGGTTTGTTGCTGGATGTCACAAGGGCTCGGCAGCGTGTCAGCCAAGAGCCTGTCAATGAACACAGCATGGCAAGCAGAGGGCACCAAGCAGCTGTGCTGACCAAGAGCAGGGCTTGCTGCATGCGGCGGCTGCCACACCCACAGACCAGCATAGCAGCTTTCCAGCGCGACAACATGGCATGCTACATGTGGCGGCTACCAGGACCCGCCCAGGCAGCCACCAAGCACATGACATGTAGCCTCTCTCACAGCAATGCCGAGTGGCACATGTCGCCAGCACCTGGCAGGCCAGCCACAAGCATACCACAGGCGGGCCTTCCTCACGGCAGGTGCAGGTGGCACCAGTTGCCAGCACCCTTCACGCCCCAGCAGTAGCACATATAGCGGGTGACTCAGCTGCCAGGCCACCACAGAGGCATCTGACTGCCAGCACCCACTAAGCCCAGCAGTTACGCACATAACAAGTCCTCCTCAGGGCGCTGCAGAATGCGCTCATGGCCAGCATCCGTGTGGTGAGGCAATGCAAGTCAGACAATGAACAACACTGGGCAGACAGGTCACGTGTGTCCCCGGTACTCTAGTGGGTGCTAAATGCCAGCCTCCACAAGAACAGTTGCGTGGGGTCAGACCACTCTACAGCACGCACCTGCTTGAACGTCTGGACCACACTGCGCTCAATGAAGTCACTGTCCCGCTTCTTGATGCGCCAGTTGATCTTGCCATACAGCCTGCCTGCAGCAGCCACAGGCGAACTGTGATCATGTCATGCAAGCACGGCTATACTTGCATGTGCAAAACAGCTTGTCTGCAGACAGAAGTGCACAGTGCACAGTGCATGCTGCACCCTTAAGCTGCTCTGCTAGCCCTGGAGGCCGCACCGGCTGCCCCCTGGGCTGTGCATCCATGGGGGCAACTCTGATTCAATTGCAGGCTGTGCCCCAGCTTGGCCTGGCTACCACACGTTGTGGCAGACGCAGCTGAGCTGTCCCTCACCTGGCTCAGGCACTCCAAAGTAGTGCTCCTGGCAGTCAAATGTGTCAAATAAGGGGTTCAAGCCTGCAGTGATGTACCAGCGACCCTGCAGGACACAGCTGGTCAGCTCTGAGTGAATGTGTGGTGCACTTGTGCTGCACAGGCAATGCCATTGGCAATGCAATGGGCAATCAAGCACAGGCATGCAGTTGACCACTCATCTGCCTGTAAGTGGGCACACAGCCGGCCAATCAGCTGCAAATAGCAGGCCTGCACATGTTTCTTCCTCGGCGACATGCAGAGCACTCAGCTGAAGGGCAAGCACAGCAGCAAGAAGCCTGCAGCCAACCTGATACTACCAATCTCAGCCCTCAGCGGCTTGCCTGAAACATGTTCAGGTCGAAGGATTTGTCCAGGTCCTCCTCCTTTGGCACCTTGAACTTTTGGTCCACACGCTGGGGCACGCACTTCTTGTCGCTCACAGCACAGGCATTGAACGTCTGGATGGCCTGGTCATTGTATAGATCTCCGCAGCGAATCTGCATGGGCGCATGCACTATTTTTGGAGACATGGTTGACATTGCAAAGGTCCTTGCATGATCTATGCACTGACGGCCAGATTGGTAGTCAGCGGAGAAGCGGTGCACAACACATATACTGATCTCAGCAGCAAACCTGGTCTGCCTGGCTCCATTCAAGTATGCTTGTCTGGCACATGTGCTTTTTGCACAGGCCAATCCGTATGAAGCCTTGTGGCACTGACCTGGCAGTCTGTCTCATCAGCGCGTCCATTGCAGCCTTGTAGGCACAGCAGGCTTTCAAAGCACTGCACGTCTGCTATGCATTCCGCCAGTTGCAGCTGCATGTCAACACAACAGGCTCAGCAGCAGCATGGTATCACTTCCAAGGATTGGCTGCCTCCGAGGACAAGAGCATGGCCTGCTCAAGAGCAGATGTCACCTGGCAGTTGCCCAACAGGCATGTCCCAGTCTTGACGATGTCTGCTGCCCTGCCAGGGCCTGCACGCAAAGCAGGTGGCCATGTCAAGCAGCTTGGCAGCTACTTGGCATGCCAGTCAGCATCTGCTGTGCTGCTGCGGTGTGGCAGTCAATTCTGTACCTGCCAAGAGGACTGCAGATGCTAGCAGTCCCATTGCAGCACTCCCCGCCGCCAGGCGTGGCCGCTGCAGCATCTGCAGTGGTCCTTCAGACTTGCTGTCAGAGGGCTCCTGCTGCCAGGCGGCCCGGCAGCACTGCCAGTGGCGCTGCCCTCTCAGCACAGACTGTTGCCGGGCAGCATCCCTCTGGGGGGCAATCCAAGCACTGCTTGGACGCGGGTTCATCCTGGAATGCCAGCACATTGCAGGGTGGCTGAGGCCGGTGGCTGGGACTGCCATGTGGAGCACCCTGCATTCAGGATTTGCATGCCATGTCAAATCCGTACCAGTGGCTTTCTGGAGTGAGTCTGAAGGCGCACCTGCAGCCTGCAAGGCCGGATCACTCCTTATCTGGTTTGCAGGGGTGGTTTCGAGTCGAAGTAAAAGGTGAGAGAAGATCGGCTGCTGCTACAATAAGTGCGGTGCCGCAGCACTGCAAGTCGTGCAAGCTAGCATCAGTAAGTCAATCTTGTAAGTTAGGTCAGGGAATGTCAAGTTGCCTGATGCAGCCACCGACATTCGCAGCAGCTTGTGAGTTGTGTCTACTTTTTGAGCTGCTGTGATATTGCACACTGGCAAACCTGTGAGACACGGGGTTGCTGGGGTGGTGGGTCAGCAGCGATGGACCTCCAAGGGACCCTACCGGGCACCCAGAAGGTCCTCTGTGGCAGGCAGCTGGCAATCAAGCCCAGGTGTGCTCACACGCAAATGGCCCTGACAAGGGCTCTGATGTTGGGGCAGCTCCAGTGCACCAGGTCCCTCCTGCATCTGATCGGCAGTGCCACTGTGATGCAGCTGCTGATGGGATTGTGCTGCGCTGCCCATCTGCAGGTGCAGCAGGAGCAGCAGGACTCTTGCTCGCCAGCAGACAGTGATGGAGGCCACAACCAAGGACAAAGCCAAGAACCAGTGAGCCGATATGAGTGCCTCATTTATGGGGAGGTGGCATCGGGTAGCTCCGGCCGTGATGACATGCACTTCTCTGCACATTGATGCAGATTGCAGCTCAATGCTATGTGGCCGCTGGCGCAATTGGCCTGATACACTGTTGGCAAGGCAGCAGCGGCTGCCAAGAACCATTGCAGAGATCAGCAGTGGCTGGGTACAGATGGCAGGCCTGTCCTCACAGCAAGGTCTGCGGCGCAAGAGCATTGACAGAAGGCTGAGGGGGGTCACACTCTCACGTGTGGCTGTGCAGGAAGCTGTACAGGGAGGCAGTGGATGTGGCAGAGGAGAGTGACAACACCAACTGCGAGGTCTTTGTGGAGCCGGATGGGCAGGTCACACAGGCGAGTGCTCCTGAGGGACCCATCGGTCTTCAGACCACTGATGCTGCTGACAGAAGTCAGGCTCGAAACTTGGGCACTGATTTTCAGCCCCTGCCGTGCTCAGGGCACATCAACATTTCATCGTCAGGCTGACGTGCACGAGTTACGCCCCCTGCCTGCTGGGTTCAGCCAGCAGCTGCAGAGGAGCTGCTACGTGCAGGCCCTATTGCCGTGACAGGGTGCAGGACCTGGCTCAGGAGGCCTTCAGCAACCTTGCTTGTGTGTCCCTCCCTGCATTGAGCTGCTTGGCCTGAAACAGAGGGGACACCGCCACCTGCAGGCCATGTGCTGCGCCTCTCACTTCAGGTTGGGCATTGGAGACGGTCTTCCCACGAAAAGCTGTTGCAGAGCGTGGACACTGCCACCTGCAGGCCATGTGCTGCGATTACGGCTTTCGGTCAGGCGTTGGACGCCTCTACCAGGGCAGGTCCGGTGAAATCCCCAAGAACTTCTTTGCGCTGGTAAGGCACCATGTCATGCTGTCTTCACGCTGCTGCATTGGGCAGCATGGCCAAAGCAAAGAAGGTTTGGGGCATGGCACCATGTTTTATCTAGTCATGCTGGTTTGAAACCGCGAGGCAGCACAGCAGCTCAACACAGTCAGCAGCACTGCCTCTTCAGTTGGGTGAGATGCCGTACTGAGAAGGCACATCTGCTCTCAATCACTCAGCGACTCTCGCATCCTCTTTGCACCAGCCAGCCAATGCCCTGCTGTGCCGCCTGTCAGAATGCATAAAAGGCAGCTGCTTATTACCTGGCTGAACAGCAAGAGCATGCAGTCTCGCAGCCCCTGTGGACGGACAGCTGCTCTCTGCCTTGCTCAGCAACAGCATGCTGCAGAAATGCGGTGCGCTCAACTGGAGAGTCCAGCCTTCCTGTTGCTGCTGACCAACAACGCATCGCCAACTGTAGCTGTTGTGCAGGGCGCCGAGAACTTTGCTAGGGAGTTCAAGCAGCTGCGCAGGTCCTTTCGCTTCAATGAGTACAAGTCCATCTCAGAGGTCAATCCCCCAAACAACCCCATTGAAAAGGTGACTCATGTCTAGAATTGTTGATGATTGTTAGGGCAGAGCCTGCCTTCCCTGACAGTCATTGCGGAAGCCACCAGACAGCATTTTGAGCTTTTCTGCTCCTACAGATGCCCTGGGCAGCAGCAACAGCATGGTCAGGACTGCCTCTGCTCTCTGAGCAGCCTTCAGGCAAAGCATGGTCGCCTCAGACAGGAGCAGACTCGAGAACAGAGTATGCGGCTCAATAGCTCTGGGTCCTGAGTGCTGTCTGGGGGGTTCAGGCCAACATAAAGCAGTAGTGCTGCTCTTCAACGTTCTGCAGAGGCTGACACCTAGACGCAGGCTGGCGCGGCTGCAGCTGTGGCGAGCAGCAAGCTGCACATCTTCGTGTCCTCTGCAGAATGCTATGTCCAGGGTGCAGGTTGGAACGCTTGTGGCCAAAGAAAGTGAGTAACAGTCCTGCCCTGAAAAAGCCCTGCTGAAGTCAAAGCTTTAATGCAGGCTGGCGGGGCTGTGGCCAGCAAGTTCGTGGGCGCGCTGGCCACCATTGATGAGAAGCTTGAGGAGTCCTCCATTCTGGCTAAGCTGGACCCCAACCCCGAGCCAGAGCCCGCCAGGCAGGGGGATGGGGAGCTGACTTCGGACTGCTCAGACGTGAGTGTTGCTGCAAATGATGGGCGCGGCTGTGTGGCCTGAAGTAAGCACCTGCCATTTGAGCCAGAGGCTGCCTGGCAGGGCCACAGAAGCTGACTGCTGCATGCTCAGATGTGAGTGGTGTTGCCATCGGACCTTTTGGTGTCAGTCCTGTGAGCAGCAGGTCAACGAGGAGAACACGTCTCAGATGTGACTTGCATGGCATACAAAGCAGGCAAACAGCAGGTGTGGTCCCCCAGCTCAGGCTGCTAGAACTGCCATGTAACAATGTGCATGACGCCACCTCAGAGGGAGCAGACCTACAGAGAGCTGCAAGTTAGTGGCAGAAATGACTTGCCAACCCACTGCACAGTGCCCTGCACGGAAAGCAAGCCAGCAGCAAAGGTTGCCTCTGTAAAGCTGGGGCCCCCTGAGTGCCTGAGGCTCACTTGGGCTTCAAGGGCTTCAGGGGCTGGCTGCCTAGGCCCAATGCTGCATTTAGAAGGCATCAGCATCACATCTGGCCTGCAGGTGCGCACCGTGCTCAAGGGCCTCAAGCTGAGCAACAAGAAGGTGGCCATCCGGGAGAGGGCACGCGAAGACAAGGAGGGCAAGGTGGAAGCCCCCTGGCCCATCAAGTTTGCCTATGATGCCCTCTGCTGGTCGCTGGACATCATGTATAACAACCGCCCCATTCAGAGGTGGGCTGTTGCAAAGAGGCCGGGATGCTTTTGGGGGCTTGCTGCTCAACCAGCTAGGCAGCGTGCTCAGTCAGTAGCTGACCACGTCTCGCACAACAATGGTATTCAAAGCTGGACGGTCATGTTGGACTGTGTGCCCAAGCAGTATGGCAGTGCGCTGCAGACATCCCCTGTGCCTCAGCAGCATAGGGGGCTGCACCCCCCCATTCTGGTCGAGGTCGACAGGCCAAACAAGCAACAGGGCCACACCAAGCCTTGCAGGCATGCACAGCCGCTTACAGCGAAATGTCCCTAAGAGGGCAACAGTACTGAGGGCCTCTGCTGAGGGCCTGTCGCTGCGTAGTCATCACCTCTTGCCGAACATCAACTCTGCTTGCCTGTGCAGGTTCTGGGTGCTGGAGGTGGTGGCTCGAATGCCATACTTCGCCTACATCTCCATGCTGCACCTCTACGAGTCTCTGGGCTGGTGGCGGGCGGGAGCTGAGCTGCGCAAGGTGAGGCCCTGGCTTATCCTGCAGCCACCACGCTCCTGCAGACACTGTCAAGCGTCAGGGCAGGAAGCCGACAATGCAGCTGCAGATGGTGCAGTTCAGTTCTTCCTTGCTCCATTTGCAGCATGGCCGCATGGGCTGACAGCATGGGCACCTGCTGGTGGCATGAAGCAACTCAGGCTGCCTGCTATGAGCATCGTTCATCTCTTGTGAGGCATGGCCCCGTGATGGAGGCTGCAGATCTGGGCAACCTTGAGGAAATTGCGTTAATGTTGGCTGCATGGTGCTGGCCGCACAGGTGCATAGGCCTGATCTGGCGTATCTTCTCATCAATACCCTCAGCAAAGCATGCGCATCCCTATGACTTGTACAGTAGCTAAGTCCACCTGTCTACTGCTTGTGCAACCTGGTCCTGGGATTCGAACTGCAAAAGTGCATTCCCCTGTGCATGCAAGTGCCAAGCCAGGCTGTCCCCCATTGCCTGTAGGTCCAGACAGTGAGCTGCACAATCTGTGGGATGATCAAGTCCCTAGAATCTGTTGCAGGGGCACCCAGGTGCATGACAACCCATCTTAAGCTCCTCCTGCCTGTAGGTCCATTTTGCAGAGGAGTGGAACGAGCTGCATCACCTCCAGATCATGGAGTCTCTGGGCGGGGATCAGTTGTGGTGGGACCGTTTCTTGGCCCAGCACGCCGCTGTCTTCTACTACTGGGTGCTCATTCTTTTTTACACCCTTGCGCCCCGCATGGCCTATGTCTTCTCAGAACTGGTAGAGGTGAGTCATCACTCTGCTTTGTAGCTGCTGCTCCTTGCCAGTGGGGTTGGCAGCAGACATCTTCTGGCAGATGCCAGCATGATCCTCACGATGTTCATACGCCCAACATGGCCTACTCAGAGGTGGTGGTGGATCATGCCACTGCCTTGGAGCCGCTGCTCCTTGTGTGCCTGGTGGTGCTGATTTGTCTCAAGCCCAGAAGCCTGCCAGCATGCTCACTCCAATTTACCCTTGCATGACCTACGTCTTTGCAAAGCTGGTCTGGGTGGGGCATCATGATGAGTGGGAGCCATTGCTCCTGGCCTGCCATGTGGAAGGGAGCTGGGTGGGTGTGGGGCATGGTGGGCCGCAAATGGGACTCCCTGCCTGCTGGAAGTTGCTCAGCTCTGCAGAGCCACATAACGCGTAGGCTAAGTTTGATGACGAGCTGGCTGTGCCCAATTGAGTTGAGACCCCATGGGTAGCACACAATAAAGCAATCGAGGAGCATGCCACCCTCATGTCATAGCCCCTGAGGGTTTGAGCCCAGCAGTATCTGCCCGGCTGCATGTCGCACACATGACCAGCATTCCTCACAAACCGGGAGCTGTGTAGACACAGTTGCCAAGCAGCCTGGGGAGTGTACTGTTCCCTGTGCACCACGCCATGGACATGGATGCCAAAAGGCTGGGCAAACACCTTGGCGCTGGTGCAGCACCTCGCCACAGGCATCAATGCTGAATGTTGATGAGGCAGATGGGCTTGACATCCTGCAGGGGTGGTGCCGTCCACCCCCTACAGAACTGGCCCTGCTGCATTTGGCGGAGCTGGCCAGCTTTCCTCACACAGCTTCTGCCTCCTGTGCAGCACCATGCCACAGACACCTACGCCGAATTTGTCGAGGAGAACGAGGAGCTGCTGAAGTCCCTGCCCCCTCCAGTGGTGGCACTGGAGTACTACAGAGGAGGGGACCTGTACTACTTCGATACCTTCCAGACGTCTGACAGGACTGGCGACCCAAGGCGCCCTTCCTGCAGGTGGGTGTGACATACGCTTGCCTGTCCTCCTGGCAGCTCCGTGTATGTCGATGCAAGGCAGCCCTTCCGCAGCATGTGTGTGCATGGTCTGGCTGGCAGTCACATCGTGCCACTTAGGGCACCTCTGGTGCATGTGGCACCTGCCTGTCTAGTGTACATCTGCCTTTGGCTCGTTTACAGATGCCAGACAAGGAGTGGCACACAAGTTTGCTCTGGATACCTCACAATCGGACGCGCCCTATCTGCATGTGAGATGCAGCTGCATGTGAGATGCAGCATACACATGCATGCCCCGTTAGGCCCCTTTGGCTGGTGGCTTTCGAGGAGACGGCATGTGCAACAGTACTGCAGGACGGTGCGGCACAGCGATCGTGGTCTTGACTCCTTGATCGACAGGAATGGTGTTCCTATTTGACTCTGAGGAATAGGAGTCTTCTGCGGGCACCTCAGCTACAGCAGCTTCTTGCAGCCTTCTGCTCGATGCTGCTCAGGCAGGAACCTGTACGATGATATCTGCAGGCTGATGTCATGCTGGCAAGCTGCACTGGCATGAGAGTCCAAGGGCCGCCTGGCACCCCCAAATTGACAGCGGGAGGCTGCTTGATGCTGCGCTGGCATGAGTCTGACACTGCTGGGGGCCCCCTGACAGCTGATGTGTCCATCCCTGCTGACAGCTGTGCAGGCGCCCAAAAAAAAGAGATACTGATAGCACCTGTGGGGGGTGACTAATGTCAGCCCACTCCTTGTGCAGGAACCTAGTCAAACCTTCTGCTGTGGCCAACCAGTACTGCCAGGAGGTGCCTTAGAGACAGACATTTTCTTCCCTGCTGTTGTGCAGGAATCTGTACGAGGTCTTCTGTAACGTGCGTGATGATGAGCAGGAGCATGTCAAGACCATGCACGCCTGCGCCGACTACAGCATTGTTGAGCAGATAGCCAAAATGAAGGTGGGTCTGCTATGGGGGCTCCACCAGGCACCTGCTGACCTGTCTGGTAGATAGCCAACATGCATGTCAGAATATGCAGCAGTGCTTCACAGCCACTGCAAAGGTGGGCAGGGGCCTTTGTGAGCCTGAGCAAACACCAGTACCAGTCTTGTGCAGATAGGGGAGACACCGAAAATCTTCCATGTAGTGGCTCTTCTCTGAGGCTGAGTGATCTTTGGCGCACAGACTCTGAATGAATCTGTCTGCATTAATTGCCGCTGACCAATCCAGAAGCTGGCCAGCAGGCTTGTCCTCATCATCGCTGTGCCCGCACTGCAGGGGAGGCAGTCTCCTGTCCAGCCTGTCAATGGCAACGGCAAGCCAAAAAACATGGACGAGCAGCAGATGGACGCCTCGGGATCTCATTTGTGAAGTTACCTCTGGATCTAACCATGGGGACGGACGTGTCTTCTGCCCTCAGCTTGTTGCTGTCCACAATCGCATGCTAGTGTGACGAGTATTGAACGCATGCATTGCCACAGGCAAGAACTGTGTCAGGATTCCGAGCATCACATCACGCTGCCTGGGTCACACATCCTTCCATGAGAAATGACTTGAAGCTGTGCAAAGCTTCGGTCATCAGATAATGTGTCTACCTTCTTTCTTGCTCCATGGGGCAGCATAAAGTCCCGGTCACCAGCCGCTCCCGGTGGCCGCTAGGACAATCGCCCCAGCCCATGACGCCACTGTGCTTGCGAAACAGCTTTTGACACATAGCAACTGCTGAAGGCCTCTCCCCCGCTCGCCAATGCTCGAGGGTTGGGCGATGGGCACGACTGGCGTTTTCAATGCGTGAGCACGCAGGTGATGGATCTGGGATCCTGCCAGATGTTATCATTGAGACTCACCCTTACTCTTTTCGCTGTCAAGTCTCATGTCAGGCTGATGAAGTGCAGCCAACCGCAAGGAACAAATTTTCTTGCCAGCACATGAAGGCTGGCATACACATAAGTTTGCTGCTGGTGCCTTACAGCCTGCTGATGGCCGATTGGCATCTTGAAGCTGGAAAGCATGTTGCCATGGTGCAACGCTTGATCATTGGTGGATGGCACACAGCTCACCAATGGTCCTTCATGCATTGGATTGGGACCCAGTCTGCACAGAGCTGACAAGCTGCTGGCTAGTGTTGCTGTATATGGGCGAGGGACGTGTCTACACCACTGCCACACCTGTTGGCACCCATGTAGCTTCCATCGCCTGGATGCTGATGCACTTCGGAAAGTTTACCAAGCTGAACCTGTCATTGTCTGGTGGCCTGAATGCTTGCTGTAGCTGCAAACCTGAGCATCTGTGCCGCGCCGCTGGCTCAGAAAGTCAGGTACCTCTATCGTAGGGCCTGCCTACCATATCCAAAGGCTCATTGGTCACGAAGCCTGAGTCATGGTCTCTGACACACCGCACACTCAGCTGACTGTTGGAGGTGCAGGTGCCAGCATGAGGATCAGCAGAAAGAGCTGGTGTGGGACAGCTGCAGGTTTCAGGCATGAGAGTCTGCAGACCTGGAGTCAGCTAGCTGCAGCTGGAGCATTCACCCAGCTTGCTGCATGTGCAGGAGGCTGCTCTCAGGAGGTTGGGCACTGATGCAGCTGCCGCCCTCTTGTTGACTGGGTGGCTGCATGTGCAGGGGCAGCATGAGGATGCGCAGGAAGGGCTGGAGCACAGAGGCTGTCCGCACCAGTTGCCTGGTGGGCACACTGGCTACCATGATACTCCTTTGGACGGTTGCGAGGCGATTGGTGCGCAAGCCCTGCTTGACCTGCTGAGCACATGTTTGCCTGAGGGTGCCCTGAGCAGCGCCTGCGTGCTGCTGCCGCCCCTTGTTTTAGCAAAGGCCATGGTCTGCTGGCAGGTGCATTGCAGAAGGTGGACATCTGAGCAATTCAGCATGCGCTGCTACACATAGCGTGCTGATCAGGGCATGATGCCTGACAATCCTCGTCTCTTGCGCCAGCAAACCATGCTGCCCCTTGCAGGTCCACAACAAACAGTATGACAACACAACCTTTGCAGCTGGGGACAGCACCCTGCCTGGCCAGAGGCAACGCAGTGAAGCAGTGGGCGAGGCTGTCCCACCCTTGCATGCCGCCCTGATCAATGACGAGGCTAGCAGCATGCTGGATTCAGTGGGGGGAGTGGTAGAGGCAAAGGTGGAGGCTGCACCTCGAGTGCCCACCTTTCAAGACGTGGGCAGGGCACGGCGCTGGAGCGTGCTGGAGCCCTTTGACCCGCGCGGCGCGGGGGCCAGCACAGGTGAGCTGCTGTCACTGCAGTGTCAGGCAAGCTAGGATGGGCCGAGTCTTGGCACAGTCCTCCCGGACAGCGTCAGTGGTGGGAAGCAAACCGTTGCTCATGTGCACCGCGCTTGCAGTTGCTGCGTGCAGGGGCCAGGCTGCTGATGCTGTGTACGGCACTAGAGACATGAATAAGAGATATGACGGGGCATCGTGCGGGAAAGCTGTGCATGGCCCATGTGCATTGCGCTTGCAGCCGTGCAGCTCGCGGGTATGTGAAGGTGGGTGCTGAACCTGTGCACAGGCAGCTTGAACATAACAGTGGTCAGTCAAAGTCCTGGGCAAGGGGCAAGTTGGCGCAGCTGCCTTCTGAGCAACAGCTGGCCTCTCCTGTTTGTGGAGGCCCCTAAAGCAAAAGTACCAGCATTTTAGTATGGCAGTGCTCTGCCTTGAAGCAGGTCATGGCAAGCCGCCATTGCCAGGCTCAGGAGAAGATGTTGCGGCGTGGCGGTGATGCTGCGTTGTCTGCTCGCGCCATCCTGATGGCGCCTTTGCGAGCAACTCGTGCCACCTGACTGTCAGCAAAATGCAACTCAGGGCCCACTTTCATTTGCTGACAGTCAGGTGGCATCGAGCTGCAGACTCAGTGCTCACACCGGCAGCTGCATGGCTGGGCTGCCTGCGCCAATGTCAGATCTGGTCGCAAACACACATCATGAGGAGCTCGGTGCCACCTGTCAACAAGGCAGCTTGTTGGCCAATTGCTGGGCTGGCTCTGCAACTGGGCTGCCTGCAGTCTCCTGGTCAGGAGAGGACCCTATCACTGGGCTGTCGCTGTCTGCAGGCGCTGTTCTGCGCTTGGCAGCCAGCTCAGGCGTACACCGCCGCCTCAAGATCGGCGCCCCTGACGTGACTGACAAGGTGGACCAGGATCTCCTTGCGGCCAGTATCCTGGCCCCCAGCAGCCGCCGCCTCCGAGCCCCAGGGGCCTTCCCTGTCTCGCGGGCGGAGGTGGCGGTGGCCATGCACGCAGACAGCTCTCAAGTGTCGATCGTGGAGGCCAGCCGCGCTTGGCGCAAGGTGAGAGGATCCCTGTCTACTGTCCGTGTTGCCGGCTGAGGTGGCTCGAGGCCTGCCACTTGTATGGGCTGTGCCTGGCGCAAGGCGTAAAGTGGCACAGGGAGAGTGGTACCTGCTGTATGTGCACTGCCCTGTGGACCCAGCAGATGGGGGTCTCTCCATCTGATGCAGGCAGAGGTAACGGCAGCCGTGCGTGCAGACAGCTGCCCAAGCGCTAATTGTGGAGGCCAGTCATGCTTGGCGCACTGCGAGCCATGCTAGCCGGTGTCTGTGAGCACGCTGCCCCACAACGTGGCGGCTTGCAGATATCTCCCAGGGTCTCATCATTTGGGCCAGCCTGGGATTCCAGGAAGACGCTGTCCTCAATTGCAGTCGACAGTGTAGCCCCAAGGTGCTCATCCTGGGGCCAGCGTGACTGATGCAGGTCAGAAGCCTGTCAAGGGGATACTGAACATGCCATGTGCTTGTCCCCAGCAGCACCACTCCAAGCACGTGCCTTTGCGGGACGGCAGCTGAGAATGGCACAGTGAGACCTGGGTGAGCGGTCTCGTGGGAGAGGCATGTGTCGTGGCTGCTTCTGCACCAGGGCCCTGTATTCCAGCACCCCATGCTGACTACACTTGCAGCTTTCTGTTTTCCTCAGCAAGGAAGCCACTCAAGCCTCCTGTGAGGCCAGAAAGAGGATGCCTTAGAGGCATTGAGGGGACCATTGTCCACACCCTCACTGCTACTTTCAGCCTGGTTTCTCCGGCATCCTTCACTCTGGGAGCCAGGCAAGTGGTCAGAGGAGTCTCAGGGGCAATTGCACATTCAGTGGAGACCCCTGCGCTGTTTGGTGGAGACCATCTGATGTGCGAAAAGGCTGGTCTGGCCCCTCTTCACTGAGGAGTCTACACTGAGGAGCACATGGCTGTTATTGCACCTGTTATTGCTGCCTGCGGTTGCTACACAACAGCTGTCTGATGGTTGGCAGGCAGTCTTCATCCTAGTGGCATCGCATGATGCCAAGGTGTGCTCCAAGGGTGGGCCTGGGGCATGCCTGCAGCTGACCCATATGCCAGACGCACTAAGCACCTGCCGGCAGGGCTGCACGACATGTCTGAGCTTCTCCCAGCAGCAGTGGCCCTTTAGGCACCACTGCCATGTGGTAATCTTACGCCCTAGATGTGCTGGACCAAACAAGCAGCAGCCAGTTGCCTGCTGCTCGAGTGCTCTGTCTGCTTCTTGACTGCTTCACGTTGCCTGCATGACCTGCGCATCCTGCTGGTGCTGGCCAGGTGCAGAGGTGGCAGGCTGGCCCTTCAGACCTGCTGGCCAGTCTGCCTCTGACCTCACCTGCAGATGCCACAGGACATGAGCAGTCTGGGTTTGGACTCTCAGCGATGCTGCCCTGCAGGACCTGCGCACCCTGGTGGTGCTGGAGAGTGCAGAGGTGGCAGCCCAGCAGGACGACAGGGACGTCAGCCAGGAGCACAACGAGATCTGGCAGCACTACCTGAACGACTCGCCACCCCGCAGCCGAGATCCCGGGGACTCCCGGGCTGCTGTCACGCCCTTCCTGGCCCACCAGGTCTGTGCGTTCCTGTGCTGCATGGCCCACACTGCGGTTGCGCAGTAGTGGTAACAGCTTTTCAGGCACACCTTGGCGCAGGTGCAGCGCTGCCTGCTTGCCTTAGACAACACTAGTTGCTTCAGATCCAGTCACCAATGCAGTCTTCCTTCGGCGGCAGGCTGCTGCAAGCTCAGACACTGCTCAGGCACAGGCGCAAGCTTGAGCTGCGTGTCCCAGCTGAGTACACAGCAGCAGCTGCCAGCACTGCTTCCGCCAGCAGTGCTTCTCTTCACTGCTGCTCTGCTTGGCACCAGGCTACTTGCAGGCTCCAGATGCAGCCTTGAGCTGTGCACTTCAGCTATTTGCTTGACGGTTGTGATGGGCAGCAGGCGTGAGCACCTTGCATCAGTGTGGCTCAGGCAGAGGCACTGTAAGTAATGAGCTGGTCCTGTGCAGGCCTTCGGCAACAGTTTCAAGTGGCTGCTCTTTGGCGACGAGGACACAGTGTTTTTTGTGGACAATGCGCTGGAGCTGCTGCAAGACTTCGACCCCAGCATGCCCTATATCATCACAGGTAATATGCTGCCTGTCGCCAAAGAGTTTCCCAGAGCATTGTCAGCGTCAAGATGTATGCAGGTCCACCTGCTGGGCAGGGCCTTGCATGTCATGATGCTGCCCGCCTGATGCACAGTGCAGCGGAGGCAGCAGCGCCATCTGAGCATGCGGCGCAGCCTGGTTCCTCTACATCTGCCCTTGACAAAATTCATGTGTTCTGTCTGAACAACATGTCTGCTGGCCCCAGCACACTGCCTGTGTGGCAACCATGTCAATGGGTGTGCGGGATCACCCCCAGTCATGCTGCACACAACACAATTGACTCAGCCGTCATGTCTGACGTGATGGCCTGCTATAATGCTGTCTAAGAGCACTCTCACAGGCTGAGGTGGCTCCCACATTAAGGTCATAGGTTGTTGTCACAAAAACCTTGTGCTGTCCAGCCCACCTCCACCAGTCCCCATTGCGTCTTACACATGCTTGTCTGGTCGAGCTCCCATTGGTGCTTGCGCATCACAGTGTGTGGAGCAGGTGCACTAGCCTGGAAAAGGCCGTCCTGCTAATGTTTCTCTGGTGGACCTTGCAGATCACTTCGTGTGGAGCAATGAGGCTGGGCAGACCGGCACAGAGTACCACCCCAACCATGGAGCGCCGCGCTGCCTGCCATGTCACTGGAGCCCAGCAGGTGAATCATCAGCACCCCAAGTATAGTGCAATCGTCAGGAAGAAGGGTGTTTTCAATTCAACCCTGGAAGACAATCAGGGTTGACTGGGGCAGCCAGCTCATGGGCTGCCAAAGAGGTCACCCCGGTTGTGGCCCTCTCAGCCTCCCAAGGGCTGCATGGAACTGCAGAATTGGTTCTGGATGCTTGCCCTCCCAAGATGCCACTTGCCAGCTGCTGTGGAAGGTGTGCCCTGCAGCCAAGCACCAATAGTGGTCTGGACGGTGGCGCTGCTGCATACTGAGGGATCAACGCCACTTGTAGCAGAGCTGCTTGGTCACACAGTGTCTGGCTTCACTGACCTGACAGATCAGCATAGCCAGATGATTACTAGCAGCTGCCTGCAGATGAGGTGACCTGCTTCCCTGGGCCTCTCAACCCAACATGCAGCCCCCCTGTGTCAGCAAGCTGGTGTGCGACGAAGCACTGACTGTGGCACTGACAGTTGCCATGGCTGTCTGGCTGCCTTTTCTGCAGATGTGAAGGTGGCACTTTGAGGGAGGAGGGGCGCTTGAGACTACATGGGGTGCCCCTGTACTGCTGTTGCGCAAATGAGCATTGCCAGCAACTCACAGGTGCAGTTTCCCCTGTCCTGCAGATGAAGAGCTGGCCTTGCAGGGGGGTGGGCAGAGGGCTTTCCAGCCCTACATGGGGTGCCCCTGCATCGCCGAGCTGGTGTGCAAGTACGATGCAAGGGGCCTGTTTGACACCAAGACCTGTGCGCTGCCCAAGCCCTCTGAGCACCCATACAGGTCGGTACAGGTTTGCCAGGCTGTGTCTGTATATGCAACAGGGCAAAGCTCATGCGTCCCCTGCCACATGAGGGTGAACCTGGTCGCAGCAAGCTTCTCAGCTGTGGTCATGTTAGCTGTGTGTGTCTTGCCTTCCTGCTGTGGCTGCTGCAAGCTGTTGCAGAATGTCATGAGCAAGAGCTCAGAGATCAAGGTACACCCATGCGCTGCGGCTACCCTGCAGGCTGCACGGCAGCGCTGGAGCTCTCATCAGCATTGGGCTGCTCAAGTCTGTGGACCTGGGCTTCCTTCAGCTGTGCCTGCAGTCGCTCAAAGAGTCTGCAGGTGGGGCCCACCTGCAGTCTGCCTCTGGTGCATGCTCTGCATTGCTGTGCAGCTTAGCAACCACTTCTTCCTTGGACAGGCTGACTTGCAGTGTTGCGCTCCTGCGCTTCATGGGGAGCTCTGAGGGCTGCTGTTGCATGCTGGGGAGTTCAAACAGTGGGGAAGCCTGAGGAGGGTTGCCTGCACACCCTGGGCCATAGCATCGCCATTTTACTGAGGCCTGCTGCAGGCCGTGGGCTGGCCTGCGCACGCTGGGTTCTGTCATGCTTGGTTGTCTCTTTCCCACTGCATCTTGCATACTCTGATCTGCCCTTCTGGCTTTGTGCAGGGGGCGATGCTTCCCTCAGTGTGTGCCTCTGGCGTGCGGGGTACGCCTTCACAGACCCAGGCTACAGCTTCTACCACCCGGAGGTGCAGGCCTTTGACCCTGGAGCAGAGGCCGGCGCCGACCTGCTGAGCGGGCTAGGGCAGCTCAACAGGAAGGACTACACTACCTGCGGCAGCACTTGCGTGGTGAGGCTGCCAGTTAAGACCGTGAGGCAGGCCGTCCAGGACAGTCCTGCAGCTGGGGGGCTGGCTGCTGCAGGAGGCAGGGTTGCGGCTGACTGTCCACAAAGGTTATGTTGTGGAGCTCCGCACCAGCTGAATGGAATTGGGCAGCACCTGCGGCAGCACTTGCACGGCGAGAAGTTCATGTCAACAGCTCAAGAGAGCTGACCAGTGCTGTGGGAATAAAGAGACTTGTCGTTTGTGAGGGACTGGCTGCTACGGGAGACGAGGTGGATGCTCAATGGGCACACAAGTCTTGTAGCTTTGCTGAAACCTGCTGAGCAGGCAGCACGACTCAATGACAAGAGTCCCTCTACATGCGACAGCACTTCATGTGGTGCGAGATTGCCACGCTGAGGGTGCTGAACCTTGCTCACTAGCTTTTGAGGCCTGGGCTCCCATGAAATGGCAGCACCCAAGCCCAGATGCAGCAGCACCTGCAGGGAAGACTTTTCCGCACTTCAGACTGGCACTGCTGACCCTTGCCCTGCAGAATGTTTCCAATCGTACAGTGCATCACATGGTGTCTCACCACACAAGCTCAGCTGCAGTCTCTCAGCAGACTGAGTATCCGCCCTCCTCAGCACCTGTGGTGTCTGACACTGCTGGCCGCTGCCTACAGGACACAGTTAACCACATGGTGTCCACCCACGCGAGCGCAGCTGCAGCTTCAGCCCAGGGCCCCGACGCCCTGCAGCGGCAGGCTGCCCTCATGGCAGACCTGTCGGAGGCCTTTGATGCCTGGGCCGCTAGCACGCCCAGCGCCATCCAGGCCTTCAAGTCCCTGCAGGCCCAGTCTGAGGCTGTTGTCAAGGAGCAGCAGCAACAACAGGTGGGCTGAGAGGGCGGGCACCTGCCTAGCACATTCCTTGCTGCACTGTCTGAACACACCCTAGTCAAATAGCAACAGCTGCAAGAACAGGTAAGGAGGGGAGGGCAGACACCTGCACAGCATATTCCTTGCTGCGCTGACAGAACACACCTGGTCAGACAGCAGCAGCAGCAACAGGCGCGCTGAAGGGCACTTGTTCTGCTGGTGGGTCCGCTGCTGATGGCTGCCGTGCTGCTGGTTTCGTTGGAAGAGGAGTCCACAGGCTTGCTTGGGCAGATTGTCGCACGTGCGGATTGACAGACATCATGGCCGTAGCTTGCAACACCTGCTGCTCAGCAGCTCATGCTTACCGGCTGTGCTGCTGCGGCCGGTGGGGAGTCAGGGTGGGCAGGCCTAGTGGAGCGCACTGATACAGCTCACAGCAGCAGCTGCAGGCTGCACAGTGCTGTACTTCTGGACCATGCTGAAGGCCGCAGCGTGCCTTGCTGTACTGTGCAGGTGCTCCAACAAGGCGGTGGCATGGACAGCCGACCCTCATTGCGAGGAGCTGCAGCAGCATAGCGAATGACAAAATCCAAGACCCCAAGCCACCAATCCTCCACAGTCTAGCCATTGGTCTGCCCATGTGCAAGCGCAGGCCGTCTGTCAGCAATCAATCGGAAGTGCTGTACAAGTATCCTAGGCTGCAGAAGGTGGGAGGCCGTTGCCCAGCCCTCTGCCCTATTGAGCAGATGCAGCCACCCACTTCAGTGAGCCCCTTCCTCTTGTGCCACCTCTTTCCCCTATGCCTCATATGAAGTGTCAAGCTTGTCTGGCAGAGGCCAGGGCTGCATGCCGCCCTGGCCAGCATGGCTGAACCATGAGCAGCCTGTGCCATTAGCGTCAGCCTCCAGTCCCAAGACTTCTCTGCTTGTCATGTTTTTGATAGTGTGCAGCATAGTTAGGGCGGCCTCTGCCTAGCCCGCCGCCTGTTTTCTTCCGTCCACCCTGCTTCTTCCCTCAGACTTCAGCAACTGTGCATTGCCATTTCTTGATTGGGCATGGCCACCACATTGCCAGCTATTCTTGCATTTCATTTGAGGCAATGCTCTGCCCCTGAGAGGTCTGGTGAATTAAGGATAGCCATGATCATTGCTTCCCCTCAAAGGCACTCAGTGCAGGCTGCTTCCCTGTAAGAGTGGTGACACAAAGTCATGCAGCCAAGCGCCGTGAGTGTGATGTTTACACTCACACTGCGGGGCATGAGTCCCGACAATCACTGTTCAGCTTCAAGCTGCATGCTGGGGCATCACTATGTCACTCTGCAGCCAGGCACATGCTGGGGCAGCTACTGCTGCAGAATCTCTGACATCTCTCAGCAATTGCTGTGCCCTGCGGCTTCGGGATGGGAACTGCAATTCCCAGCGGGCCACACCTGTGGGCAGTCCGCATGTCAGCAAGAACACTGCACAACATGCCTTGAAGCAGCAGGTCGTGCCAGACAGCACGGCATACAACATGCTAGAGTACGCTCTAAGGGGCACATCACACAACCCATGGCTGAACAGGACGTACGTGACATTGAGGGGTGCCACAACTTTGGCCAAGCATTGCGACTTTTCAAGGCAGTCTGTGCTTCTCAACGTGCAGCCAGTCAGCCTGGCCATGGGACAGGCAGACTGCGGGTTCTCAGAGGTGATTACAGAATGGCTGCTCGAACAGGAAACAGTAATGCCGCACTCTATGCTCACCAGTGTCACTTAAGAACCGAGAATAGTCGAGGCGCTGCACACTTGTCCACGCAGCCCCAGTAGTCAAAGAACTGCCCTGTGCAGTGTGCACCCTCTTTGCCCTTGATGCGTTTGCAGCATGCCTGCAGGGGACCAGGCGGATGTCTTTGCCATTCTCGATGGACTCTGTGCAAACAGCAATTCGTCTGCACATACAGCTCTTGCAGCTGGCTGCTGGCCCAATCGCCACATCATGCTGAATGCAATCGTGGTGTCTTTGCGGATGCCTCAGCAAATCTGCAATGCGCAGGCCATGACCAAGTGCTGCTCCTTACAATCAGACATGACCCACCTGGTAAGCTAGGAGTGGCTTGATGCACTGGGGCTTGCATGCCTCCTCAATTCCAATCTTGGGATTTTCTCCTTCCTCTGCCATGCTGGCTCTTCTCTACAGACCTGCAGCACATTCAGCGATACCTCAGTGCTTCAATTTGTTTGCATGGACCGGATGCCTCAGATTAGGCCTTGCCTGCTTCCTATCCCTGACAAGCCCCGCCAACCTGATGCGGGCCGGCACTGCTTGGCGCAGAATTTCCTGGGGGCTGAGAAAGGGCTTGGCCAAGAAAGCAAAACAACGCATCTTGGTGCAAACCAAGCATTCAGGGCACCACAAGATGGGTGAAACTGTGCCTGCTGCTGCCGCCATGGAGGTAGCTCCAGGTCAGCAGGAGGAGTCCACAGCACAGCAGGAGGAACTTGATCTCGAGGTGTGTCACCTGATCAAGGGCCTGCCAGCACTGTCTGCGCTGGTGGTGGTCTGTTCTGAGTCCCCAGATGCAGGGGTTACCACGCCTTGTGCCCCATGCCAGGACTGCAGAGATGTGCATGTGCCTGCAGGCTTATGCCGGGGCCTACAGGGGGCATGCCAAGCTGGACAGGCTGCTTTTCATTGCCGACAAGACTAAGAATCCCCAGCTGGCTCTGGAGGCCTACAAGCTGGCGCATGATGAGGCAAAGCAGGTAGGTGCTTCACAGTGCTGCGTTGAGAGACCCTGATGGGCCCATCTGCTGACAGACCTGGCAATAGACCCCATCTCTGTGACTGCAGCCGCTTCGAATACCTATGAGTCTGGTGTCTGGCTTTGGAGATGAATCTCTGCATGTCTCCTGACATTCCTTGCTTTTGCTGCCTCCTTGCACCTGCAGTGAGGCACAGCAAGTGCACTTCATCAGCCCCAGTACATGTCTGGTGCCCTGAGCTGCGGGCATGTTACGGCCGCTGTCCTCTGGCAGGGTGTCTTCTTAGTTTGCTGCCTCACCACAGGCTGCCGAGTGTCCCTGGAGTTGGTGCCAGGCAGCTATTCACAAGCCTTGTCCATCTTCAACAAGCTTGAGCTTGAAATGCTACTTGGGGTGATGCAGGGCCAGGACATGAGCAAATACCGCCTGATCTGCGACAAGATCAATGGGCGACTGGGGCCTCAGTACCAATACAAGATGTGAGTCTGTGGGAAGCCCTGTTTGGGGCTACTTGCTGCCCTGGGAAAGCTCACACCTGATGTGGCTCACATCAACAGATATATTTCTGCTTTGCTTCAATGAAAGCCTGGGCCCTCAGTGCAGCAACTCAATTGGGGACACATATAGCAGGCCTGCTCTGCTGTACACCACCGTGTTTAGATTGAGTGCATGCTGCTAGTTAGCCAAGGGACTGACGTGTGTTCGCTGCATAGCAATGTGCTGAAACGTTGGTCATCACACCTTTGGGCTGTGCGATGTGCTGAATTCAGTCATCAGAGGTCCAAGTGGTATCCTAATGGGCTGCAACGCAGCCAAAGGTGTAGGCAGACTGCATTGCCGCTGAGCTGCTGTGCACAGCGCAGCGGGCGCCCCCGGCTCCAGGGGCCTGCACTCCTCTCAACAGCACCCCACACCCAGTCTTGTGGGCAGCAGTCTGCAGCAAGGGACCCGGTGCATCCTACATGCTCTGCTTGTATGCGGGGGAGTGGTGTACAGGAGGTTGCAGAGCAGGTGCAGCACAGGAAGGAGGCCTGCCAGGCCAGGCAGGACATCAGAGCTTGAACAGGCTGGAGCAGGTATGCGCATGGTCCATGCACTGAGCGTGCAGAGCAGTTGATGCCTGATGGGCAACAAGCCTCCCCCTGCCTGGGGCCAGGTGCCAGGTCTGCTGGTGACGCTTTGCAGGACACATACTGAGCACAGGTGGTGCCTGTTGGGCTGGAAGTGCTGAGCAAGGGTGGTGCCTGTTGGACTGCTAAGCACACTCACTGGGCGCCATGCCAAGCCTGGTGGTGGTGATTTGCAGGGAGCATGCTGAGCAGGTGGAGCGGCGGGGGGAGGCTCGCCTGGCAAAGTTGGACAGCGAGCTGAACGGGTACAAGACCAATCTAGTGCAGGAGAGCATCCGCATGGGGCACAACGCCATAGGGGAGCACTGCTACGAGAGAGGGGACCTGCAGGTGGGCACCGGAGTAGAAACAAAGGTAGCGGCGCTCGTTGTGAAAGGCATCACTTTTCTAAGGAGACTCAGGCACAGGGACATGTAGATTGAGCGCATTTGCAAGCGCAGGAGGTGCAGGGACCGCAGATGAACCAGGTGGTGGGCGCAGGTGCCTGCAGTGCAGTCCTCCTTCAAGTCAGTGGGCAGCACTGCTATAAGAACGGGGACCTGCAGGCGGCCTGTGGGTGGTGCACCGCCACTGCGGGTGGGGCTGCTGGGCGGTGGGCAAGGACCTGCAGGATAAGCCATGCGCTGGGCAATGACGTCCAGGAGCTGCAGTGCTGGGGGGCAGGGACCTGCAGTGGTGCCTGCCTGCACTGGATGCCACCTGCTGAGCAGCAGGGGGCAGGGACCTGCAGTGCTCCCTTTCAGCGCTTGAGCTCATGCTCGGGGCACCATGGTGCGAAGACCTGCACATTAAAGCCCGCAGGAGAGGCAGTCCTGTCTTGCAGCGAGTGAGCCCACATACTGGGCAGCATGATGGGAAGACCTGCAGCGCTACCTGGCTGTGTGCACCACTCTGTACAGTACACTCATCTCCTCGCCAGTTGCTGGCTTGTCTGCCCACCCTCATGTAGCCTTTTGGAGCTGTGTTCCCTTCTGGTGGCTTGATGCGTGTGCGCCCAAGAGTACTGCGTCATGGGCAAGAGCCTGTTTGCCATATGTGTCATCAGCATGCTCCCTGCAGGGTGTCTTCAGCATCAAGCTGGTCTGCATCGAGGCCCAGTGTTTCAGACAGCCCTGCAGGAAGCCTGGCTGCAGAACAAATGCAGGAGCTGCGTGCATGCCTGCAACTGCCACACACCAGCCTGTTGTGCTGGGTACCTGGTGCATCGCTGAGGGCTCTTCGTCCTCCTGCAGGGCGCGTTCAAGAGTTACGTGCGCGCCCGCGACTACTGCACCACAGGCAAGCACCTCATCCAGATGTGCCTCAACGTCATCCGCGCCAGCGTGGAGATGAACAACTATGTGCACGTCAACAACTATGTGCAGAAGGCAGAGTCCACTCCGGACGTGCAGGTCAGCCTCTTTAGAGGGATGGGGGTGGCGCTGTGCTGGCGTAGGGTCACTGAGGCTGTCCTGTGCAGACCGCTTGCACTCAACCCTCAGATATCAGGTGCACAGGGTGATGTAAGGTCAAGCGTGCAGGTCGACCTGCATTAGTCATGTGCGGTGGCGGGGGCTGCCCTCTGTTGGTCTGGAGGCTGACTTCAGCAGCCTTTTGTGTCTCTGGGGCAGACCCCAACAGCCCTCTGCGGGCTGGTGCTGACACTATGGCGCTGCATGATGTCCAAGTATGCAAGCAGTCCACTCTCAGCCTGTGCTGCCACCTCCTGGCACCCTCAGCCATGCCATGACCTGTTTGTATCGTTGCCTGCATCCAGCAGAGGGCCATCATGGATTATGTTTGAGTCTGCATGTCGACGGTTGCTCCCCCGTGCTGTGCTTCACCCTTGCTGCAAAGTGCTGCTGCCTGCCTGAGACTGCTGAGCGGACAGCGCTTCACTTGACCTGCAGAGTGATGTGGTGGTCACCTCCAAGCTGAAGGCTGCACTGGGCCTGGCTCAGCTGCACAATAAGAAGTACAAGATGGCAGCTAAGCGCTTCACAGAGGTGGGCGCTGCCTGCCCCTCTCTGCTGCCTGGTGGGCATACACTACCCAGTTTAGAGGTCTGTGCAGCTTCACAAAGCTAAATCTCCTCTTTGCTGCCTGTCATGCCCTGGCAGCTCAGCAGTTGCGCACACACACACTGTGAGCATGCCAGACCCCCCCCTCCTGCTGGCATCTTTGAAAGCTCAGCATGCTGGCCTCTGCAGCCTGCTTCAGCGCCATTCCCAGAGCTGCAGAGTGCAGTCCTGCCCAGAACCCCTGCTGCCAGCTGCTGTGTCAGATGCGCAACAGAACAACATGCCAGGCTGACTCCCTGCTGTTGTGCTCTCGTGATCTGACTGCTCCTGCGGTACAGGTGCATAATGAGCTCGGCAACAGCTACAATGACGTCCTGTCAGCCCAGGACCTGGCCCTATTTGGGGGCCTCACCGCCTTGGCCACGCTGGAGCGCTCTGAGCTGCGCAGCTGCGTCATAGACCGCATCTCCTTTCGCGAGTTCCTGGAGTCTCACCCGCAAGTGAGGCCCCTTACGGGGGTCAGCAGGTTGTCTCGAGGTGGCTTGGGAGCGGCCCAGCACCTTCACCAACCAGGGATGTGTCTGGGAAGGCTGCCAATGACTCCCATTTCCATGGCAGACTGCCGCAAGGAGGCCAGCACCACTGCACTTTGAAGCAGTGTTCTAGAGCCCCAGCAGCCCCTGCGTATGCATAAAACAACGCAACAGGCGCTGCCTGCCTGCAGATGCGCCAGGCGGTGTACGCCTTCCATGACAACAAATACGCAACCTGCCTGGAGATGCTGCAGCGCATGCTGCCCGCAATGCGGCTGGACATACACCTGGCTCCGCATGTGGACACGCTGTACAAGGAGGTGGGCCTCTGGCTGCAGCTTCAGCGCGTGGCGGTGTGAGGTGCTCCGACACCAGCGTTTGTGGGGTGGCAGCCGTTGTGGGTCTGCTGAGCCCTTCTCTTGGCACGCGATGCACACAAATGCGCTCCATGAGGACCTGGACGCTGCATGCAAGAGCAAGCACCCAAGAGCGAGGGTGCAGCCTCTGTGGGTTGGGCTGGATCCTTGTTGCTGTTATGGCAGATTGCCCATGCTGTACAAGGAGATGGGTT
Organism: Asterochloris sp. CNOR1; assembly: GCA_963969365.1. NCBI lineage: Eukaryota > Viridiplantae > Chlorophyta > Trebouxiophyceae > Trebouxiales > Trebouxiaceae > Asterochloris > Asterochloris sp. CNOR1. The sequence goes on from OZ017761.1 coordinate 429,484, forward strand.
CTGGCTGCAGCACCAGGGGTGGCAGCAAGTCTAGGTGGCGCAAAGCGGTTTGCAAGGAGGTGCGCTTTTGCCGCTGTACCAGGGGTGGCAGCCGGTTTTGGGTTGTGCTGCACACATGGATGCGCTTTGCAAGGAGGTGAACGTTGGCTGCAACATGCAGGGGGCAGCCTGACTGAGTCGCCCTGCACTCTGTTGTCACATGCCGCGGTGTACAAGGAGGCAGGCACTTCGTGCCATGGCCAGATGCAGCCTCTGTAGTTCAAGGTTATTCCTGGTAGCGGCATACTGCCCATGCGGGCGCTCTACGAGGAGGGCGGCTGCTACTGTGGAACTGCCTCCGTTGGAGGGCAACCTGCTTTAGGGAAGGCGGCCTGCAACCGGCTCGCAGAGGTCGCCTGGCTTTGGCAGGGGGCCTTCCAGTGACATGTTGGTGTGGGCTGCAGTGCGTCAGCAGTGTTGCTTGCAAGGCACGCTAAGCCAGGCCCATCTGTTGGCTGAGCCCTTGTGGCGCAGGTTGTGACTGCTGCAGTTCAGGGCTGTGCTGACTGTAAAAGTGAACAAGGGTGCACCTGGCTGCAGATCCGCAACCGGGCACTGATCCAGTATACAATGCCCTTCACCTCTGTGCGCCTGACCAGCATGGCCGAGGCGTTCAACACCAATGAGAGGTGGGTCTTCCGTTGCTCTGGGTTGCAGCTGTGCAACAGCTGCCTGTTGTCAGACTGCTGTGTGTGGCAGCTGCCTGTGTGTGCTTCTGGGAGTTGCCTGAGGAACATGCAGCACCTCTCTGCTGCAAGCCCAGACGCTGTCGCAGTTAGCAGGTGCTGATAGGCTGCAGCCTGAGCGGCGGCCACGTCATGCACAGCATCCCTTGGAGCGCCAGGGGCCTCATACTGAGCACAGCTCCAGCTATTGTGCATGGGCATAGGATCAGGCAAGGGCAAACCCAGACACAAAGCTGTCTCAGGAGTTTCTCCTGCAGCTGCCCTCATGCCCCTGCAGTGTCCTGGCGAAGGTGGTGGCCGGCCTGACCTTCACCACAGCTGATCTTTTCAATCATGAGTTGCCAAGTCAAGTGTGCGCCCTTGCAGTGCCCTGGAGAAGGAGCTGGCTGTCCTCATTCAGGACGGCCCAATCCAGGCGCGCATTGACAGCCACAACAAAGTCCTGTATGCACGCCACGCTGACAGGCGAACGGCCACCTTCCAGGAAGCCCTGCAGATAGGTACGGGCAGAGCCCGCTCCAGCCGGGCTCTACTTGGGGTGGCTTTGGGATGCTCTGGCGCAGCTGTCTTTGGGGTGGCAGCACAGGGCGGTCACGCATCCCTTTGATGTTTGTGTGTTCTGAGGCTGCTGTTGGGAACCGGCACAGAGCTGTACGCAGCCACATCGACAGGCAGTCGGCCTTCGGCCCAAATTTGCTGCAGAAGGCTGAGCAAGTGACAGCACCGGCCAGGCCATCCCCCCAACAGCAGAACTTGGGGCTGCATGTTCTGGTCGCTGTGCGCTGTACCGCTACTGACAATGAAGAAGGCATATGATGCTGCATGGCCGCCTGAGCAGCGCCACCCGTGGGCCCCCTCCAAGATAGTTGCTGCATGGGTTCCTCTTGCTGAGGCAGCCCTGATAAGGCACTGGCTGAAGTGGCCGATGTTGCATGCTGCAAGGCTGCCCTTGGGGCCAGGCTGAGCCTCTGCTGCAGCAGGTACCTGCCAATCTGCAGGTTCTGCCCAGCAGCATCTGCGCTTCAGCTGGAGTCAGCTGTGTGTGCTCACAGCTTGGGGGCATGGAGCTGACACTGCTCTTGTCGCCAACGCAAGCTGTGCCTGTCTGCAGGGGAGGACTTCATTCGGGAGACCAATGCCCTGCTGCTGCGGGCCAATGTCATGCGGCACGACCTTGTGCAGAGGGCGCCCAACAGTGCAGCAGCACCCAGCATGGGCTCCATGGGCATGGGAGGCCGCAGGGGTGGGGCCCTGGGAGCCCTGGGGTCCCAGCTAGCCTTTGGAGTGTAATCAGACGCTGTGTAACCCCTCGATCAAATGCACGCATGAACCCCGGCCTTTGCATATGCGTTGAACAAAGCCTGAAGCGGAGCTTCTGAGCTGCACCGAAATGAATGAATGAATCCGTCCTCTCACCTATGTCACACCCTTCGCAACGCGGTGAATGCCTTCATGGACGCTTGGATGAACGCTTGTATGACCCAACAAGCGCCGTCACCTCAGCACAACTCTTCATCAAGCAACCGACTGTGGCTGAGCTCATGCTGCGTCATCATATGCTCAGATGACTGTGCAGATCGCGTGCACGGCTTGACAACAAAGTTACGGTCTGCCCCTAGTGTTCTGACTTCAGAATGGGGCAAGACAGCTCAGGCAAACAAACACTCTCATAGGTTTGCAGTGCCATGTGACGCCACAACCTCAGTCTGCATCCAGCTCAAGCAGCGAGTGTGTCAAGGCTCAGGACATGTGGTTCCGCACTGCTGGACTTGTTCTGGCTCTTTGGCAGATTGCGCAGGCAGTCCCAGCATCGGCGCCCAGCTCAGATGGTGCGTCCTTCTCTCTGATGCATGGGTGACACGCCTTCAGCTAGGTCACATCCATTCACTGCAATGATCACAGACATTGTCTAACACCTGAGCAGCAGCAAGTCCTGACACAGCCTGCATCATGCCTGGAACGCAGGGAACTGCTTGCGCAGCCTCATGTCAGTGCTTCAGACCTCCCCAGCCTGGGACCACAGCTGGACAATGGCGCAGCAGGGCTGGACGCAAGACAGGATCTGCTCATGCAGAAGCTCAGGCGGCCTTTCATGCCAGCAGGGCTTCACCAGCGGAATGCGGGGGGTGCAGTGCAGCGGCAGCGGCAGGGTCACTGCAATGTGGGCATCAGTCCAGCCCCATGCTGCGTTGCTAAATCCTGAGCAGGCAGCCAGCAGAGCACATGATCATCTGCTCTGAAGCCTCGCGCTTCCCGCTCAGTCTGAAAGGGCAGACCTGCCCCTGCATCAGTCATGCTTGTAGCCTCAAGTGGCTTTCTTGCTACTGCAGACATCTGGCGGGCGCCGACATGGATGGACAGCTGCCATCTGAATTGACTCAGTGCACAGCCCTAGCTGAATTGTGAGTGGCACAGCAATGCTCTGTATGCAGTGCTGTACCAATCCAACCGGTCACAAGCACAGCTGGCTGTGGTCTTGTCTTAGCGCGGTGTCCAGCCCAAGCCCTGCAGCCTCTCCTGCTTGCGTGCAGCAATATGATGGTGATCTTCATATCACAGAGGCAGCAGACCTGCTGAGAGCATGGCCTCTGCAGACGTTGTGGGCAGAACAGAGGCCTGTGTGTCTTGGCTTTGGCAGCAGATGCCATGAGACACACCACGCTTGCTGCCATACAGGAATGTGAGTGGGAACCCAAGGCTATGCGGTCCCTTACCACAGTGGCAACAAACAGTGAGGGTGGATGCCGCTGGCACACAAGTTGGCACAGCCTGCCAGACAAGGCAAGCCCTCCCTCAGTTGCTGATCAGTAGACTGCATGTCGCTCTGCATCTGGTGAGTGCTGTGCTCCCAAAGCCTCGTGGGAACAAACGCAGCATGCGGTTCATGCTCCAGGCTGCCAGCTAACTGAAAGCGGCTGCAGCAGCCTGCATGCTCTGCACCTGAGTCAGGAGCATGAGATCCTCCCCGACTGCTGCAAGTGCAGCGTGCAGCAGGAGAGTCCAGGATCAGCTTCGGCGTCTGGGCGCAGGCTGCAGCAGCTGAACGGCCTCCTCGGCGTGAGTCGGATGATTCTGCTGTTTCTGCTGCATGCTTCATGGTGGACACATCTGACTGATTTGAGCTTCACACTGGCCTTTCTCCATGTTGAATCCTCTTGCCCAAGCTTCTCTCCCACAGTGTCCTCAAAAGATCAGCATTCCTGAACTGCTGCTTCAACGTGCAGATCACCACTGCAGCACCCACCACTACCACGAAGGCGCCAGCAGTCACCACAGCTACGCCTGCTACTGTGCAGTCCACCACCGCAGCGCCCACCACCACAACGAAAGCGCCAGCAACCGTCACGGCTGCGCCAGCCTTAAGCACATCAGGTCTGCTGCTGGCGTGCAAATCGTTGCATGGCGTGTTGTTTGGCTGCACTCCTCTTAGCACTCCAACACGAGCTGCCCAAGGCAGCCGTCATGCATCGGTGCGCAGGACCCTGGGATGCAAGACCATCAGCCACAACGGCCACACCTGCTGGCAGTGCCCTTGGTACATATGAGCCGAGCTATATCAATGTCCACAGCTCCAGAAGTGTCATGAGCACCTGTTTGTGTCTGGACTACAGGTCCGTCAAGCACAGCTGCAGTCTCTACCCAAGCAGCGCCCGCTACCACCATAAGTGCAAGCCCCACCAGCTCAGGTGTGTCTCTCTTCCTGTTATATCATTGGTTGAGAGCGGCAGCCAAAGTCCTGTGTCATAGTGATCTGCTCCAGCCTCTCAAAGCCCAGCTGCGTGCCGGCTGCAGGTGTTCCAAGCACAGCTGTGCCTGCTACCTCAGCAACAGCCACAACTGCAAGCCCCGCCACCTCAGGTTTGTCTCCTTTACAGTGAACTCCATTGGCTGAGAGCAGCAGCTAGTGTCTCAAGCCGTATCTGATTCATGCCAGTCAATCAAAAGCCCAGCTGCATGCCAGCTGCAGGGCCTTCAAGCACGTCTGTGCCTGCTACCAAGGCACCAACCACAACTCCAAGCCCCACCACCTCAGGTTTGTCTCTCTTTCAGTAACAATATTGGCTAAGAGCGGCAGCCTACAGTCTCATACTATGTTGGTTTGCTTCAGTCTGTGAAGGTCCAGCTGCATGCCGCCTGCAGGTGCTTCAAGCACAGCTGTGCCTGCTACCACAGCAGCCCCTGCTGGGCTGTTGGGCGGCTTGGGGGGTGCGTTGACCCCTGCACCAACCACAACTGCCAGCCCCACCAGCTCAGGTTTGTCTTGCACCCATCTATACATCATTGGCTCAAAGCGGCAGCCATTGTCTCGCATCATATTGACTCACTTCAGTCGTCATTCTTCAGAGCCCAGCTGTGTGCCGGCTGCAGGTGTCTCAAGCACAGCTGCGCCTGCTACCACAGCACCGGCCACAACTGCAAGCCCCACCGCCTCAGGTTTGTCTCCTTTACAGTGAGTTCCATTGGCTGAGAGCAGCAGCTAGTGTCTCATGCCGTATCTGATTCATTCCTGTCAATTAAAGCCCAGCTGCATGCCGGCTGCAGGGCCTTCAACCACATCTGTGCCTGCTACCAAGGCACCCACCATAACTGCAAGCCCCACCAGCTCAGGTTCGTCTCTGTTCCAGTGATATCATTGGCTGAGAGCGGCAGCCTACAGTCTCGTAAGATGGCAATTTGCTTCAGTCTCTGAATGTCCAGCTGCGTGCCGGCTGCAGGTGCTTCAAGCACAGCTGTGCCTGCCACCACAGCAGCCCCTGCTGGGCTATTGGGCGGCTTGGGGGGTGCGCTGACCCCTGCACCAACCACAACTGCAAGCCCTACCAGCTCAGGTGGTTTGGCTTCCATCTACATCATTCGTTAGAAGCGGCAGCCATTGTCTCATATCGCATGGATTTGTCAAAGTCTCTGACTGTCCAGCTGCGTGCCGGCTGCAGGTGCTTTAAGCACAGCTGTGCCTGCCACCACAGCAGCCCCTGCTGGGCTATTGGGCGGCTTGGGGGGTGCGCTGACCCCTGCACCAACCACAACTGCAAGCCCTACCAGCTCAGGTGGTTTGGCTTCCATCTACATCATTCGTTAGAAGCGGCAGCCATTGTCTCATATCGCATGGATTTGTCAAAGTCTCTGACTGTCCAGCTGCGTGCCGGCTGCAGGTGCTTCAAGCACAGCTGCGCCTGCTACCACAGCAGCCCCTGGTGGCCTGTTGGGCGGCTTGGGGGGTGCCCTGACCCCCGCACCAACCACAACTGCAAGCCTCACCAGCTCAGGTTTGCTTATGACTTATCTACATCATTGCCTGACAGCAGCAGGCATGATCCCAATCTGCACTGATTCACTAACTTTGAAAACTTCCCAGTTGCGTGCCGGTTGCAGGTGCTTCAACCACAGCTGTGTCTGCTACCACAGCAGCCCCTGCTGGGCTGTTGGGAGGACTCACAAATGCTCTCACTCCAGCACCCACAACTACCAGCATTACTACAGGCGCCACGACAGCTGCTCCTGCCAATCTCTTGGGAGGCGTGGTGGATGCGCTGACCCCTGCACCAACCACAACTGCCAGCCCCACCAGCTCAGGTCTGGTTTCGCTTCTGTTTACATGATTGGCTGAGAGCAGCAGCCACTGTTTCACCTTTGTTGTTGTATTTCAGTCTTTAGAGCCCAGCTGCATGCTGGCTGCAGGCGCTGTGCCTGCCACTACAGCAGCCCCTGCTGGGCTGTTGGGAGGACTCACAAATGCTCTCACGCCTGCACCCACAACGACCAGCGTCACCACAGGGGCCACGACAGCTGCTCCTGCCAATCTCTTGGGAGGCGTGGTGGATGCGTTGACCCCTGCACCATCCACAACTGCCAGCCCTACCAGCTCAGGTCTGTTTGCTTCCGTTCACATGATTGGCTGAGAGCAGCCACTGTTTCACCTTTGTTGTTGTATTTCGGTCTTCAGAGCCCAGCTGCATGCTGGCTGCAGGCGCTGTGCCTGCCACTACAGCAGCCCCTGCTGGGCTGTTGGGAGGCCTCACAAATGCTCTCACGCCAGCACCCACAACTACCAGCGTCACCACAGGGGCCACGACAGCTGCTCCTGCCAATCTCTTGGGAGGCATGGTGGATGCGCTGACCCCTGCACCAACCACAACTGCCAGCCCCACCAGCTCAGGTCTGTTTTCGTTTCCGTTTACATGATTGGCTGAGAGCAGCAGCCACTGTTTCACCTTTGTTGTTGTACTTCAGTCTTTAGAGCCCAGCTGCATGCTGGCTGCAGGCGCTGTGCCTGCCACTACAGCAGCCCCTGCTGGGCTGTTGGGAGGACTCACAAATGCTCTCACGCCAGCACCCACAACGACCAGCGTCACCACAGGGGCCACCACAGCTGCTCCTGCAAATCTCTTGGGAGGCGTGGTGGATGCGTTGACCCCTGCACCATCTACAACTGCCAGGCCTACCAGCTCAGGTCTGTTTGCTTCCGTTCACATGATTGGCTGAGAGCAGCCACTGTTTCACCTTTGTTGTTGTATTTCGGTCTTCAGAGCCCAGCTGCATGCTGGCTGCAGGCGCTGTGCCTGCCACTACAGCAGCCCCTGCTGGGCTGTTGGGAGGACTCACAAATGCTCTCACGCCAGCACCCACAACGACCAGCGTCACCACAGGGGCCACCACAGCTGCTCCTGCAAATCTCTTGGGAGGCGTGGTGGATGCGTTGACTCCTGCACCATCTACAACTGCCAGGCCTACCAGCTCAGGTCTGTTTGCTTCCGTTCACATGATTGGCTGAGAGCAGCCACTGTTTCACCTTTGTTGTTGTATTTCGGTTCTCAGAGCCCAGCTGCATGCTGGCTGCAGGCGCTGTGCCTGCCACTACAGCAGCCCCTGCTGGGCTGTTGGGTGGCCTCACAAATGCTCTCACGCCAGCACCCACAACTACCAGCGTCACCACAGGGGCCACGACAGCTGCTCCTGCCAATCTCTTGGGAGGCGTGGTGGATGCGTTGACCCCTGCACCATCTACAACTGCCAGCCCTACCAGCTCAGGTCTGCTTGCTTCTGTTCACATGATTTGCTGAGAGCAGCAGCCACTGTTTCACCTTTGTTGTTGTATTTCGGTCTTCAGAGCCCAGCTGCATGCTGGCTGCAGGCACTGTGCCTGCCACTACAGCAGCCCCTGCTGGGCTGTTGGGAGGCCTCACAAATGCTCTCACGCCAGCACCCACAACTACCAGCGTCACCACAGGGGCCACGACAGCTGCTCCTGCCAATCTCTTGGGAGGCATGGTGGATGCGCTGACCCCTGCACCAACCACAACTGCCAGCCCCACCAGCTCAGGTCTGTTTGCTTGCGTTGACATGATTGGCTGAGAGCAGCAGCCACTGTTTCACCTTTGTTGTTGTATTTTGGTCTTGAGAGCCCAGCTGCATGCTGGCTGCAGGCGCTGTGCCTGCCACTACAGCAGCCCCTGCTGGGCTGTTGGGAGGACTCACAAATGCTCTCACGCCAGCACCCACAACTACCAGCGGCACCACAGGGGCCACGACAGCTGCTCCTGCCAATCTCTTGGGAGGCTTGGGGGGTGCATTGACCCCTGCACCTTCCACAACTGCCAGCCCCACCAGCTCAGGTTTGTTTGCTTCTGTTTACATGATTAGCTGAGAGCAGCAGCCACTGTTTCACCTTTGTTGTTGTATTTTGGTCTTCAGAGCCCAGCTGCATGCTGGCTGCAGGCGCTGTGCCTGCCAGCACAGCAGCCCCTGCTGGGCTGTTGGGAGGACTCACAAATGCTCTCACGCTAGTACCCACAACTACCAGTGTCACCACAGGGGCCACGACAGCTGCTCCTGCCAATCTCTTGGGAGGCGTGGTGGATGCGTTGACCCCTGCACCAACCACAACTGCCAGCCCCACCAGCTCAGGTTTGGGTTTCTCCACTTGCATGGCTGAGAGCAGCAGCCACTGTCTTGTGTCATGTGTGTTCAATTCAGTTGCAGCTGCATGCCACTTGTCAAGTGCTTCCAAGCACAGATGTGTTTGTCACAGCACCTATCCTGGTGCTCTCGTGCCAGCATCCACAAGTACCAGCGTTACTGCTGGAGCCACGACAGCTGCTCCTGCCTTTCTTTTCTGGGAGGCCTGCTTGGAGCTGTGAGCCCTGCACCGACTGCAGAAGGGGCCACACCAGCGCCAGGGCTGTTCGGGGGCCTGGTGGGTGCGCTGACCCCCGTGCCAACCGCAGAGGGGGCCACACCAGCCCCTGGACTCCTGGGAGGCCTGGCGGGTGCTCTCACCCCAGCACCAACCACAGAAGGGGCCACACCAACTCCACAGCTGGCGGGGACTCTCACACCAGAGCCCACAACATCGGCGGCCACACTAGTGCCGGCGTCGTCATTGGGCCTGCTCGGGACTCTCATACCAGAGCCCACAGCAGCGGCGACCACAGCAGCCCCTGAACTCTTGAGCGGCCTGGTGGGTGCTCTGACCCCAGAGCCCACAGCAGAGGGGGCCACACCAGCCCCTGGACTCTTGGGCGGCCTGGTGGTTGCCCTGACCCCAGCACCAACTGTAGAAGGGCCCACACCAGCGCCAGGGCTGCCCGTAGCGTTCCCGCTGGCTGAGAGTGCCACGACAGCCCCACCTGGTGGACTGCTTGGTGAGGAGACTGCCTTCAGCTCAGACTTCATGTTGCTCTGTGCCGTCAGGCTGTGTTGCCAATCAGGTGTCAACAACAGAGGCTCAAGACTTTGCTACAGGTGCTCTGATCCCTGCCCTGACACCAGTACCACCAGCCTCAGTGGCCGCCACACCAGCACCGGAAGCCACCACAGCCTTGGACATTTTAGGTGAGCATAGCCTACCTTTTAGGCCGCCCGTCTGTTGTGTCTCATCAAGAGGACGCATAGGCCTGCACTGCTCTCGTCTCGGTGGCTGCCCAGGGCTCTGCATTCAACAGGGGTGTCAAATGCAGGCGGCTTGGTCCCAGCTCTGACGCCAGTGGCCCCATCATCTGAAGGTGCTGTGCCTCCGCCTGGCACAGCTGAGCCACCACCAGCCACCCCAGCAGCGCCTGAGGGGCCTCCTGGTAGGCACAGGCAGCTCTCAAGCACTGTTGACAAGGTGCTGCTGAGCTGTCATCTGCACTCACTCTCAACTGTCTCATGTAGGCTTAACATTGCCACCTGTAAGCCTTGTGGGTGAGTGGCAATGTACCCTTTGTATGCATGCACGCCTCTCTGTGGAGCAGCTGCTGCCCGGGCGGAGTGTGCTGGCTGGCACCTCAGCTTCCTGCAGCTGGGATGTCTGCCATTCCACAGCTGCTCCTCCTTGCGGCTGTAGGCGGCGTCATTCCAGTCTTTGTGCCTCCAGCCACACCTCCATCAACCCTGCCTAGCACCAATCTGCCAGAGACAACGTTGCCTCCTGCAACCTTGCCGGAGGCGGCAACCCCAATTGCCAACGCAATCCCTCCTGTGCTGTCGCTGTTGAACATCACAGCACCCACCACAGCCTCCCCCACCCTGGAGCCAGCTGTCACGCCGCCCATCAGCCTGGCAGAGACAACAGGCCCCCCATCAACATCGCCTGGCCCCACCACAATCTTCGACAGCATTGGGCTCATCACCTCGATGGCGCCGTCTCCCCCTCCGCAGACACAGGCAAGTGTGCAGATTTGCGCTCGATAGCGCAGCTTCGTTTGGCAGGCCTGGCTGACAGCATCCATGCACCAGACCTGTCACCGGGCGCTCTGTGCTGTGTGGTGCAGGCAGCCGTGCCTGGCACAACTGCCCCACAGCTGCCGCCCATCACACTGCCGCCAGTTCTGTCAGCACTTCTCCCAGAGCCCAGCGCACCTGCGCCCGCAGTGCTCACAGAGGTGCCCCCTCCGGCGCCCTCTGAGATCACACCAGTTCTGCCACCTGTGTTCATGAGCAACGGACCCATCACAGTGCCGCCAGTCCTGTCGGCACTTCTACCACAGTCCACTGCTGCTGCACCTGCGGTGCTCTCAGAGGCGCCTCCTCTGCCGCTCTCTGAGATCACACCAGTCCCGCTGCCACCTGTGTTTACGAGCGACGGCCCAATCACATTGGCGCCGGTCCTGTCGGCACTTCTCCCACAGCCCGGCGCCCCTGCGCCTGCGGTGCTCTTGGAGGTGCCTCCTCTGGTGCCGTCTGAGGTCTTACCAATATCGCTGCCACCTGTGGTCACAAGCAGCGGGCCGCCTGCCTCGCTGCCGGCGGTCACCCTGCCTCTGACGCTCCCTCCGGGGACTCTGCTGCCGGCTGTCACGCTGCCTTTCACGCTGCCTCCTAGTCTCAGCCTGCCTGTCCTGACACAGCCTGCCTTGACGCTTCCCACGCTCACTCTGCCGCCAGTGACGACATCGCACGTCACGCGGCAAGGGCAAGTGAACACTACACTGGCCCCAGCCACCCAGGCTCCAGCAGCACAACAGGCGGCTTCCACGTTGTGCAGCAACACAGCAGGTACGCGTGCACTTCTCATGCACAAGTCGCTAGTTCTCACTCTTACTTTGGTGGTCTTGCCGTGCAAAGCACTGAGACACACGCACTTTGTGGGTGCTGCAGAAACCTACTGCCGCTATGGGGTCTGCTTCTGCTCCGTGGTCACCACAGACAGCGCTGAGCCACCTACTATCCAGCTGAGGCACACAGGCTATCTGGCTTCGAACATTTCTGTGGTGCAAGGGTACCCCTATGCAGCGTGTGGCTCAAGAACCCTGCCAACACGTGCTGCGCCCTGCGAGCTTGGGGCAAATGCCACGAGTGCAGCAGGGCTCAACTTGACACAGTATGTCGTCGCCTGCAAGCCAGCGAACTGCTCGACCGCAGGCTGCAATGGTGAGTCACATAGCTCTGGACTGCACCGCTGCAAAAGTAACATGCCAATGCAAACGTCACTTGCAAGGGCTTGGCCACCAAGTCAGCATGCCACAATGCTGCAGGCCAAGCCTTCTACCAAAAGGGCTTGTCGAACTGCAAGCTCAACACCAGCCAGCCCGCAGGCACTGTGCTCAACATCACATTCTTTGTCATGGAGCCCGGCCGCCCAGACCTGAATGCCAGTGTGACTCGTTACATCCTTCTCACCTGTCCATCAGGCAGGCTCATCACCCCATGCAGCAGTCAAGACATGCTTCACGCCAAGAGCATCTTTTGCAGAGCTCCACTCAGATGCAGAACCGGGTGCTGAGCCCTGATATGTGCTGCAGGGCAGTACAATTGCAATGGCACCTGCCAGAAAGCTGCATGCTTCACCGTGAACCAGGTGTCCTCCAAGTCACGACCTGTCATCACTCCCACCGCATTGTTCACCAGCGCCCTCCATGAGGGTGGGATGGTACTGACGTATGGCAGCCGAGTGCAAGTCCAGCTGGCCCCTTGCTCCACCGGTGAGCTGGGTGAAGTCCAGGCAAAGTGTCTAATTATGAGTGCATGTCTGGCAGCAAGACCCACATGCTGCCCTGCCCCTGCCTGCCGTCCCAGCTTCAGCAGCCCTGCCAGCAGCACTGCTGAGACAGATGGCGCCTCCCCCTCAGCCTGCCTCTACACCTGTGCAGGCTCTGAGACCAACTGCTCCGTCACATCTGCAACTGGCTTGGTTGACGACTCACCTCTCACCAAGGCTGTGCTGACAGTCGCCTGTGCCAACAACCTGACCACCTGCCTGCCATGCACAATACCCCGCCTGCAGCAGGGCCAGTGCCTGCCTGGAAGGTAGGTGAGCCTGCCTGTCATTTCTTGTAAGGTGATGCCAGCTAGCAGTCCAGTGTGACTCCTCTGTGCCTGGGACCCCACCCCAGCCCCTTTTGGGCTTGCCTGCCTGGAAGATAGGTCAGCCTGCCTTCATCCCATGCGCTCTCATGTAGGCAGCAGATCTTGACACAAACTCAGGGCTCTGCAAGTTTAGAAATGTGTCTGCAGGTACAACATCAGGTATTCTGTTACAGACGCCAACAAGTTGGTGGCCACCCCTGTGGATGTGCCCATCACGGTGTATGAGAAAGGAATAGTTGAGGGGCAGGTGGGCGCTGCCTGTGCTGCAGCCTGACTTCTGCTGCATGATTGAAGGACTTTGAGGTGGCCAGCCCTCCAAAATGGATATGCCATGGAAGCAACAATGCGTGCGTAAGCTGTCTTGCCATGCCTTCTGTATGGACACTTTACGTCACAGCACGTGCTGACTGTGTGATGCCATCTGCATTCAGGTGCTGCTGGTGGGGGCAAGGAACGGAACAGAGACCGCATCAGACTATGCCATGCGGCTGGCAGTTAAGGGCAGCAGCCTCAACACCGGGGTCCTCAATGCCACCACTTTGGCGCTCAGCGCTTACGTGGCGGACGTTCTTTCCAGCAGCGGCCAGGTTGCAGAGCTGCTGAATGATGACTTCCCCTTTCCCACTCTGAATGCCAGCCAGGTGAAGCCTGTTTCACGCTCAACCTGCAGTGCTCCTTTGGCAGGTGGCACCTGACACCCTGCAATGGATTTGTGCAGGTCGACATCACGAACCTGAGCATCCCAGCCACCTTCACCTCAGACAACAGCAGCAATGGCAATGCAGTGTATGCAGCCAATGCGCTGTTCAGAGTCATCCTATACTCAGACTCCTACGCTGCCAGCCTGACCCAGACCACTGCAAGGCGGCGCTTGATGGCTGATGCTCGCCCCAGCGCGCTCAGAGCACTTGCGCCCATAAGGCGCCCAGAGCCTGCCAGTCTTGCAACTGCCATGACGGCAGTTGCTGGATGGCCTGCACAGCATGTCAGGCTGGATGCTGCCATAGTGGGGCCTGCACGGCAGCTCAGCCACCTGCGCTGGCAGCGCCGCAGCTTGCTTGCAGCCGCCTCCGCCTTCCAGGACATCCTGCAGACTAAGCTGCAGCTGGTGGCAGAGGCCTTCCCTGTCATTGTGCAGTGCAACAGGTCGGCCATGATGGACAACTTCTTTGCCACTGGAGATCTGCCACAGGGCCTGTCCAGCAATTGCAGCACACCCATCACGGAGGCTGCTACAGCCTCCTCCTACACCCTGGACAACTACCTTCAGGCGGTGAGCTCACGAGGCTCACTCACAGCCGAAGAAGGCCCCTTTCTGGCACAGCTGCTCCCCATCTCGAGCAGGGCCCGGCCTTGCTCTCCACCTGCTGTGCGCTGGCCTGTGCACCACTGCTCTGCAGCAACGCTCAGCTGCACTGCTCCGCTCTGCACCTGCCTCTTGCATGCTTGACATCCTCCCGCTGCTGTCTTACAACGTTTGCCTTGCCAGGCGACCTCTTCCTCTGGGCAGCCCCTCCTCCAGACGCTCAAGATGGGGGCAGTGCCCACCATCACCCAAATCACTCCAGCTCTGGACTTCACAGCTGCAATGGAAGCTTCCCTGGAGGCTGAGCTGCAGTCATTGACGGACACGCTGGAGGCCAGCACCCTCACCCTGAGCCTGATGGCTTGTGGCAACATCTCCGCTCAGCAGGAGCTGTCGCGCAAGAGTGCTCTGCAGACCCTGCTGGCCACCTTTGATGGCTACGTCAATGAAACCCTGGCCCCTGAGTTCTCAGAGGTGCTGTCCATTGAGCCAGACATACCCTATCCTGCTTTAGAGAAGGAGCAGATCGCAGCACTCCGGCAGACGCAGCAGACTATGCTGCGACACCAACAGGCAGGTGCTTGTTTGTTGCCGGAGAGCTCTGCACTGCGCAACATGCTCTAACAGTGCTTCACAATGTAGCCACCCTGACACGCAGGCCGCCCAGATCATGCTGTACGAGGTCATGACTGCCATCGAGCAGAAAATTGTGCAGCTGCGTATGCAGCAGCTCCAGGCCTGCAATGGGACTCTCTGCAGCAGATCCGGAACAGCCGCCTTCACATTCACGGTGAGGCTCCAGCATGGCCTGCATGCCCAGGCTGTAGCAACACCAGGCGATATCATAGTGGTCCATCACTTGCTGCAGGTGGGGAATGGCACCACTGTCATTCAGCAAAGCTGTCAGGCCAACACCAAGCTTGCCAAGCAAAGGCTTGGGCTTTGGTATGGTTATGACGTCCAAGACACGCAATATGGCTGTGACCCAACCTTTGAGAATGAGACTGCCCCACTCAGATATGTGGGGCTGCAACACACCAACAAGGTGGTTGGGGGGCTCTTCGTCTCACAGGCAAGCGCAACTACTGCTGTCAGCATGAGTTGAGTGGCAAGCATGGCGGCCCCTGCAGCTTAAGCTGTGCTGCTGCAGATCCGCCAGGACCACAGGTGCAGCAGTATCGATCTGAAGCTGAGCGGGCCTTGTCAGCAGGACGACTACAATGCCCAGACGTCAAATGGTGGGCACTTGCATAGCTCTGGACTTTGCACATGCAGATCTGCCGCTCAGTACAACTCAGCTGCCTGCAGGAGGCCGCGAGTCGCTTGCTGATGGTCCCTTTGGTTATGATGCTGTTTACAAGCCCTTTTCAAGGCTCTGGCGCAGGGACATGGTCGCGACTCAGTACGAGTACTACAACACCTCAGAGGTCATTAGACATGCACGCCACACACCTCGACGTCTTGCTCTGTCCATAGAAGGGCTAGAATCTGCGAGCTGGGTGATTTTCATGTCTTTGACTGTCCTGCCTGCCACCCATGTGCTCCATCTTTGCTTGCAGAGGCCTGTCGCTATCAGGCACGTGTGCAGCAGGCAGGGAGGCAGATCAGACTGCTTCGCTGACTCTGTTCGACTGGTCTGTGCTTGCATGCTGTCAAGCTGACATGTGCAGTGCCTGGAGGGCACTGGAGGCAGGCACGCCTGACATTCAAGGGTGACCTGTGAGGGTTATGTGCAGGGCTCGTCAGAGGTGGACGCAGCAGGGGACCCGTATGGCTTCCCAGCACCAACACCAACTCTGCATGTCCCCGCCACTTCCGTGCTCTTCAGCACCCAGATGACCCAGAACAGGTCTCGCGAGCAGCTGCAGGAGCTTGTGGTGAGCTGCTCCTTGTGACAGGTGCCTGGCCCCTGAGGTCACATCAGATGCAGCTGTTTGTTTGGTATGCTTTATTGCTTGAAGCTTGTGTTGCCTTAGATGCGAAGCAAGTCAGCGTAGCTCAAAGGGCCCAGCACCTTTGCACTGCACAGTCTGTGCCCTTCCACCCATGCCCAATGCTGTGCCTCTAGCCTGGCCGCTGCAGGGCAGCCCTTCTCAGGCGGAATGCATGCGCACCGTCCTGTGACATGACTTCTTGCCTGCCTGCAGGATGGGAGATTCTTGAGCAACAGCACCAGCCTGCTACTCCTGCGCCTGGCCACCTACAACGCCAAGCATGGTGTCTTTGGCATCGTGCGCATCACCATCGCCTGGACGGGCCCTGGCGACATCACCAGCACCATGAGGGTGCACTCCCTGGCAGTCTCGCCCTACCTGACTGCACACAGCAGGCGAGCGGACTGCCTGCCAGCGCACAGACGTCTTGGTGCCTCCCCTGCTTGCTTGCTGCTCTCTGCTGCCCATTTGCAGCTGAAAGCTGCACAACATAGCCAATGCCCTGCCACAGTGGCGTGGAGAGAAGGCCAGGCCGTTTCAGCATGTCTCCAACAGCATATTCAATCCACTGTCCAGTACTCTTGACTGGAGCTGGCCTTGAAGCTGGAGGCCTCACAGGGAACTGCCTCCTCCACCTGCTGGTGGGGCCTGACATGATACCTGTGCGCTGCAGGCTTCGACAGGCTGTGCTGGACCTGGCAATGGCCTGCCTGCATGTCGCCTTCCTGTTGTGGCTGCTGTGGCACCTGGCACTGGTGGTGAAGAGTTGGGGGGAGGCCAACAGTTGGAAGGAAGTGAGCAAGCCTGCCGCAGGAGTGCTAGTGGATGCCACCATCTGTGTATTGCAGGCACTTGGTGAGTGCAGGCACAAGTGCTTGCTGTCATCTGCTTTGCATGCGCTGATGTTGGTTAGGTGTTGAGCTTCTGTGCTCTGAATCAAGTCCTGCACTCTGCTTTGTCTTGCAGAATGTGCATTGCTTCAAGAGAGCTTCCTGCAAACGGACGCAGTGTAGGTGGTAGTCGAGAGAAAGCAATCACAGAAAAGCTGCGCCTCAAGACTGACAGGGGCTGCCTGCAAGTTGCTGCAGTGTGGCAGGCATGATTTGAGCAGCCGCGCCTCCATTTAAACTGTGCACTGGCTTTGTAAAGGTTCCTGTGTGCCGCTGCAGTGCTGCTGCTGTACTTTGGCCAGCTCGCCTGGCAGGTGCAGGTCCTACACCCCCAGGGGTACTACCGAGTGTTGGACAGCAACAACGGCAGCCCAGCCAGATTGCAGCTGATGCAGCGTGCCAGCGCAGAGGACGAAGGCACTGTGATAGTGGGAGGGCCAGGGCAGCCTTTCAGATGGATCCTTCCAGTGGACATCACAGGTAGTACCACCTCCCTCACCTTCACCAGAGCTGCTTGTTCCCTGCTATCAAAGGCATCTTGCGCATTGGGGAGACCTGAGATGCTGCTTTGCATGAAAATGCTTGTGCGCTGCCATCCGGAACAGCACAAGTGCTGACACATGTCCCACCTATGTGAAGCAGTCTGTGATGTGCTGCTTCCACCAACAGCAGGACAAGCTCTGATTGGCCGAAGGCATCAGAGGGCCATGTCACTGATGTCTCTCTGTCTTTTTTGCAGTTGGGCCTCAGGATGTCCTTATTTGGTGCAGGCATGACGGCATTCTTGGGCTTCTTCCAGCAGATGGCACACTTCAGATCGCTCAGCATCTGCAGTGGTGTCCTGCAAGGCCTGACTGCAGGTCTTCTGGTCTGCAGACTCGCCCACGTATGGTGAGCTATACTTAGCAGTGTGTCCCCCATGAACGCGGCGTTCTTGCCCTGAATATCAGCAGCCGTACACCATGCAGCCTCAACCCTCACAGCAGCATGTGCCTTCTCGGCACAGTGCAGCCTCAATCCCCGCGGCAGCATGTGCCTTCCCAGCACAGTCCAGGCTGCACAGCTGCCATCTGCCATGTCCAGCCTGCCTTCTGTTGCATTAAGCAGCAGCCTTGCTGCCCTGCAGGCAAGTGCTGCCCCACCTCGCGGCGGTCTGGCGCACTCTTTGCCACAACAGGAGCGCACTGGTCCACCTGCTGCTCTGCCTATCAACAGTCACGCTGCTGCTTGGCGCCTTCTGCGTCGTCACCACAGGCAACAGCATCCAGGTGCTCAGCACTTATGCAGGTGGGGCTAGGTGCCACAGTGATGGGGCTTCACTTGCTGTCCTCGTGTTGGAACTGTCACTGGCAGAACACACCGAGATCAAGGGCTGGCGCCGCTGCTCAGCATCTGTGCCAGCCAGCAGGGCTTCTGGCAACTGTGCCACTGGGCTGCGCTGCCAGCAGCCTGCTGGGTTTTCTGCGCCTGACGGTTGCTGACTGCTGTGTCATGCTGCTGCTGCAGGGGCTCTGCAAGCCCAGGTTCTTGCCTGGGTGGCCGCCAACAACCACCACAGCGTGACAGTGCTGCAGCGTCAGCTGTTTTTGGAAATTGTGGACTACGCCCGCCGTTCAGCCCAGGTGAGACTGCCTGGGTCCTCGGTCCAGACTGCTGTGACCGCTGGTTTGGCTCCAAGCCTTTGTACAACAGCCCCATAGCCGCAAGAGCTCCTCTGCCACATAGCTGCCAAAACTTTGCCTGACTGTCTGTCTGTCACAACTGGTGCACCTGCTGGGTCTTGCCAACCATTTGGTGGTTGCCAGAGCTACTTTGCTGGGCAACTTTTGTAGTGAGTATGCTACAGATTGCCAGAGCTGCTGTGACGGGCAGGCCTCTGCTGTTGCAGGCGGCACTGATTTTGGTGGTTTTGATAGCTCTGCGCTACCTGGTCAAGGGAGCAGTGCTGGGCATCCTGTGGTCGGCCTTCCACCCAGAGCTGCAGGCAGCGCGTCGTGCAGGCTGCAGTGAGCAGCTGATGCTGCTGACCTTGGTGTACATCTGGCGCCAGTGGGCTCAGCCTCGGGTCTCAGAGGAAGCAGCTGGAGTGTGCAGGCAAGTGCAGAGCCCCTGCTGAGCAACTTGCTCAAGCTAAAGAGAGGGCACCTGGTGCTGGCCGTGCGTCTGTGCATGATCAGCAGAGGGATTGCCAGTTGCGAGCATGCCGTCGAGTGTGCATGTGCCGTCTGTGGCGGCCATCATGCTTTGCTTCGCCTGCCAGCACAGCCCCACATGGACCGTCTGTGGCGTCCATTCTGGTGCCTGCCTGCCAGCAAGGGCTCTGCATCGTTCTGCAGCCCAACAGCACGTTCTGGTTCTGCAGGGCAGCAGTGGCGCCCCAGGCGAGGGTTCCCACCACCCACCTGGCGCACATCCCTCCCACCCTGTGGCAGCGAGCAGTCTACCAGGGAGTGAAGAGCAGGTCACTCGTGATCCACACATGCTTCATGCACAATGTCCTTGCTGGCACCTCATTGCCCATGCTAGCAGCAGGCTTTGGGTCCTGTCACTTTGCATCTAACCCGCCTGCAGCACACACTGATTTGCTGATCTCCCCATGGCGTCATGTGCAGGCACAGACACCATCATGCCCACCTGAACCCATGGCTGAGGCAGCTCAGGGCCAGCTGGGTTGCACAGCATCAGCCTGGGTCTCAGACAGCTGCACAGTGGCCACCGGCAGATGTTGGCGACGCCATGGTGCTGCTGGAGGGGCATGCAGCCAGGCTGCTGCAGCTCCAGAAGCTTGCTGCTGCCAAGGGGAAGCCTCAGCCGCAGCAGAATGGAGAGCTGCAGCAGTCTGGGCACCCCCAGCAGAATGGCCAGCCGCATGGGAGTGCCCACTTGCTGCAGGAGGGGCACAGCAGGTCAGCTTCGTGGCTTGTACCGTCCCATTGCTGCTGCTTGCGAGAGCATCGCTGCCCGCAGGGGTGCCTTTTCTGGCACAGGGAGCTTCGTCTGAGCTGTTTCATGTTTGACTGCATCGCTGAACATGACGCCTGTTGAAACGCAGGCATGCAGCATCTGGCTCGCCAGACCCTCTCACACCACTGCAGAACGGCCATCATGCGGAACAGAACATCACCAGCACCCCTGCCGATCAAGACAGGGTGGTGCAGCTGCTGCAAGACGTGCATGGCAAGGTGTGGCTCTAGCCGTATGCTCTCACACAATGCAGAGTTCATGTTGCATATGGCATGTGCTCAGCAGCTGCAGCAACAGCACCAGATGGTACTGCGTTCTCCTAGAGGTACAAACAGGCGTTAGCCCTTGGCTTGGTCGAAACACATTTCATGCACAGGCCCTCAGTTGAACTCATTGCCTGTTAGCTCTGGGGGGATTTCTCACACTGCTGTGCTTGTTGTCAGCTTGGTCATGCATCACACTGCCGTGCTTGTTGCTGCTAGGAGGTGCACTTCGCCCACTGGCTGAGCTGGCATGCATGTCAATAACTGGCCCTGACAGACATGCGCACCTCTGCCTGCAGGGGCTTGCCTGTTCAGTGCATTGCTTGCTGGCTGCAAGGTGGTTGCAGTCTACTGCAAAAGTTGCTGGCATGGTGTTCAGCACTGCACTGCTTGCAGGCTGCAATACATGCACTCAAAGGAAATGCATGCCAAAGGCATGGACTTGCATGCCAGTGCACTGCTTCCTGGCTGCAGGGGGACGCCTTCCACTGCAGCGCTGGGTGGGACGATGTGGCAGCCCGGTGGAGGAGGCACACCCTGCACACAATGGTCTGCTGCGGGCACCAGGCAGCCCTCGCCACCCTGCAGGGGGTCGTGCAGCAGCACAGCCTGAAGCTGCAACGCAGTGGGGAGCGCACGCTCGGCCTGCTGACAGAGACTGAGGCTGCATGGTGAGGAGGCAGCCCAGATCCCGCGCAGAATGATTTGCCTTGGCTCAAGCAGCCTCTCGCTCCCAGGCATGGAACACAGCGACTGCGTTTCACAGCACAGAAAGCAGTGCACTGCTGGCTGTCGTGCTGAAGGTCTTGAGCTGAGTAGAGCTGCTTGCAAAGACAAACGCAAAAGGCCCATGCAGCGCTGGCTTGTTCTTTGCCTGTCCAGTCTGCCTGAGCAGGCAATGGCAGAACCGCAATGCTTTCCACTCTGCAGGGTGGCCGCAGGACAGCGGCTAACTGGAGAATGTTCCCGACGTGCATCGCTCAGCAGCACTGGGCGCAGCTGGCGGCAGACAGCCTCCTTCCAGCTGCGGCGTACGGCCTCCATTGCACTGCAGACAACCCTGCAGCGCAGCGGAGGTGCACAGAGGTATGGCTCTGATGTGCCCACAGCTGCTGCCTGAGGAAACATGCCGCGTCCGTGTACAGCCAGCAAGTGCTGCTGCGCTCTTCCATGTGGATGTCCATGGGTAGCCTGCAGCTGCTTCAGCAGAGCAGTTCCCCCAGGTGCCCAGAACGTCTGTCACCACTCAGCTTCTGTTCTGACTTTTTGCACGACCTGCCGGCGCCAGTCAAGATGGCAACCCTAAGGCAGCGGCCCAGGGACTGCGCCGCAGCCACACTGATGTCCTGCCTGATTCTGGTCTCTGTCTGCTAGCTGTGGTGCCCCGTTTGAGCCTGCAGCCTTGACTGGTGCAGCCCTGGGGCAGTGGTGCGGGCACTTGACCGCAGCCGCCAGCTCATCTCCCCCGGCTCATCCCCCCCCTCCCAGTCCGACGATGACCAGGAACACCTGCAACCCAGCCCCTTCACTGACCCCAGCAGGGCGGCCCGGGACACGACAGGCGCCGGCCACAGCAGGCGGGGTATGCGGCGAGCCCGCTCCCGTGGCCCAGGGCTGCAGCGGGCAGACAGCGCGGCGGTGGCCGCCCTGCAAGCCGCGCTGCCGCTGGCCGGCAGTGACGCGGGCTCCGAGGGGAGCTCCAGCTGGGGCAGCGGGGTCAGCGAGGCCCTGCAGCGATACGACAGCGGGACGCCTGCCAGCCACGGCATGACCCGGGGTCGCAGCGGCGTGGCAGGTGCCCTCCTGCGGCAGCCCAGCCGGGCCGACTCTGCGCAGTGGTCAGCTGTCAACGATGCGCTGGACCATGGGCTGCAGCTGGAGGGGCAGCTGGAGGGACAGGGCACTGGCCCCAGGTGGGTGCTAGGTGGCTGCAGTGGGCTGCTGCACAGCCATGCTAGCATGTTGCTGAAGCAAGGGCTGCAGCAGATGGCATAGGAAACATGCGATTGGTGGGCATCAGGTGCTGGCAGGTGGCTGCTCCCACACAACCTGCACGCCCAGGTGAGCATTCCCTTCTGATTTGGCTGGAGCTAGAGGGGCAGGGCTTTGGCAACAGTAAGGCATTGTACTTTTGTGCCCACAACTCCAGTGTCGGCAAGTGATTGCATCTTTGGTTCTACATACTGCAGCTGCTGTCAGGGGGTGGTCTTCTCTGGGGTCTGCAGCTACATGTTTGCAAAGCAGGCTGCATGCTGCCCTGAAAAATATTATCTTGAGCCCCTGCTTCTGAAGTTTCAAGTGTGATAGCAGTCGGCTGCATGAGCCAGTACCTTGCTGATTGGGCACCATTCAGCTGGATGCTCGACTTCTACTGGGCTGCACACCTGCAGGGTGCAATGCACCATGGGCCAGCCTGGCGTCTGTCAAGCTGCCAAATGTCAGCCTTGCCAGGTTCACCTGCACCGTCCCCCCGCAGGTGGCTGCAGCGGACGACCTCACGCGCTCGCCCCCGCAGCGCGCCCCCAAGCAGCCTCTCCCGCCGCGGCAGCGTCGCACCCGCCGGCATGGCTTCCCAGGCGCAGCACGACGCGCTGCTGGAGGATGTCATCAGGACGGCTACCGGGCGCCAGCGGCTGGCTCCGCAGCAGGAGCAGCAGGAGCTGGCGGGAATTGATGTCAGGCGCACCAGGCGGAGGTGAGGATGACAAATCTGTGCTCTCTAGCCTTGAAGGTAGCTTGGCGTCAGGTGCAGCAGAGGCAGGCTGGCTGTTGTGTCACTGTCCCCTGCTTTGAGGCACCCCTCATGGGTGCAAGAAGAGGAGCAGCTGTGGCTGCCAGGCATGCTTGTCAGCTACCTGGTTGGTACCCCTTGCGGTGTGGCAGCCCTCCTTCATGACTCCCCAGTGGGAGCGGCAGCAGCTGCCAGACACTGGTGTCGGCCGCACGAACTGCAGGTGGGCACCTGGCAACATCTCAGTGCCATTGTGCGTTCTGGCCATGACGTGCACTCATGTCAGGGGCACCACTCGTCCCCCACTTGAGCTGCTCACCACTTTGCTGCTCTCTGGACTGCTGAACCTGACACAAGCAGCACTTCAGGCAGGCACACTGGCGCCCTGGCTCAGCTGCTTTGCCTTCCCTTCTGCCTGCTCCATTCAGAACCGATCCCTGCTGGTTGTGAGCAGCGGACGGCCCAAGCCCTCACAGGTGCAACCCCCTCATCGTGATACAATGCCTCACACTGCTGCAGGCCCAGTGAACCCTGCCGAGGGCACCCTCACTGGCCTGCAGGGCTTGAGCAGTGCACCACCACCACGCCTCCGTGACACCTTGGCTCATGCTGTTGCAGGTCCACACCCATCCAGGCCACGCCAGCTCCAGTGCCAGGGCTGCCACTCATCAGTCCGTATGCTGTTGCAGGTCCACACCCATCCGGGCCACGCCTGCCCCAGTGCCAGGACCGCCGCCCCTCAGCCCCACACTGGGTACACGCGCCTCCCTGACAAGCGCGGTGCAGGCTTACATTGCGGCCGCCACCCAGCAGTACACAGGCACCTCGCGCCTGTCGGACGAGAATCAGGTCCAGTTACAGGCCGCAGGCATCAACAGGTTAGACTCAAGACTTGGAGTGAGGCACCTGTGCGAGGCATGGTCGTGCCAGGGCTGACAGTGCCCTCCTGGTACCACCACGTTTGTGCCGTCCTACTCTCAGGTTTGCTGAACGGGCTTCTCTGAATGGTCTTGGTGCAATCACTGAAGGGATCTGGAGCAGCTTCCCTGCCACTGCAGGAGGTGTCAACGCTTTGTGGCGTTCAGTAGGCTGGTGTGGCAGCATGCAGAGCTGGCCTCATGTTAAGCAGGAATGAGTGGCTGCACTCCTCATCTGCAGGGTGTGTGAAGCCATTGAGGCATGAACAGGCTGGCACGGCAACACACGCAAACGAAGCCGGTCCGCACATCATGTGTGCCCAAGCAGCTGCATGCCTGCCTGCAGGGTGTCTGACGCTATCGAAGCTTACAACAGGCTTGCACGTCAGCGCATGGAGCAGGGTGGCACCCTCAGGGAGCGCTTGAATGCAGCGCTGGGGACGCCGGGGGGCAGGGGCATCAACTCCCACCCCCCGGCCCGCACCATCAGCAACTGGGCAGACTTCCTGAGAGACGTGCAGGATGCCCCAGCGGCAGATGATGAGGGGACAGCCACAGCGCTGGCCACCAGCCGGTATGCCCCCAGCCGGCTGCGCTCGGTGGCCGTGCCAGAGCTGACGGGTGAGCACCTTTGATAGGGGATGCCTGGAGTCACACGCTGGTAGGCACATCTCAAAGCAAGCCTCAGTATGCGAGCATCGGCGCATGGACCATCATGCCCTCCCCATGCCAGCTGATGAGCAGGCTGGGCAGGCTGCCCCAGCTGCTGCATCGCTGTGGATGCCAGCTAGTATGCCCCCAGCCAGCTGCAGTTCGGCTGAAAGTAGGGAGGGGAAAAGGGGTTGATCAGCCTTTGCCACACATTCATTGCACCGGCCTGAAACCACTGTGCTCTCAGCTGCATGCGCTGGGCAGGTATTCCAAGGCTACCAGTTGAGCAGAAGGTGGCTCGATCAGTGACTGCCTGTACAGGCACATGCTGCCCAGCTGCTGCACCCATGTGGACTCAGCATTTGGGCCCTGCACGCAGAGCATCCCTTCACCACACAGCTGCTGTACACTGCATGTCCCTGCCCTGCAGAAGCCGTATGGGCAGCCAATGCTGAGCAGGGTTTGGGGCCAGGCCCGGACGCAGGAGGGCTGCCCAGCACTGCTGCAGCTGCTGCAGGGGGCCTTTCGCCGGATGACAGCGTCAGCAAGGGCGTCTTCTCCTTCCTGTACCGCGCCAGCAGCACAGCCCTGCAGGCACTGAATGCTGGCATGGAGGCCACGCAGCTGCGACAGCCGGCAGAGGGGCCTCAGCTGGACGGGCAGCTGGCCGGCGGCAGCCAGCACCCTAGCCCAGCCGCTGTGCACCCTGAGGGGGTTGTCACCCGCGTTTCAGAGGCGAAGCCCAGGCTGCAGAGGGTCACCAGAAGGTGGGCCATGCTGCCATTAGTCAAGCCAGTGCTGCTGACATCCAGACCTGTGCATGCCTTCAATTGAAAACCTGCAGAACCAGGCCTGTGCTGCATGCCCCAGCCATGTGCACAGCGCAGTCCCTGTCCCCGCAGGCAGCATCTGAGCGTTGGACATCTGGTACATGCCTGACTCCCATGCAGTTGCTGCACCACATGCCTTGAATCTGCTGGGGAGTTGCTGAGTACCACATAGCCAGACTGCCTGCCACCAGACTGGGAGCCCTCAACATTAGTGCACCGCGCATGCCTTCCCATGTGCAGGGACTGGATGAGGATTCTGAAGCAGCGGCGCCAGCATGGCGGGGCTGCACCTGTCAGGGCAGCTGTCCTGCGCTGTACTTACGACCACTTCCTGCATGAGGCACATGACATCATCCAGGCCTCTTCTCAAAAGCTGCAAGTGCAGTGCAAGCTGCACAGCAAGCTCAATAAAGCAGTGCTGCTCATGCAGCATGAGGCAGCCGCCCTGATACAGCAGGTGGAAGAGGACTTGCATAGAGAAGAACCCCCAGAGAGGACTTGCATACAGGGTGATGTGTCACAGCCCTACTGATTCTTGGTTACAGTGGTGTTTTTTGGCCATTGCATAATTTACACCAGTCATGTGCAGCACGCTCTGTTTGTGTGCCAACACCCTGCTGCAAGCACTGCAATTCAGATATTGGTTGTAGCATCTGCATATACTCATCGAGCACTGAAGCACTGCTTCCGAGATATATCTACATGTCGTCGCCAGTGTAGCCCTTTGACATGAAGGGAAGCAAAGCAACAGCTTAACAAGCACATTGACGGTGCAGCAGCCAGACACTGAGGTGCTTGGCGCTGTTGCGGCCCCAGGCAGGTGCAGGCATCGGCCTGACGGGCAGTGAGAGGTGCGGCTCCCCAACCAGCCAGCCATGCTGCATCTGCTGTCAAGACTGACGAGGTGTCAAGCACGCTGAAGATCAAGGTTCAGCTTCGGCTTCCTGCGGAGCTTCCAGTCGTCCACCTGCCCAGATGCATCTCCATTTGCGATGGAAGACATGAGCTGGGCACCTGCCTCCTATGCTGCCTCAGAGCCCCCTCTGCAGGCCTTGGGTCAGAGCTTCTGCTTACGACCCTCGCACAGGATCAGGTGGTGCCCAAATTGGGTCTTCACCGGGGCAGCAGTCATCTCGCCCACCTGCACAGGGGGGTCGAGCAATGTGAGACACGTGTGTTGGACTACAATTGTGCTGCAGGCAAGTTGAGTAGGCATGAGCAGCTGCCAGGCCCCAAGCTTGGCTTTGTTCACAGATAAAGCAAAGCATCCCACCAGCAAGCAGGGCAGGAACACACTCAGCCTGGCAGCAAACAGGCCAGAACTTGGCAGGCGATGTCAGGCACATGAGCAGTGACTGAGCTGCAGGGAGTCCACATGCCCCAAAGGAAATCCTGGAACCCACACCTGCTTGCGTATTTGCAACTGCAAAGGCTCAAAAGCAGCGGTGCTGGGCAGCCGCCAAACAAAACATTGATGATACATGGAGGCAGAAGGGTTGCAAAGTCAGCATGAGGATGGTCGTGCCACACTGAGGTGAAGCCAGGAGCAGGAGTGCTTGTGCGGGACACCCACCAGCTGGCTGGCAAGCTGCCTCAGCAAGACTGCAAACAGCAAGCGGCCACACGATAACTGCTAGCCCAGGCAGCAGGGAGGGATGTATTTTTCAGATGCTGCCTTTGCAAGATGCATGATTGGCATCAGCAGGCTGCCCGCTTGAGGGCTGCCACTGCCAAGGCTCTTGTTATGTCTCAGCAGACATGCAAACCACCCCCATGCAGCTCCTGGGACCCACATCCAGCTTGAAGGCTGCCTCTGCAAAGGCCCCAACCACGTCCTGCCGACCCTTCCAGCCAAGGTCTCCTCCCTGGCGGCAAATAAAGGACCTCAGATCTAAGCTCTTCTGTATGGCTGCCAATCACAAGGACTTGATGGCTGAGCATATGCGCAACCGAAACAAAGGCAGCGGGACTCGCTGAGCCCGTGTGGTCAAATGCTGGCAGTGAAGAGGATTCCCAGATCATCCGGTAACAGCGAATTGCTTACATTCAAAACCACTTGCTTTGCGTGATGCTTCGCACCTGGCGGGCCTTGTCTTCGCTCATCCCTGATGCAACTGTGGCAAACTGCTCGCCGTTTCTGATGCGCTCCTGTGCCTCCAGTATCTGCAGAGGGATGTCCAGTACTTTGGAGACAGCAGGGGATGGAAAGAGCGCCCCAGAGCACATTCCAGATGCTAGAGGCAGCTGTGCATACAGACGCACAGACCATCTGCGACGCCTCACCTTGCTCTGTTTCTCACACAGAATGTGTCTAACCTTCACAAAATTGGCTGGCTTGAGCTTCTTGTCTGCCGCTCTGCAGTCAAGCACAGGGTGTATAAGCAAGGGTGCATGCCAGGATCCATGGGCCAGCCCACCCTTCATCTGCATCAGCTCCTTTTTTGGCCTTTCCCTTGGCCATTGTGCTGCCACTGGTGAGCAGATGAATGTATCAGAGATGCAGTTTCTCTGTTAGTAATCGATTGGCTAATAAACCGAAATACCTCCCTTTCTTGCTGCACAAGCCTCTCTCGCGAGTGCTTAAGCAGTGGAGTCATGTGCTCAGCGTCCTATCTCGCATCACGAGACAGCCTCAGACCTTGGTACTGAATGTCCCACCCGCTGCGACAATGCCTCTCCGGCGGAGAGAGAGAGCAAGCCTCGTGAGGCTCGCCGTCTCACTGCTGGCATGGCAACTTTGGCTAGGCGTTGCTGACGCTCAGGTCCCAAGCTCCATAGCAGGCTTCCCAGTGGCAAACGTCACTCTTGCCAGCAAGGGCCCTGTCCCCAGGCATGGCGCCAACGCAAGATATGATGCCATGGGCTACTTCGGCGCTGGCCCCCAGGTGACAAGTGGCACACAGCACAATTCCTGCTCAAACAATCACTGCAGTCCGTCTTGGCTGTGGAGTGCCTGCCCTCTCCAGCTTTGCGTGTGCAGCAACATGCAGAGCAGCTGCTGTTATGGTGCATGGATTGACTGTGCCTGGCCATCATCCACTAGTCGCAAGCGACTCATGTGCAAGTTCACCTCTGGGAGCATCCCCCTCGTTGATGGCGCTGGCCTCCCACTCATGCAGCTGCACCCAGCATGCAGCACTGGGCAGCCCACCAGCCTCATGCTGTGGGGACCAGGCAGCTCTAGCCCAGATTTGGTGCATTCAACAGATGTGATTCGCACACAAAGCAGGCCCAGAACTGACATGGCAGCCAACAGCGGGCTGTGATGCTGTAGTCATCCTGTGCTGGGCAGCTCAGTCATTGGTCCACTAACAAGAATTACCTGCAGCATGCATCATCCACCAAGTGCTGCCGTCCAACCTGGCAGCCATGCCCACTGGAGGTTTGCAATGCAGGAAGGTGAGCTGCAGCTGCAGCTGCCAAAGAACTAGGGACCTGCAGCACCAGGCTGCAACCCACTTGCCGCACTCATGTCCCAGCCCCAGATCCTGAGCTCGGTGCAGGGTGGATTGGAGCCATGCAACAGCAGGCGACCTGGTACAGGGCAGGCTTTCTCTAGGTTGACTGCCCCTGATAATGCTCTTGATCAGGGGCAGGCACATGCCTACACTGCGCATCGTCCACATGCAGGTGTGGAGCACGAGCTGCCACCAGTGCAGCTGTGCAGGAGGGACATGGCCCGCCAGACGTGCCGCACAGTGTTGATGGACTGCCATCGGCAGGAGCGCCGCCAGCTGCAGATTGCGCACCAGTCTGTCCTGAGCGGCCGCTGTGGATGCTATGCAGGTGGCTCCTGGCCTGGCAGATGCTCAAGGGGCCCACGCCCTGGCTGATGCAGCGCAGCCCAGACCGTGCGTGATGCTGACCTGGTGCTGTCTTGCTGAAGGGGGCCCAGGCAAGCAGAATGGTCCCAGGAGCTTACGCTGTAGCTGGATTGTGAAGGCGTGAGGGGCCGGCACTCACTACTGACCAGCCTGACCACTGACAATACTGATCACTGACCAAGGCCGGGTGATGCTGTGCAGAAGGGGCCTGGCAAGCCGACTGCGCCCAAAGGCCTTATACCCCTGGGCATCGGCGGAAACGGCACAGCCCAGCCAGGCGGGGACAACAGGGACAACGTCACTTGCGACAGGGATGGCTACATCTTCGTGCCGCAGTCCTACCAGTCCAACAAATCGGCGGCCTTCCTGCTGGCGCTGCACGACGCGGGAGGCAACTCGTCGCAGCCGCTGGAACTGCTGGCTGCAGCCGCCAACAAGTCAGGTGGGGCGCCACTGGCCCTGCCATTGCTGTCTGGTTGGAGCCCTATTTGCGGGGGCCTTCGCAACGCAAGGGAGCCTCTCTGCAGCAGATGTGGCTGTCGCCTGCTGCAGACGCTTGGCGCGGCCAGTCAGAGGCGTGGAGCACATCCCCTCCTGAGCTGTTCCTGGGCTCTGCTGCCGGGATGGTCTCTTTGCAGACACATGCCACTTTGGGGGGAAGTTGGGGGGATGCACAGTTGGCAAGCTCCAGCTTCGATGGCCCTGTGCTGGCTGGTGCCTGCAGGCACTATCATCCTGGCCCCTGACTCGCGAGGAGACACCTGGGATTTGACAGAGCTGCAGGCAAGCCCACACAATTGACGGCACATGTTGCTGCTGCTGCCTTAAGCGCAGCTGCTATGCTTCCCTGCATGTTAACGGTCTTCCCTCTCTTGTCAGCATAGCTGCTGTTCCCATTGTGATGCTGCAATATTGCCAAGGGTGCCTGGCATTTACAACGTGCCAGCGTCTATTACTTATCAGTGCCCTAGCACCCCCTGAAGAGCTTCTCTCATGCGGTGCAGTACTTTGGCCCGGATATTGATTTCATTGATCGAGCTCTCAACCTCACTTTTAGCCTTTATAACATTGACATATTTCACTTGGGCGTAGAGGGCTTCTCAGATGGGGCCACTTATGCACTCTCAATTGGTGAGGGCTGCACCTCTCTGTAGCAGAGACCACAGCAGCAGGGAGCTGCAGGCATGTGTCAGCAATCGTGTCCGCAGCCCAATGATGCAGGCCTGATGCGCTCACAGCAGGAGTTTCATGCTGCAAGACCTCCTTGCGAAGAAGCACAAACTCAGCTGGCTGCGCTGGACTGCTGCTTGATCTTGTTCAGTGCCAGTGTTGACTCTCAGCTGCAGTGCCCCGCCGCAGTTATGTGACCTCAAAGTTGGCATTGCGCTGCTTGGAACACAGGCCTGTGAATGGGCCAGCAGGAGCAAGCCGCATGCCTCCAGCATCATGCAATGCCACTTCCACTGCCACTGCCCTGCAGGCATCATCAATGGTGACATGTTCCAGCAGATCATGGCATTCACACCTGGTGGGGTGGCAGCGACAACCAGCCCAGGGAGGCCGTTTGTGTACCTCTCAGCAGGTGAGCGGGCACCAAGTTGAAGAGTCGTCGGCGTTCACCCCTTTGGAGCAAGAAGTTGGTTCTTGAGAGGAGGGGTTCTCGTGCAGCGGTGACTGGGAGTGATCATGCATGAAGCCCCAGGCCAGTCCCGTGCTGTCCAAATTGCATGTGTGCCAGACCTAGTATGCTCACCCAGGTGTGGCCCTCACTGTCTTGACACTCTCAAACCAGCATCTTCATTGATTTACTATTCTCACCTGCCTGCAGGCACACAAGACCCGCTCTTCAAGAGTGAGTACATCATCAAGGGTATCGTCCCTCTTTTAGAGGGTGGCTTTGGCCTGAATGTGACGGTCAACAGCGGGCCCTGGAACCACACTGTCCCCCCTTCGGTGGCTCAGGCTGGGATGCAGTGGTTTCAGGATTGCCCTTCACGTGCCATGGCGCCTTCGCCCATGCCCTCCGGCTGACAGTGTAATATTGCAAGTCCAGCCTGCCTGCTGACAGCATTTGTCATACTGCACTGTCTTCCCACTGTCTAATTCAAGCAATTTCATTTGTGTTGGCCCCCGCCTGGTCCCCCTAGCAACCCCAGCACAGCTTAGGTTGCCTGGTTCTATTCTGCCTTGTGCTCAACTCCAGGAACTGAATATCCAAATGAACCCTGCCCTTTGAGCAATTGAACTTCACACACAGAGTGCAGCAACAAAGCTGCAGGCATAACTACACAATTCATCGGGTGTCCATGCACAAGAGTTCACTACTGAAGGCTGCGAAGGGTGCCGAAGGGGTTGGCTGTATTGGAGACTGACTGCTTGCTGGGCCTGGCTGTGTAGCTGTCTGCAACCGCATCAGTGAGCTGCTGGTATTCATGCTCATAGCCAAAAGCCCGCTGTTGGGGGTGGTACAGTGCCTCAGCAGCAAGGGTCCCCTGCTGCGACTGAGGCTGCCCCCACTCCACTCCCAGCTGCTGATTGGCCGAGGCTGGTGCAGCATACCCCTGCCCACAGCCATAGGCCGCATAGCCGTTGGCCACATAACCGTTGGCTGGCTGGTGGCGGTCGCCATCTGGGGACGCCGCCAGGTCAGCCTTGCCATAGCTTGGCGCCTGCTGCTGCCCGCCGTAGCACTGCTGCTGCTGCAGTGCGGCCAGGGCAGCACCACTGTACCTTGCCTGCTGCTGTCCACTGTAGTCCTGATGTTGCTCATGGTACTGCGTCTCTGGCTCATACTGGGAAACGTAGTTGTGCTTGGGCTGCTGCGGAGTACATGGCAATGGCGGTGGGGGTGGGGCCATGGACTCCTCTGAAGCATGGTAGCTGTTGCCCTCCAACGCTCCTGCCTTGGCCTGCACAGGGCAGGCACAGCTTGCGATGGGTGCAGCTCTTGGGTATGATAGGACGTGGGCACACTTTGCGACAAACAAGTGTACTTGGCCTCTGCTGTGGCTCTCCTGGCCTCAGATGCAGGCGACCCAATCCTACAGACCTCGCGAGACACACAGCGCTGGCTGTGCCACTTTGCAGCAAGATGTGGCGCCAACTGCTGCAGCCTGCCGTCTAATCTGCACCGCACATCTTCCCTGACCATTTTCTGGAGTTGCTTCAGGTCTTGCCAGCTCTGTCTGCTTGTCATCCCCAGCAGCTAGCAGCAAACTATGTCAAGCCTCTTCAAGCACCCCGCAGCAGATTTACACATGTCATGAACACCCAGTCTCCCTGGCCAAGCTCCTTGAACAGCTCCAGGAAACACGCCCAGTCCAGCCTGCCCTGCCACGTGACTCCCTCCATGGCCAGCCTATGGACGTGCTGCAGTGCCAGTCCTTGAACTGGCAGCAGCACAATTCTTGCAGGGGTGCAGTACCTGCTTGTCCCCCTCAGCAGCCCCTTTCAAGCCTGCCACACACCCCGCTCACACCTGATTTCTTTCCATGGCCAGTTTCTGATAGTGTTCCAGCAGCAATCTCTGCTGCTCGACCGAAGGGTCCCCGCCACCACCACCAGCCCAGGCAGGCACGACCTCTGCAGTTGCTGGCTGCGGCTGATAGCTGCTGCCGGGAGGCACGTCCTGCCCAAAGGCTGCTGGGTCGTACTCCTCAAAATTTGTGGTGTGGGGCTTGGGCTGCGCAGGCGGCAGAGGGCGGGCACCTGCTGACGGGGAGGCCCTGTCCTCAAACTCCTGCGAGCATGGCAGCAGCTTTGTCCAACACGTCTGCAAGCATGCAAGCTGCAGAGGCTTGCTGAGGGGGAGGCCGACGCCGCAGACCCCTGCAGGCGCGTGACGTCCCCTGGGTGAGAACGGGGGTTGACACAGCACCACAGCCTTTGATTCCCCCCAAGTTACCATCTTCTGCAGTTTCGTCAGGCTGGTGAGGCTCCATTTCCCAAAAAAGCTGACGCTGCGCACTCAGGCCCTGGCCTGGCGCTGAGATGTTGCCTCCTGCCAAGCAGCAGGTCGGCAGCGCCGCTGCCAGCACTGCCAAGCAGCAGATCAGCCGCAGATCAGCAGCGCCCCTGCCAGCACTGCCCAGCGCCCCTGCCAGCTGTGCCCAGACCTGGGGCGGGCTGGTGGCATAGACCATGGTTGAGCAGGGCGCCGCGCACACCCCATGGCCGCTTGCCAGCGCCCGCCATGGTCGTGGACTGGATGCTCGATGCATCAGGTGCACCGCGTCCAGCACGACTCTGGCTGCTAGACGCGCTCTCCAGCAGAGCAGCAAACCACAGTAGCGCCCCTTCCCAGCTGTGCCGAGCCCTGGGTGGGCAGGTGGCGCAGAGTCCCTGCTTGCCGGCCCACCTGCATGGCCGCCTGCCAGCTCCCGCCTGCGGCACAGATGGCTGCGTCCACGTCGTCCAGGGGCACCCCCAGGGCTTCTGCGGATACCCTCACCAGCGCCAAGTCCTCCTGTAGGTCAACCTGCGCATCCATGTGGTCCCAGGGCACGGCTTCTGCACACACACAGGGAGGTGCGCTGTGATGCAGACCAGGTAGCTGCTGTCTCGTCCTGCACAACGCCGGGGCACTGCCTCTGCATGCATCTGGCTCCGATCCAGCAGCAGAAACCAGAAGCAGGGATCCTCTCATGGCAAGGTCTGCACCGCATTCTGGCAGTCGATTTGTCAGGCACGTGTGGCCAGATGAGAGCGCGCACTGTCCGTCCCGAAAGGCCCTCTGTCACATGGCACGCCATCACCAAACCACTGTGCCAGGCCCTAACAGGTCTTGCAGCTGCAGAAGTTGCAGCCTGAGGCTCACCTAACACATCGCCAGGTGTGAGCAGAGACACACCGGAATCCCTCATTCAAGTGTTCGCCATCAGACACCTCTCCGTCAGGCGAGAACAGGCCTTGCAGCAGCAGCAGCAGCCGCGGGAGCAGGGAGCCACACCTGAGAAGAAGGCCTGCACTGCCCTCTCAAGGTTGCAGTCACACGCTTGACAGATCTGCCTGGCCTGGTCCCAGTCCATGGACCCCGCCACCTCCAGGAACTGGGACACCGCTGCCTCCAGCTTGTGCTTGCGCATCAGCCTCTTGGTCTGGCTGCTCAGCTGCATCAGAGCCGCCACTTCCTGCTGCCTGCAGCAAGGCACATCAGACGGCGCAATCAGAGGGTCTGGCCGGGTGCAAAGCGCAGGCTGGTGCGGCTACTCAGCTGCATGAGGGGCACCACCTGCTAAGCTGCACATGGGGTGCACATGTCTTTGGCAGGCACAGCCAAGATGGCGCAGTCTCAGCTTGATACAGCCAAGCACCAGCCAAGCGGAGCATTGACAGGAAGCAAAGAGGCGCTGCTGCTGTTGCTGCAAAGAATGCATGCTGGTGCTGCCGCCCCTGACCACGCCAACACACAACTTGCTTGATCTGCCATGTGCGCCACAATGCTTCAGGCGAGAGTCACTCTTTCCTGCTGCCTGCTAGCCTCACAATGCGGCCAGACCTCAGGCGACCGATGCCTATGCACAACCCCTCCAACCCCACTCCAGTTCGTAAAGTCACTTCTGGCACCCCTTGGCCTTCCTTGTCCGCAGGAGTGTTAACTCCACAGCCAAATGGCCACCCCGGGGAACATGCCCTTAGATCCTTAAGCAATGCAAACTGACCTCTCTGCCCGGGCATTCCTGTGGGTCCTGAAAGGATCGTAATCAACCCGCCCTCCCCACAAGCCATAGGCAGTGCACAACTGGCTTCATCTCTGCCTATCCTTCCTGCTGTGATGGTTGCCTGTGTCCCCTAAACAGCCCACCGCAAACCAGAGGCAGCACACTGCAGTGCTCACCCCTCCGCCTTGGCCACCCTGGTGCGCAGCTCCTCATTGCTGTGTGCATGGGGGCACCTGGGATCCCCGCAGCTGGCCAGCCCCTTCACAACCCACACCGGGCAGAGCTGCAGGTGTCTGGCATCGCCCAGCCCCCGTCCTCTGTGGGGTCTCTTGCCCTTCCCCTTGTCAGCCTGGGCCTTGGCTGGCATCAGCCCTGCCTGGACAGCCAGGGGGCCCTGCCCGTTGTGCCTGCAGGCCAGGCCACCATATGGCAGGAGCGCTTGGCAGGTGCTGGATGAGAGCAGGACTCAGTAGGTGCGGGGTGGCCGCATTTTTAACTCATATACAGTCTGCAAGGTCTGCTGCAGCTGCCACTTGCAGCATGATGACAAGGGGCATCTCAATCCCAGAGACCTCAGGCCAAGCTCGCCCAACTCAAGCCGAGTGATTAGGATCTGCAGGCCACCATGGAAGGGGCTGCTCCTGCAGGTGTTGAGTAGCAGGCGCCTACACCCAACAGCCACATGCTCAGCAGCAGCATGCCTCGTGGGTACTGCACCACATCTGAGGTTCCCCTGGCTGGGAAATGCCTAGGTCTCTGGTGCCCTTGCTAACCTGCCCTGTCAGTGGCAGCAGTATGTCCCTGCAGTCCAGGCAGAGGGGTGCCTGGTCCCCTGTAGACCGTAATGTGCTGACCATGTGCAGGCTGCACCAAGAGGCTCTCCAGGCTGGGCGCCGTCTGCACCCTCTGCCTTTCCATTGCTTGGCAACAGTGGCACAGGTCACGTGGAGGTGGCACCGCACCTGGCAACCCCAGGCTGGGCAGCGCCTGCGCCTTGTCCCCTTGCCAATCTTGCCGTCTTAGGCCAGCAGTGTGCATCCCCGCACCTGAGGTTCTCCAGGCGTGATGCCCGCAGTTTGTTCCGCTTGGCTGCCCGCACCGTTCCCTTGCTACTCTGGAAGGAGTCCAGGCTCCGCGTGTCAGCCATGGAACCCAGGGACGCCCTCTCTGCCAAGTCATCTGCCCGTCTCTGCCGCACCTGCGTCAAAAGTGAGTTTGTATAGCTGAAAGGCCACTGCCGCTGCCCCTTGTTTCGTGGCGCGGCACCCACCTGGCCCCTGCACAGCAAGCAAGCTGGCACCAGCTGGCATTGACTGCCGCTGCCCTGGCTTTGGGGTAGGTCACACATCCCTCCCCACAGCAATTTTGACGGCACGCTGAGCTCAGATCAGCTTAGCCGAAAGGTGCCAGTGCTGCACCCTGGCTTCCATCAGGGCACCTGGAGGTCCTCGCGGCACCTGCAGCCTTACGGCAGCCAGGTCCACTGCAGAAGTGCTCTGACACCCAAGCAGACAGAACCCCTCTCAAGCCAGATCACTGTCAGCTGGGCCCTTGTGCAGGGGTCTGCTCTGAAGCCAGACACACAGTCTAGCCTGACGACAGTGAGCTTGAGGTGGTAGTTGTAGACACTGACCTCTTTTAACTGGCCACAATGCCAGTGCTGCAGGCTGACGCCACAGCCCAACTTGCTTACATCACAGGAAGACTGGCTCCACA
This sequence comes from Asterochloris sp. CNOR1, assembly GCA_963969365.1. NCBI lineage: Eukaryota > Viridiplantae > Chlorophyta > Trebouxiophyceae > Trebouxiales > Trebouxiaceae > Asterochloris > Asterochloris sp. CNOR1. The sequence continues at coordinate 465,682 of OZ017761.1, forward strand.
TGGCGCAGGCAGGCAACATCATGGTGCAGCCTGGTTGCCTAAGGAGAGCAGCACCCGTGGTAGAGCAAGCAGGCCGTGGAGCCCAAGTCAGCCCCTGATGTGGGACTTTGTGAGACACGCAATCAACAAAGGACCAGCAGGCCAGGTAGGCTACGATGGCTTGAACAGGCACAGCATGGTGGCCAGGCTGCACACCCCAGCTCAGCATCTCACCTGGTGAGGCAACTTCTGAGACACATCCAGTGAGAGCTCCTCAATGCCGTGGGCCCAGAAACACTCTGGCCCCATTGCACAATACCCTGTCTCCTGCAGCAATTTGACGAGCACGCCTTGCTTCCATAGATCTGTCATGCCCTACACAAACTGCTAATCATAAAGCAGGGTGTCCTACCTGCTGGAGGGTCATGACACAGGTGGTACTCTATTCACAGGCTGCCAAGCTTCTGAGGTAGCTGCTAAGCCAATGATCACAAGGTACACTCAAGACCGTGCACATGTGCTGCTCGCAAGCTCTGCAGGCGGTAGCCCAGCTGCTTCCTCACCTGCCAGATGCGGCAGTAGCGCTCCTTGAAGAAGATCTTGGGCATTTGGTCCAGTCTGGTGTGGTGGTACTTGCAGGCGGCCTGATCTGTGCAGCGCTCGCCGTCGGGACATGGGTCCGTTTTGATCTTCTCGTTAAGAATCCTCAACCGCACAGCTGCCTCTCGCCTGCAAGGCACAGTGAGGTGTGGTGTGGCTGAAGGTGACATGCTGTGGCAGGCATACTCCAAGCGTCACAACTGCCCGCTGCTTGCACAGTACAGTGATAAGTGTAGGGCCCTGTGGGGCGTTATGGCAGGTAGTCTCCTCAAACTCACAGCTGCGTCCCACTTGCAGGGCACAGTAGAAGGTCAGTCACAGTGGGGCATTGGGGCAGGCAGCCCCCTGAGGCTCCTGCCTGCAGAGCACAGTGGCATCTTGGCACATTGGATTGGCAGAAGCACTCATGCGGCAGCGCAGCTTGTACCATGAAAAGGGCATATTGGCGCCATTCCAGGTTGCCAACGGTTTGGTCGTGCTTCTTAGATGCCGAGCTGCCCCTGTGGCGTCACTTCCATGCAGCACTGGCACCATTTGAAAAATATCTGTGGCAATCATCTAATCTGCAGGTTGTCTCTTTGCTTGCTGCAAGTGCTGCAGAGCTGTCTCTGCATCAGCGCTTATCCTGGCCTGCAGCGCCATGCTTGCCTGTGTGACTGCAGCCAACAGGGCTCTGTATTGTGTAGAACAACAACCTCACAGCCTGCTGCGACTGAGGTCCCCTACCACTCAAGTTCTATGTTGCAGGCTCCCATTGTAGAGTGCAGTAGCAAAGGCAAGAGAGGCGTTTGTGGGAGGCTGCACAGCTTTGCATTGCCATTGCCCTTGACCGCAAACTGGCTGGCCCATAGATAGGCAAGGCCAATCCCACCTGCCATGGGCGATGTTGCACCCCCAAGCTGCATAAAGCATGACAAAGGACATGCAGGCCCTAAGAACCCACCTGAGGTCTGCTGCCCCATGTGCGTCCTCGCACCTGGCCCCCTTGGTGCACCGGTGCTTGAATGTGAAGCCCGTGCAGAGTCGGGTCTTGTACTTGTCATTGTGCTTGCCGGTCATGACGGCTGCCTCGCGCCGGAGCTCCTCAGTACCTTGTGCCATGTGGCACTCCAGGGCTGCAGGGCAAGGTGGCAGTGCACATGAGGTCCCCCACCCTCGCAACTTAGGGACAAAAAGGTCGGAGACAGCAGTACAGGCCTGCAAATTGGGGGGGTGTGGGGAGAAGGGGAAAGGTGCAGATTTAGGGGTGACACTGGCAGTCCACCCCTGCATAGGGGTTAGCAACCAGGAACAAGGGCAATCTTCGCTGCCTAGTCTGCCAGGCCGGTGCAGCCGCTGCCACCCAGTCTCTGAGGCAGCTCAATAAAATTTATAATAATTATATGCAGATTCAAGCTGCGACACTGCCCTTATCCCATGACTTCTAGCCCAGCACAGACATAAACCAGACTGAGGTGCTCAGGCATTGCTGGCGTCCTCAGGGGCACGCAACAGTTTCTCTCCAGGTCAAGCCTGTATGGCCACCTCCATCAACAGGTCTGGGGCTTTCAACCCAGGAACAGACCAGCTCGGCAGCGCAGATCAGGACGACAAATTGCAGACAAGAATCCATGCACAACCCTTGCTTAAAACCCTGACCAGCCCACGCCGTTCAACATGTGAGAGGGCATCCCTAGTCTGGTGTGCATGCCCCGCACCCACCTGCATGGCACTCTGGCCAGTCAGGGCACAGCTCCGTCTTGTACTCCTGCGCCAGCTTGCCCTGCTCGATGGCAGCCACCACCCGCAACTCTCTGACGGTGTGTGCCCCGTGGCAAAGCAGACCCTTGGCACAGCTCCCTGCGGCACAAGCACTCCTTTGAACTTTTCCAATGGAGTGTTCTGTGGCCTGAGAAGAGATCACTGCATCAGGAACAAGGCTCTGTGCCAGTCAACAACAGCGGCGGGTAACGGCATGGCAGCAGGCCCTGAGCACAGCTCCCCAGAGCAGGTACCAGCGCTCATGAGGCTCTCTACATCAGCCATGTCAGCATGTGTCCCAGGGCAAACCAGGCCCTGTGCGCATTGTTTATTCTAAGGCTGTGCTCTGGGCGGCCCACAACAGCGTCATAGGCTCCATGACACAGTGGCCTGCAATTTGAATGATTGACAATTATGTGGGAACCTTCTGCAGAGCCTTGAGCAGACTCTGGACATGTGTATGCTTTGCTGCAGGGCTCCTGCCAGTCCAGCACGAGCAAGCCTGGCGTCACACATGCTCTTCTACCAGCCTATGCCTTCTGGTAGCTGCAGCGCATTGGTACCTCACCTCCAGCCACTGCCTCCTCACAGAAGGAAGTCCTGAAGTCCTTGGGCAGCTTCCCAGCCTGTACAGCTGCCTCGGTCCGCAGCTCCTCCAGGCTGTGCGCATGCACACAGCTGCTGCGGGCTGAGCATGCACCTGCCTCGATCAGGGCCCGGCAAATTTGTGTCCTGTAATCCTCAGGCAGCCAGCCCTGCCGGCAGGGCAAGGGCAGCTCAGTAGAATCGCACCCATCTGGTTTGAGACACATTTTTGAGCAAGGCCAAGACCCTGTGTGCTGAGCAGCGTGGTGGGCAAGCACACCCTGAACCTGCGCAGCCAGTCCGGCCCAGTGGGTCAGAACACAGCAGATTATGCCGACATTGACAGACTATGCACCAGGCCCATTACATCGTGCACAGAACTAGAGGCACTTGAATGCGTGCTGCTGCAGATCACCTGCCTGCCATACTTTCAACCACCCAGCATACTCTCAAGCAGTGAGCCTATGGTGGTCTCAGGTGAGTCTCAGACCTACTTGTTTTACGGCTGCATCCACCTCCTCTGAGGAGCTCAGTCCAGCAACACCCCCGTCTGAGTCTGCAACCAAGGCGGAGCTGGAGGGGTCGTGGCGCTGCTCGCTATTGCTGCCCTCCTCACATTCCTCGTCATCCCCCTCTTCCACAGCATCAAGAGCAAGGTCGCCAAATCTGCAGACGCAGAGAAGGGGCCATGGCCTGGACTTTAGTGTCAAAATGCCCGATTGGGGTTGTGTAAACAGGCAAAATTGAAATGAGGCATCCCATTGCGACTTGACTCCAGACACCCTATGGTTAATGAGACATCCCCTGCTGCCTTGAGGACCCCACAGGCACCAGAAGCCAGAAAAGGCATGCCAGGCAGACATGCAGCTGCCACAGCATGGGTGAACATCGACCATTGCACATGCTAGCCTGTTGCAGGAGCAAGCTGGTGTCCTCCAGCTGCATTCATGAGGCAAAACTCACGAGTTGAAGGATGGCCCCCTGACCCTTTGAGCAGCATTGTGAGCACCCAGGGCAGAAGAAGAAGGGGGCACGCTCCTCTGCCGTGATGCTGTCTGAGGTTCCGCGTTGTGGGCAACAGAAGAAAGCACGTCAATTAGTTTAGGCAGGCTGATGGGCAGAGGCAAGGCAATTGCAGCAGCAAGTGCAGGCATGACGCCATAAGCAGCAGTCACGCGATGCCAGATCTAGCAGTGCTTTTCACTATGCTCAGGTCCAGCAATTACCAGACCTGACAGTGCTTGCGACTACGCTCAGGTGCCGCGTTCACCAGCCGCAACGTCAAGAACAGCCAAACAGAGCTCATGGTGTGGGGCGGTGTGCATCAGGCAGCTACCATGCCAACATGGGCTGCAGCGTCATGTCACCTGGTGGACGCTGGCCCTGTGGTGCTGGGTCGTGTGCATGATTAGCCTGCTTGGCAGGTCCTTGGGCCTGCAGAGAGCGCAGAGCCCACCTCAAACACATGACACTGATGTCAGATCACCGTGGCAGGGGCCTGCCCAGGCACACAGATCAGGTGCAGTGTTGCACAGGTGATTGCGGCCCTCTCAGGCAGGACCAGCAGGAACAGAGCCACCAGCAGGGGACAAGGGCTGCAAGGAGTGTGTGCCTCTGTATGCCGTGCTGGGGACCGCTCTGGCCCACCTTGGGGTTTGCAATTGCAGCTGCAGGCACAGACTGGCCTACTCAGCAACAGGCAGGCTGCAGCATGGACCCCTTGGCCTACACTTATGGCTCAGGCACTGCCATTGATGGGGGCTGCACTGTGCCAAAGGGCCCACCTTGGGTTTTGGGCCCTGCTGGACTGGTGGCTGAGCAACAGGCTCCTTGGGCTGAAGGTGTGGCTTCACTACCTCCACTCTTTGCACAGTGGCTGCAAAAGCACAGGGGGGAGAGCTGTTGGATTGCCTGCTCCCTGCCGGCAGGTGAACCCCATGCTATGCCCGCCTGCTTTGGCCGTCAGAAGCCCACATGCCGTGAAGCACCATGCACACAAACCTTGCTGGTGGGCTCGCAAGTGAGGACCCCAACGACAGCATGCCAAGATCAGAGCTCAAGACAGCTGGGATATGCCAGATTCCATGACATGCCCCAGAGGTCTGATGAAGGCAATCTGCTGAGCTGAGGCTCAAAGATTGCAGAAGCCCACACACATGGCCAGCAAGCCCGCCGCGCAGAAAGGTGGCACTGCTTTGTCAGCACAAAGACCTTGAGGTTGCCCACCTGAGCATCCAGCAAAAATTTGACCCTCAGTCTTCCGGCAGGCCCCTCGTGGGCATGGTTTGTGGAACAGCTCTTGGTGAGGATGTTTGTTGTATTTGTCCTGCAGCAGAAGGGCCAAACATACCCATGCTTTGGACGGCTCCTGGTGATGTTGATGTTTTGATCTTGTCCTGCAGCTGAGCCCAATACGAACAGCAGTGTTGTGCTTGGTTGTCCTCCTGTAGCAGAAGGTCCCACTACCATATTCAGCAGACGGGGTGCTTGTTGTGCTTGTCCTGCAGCATAAGGGCCCATTACAGCAGAGGGTGCTTACTATGCGCGGCACTTGTCCTGCAGCAGAGGAGCGCAGCAGAGGAATGCTTGACTAGGTGGACTGCTACAGAGTACCCCAATGGGAGGCACAGCAGATGGGTGCCTGCAGGGTGAGGCAGGCTGCACAGGGGCGCATGTCACCAGTGCCCACCCAGCACTGCCTGTACAGGCCAAGGCAGAAGCATGGTTCAACTGCATGGGAGCAAAAGGGGGCTCCACAGGCGATGCAGACAGCCCAAGGGGTAGTCCTGCCATGAAGGTGCCCGTCTTGAAGGCACCCAACCTCCCTCCGCCTCCTGGTAGACCAAGACAGGTATCTGACCACAAAGCCCCGCAGCACTCTTTACAGCAGTTCAAAGTACAGTCAGGCAGAGGTGCCCTTGCAAATCTACACTGCAGGCCAAGGCATGGAGCTAACGGCGCCGGTCCCAAAGCAGACGTCCCAGCTGCAAGACCAGGATGCAGCACAGGTGCCTTGCAGGCCAATGTTTGCTGCTGCAACAAGGTGTGTTGTGCTGCAGGCTTCAGCTCACAGCTTTCTTTTTCTCCAGGCGGCTGTTGTGGCAAACTACAAAGGTCTTGACAGTCGCCACATACTCTGGCCCGCACCTGCAGAGCACAGACATCAGATCAGCGGGACAACAATGACTTATGATGTCCAGACCTCAGGTGCCTGACAAGACCTGACATTTGCCAATGCCAGGCATCGCATGTGCCTCTCGCGACTGACGTGTGCATGGCACGAGTGCTACACTGCATGGTATTCTGCCAAGCAAGTAAGGTTGGCTCAGCCATAGTGTCTAGGCCACGCAAAAACTTGGACCGCTCCATTAACACAGCAGCAATCTTTGGATGTCAGCCAAAGTCCTGTAAACAGCCCCCAGGCCTCACCGATCGTGCATCTGCTGCACTCTGCAGCTGCTGCCAGCTTGGCCACACCAGGAGTCCCAGTGCACATCCTCAGCGCTGATCTCCTCATCGCACCAGCAGCACATGCGAGGTCCATCCGGCTCCTTGTCAGTATTGCCCGGAATGGCTGTCTCCCCCGCCTTTGCTTCAGCTCGGATCTTTTCTTTGGTAATGCCTTTCGGCTTGACCCTGCTCTTGCCCATTGACAGTACACACTGTTGTTTGCCAACTTCAGCTTTGAACAGTACTCGGCTGCCTGCTGGATGTGCTTTCTGTCTCCTTGCTTTACTAAGAAGCCCATGGCTGGCAGGGGCCTAGGTCTGCCTGGTGCACAACTTCCCTCCTCATCTTGTTACTGAGGTGAGGCAGTGTCTGCTCTTACATTACATACAGTGAGGAGTCACACGTCGAGCTGATCCAATACTTCAAGGTCCACAGGCACAGCGTCATGGGCATGGGGCCTCACTCCAGCTTAAGCTGGTCAACTAGTTGGTGGCAGTGATCACCAGCTTGTCATCATACTTAGCAGCATTGATGGAGAGAATCAGGATAACAGCAATGTTAAAAGCTATGAAGGTGCAGACAGCAACTACCCAGTCCACAATATTTGCTATGTAGTTTGCGTAGCTCTTGTCCCTCCGCACATACAGCAGTGCCTCCCTGAAGCCAGCAGCGGGCCTGCAGCACAGGCAGGCACGGTGTCAGCAGTGAAGCAGCATAAAATATGTCATGCTGTGCATGCAGCAGGAAAGTCATGAAGCCGCACTACCAGGGTACATCACTTCAGCATGAGGCTTTCAGGAACCATTTGATTGGGCTCAGTACATGCTCTGCAACCAAGGATGGGCATGGCTGCGACGGGCACCAGTGTCTGCTGCCACAGCTGTGCGCATTGCCAGCGAGGCTCAGGCCGCCAAGGGGAGGGTTGTGGATGCTGTGCCTACGCCTCCCTGTGTGTTGCCCGCCACCTGCTTTTCACTTGGCAGCCGGCGGCAGCTGTGGCTTGCAGCAGGTGCCTGCCCACCTGCACCTTTTAGGCACATGCCCCATTTGGGTCTGCTCTGAACCGCCACTGACCCCAGGTGCTGCTACACAGTGCACAAGGCAATGCCACCTGCCTGTGCATGCCTGACAGGCGCTGCTTCACAGAGCGGGACCCAGGTTGAGACTGAGGCTTCTGCGGGGGTCCCTGCTCCAGGTCAGGGTCATCGTCGGGTCCTTGACCATCATCCGTCGAGAACACTGACTTGGGTATCTGAGCATCATCAGCATCAGACTTAGGCATCTGGGTGATGAGCCCGTCGGAAGATGTCAAAACTGGGTCCGGCGCTGTCTGCTGGGCGCAGGCCTGCACGCAGCTGGAAAGGCTCAGGGGATGGGACTACATCCTCCCTGTCGTCCTGCGCCGGTAGCCAGCAGCAAGCCGGCAGCGTGGGGCTCTTCTCGTGCTCATGCCCAACAGAGCTGTGCAGAGCTTCAGCAGGACAGCTGATGGTGCAACCAGCAGCCGCAGGCCGCTGCTTCAGCGGCACAGTGCTGGGAAGCTGCCATGCTGGGTCACACCAGGTCCACGACATGATGTGCAGACAGCATGGAACCGCACATATGCAGAAAGGCTGCATGCCTGCCGCATGGCGCTTGTGATCTGGGCAGCAGCCCCAAGCCCGAGGCACTGAAGGGGGGAGGGTTAAGAGCCAGCATGCCGCGTGGCGACAGTGGCCCAACAGAGAAGCAGGACCCCAGGCCAGGCATACATAGGAAGGGAGAAGGGCCACTGCCAGCTTGCAACATTGCGTGCAGCCCGGCAGACAGGCAGCACCGGAGCCCCTGGCATGGGGCCAGCCTGCCGCCAGCATCTGCGCAACTGCCAGATCAGACTCACATTTGACCTCTGCTTTGACAGCACCCTCTGGGTCTGCTGGTCGCTCAGGAGGCCCTTCATGGCCTTGGCCACCTCGAGGCGCGACTTGGCCTCACGCATGGCTTTTGCGCTGCGGCCCAGGAGGACAGCACGAGTCAGGATGGGGGCATTCAAGAGAGCTGCATGGCAGGCAGGCAGACTGCAGCACAACTGGCTGCTCTCCTCAAGCTGTTTGCAGGCTCCCAGATGCAGGTTGCTGGGCTGCATGGCTGTGTGGCAGATGGTTAGACTGCAGAGTGTTTAGCCGTGCTGCTCTTGTTTGTGGCAGGCTTCAGATGCAGGCTTGGCCAGGCAGCAGCCACTGTGCCGATTGTCAGCAGCTGTGCCCCATGCGGCTGACCGTAGTCGCACCTTGTGTGGCGGTCCTGCCATCTAGCCAGGAAATAAACGAGGAGGTGTGCGAGGGAGTTCACCCCGATCACACAGTAGCAGGCCACCACCAGCTGCTGAATAGCGTTCAGCCTGGAGGCTGGGGGAAAGTTGAAGGTGAACTGGAGAGCAACCAGACTGAGGAACATGGTGACCTCAGTCGCTGCAGTCACCACACACTGAGAACTCAGCACGAACAGATACACCCACAGCAACGAGCTTGCAGCTTGGCAGCACAGGCCAGGCAAGGCTGGCAGGCACTGCAGTGTGCACCACGTGCAGAATGCAGCATGCCACCAGCATGGTGCGCACTCTCATGCAGTCACAAAGGTAGTCCTGCTGCCAGCACTCACTTATTCTGCCCTCAATTGCCAGCGCTTGAAAACAGAAGGGGATGAATGATATGTAGGCGATGAGCAGAAGCGGCAGCAGAGTGTTCAGAGACGATGCTGACCTGACACGGCCAACCTGCAGTGCGAGAACATGGAGTCAGAGCCTGCCTACGCTCTGACCTAGACGCTGCATGCCCACCAGGCTGCCAGGTGGGGGCAAAGGACTGAGTCACTGGTCGCCTGACTCAGCAATTGATGCGCAAAGCGCTTGCCAAGAGCTGCCAGCAGGGCAGAGCACTTGTTGGGGCCTGCACACTGTATGTCAAACAGTAAACCTGCCAGGGCCAATGCCTGCCAGGCATGCTGCCATCAGGCAGAGCGCCAAGTCAAAGACTTGGTCAAGCTGAGCACCCAGCGCACAGGAGCTGCACACCTTGATGGCAGCCGCTAGGGTGATGGGGTTCAGAAAAGCCGCTGTGGTGTTGTCCTCATACTCGCAGTGGATCTGCTCCACATCGTACGTTGTGTAGTCACCTGCAGGGCGTGACACCTGATGGTGCTGCATCGAGCAGACACTGCAATTGCATGCTCATGGTCCTGAGAAGCCTGAGTGGGTTCAGGCGCACATGTGGCTGAGCATTGTGTGGGACGCCTCACACTCATCATGCAGGGGTGGCAAGAGGCAGGCACTGTGAAGCTTGGAGGATGGGAGCACAGGCACTCATCGATGCCTGACCATGCCTGTGCAGTGGGGGCAGGAGGCTGGAGGCTGTGCACTGTGACACGCCCCAGGCATCCCGCCTCATGCCCCTGGCATCGTCGTACCTTGTGGCACAAACAGCTGCGCAGTGAAGAGGCCCCTCTGCACGAGGTCGTTGCCAAACACGGCTGATGGCTCTCTGTATGGGTACGGTGAGTTCGGGTCCCCAGCCTGCCTCACGCAGTATAAAGAGTTGAAGGAATACTGCCGGACCCATATCAGGTCCCAGCCCGGAATCATGTTGGTGCCTGCAGGCGGCAGTTTGTGGCATGACTGCGCTGGTGGTTGCTGAGACTGCCAGCGACCTCTGGCAGCCCCAGCAGCCCTTGACCGCCTCCCCTGCCTGCCAAATGAACAGCAAATAAAAGAGGCTGGAGCCCCTTCAAAGGCAAAGGCCGGCAGCACCACAGTGGGCTGTGTGTCTCACCTGCATTGTATGGCTGGTTCTTGAGGATCCGGGTCTGGCTGTAGTACTCATTTATTGGGTAGTCTGGGTCCCACTGCAGCCAGCATGAGCTGTCAGCAAGGAGGGCACACCACCAGCCGGCTGCCAGCAGGCCTCTTGCACCGCCAGAAGCTGCTAACTCCTTCTGCGGCCTGACATGCTGTACGCCCTTTGTCAAGCACAGGCGGGACAGACGCAGCCATGCCAGGGCTGCAATCCTCCTGGCTGACCATGTCGAATCCTAAACCCTGAACCCAACCCTGAGTGAGTGTCACCTGAATGCCGATGTGGCTCCCATCAGGGCTGGACCCCTCATCAAGCTCCAGTGGCAGCAGCAAGTGCTGGTGGTCAAAGGGGTAGGCGCTGCAGAGCAGTCAACAGCAGCTTCATGCTGGCAAGCGCAGGAGGTTGCACAACAGCGGCAGCACACAGCTCGAGCATTGCAGTTTCATCTGCGGACGCCTGATGTGAGCTCAGCAGCCTCAAGGCAGCCACTCTGCGCACAGCGCCCGCCCTCCACACTGACTTGTTGGCCCGCCCCTACAAGTTGCTGAACATTGATCCTTGTTCCCCAACAGGCAGTCGCCATCACATCTGGCAGACCCAGGAGACCACACTGCCCAGAGCAACATGGGCTGCCTTAGCGCATCAGGTCCAGAGTAGTTTTACCACCCACCAAATTCAAGTAGAGCCCTGAGTTTCTGACAGGGACAAGCCCCCCCAGGGTTGAACTGGTGTACAGCAGGGGGCCGGCTCTAAACAATGTAATCACGCATGATATACTAGGGTAAGCAGGCCACAAGTTGATGTTCAGAGAGCTGCCCCAACCAGGTTAGCCTAGACTGCCTGAGGTTCGCAGGACAGCTTCATAGCTGTTCCTAGTGCAGCCCTGCAAAACCCTTCGGCTGGTGGGGGGTGGCCCAGGGCAGTGGACGTGCAAGTCACCTGAAGTCCATGGGCGTGAAGAACGTGCCCACCAGGCGCAGCCACCTGTGCATGCTGCCACTGTCATCGACAACCACTGTCCTGGCCGGCTGAGCTTCGGTGCCCTCGTCCAGGAGGTTTGGCATGCTGAGATTGGGGATCTGCAAGGCGTACATTCATCAGCCTATGCTCAATGCTGGGAAAAGCCTTGGAATGACACTACTCTTCATTTGTAGAGCAGCACAATGTGGTCGGGCCTGCAAAGCTCAGAGAGTCCGCAATGCATGAACTGACATCGTCCAGCAACGCACTTCCAAGTATTGGCATGGCAAACATGAAGCTGGGCTCGGCTCCAGATTGTCGCCAAGCACATCAGAGCCAAGCATGACGAGCATGCAGCGACACCTCCCCAGCCTGGGGACGCAAGTCTCAAGCAGACGGCTCACCCAGACATTGTCGCAGCAACCAAATCTGGCCAGGTTTGAGTTGTCACACCAGTTGGAGCAGTTGTCGGTGGCAGCTGTGCTGGATGTGTTGAGGCGGGCATCGGTCCATTGCAGGTCAATCCAAATAGCAGCCTGCAGTCCGCATTACACAGCTGGGCTCAGGAGGTGCTGGCCTGTGAGCAATTGGCCAGTCTGGCCTGCGGGCTGAGTGTAGTACTTGGTAAACGCCCCATGTGTCATCGTCTGCAGATTCATTGTCAGTATGTTCAGAACCTCCGCCAGCAGCAGCAGCTACAACACAATAGCACCTGAGGCTCTCAAACAGCATCAGCCCACCTGGAACTGCATGTTCTCCTGTACAATCTGGAGCACCCTGTCCACGTAAAGGCGCACAGTCACGGTGGTGTTGGTGCCAGTAGGGGCATTGCCAAAGCCTATCAGGGGGCTGAGATTCTGAGTGAGGCTCTGCGTGGCCTCGGTGGTGCTTCTGCTCAAGAGAAGGAGAATGCCCAGGGACAGACATGCTTTATTCTGCCAGGACGAGCCGCCCCCACGAGCCATTGTGGCCCTGAAGTACCTGCCGTAGGCTGCTTCTCCTGCACAACAGACCAGCCTGAGTTCCTTATGGGCTGTCCCGTCATGTGCTTACAAAAGGGGGAAGAGTGCAGAAAAGATCTTATACACAGCAGTGTTTGCCATCTTTGTAGCTGGCGCAGGCTGACAGGATCTGAGATGCACTTCAGGCTATTCAAGGCTTGATGATGCGTCCCCAAACGTGTGAAGTGCACCGAGCCCACCTGGTGTGCAGGACAAGGCCAGGTAGTAGCCGTAAGAAAAGGTATCCAAGTCTGCACACCTGAATCCGAGCTCAAGATGGCGTTGTCTTCTTATTCAATTCAACGTTAGGTCAGGCCATTAAGTAGGCTAATCAATGCCAGCTGCAACATATTGCAGTCTAACCAAAAGGGCTATGAAACCTTGCCGCAGGATCTCCCCAACAAAACCCTATGCCAGCTGCACTTCCACGGCGAACTGCTCTTAGCTTGTTGCTTGCCTGTAACAAGTGCAGACTCTAACCATGCCTGGAGCAGCCCATCAGCCACAGGAGTGCCCCTGCACCTTGCCTGACAAAATGGAGGCACATGAGCTGCGCCTGTCACACCAGAGCAGCTTGACCAGCAGCCCTGCGGCATGGGCGCAGGCCTGGGCTAGGTGGCTGCAGATGAGAAGGCTTCTCAGCCTATCTGTGGGTGCTCAGCAACTGATGTTGTGCATGCTCACGCTTTTTGGAGGTATCATGATGCTGCCTTCAGGGGCGAAACTGGATGTCCAGGGTCATGGTCAAGCTTGCGGCCAGATGACTGGACAACTTGTAGATGATCTTGCTCGCAATGGGCATTCATAGGTCAATGAGACCAGGTTAGCACAGCTTTTGAAGGCATGTCACAGGCGCGCATGCACTTCAGGTAGTTCGGCCACTTGGAGGCCTGGGTAGCCGTGCAGATGCGAGTCATTCACGTGCAGCTGCATGGTCTCATCGCACAGTGGGAGGTCAGCTATCTCAAGCCTGCGAATGTTAGGCAAGAATGCTCCACGCTGGTCCCAAAGTGCATTTCAGGCGCACAGGAGGGAGAAGGGTCTTAGTGCAACCAAGTTTGGGAGCATTGCCAGCAGTGTAGAGAGTGGCACACTTCCCAACTTCTTGAAGTGAACAGGGTATGCTGAGAGCTCCCTTGCAGAGCTGCAACAGACAATGGGAGTGCTGCCCTGAGCCCAGAGGGGCCGCAGCAGCCAATAGCAGGTCAAAGTAAACACAGCGGTGCTGAACGTCACTGCTCCCTGCACAGTGGGCCTGGGGGCTGCAAGCTGCATACCTGCCTGGTGCAGCTTGCAGGCCTGGCAAATTGGGCAATTTTAGCAACCCAGCTCAATACGTGGCAGTGCTGCCTTCTGCAGCAAAGTACCAGGGGAGCAGCAGCTCGCTGACATCTTCTCAGCAGACACAGTCCCTGGACATTAGCCTGTGTGCAGACTAATGCTGCTTTGTCCAGCGCCAAGGCAGCCAAGATCCTTCCTGCATCATCTTGCGCAGGCACTCCTGCTTGTGAAACCCAGCATCCTGCTGTGCTGAGCGGCAGCGGTCAGCCATTGGCATGGCAGACATTGTGCAGGGGAAAGAGCTTGTGGAGCTGCTGCAGTGTGCCAGCGGCGTGAAGCAAAGGAGGGCAGTCCCAGACAGCTGCGAAGGTGCCACCAGGGCCACTGAGGAAGTGAGCAGGGGCGTTTTACTTCCCTTGCCCTCTGGAGGTGGTGTGGACTCTGAGCTAAAAATATATTGGCCAGAGGCAGAGTGCCAACTCAGCACTGGCCACTGCCAGCCCCAAGCAGGACCAGGCACGCAACACGAGCTGATGTCCTGACTGCAAACAGGCAGCATGAATCTGTTTTGAGAAAGGAGTCCAGTCCTGGCGGATGCAGCAGCCAAGCAGTTCTACTGAGCTGACGTCCCAACTGCGAATGGGCAGCATGACTTTGTTCTGAGGAAGACGACCAGTCCTGGTTGATGCAGCAGCTAAGCACTACATCATGAGTCTGCAGCAGACAGCTGTGCTTGCGTCTGTGGACAAGGCAGAGCCCGGCCAGGCCCTCCGCATGAAGCAATTCATGGATACCAGATATTGCAACGTTGAGGCTTTTGCAGAGCTTCATTGCAGCAAGCAGACCAGTAAGATGAGTAACCATCATGGCTGTATTGACAGCAAAGGAACAACGTCGTCCTCCTACATGTGCTCACGTGGTCCTCCTGGCAGCCTGCAAGCTCCTCACCCAGCACCTGTCACATGCATGGCTCCAGCCAGACTGTTACGGGTGTGATCTCTTGTCTGGTTTCTTTCTTGAGCTTAGAAGTCTCTTGACCAGAGCACACGGGGTCCACCTGGGCAGGCGCAGCCAAGGAACAGCGTCAAAGTCAGGCATGGCAGTCTGCCAGGAAAGAAAGCGTGAGGCAGCTGTTCCCTGCCGGCATGCACCCCATCCACTTGGGCTGCCGCAAGTCATCGCCCACAAGCCACAAGCACCATCTGCAAGTGCACAGCCTGCGCAACAAGACTGACTCACTTGGGCTGACGCCTGCTGCCCTCAGCCAGAGCAGCGGTGCTGCCTGCTGGTGCCTGAGTGTTACTAGCCTCCTCAAAGTTGCCAGCCCTGCAGCAGCAGAGAATGCCTCCGAGACTGGGCACTGCAAGCTTAGCTTCTCGTTGCAGTAGACGATGGCAGGCAGCAGCCCACATGAGGATGTGAAGACCTCGATGCACGCAGCAGCGCACCTCCCCATGCAGATGCTTCTCATTCTGGTGGTGGCAAAAACATGGTAACAGTGGAACTGCTGGCTGGCACCACGCTCGTGGTCTGCTGTCTGTGCACGCTGCCCCAAGCAGGTGGTAAGGGACAGGCTTGCAGAGCAAGGCTGCATCCTTGGGGCATGTCGCCCTTGCTAATCAAGACATCAGTACCTAGAAGGTGGTGCATGTGAGGCAGCGCGCTCCACCGCGGCTCCACATCTGGCTGCCTGACTCCTGCGCAGCTTCTCTGAGCCCCTCAGCGCTCTGCAGTGCAGTGCACCAGTGCTGAGAAACTGTGCAGGTCAGTCCGGCATGCAGGCAGCATCTGGCATCCTTCATGCCGACCCCTGCGACAGGATGGCTAGCACAGCCCATCCCCACCCGCTGGCGTGCGGGAGAGCGCAGACTTAGTCTGAGTGCACCTGCAAATGATGGCATTGCTGCAGGCCTGCAGTAGGTTTAGTGCTCACCCAGGCTTCCCGCAGAATTGGCTGTCCCAGTCCTCCAGCAGCGCCTCCGCGTCAGACACCTCCAGTGCAAAGCGGCCGGCCTGCACCCGCTGACTGCAGACAGGCGGCAGCTCTGCTCTCAGTATGCAGCAGCAGACAACTGTGTTGCTTCAAGCTGCCGCCTGGGCTGCTGCCCTGTCTGTCACAGCCTGCCATACCGACAACATGTAGGTCACAGTAAGACACGCTCAAGCTGTGCTGTTGCATGGTGCTGAGCCCCTGCTAGTCACTGACCTGTCGAATCTGGGCTGGTAGGTGGGCGGTCCGTCCACAGGTGTGCTGCTGGTGGCCACTGCTTCAGGGTGCAGCATGGAACGGGTGAAGCCATTTTCCCTGCACAGACTGGTGGTGACAGCTGTAAGCGCTGTGTTCATGGGACACTTCTGGCCTGCACAGCCTGGTCACATGCAACCAGCATACTGTCAGCTCAGCACTCCCACACCTGAGCTGCTGAGCCCGTCAGGTCAACCAGCAGGGATGGAGACATAGCAGCAGTCCGTGACACTCTGTCTGAATTTGATGATTGCTGGACAGCTGCTTGGTCTTCAACAGGCAGGACTTCACCTGAGGGTGTTCCATGCCAAAGGTGCCAGGACTCCCGCGCTCATGCTGGCAGTGCACAGTGCATCTTCTGCCACTGGGCTGGGTATCCTCCTGCAACCAACTGCTGGAGCTTGGAGGTGCAGCTCAGGTGTCTGCTGGCAGACCAGCAGCAGGCAGAGCAGTCTGGCAGAGAGGTGGAGGCGCCCTTTGGTGCTCAGGCACCTGCACTACTGACAACTGTAAGCATCACATTCACCCTAGGGAACAATGCCCTGCAGCATACTACAAACAGGACGAATTCCAGCAATCCGGGGCATGGTGCTGTGTGGGCAGACAGCGGGCTGCTTCACACAGCATTGAGGAAGGGGACACGCCCACAGCTTTCCAGCAATGGCAGCGCTATCGCATGCTGTGTGAAGTGTTCTGTGCTGCCAACTGTCTGCCGGGGCTGCTGCGGCAGCCGCAGCCCAAGCTGGACCCTGGTCCGTGTGTACTACAGACATGTCCACCCTCTTCAGCAACCCCTGCTCACCCCTGGGCGCAAGCAGTACTTGGTCTTATCTGCACCCCGTCGCCGCTGTGCTGCAGCTCTGCAGCAGCTGCACTGGAGCTGTCAGCTGCCTCGGTGCTGCCAGCAGCCTTGAGCATGCTGCTCCGGCCAGCCCGCGCCACTGGCTGGGGGCTGTGCTGCTGCGCAGCTGACCCCTTGCCTGCAAGAGAGGCACCAGCCATCCCTGCTGCAGCCCCCAGGTACCCACTCGTGCCAGGGCTGCTGTTGCCGGGCGCAGGACTGCCAGGCTGCTGGGTGCTGTCTGTGGATCCATTTGCCATTGACTGTAGGCCGTCTGGAGCGCCGGGCGCCACAGCATCTGCTGAGGCACTGTTGTGGGCGCTGCCCCAGGTGCCAGAGACTGTGGCAGCGCTGGCAGCTTTGAAGGGAGTCCTGCTGCTGCTGCCTGCCACCTTACATTCTGCACAGGTGTGGCCCTGGGCAGCCGCAAATGCGCCAGAGCCTGTGGCAACGCTGGGGGCCTCAGCGACAGCTGTTGGGCCACTGTGTGACAGCTGAAGTTCTGCCAAGGCGCTGCAATAGGGGCTCTCAGAGGCGCCAGGGCCTGAGGCAGCGCTGGGAGCCTCGGTGACACTTGCAGTGGCTGTGGCCCCAGTCTCCTCAGCCGAGGGGTGGCCGCCGTTCCCCACAGCTTGGGCGCCTGCTGGAGGGTTGTCCTTGGTGTTGGCAGCAGCCTCAGCACGTGGTCGGGCTGAGACTGCTGCAGCCTCAATGTGCTCAGCCGCGGGGTGGCTGGCACCATCCACAGCCTTTGCGCCCTCGCCTGCTGACTGCCCCAGCTGAGCCTCAGCCAGGCACTGTCTGCTCGTCGTGGCTGCTGCCGTAGGTTGCCCCAGCTGCTGATGGGCCAGCCAGCAGCGAGCATGCTGCTGCGGCACCTTGGCTGCTGCTGCCTGGCGAGCATGGGCCGCCCTCTTGCGGCCGAGCGCCCCGCGCAGGTGGCGCTGCAGCACCAGGGCGGCTGCTGCCTGGCGAGCATGTGCTGCCCTCTTGCGGCCGAGCGCCCCGCGCAGGTGGCGCTGCAGCACCAGGGCGGCCACTGCCCTGCGCGCCTGCTGCTCAGCCAGCGCCTTCAGCTGCTGGCGTGCCCGCATGGCTCGGCAGGCGCGCTGGATGGCGCAGGCAGCCCACTCCCTGGCTGCTGCTGCTGCCTGGCGAGCATGTGCTGCCCTCTTGCGGCCGAGCGCCCCGCGCAGGTGGCGCTGCAGCACCAGGGCGGCTGCTGCCCTGCGCGCCTGCTGCTCAGCCAGCGCCTTCAGTTGCTGGCGTGCCCGCATGGCTCGGCAGGCGCGCTGGATGGCGCAGGCAGCCCGCTCCCTGGCTGCAGCTGCTGCCTGGCGAGCATGTGCCGCCCTCTTGCGGCCGAGCGCCCCGCGCAGGTGGCGCTGCAGCACCAGGGCGGCTGCTGCCCTGCGCGCCTGCTGCTCAGCCAGCGCCTTCAGTTGCTGGCGTGCCCGCATGGCTCGGCAGGCGCGCTGGATGGCGCAGGCAGCCCGCTCCCTGGCTGCAGCTGCTGCCTGGCGAGCATGTGCTGCCCTCTTGCGGCCGAGCGCCCCGCGCAGGTGGCGCTGCAGCACCAGGGCGGCCGCTGCCCTGCGCGCCTGCTGCTCAGCCAGCGCCTTCAGCTGCTGGCGTGCCCGCATGGCTCGGCAGGCGCGCTGGATGGCGCAGGCAGCCCGCTCCCTGGCTGCTGCTGCCTGGCGAGCATGTGCTGCCCTCTTGCGGCCGAGCGCCCCGCGCAGGTGGCGCTGCAGCACCAGGGCGGCTACTGCCTGGCGAGCCTGCTGCTGAGCACGGAGCTGGTCTGTGTGCCTGCGTGCCTGGCGGCCCCGCCACAGGCGCTGGCCCAGCAGTGCTGCAGCGGCCCGCAGAGCATGCTCTGAACGGATTTCAGACAGAAGAGCAATCCAACGTTGGCGCAGCTGGTGCGTGCCCATGCGTGGTGAATGACACGGGCAGCTGCTGCGTAGTGGGCCTGCCCCTCAGCAGTCGCCTGCTCTGCATGTTTGCGGACTTGCTCTTCCAGCAGGCGCTGAGCTGCCTCCTGCTGCGCCTCGGCAGCGGCAGCTGCTGCCTGCCTGGCCCGTTCCCTCTTGGCGTCCCGTTGCTGCTTGTGCTTAGCAGCCCTCCTCTGCTTGGCAGTCTGGGGGTGGGCCTCCTTGGTGCATTGGGCGGCGGCAGAGGGGGCCGCTGCGGGTGCTGCCGCAGCAGAGGCTGCAGGCTGCGCGTGCATACATGTGGCGTCCCTCTGCCTTTGGGCCTCCTCCTGCCGGGCCTTCTCGGCTGCTGCTGCCTTCTTCTGCGCAGCAGCTGCCTTGTCGGCCTGCTTCTGCTGGGCCGCCTGTTCAGCAGCAGCAGCCCGAAGCTTGCTGTCCCGCGCCGCCGCATCAGCACATTTCTGCAGCAGGTCTGCCTGCTGCTGCTGCCTGTGACTCATTTTCTTGTTGGGTGGAGCCGCCTGCTGAACAGGAGGCCCCCCAGTTGGCTTGGAGCGCGCCGGCCATTGAGCTGGGATCATGGGGGAGCCTGGGTCTTGCGTGGCCTGCAGACAACAGGGTCACAATCAGCAACCTGCGCTGTGCAGCCGCTGGGCGCCAAACCCATCAGCTCATTGACCCTGGGACAGGGCTGCTGTGGTTGAGAAGCAGGTGGCGCAAAGCAGTGCTGCCAGCAGAGGTGCCGATGGCTTGACATCGCAGATAATCGAGATGGTGACATCTGAACGCACAACGGTATGCATGCATTTGCTGAGTACCAGGCAGGTAGTGCTCACCTCTCTTGCCAGCTTGGCAGACAGTCCAGCGGAGGCGCCCTGGCTCTCCTGCCTTGATGGTGGGGCAGCGGCCGCTGCACTGGGCCTGCAGGCACATGGCACTGAGGCTGACTGCAACCCATGCCACGCTGCTGCCCAGCAAGCTCGGGCACAAGTGTGGTGGCATGCTGGAGCCTGCTGGCACCCTCTGTGGACTGCCTCTCACAGGGGGCATCGCCCAGCATGGCATGCACTGTGCCTGTCAGGACCCTGTTGAGGATCTGCCTCTCAGTTTGACATCCAGCCACTGACCTGCTGACCCTCACAGGTGCAGGGCCCATGGGAGGGGACTTCTGTGCCTGGTAGATCAGCAGGCACGCGTGGAAGCGGGCCTCACTGGACAGGCTGGGATGGAAGTCTTTTTGTTGGACGGTGACAGTGCTGTCATTGCACAGCCACCACCGGCGTGCCTGAGGCGGCTCGCCATGGAGCACATAGGCCTGCAGGTGGGGGACTTGCGCATCGCTGCACACGGGCATGCTGCAAACGAAGACCAGGTCATGCATGGTGGCCTGACGCTGGAGCCGCCTCTCTTTGAGGAGTGCGACCAGCAGCAGTTGACCATGGCTAGCATTTGACATGGACTCTAGGGCGGCCTGCATCTAGCAAGCTGCACCGATGCTTGGCCAGCATGTGACATGCAGTCTGAGGCTGCTCGCAGCAGCCTGAAGCACGTTGGAGGTAGCCTGTGAGCCACACAACTACCCAAGACGCGCAGAGCAATTCCAGATGCCCAGCAGCCTGAAGCCCAACAGACACACGCGCAAGTGTGCTGATCTGGGGTGCAAGGAGGTGGCTTCAAAAGGAGCCTCACCACAAAGTGGCCTGTTTTGGCGCTGCCCCTGTGCACGATCACGGCCATCAGTTCATAGCTTCTTGTCTGCTCACTGGAAGACCTGAGCGTGATGTGCGGGGTCAGGGAGATCTCATGGACCACTGGCACATTCTGGCCCTTGACTTTCTGCAACATCAGCAGACCATTCTGCACATGCTTGTGGTCAGCTTTGAGCACAGGCACCATTGCAGGAGAAGGAGCAAACCCAATTGCGAGCAGAAGGGGTGGCGATGCATCCCATCCCCCTGAGAAGGGGCCAGCCATGCACACATCGCTGCCTCACAAGACAGTGGTGATGCTTAAGAGGGACACTGTGCAGGGCTGCCATGTGCATGCGGCCTGCATCTCGTTGCTCACACAGAGATCCAGCATGCAGGCAGCTGCAGTGCTGTCGGGGGATGGTCACGCATGCCCACCTTCAGTCTGGCGATTGAAATTCCCACCAGGCCCTGTGGAAGGCCTTGCAGGGCCCATCGGGAGGTTGTTGAACAGCCACACCTCTGGCACCTCACATCCGCTTCGACCTGAGTGCGGGCTGCCAAAACCTGTAGCACAGGGCAGACACTGCAAGCTGAGAGAAGAGGGGCAGCAGCATGGCGATCGGCACCAAGATGCCAGGCCCAAGGTGCCAGAGTGTGCAGTCAAGGAAATAACTTGCACCACAAGACGTGACATCGGCAGCTGAGTGCATGACTGCAGTCTGCAACCTGGAGTGGGCATGAGAGGCTCTTGATCTCAGGCGATGATGCTCACACACGGGTCCTGCAGGTCAGCTGTTGGCAAGCAGGAGCCTTAAGCCCCCGACAGCATGTGCAGCGGCATGCGCTAAACTCCACAAACACCAAGTCTTGAGGTCAAAAACGCTACTCACCGTCAAACCCTGTGCCACACTGTAAAAGGGATCCATCATCCCCAGGTTGAACTCGATGAGGTACTCTTCTCGTGACGTGCCCCTGGTTCCTTTGCACTTGACATTGTTGCAGATGTACTCGGGCGCAATTTTGATGCAAGCCAGCTTCTTGAGGTTGGTAGTGACCTCGCCAGGTCCCTGCACGAGAAGGGCGCTGATGTAGACACAGCACTGACTTGAGCAACGGGATGAGCTGCATGGACTGTGGTGAGGCATGCCTCTGAGCCGGACACCGGGGAGGTCATGCCAGGCAGCAATTCTGCTGCCTTCTGGCCGAAGGCATGGACATTGTGGGCGTGGCGGCGATGCTGCCTGGCCTTGTGCGCTGGTGTGCAGTGTGCCTGGCCCCACCAGCAGCGCTGCTGCGGTGCCATGGCTGTTGGCCTGCCATGCAGTGCGCTAAGGCCCACCTCCATGGCCTGTCAGCTGGCACGCATGTGAGAAATGAGTGAGCATGCCAACGCAGCTCACCTCTTCACACAGCAGCGCCAGCAAGCCTGTGTAGGCAAGCTCTGGCTCGTTGGGCTTAAGGTGCAATGGGGAGGGGCCTTGTTGGATGATGCCCATGTTAGTGGCCCACTCAGTCAGTCGGATGTTCTGCAGCAGCTGCATGACGCTGCCTTCCTGCCCTCCTCGGACAGTGTTGTGGTACAAGTGCACCAGCTGCTGGCACACGGAATGTGCTTTGCTGCGCAATGGGGCTGCGCTGAACAGCCATTGGATGAATGCGGCCGAGTGCAGCAGCCCTTGCAGCATCGTGTTGACAAAACACCTGCAGCAGAAGGCTGCATTCAGTGGCAGTCAGTGCATGGGCTTGCTTCCAGGTCAAACAGGTATGCATGTCCCAGTCACCAGTCTCACCAGTTGGGGTTGATGCCACTGCCAACCATGCCACCGCTAATCTCATTTGCGAGGCCTCCAGGCTGGTGCCTGGCAGGCTGCAGGGCCATGGACGGTAAAGCTGCCGGGCAATCACAAATTCATCTGCTCTGCATTGGGCGGGGTATGCTCAGGCCGTAGCTCGGTGTGTTGCGTTCAACGGCTGGATGCGCTTTTCCTATATATGGTTTTCTACGCACAGACATGTAGTCCATCCTGACATTTATGCTGCGGTCCCACTCTTGCACTGTCCCGGGCAAAGTGTGTACAGTCCCTGCGTTCAGTCTGTCAGAGACGCGGAATGCAGTGTCAGAAATTTTGTCGATGGCTGGCATCAGCTGTGCTGCATCTGCCATGGCCGCTGTAACTTCTGCTGAACATCTGCCTAGGGAACCCTGCAAGGCAGTGAAGGTTGCGAAGTGCATGTTGCACTCAGATGTCCATGGCCTTGCAGGCTCCCAGGCAACGTTTATGTGGCTTGCTCCACGCCAATGTCTTTCCATGCCCAGGCTCCTCTTCTCATACTTTGCCCTGCTGCACATCATGGTCTAATAGCTTCCAAGTCCAGGGGCCACAATGAACGGGCATGGGACTGACAACTCATACGGCAAAAGCAGCGCTGATTGATGCAGGAGCAGTGCTGCGTGCACATACTCAGGAAGCAAATTGAGGGGTGATGAGCACAGTGGTCTGTCAGAATCAGCACAATATCTGTGCTGATTGCTGGAGCAGGTGGCTATGTGTGTTGCATAGGTCATCAAGCTGTGGGGCCTATGCAACAAGCTGTGCATCTCGTCTTCTATGGCAGTTGCTGTATTAATGAAGGCAGACCTCTCACGTCTAGCTTCTGATATGTAGCGGCCTGTCCCAACCCTTAGCTTGTGGCTGCTGCAGCAGATCTGGGCCAATGAGTTGCGCAGTCTGTAGGCTCTGATCTGATGGATGTAAGGGTGCATTTTGTGCGCTGCGGTGAAGCCATGCATCAGCTTGTACATCGACACATTGCTGTCTGACTTTCCTGCAACGAGCTGCTCATGGCGCTCTGCGCTGGGGCCGCTGACATGGCTGCCGTTCCTGCAAGGCAGATAATGCAGCAGGCGTATGTAAGAGACTCAGGATTTCTGCTTGGGTGTGCCATCAAACATCGCTCAAAACAGTGGGTTGTCATTCGCAGTGCGAGTGACATTGCAGATGCGCTGCCTGAACCTGTCAACTTGCCTTTGCCAATGCACAGAATCGAGTATCTTCCAAATCTGTTCAAACTCAGCAAGTGATGGGTGGTGCATGACACACCCACCAGGCCCCGCAGCAACCGGCGGTAAAACCCCTGCAGCACTTTGATGACCATGTCGCTGGCCTCATAATGTCACAACTGCACCTCACAGCCATGGCTCAAAGTGCCAATGTACGCCACTGCCACACATGTGCCACAAGCATACTTAGCAACTGCGGCAGCATCTGCACTCAGCAAGCATGCCAGGCTGCAGCCAGCTCATGGCCAGTTGGGTCCAGCTGCCCACAGTGGTGAGGCCTGCCAGGCAGCTATGCCTGGGAGTGACGCATGCGTGGCCACTGCCACAGCACCTGCGCCCAGCTGGGAGGCCGAGCGGCTCACTCTGGGAGTGCTGCAGATGTTACGCAGCAGCTGCTTGCAGCTGTTTGGCCGGTGCCTGCTTGCCGTTGGCCACCTTCAGCCAGGCTGTCAGCTCTGCATGTGCTTTAAGAAGGCTCCTGTGCTCCTGCTGATGCGCATTCGTTGCCAGGACGGACTGCAGTACATCAATCTTCAGCCTCCTGCTACTTCCTGCCGCCGCCCATAGCGTGAGTTCCTCAAATGTGCACTAGGCAGTTGAGAATGGCTGCTTTGCCAACCCAGCACTCGAAACAGGGGGCGAGGTCTGGTCAGGAGCCATGCTGGCAACAAATATACAGGGGCGCAGTCCGCTGAGTGCATGTGCCCCACCTGCTCCTGCAGCCCGGCAATGGTTGTCTGCTGCTCCTCTCCCTGGCCTGGGCTGCAGACTGCTCAGCCCCCGGCCGCTGCACCCTCGGCGCAAGTCCACCCCTCCTGCCACCAACAGCGCTCCTCCAGGTCTGCACAGCATCGCTGCAGTGCTGCTGCCACGTCGGACTGCCGGGCCTCTGTCTGACGTTGCTCCTGCCACTGCTGCAGGCTGACACGCAGTGACTTGCTGGCTGTGTCACATCCCTGAAGGCAGACCGTACTGCTTTAAGCGCTCACCCTATCCTGGCTGTGCAGAGACTGCAGCTGCCAACACATGCCAGCCTGCATGCACACTGCTCACCATACACCAGCTGGATGTCTGCACCACTGTTCTTGTGCCTTGCAGTAACACCCTTGGTCCCGGAGGCATCATCCCCCATGGCCAGCCCAGCCTTGAGCAGTGACACCTGGCAGAGTGTAGCCTGCATGACCGCAGCTGGTGAGGTCTGTGCACCACGGCAGTGTGCACAAAGTCAAGTTCTTGTAAGCTGCAGTGTCATAAAGGTGCAGCCTGTCAACGATCAGAAGCAAAGGGCTTGCGGGTGGTGCTTGCTCATCCTCTGGCAGGACCCCAAACTAGAGCCTGCAGGCAGGCGACCTGTCATGTCATATGCGGGGATCTGTAGACGTGTAGAGGTGAACAAACACAACACTGCAGTCACAAACGTCTTGTCAGTGTTGCAGCTCAAACCCACTGGGACTAATCCAGGTACCTGCATACAGAAAAAGTGCTGCCACGGTGTCCAACCAGCTACCGGTACCAATGGAAACTCAGGCAGCACTTTCATTGTCCCCTCTTGCAACTCTACTTGAAAGCTCTCACATCCATTTTGGAAGTCGCCCTTGAAGAGCGAGGGAAGCAAACAGCATCCCTCTGAAGCCAGGCCAGGAAGGTGGATTGCCAGCAGCCTACACCACCTCTGCTGCCTAGAAGGCGGCAAAGGGCCATTGACTAAGCTTTGACCGAGTCGTTCCCGAGTTGATGAGCAGCCGGCGTCTACCTACAAGCATGAGTTCCTGACAATCAAGCGATCCAGACCGATGGCCGGTGCTTGACAATTGCGGCTTTCAAGCAGTGGCTCCTCACATAGCAGCCAACAGGAGACCGGCTGCCCTGCCACAACACAGTGACAGCAAGCAGCTGGCACGATGCTGCGAGATATCATGCAGTGTGCCTGCAAAAGCAGCTGTGTACCCCCTACTGACGCTGCACGCGTGATTCAGGCTGTGCCCTCCCGCTACAACATGCTTCTTGAGGACGAGGAGAGTGATCCCCTGAATGAACAGGATGGTGAAGAGGCCTTCACAGCAGCAGGAGGGATCAGCGCAGATGTGAGATGGCAAAGGCAGCGTAGATGCTCAGCTGTGACAGGCATTGCAGCTGTCCTGCACCTATATATCAGTCAGCTTACCTCAGTCAGGCCAGTCTGTGTCTCGTGCAGGATCTCTCGGAGAATGAGACTGGGAAGGTGTTCAAGTCAGGCCTGCACCTGTCAGATTGGGCAATGCTGCGGCTGGTCTCAACAAAGTGGAAGGCACTTGCAGACAGCTACGTAGACTGTGTCAATGTCAGCCTGACACATGCAGAGTGGCCAGATCAGCTTCTGGAGATGTCAGCCGAGTACAGCTGGCATGTGGTCCAACCTTGGGTCGCAGAGGCAGCCTTCTCCAGCCTGTGCTATGTGCTGTGAGTGGTTGTGTTCACTGCTGTCCTGCAAGCAGAGCACATTTTCCCCCTTCTTGGCCTTGCCAGGCTTCCGCTAACCACGGGACCGCTCTGCCAAACATGCTTTCCTGCTGCATGCAGGGAGACCTTCCCTGCTGCTGTGGTGACCGTAGCGCATGCTTCACTCAGAGAGCCTGTTTTGAAGCTCATCGAACTCAGCACAGGTTGATTGCTGCAGTGTGCCCTGCTGACATTTGTGGACAGGGTCTGAAAGCCTACAACATTACTTCAGGTGACGTCTTTGCTGGACGCCGTATCTGCTTCCTCCACGCCACAGATGGCCACCCGTATGACATGCCAGTCCTACAGAGGCTCGGAGACTGCTGCAGACAACTGCTCGCCTCCCATGGCTGGATCTGCAGATCTTAGTGTGCATGCCTCGTGGGGCCGCTTGCCCGGACAGCGGGTGTCCCGAAGTGGTCATGTGTCTGGCGCCTCACCTTTGCGGGATGTTCAGTCGCTATTATGGGTTCAGGCTGCAGGCATTACTGCCGGCAGCTGCACAGCTGGAGCATGTGACATCCTTTGACACGTGCTCAGATAACTCAGCCTGCTGGGGCAGTTCTACATGCTCAGAGTATTACATGTTAATGTACGGCACTCAGTCCTGCTGACAGCAAGCCTGCCCTACCTTCACACACTGGGTTTGAGGTTCTATGGCACACTGTTGAGGGAGGTCAACCTGCAGTACCTGTTCTCTGGAGTGCCCGCCCTGCGTCAGCTTGTGGTGGAGTGCGAACACGACTATGTATGGGGGGAGAATAATCTTTGTGCTCTAGACAGATGGGATGTGGAGGCATTGGTGGGTCTGCAGTGTCAGCAGCTGGACCTCCTCACTGTGGATACCAGCATCATTGATGATCACACCATGAATTTGCTGGCATGCATCCAGTGTCCCCTCAAGCTGAGCATTGACATCAAAGAATGGAGCCTCTTGGAAAGCGCGCCCCCCTGACACTACTGGCAAGGCTTCCAAACTTGGTTGCACTGAGACTCATCTCCCTCTCATGCGCCTCAGATGCACTTTGGGACCATCGTGGAGCATGCCTGCCTGCTGTGCGAAGGCTTGAGATAGTTTACCTTCCCCTGCACATGAATGACTCGCACTTGCCCCTGGTGAGCATCTTGAGCATGTGTCCGGCACTGAAGCACCTCTCCCTGCTTGGCTACCCAAGCCTCAGGGCGGCTGAACGCCCCGGTATTCATACACGCCTGTGGCATGCTTTCAAAAGTTGTGCCAAGCTGACCTCACTGCAAATTGAATGAATGTAGTAAGAATTGCATCTTTCAGGCAACTGGGCTGGCATAATGGTCCTGCTATGCAGCGGTGCTCGCAGCTGTTGCTGCTCCTCCAGTGCGGAGATTCAATGGGTCAATCATGCGCCCGGCAGTAGCCCAGTGATCTCCCTGGCAAGGCTGGAGCTTGTCAAGGGCTCCAGTCTTGTGGTGCATGAGAGGCTAGCTGGCTCAAGGTATTGCTGACCACCGGACAGTAGCTCTGCCTTATCTGTTGGAGACCTGGATGCCATTGCGCAGTACTTCTGATGCTTTCAGCAGTGCAAAGCACTGCTGGCTGGCTGTAGGGCTGCACAAAGAGGCCGCCAACGTCAGCATCAACCAGCCTGAGCGCTGGTGCCTCTGCAGCAGGCCCTGCATGTCTGTGGCATACCTGCGAAACGGAGTCCAGGTACTGTTGGAGCCTGCTGGCCCCAAATGGCTGATTACTAGACCACTGTGCAGCTTGCAATGCTCTGTTGATTGGGTGTTCCTTCCAATCATCTGCATGCAAGCAGCAGGGCAGCAACACGTTGAGAGGTCTTTTAAAAGATCTGAAAGGACATCTCCTGGTCAAATGTATCTGCAGCTTGACCTAAGGGCCTGACAGCCGCAGCCACTGTCTGCTCTTTCGAAGGGCTGCTCAGTGATGGGGCCCTTACATGATGACCCTGCAATGGAGCAGCCGGTAGACATGGACGTAAAGCTGGCGACTCTCCCTGTGAGGGTTGCCGAGTCTATGCTGCAAGATCTGTGCACCAAATTCCTAGCTGGCCGCCTCAGAATGCTGCGATGGGCTGTCTTGCAGGCAGTGTTGTGGCTGCACTGTCATATTGCCCCTGAGGCTGCTGCTTGATCAAGGCTGGGCCTGCTGCAGGCCGTGAATGAGCAGCGTGTGCTCCGCAAGACTTTTTGGAATGTGGTGCCCCCGCTGTTTGGAGTCACTCTATTTACTTACCTTGACCGGTGAGGGCTGGTCACTCAATGCCCAAGCTTTACTGTGGTGCAGACTGCACTGCAGGCATTGGCTGCTACCTGTGCAATGCTGTTTCTGCTGGAGCACTGTTTTCCAGAGCTGCCGAGCCTTAGGCTTGAGCATTGCTGCGCCTCCAGGTTCAATCTGGCCTTTGCTGCCCCCTCTCTGAAGTCAGATCTCAAGCTCAGTAATTCAGCCTACGGCCTAGGAGCAGGCAAGCACTCTTTGGCTGCCACATGAGCCCACCCATTCATACACTGCCACATGCTGCCAACATCAAGCCTTCTTGCTGCAGCCTCTTGCCTGCTCGTTAAATCACAGCCTGCTGCCTGCAGGCCTCCTCTTTGCCGGCTACGCCTCCATGCAGATCCCTTCCACCATGCTGTGCGCCCACTTTGGCGCACGCAGGTGGCTGTCAGGCCTCATGGTCTTCTGGGGCATTGTGCTGGCATGCACAGCCCCCATCAAGACCAAGACTCAATTCTTCATCATGCGGGTGCTGCTGGGCTGTGCCGAGGCAGGGACCTTCCCAGGTACACCTCAGCCTGCTCATTGAGCAGCTCAATGCGGATCAGAAGGTGCTGCAGCCTCACTTCATAAGAAAATGCAATTGCCGGCACCTTGGGACCATCACTGGGCCCTGCCAGCCTCATTGTCACTTTGGCTGCACCTTGCAGGCGCATGGCACCACCAGACGCGCTTCTTCCTGGCTCGCGAGGTCGGCTTTACCCACTCAGCTGTCACCCTGGGCTCCATCTTCAGCTACATCATCAACGGGCCCATCGCCGCAGGCTTCTTGCTCATGGACGGCACACGAGGTGGGGTTTTGCCGGCAATGTAAGGAGCATTTACGCTGCACAGCATTACTGCTTCTGGGCAGCATCCAAGGTGGGTTCCCCCATGTGCTGATACTCATCCGTACTGCCAACACTTGACACACAAAGGGTGTGTGCTGGCAATGGTACTGAGACCCACGCTCATAGTCGACTCCCAAGGTGAGCATGCCTTGTACAACCCTTTTAAGCTCACCCTGCAAGCTAACAAGCTCACTTCCGCTCTACACAAATGCTCTTCAGTGAGCGTGGCTCAAGTCCATGGGCAGCCCATAGCCTGAACTGCACAACCTTACCGCCATCATTTTGCTTGCGATTTGATGCAGTAGACACCCGACTGTCTGGTGCCACGCAGGGCTGCACGGGTGGTCCTGGCTCTTCCTGATTGAGGGCATCATCACTTCGGCATATGGGATTGTTTTCAGGGTGAGCCTAGCCCGTGATGCGCTTGGCCATGCTGCCTGCCCTGGTACGATTGCACATCTCTCCTTGGTATTTGTCGCTTGCCTCCACTGGCTGCATGCCATGCTGCCACGCAATGCACTGGTGTTGTTGCCTGCTGCTCACCAATGGGCCATGCCATAACCCAAGCTGCAGTGCCTCTCCCTGCTGTGCGAGGCCCTGAAGCACGGCCTCTGACGTGCCTCCCCCAAGTCAGGCTGTGCTGCTTGTCAAGCTGAACCTTCTTGCAGGGCTGTTGGCAGCTTGAAACTTCTTTGCTGCGTCAACGGCACGCTTGCCAATGGAGCATAATTGATGCGCTGCTTACAGGTGATCCTCTGCCAACGGCTTCAACCTGTTGACAATGCTGTACTCGCGGCTGAAGCCTCCTGTGCTGCTCCAAACGCAGTTCTTTGCTGCCTGCAGTTTTGGCTCCCTGGGAGCATTAAGGACCTTCGCGGCTTGCAGCCCGAGGAGAAGCAGTGGCTGGCAGACCGGAAGCAGGCCGACAAGGCGGCTGCTCAGAATGTCAGCAGGTGGCAGGGCACCATCTGGGGTGGGTTGCGCTGCCGCTGCTTCATCCTGACATCTGCTGGCGGGGGCATGTTGACCTGGGCAAAAGGAAATGGTGTCGAAACCCTGTTGCTGCTGGACCACCGGCAAGCAGCACACACACAGTGTGCCTCAGCCATCATGGTGCAGCCTGAAGGGACACATCTGCCAACAGGGGGCGTATCAGCAGCTGTATGGCGGCAGGGGGCATGATGACCTGCAGGGCGCCGCTCATGCAGAGCACCTAGAGGTTGTGACAGGGCTGGCTGGCTTGAGATCGATCAGGCTCTGCCACAGCCGCATCTGCCCATCCCTCATAGGCAAATCAGACTGCGTCGCTGACCGCTGCTCAGTGTGCTGCAGGCGCCTTCCTGAACTGGCGCTTGATCTACCTCTCCCTCTGCTGGTTCCTGGTGGCCACCACATGTGAGTCGCTTGGCTGCCTGCAATCCTTGGCTCCATTGCTGCAGCCTCTGTCTGAAGTAAGGTGCAGGGCCTGAGGATCATACCGGACAAAGTGGCACGGCCCCCTCAGAGCTGAGCACGAGCGTGTTGCCTGCAGGCTGCACTGCCAGTCGCAGCTCCTCACACACGCCTGTTGCAGGATCCTGCACGACCTGCAGCCTGCACAGGGCTGCACCGTCTGAAGCCTGCACAGAATTCCAGCCGGACGGCTGTCGTCTGCCTGTCCAGGCTGCACCGTCTGGAGCCTGCACAGACTGGAGTCTAATATCTGTCCACTGTTCTGCTGCAGTCATTGGCGTGAGCACGTGGACCACCCTGATGCTGGACGCTGCTTTCAATGGTAGCTTCAACGGCGCCACTCCTCGCCCACAACCCAAGAACTGGGTACGCTTGAGCCTGACCTTCCCCTGCTTGAAGAACATTGTGCTTTAGAGCTGATTGCGCATCACAGCTGCCCAGGCCAGCTGCTGCTTCTGGTCCTAACACTTTGCTGTCTGTACTGCACCTTGCAAAGTGCACACAGGCAGCAAAGTGCATTGGGCAGAGGCCTGGCGAGTATCTGCTTTTCTTCTGCGCCTGGCGTGATGCACTGAAGGCCGGTTTTCTGTGAAAACAAATTGACCTGCTGACTGGTCGGGAGGCTGTCAGCACATCATATGCGGTGTGTGTCTACGTGCTACATGTGCAGAGGCCGCCAACAGCGCTGCCCTGACAGGGCTTGACAATTTTGCAACTGCTTCCACGCCCCACACACGTTGACGAAGCTGCCTGCCACCAGTCTCTGAGCACCTACTGACACTGCCCTCCTCCCTGCCCTGCAGACCCAGCACGACAAGAGCTGGTACACTGCCAAGCTGGCGCTTATCTCCAGCCTCCTGTGGGTGCCCTCCGCCTTCTCCATGCAGTTCGTGGCCTGGTCATCCCAGCACTTCAAGGAGCGCAACCTCCACGCAGCCATCCCTGCCCTGGTGGGCACGATCGCCTATTCGTGAGTTTCAAATTGCAATGTGTAGATGAACTTGATAAAGATGTTCAGGCTCTGCCATCGGGGGTTGATGCAGCTGTTCCTGTGTTAGAGAGATAGGGAGCTGCCAGGCAGAAGCGAGCCCCTGCCACCTGCTGGCTGAGCTGGTCAGCTTCATAGTCATGTGCCCTGCCTGCGGGCTTGACACTGCATGGGCTGCATTGCTGGATTGGGGCTGCCCCAGTCCAACTAGGGGCCTGCAAAGGTGCAAAGCAACAGCTCCTCTGCACACTGCATGAACCAGGGGTTGATGTTTCTGAGGTGTCTCCCGTTTGGAGGCGTGAGAGGGTTGCTGGGTCACAACTCCTCCCTGCCCGCCAGCTGGCCTGGCCTTGCCTAGTACTGTCGCCAAAGCAGCCCCTGCCACCAGAGCAGGCTTTCTGGCTGTGGTCTTGCTCTGCTGACTGGCTTGTGGGGTGGGCTGCAGAGTCTCTGCAGCATAAAGTAAGGGAGCTGCTCAGTGAGCTGGGGGCAGCTGCCAAGACTCTCGTCATGCAACTGAGCTGAACGGGTTGCTGTACTGACATGTCACACCCTGCCTGCCAGGTGCGTCCCACACGCCATCGAAAGGGCTGGTGCAATCCCAGGCTTTGTCTGTCTCACCATCGCAAGTTGTGGTGTCTGGTCTACGATTGGTGAGCGTTGCACTCCCTCAGCCTGTTGTTTGCAAGAGCGGGCATCTCCAAACCTGACAGGATGGGTACCTCTTGGAAGCCTTCCTGCACTGCCTTTAAAGGCTCCAATTTGCTGTCAGAGCACATGACCCAATTGGTGCTATGCCGGCAGGCCCCATCTGGAGCTACCCTCCCACCTTCCTGCATGGTGTCGCTAAGGCACCGGGCATCAGCTTCCTCAACGTTTTTACTGCCGTTGGAGGATTCTCGGGTGAGAGCTTCAGCCCATCTAGAGGCATTTGCTGTCCGGGTTGCTGTTTGGCTATAAACTGCAGCTGGCCTGTTAAGTTCACTGCCACTGTATGCTGCAATGCTGCAGGACCTTACATCATTGGCAGCCTCTCTCAAAGAACCGGCAGCTATGCCAGCTCCATGTATACCTTTGCTGCTTTCAATGCAGCAGCCGCAGTCATGCTACTGTGTGAGTCTGCTTTTGGCCTGCTGGCTTCTGTGCTGTGCTTTCTGTGCTCACCAGAGCATGCTTTGCCAGCTGTGCTCAGCTCCCCAGCTGATGTCTGCATGCCTGTCTGCAGTCATGAGCCCTGGCGGCTACGGTGATTTTGATGACAAAGACTCGGTAAACTTCTTCAAAAAGAAACCTGCTGAGGATCAGATGACAACTGAGGAGCCGCCAGAGCCAAAGCTGGCCACATGAACCTCACAACTTATTCTTCCTGCTCCTAGATGACCACCACCCTGACGCTGCTTAAGCCAGCTTGATTCCCCCAACTCTCATACAAATTGCCCTGCCTCCCAAATCCTCTCCCTTTTTGGGCCCTGTTTGCATGCACTGGAGGTCAGACCAGTGAACTGCCTTGTATGCACCTGTTCTGCTCTTGCAGCTTTTCACTAAATGCAGGACTGCATATGATTTTGCTGACAAGTTCATCATCTGGTAATGGCTTAGGGACACATGTGTCGGGTCAACGTTGCAATTCCAATTGCAGACGCAGTGGCCAAGCTAAGCAGGCCGCCATAGGAATACATTGCAGCACGTAGCTGATCTGCCCTTGTCTTGGTGGTCTCACGCAAGGCAAGCTTTTGAAGAGCCTACAATAGCATCAGCATAGTGCTCCATGACAAGAGGCCATCATGCAAGGTCCTGAAAAGCATTCTTCCTCATGTCTGTCTCCGTTGAGCATGCTCATCCCACTGTGGCGGTGGATGAACGTACTGTATTGGGTCCGAATGGCTGTGCTGGAGCATACTGAAGGTGATTTGACGCTGATGCAGGCGAAGGCGTGCATGCATGAGCGTCTGTGCTCCTCCTTGCAGACCAACACCCTTGTGATAGGCCAAGGCGGTGTCTGTGGGGTGCATGCACAACGCAGTCCTGCAACTCCTGCCATTGGAGCTACCCTGTTTGACCTATCACAAGCACAAAGCAGGCTGGTCTGTGTTGCGTCCCAGCCTGCAATGTGTGAGCAGCTGAGGTAAAGCTTTAGCATGTGAGAGACGAGAGAAGCGTTTGGAATGGGGGCATCTGACAAGAGCTTATAGGAGGACTGAGGATGTAGAATGCATGACTGCTTTTGAGTTGAATTTGGAATTGTGGACAGTGTGGGAGAGTGAGAGAGCTTGTAAGCAGAGGACATATTGCCAGCACCTCAGCATGGGGTTACATGCCATCAGCAGAGAACAGCCTTGTGTGCCTTGGCAGCCTGCTTGAACGGGGTTGGGTTGCAGGAGCTTGTTAAGGAACCTCCTCCTGCTGTCTCTCGTCCGAAAGACGTAACAGCTTGGGGCTCTCCCATGAAGGCCATAGGTTGATGTAGGTCAGATGCTTTTTTTGCATGCTGCATCATCGAGACCGGATCAGTCTGGCATGCCTTGATTGACTTCGTGCCGTGAGCACTCTTTCAACAAGCTGGGCGACCAGACGAGACCACAGCCGATGGCAACCTTCTGGAGGCTTGTGAGTTCAGTGTGTTCCATCTCCTGATATGACAGCCTGTTCATGGCAGCTTTCGGCATCGAGCTTGCTGGCATTTGCTGTGTCTGGCTCTGGGCTGTGCTTCTCTGCGCCTAGGAGGTCCGCCTCAATGCGCAGCCCTGCATTGCCATCACACTCAGCAACGTCTGTGAAATGTCGCATGGCACACCACGATGACTAGCCAGCAGAGCTCTGCAGCCCTCATGGACTGCAATTGTGGCAGCCGCTTGTGGGGCTGCCCGAGGCAGCAGGCCCCAAAGGCAGCCATGGAAGCCGCAGTCATGCCCAGGCCGCCCATGCAGGTCCGCAGCACAGATGGCAGGGTTGGTTGCCACAGGAATCGCCATCAGCTGGGTGGAGGATGCCCACTAAAGTTTCATCTGTACCTGGTGCCTGCCTGGTGCAGGTGTGCAGGACGGCAGACTGCTGCCTCAGTCTCAGTGGCAGTAGCTGTCATCAACTGCCAGCCCGTCTGTGCCTCACCTGTCCTTCAACTTCCATTCTGTGCCCCTTGCAGGTCCGCAGGACGCAGACTGCAGGGCTGGTCGCCACAGGGGCTGCCGTCGGCTACTACTTCATCTCTCCCAGCCTGCGGGTGGAGGAGATCCGCGTCCCCTCCAGCTCCCTGCTGGCCACGGCGCCCATGTTTGGCATAGGTGAGGGTGTCTGGGGCTCTTGCGAGCAGCTGCTTTGAGCATGGCCCTGGCTGGGACAGACAAGGGGCCGAAGCCAAGCAGCGGCAGCACCTTGAGCAAGCTGAGGCTCTCCTCATCTGGTGTGCCTGACAGAGCCTGTTAATGCAAGTCCCTCAAGGAACACATTTCAGCAGGGAGGGCGCAGTCTGGCACGCTCAGCCCCTATGCCCCACCTGCATGGTGCCTCCCCAGCTGTTTTTGCAATGGGCAGCAGAGGCAGCTCAGCAGCATGCGACTGCAGTGTTCGCCAGGGCCTGCTGTTTGTGGCAGGCCACACAGCTTGGCACCATGTACT
Source organism: Asterochloris sp. CNOR1 (assembly GCA_963969365.1). NCBI lineage: Eukaryota > Viridiplantae > Chlorophyta > Trebouxiophyceae > Trebouxiales > Trebouxiaceae > Asterochloris > Asterochloris sp. CNOR1. The sequence continues at coordinate 500,524 of OZ017761.1, forward strand.
CTGCTGTGGTTCTGCTGCCATTGCAACAAGTGGTTGGTCAGACATAGCATAGCATGCATCACTTTGCAGCTCACACAGGGTCAGCATGCTTGGTGCAGGTGACAAGAAGATGGCCAAGGTGTACAACACAGACCCCTACCGTGACTGCTTTGCTGTCACCGTCCCCAAGGAGGTGGGCTTGGTGCACTCCTGCAGTGTGCGCCTGCAGGCAGCTGGCATGCCGACTCGGGCGGCAGCACCACTTCTGCCTGCGGGGGACACCTGACAGGCAAGGGGATATTCCGTGTTCACGCTGTGATTTAGGCTGTGATCCTGGCATGCACACGACAAGATGTATGGGTACAGCTGCCTATGTGTTATCTACACAGCACAAACCCAGCTCATGAAGAGGACAGCGTGCCGCAGCCCCAGGCGTGCAACCAGTCAACCAGCGCCCCACTTCGCTGCACCTGCCGCCCTTGACTGCTGCTGGCTTGGCTGCAGGTGCTGGCAGAGTCCTGCAAGGCGGCCGCTGAAAATGGCGGGACTGCCAAGACCCCTCAGGACATCATGATGAGCTATGCACGCTCATTCATGACCTCTCCTGTCTTCAAGGCAAGCAAGCATTGGTGTCTCTGCACAGCCATGTGCACTGGCCTCCACCCTGCTTCTCCACAGCAGGCCTGGTTGGTCTTTGTGGCCTTGTGCTGAGCTGGGGGCTCTGACTCCTGGCGGCCCTGATGCCATGTGGGTCTGGTTTGGTCAAGCAGCCACTACATCATCAGCCCTGGGTACACCCAGAGCAGGGTCCCTGTTTCACTCTCGTCTGACCTCGGTGAGCCATGCTCTTATGGGTCGCCGAGGTGGGTGGTTTGAACCCAACCCAAATTGCTGCCAATGAATCTGCTTGCTGCACAATATTCATGTCCTGCATGGCTCACCTGCCCCTGTGCTGCGCTTCAGGTGGAGCGGGCAGCGTTCAAGTACGTCCTCAGGTCTCGAAACAGTCTGTCAGACCAGGAAATCCACAGCTCAGACCTTCCTCCCGGCCTCAAACTTGACAGCTTTCAGGTGGGGTCACTGGCTGGCGTTGCTGCGGTGAAGGAAGCTGCTCACAGGCACAAACAGCTTCCAGTTGGACAAGTCTGCAACCTGTTTTTAGCTGGACCTCTTTGGTTGCAAGCACCTGCTGTAACAGCTTTGATGACTGCAAAGCAGGCAAAACGCACTGCCAACAGCATGGCCGCCCAATGAGACGCCGCAGCAGCCAGTTATGCTCCAAAATGTGCTGCAGGTGGCAAATTGCAGTGACAAGAAGCTGCTGCACATCGATGTCCCAACCCAGATCGCCCTCTAACTTTCCATCTCTGTCCTGCAGGTGGTGGACTGCAGTGACAACCAGCTGCTGCTAAGAAGGCAGCCTGCTGCATACGCACAAGGTTATCCAGCTAGGTACAATGTCTGCTGCAGGCGGTGGAATGCAAAGACAAGGAGCTGCTGCTCAGGGCGGCCGCTGGAGGGTAAATCTAACGCAGTAACCTTGCGCTGCTGCTCAGCGAGGATCTGCTGCACCCGCATCTCACCTCCATTGCCTATCTCTGTCCTGCAGGTGGTGGACCGCACTGACAAGGAGCTGCTGCTCAAGTGGCAAAGAGATCGCAATGGGCAGGTGACTGCGGGGTACACCTGGCTGGGGATCGCCCCCTCCCAGCCGCCACCACCAGCCAAGGGCGCCGCTCTGGCTGAGGTGAGGGTGCACACACCTCATGAGGCACTTGCCTTTGTTGTGCACATCATGCTGGCTGTGCTACAGCCCAGGAGCTCAGTGTGCCACTAGGCAGCAGCACCGGCAACAATGGGGCTGCTTGCTGTTTGTAGCCGGATGCAACTCTCCTGTCTTGCGCTGTATTCCGGCAAAGAAAGCACCCGCAGTATGCTGAGCGCCTCCTGCCTGAGCAGGCTGTCTTTCAGGACTCCCCAGTGGAAACGGCGCTATCGTTGAGGCCACTGGTGTCTGCTGCAGGACACCACTGGTGTCAGGGACTTCACCTGGGGGGGCAGCAGCTGCTGGCAGATCCAGCCCTTGCCATAACTGCTGGAGGACATGCATAAGGATAGCTGTAGGCTGTGAACCACTTGGGGGCACCACACGCCAGAAGACTCCCTGCCCCTGCCACTGAGCTCTCTCACTTCATGCTCTGCAGGACAGCTACTGGGACAGCTTCAAAAAGTACTTCAACTGGGGCCAGCAGTCGGCAGCAGACGCCCAGCCCAGCCAGGAGGCAGCCTCAGCCATGGTGACAGACACGCTGAGCAGCTACTGGAATGGGGCTCTGCACAAGGTTGGCCTGGGGTCCTGGGCATCTGGTAGTGAGGCCACTCCAGATGGAGCTGCCCAGCAGGGTGACACAGGCCGCAGCGACCAGGAGCCAGTCAACGGCTCTGTCCACAGTGAGGGCCAGGAGGTGCTGGATGGCAGCAAGAGCGTACGGCTCATGTTTGGCTCGGCCTTCTGGCACGTGTCCCCTGCCGGCAAGGTGACAGCCGAGCCCAACCAGCAGGTGGTGTCCTGGCCTGTGACAATTCACAAGTGGTACAGCAAGCTGCTGCTGGGCAGTGCTGCAGACAAGCTAGAACATCAGTTGAAAGAGTGTGGCTGACTGTGTCAGTATGTTGGTCCACTGTTTCCTGACTGCTAGTGACAGCTGACAAGGAGTTCAATTTTGATGACATGACTTCAACTTGAATTCAACTTGAACTTTGCATGCACCATAGCATGGAGGCTGCAGCCAAAAAATGTCATTCGTGTAGCATGCTGCAAGGCACTGTCAGCTGCAATGGCATATGTTGGCAGGGGCAGTGCAAACCCTCTGTGCAGGCATACTACAGTAGTCATGGCACAAGGATATGTCTGGTACCCATGCTGCAAGAACTGGGAGATAACTATGTTCCTGAACAGATGTAGGGTGTGAGCTGTTCCCCCTGAACTTGTGATGCTGCTAATCATTGGTTGTAGGCACAGGATGCTCAGTCAGACAGCACAAAATCTGGTGCTACTCTGTGCTGCCAGCACTGCTCATCAGTCGTCTGACAGCAAAAAGCCCACGACTTGCAGCGCTTTAGTTTTGTCGAAGTAGGGCACCAGGGTCACGGTGCAGTGCTGCAGGCCGCAGGTTGCCACCATTTTACCATTGGCCAGCATCTTCAGCTTGGACAACTACAGAGCAGGACGGAAGGCAGTGTGTCAGGTATTGAACAAAGCTTGGTCAAGACAGGGTTGGTGCCAGCTGGCATCTTCAAGACTGGACATCTGCAAGCCAGGATGTCGAGAAAGTGTTGCACATTGCTGCATGCTTGCATTATTGGAATGTGCCCTCAGCCTGCTTCAGCTCAAACAGCTGCTGGGTCGACACAGAGAGCGTCATGCATCTGGTTAAGGGTCGACACCCTACTTTTGCTGCCAAAGCCGTGACATCAGACCTATCTGCTGCTTGCTGGCCTGCTGTATGTCGCCCACAGCTTGACACATAACTCAGCTGCAGCAGGCTGTGTCCAGGCTGCTGCTTGCAATCTGCAAAAGATCCCAACAGCCGGCAGCATTTAGAGCTCCACACGAAGCCCTCCTCTTCTTGCAAAGCATGTCGAGGCTGCCACAAGTCCAATTGGTGAGCAGCATGTCCCCTCCATTCTCTCCCAGGCAGCAGCACACACAGCTCAGCACCACACCCACCTGCTTCTCGCTGAGGACGTCCAGGCGGCACCTCATCACGTAGTGCTCGCCCAGCTTGACGTCCCGCTGCGTGGCCAGCTCCGTCACAAATAGTGTGGGTGGGAACTGCTCCTGGTTCTTTTCGGGGAGCAGGGCTGTCATGTGGAACAGCTCCACAGTGCTGCTGCCAAAACGATGCTTTACACGCCCACTCCACAGGGCCAGCTTGGGGGCTTCGGAGCTGCTATCGGCAGCTGCGGCTGCCTGCAGCAGCTGTGAGTGAGGTGAGCAGAGGGGGGCAAAACGGTGCGGCAAGGCCAGTGTGTGTGTGGCAATGGAAGGCTGCCGCTCGTGCCTGCCGCAGCTGCATGTGGGTCAATGAGCAGAGGAATACATAAAGCTGTAGCAGGTGGGCCTGTGCAACTTGTGACAGCAAGGCGAGCTTCCAGAGCCACAGTGTCATCATGGAGAAGCCTTCTGCAGCAGCTGTCAGCAGGGCATCAAGTGATCAGGCAATACAGCCCAAGGTAGCCGATTGGGAGCCTGTGTATGCAAAAGACCGCCACTCAGACTGGACAATGCTGCCCCCCTGCATGCAGAAGCCTACTACACCACGCCTGGCCCCCAGGCCAGTCATAACGGTCGATTGCATTCAATGACAGGCGCTCCCAATTCTTGAGACATGCTGCCTTAGCAGCTCAAGGCACACAGGACCCCCTGACTGACCACCAGCAGCTTAAAACGCTACACTTTGACTCAGTACAAGGGTGCCCCTGCAAGGCAGTGCCCCCCCCCCCGAGTGCAGCTCAAGCACAAGGCAGCACGCAGGCATTCTGGCTTGCTGCTTGCAGAGCCACTGGGGCAGGCATGCCCTACACTGCGACCCAGCAAGCGGCTTTGCCACAGACTAGCTATCTGCAGCGAAATGGCTTTCCCACATCTCACGCCACATACACAATTGCCATCTTGACTTGGCAAGCGGCTAGCAATTGGGCGGCATCTCACTTCAATGCAGACATGGCCAATGCTCCACTGCTAAAAGCCTGAATAGACCTCAGTCAATACAGTTCCGGGTTCACGCAGAAGCAGGAGCGCCCACACTTCACTGCTGACAGCCCTACAGACTCACACGGGGACAAAGACCCAGCAAGCGGTTCTGCCACCTGCCACCCGCTGCTCAAGCCACTTTTTGCGCCATGATCCTGAGTCAAGCCAGTTCACACATGATTGCAGACATGCTCCACCACTCACCATCGGCAGTCCCACTGACTTGGGTGTGGGCACCACTCTGAGCGGCAGGATGGGCATGCTTGGCCGCGGGCTGGGCACGGGCAGCACGCTGCCGCTGGCTGGCACATGAGGGGATTCTTTGGGAGGACCACCTCCCTGCCCTGCAGGAGCAGCAGCAATGCACATCGGAGGTGCTGTTTTGCAGGCTGGTGGTGCATTTGTGCCCTGGAAGCTTTAAGCGCAGATTGCAACCAGCTGTGGCTGAGCAGCATGCCTACAAGTGCAACTGGCACACCCAACACTGTTGCAGAAGGTGACAAGATAAATGGGATGGCAGGAACTGAGACCCAGATCTTCTGATGGTTGTCCAGAGAAGCACAGTATACCAGGTAAGGCCACCTGCGGTCATGTACGGGGAGTGGAGCAGTTACAAGCAGGGCCGCACCTGCCGGCCCCAGGAGGCTCCCGCTGGCACTGCGGTGCATCACAGGGGGTGTGCCCTGCCCCTTGCCCTGCTGCTGGCCAGCCAGCTGGGTTATGATGGCCTGAGCGGCTGTGTGCCCCAGGCTTTCGCTGCTGTGGGTGCGGTGCATGCCCATGCCTGCAGCAGACCCAGCCCTTGGTGCTGTAACAGGAGGACTTGGCAGGAGACATCTAGTCAGCGAGCAAGCCAGAACAGCAAGCGAATTTGCGGGTCCTATGCTTGCCAGCCGTCAATGCTTCTGTCGTATGACCCTGTGGCCTAGGCTCTAGCTGAACTCCCCACATTGTGTGCTATTTATGCCCTGCCAGCACGTGGAAAGCCAGGGCAGCGGCTCTGTCCTCTCACTGCACCAGTGCCTCAGCTTGTGCTGCTGCCCTCACGTGTCACTTCCCATGTTTTCCACAACATGCTCTGCAGCCACACCCACATGTACAGCTCATGCTGGGCAGAAACATGACTGGCAGCACACATGAGAAGGGCTGCCCTGACCAGCCGTGTCCTCCATTGTGGGGCAAGCACAAAGCTTCATATGCAGCCATGCCCTTTACTGCTCGTGCAGAAGGCAGCTGAGGTGTGTGGAGAAAGGGCTGCTTGCTCTCAGTAGTTGCACATGCGCCCACACCCCACATGTGCCACTCCGTCAGTGTCATGAAACAGCAGAGAAAAAGCATATGACAATGGCTGGCCACAGTGAGCGAGAGGAGAATTGATTCTACCAGTGCAACTGGAAGCCTCTTGGGGCATTTTCTTCCTGGCCCCTCACCGGTCATGTCCTCGACAGTGATGGGCTTGGCGCCGACATGGGAGTCCAGGCTGCCTCGCGCCTGCCCCTGGCTCTCCACATGCCGCAGCACGGTGCCCAGGGACATCTGGCGCGCGATCTTCAGGCGCTTAGAGGGGGAGCCGGGTTTGCCCTCCTCAGCGCCGCGCATCCTCTTCTCGCCGCCTGCAGGCACAGAGGGCCTGGCTATTCTGGATGGGCTGCCCACTGTTGCCACGCTGGCGCATGATGGCAGCACAGAGGACCTCAAGAGGGACCGACCACCTGCAGGCTGACAGGGAGATGTTGAGGTAGCAGAGCAGCTGGAACATGAACGCTGCCTCCTCAGCATTGAAGCGCCTGTGGCCTAGCCAGAGGCAGGCAGAGCAACCTCTCTTGATTCTGTACGACGGAGAAGACGAGGTGCCTGTTGTTGGGCGCAGCCTCTGCCACCCACACGCCGTTTTGTCTGTGATGCAGGAGCCTTCCAGGCAGCACCTGCTGCCTACACGTCCACCTGAGAGCAATAACCACATTCAGCAGGGGTCTCTCATGCAAATTCTCCCAGACTCAGCAACCCAGCTGTGGTGCCAGCTAGCACTGCCACCCGCATCACACAACTGCCTGCACACAGCAGAGCAGGGCAGGGAAGAAGAGCCACGCAAACACTGCAGACGACTTGAGCCCCCACAGTTCAGTGCAGACGCTGCGGCTGGCACTGCCCAAGCAAGTTGCTGATCTGCCACAAACAGCAAATGCAGACACGCAGCCAGCAGCAGGGCGGGCACTGGGGCACTGCAGCTTGCCCCCCACCTGAGTCAGTGGCATGCAGATGCCGGCTGGCACTCCCTGGGGATGCTGCCACGCCGCCACTCCCATGCGGGGCGCCCAGAGAGGCGCCACTGTCATTCCTTGCTGCCCCCACGGCAGCTGCTGCGGCTGTCTCAATGGCTGCAGGGGCCACTGCCGGCGCCACGGCAGCAGAGGGGGCCACTATGGGGTGCCTGGCAGCCTCCTGCACAGAGCGAGGGGCGCTGCCTGGTGCCACCTCTGCTGCAGCTGGCAGGGGCCCTGCTGGGGAGTTGCTGGAGCGCAGGACGATGGTGGTGGTGGGGGTGGTGCTGGCTGCAAAGGCGGGCACGTCTGCCTCGTCTGCAGCGGCGAAGGGGTTGACCGGCAGCGCTGGCCCCCCCTGCGCCATACTGGTGGGCAGGCCCGCTGCTGAGGTCACAACGCGGGCCTGCGAGCCTGCGCGGGAGTTGAGCGCGGCGGTGTTTGCAGGCAGTTGCTCGGAGGCTGCCAGGTTTGGACCTGCACACGGGAGAACTTTAGCTTAATTGGCATGGCCTCTCTGCTGATGGCTTGTTCCTGGTGCAGCTAGATGCCCTGCGATCTGCTTGAGCTTGTGTATCAGCCTGGTAGCATGCGTTTCAGAGGGCTGGGGCCAGCTGAGCAGCTCTGCTGAAGCTGCCTGGCAGCCGCATCAGAGGCGCATCACAACCAGGCAGGAGGGGTGCAGGGGTAGTGCAGGAGAGCTGCAGCATTCACCATAGCCTAACATGCTGACAGAGACCATCGCTGGGCGTTTGCGTTTTCGCAGGCACCTAACAGAACTGCTGGCCATGATGGGACAAGACCATCAGCAGTAAGGCCAGTGCACAGGGGCCTGACAGGCTTCCATGTAGCACTATGGTGTTGAGAAGTTCCCCAAAGTGAGTCAGTTGCTCATCTGCGCAGAAGCTGTGACTACTAATGCAAGCTTCTCAGCAGTTGGCGCGCATTTTGGAGCATGTCCAGTTTGACCAGATTGTGATAACAAGGTAATGAGATTGAGCAGCAGGATAGCGGCAGAAGCCGGCAGCTGATCTGCCAGTGACAGAACACGCTGATCCTTTTAAGCAGACTACTTAGCAATTTTCCCGCCAGATCAGAAGCGGGAACAATGCCTGATGCAGCAATTCTTGAGCCAAATGCATGTCGCAGTCTGGCAAGGGCCGGCAGCCTGCAATTGTATATGCTCACGCGTACACAGACATGCCGTACTCTGTTAGAATTGACTGCAAAATGCAAACCTCAAATATGCTGCCCCCGTGCAGTCATGCTCCTCAATGGGACATAAGGGCTCACATGGACCCAGGCCTGAAAGGCTCCCCCAAGCCCAGAAGGCTGTGGCATCCCAACCCGCAGCCTGGCCCTTGCAGGACTGTGCAGAACTCCACCCACAGCCTGCAGCCTTGCCAGAATGTGAAGGAAGGCAGGCAGCAGCCAAAAGCCATTATGCGCTGCACAGCAACCCTGACTTGTGGAGTCCTTGAGGGAAGCTCTCCATGTAGGCCTCCTCCTGTTTTGGCAAAGTTGCCTACTCACCCGTCCAGATGCTACGAAAGCAATGCTGCACCCTAGCCACTGTTACTTTTTGCAGCCCGATAGTCAAGGCGATAACTGCTCTCAGTCTGTGCTAAGCTATGATTGCTCATGCAGGAGCCAATGAAGCTCCTGTATGTGATTGCAGCCACCCTCCAGAATTTCCCTCAGGAGATCCTGGCAGCAACGCTGCAGCCAATGACTTTCAGCAGTCTGGGGAGTCCTCTTTTGCTCTGGCAGACACAGCCTGACAGTGGCCTCACTGCAGCCTTGATACCTCTGGGGGCACCTTTTCCCAACACATTCTATTCACACGGATCAGCCATGTAGGAGGCTCCAGTGCAGCCCAGGCTGACCTTCCGTGCTTTTGGGAGACCCTGCCTTGCTCAGGCTGCGACTCGCAATGTCAGCAAAGTCCAGCAATTCCACCGCCTGGCGAGCGCCAGCTGCAGAATCGCTCTCAGAGGTCTTCAGAGCCTTGGCCAGGCGCTCAGGGAGGGTGCTCTCCCGCCAGTTCTGGTCGCTTTTGGAGACTGTCACTGCCTGCTGGAGGATGTGGTGTACATTGGCCTGCAGCACAGAAAGGTGGTCTGAGCTTGCTGCAAGGAGACGTTGCCTGAAAGACGGTCACTGCCTGCTGCTAATCTGCAACACACAAGGTCCTGGGGCTGACAGCAATCAAGGAAGGCAGTGCTGCAACCGAGGTCTTGCAGCTGTAAGCACAGTGGGCTTGTAGCATTCCCTCTCGACTCACTGCGACCGCAGGGGCCTTCTCTATATCTCAGCAGATGTGCGATGCAGCTGCCACCTCTGCAAGCAGCTCACCTCTGAGCTGTCCCCAGAGACCTCTAGAGCCTGCGGCGTGAGCTTGAGCACAAGCTGGTACCACTCTGGCTGGTCAAGCGTTGCTGTGTCCACTGCCGCACAGCATGCGAAGGCTCTCGGCATTTAACGATAGGGCCGCACGGGGGCCTGCCCGCATCCTGCACACACAGCCGGGACTGTCAGTGCACCTGGACTCAACTTGCAAAGGAAGCTTGACAGCAAAGTCACGCTGGCATGGCAGCTAAAGCGTGGTCAACACCGCATGTGCAGACAGCTGACTGTACGCAAACACAGCTAAGGTGTAAAAGCAAGTGCCAGGCAGCTTTCCAGAGCAACTGGACAAAGCACTTTGTAGGTGCTTGCCAGCTGCCAAGCATTGCAGCCGGGCTTCCTCCCGTCCATTCTGCCTGCGATGGCTCCACCACACTTGTCGTGCTGTGGTCCAGGCAACGGCAGCTTTCTGGATCTAAGCTAAGGCGTTCATGAGTAGTCACCTGAAAAGAGAAAGCCTCGTTGATGACCAGCTGCCTCCGCTAAAACACCTATCAGTGGAGTGGCCGCGTCCTCGCCGCTAATCTAGCAACTTTCTACAAATGTTCTAAATCTGTGACGTAATTAGCTTTCTTTCCTTCATGAGCACCTGCCTTGGACCAATACTTCGCGCGATGTTGCCGTGTGCAGGATACAGCAAAGATGCCGTGGCATGCTGAAGCAGCATAACTGCCATGCTGCGATTTGCCATGATATTGCATTCCTGAGCTGAGGCATTGAAGTCCTCCTGCTCAAATGGTGATGGCTTCTTAGGCCATGGCCCTGTGTAGCCAGGAGGGAGCAGTGTCTGATCTGGGCCTGCCCACATTTGAGGACGATGGCGGCGACTGGTCCCTGCTGACATCTCAACTTGAGGATCGGCGCCAATCCCAGCATGGTGCAACAACTTCGCATGACTCAGGTGCAGGCTTATGGTGCCCTGCACAGAGGCCTTCAGCCCTGGTTGCCAGACAACATACCCCACGTGCACATGTGCTGCAGAGCTGCTTGGTCAGGCAATGCTGGACGAGCTGAGTGCTGGGCCACGGCTGCCCCGCCTGCATACACTCCTTTCAACGCCAAAGTTGAGACAGAAAGGTTGCCTGCAGGAGCACCCAAACGGCAGCCCCAGCTGCCCACAGGGCCCCTGCAGGTCCGCAAGATCCCTGCAGCCGCCTTGAAGAGCCTGCCCAAGCCTGCTGCGCCAGCGCAGCATCCAGTGTTGCGACTGCCAGATGCTCCAGCTCTCAGTGTGCGCAGGCGGCCCATGCCCGGCGCTGCCAGGCAGCTCCCGGCAGGCGCAGGGCTGCAGGCTTCTGCCTGGCCGCCCAGCCCAGAGTCCCCTGGCGGCGCAGACACAGGCCGCCTTCGAGGTGCTGCGACAGCGGGCAGTGCAGGCGCTGCTGCAAGGTCTGCAGAGGAGGCTGAGACTGAAGGAGAGCAGGGAGCTGTGCCAGCAGGTATCACAAAGCCACCAGCCTCTGCTGATGGTCAGGCAGATGCCTGTGCTGCTGCCAGCACAGGGTCGGTTGGGCGCCCCAGCTTGGTCAAAACTGCCGCTCCCTTCAGCAGGCTTGCTGAGGCAGGCAGCAGGGCCTCCCCTCCAGGAGGGCTGCTGGCCAAGCTCTGCAGGCTCACAGGCCACAAGGCGGCTGAGCCTGGCCCACAGCAGACCCCTGAGCAGACTCAGGAGCATGATGTAGCCCTTGCTGGCCACAGCAGGCTGGCAGAGCCTGCCGTGCAGGCCGTGAAACTTGCCCTGTCGGGCCTGGCAGTGGATGCTGCAGAGCCTGCGGCAGCAGGCACTAGCAGGGACGGCTCGCCTGCTGCTCAGGCAGACCAGTCTGCAGCTGCATCTGCTGCTGCTGCCGCACTGGCACCTCTCTGTGCAGCAGAAGCAGCATCCCCCGCTGGCATGCCAACAAGCGGCAGCGCAGCAGGTGTCGATGCCTCAAATGGCGACTTTCCTCGCAGCGAGGCAAGTGGGCGCATGCCCAGCACCTGCACTGTAAGGCCCACCATGATCAGCACACACGCCAGCCCTCCTGAAGCCTTGAGGTCAGGATGGCTTGGCCAGGTGGAGGCAGGGGTTGGCAGCCAGGCAGGCTGTGAGATGTCTGCAGGTCAGCTGCAGCAGGCCCCAAACCAGGGGGCTGCTGCCGCGGCGGCAGCAGCAGCAGGCTCACACTGCAGTCAAGAACAGGGCAGCCATGACAGCGGCCGATTGCCTGAGCACGCGCTGCCATCAGGTGACAACATCCGGGCAGGCACCCCTGCCGAGCAGCACGCGCCACCCGGCAGCCTCGAGGCCCTGGATCTGGAGACAGGGCCTCTGCCTGGCCCTGGCGCAGATGCTGGGGTTGACCCCTGGGGCCTCGCTGTGGAGCTGGAGGATGATGGGCTGGCAGGCAAGCCCTGGTTGGTCATATGCTCCATCACACACATGCAGGATGCATAATCTGCCTGTAGACGAACAGGCAGGTCTTGAAGGGACTCAACAGGCCAGCTCGCGTGTCCTGCATGCTTGACTCTGCAGCAGCCTTCTGCAAAGGTCGTTTACGACCTTTGTCCTGCTGCGAGCTCGAGCAATCAGCTGCTGCTCATGTGCTTCAAGCTTGCTTGCAGTACTGTGCAGAGGGCTCAGCACTCATCTCGCTGCAGGGCTGCAGCCGCCTGAGCAGGAGCAGGCTCAGCAGCAGCAGGAGGGGCAGCCGCAGATGCAGACAGAGCCTCTCAGGCAGCCAGGCAGCTCCCAACAGCCTTGTGGCTGCTCCAGTGAGGTCGAGCTGCTGCCTGGCCGTGTGCCAGCAGGGATGGGTGCCACTTCTGCTACAGCAGAGGCTGCACTAGATCAGCAGCCTGCACGCAATCTGGGAACTATGACCAAGTTCAAAGCTAGGGAGCAGGGTGAGGCAGAGCCATTTGCATCTGCTGCTGACAGGCCTGCTGGCCCCAGCAAGTGCCACCGGCCCCAACAGAAAGCCCAAGCCTCTGGCGCCGCGGCTCACCCCACGCAGCACACTCCGTTGCCTGCTGCGTCTGCGGTGCCGCCAGTAGAGGCGGGAGGGGTCGCCCCTTGGGGCTCCCACAGCGGTGACAGCAGCGGCAGCGGCGGCCGTAAGCCCAAGCGTCAGTACCTGCGCAGCGGCCAGCGTGGGAGCGCTGCTGCCGGAGCGCCTGCAGCTGGTGCCACCCCCAGCAACGCTCTTACAGAGGGACTCCATGCATGCAGCCTGCATGCTGGCGGCAAGCACGAGAGCACTGATGGCAAGGGGTGCGCACCTGTGGCTGCACCAGTCTCCAGCAGCGCACACACTGGGACGCTGGATGCAGGCCAGCTGTCAGTTCAGGGGATGCCCGCCAGACCACACAGACCCGCGCCTGGCATGGCTGTGGCCCTGGAGCGGCCTGCCGGGGGCCAGCACACGCCTGCAGCTGGCAGGGGCGGCGCCAGGCAGCACCTGCTGAGGCTGTACGGGGATGAGCCATCGTCCTCGGCCTACCTGACTCCTGTGCAACAGGCTCAGAAGCAGCTGCAGGTGGGTCTGCGCACACAGTGAAGCCTGCCTTGCCTGACGGCAGAGGTGCAAGCCATTGGATGGCGATGGTGCTTCCCACTACATCCAGCTGCATGCCAAGGTGGATGCAGCTGTGCTGCAGCCTGTGTTGTGTTCAACCTCATATAAATGTTACAGCCTCTCAACTTCAGCTCAATCCTGATTTCACAGGATGAGGAGGACGAGGAGGATGCGGCTCTGCTGCAGCCTCTGGACTGGAACATTCCGCCCTCCAGTCTGTGGCCGCAGTCTGAGCGCCAGCAGGGGCCAGCCAAGAGGGCCAGCATCCCGCCGCCCTCCCGCTTTGCTGGGCAAGTAGGATGCCGGTCCGTGCCTTCCAAAGGTCAGCAGTTGTAAACGCGGCAAACTGCGTGTCCTGGTGCTTGCAAGCCCTGGCAGCCCTACATGTGTGATGCTGTTGCTAACGATGAACGTGCTAGCTTATAAATGCCCCTGCAGCCGTGTCTGCTAAGCCAACCCCTCACCGATGCTACTGTGCAGGGCAGGGCCGGGCAGACTCAAAGGCGTCTCAGCGCAGTGGGCTGCACCAGCTGCAGCAGGAGTGGCTCCAACAGAGGGGCACAGGCCGCACAGGGCTGAGGCCGGCCTCAGAGCCGCCAGTTGGTGCTCACGGCGGGGGCCAGGTAGAGCGTGCCAGCGCATTTGAGGGAGCCTTTGCCAAAATTGCACAAGGTCCCACAGCAGGTTTGCCTGAGGGCAGCCCAAGTGAGCAGGCAGGCTGGGCTGCAAGTGCGCCAGACACCAATGCAACTGCGGCAGCAGGAGCTGCAGCGCAACTGCCAGGGGCCCCGCCTGGCAATGATGAGGAGTCAGCCTTTCAGCTGGACATCGACTTCGGCCCAGAGACACAGCTGCCTGCTGGGCACCTGGCAGCGCGTGAGGTCATGGACCCTGCGGCCCAGCAGCAGCAGCATGGCTTGGCAGCATGCCCCAGCGGCCCTGAGGCAGCCGCCCCACATCTGCCTGGGAGCAGCCTGACAGCGCCCAGCGCTGAGAGGCCTGCGACCACGCAGCGGCAGAATCAGCAGCATGGCTTGACAGATCACCAAGGCCATGCTGCTGAGGCTGCAGCCGCCCCTGGGGCACAGGCAGGCTCTCAAAGTGCAGCAGCTGGGGAGGGCATGCCCACGGGAGGAGCTGAAGCATGTGCTGGCTCAGGCTGCCTGCAGGTAGGTCAGCTTTGCAGCTGGTAATCCATCCAGCTGACGAACTTGAGACCAGAGAATGCAAGATGCACAGTGCCAAGGGCAGCCGTGATAACGTCCCAGCATTAGCACAGACCTGAATGACAAAATGACCCGGCATGCAGCTTGGCCCCAAGGTTGTTGGTTTGCACTGGGTGCAGGAGGCTGCTCCTGGCTCAGGCAGGCCCCTGAAGCGGCTGCGCCGGGGCACAGAGCGCAGCTGTGGGCCCACCCCTGGCGCCAAGCAGCCTCTCAGCCTGCCTCCAGCAGAGGAGGACACTGCGCTGGCCTCGGACCAGGCCGGCCGCCAGAAGCGCGCCAGGCAGGCCCCTGCTGTCTGGCAGGCCCAGGGTGCCAGTCCGGATGAGCAGCGGCAGGCTGGGAGGCATGGCAGCGGGAGGCAACCCCCTGTGCCGGCTTCAACAGCTGGAAGCCCAGCACTGAGCCGCCCCAGGTCGGCCAAGCTGCAGCAGCTGCGCAGACTGTCGCTGGAATCCAGGGCAGCTCGTGTGCTGCAGCCGCACAGTCACTCGGCAGCCCACCAGCCACCTCACCAGCCGCAGTCGCACAGTCACTCAAACGGCTACCTAGGCCACCAGCAGCAACCCAGCAGGCCTGCCACACGAGAGGAGGAGGATCTGATAGACGATAACTCAGATGGGGACTTTGAGGCGGCTGCACCTCGAGGGGGCCTGCAGCACGAGCAGCAGGCTCGGCAGGGGCCCAACCCCTTTGCGCGTGTGCGGGCCGGGAACTTCAAGGTGTGTGCAAGTGCACAGGTCAGTGGCATGGTGGGTGCTGCACCGCCGAGAGCTGCAGCTGGTCACTGCAGTGTCCCTTGCCTGCAGCTGCCAAGGCCGGTGGAGACGCGCCCCACTCCTAAGCATCAGGAGATGCTGGCCAAGCTGCTGCACAATCCTCGCAGGAGTGGTCAGCATGAGCTTGCAGGTGAGGCATCATTTACATCGCCCTTTCCTCAGTCTGACTGTTATCAGCCACCTGATGCCCTGGAAAATAAAGGCATGTTGCTGCCTGCACTGGTCTGCACTGATCGACCTGCGCTCAGAATTGGCGTGGACAAAACCTCAGCATGCTCATCACACCAAGCTGTGCTGCAGCCGAGTCTCGTGACAGCACGCCAGAGCCAGCACGCCAGGGTATGCCCCAGCTGGGGCTGTCTGCTGTGAACAGACATCGGCACAGGGTCCTGCAGCTGTGCCGGGCACAAACACCTGCAGAGGAACGCACTGTGCTGCCTCTGTCAGCCTCAGTGGGGGCTTCAGCTTGCAGGCAGGCTGCGCCGGCTGCTGCACAGGTTTTGGTTGACGATGACGTGGCAGAGGTCATTGATCTGGTGGATGACAAGCCAGGTGAGCATCTTCTTCAAGTTCTGTTCAAACATATGTTACTACGGCTCCTACGGAGCATTAATCTGGTCAGTGACGGAGCATACATGCTGCCAAGCAAGCACAGATGCAACTGATGAGGGGCGTGGCAAGTATGTGGCACCCATATAGGGCAAGTGCAGCCAGGCGTGGCCTGCAGGTGGTCTGCAGACTGTAAAGAGTGCAGGATCAAGTCGACAAGACTGCTGGCTTAGTCACGAGCATCCATCAGATTCCCAGCTTGAGCGTGACTGTCAGCAGCCTGTGCAGGGCTTGCAGGGGCATGCGCCTCAGTCCATGCATTGTGTCCTGTGTTGCTGTGCAGGCTCAAGCAGGTTAGCACCTGCAGCTGGCACAGAGGCTGCTGGACACAACTGGTGGTACCGCTTTCCAGACTTTGTGCCGGTGGCAGCGCTGCAGGCGGGAGTCAATCCCAGGTGTTTGCCATGGGAAGCTGAATGTGGCCTGTCAAAGTGCTGTCCCCATCGGGGAAAGGAGGCATTTCTCCCTGCAGACTGCCTCCCTTACACTTGACTAAGGTGTGAATGGCGTACTCTTGTGTGGCTGTCTGAACACAGGTGTGCTGCCCCTTGTCTGTCTGCTCAGGGATGTCTAGTGCTTTGAGATCTTTTGTTCATATCAATATTCCAAGATCTGTTGCTGCCTGCAGGGATGGCAGCACGGTGTATGTTAACTACCGGGCACAATTCAGCGATGAAGCCAAGCCCAGCAGAAAGCGCAAGGCACAGGCTGCCAGTGCAGATGATGCTGAGCTGGATGCTGCCCTTGAGGCTGAGCAGGCTGCAGGTGCGGCACAATGTTTTGGCTTTCAAGAGACTGACCTTGGGCAGCACGTGCCTTTGAACATGTGTCACCTGCCTGAAATGGCAACACCAGGGGTCGCTGCAGGAGCAGTAACAGAGGTTCTATGTAGGGGCTGGATAGCACCTCTTGAGAGAGTCTACTCTGGGGCTGCTGGTGCGATCAAAACAGATGTGAATGCTGCACAGGTGGCTGAGCAGGCTGCAGGTGCAACCCCAGAATGTCTGGTTAGGACCTGTCTTCAATTGGCGCCTTCTGCGGTGCAGGCATGATGCATGCCATATGTGGGATCTTGCTGTCTGCTGTATGTAGCAAAATGAGAGGCAATCCCAGTGCTGAGCAAGATGCTGCCTGTGGGAGTTGGCAGCCCTGAACACCACATGAAGCATCTGTGCCGGCTGCGGTCGGAGTCAGGCGCTGCCTATCTGCAGCTGACAACAGCAGGCAGGCTGCAGAGGTGCCTCAGCAGCGTGTCAGTTGCCTGACCAGACATGATCCTCCACGGTGAGCTGCCAAGGCTGTGGCCCCAGCTGTTGCAGTGCTGCAGGCAGCCGCAAAGGCAAGTCAAAGCGGCCAGCAGGCGCAGCATCGGACGGCCATTGGATCACGGAAGGCGGCTCCAAGGTGTGTAGAAGCAGTGTTCACACAAGTGCTGGCTGCAGCTAGCTCACGCCATAGCAGCCGTGAGCTGGCCATTAGTCCTGATGCCTCCAGAAGGCACCATTGCGTGTTGCCGACACTCCTGCACCTGCTGCAGTGGAGAAGTGTTGCTAGCCTTTGCTCAGCAACATGATTGCTGTGCCAAGGCAGTACCGTTTGCTTCTGCTCAGCAGCATTGATGACATGCTTGGGCAGTGCTGTCAGCTTTTGCTTAGCGGGCTCCATTCTGTGCTTGCTGTGGCTGGGCACTGCTGCTGGCCTCTGCTCAGCAGGCTCTGCTGTTGGCCTCTGCTCAGCACCATCCATCCTCTTGAATACAGTGGCATGTCCTTGCAATGCCAGCAACTGGAGCTTTGGGGGCTGCGAGACCTGCCTTGAGACAGGTGCCAGTTTCTCGAAGTGTTGCAAACATACTCAATGACATGCTACCTCTGCAGGTGTACATAAATGCTAGCGGTTGCAAATTGAGGGGCACTGAAGCCTACCGTGCCGCCCAGAAGGCCAAGAAGGCCCCAGCAGGGCAGGGGGCCTCTCGGGCAGCAGACTCTGACTCTGGCAGTGGTTCACCCTCGGCAGCCACACAGCGCAAGCCCAGACGCAAGGCCAAGAGAAAGAAGCGTAAGAGGGGCGGCGGCCGCCTGGCCGCCTTCAAGGCTTGCTTCAAGCGGTGACACGCCTTTTCAAGGCCTGTGTATCACCTCTGTCACGTCCATGACAGTAAAGATCCCAGTCTCATGAAGCCAACACCATCTTCTCCCCCAACATTGACCAATGAATTGCAGCACAGGATCCTCCGCACTTGAATGTATGCTTGTTGAGGGCAATCATCTGGTTTCATCCAGAGATACATTGGGGAATTGGAGCTCCTGTGAGACCACGTGTCATAAAAGCGGCCGCAGCTTCCGCCGAGGCTGCAGTTTCAGGCTCACACACTCTGATCATTGCATTAATGTCTTGCTTGCAAATTGCGGCACAGGCAATCATCGAGTGACTCCGGCCTTGCTGCTCGTATCCCCTTTCTCAGCCCTTGTGCCATGAAGGCATGATCATAGCAGCAGAATGGTACACAGCTGGGCAGCAAACTCTCGCACTGCCATGCTGCAGCACCAGTGCCAGCAAGTGCATGCGCAAAGGAGCTGGCATGCAAACAGCTTGAGGCGCCCCAGACACCAACACTCAACATGCCTGCGCCAAGCCTGCTGGGGCCGGCTTGCCCCAGTGCAATGCAAGGCGCCCACAAATGCCCAGCCCCAGACACAGCAGACCTCTGGGCAGGCCAGTAATGGTAGCAACCCCGAGCAGGAACAGGCTGATGTGACCCACCTCACCTTTGATGACCTTAACACAGGTCAGCTGCCCTCTTGACACAGGGCGCTCAGGCTGCCGATAGATGGTCACTCAAAAAGTGCTTCCAAGCTGCTGCTGCATACAGGCTGCGCTGGTGGTACCACATGCGAGACCCTTTTGACTTTCTTGTCCAGGGCTGCCACCATTTCAGCTGGCAGACCTGCCCACGACTTTGCACCTTCACCTGCATGTGCCACTGTCAGGCATGCAGCTGCCAATGATTGCATGGTCTGCTGTCTGGAGCTTGAGCAGTCAGCACCCCTGCTGCTGCGGCAGGGCACTTTCTAGGAGAGAGGTCTCACACATCCATGCTGCTGCATAGCATGGCAGGGTTCGCATGCATGTCCTGCAATTTTGGGGATCAAAGTGGTGCAGTTGAGAGCTTGCACTCAGCACTGCTGCTGCTGCTACAGGGAACGGAAGGGGCAGCGTGGACATGTCACACAAGGCTGCCTCATCAAAGGACCTGATGGATCTGCGCCTGCAAGTCCAACAGCTCAGCAGCGCAGTTTCCACCCAGCAGCAGCAGGTGCAGAGTCAGATGCGCACCATTCAGCAGCTGAAGGCGCAGCTAGAGCTGCAGGGTGAGCTTGGGACTGGCTGCCTTGCACCTGATATCTGCATGCCTGCACGCAATCCCAAGTAGCAATCACACCCAAACAGCTGACCAATCCCACCTGAGCTGCTGCAAAGCAGCGTTGTGCATGCTTCTACGTTTGGTGCCAAGCAGTGCTGCATTATAGCACCTTGTTCAGTGTTGCTGGGTGTACATCACGACTTGTTGAGCGTCAATTTGAAGGAGCCCCACCCTGTCCTGTAAGGTAGGTCTGCTCTGTCATTAGATGTAACACTGTTACATCTCCCGCCAGCCTGCTCTGCTCAGGCAGCCTGAGAAAAGCTGTGCCCATGCAGGGGGCCGTAGCAGCAATACAGGGACCAGCACTCAGATGCCGGCTGAGAACGGGAGCACAGGTGGCAACAACGCTGCGACCGGCTCCTGGAACAAGGACATCCGGCCCTTTGAGGTGCAGCGAGTGGCCATAGGGGACAGGAGGTACCTGGGAGGCTATGATGCCCGCTTCCACTCCACTACCACGTAAGCACCCAGATGCAGGGCTTTGCATTGTAGTGAGGATGTGCCTTATGTTCCAAGTGCATTGGTCTGGTGACGACCAGAGCAGCGAGGGGTGCCTCCATGGCACTTCCAGCTGGCCTGCACACCTGCATGCGGCCCCATCCTGTGGTCACCAGCCCATCTGGTGTCACCTGCAAGCAGGTCCAGCCCGACTGGCCAGCCGGGGCCGAGCAGGACCACATGTCAGCCTCTATAAGGTCTCCAGTGTGATTATGGCCCCGCAGCTAGACGTGTCAGGCCTCTGCACAAGGCAGCCTAGCCCTGTGCAATGCTGCGGCTCATCTTGCACCCCCTCTCTGTTGCCCTGGTCAGGGGCATTGCCCCATGGGCACCTGCTTTCACTCCTGTACATGTGGATGCTGCTGCTTATGTCCTGCAGCTCATCTTCAACTCAGCGCCTGTCACGCTGTGCAGGGGCGCTACTCCCCAGGACTACCGAGTCCTGCCCCGGCGCATTGTTCTGGTGCGCCACGCTGAGTCCGAGGGCAACATCGATAATTTCGCATACACCTATGTGCCGGACCCGCAAGTCCCATTGGTGAGGGGCTCTGCATTGCCTCAGGGCAGATGTCAGCTGCCTGCCTGCCTGCAACTGTTGTCATACAATCATGCTTGGACGGACAATCCAGCAGAAACTCTTCACAGAGCTTGAAAGGAGCCTTGACTGCGGAATTGACGCAGCCTGGGAACATGTCTAGTATGGAACGCAGTCTGCCAGGCCAGCTGCTGGTCTAGGGATATGCAGCAGGCAGAGACAAGACAGACATGAGAGTAAAAGAGGCTGCGAGATTTGTGCTGTCAATCAACAGTCCCCCTGCTGTTGAGGGCAGATGCTGCGTCTCTTATGGCAGGTACAGTTGCAATCGCCTGCCCCAACAAGTGCCCATCAAGTGCCCAGAACCTCTGTAGTAAGCAAAGGTCTGTCCCCTGCTGTTGCCTTGCAGACACTGCGAGGTCTTCAGCAGGCGGCAACGGCGTGCCCTGACAGCTCAACAATGTAAATCAAGTGCTGCCCTGGTCAACTTGCCACTGCCGCTGCCTGCAGACGCTGCGAGGTCACCAGCAGGCGGAGGCAGCTGGCCACAAGATCAAGGAAGCCATGGACAGTGATGGCATGCCCTACAACCTCTACTTTTACACATCCCCTTACAAACGTAGCAGACAGACGCATGAGGCACTGTCTCGGGTGTTCAACCCAGAACAGCTGAGGGGGATGCAGGAGGAGGTGCAGCTCAGGGAGCAGGACTTTGGCAACTTCCAGGTGGGTGGAAAGTGACAGGATGGAGCCATTCATGGGTCTGGGGTCGGCCTGATTGCGGGCAATGACCTTAGGAGGTGCGGCGGTGGGAGTGTAGCTCAGGTGGGCTTTGCTGACATGCCTTTATCGGCAAGGGGGGTGCAGACATTCGCGTATATGTGGCAGAGTGTGCTGCTCAGCGCCAACTGGGCAGCAGTATGCCGTTCAGAGGAGCGCGCTGCAGGATGTCAAGCTGGAGCATGATCAACCTTGAGCCTCACAGGGGTTTGGGGCTTTCCAGACCAGCAGGGGCTGCCCCTAATGTGCTGTCCCAGCTCGCTTGCAGCTTTTTGCAAGGGGCTTGCAGTGCTCTGCAGCGGCGTGCATGAGGGCCCACCAGCTGCTGTCTTAAGATGGAGCGCCTACCTGCAGGATGCCGAGGGGAAACAGCGGGAGAAGGCAGAGCGCTTGCGCTTTGGGCGTTTCTTCTACCGCTTCCCCAATGGGGAGTCAGGGTGCGCCACAGTCCCCTGCTGGTCAAGGTTCAGCAGCCTGCATGCTTCCTCTCGCATTCAGCCTTGTTCCTTTGCTTAGTGAGTGGGGCCTACGTTTGCTCATGGCAATTGCTGCGCTTGTGAGCCCTGCCTGGGTGGGTGGGTGTGCACTGACTGTCAGGAGGGGCCATCAGTGACTTGGCACGTGAGGCATGTCTGCACCTGCAGCGAGGCAGCTTTGCCCCGCAGCCTGTTATGAGGCTAGAATGTCACTCTTCGAACAAGCAAGCCGCCACCTCCTGCATGCAGCACACTCACTCACTCAGTCTGCACTGTACTCAGAAGACCCCCATGGCCATGGGCTTGCAGGGCTGATGTGTACGACCGCATGACCATCTTTGAGGACCACGTGATCCGCGACATCAACGCCGGCCGCTTCAGCAACAACACCAGCCTGGTCCTGGTGACGCATGGCCTCGCCCTGCGCGTCTTCCTCATGCGCTGGTTCCACTGGAGCGTGGACCAGTTCATGAATGTGTACAACCCCCCAAATGCAGAGGTGGGCCTGCAGTGGGGCAGTGGACCAATTCATGAATGTGTATAACCCCCCCAAAGCAGGGGTGGGCCTGCAGTGGGGCAGTGGACCAAACCTTGAATGTGTACAACCCCTTCAAAATGCAAAGGTGGGCCTGCAGTGAGGCAAATCAGCGTGGGGCGCTGCTGCAGGCTTGTGGCAGCAGGCAGAGGTCCTCCTTGTCCTGTGGTGGCTGGGCAGAGCAGGCTGGCTTTGGACTGGCAGTGCACAGGGCACAATGGGTGTGGAGTGTGTTTCCATGTCTCTCCCCTTATGCAATGCCGTTGTGGTGGTGGCAGCCCTTGAGCTGGCTGCGCGCGCCAAGGAGATGTCATCATGTGCGCTCACGCTGCCCTGCAAGTCCTAGCTGCTGACGGGAATGACCAAGCCAATGCACAGCTTCACCAGATGTGCTCATGCTGCAGCCCCTCATCCTGGAGCGTGTGCCTCAGGAGACAGAAGCCCGCTCTGGTGGCCCCGTGTCCTGGATCCACACTAAAGCGCTTTACCGCCTGACAGAGGACTCCAAGAACATCATCAAGGGCTGCACCGATGAGATGTGCAGCACCTCAGTCACAGCGCCCGGGGAGATGCCACCCTGGGCCTCCAATGGCGGACCCCCAGTCTAGATCTGGCTGCTTTGCTACTGCTGGGTGACCCCCGCTGATGTGGCCCCATGCGTCATGTATCAATGGATACCTGTGAAGTGAACAGCCGTGAGAAGCAGGATCTCTGCCAACTGGTGCTTGTTGCCTCCTGAATGCATGCCATTCAATCCAAGAAACAGCAAATGGTTTGAGTTTTTGGCGCCACGTTGGAGCCATGTCGGTGTGAGATATGCATCACCCTTGGCAGTTCTACGCGAAGATCGTGGTACCATGCTTCATGGTAAGCTCCAGCCTCTCAGGCACAAGTCATGTTCTGCCACAGGCTGAAGCTGCGCTGTGGCTGCAGCTGGGAGGATGCATGGAGCTGTTCATGATCAACACAGGCTTCTATGACAAGTGAAGGCCGCATTTTGCTCTACATTGCATGAGCAGTCCATCTTCACCCCCTTCACAGCTGGCAGAGCACCAGAGCTGCTTCAGGGTGACGACCATTGAGGCAGAGCGCAGAGAGGAGACTCGAGAGGAGCGTGAGGCGTTCAAGCGCATGCTGGCAGAGGAGATCCGCACCCAGGCCCGCCAAAAGGGGCTCAAGATGCCAGTTCCAGAGCTGAACCCCGACTCTGAGCAGTAGTGGCCCAGCTTCCATCTGCTGCACTCAGTGTGCAAAGGCCCAGCCCTCGCAGCGGACAGTCAGCCCCAAAGGCAGCAAGCGGCCCCCGCCAGATCATTGGCCTAAAGCTGCAGCTCCAACGGCAGCATGGCACCACCTTCCTCTGCCGCTGGCCTGCCCAGCCTGCAGGACATGTTGCAAGGTGAGCCCAAAAGGCCTTTCGCACATTGCTGGCAGGACGGGCCTGACATTTGTCCGGCCCTGCTGGTCAGACTGCCCACAAGCAATCGTAATTCTGGAGCAGCACCAAGCTGAGTGCTGCCTTGCGCTGTTGCTCATCAGCTTTCCTGCAGGCGGCATGAGTGAGAGCGACAGGCTGTCCTAGGTGGCCTGCAGGTTACAAAACGTGGGGGCAATGACAGGCGGAAGGCTTCCTTTAGAGGCCAGGGGCCTATTGCAGGGCAAAGGGCATGGCATGGAGTGCCAGCTGCTCACAAGCTTCTGGCTTCCTGCAGGTGGCATGGGTGGAGGTGGTCTGTCTCAGGCCGAGCTGCAGGCTATGAGGAAGGTGATGCACATGCTGGACCACTATGCTGAGCACGATCCAGAGGCCTACCAGTGAGCACTGCCTCCTGGCACTGACGTGTAGTCAGTTTACATGGTGCACCACCTTTTTGCTCGTCGCCCAGAGGCCGATGTCAAAGCACTGCCTGCTGGTGGCAGTCAGTCAAGTGGAGCCTGCTGCACATAACTATTGATTTTATTGCGTGCGCTGCCTGCTGCTTCGCCAACCTGCACCCTGACTGCCGCCTCTCAGCCAGCCCTGCCTGTAGCAGGCACTGCTTTTCAATACAGCCTAAGTAAATGTGTCCTAGCAAGGCCATGCTAGCACTGCTGCTCGGCATTTCACTTGCATGTGCATGTCTGAGACTTGTGCCCTGGTGGCTTTGCACCACATCCTGTGCAGGGGTTCTGCTGCAGGGGTGCAGCAGCTGGCACAACGATCAGGCAGGGTACAAGCTGACGCTGACTTTCTATTCCTTTCCTGCAGGGCGCTGGTGAACCAGACAGCCCGCAGCGCAGGCCAGAAGGAGCTATTTGTGGAGGGCAAGCTGCAGGCCCCCATGCCTGCAAAAGCAGCGTCTGTCCCGGCCACAGCGGAGGTTCCCCACATAGTGACAACAGCTCAGGTGCTGCCTGTTGGTGAGGACAGACCAGGAGCTGTCCTCTCCAGCACCAGCAGCAGTGGGAGGGAGCAGCTCGAAGCGGGCACCAGCAGCCTGCTCAGCAGGCTGTACATCTACAGGCCTGGCGACACTGCAGCTGCCGTCGCACTTAGAATTGACCTGCAGAGGGCCACCCCAGCTGCCCCCCTGCCACGGCCGTCTGTGGCTGGCGGCAAGGATGTGAGCAGCGCCACGTGCAGCTGGGAGGGCCTTCGAGTGCCCATGCGCCTGCTCCCTCAGCCTGTCAAAACGCTTCTGGACGGTGAGCATCACGCAGAGGGCATTCTGCAATCAAGGCTGTAAAGTGGCTTCTGCCTGCCCGCCTATGCCCTCGTCTGGCAACTTGATGCCTGCTAAGTGGCACTAAGTGAGCTTCCAGCTAGCTCCACTGCTCACCCCATTGCTGCGTCGAGCCGGCCAAATGCAGATGTGGCAGTTTCTCTGGACAGGTTCTGCAGCATTCCCAAGTGATGCTCTCCCTGAGGGCACTGTTTGGAGAGCTGCTTTTTATGGTGGCTGCAGGCAGGGCCGCCCAGCAAGCAGACCTGATGCAGCTTCAGGTGGAGTGCCACAGCTCCGTCCTCAGCATGCTGCAGGCAGGGCAGCCAGCCGGCTTTGCTGACCTGCTGCTCCAGCGAGTGCTGCAGCTGGTGACAAAAGAGCGATCAGACCTGCAGCTGGACATTGCTGGCGCTGCCTGGCAGGTAAGACCGCCCCCGGCTGTGGCAAGTGATGAAGCTGCAAAGTGGTGCCTACTTCATGAGTGGGACCACTCTGGCATGGCAGCTCCTCGAGACTTTGCTCATCTGCCTGTGTTGGGATGTGCAGGCGTCAGGTGATGCCAATGCTGGCCTCATTCCAGCCAAGCACCCTGTAACCACCGCAGAGGTGTCCAGTCAGGCCAAGAAGAGACCACTCATCCAGGAGCTGTCATGAACGTCACATGCTTGCTGGATTTGCTGGCCTTCAATTGGAGTTTGATGAGGGCAAAACTTGATGGAGGGAAGTCAAAGGGAGGTTGAGCCAATGCTTTCAAGACAATGCATGCCCACAGAAGCTTCCGCAGGTTCTGTACCGGGTGCCATCTGCCCTGGTGGCCAAATCCAAGACCCTTAAATGTGGCAACAGGAGGGTTATGGGCAACAACTGGTATATCTCCGCCACTGTTGGCACTTTCTCTGAAGTCAAGGGAGCTTTGCAACTCAGCAGCAAAGGCTGCTGCCATCTGCTGGCTGCCATCATCTCATGCTGTGTAGTGCACAGGCAGTGAAAACTTCTCAACACTACTCTGGGGTTTCGTTGCCCATTCACAGCTTGCATAGGTGCCAGCTAAGTTCGCTTCCTCAGCCAGGCAATTGAGGACGACTCCCCTGAGCTTCTCAGGCATGTCAGCACCAGCAGCCAGCTTGCGAATGTCAGTCAAAGTATTGACTTGCTGTGGTTTAAAAGGCAGACTTGGCCAGCATGTCCGGGCCAGACAGCCTACAAGATCTCTGCATTGCTGCCTTGGCACGCCTCTTGGTGTCAATGCCTGCTTTTGCTTGGACTCTAGGTACAGGAGTCTCATGCATGGCATGTGTGAGAGCAGTCCATCATCTGATAGCTTTTGACATGAGCAGTGCAGGCACCACATGTAGAGCATCAGGCAGAAGCTCTCTTCTCTTCCTACCTAGAGTACGTATTGCAGTGATGGTCGTTCCGGATTCAGCCTCTGCGTGTTATCACAATCCTCCCTGCTGCAGGCTGATGGCGCCCTGGGACCCACAGCTGCCAGTGCTGCAGGCCTTTGCTTCACAATGGTGAGCATCCAAAGTCTTTCAGGAAGCACTTTGTGCAACGTGCGGCACTACAGGAGCCCAGACCAGGCCACCACGCCGCGCGTGCTCATGCAGGCAAGCCACCACACTGAAGATTTATGGCAGCACGAGGGAGCAGGGCCCCTTCATTGCCCTGGAGCTGCCCGCAATTCGACTTATTGGGCAGAAATTAATGGTGCGTAGTGCTGCACTTCAGTGGCCCTGTTCATAACTCTATCGCCAGGCCTTCACTTCACAACTTCCATTCAACCAGTTTCTGCAGCACTTGGAGGTGGCTGACCGGGCTCTCACCAGCCTACAGCCCCTGACAGGTGTGCTGAGCTGCTGCTATGAGGCCCTGCCAGCCTGCAATTAGGGCTGAATGCTGGATTTTATATGACGATCGGACCCCCTCCCCTGGTGGAAGGGTTCTGGGCCTGCCCACAGCTGACGCCTCTGCTGCCTGCAGCGTGCACCGCGATGCAGTGCCTCAGCCTCAGAGGCAGTCACAGGCTGCACAGCCTGGAAGGCTTGCCCCAGCTGGCAGAGCTTTGCAGCCTTGACATTGCAGGCTTGAGCCAGCTCAGTCAAGACAGCGCACTGCACATTGCCCGCCTTCCTCATCTGGTGGTGAGCAAGCTGAAGCCTGGTGGTCCTGGAGCCTGCCTGCTGAGGCTGCCATGCCGTGCACAGCACATGTTGCTCTGCTGTGTGCGAGTCCAGACTGCCTGCCTGCAGAGCCTGCATGCAGCATGCTATGCGCTTTATAAACTGCCTGCCTGCCTGCAGAGCCTGCCTGCCGCACGCTGTGTGCGTCATGCACCACCTGGCTGCCTGCACTCCTGACGTGTATGCCTGCTGCACCTGCCTGCTGAGACTGCCATGTATTTGCTGCTCTGCTGCCTGTGAACGCACAGGGTGGTTGTGCCGAACCTGCCTACTGGATGCTCACAAGGTGTCCTGCTGTCTGCGATTTCAGAGTACCAGCCAGCCGAGCCCACCTGCTGAATGCTCGGCAGATTGTTTGCTGCTCTGCTGCCCAGGGATCCAGGCTGCCTGCCAGCTGACCCTATGCTGCTGTTATGCAGAACATCTGCTGCTATGCTGTGTTCAATAATGCCTGTCTGCTGGGCCTGCTGCTACATGTTCTACAAGTTGATTGCCGCCAGTGGCCTCAGCAATGTGCTGCAGGCTCTGAATGTGTCTCGCACAATTCTTGGTGATGCTCTGCTCGACGACCTGACATATGGGCTTCGCTTGGTAGCTTGGACCTTGACGGCAGGTGGGCTTATGTCAGACTGACGTGCCTGGAACCTCTTCAGAGCTGTGTCCAGAATGTGCCACCGTTTGCAACCGTCACCTAGCCATCACCAGCAGTGCCTTCACCTGCAGGACAGCCAATTCCTCCAGAGCTGGCCAGCTGGCCCTGCAGCGGGCTGCAGCGTCTGCACATGCGCAACTGCCTGGGGCTCACCGCACAGGGCCTGCGCTGCCTGGAGCTGCTGCCTGACCTCAGGTTCCTGGATGCACGGTGGGAGTAGCATCCCTGCAGTTGACTGCGTCCCAGATCTCAGAACCTTTCCCAGCAGAGTCTTGCCTTTGCCTTTTTGGGTGCCCACTTTTCCAACATTCATATTTCGAGCTTGGCCCTGGGCTCTGAGTCTGACATGTTGGGCCATCATCTGTGCACCCGCTCTGCTGTGCAGGGGCAGCGGACTGGCCAATCGGGAGTTTGTGCCCCTGCAGAGGAGATATGCCCTGTCGTCCCCCCAGGGGGCTGTGCTGACCAACAGCAATGCTCTGCTGAGCGCATTTGTGGGAAGAGACGCGGTGGACTGTGCATGTGGTGGTGAGGTGGCTGCGTAGCATTTGGCTGCGAGGTGATTGTTTTGCATGTGAAACAGCTCTTTTTTGATGTGCTATACGCATCTGTCCTGCACATAAGCGACCGTCAACATTTCAAACAAGCCTTGATCTGCAGGTGCTGGATTGCAGACTGCCTTAGCAGCATGGCAACAGGCTGGCATACGCATGCTGCTGCTGCATGAGTCGCAGCTGCCACAGGATGAGATTGACAGGCATCCCTGCATTGCTTTCTGGTAGTATGGAACAGAGACTGGTGGCTGGGGGTCAAGGGTACATTGGCGTGCAGTGCCCTGCCAGCAGGCACCGCATCATGCTGTGGGCCAATGCAGCTGGATACTGCGGAGCTTGAGGTAAGGGGGACATGATCTGTTGAGGCGAGTAGCTAAAGGCCCTGAAAGCAGTTTTTCCACAATTCAGCTTCCCACATATCGAAACTGCATGATGCCTAACATTCACCTCTCAGCTTGCAATGCTGGCTGCAGGTCAGTGTCCTAATTTGATGACTCACGGCTTTGTCAAGGGCAGAGTTGATCTTCTGCGCATGCCAGTTCCTTCTGAAAGGCAGTTTTGCTTGGCAACATGGTGGCAGGAGCAGTCTGCTGGGTGCAGGGTCTTTACTACGCTGCTGTTGCTAGTGCATGTTTGCACTCTGACCTTGAAGGAGGGCTGGCAAACCAATGTGTAACAAGTCCTCTTGGAAACTATATGGTGGTCTGTTGCTGCAGCTGCGTCACATTCAACCTCTCCTGAAGCTCGCGGACCTGTCTCTGCAGCCGCAGCACTTGTGCGGGAGAGCCGGCGCTGCCTGGCCTCAACCCTGTGGCAGCAACGACTGGTGCAATACAGCCCTCAAGTTTGGATGCATGCTGACTGCTCACATCAGCAGGCTGCAGTTGCTGCGCATCGGGCACAAAAGCATGCCGCAGCGCCCCTTGGCAGGGCCGCACTGTGGGCCAGGTGATAAGCGCTGACGGCGACTCACCGCCCAGTTCAAAGCGCACAGTCCTGCTGCGCACCAGCAGGCCAAGAGCCTGCACCGTGGCTGCATCCTGGTGCAGGGCTGCCTGCAGGCTATCTGCCTGGGCCAGCTGCTTGTGCAGGCTCCCCCACTCTGTACTGCTGCCAGCCACATCTGCAAAGCCCAAGGCGGATTGCGACCTGGTGGGGCGTGTGGGAGCTGCCCTGGGGCGGCCCAGATCCTGAGAGGCTGCCTGTAGCTGGCTGGCCTGTTGTTTGAGTCTGGCAACCTCTGCTGAGTGCTGCTGGGCTTGGGCCTGCAGTACTGACTTGTGGCGCTCTTCCTGCTCAATAAGCTTTTGGTCATGCTGGGCCTTCTGGACGACGAGCTCTTGTACCTGCATGGGAGGGTGCAGCGCTTGGGCGTGTGCTCTCCCTCTTCAGGCTGGCTGACGATGTCAAGCAGGACACCCGCTTGCCTTGAGGTCAGCTGATGATTGTGCCTCCGCTACCTGCTCCATGAGAAGTTTGCCCTGGGCATTGTGCTGGTGCAGAGCAGCCAGTGCCTTGGCCTCCTGTGCCTTGAGCTGGGCTTTGAGCGCACCCTCAGACATTAAAAGCGTCTGCGCTGCGAATAGAAAGGGATCTTAATTCCCATCAGCCTGGGGAGTACAGTGGTGGCACGGCAGGCACGCCTTGCTCACTGGCAAAAGAGAGACGCCTAAGCCATCAATGACGCAGAAGCCGTTAGACGTCATTTCACAAGGCGGCATGCTGGCTGCAGCCCCGAGACAGGCTTCTCACATGCCATGCAGCCTCAGCCTCCTCCAGCTGGCCTGCCTGCGCCTGATGCCGCCTCTCCACCTGCCGCAGATCGGCCTTGACCCGTGCTGTCTCCCCCTGGGCCGCTCTGCACTCCTCACCACTGGCATGTAGGGCAGCTGCATGCTCCACACGCTCATGCTGCAGTTCCTGCATCAACTGCTGCAGCTGCGCCTCCAAAGCTGCCTCCCGGCGGCAGGCAGCGGCGGCCTGCGTGTGCAGCTCATCTGCAGGCAGCAGGCAAGCAAGGCTGCCACACAGCTCTGGCCGGAAGCTACACGCATCCTCACAATGCCAGAAGGTGATAAATGATGCAGCTCTAAGGTCTACATGGAGCAAGTCTTCAAGGGTCACATGTGACCAAGCCATGCCAATCATCTGTCACAAAGCCGATGCATGCCACTGCCACATGCTCAGCCACTGCTGCAGCGTCTGCACTCAGTAAGCATGCCAGGCTGCACCCAGCTCAGCTCCCCCTGCAGCCATGTTGGTCCAGCTACCTGTAGTTGTGAGGGCTGCCATGCAGCTATGTCTAGGACTGACCCATGCCACTGCCGCATGCCTGGCCCCGGCCACAGCACCTGCGCCCTGCTCACACCCGACGGCTGCCAGCAAAGCTCATCCTGAAAGCGCTGCACCCAGCTAGCAGGCCGAGCGGCAGGCTGACCGGCTGCCAGCACAGCTCACCCTGGGAGTGCTGCAGTTGCTGCTCAGCAGCCGCTTGCAGCTGTTCAGCCTGTGCTTGCTTGCTGACGGCCACCTCCAGCCGGGCTGTCAGCTCTGCCTGCGCTTCATGATGGCTCCTGAGCTCCTGCTGATGTGCCTTTACTGCCAGGACAGCCTGCAGTGCATCACAATTCAGGCTCATGCTACCTGCTGCCGTCAGCCATATGTGGCTTTTCTGATATGCACAGTACAAATGCAGTTGAGCATGGTGGTGTTGCCGCTCCAGCATTTGGAACAAGGGGCGTTGTCTGGCCAGGAGCCTTCCTGACAGTAAACAGACAGGGGCGCAGTCCGCTGAGTGCATGAGCCCACCTGCTCCTGCAGCCCCGCAATGACTGCCTGCTGCCCCTGCTCCCTGG
This sequence comes from Asterochloris sp. CNOR1, assembly GCA_963969365.1. NCBI lineage: Eukaryota > Viridiplantae > Chlorophyta > Trebouxiophyceae > Trebouxiales > Trebouxiaceae > Asterochloris > Asterochloris sp. CNOR1. The sequence goes on from OZ017761.1 coordinate 531,291, forward strand.
CCTGGGCTGCAGACTGATCAGCCTCCAGCTGCTGCACTATCTGCACAAGCCCACCCTGCTGCTGCTCCTGCCACTGGCAGCGCTCCTCCAGGTCTGCACAGCGTTGCTGCAGTGCTGCTGCTGCGTCGCACTGCCGGGCCTCCTTCTGATGCTGCTCCTGCCACTGCTGCAGGCTGACCTGCAGTAGCTAGTTGGCTGTGTCATATCACTGAAGGCACACTGAACCACTGGAAGCACTCACCCGGTCCTGGCTGTGTAGATACTGAGATTCAAGAGGTGATGGCCAAGGCAGCAGCTAATGCTGTCTGCGGCCAGGCAGAATGCCACAGCAGGATGTGTGGATCTCCTGGTCAACCGAAGATGCCCAACCAAGCGGCTGGTATGACAGAGCCTCACCTGCAGCCTCAGCATTTCTGCGCTGTGGGCCAGCTCAGACTCCCTGAACCTGGCAGTCTGGGCAGCAGCATCCGCCTGAGCAGCCCGCAGCTGACCCTCAGCTTCTGCTAAGCTGGCCCCTGCAACGTCAGCCTGAGCCTGCAGCTGGGCTGTGAGCAGGCGCTGCTGCTGCAGCTGCCCCTGTGCCTGCGCCAGATCGCTCTGCAGCCTGTGAAGCTGCTCCTTCCAGTTGTCTGCCACATTTGTCTGCACACGTATATGCTGCGTTGGACTGGATGGTCGGCAGCAACACATCAAGATATGCCGCAGGTTGCCTAGGCAGGGGCTGCGCCGTCACAGCAGATACGCCTCTCAACCTCCTGCCGCAACCCAATATTCTAGCATCAGATGGTCTCAGTGCAGCACAAAGCACATGAAAGTGCAGGCTGCAGGACCTGTGCAGCTGCATGCTGGATGCAGTGCCACAGTAAGTGGCAGTGCCATGCACAGCAGGGTGAAGAGCAGGGTGACTGGTTCATGGCCACCATCGTGCATTTGATACCGTTGAGCAGCACCTGAGGAGGCTTGATGTGGCCACAAGAGCTGCCAGGCCGTACAGGCGCACCCCCAGTCCTCAGCTTGCCTGTGGCAAGGTGCAGCTTGACTTCAAGTAATGATTTTGCGCCTGCCAACCAAAAGTCTTTTGCAAGCGCTGTCCTTGGTGCACTGCATTTGGCCGTGCGCTGGGCTGGATAGCGGCAACATCACCTGCTGATTGAGGTCGGGATGACCTGCTGTTGGGCTGCATGGCTTGCAGCATCAGCAGGTGGTCTGTGGCAGCCTGCCAGCGGGTTGGCAGCTGCCTTGCAGAAGGGTCACGCATGGGAGCCACTGTGATGCCTGGCAAGTGATGATTTCTTCTTTACCAGGTACTGAATCAACTTTGCTGCAACATAGGTGAACAGGCAGCAATCAGTCCTGGAAGTGCCTGCAGCACGCTGCAACATGCGGCATGCCTGAAGTGGTCAGTGACGGGATTGAATGGTATGTCTGTCGACCGTAGGTCAGGGTCGGTTTTCCTTCTATCACAGACCTTGATGATGCTGGAGCGATCTGCGGCTGCTCTTGATGCCCAGACAGCTGGCGTCCACCTCAGAAGGTGGCGTCGTCCCAGATGAGGCCAGGAATGTCCAGAAACACCTTCAGGTTCTTGTTTCGGAGCAAGAAGAGCAGGCGTGAGCTAAACGCCGTCTCCAGCAGCGCAGGGCGGTCTGCACAGCACGGAATCTGCATTGATTTGCTTGTGCCCAGGTCCAGCCTGAACATGTTGCATGCTGACATGGCACGCCCACATAATTGCCCTGTTTCTGCCTGCTAAGCAGCTTCTACACTGCCCTCAGCTACCTGCCCAGCCTCTCGCCAGCAGATCAGCACAGATCGACTCCTGCCTGCAACCTGGCCGCCAAGAGCTGCCCTGGTCCAGACCCACATGCAGATCTGGCCCAGGCTCTGCAAACTGCTGCAGCTGCCTGCATCTGGGGACTCTTTGAAACCATTGCAAGATGTTCAGTCTCTGCCTCGTAGGATGAAGTACCAGTGCTCACCCCAACCCAGGCAGCGGCCCCCTCAGCACCTGGCCCCAGCACGTCAGCAGATGATTCCCAGACGGTGTTTCCAAGACCCAGCGCAGGCAGCAACAGGAGCCGGCAGTGCTGATGCAGGCCCAGACGCCCCAGACTTGCCTGCTGCCCCCAGGGCTGCAGCAGTTGCAGGCCCCCCTGGCCAGGCTGCGCCGCCTGTGTCCAGCCAGACCCTGCCTCAGGCTGGCAGGCCCCTGCCTGACCAGCTGGGCCCTGCAGGAGCCCAGCTCAGTGCCCAGCCCACTCCCCAGTCCACACACATGCTGCAGGCTGAGGGGGTGAAGCCCCGGGTCAACACGCCCTCAGTTGTCCAGGATGATCTGGCACGGGCAGCAGCGCAGCAGGCGAAATAGGCGCTGCATCAGCAGCCCAGCCCAGATCACCAGATGGGTCCCCACTCAGGCCCATGCAGGCAGCCTCGCCCGCAGCCTTGCCCGAGACCCAGGCCCTGCAGCAGGGGTGGGTGGCTGTCAACCCCCAGCACAGCTCCCTGCCTGACCAGCACAGCCAGACAGGCCAGAGGCAGGTCATCACATCACAGAGGGCCTGCATGACTGCAGCGCAGTGTCTGGCACCTCAGGTGGATCTGTTGGATGAGAGGCAGAATTTGCCTGTAAGGGGCAGCAGGCCAAAGATGCTGGGACGCAGCCTGTCTGCACCAAAGCTGTTCTGGGCGGGGGAGATGAAGTGCCGCACTTCATGCAGACCGTAATGCTGTTGGGCTGGCAAGTGTGCTTGGGAGCAGCATGTGAGTTTTGGTGGGCAGCAGAGCAGCAGGAGTGTTCTTCTGTGCAGAGCCCAGATCAGATGCTGCTGCTGCAATGCTGCAGTGATCGCAAGGCCTGCTTGCGGATCTGCAAACAGCCCACATGCCAAATGCAGATGGTGATACAGTTGTCCTGCACGCAGCCAGACCCACTGTCCCGACCAAGCCTGCGCATCCTCCCCCATGCAATGCATGCACGCTGCCAGACCAACTGCACACTCTGCCCTGCATGCTGGTGATCTTCATGCTTGCTGCTAGCCTGCAGGCCCTTAGCATCAGGCACTGCACATATGCTGACTGCACAGCACGGGTGATTGGCCCTGCACCTGTGTGACAAACTGTCAGAGCCATATTGTCCACTTATATGAGCGCTGCCCGCATGTCCAGATAAATTCAAGCCAAGCCCCATGCCTGTGCTGCGGATTGGCAGACCCATTGTGCTAACAGATGAGGAGACGGCGCTGTTGGATGCGGGAGACACACCTGGAATCACATCATCCTGCAGCACACCAACCTGGCGCACCTCTGGAGCGCAGCCCAGCAGGCATTCAGGTGACAAATCGGCTCATGGCAGCGCTGAGCATGCTTTGGCATCAGGTTTGAGCTGTCAAACTGCATCTTGTCAAGCATGCAGGTGAGCAATGTGGGGTTGAATGTTCCTGGCATGCGCTTTAGGCTTAGCACCAAGGTCTGGGCATGCCGTGGGATTGCTGGGGTCCATGTGCCACCTGGGTGTGGTGTGCCGTCCCCGGGCAGCCAACAAATGCCTCAGGCTGAAGGCACACAGCCCTGCTCTGCCAGAGATACCTGCTGCCATTGGGGAGGCAGATGGTGGTTTCACAACCCTGCGGTGCCCTGCATTTCAGCTCCCGTTGGGCAGCCAGCAGGCAGGCGTATGGCCCTGCTCTGTCAAGCAGACCTGTCGCTGCCAGGCAGGCCAACCCTGACAATCACACAGCACAATAACAACTGCTCACCCCTGCAGGTGAAGGATGTTGTAGCTCATGATGCTGGTGATGCCAGGCCCATTCAGCAAGAAGGTGGTGTCCACCACAACCCCAGCTTGTCCTGGCTGCTCTTGCCATTCCAAGTCGCTGTTCGCCCCGCTGACGCGGGAAGGGCCGAGCCCAGGCCAGGGCTGGTTGCTGTTGTCAGAGCATTGTCGGCATGGCCGCCGCCCTGCATCTGTAGTAGTGGATGACGCAACGCTTGCGGAGGTCCCCAGCAGCGTCTGGAGGGGCGCCTGGCCCTCCTTTAGGGGGATGGTTCTCAGGCAGCAGGTTTACAGCTTCACAGATGCCATGCGGATCCTCCCTTCCCACCTGCAGGCCCTCTGCGCGCAGCTTGCTGCCAGCTTCAGGGAAGCAGGAGACCTGAGCCAGGGAGTCCCCAATAGCAAAGCCCCATCCCAAGCACATCAAGGCCCCTGCTGGCTTTCTGCGCAGATGCACATGCCAGACATCTGCCAGGCAGGTCATGGCACACTTGCAGATGCCAAACACAGTGAATCTCTTGCAGGAGGCCTTTGCTCACCTGCATACAGCTGTAGGCATGCCACCTTACACTCTGACAGCCTGTCAGACAGATGACTTGATGGGCTTGCTAGCCTCTCTCCCTTCATCAAAGGGGCAGTGAACAACTCATGCGCTGCCGGCACTGCGCGTTTCCTGTCATCTGGGGATGCTGACCCAAGCTGGCATCCTGGCCAAGACCGATGGGGAAGTGCCTGCCCGCCATTGTGCTCCAGAGAGACTGTAATGATGCAGCAGAACTGAGCAGTAAATGGTCCCTTGAGCCTCTCTTCACTTCTTGATGTCCACCTCCAAAAGTGGAGCTGCGTCTGGGAAATTGAGATCACCGCGCACAGTCTAGCTCACTGAATTCCTCACCTCTAGCCAGTCATGTGCCTTTGGCACATCCCTATGCACTGCATTAGGTGGCAATCTTGCGCATACTATGGATGCCAGCACACCCTCAAAAGAGAGAGGACGGGCAAGTGAGGCTCATATATGCGTACCAGACATGCTGACATCTCGATGACTGCCCACCAAGCCAAGGATGCTTCAATCCAAAGGCTGGGCTCCTTGCTAGCTGCAACTTACTCAGATGTGGCAGACAAAGTCAAAAGTATTCGAAAACAATTTCTGAGCACTTGTGTTACGATTCTGGACAGTCAAGACTTCGTGTTTGAACGTGACCGACTTAAAGCATATGTCAGGCAAGGGGTTTGGGCAGACCAATAAAAAGTCCATACGTCAGGGGTTTTGGATTTGGATTTTCATATACATTCGTTTTGACTGTCACCTGTTCGTGTAAGTTTTCACCATCCCTCGAGCACAGCACGACACCAGGACTCAGTCTAAAGCAGTTTCAGCACACTGGCAGCTGGATGCAGTGATGGGTGAAGGCCCCCATTGCCATATGCCCTTCATTGCAACATGTGAGGTGGCTACCCACATGTGATCCAGCTGGTGCCCACCCAGCAGGTGCCCACCTTCTGACTCTGCCTACCTGCCGCAGGTGGGCACCTGCGGATCCTGCAACAGGTATGCAAACAAGACAGCCATGAAGCTCCATGTTCTGCTGATCAAGGGACTTGCTGCATGTTTTGTCTGCACCTCTTGCCAAGCATGCTAGGAGGCTAGCAAAGCTTAATGATGCGCACACAGAAATGAATGCCGGCTGCAAGTCAGATCACTAGGCCCGTTTGCTTGACGTCCCCTGCAGACATGACAATGGAAGGTCAATATAGAGACTCTGCAGTTGCAGCTGGCAGGAATTAAGCTTGCATTGCTGATCGAATCAAGGCATTGCAGGTGCCCGAGCAGGCACCTTCAGCTGCTGTGTTGATGTCGATTCCACTCCCTCCAGCTGGATATGACGGGGCTCTGCAGAATTTGTGTGCCTATCAGGTGTGCAGGAGAGGACTCAACAAGGAAGAGACTGGCAGCTGTTGTGCAGATTTCTAGGTGAGGGCCGCTCAACGCCTCATCATTACTGCAGACCTCGCCTGCTTCAGCTGCAATTGTAGAAGTCACATCGCAGCCCATGCGAGTGCATGCCTAGCAGTCATCCTGGCAAAGCGGAAGCCTGATGCATCACACACATGCTGTCCCAACACACATTCCCATGTGGTACATGCAGATGGCAGCCCAGCAGGTCAGCACATTCTTGCAGATTTAAATTTTCTGGAACTGCTGCAGGTTCAATGGTCAGTATGTGGGCTGGCAGAGGCAGAACAGGTGAGGACCAATGCTCCCCAACAGACATTGTGCACTGTGCCTGGAGCCCCGCGTGTACCTGAGCTGCTGGTATTGACGCCCCCGTAGTTCTTGCTGATTTTTGTTTGGCGCTTGCAGCCAAGCCATGACCACAATAGTAAACTGAGTGCAGGTGCATACGCATACTGCGGCACCAATTGCTGGTCATTTGTGGATGCTGTTCATGTGCAGGCGGCACAAGAAAAGTCGGGCCAGCCAGAGGGGAGATCGCCTTATTTCAAACTTGGCCCTGGCAGCAGAATGGTGGTTGGCAGCAAGTGTCACTTGTGCAGGTGTGCCCCGCCGCTTGCCTGTGTGGGGGAGTTCATGGGCTGCGACTCAATGGTATGAGCATCACTGCTTGTGCGTCAGCTGTGTAGAGACGCCTTGAGGACCACACAGCCTGCACCATGCTGGCAGCAAGAACTTCCACAGAGGCATTGAACGAGTGTGCATCTCTGCATTGGCATTCAGCCCACTGCAGCACCCACTTCTGGTTCCTGACGGCTGCTGGCCTTTGCAGGCGGCCAAAGTGGCATCTCAACAGAGAGGCGCTGACAACAGTGGGCCTGACATCAGCATGCAGACTCTCAGAAGAAGCCGCCTCTGCAGGTGTGTTCCACTTCTCATCTGTTGTGGGGGTTGTCAGGAGGCATCTCGCTAGCACAAGCAGATCTGCACTCGGCTGGTGCTGGCAGCCAAGCATCGACAAGTCCCCTCCGCCACCACGGCGTTCACTGCCACAGGACCCTGACAATTAGCACACATCTGCAATTAGCAGCCACTGGGACCGGCGAATCACAGGCAGCCTGTCATGAAGACTGGCCTTGGCCGCCACAAATGACTTGTTTTACAGTGCTCACCAGTGTCTGGGAGGTGTTGGGCTGCAGTCGAGAGAGGAGCTAGCACTTCCAGGTGTTGGGGTGGTGCTGTGTGAGTGCCTGCAGCAAGTGACCTGTCTGTCAGCTGGCAGACAAATTATGTTTGGACTGCCGCAGTGGCATTGTTGTGTTATGCCCTGTAGCTGACACTACATTCTGACTGTTGCTACCTCAAATGCTCATGCAGACAGCTGTGTAGCCTGCCAACAAAGATTGGGGACGCCTCGCTTGAGCCCATACCAGTCTGGCCTTAAGCGGAATTGGTCTCAGGCAATATCTGTGAAGGCGTTCCGCTGCTCGCCCTGCACATGGGGACTTGGCTTCAAGTCACCTGCACAGACAGTGTCAGCTCAGCTGCTTGGGTGATGTCCCAGTGAGGCTCACAGGGATACTGGTCTTTGTTGTATTGAGCTGCTGCTAGTTGTCATGTGGCTGTGCATGCATGCACAGCACCAGAGGGGCAGCCATTGCCCTGCTGTGACAGTATGTCTTGACATCTCCCCATGTTGCCTGCAGAGATCACCACAACGGCTAGCTTGCCAGCAAGGACCTGATGCTACCTCACCTGCAGGAAAATTAGGTCTTCAGGGGCAGGGTGGGTCTGAGCTTCATCCCTGTGAAGCAAGTCGCCAACACCGTCCTGCAGGTGGGTCGAGCCCTATCAGCATCCTGTGTGCATTGCAAGATGTGAATGTGATGGTGGAAGAGGCTTGTTTGATGACTCGGCCAGAGCTGGGGGCCATCTTCTTTGGAGTGCTTGTGTGTTCTCATAACGTCCAGATTGCAGTGCTAGCCTGGGTTTTCAGGGCCAGACTGGCATTTTCAGACAGGGGCCAGGCATCAGTGCAACAAAATGTGTGGGGCACCCTGCCAAACACAATGCAACATAGCATTCTAGGAGCAATGTGGCACATAGCAGGCAGTGCATCCGCTGCGATGACCTGCTATGCTTTCTACCCAGCTCCAGCGATGTGCACAGCAAGCTTGATTTCATTCTATCTGAGGTGTCCTGGGCCTTCATTGTCAGCGACACGCCTGAGCTTTGCATGCTTCCTCCATCAGTGGCCTATGCATATATTATATGGGCATAGAGCAGAAGGTGATTCTGCCAACTTAAGGCTTCCCTCTGTGCTCAATCAGCAAACCGAGCTGCTCCTGAGGGGCTGAGACTGAGGCCAAGAAGTAAGAAAATTTCACATCGAATGAAAGTTTCGGCTGCCTGAGTTCCTTCCCCAGCACTGCTCTAGATTTTGTGAACATGCTAGCATTAGGCTAGTGTGTCAACCTGGGAGCAGCAGAAGGTGATCACTTCATGATCCATCTGCCTGTGCTAGCATTCAACTTTGCTTTGAATACATGATGTGAGATCCCTGTGATCGACCTCTGCACATGTTTGATCGATGCTGTGATGCTCAGGGAGGGTTGTATCTCCCACTGCTGGTCAGACCAGCTCAACTGGTCAGATCCTGCTCCTATAATTGCATGGGACACTGAGATGGACATGTGCACACTGTGCGCAAGCGTTGATCACCAGTCTGAAGCAACTGCCTCAAAGCACAGCGCGCCTGCTCTGCAGGTGCCAGCCCCATGCTGTGTGTCTGATCAAGCAACAAGTGTGCCTTGCTATATCACTAGTGTTCATGAAATGTGTGCTGTGTTGCAGGTGGTATAAACTCAGCAGCAGTTGCCAGTATAGCGTTGCGGAGGCTTGATGTTGTAGGGGCTGTGTGAGACCTGCCGCTTACTCTGACCAGGTGTACTCTGGCTGCTACAGGCCAAGGCCTTTGCTGACAACCTTTATGAATCCTCCTGCTAACAACTCCCAGCCAAACAGACGTAGAAGGCGTCGCGGAGGCCGCACGCATGCGGCAGCAGAACCGGTGAGCGCTCTGCACAATCCTGGGGCAGCATGATTGCATTGTGCTCAAGGCAGTACGTACACACCCACGCGTGAGCCAAGGTCTTGGCAGTCCAGTCATCCATGTTGGTGCGAGAACCTCTGCGCAAGTCGCATGTGTAGAGCTGCTGTGAAAGTGCAAAGTCTAGTTGAGTCCAGCATGTGTGGCTGCACAAGATGTTCCAGGTCTGTTCACGACCAAGCGCATCCACGAGCGATCTTTTCTGGAAGTCCATACGTGTTGTATGCCCCTGAACGTGACTCAGCACAAGCAGGCTGGGCATACAATACTGCAGCCTGCAAACAGGTAGAAGCATGAATACTCATGCACCTCATCTTCAGCTTCTAAACATGTCCAGGCCATCATGCCTGGTCCAGCCTGCCCATGCTAGAATGCAGCACCTCCTGTTCATCACCACATGCGCATCTATGTTTCTGGGCCGGGCTGTGTTTGCTGCTGAAGCAGCATTGTGTAGACACGTCCAGCCAAGCACGCCTAGCTGCAGGCAGGTCACTTGCTAACCATATGGTATTCAACCAGTGCAGATGACTTCACACTTCAAAAGCCCTGACTGGGTGCTTTGTGGTACTTTGCTCAAAGCTGCTGACTGGCAAACATGTCATGTGCTGCAGGCCCCTGCAACGCAGGGTACACCTGCTGCCGTCGCTGGTGGGCCTGGGGCCAGAGCCGCAGAGGGCCCTGCAGATGCCACTGGGCATGTTGTGGGCCACGAGGATACACAGGTGGGCTGTGTGCTGTTTCCCAGGCTTGAGCGCCATGCCCTGCCCTGTTTGGTGCACAATCAAGCCACACTCAGGAAGGCTGGGGCTGTCCCAACATATCACAGCCTGGCAGCGGGGCCGGGCACCACTGTGTCTTTTGGCCCTGTGCAGAGGCCAGCTGCCCATGTGCTGCATGACCATTGCGTGGTAAAGTTGGGCGTTCCCAGCAGGATGGTACGGCTGGTCACATAGGGCAGGGACGGGCACTGGACAATGCTACAAAGCCATTGTGTGACAGTGGACTGTGGATTTGTTGCTGTACAGAGCGGGCAAGAGCGCACAGGAATGCCTGCAGCTCGTGGCTCCTGCTCTCATTGATGATGTGCGTTTACATGTCCAGGTGCACTCAGCAGCAAGCAAGGCTTGGGCCCACCTGTGAAGACCACCCTTGAGCAGGCTAGTGCACAGCAGAGACTCCAAACGCATCAGAAGCTACGCGCCAATGCGCTTGGAAAGCTGAGCTGGGCTGTTTCCCCGTAGATACAGGGGCAAGCCTGGCTCTACAAAGTTCAAAGTGTCCCAAGCTTCAATGGCGCTTGCCTTCAGGCACTGTCTCTTAGTGGGCTTCTGAGGAGCAGCCTTTCCTGCAGACATCACAGCCTCTGACGGAAATCTGATACGTGCTGCAGGCCCCCATGGCGCCGCTTCCTGTGAGGGCGCGGCCGGCCCCCAGGAGGGCGCCAGAGGCAGAGCAGCAGCCTGCCCAGGTAGGACTCCGGCAAGCTGCTGCTTTGCTGTTCAGGACCCTTTCACAGTCCTCATTGCAGGACCAGCTGGGTCTTGTTTGGCTGGTGCCTTCCAAGACGAGGCAGGCAATGGTGTGCTTTTGCTGTGTGGTTAGGCTGCACATCCTGCAGACAGGTGCCCCAAAGCCTGCCTTCAAACCAACTTTGTGGGCTGCAGGCTGGCGGTGTAGGCACTGAAATCAGTGCGTGCGATTGCTGAAGTCTGACTGCAGGATGTTCTGCCCAGTTGTGAGTGCAGAAGGAGCTCAGCAGGCCTCTGGAGCCCCAAATCATTGTGCACTGTTTCAGCTGTTGATAGCTGCCCTAGTTTCAGCATAAAGGCAACTGAAAGATGGGTGCACGAGAACTTCAACAAAGTCTGACTCATTGTGCAACGCTTCGGCTGTGTGCTGCCCAGCCCCATGTGGGCTTGAATGCATGGTGTTTCAAACATGGGTGCAGGACAACATCCATAGGCCTTGTACGTTTCTGCTGTCGGTGTGCCTCAGTGTGCACTGTCCTCTGAGCTACTGCTATGTGCTGCACAGTCTTAATGTGACTGCTCCTGGAGGTGACCTTCAGCCCCAGCCTAGTCTTTGCCACACCATGCGTTTGTCGTCTGAGGGCTTGCTGGAGTTCCCCACCTTCCTCAGCCTGCAGAGCTGCACAACAGTGTTGCCGGCCCCCGGACAGGATCTAATATCAAGATCGTACGCGTGGGCAACTTTTCTGCCCTGATGTGCAGGCTGGAGGGGCTGGACGTGCGCCTGGCGTGCAGGCAGGCACAGGCACTGCCATGCCGCCCGTTCTGGGTAGCAGAGGCATCGGTGCAGGCCTGGGCCGGGATGCGCCGTACTGGAGCGAGCAGGTGGGTTTTGCATGGCAAAGCCTCCAGATCGTATTTGAGCCATGCACAGGCGCTGTATGCGCTGGCAAGGCCCTTGATGAAGTCGCCCAGAACAAGGACACCATGTGGAGCAGCTGGTGCCCAGTTGGCCTGCTGCTGTGCCTGTTGGTTTGCTGGGGGCAAGCTTCTGCAGAGGCAGCAATCAATACGCCCAGGTGAGAAGGTGCACGGTGCCGGTCTCTCAGGTTTTCCCACTTGTTCTGTTTATCACGCAGGCAGGATAACAGCAGCCAGCCAGAGGCATGAGCATGGCCACTGCCGCCTAAAGAAACTATGGAAGAAGGCAGTGTTGTTTGGAGCTGAGGCAGATGCCCAGTGCTGGTCTAAGTCGTTGCTGTCTTACTGACTTACCAGGACAGGGGGCATCTCACACAGATGCATTGAGCATGCAGTTCATCCCAGCGCTAGAGAAAAACCCCATGCAGCTGGGCGGAAGCACTGCCTGGCAGGCAGGAGTCTCATGCCATGTTTGCACACCTAGGGGGTCATTACAGCTGGGCAGGGGTGCGGATGCAATCCTGCTTGTCAGCAGGCAACCACATTTCCAGTGCCAGGCCAGGACAGAGCGCCAGCAGTACCCTTTGCCGGCCATGCCCTTCTTGTGCATACTTTTGGCCAACCATGAGATGGCACACTCAAGGGTGGCGAGTTCAGTGCCCGGTATGGAGGTTGTCGCAAAGCAATATTCAACTGCAGCAACTGCACTGAGCATGCACAGCAGTTCAGCCCCTGGCAGGCAGCCATCCATGCAGGGCAGCTGTGAAATATATCGTCTATGTTGCCTGAGCCGCAGAGCAAGCTGTGCGTGTTGGGAGACCGGCGCTGCTGTGGGCATTGCAGTGGGTTTCTGCAGTAGTATGAGGCCAGCTTCTGCCCTTCAGCAGGTGCACATCGCTCGCGTGCTACAGATCCTTTGTACACTGACCCCAAAGCCACTCAGGTCGGCACAACTCTGCAGCTGCCTGCAGGGGTCTGCGGCGCCGGCCTCCCCCTCAGCAAGCTTCTGTGGCTCCCGTGCTTGCGAATGTCTTGGACAGAGATGCTGGCAGGCTTGCAGGAGTCCCAGGACAGGGCCGTCTCCTCAGCAGGTGCCCACCCGTCGGCGCCTGCGCAGCTCAGGCCCCAGACCACAAACTTTGAGAGGTACAACCCAGCAGCCTTTGGGCAGAATGCGCCCCTTGGCCACGGCTATGCGCCGCAGCCAGCGACTGCAGAGGCCATGCCTGCGTTGGCTGCTGCTGGTGGTGAAGAGTCTTGGGTCGAGGAGCAGAGGCTGGCCCTGAACAAGTTCAAACTGGCAATGGAGAGCAACCAGGTGTGTGCGGGGTGTGTGGCAGGCTTTAAAGGGGCTGCTGAGGGCGAATGAAGGCCCTGCACCCCTGCATCAATTGTGCTGCTGTCACCTTCAGCGCTGGCACTGGATCACGTCCATAGGCTGACACAAAGGGGGAACAGGTGGCAGGGCCGGCTGGACTTTGCATGCTTGGTGAAGCTGTTCCAAGGGCTTGGCCAGGGACAGTAATTTGTGTGAAAGTGAATGCTGTGGGGTGCTTGAGAAGGCTTGACAGGGTTTGCTGCTAGCTGTTGAGGATGTACAGGATCAGCAAGCCACAGCTGTTGCCGTTTCTTAGAGCAGGCTGCAGCACATCTTTGACTCCAACGGCACCGATATGCTGTGCCAACAACCTTGAAAGGATCTCAGTGGTGTGGAAGCATCAAGTGCAAGCGGCCAGCCTCATTATTGCCATCATTTCTGCAAAACCCATACGTTGACATCGGCTTGCTTGCATACGATCTCTGAGCTGGTGTGAGACAGGTGACCCCTCTCACAGATCCACCCATGGCTGACGCAAGATATTCCTTGGCTGCAGGGGCCCCAACTGATGCCTACTGAACTTCAGGCACCAGCACTGGCAAGCCAGGAAGGCCCCAGCAGGAGGCCGCAGCCGCCTCCCAGGCCGCAGCGGCCAGGTCCCCTGCCCTATTTGGTGAGACTGGTGCAAGGCTTTGGGAATGGCCTGTGACAGCAGCAGCTGATTTGCATTTGGCTCAGGCTGCCTTGAATTTTTGAGAACACACAGTGCTGCTTCCAACCAGAAGCCATGGTGTGCACTGCTGGGGTGGAGGGCTGCCACCTGTTTGTGCAGGCAGGTGCCCATAAAGCTGCTTTGAGTCTTTGGCTACCTGCTGCAGGATGGTGATGCAGGCGGCAGGCAGCAGCCTGAGCATCACCATCAGCCCTACCAGGTGGGATCTGTGCAGGCCTGGTGATTGCTGCAAGCCCACCATGGACAACTCATGCCAAGCAGTTAGCCATGATGCTGTGTGCACTGCTTGGGAGCGCACTTGTGTGACTGGCTGTAGCAGCTAACAAATTCCTGCTGTGCTGCAGAGGGGCAATGCTGCAGGCGCAAGGGCCACTTATAGCACTGTGGCACAAGGCGGAGGCCAGATCTGCCCTGCACAGGTGGGATGCAGCTGTTGGGTTCCCAGACCTGCTGGTGTGACCAGGCGTGTTGCTGCTCCATGAGTTCAGTGCGCAAGCACACTCGTGTCGTGCAGTGCACAGGCCGCTTGTTTGCAGCACAGCAGGTGCAGCCCGCCAGGGCTTGTCACACCTTTGGCAGGACGTGCTGAGCACAAGGCATTATTGGTTGCGGGCCATCAGCCTCAATGGTCGGCACACTTGTCCTTGGAGCCGGACCGCAACACATATGGGCTGTGCCTGTGCAGACTCTGGAAGACTTCACCAGCGAGGCGGTGAGGTTGATGGCAGCTGATTCAGGGCTTGCCAGTGTCGCTCTGGAGGAACTGGAGTCGGATGAGCAGAGGCGACGCTTGGCAACTGCAATAGCGGAGGAGACGGAGGGGAAGGGCAAGGCCCCAGCCCAGGCCATGCAGCCTGTTCAGGCCCCCATGCAGGTGCACTGCAGGGGCTGCTAGCTGCATGCCCTGCTGCAACGCAGGCTATTTTGCTGTGCTAGAAGACGTCAGGAATCTATGCCCCCCTGCCCTGCAGCACACACATTGCAGGAGCGCAAGGCGCAGATAAGTTGCATGGGCCTCCAGGGGTGTCTCTTTGCTGCAGCACTACCCCAATGTTGCTGGGCCGCTGTACTGGTGGACTTGTACAGCAAAAGTAGCGTGCACATGCAGCGCTCTCAATGCATCATGGCGCAACGCAAGGGGCTCTGCAGTCCACACAGCAGCGCATACACTCTGTCATCTGGCCGCCTCTGCAAGGCAGAGGTGGAACGACTGTGCACATGCGCTCCGCAGTACTCAAGCTTCTGGTGAGTCACAGGCAGCGTTGCCGCTGTCAGATGGGCGAAGTCAAAATTCTGAATCAATTGTGCCACAGAGGGGTCGGAGTGTAAAGAGAGCACCTGTACACTTGAGACAGGGCTAAAGGCACTCTCTGTGCAGCCAGGTGCAGACTCATGGCTTGCCTGCACCCCTGGCAGAATTGGTGGCTGAGCTGGAGGCCCCTGGACCCACTGCAGCCTTCAGAGAGGCAGCAAACTGCCCGCGCTGTGCACTGCTGCCATGCCTGTTGGGGTACTGTGCTGAGTTGCAGAGTTGCAGGGTTTAAAGTCCCATGCAGGTGAAACGCAGAGGCTGGCGACAGCTGCATTGCCTGTGTGGCTGCTTCTGTTAGTTCTTGCAGCACAGGACGCCATCGCGCCATGCATGCTCTGGCGGCTCCACCAGCCTCCCGCAGCAGTGAAGAAGTCCTGCTGGGGCACTGTGCTGGGCTCTCAGCAGTACACCTGGCAGGGACATGCAGAGCCCCTGCATTGTGAGATGCAGGGGCTTCTTTTGGGAGGAGGGGCGGGGGGATCCGGGGCAGTGATGCTGCCCTGGACGTCATGGATATTGACAGGGGTTCTAAGGCCTCACCATTGGTGCAATGCCCTCTTGTCAACTCCCAGGGAGATGGAGGGGGAAATGCAGATGGGGGTTTTCGCTCTGCGGCGGCGCAGCAGGCTTGCATTGCGGGACCCACAGTTCCTGCTCTGTCGGGCAGGTTCAACCTTTGTTGCCTCAGCAGATTTAGCAGTGGCTGCCACTCTGTCTTGTCCCTGCAGCACGCCTCTGCTCACAACATCTGACTGGCTCATGGTGTTTTCAGGGTTGCCTGCAGCAGAGGCACTCACCCCGAGCTGCAGAGCACCACCTAGCCTGCCTTGCAGCTCAATCTATGCAAGCTGCAGGGCTGAGGGACGAGGCAGGTCAGCACTCAGCAGTCTTGCCTGCATGCAGGCAGCCTATGGACACGAGCGTGGCCCTCAGGCAGGTGCAGGCAGCGCGCCCGCAGGCAGGGGCCGAGAGCGCCTAAGCGATGCCAGGAAGGAGGTACGAGCCTCTGCATGCTGCCTGCCTGTAGTTAAAAGCATTATACTCTCAGGCATGGTTCCTCTGCTGTGGCAGCAGCTGATGGTGATGTCCCTCTGCCCTGCCATCATGGGCCCCTCGCAGAAGAGCCCGCAGGTCACTGTGTGGCAGCATCACCCTCTGCAGACTGCAGCTTCCCACCTAGTGCAGGACCTGTGCTGGCATGCTAATGCAGAAAGGGCTCCCCAGTAAACATGGTTGGCAGCAAGACCTGTATGTCTGTGCTGTTGGGTGGGGCGCAAAGTCAAGACCAATGCAATGCTGCAGGTGGCGTCAGACGCAGTGCTGTGGAGCAAGCACTTGCACTCCTGTGACAGCAGCCTGCCTGCCCGGCTGGTCATGCATATGCAGGTGCATATCAGTGATGGGCACACACACTCCCATCTGGCGTTTGTGTGGGACTTGCCGGTGGCCTGCAGACTTGGTCCCTGCACTGCTGCAAATGGCACACCTAGCGATGCAAATATAATCTTGTGCAGAGCTTGGTGGGCTTGGCAACCCTGCTGTGCTGCAGCAGTCAAACAATGTGCACCCTGGACCCTGCCCATGTTGTCTGCGCTGCCCTGCAGGAGTTGAATGAGCTGGCGAGGTGGCTGTTCAGGAAGCTTTCAGATCAACGCTATGCTGCCATTGAGCAGCAAGAATTCAGGCCGCTCACAGAGCAGGAGGAGGAGCACGCCCTAGCCAGGCTGGCAGGACTTCTGTCAGACAAGTATGCGGCGGCCAGCACCTTTGAGGTGAGCAGCTAGGGCCATGCTGAGGTGCAGTGCAACCTCAAAAATGGCATTGCAGTTGTAGTCAAACTATTAGCATGGAGGCTGGGATCCAGATGAAGGGATGAAGGTTGGGTGACAGTGACAGGCAGGAGGACATGCACAGGCCTGCAGGGTACTGTGGCAGAGGGAGTGAGTGCTTGCAGCAAGCTGCCTGGCGCTGACTGCCACCGGCACAAGACAAGGTGGTGTTGCGTGCACATGCAGCCATGCCAGTCTGCAGCACCCACTCTGCCTGCTGACTACTGCTGACTGAGTCAAGGTTGCTGCCGGCATGCAGCTCTGACTGTCCATGCCTGGAAGAGCTGACTGCATGTACAGTACCTGCTGCCTGGCATTGGGGCACGAGCAGCTCTGATAATGCAGCCCCCCGCCTGCAGAAACATGCCAGGGACCTGACCCTGTGCGCCATCAATGATGTGATCTTGGCCATTGTGTCAGCAGACAAGGATGAGGAGGAGAATGAGGAGACAAGAATGAGGGAGAGAATGGCAGGGCAGTTTGCCATGCTGCTTTGGCTCCTTCAGGTGGAGTATCCAGGCAGCCTGGCGTCCCTCCTGCATGGCGTGGCGGCGCTGCACAGGGCACTGCCCAGGTCCCAGGCAGCGCATCGCACAGCGCTGGCCAACGCGCTGTGCTTTCAGAGCGCTGCGAGCAAGCGGATGCTGCCAGTGCTGCTGGTCAGCCTGGGGCAGACTGCAGCCAAGCAGCCAGCAGCAGCGCAGCGCCTGAGGGAACAGCTTGGGCGGCAGGGCCACCTGGGGGCAGCTGTGCTGCAAGGGGATTGCCTGGCGGCAGAGGTGGCGCTCAAGGAGCTGCACATCAAAGCTGGTTTACTGAGGGACTTTGTAAGGACACAAAATGATCCAGACGGCAACTTGGCGTCGGGAGTGAGCTCTTGATTGATCCGGACCAACACGGTCCTGTCCATTTGTCTGAAGCCTCTGATCAGCTGCATGCAGACATGCAAGCTGCAACATGGTGTAGAAAGGCAGACTGCTTGCATGCGGCCTGCTCCCAGGCTGTGCACAGCACATTGCATCTGGAAGCCCCAATGCGCATATTGCTGCATATGCAGCATGAAGCAGCCAGCCTGCATGGCTGAGCGCCCCAGTGCACATCCTCTGAGACAATGCCTGCAGCATGGCAAGATTGACTGACATAAGAAGGGTGGACACGCATGATGAGCTGCTAGATGGCCCCCTGCACCTTCAAACTTGCTGTGCGCTGAGGTACTGCCAAGTACCCCATCAGCATGCACCAAAGGTGGCAAACCTGAAAGCCAAGTATTTGAAAGGCTCGGCTTCTTGCACATGCAGACTCTAATCAGTGTCACCGACGTCCATGAGCTCCTGGATCAGATGGCAGAGTACGGGGCAATGCTGCCCTGGGATCGGCATCAGGTCTGGGGCCGTCTTGTGGCCACAATAAGGGCCCTGCAGCAGGCCCTGGTGCCGCCGCCACCAGCCGCACTCCCAGCAGCTTCCCCCAGCAGCGAGCCGGACCGCTTTGCCTTGCCACATGCTCTGCAGATGCTGTGGGAGCATTGGCAGTGGCTGCGTCCTGATGGTGCGCCGCCGCCCGCCGTGGACATTGAGCGGCCCCCCAACGCTGCGCTGCTGCAGCTGCAGAGAGCCATCGCTCTGCTAACTGCAGAGGCTCGTCTGGCAGGGTCTGTGGGCGAGCACCTCCACCACAGCCTGAAAGAACACCTGGAGGCAGCTGTGGTGGGGCTGGATCCCCGGGTTGAATGCCGGGACCATTTTGAGAGTCGCCTTGCTGCAGCCACGCCAAGATATGAGCGCTTCACAGACCCCCGGGCCGGGGTTCTGGTGTATAAGCGCAAGAAGACTGCAGATAGCACCCTGAAATATGCCAGCGTGTATTCCTCCCTGCACGAGGCTGTCAGGAAGGCTATGGAGTCCTGACAGGATTTACTGCAAGATATAGACATGTTATATATGACAGATACTCAACTGGATGTTAGCCTACCAGTGTTACATGTTTGTTGCGGCCATTAGGGCTATCTGTGTCATTAATGTAAGCCATCTAAAGGTTCCATGTATGGACAGGGCATTGGGAAGACTGTCACAGGTGGTGTGCAGCTTTGAGGGCCAAAACATTGGCATTTGCTAGCAAGCCCTCAGGCAACAAGCGCTGATCGGTGTCAATGTGACAAGCTGCCTTGAAAATTTCGATAACATTGCTCAAGTCATCCGTCAGGTCATGGTAGCCCGTGTGCAAAATTTTGAACCTTTGCCTGACTGTGGCCTGGGTGCCAAGTCTGCAACATTCAGCCTGTAAAAAACACAGCGTTGTCACTGGGAATGCGTGACTTTTGCATTGCATGATTCCGTGGTCTGCAAGCTCACCCACTTAAACATGTCCTCTACCAGAACCTGGCAGCTCTGCGAGGGATAGAGAGTCCCAAACAGGGGGTGGCCCGTCTGCAGACACGTCATGCCATGCCCTCAACCTTGCTGAAGGCACTGGAAGCTCAGCTGAATCAGCATGTTGTGGTGCGACTTGCACAGTGTCATGAACATCACCACAGCAGCACTGGAGCTCACCAGAAGCTCATGCAGCAGGGACCCCAGGCTCCAGGCATCAACTGTGCGCACATCCTCCCCTTTGTTACATGCAGGTGTATAAAGTGGTGTGCAGAGCCCTGCACTCTTCAGCCGTTCCAAGGCTGCAGGACAAGTGCCGTGCTCAGCAGCAATTTGGCCATCCATATTGCACAATGGCAAACACAGCCTGTTGTGTTTTGAAGCTTGCATGTGGCACCTCAGCTGCTTGCTGCAGGACAGTGTTGCAACAGCAAAGCAGCCTGCTTGCAGATGGTGCATGCTGGGCAGGGCCACAATCACCATTGATATGGATACTTTGAGGATTCTGTCATGCCAGGCTGCGCACTCACATGTGTGCAGCTGCACGAGTGCCTGCAGGTCGATCGCCTGCACGGGTGTGTCGGTATTCTCCTTCATGAAGTTGATGGACTTGATGTCGCCGTGCCCAAGCTGACTCTTGTGCAGCTTTACCGTCACCTGCAGGCATGCAGGCAAACGTCCATGCGCCTTCACTGGTGCTCTTCTTGAGGTTTCCCGGCTTTCTGCCACATCTGACACCCACAAAACACAGGCTACAGGGTCATCACACAGCATGTCCTGGATGTGATGCTGTGCAGACCTGCCCGCATGAGCCCATGCGCGGCTGTCGATGACCTATTGCCCACTGAACTTGCAAGAATTGGCAGCAGGCCAACCTTGACAGAGTTGGGGCTGTGGACTGCTAAGCACTCTGCATAACAGGCAGAGCACCATGCACAGCTGAACGACGTGCAGGGTTGCAAGCCAAGCAGCAGGCGGCGTCTGCTGCACACCAAGTGATGCTGACTGCGTAGCACCTTTGGCAACATGCAGAATGAGCTGCCATTTCTCAAGCACACAGCTTACAGTCACCTGGCAGCTGCAAGCCAGCATGCTGCTGACAGGTGCAGCCATGCAGCCCCAGCCATCAGCAATGCAGGTCACGCTCCTGGCTTCCTGGCCCTGTAACTATAGTCTGACAGCTCGGGCCTGCAAGCAGCTGAGAAAATGGCTGCAGCAGTATATGCCACCTTTGCATGCAGCAGGTGTCCCTTCCCTCATGGCATCGCACCTCATCTCAAGCACCGTGATGTCTCCAAATTCCCTGGTTCTGACGCGGTGCATGCGGTCAAGGGGCACGATGTTGGCCTTGAGGGACTCCTGCCCCGCAGCCACCACCCGCTCCAGGATGGCACTGCGCCCATGCCACTCGTCTCGAGCGGACTTGTTATCAGGCCCACCAGGGGCATCCAGCTTGGGGCACTTGAAGGCCTTGGTGGCGCCTCCATGGTTGGTCCCCCTGCAGGGGCACGCGACTGGTTGGCATGGAGCAGGCGCATGGCTGGGCCAGTGGTGTGGGCTGCGGATGCGGTACCGTGCTGCCACATCTCCCTGCAGAACGGTGACTGGTTTGCAAACAGGGACGGCAGATGCACGACCACCTTGCGCACGTGAGGTGCGGGCTTTGGACAGTGGGACCAGCATGGGGCTGCACGTAGGCAGTGCGAGGAGGCTGCAGGCACATGAGTCGGCTGCTAGGCGAGCTTGAGGGCACACAGCAGGGACACCTGGTACAGGTTCAGGGTTGATGTGGCAACCCAGCTGCTTGCTGGCTGCATGCGACTGTTGCACAACACCCTGCTGGGCGGCATGCTGTGCTGCCACGGGCATGCCCACAGGGCATCAAGTTCCATCACAGGCAGAGCGTCCACGTCATGCAGTTGCACCACCTGCTCAGCACAGAAGCTGGAGACGAGACTGAGACGCCCACATGTTCCCAGAGGCCACACCCCTTTGGGCAGGGTCTGGGGCCCTACTGCCTGCAGGCTGACATTGCAACCGCAGCATTGCAATGCAAGGGACCCTGCCTGCAGTCTGCCAGGAGTTACTGGTTGAAGGAGGGGGCGGAGGGGGGCCGTCTTGCCCTCAGGATGTCAACTGCTGCTGGCATGGCTGCCCGGCCTCCATGCACAAGCAGATACACCTGCTTGTAGTGCCCCCACAGCTGGCCTGGCTGACTGGCACCCATGCACGTTCCAGCATTTGTGTGTGGCACACCTGTAGACCACTGCTTGGCCGCCCTCCCCCAGCTGCTCTGTGATGGTCCACCCCATCTCAGATAGCGGCTTGCAGTAGCACTTGTACTCGGGGGTGTCCATCCACTCCTGCACACCAGCAGCGCAGTACTGGCTGCAGTCACAGCAGGACTGCATGGCGGTAGCAACAGCTGCAAGGTGTTCAGCCACAACGAGGCAGCATTGGCTACACTCCCATTCAGAGGCCTTTCCGGAAGCTAAGCTGGGTGTGGCAGCAGAACAGTCTGCATGGTAATCTCCAGGGCTGACTCCTCAAAGCATCTGGATCAGAAATCCAGTGAAGGGTTGCATCACTGTGTGAGTTACATCATTCTGGACAGCATGTGGGCTTACAACGCAAAGCCAGGGGCAGCAGCAGACGGTCCTGCACAGCACCTACCTCAGGACGCAGGAAAGGCAGGGCAGCCGGCTTATTGTGGGTGCTGTGGTCCTGCAGCGGACAGCGCCAAACAGGTCAGCCCTGGCTGTAGAGTCTGCATGTTGCTGGGCGGCCAAGTCATGCATGAGCAGCCTGCCCCTGCTCAACACAGGAGAGAGAAGCCTGCAGGCATGGTGCTGGCATACCAGAGAAGCAATCAGCGGGACACTGACCTGCTGAGCGTGCGTGCTATAGACTTTTGTCCTCTCCATTGGAGCCTCAAGACCCCTCGCTGCTGCAGCAGCCTCCTCAACGCCCTGCATCAAGCGTTGGAAGCATGTTGGAGGCTGCAAGACAGTGGGAGGACCTGCATGGTGGCCTGCAGCAAACGAAAACGCCCAGCAGTCAAGAGTTTACCAGCAGCAACCCATGAGGCAGGGCAGGTCTTGCGCAGCTGCTGCTTGGGTACACAGCACTTGCCACAACTTGCAGCAGACCGGCATACAGTTGGCCAGCAGGTCCAAGTCGTGATATGCAGGCTCCGACGAGCATGCAGTCCCAAACTGCCTTGAGAGACACTCACAGCATGGCTCCACATCAGCATGGTCAACCTCTCAGGAATGCGTGAGGCCACCACAAGTTGAAGCTGGCAGAGTGAGCTGCACAGGGTAAGACTCAACATGGCCTTGGTTGCAACCAGTACACAGCAAGCAGCCTTCTGCATTAGCTGAGCCTCTGCGACTTGCCTGTGCATTGTTAACAGCCTGCGTGATGGGTGTATCCTTGTTGTCCTCCCACTCAGTACAGCTGGCAGCCTGCTCGCTTTGGGTGTCATACTCATCGCTGCTCAGATTGGTGCCACAGTCAGCCTCAGCTGGACACGCTCGACCATCACCTTGGCTGATGGCCTACAGCAGAGCAGCTATAAGTCAGATTTGGACAAGATTGCAGGACAGAGGCTGTGTGGCCAGCACTGCACAGAGCTGCCTCCCTGCAGCAAACCCATGGTCTCCACTGCAATCATGCAGTAGTGATGCCTCTCATCAGCAGCAGCAGCAGCAGCAGCCGTGGACTGCTGCAATGCTGCTCATGCCCTCAGCCACCAGGTATGCAGCTCTGCAATTACACCAAAAACCCCCCTTGCAATGGCCTCAGGCAGCCAGGCCAGAGCAACTTGCAGCACAATTGGTCTGAGGAGCTTGATGATACCTGCACAGCAGCCCCTTTCAAGCACAGCAAGCCCCTTCTGTGTCGCGCCCAACTGGGCAGCTACACAGTACTACAGCTTGCAGGCTAGCAGCTGTTGGGCTAGCAGGCATGGCTCACCTGCAGGGGGCCATCTTCATTCTGCTGGGGCGTCTGAAGCTCCAGCCCCTTGCTGCCTGTCCGCGTATGCACCCTCTTCAGGCTCTGCTGCAATTTGTCAGCACGGCTTCGTGACGCATCCCCAGCGCTTCCTGGGCCGCCGCGGACAGCAGGCTCATCCAGCAGGCATGCCTCCTGCAGAGGCCAGCATGTGCTGCTTGCAAAGGGGCGCAGGTGCAAGGCCGCGAAGCCAGCCATTGGATGTGATGCTGTATATGGCAACAGTGAGTCACAAACGGCGCAGGCTCCTCCCTCAAACAGTGTCTCGCTGCCCCTGGACACAACCTACTTTGTCTGCACACAATTTGACGTCAAAGACCTGACAGCTGCTGAGAGACTGTCAGGTCAGGTGCTGCCTTTCTGGTAGCCTGCCGCACGAGACAGGACTGCCACATTTCAAGCCTTCCTGCTGAGGCTGCCCAGTCTGCCAGGCATGCATGCTGGACCAGGCGATTCCACACCCTACAGGCCCCAGGCCCATTGTGCAGCAAGCTAAGGCATCCCGCACTGCTGTGCCCTGCATGACCCAGGCAAACAGCCCCTCCCTCGCAGGGAGGGGAGTCTAGCACCTGGTCCTGGAGGATGTTGTCAGGGGGCAGAGGAGCAGCTGGAGCATCCACGTCTGTGGAATTGCTCAGCAACAGGACCGATGATGAGGTGCGGCGCATCAGCCCCGCTGGTCGATCAACAGCTAGGCAAAAATGGGCCCCTCTACAGGCTCCTCCCAATGCTGAAGCCCTGGCTGGCCATCCCTGCTGCCCCTAGACCTGCTCACCTGAGGCTCCTCCCAGACGCTGCCTGGGGGCGTGGCGTCGCCGCCGCCGTTGCCCACAGACTCCTGCCTGCCAGCAGGGGAGCAATGCTCTGCCACGTCAGCGCTGCCGGTCCCCCTGCCGCCAACGTCAGCGCCTCCACTGCGCACGCTGGCCCCCTCCACCCAGTTCTGGGCGCCTTCGCCCTCTTGAGGGGAACCGTCCCAGCCATCGTCACCGGCAGACCTGCCAGCCCCAGGTTGCCTGTTGCCAGGAGAGGGGCTGCGGGGGTGGTGATCGCCAGGTGGGCTGTCGTCACCATCGCTGTCAAAGCTGATGATGTCAAGGAGGACCTGGGGGTCAACTCCATCTTTGAAGGTGCAGTACTGCGCCAGCCATTCCGCCTCCTTCTTTATGGCTGCTTCAAGGTCATCCAGGTCCCCAACTACAGCAACCGCCTGCACAGTGCGGGAGCAGGGTGTGTTAGGACATGTCACAAGGCCTTAAGTCTGCAAGGCAGCAAGACCTGCCTCATACTCTTGCTGGCCTTACTGCCCAGTGCTGAAGCAGAGTGGCAAGCATACAATGAGTTAAAAGTGCCTGTTGGCAGCACTTGCTTCTCCCTCCTCTCCAGCACCTGCACAGTGCATCTACAGAGTGCATAGGGAAGTGCTGCCAAACTATAAGACGGGAAACAAGGCTTACTGCACAGCTCAGTCAGGAGGCAGGCTGATGCCTGTCATCTTCTTGTCAAGCAGCATAATGTCTGGCATCATGCCTGATGGAGGCAGCCTCACTAGCAGAGGACAGCATACCCATCAGATTGACTTCAAAACAAGCGTCAGTTTGGACCATTCCACTGAGAGTGGCCCAATGCTCATTGGAAGTCAGACAATGTCAGAGACAACGACAAGCTGGAGGCATCACCACTGGGGACTTGACTGCTCTTCGGGCCGAGGAGACGATCTGACACACGGGTCTATCTGGCCACAGCCAGGCACTGCCTGCTGCAAAGCTGAACCTCAACCAGCCAACCGCCTCACGTCAGCCTTTGCCTCCTCTGCTGTGGCCGTAGCCCGCTCTCCAGCGGCCTTGGTGTCCACCATGTCCTGCTGCAGCCGGACCTCCCGATGCCGCGCCTGCTCCAGGTGATGCGCCTGCTGCCGCACCTGGGCCTCCAGGGCCGCCACCCTCCGCTGCACCTGCAGGGTGGCAAGCACAGCTGCATGATTTCCCAGATGCAGACAGGGGCAAGCTGCATGTGCCCCAGGCAGCTTGACCGGCAGAGCCTCCACCTGCAGGGCAGCAGAGACAGGTGAGGCATGGGCCTAGGAGTCACCAAAGTGCAGCCTGGCACCGCCTCAGGAATATGGCCTGCACCCATCAGCTGATCCTGCAAGGACAAGATGACAAGCACTGTCTGAAGTGTCAGGCAGGTGTGACATGGCGCTGCTCAAGACAGCAGGTTCCATGGGCAACGCCTCTGGCTGCAGTAGATGGTATGGTACTGATGCAATGCCTCAGGTCTGAAGGTGCAGCCTGCCTGTGAGCTGCGGCACCGCAAATGGGAGCCCTTGAATGCCTATGCAAGTGGATATCCCCACCTGGGCAGTTGCCTGGCCAGTCTGCTGGAATCCGCTCCTGGCGTCTACAATGCTCTGCTGCAGTTCCACCACTTGTTCCTGCACCTGCTCCAGCTTGAGGATGTGCTGCTGCAGCTCCATTTTCTGGGTCTCCAGCTGCACCTGAAGAACGGCAAACTCAATCACGAAAGCTGGCTGGACTGCAGTTCCAGCGCAAGTGTAGGGGGCCAGGGATATGCAGCTTAGTCAAATTCCATGCAATTAGGTCTTCATCTGATCATACACCTGCAGGGCAGCAGACCTGGTTATCGCTCAAGCTTGGGCTGAGTGCTGAAAAGGACCTGCTGCCCCACACTTGAACAACCTGCAAAGCATGTGTTGGCTATCCTGACGAAGTTGGCCAGGCCCCTTGGTCTTTGTGGTCAGCATCAGGGATGCCAAGGACTTACTTTGGGCTCTGCATCTGGACTCAGGCTGGCTGGCACCCTCAGACCCCACAGCACATAAGACAGCCAAGCAAAGCCTCACCTTGAACTGTGTGCTGGCCTCAGAGGTGCTGGTGGCCGGCGCAGCTGTCAGTCTTGCCTCCAAATCCCTTAACATCAGCTGAGACTGAAGCTCCTGATTCCTCCTGCTGAGCTCTGCCTCACGCTGCTGGGCCGCCATGGCATGCTTGAGCTCGGCCACCTGCAGCGTAAGCACAGAAGTATCATGTTGCACCGTTTCAGATGACAGCAGCAGCAGAAAGTTCGGGCAATTCTATAAGCATCGCTCTGTGAGGAAGGTGATTTGACTGGGGAGGCTGCATGGCCTTGCCAAGCTGATTGATCTGCTGCAATTAAAAGGTGACACAGCCCTGGACAGGAAGCACCACCCCTAGATCAACAGCAGGCTGGCCTGGCCTGGCAGGGAGGCTGTGCTTCAGCTCTGACCCGCACACATGTACATGAACACAACAGCCATCATTTGCTCAAACCACCCCACCTGTTCCCGCAGCTCAGTGTTCACCATTCCACAAATGCATACATGCAGCACAGCCATCGAGCCCCTGATGGATGCCACCTGTGTCTGCAGCTCAGCAGTCCTGCCGGCTGCCTGCCTCTGCACGTCAGCGACGCGTCCATCCATCTGCCTGGCCATCCTCTCAAGGGCCAGGTCTGACTGGGCTTTGGCCCTGATCTCAACCTCCTCGCGCCAGGCCTGCTGCTCTTGCTGCACACAACAAACATGCTTGATGGGTGCCTGGAAGATCTTTGACAGTCCAGTGTGCCAATGTCACGCACAAGCTTGAGCACAGTTCTTGACCAGCCAGAGCTGCTCTGGCATGTAAATTACTCCCTTGTCAAGCTGCATACAGCAGATAACAGGCTGGCTCCCAGACGTCTGGCAGCTGCAGGCCCGGCAGGGTCAGTGAATGCCAGAGCCATTCATCAGCCACAGACCCTGAGCTGCCACTGCCTCCCTGCCTACGCCATGGGAAGGGCATGCAAAGCAATACGGCGCTGACTCAGAATGAGGCCCACCCTCATCCTCTGCTGCAGGTGCAGCTCTGCTTCTGCACGCTCCCTCTCAGCCATGTGCTGCAGCTGCTGCTGGCTGGCAGCGCTCTCCATTGCTGTGACGCGGGCTGACAGCTGCTGCATGGTGTCCTCTGTGGCGATGCTGGCTGCCTGCCGCTCGTCGGCTGCAGTCTCCAGAGCTGTCAGACGGGGCGCCAGCTGATTCTCCAGCCTCTGATTCTCCAGCCTCTGATCCTCCAGCCTCCTCAGGCTGTCTGACACCTGCTGCAGGAGACCTGGCTGGCCCATGCTGCGCTCCAAAGCCTGCACCTGCAGGCAAACGCATGGAGCTTGCCCTCATGCCCAGAGGGCGTAGAAAGATTTACCGCTCGCATCTAGCATTGCTCCTTCAGAGCCTGCACCTGCAGTCACGCAATTATTGCCATGAGCTCTGGCAATTGCAGATGGTGCTGGTCGTTGCAGCACCTGAGACATATGGAGTTTTCCTCCAGGTGATGTACCTGCAGGCAACAGCCTTTGTCATGGCCACACAACATGTGTTGCTGACTGTAATGTGCATTGCTCAATCTGCACGTGTGCTTGCAGGTCTGTCCTGCATACAACAAAGGCATGCGCAGCAGCCCTCGGGCCCCCTCCCTGGGCACAATGTTGCTGAGTGACATACTGGCTATGCACGTGACGCATGTCCATACATGATGACTGCATTGCAATGCGTCCTGTTCAGTCCATGATACACATGTTGCTTGTCGTTGAGGGAGATGCAAAGCAAGTCAGTCAACAGGCCACATCCAGAGTAGAGGGCATTCCCTCCAAGCACAGAATCTGCCTTTGAAGCAAGTGTGGCCACTGCATGCACCCACTGCATGCAGCCAGGGCACTGATGTCTTTGGCAACACAACCGGCTCAGTCCCCAGGCCATGACAAGCTGCTGCGCTCCCCTTACTCTGGACTGGGTGGCTGCTACCACTGTGCTGTGAGCTGCCAGGGGGCCGCCACATGCTGTGGGCTGGGAAATGCTACTGCTGTGCTGTTCTTGAGTTCTGGTTCACAGCAAGGCACATCTACCTGGGTTTTGACAGCCAAGTTCATCTCTTTGAGGGTGTCGATGTCCTGCCGGTGCTCCTCCTCTGTGGCCACTGAGCGATTTTGGCACTCATTCAGCTCCTGCACGTGGTGCTCCTGCAGGCAGGCAAAGCTTTCAAGTAAGCATCAGATGCCCAGAGCTGCTGCACAGCGCTGGTCAGGGCGGTGCAGCAGCATATAGGCACAACTGAAGGGCACACTATGGCAAAGGTGAGTAGGATGCAGTTGCCAAGCAGCCCTGCACATGTACTTCAGCTCTGGTGATTGTACGGAAAGTCTCGGCGTCCTGGACGGGTGAATGAGGCCATAGAAGATAGATTGTGTAGCTGCCAGAGCAGGCGAGCAGCCAGGAGCTGGTGCTTTGCTGCAACGCACCGGATCAATTGCAGAACAAATGGCGTGCCTGCTGCGTGCCCACTGTGTGCATGCAGGTCACTCCACCCAACAGGTGCCTGGTGCTGGAAGCGGACGCTGCCCTGCTTGCATCGTACCACCTCACCCCAGACATGGCAGTGAGAAGTAGCTGTGTCCAGCACATGCCTCAGGCTCCGATACTCACCAGGGCAGGGAATGTGCTGGCTGCCTGGTTCAGACTGGTGAGCTGGCTGCCAAGCTGGCTCA
The DNA here is from genome assembly GCA_963969365.1 of Asterochloris sp. CNOR1. Taxonomy (NCBI): domain Eukaryota; kingdom Viridiplantae; phylum Chlorophyta; class Trebouxiophyceae; order Trebouxiales; family Trebouxiaceae; genus Asterochloris; species Asterochloris sp. CNOR1. The sequence continues at coordinate 559,659 of OZ017761.1, forward strand.
GCTGCTGGGACACCAGCTCAGGGATCTTCTCGTGCAGCTCCTGCAGCCCCCCAATCTTCTTGGAAGTCTCCTCAGAGGCGCTGGCCAGCCGCTCAGTGAGCTGTCGCAGCAGCTTGCTGGTGTCGCGGGTCATTGTCTCCAGGGTTTCCTGCAGCCGGTTCTGCAGGCAGCAGCAAGCAATCTGAAGCAAGAGTTGCCGCCACATGTAGAGTATGGACTGGGCCCCTCCAGTACTTGGTCCTGCAGGCAGCAGGCAGCCATCAAGGTCACTTGCAGGAACAGAGACTGGGGTCTCGATGCGGACTGCCAGCAGCTGCACCCACATGCAGCAGTGAGACATTGGTGCAAGGCCAGAGTGGTGCAAAGCATGCCGCCAGGTATAGGGTTACTCGTTCTAGACTCTGCCCCTCCTGCAGCCATTCCTGCAGGCAGGAGAGCAATGTTGCCGCCAGATGCAGAGGCTGCGGCCTTTGTCCCTCTGGGAGCCGCACCTGCAGGCAGCAGCACAACATCAGTGCAAGGCCTGCAGCCAAATGCAGAGGCGGAAGATTCTGCTTTATCCGGCGGCTGGGGTCCTGCAGGCAGCAGCAAAGCATTGTTGTCAGGCTTGCTGTCATATGCAAAGGCTGGAAGTTTGAACTTGCCCCCAGAATTGCACCTGCAGCACTGTGAGTACAACTTGACCGACACATCATAAGACTCTTTGCTCGCCACACATTGCATTGCTGCAGGGCAGCAACTTGTGTTGCACTGCTTGCCTTGCACAGGCAGGATGTGTTGCTGCTGTCGCAAGTTGCATGCACGATGACGCATCACAGCAGATCACCTGACGAGGGCAGGCAGCACTCATGTGCACCTTGCATTGCAGGCAACTGATCAGGGCAGGTCAGCTTAGGCTGCTGATTGTGAGGCCGTTTGAGATGAATCAAACACATGGAGAGTCTCGGACACAAGGGGGCGATGCAGGCAGATGCCGCCAGGCAGAGAGGCCTGGCCTGTTGCAGCCCAGCACCACCCAGCTATGCCTCCTGACGGTATGAATGAGTTGAGTAAGTGCGCCCGGCAGCAAGAAAATGCAACTCCCACGTGCAGGTGCTCATCACCTCTATTCACAGCTGGTCCAGGTGGGTCTTGTCACTCACCTGCTGGCCCACACTGGCATTCAGCTTGGTGGTGATGGCCTCGGAGGCAATCTCCTGCTCGTTGATGCGCACACTGAGCACCTGTGCAGGACAGTGGGGGGAAGGGATGGCGAACGGCCTGAATCAGCAGCCCTCAGGGCTGAATGGCAGAGACATTCCAATGCATGTCACTGGCAGGGGAGTGCTGTTGACACTCACCTGCAGCCCTTGGGCAACTGCCTGTATGAAACCGTTGCTTGAGGCCCTCTGCAAAGCAGGAGCCCAGTTGAGCATCAAGTCCGGCACTCTGGAGCGCTGTCAGGGAGTCAGTACCTGATGTAGACTGCCCTCTTAAACACAATGCTCACCTCTGTGGCGCTCATGTCGGCCAATGCTGTGGCAGTATATTGTTGTTGAGCAGCGTTGCTTGACTTTCCTCGCTCAGTACCTTTGGTATGGGAGGCTCCGATGTGGGCGATTTAGAGCTTGATGGCTGAGTTTCTGCGGCACGTAAAATGTTGTGAGGGTCAACTCAAACTGGCCACAGCTGCGTCGCAATGTAGTTTCAGTGCCTATATGCTGCTATATATATGTCCCACATGTGGCATGTCCCTATATGCAGCTATATATATAGGCTCGCCTTCGATTGACGGGGCTACGTTCCAGCAGGGCTCCCGAATTCGCACCCCCTCGAACTGGATTCACGAAATCTCTGAAGTCCTTTGCATTGCGTGAACCACAGCTCTACTTTGAGGGTATCCCTGGCAGGTGAGCACCCACCCCGCTGTGTGAGGGTGAAGACCAGCACCTCAAGTCGTCCTTAAAGTCACTGTAAGGCACCTCGTTGTGCTTTACTCCTATAGTGCATCAAGCTTTGCAGCCTCCCTCGTCTGCTGCTCAGATTAACAAGATCATCTACATACAGCAAAAGAGGCAAAGGCCTTTGCACCTTCCCAATGCAGCCTGCAGCAGCGCAGCATTTGGGCAAGGCCTGGGGCATAGCTACAACACCTTGCCTTGCACGTTGTGCATGCAGCCAAACGGCAAGGGGCCTGAGGGGGACTGCCCTGTTTGCCCCCCTGAAGCATACTTTTCTGCTGCTTCGCGTGCTGATTGTGCAGGGCTCTCTGGCAGGCGAACGCCAGCCAGATATGCGGTCTAGCTAAGCCATGTCCCGTGATGCAAGCTTGTCAACATCAGACATTCAGTAGTGTATGAAGTGTTGCTGCTTGTTGCGGCGCACTGCCCTGTACATGTTCGCATAGCTTCAACGCAGCAAAAGGCAGAAGGATGGGGCAAGGCTCAGCATCCATGCATTTGCTCCAGGCACACAGGCATTCATCATTGAATCACGGTCGGCGTCGCATCAGCCCCCTAATTTGTTGGCGTCTGGTCTGGAAGGTGTTTGCTGTGGCCTCAGAGACGCACTCCGTGAATGCCTGGACACCTTCTTCTGTATCTGTCATTGCTGTTTGTAGCGGCCATCAACCTGCAGCTGCTACAGCAGTGGTTTGGTCTTGGCAGGGCCAGCCTTCCTACTGCACAGGCCAAGGGTTGGAGGCGGCAGGAGGCTGGATGGCAAGGAGGAGTCTGGGCAAGCAGATCTGCAGAGTGTGCTTTTGCATGCCAGGCAGGGCCCTTGTGAAGAGTTCATGGCTGCCTCCATCATTGACTAAAAATGCAGGCTTTCTTTCTTTCTTTTTGAGACTGGTATGAGTTTGCTGGGCTGCATACCTGAGCAGCAGTTCATCAGAGTGAAGAGGTATCAGAGCCACCATAGGGCTGCTGGCATACGACAAGTCACATGCCGTGCGGGGGCTGCTGAGAAGCCTGGCGAGAGTCCATCTAAAAGGCCATCTGACAAGGCACCTCAGAGATCTAGGCGGCAGAGCAGGCAGCAACAAACAGATCGAACTGCAGTCAGCACTGTGAGCAGCCGGCATGCAGAGTTGTTCAAGTGGTCGCCTTAAGGAGCATCTATGCTGCCATCCAAGTTGCCTCAAGTTGCCTGCCAATGGAGTGGCCTATGTAGAACATGCACTCTGTACCTCTTCCTGCAGGCAGAGCCCTTCAACCGCTGGCGCTTGTATGGAATCACACTGTCGGTGAAAGAAGACCTTGGCAAGGATGACCACACTGTGTCACCCGCGCTGTGCCAGGCAGTGTCTGCTAAGCTGAGTGCGCAGAGCCAGGTGTGGCTGCTGTCCCTCAGCCCGTCACGCCCATGCAGCACATCCTTTGCTTGGAGGGGGCAGTCCATGCAGCCCGTGCATCTGCTGTGGGGGGCCTACATCCTGGAGCAGCAGCAGCAGCATGCAGCTGCTGAGGCTCCCACTACATGCTGCCCCATTCGTAGGGTAGCCGTACAGCCAGACAGCTGTATGCCTGCCTGCAGATTGAGGGGCATCACATCTCCATTGTGCGCAAGTCATTTGATGCCCGACGCAGCCATAGGACCTTCACGTACATTGTGGACGTCGATGCTGCAGCTGTGCGGGCTGCAAATGCCAGGCCGCGTGCACGGCAGGGGCAGCTTGAGAGGTACAGGCCAGGCGGTGCTGTGGGATGCTTTGTGGCGCTGGGTGTGCAGACGCATGATCGATTTCGCAGCTGTGCGGGCTGCCCATGCCATGCCGTAGGAGGTGCAAGCCTGGGCCATGCTCTGGGAGCCTTTGCTTCTCCAGCGTGTGCAGCTGCTGTGAGTGATTGCACAGCTGTGCAGGCCATCTGTGGCAGGCCACGCGTATGCAGTGGCAGACTGTGAAGTGCAAGATGGGAATCACAGGCAGAGCAATGCATGCAGGAAAACTCTCCAGGTTGTATGCTCAATGCCCTTTTCTCTGGTATAGACAATCTCAGGATATCTCACCATCTATACTGCAGGTCCTCAGTCTACTGTGTCAGCCCAGCTTGGTCCTCAGGTGTGGTCTGTCCTGTTGTGCAGGGTCCAGAATGACATCCCCTTCCAGCTGCAGCAGCCTGCCCCTCCATCACTGGAAGCCGTCCTCAACCAGCCCACTTCAAGAAGGGACCCTGTTATCGTCATTGGCAGGTGACATGCATACCCTCAACAGCAGCACGCGGCCAGCTTTCATTGTGTTTGCCAGGCAGCACCTCACTGGCGTCCAAGCAGAGCCTTGCTGGCCATGCCTGCTGCTGTGATGGGGGCAAGCCTCATGCTTCCAGAGTCGTCTTCTGGGCCAATGGCACGCATGTGCTCTTCCACACAGCGGCCTGCCTATGCCAACAGCAAATCAGCAAACAGTAGGGTGTGACTGCACTCTGCTGAAGGCACTCTGGTTCCAGTCCATGTGTTCTGCCTTGCAGCGGCCCAGCAGGCCTGTTTGCAGCCTTGGAGATGGCACAGGCTGGGCTGCCAGTGGTGCTGCTGGAGCGGGGCCAGCCTGTAGAGGTGCGGGGGCGAGACATAGGGGCCCTCCTTGTGCGCCACAAGCTCAACCCTGACAGCAACCTCTGCTATGGTGAGATCTGAGGCAGAGGTGCTGTTTAAGCTGCCTGGCTGACATACTGAGTGCTGGGTTGTAGTGAGCCGCAAGCTCAGCGCTGAGCAAGGCTGCTGTGATGACTGGTGGAGTGGCCTTGCTAGGCCCCACTCCGCAGTGGAAGAACGCTCTCCTTTTGACGCTGTACATGACCAGCAGTGCATGAAGTGCAGCAGCTGCTGTTGGTTGTTGGTGAGCGTTTCATTGCTCTGCAGCTGCATCTTTGTGTGGGGGCTGCTTTGAGCACAAGACATTTGCAAAAGCAGGCTGTGCTGCCCTGCAGGCGAGGGCGGGGCTGGCACCTGGAGCGACGGCAAGTTGACCACACAGGTGGGCGCCTTGCTGTGCCTCTGTTGTGGCTGGCCGGGGCCATGGTCCGGCTGGTGCCCATGCTGCTTGACCATCAAAGGCTGCCATGAGGCAGTTAAAGAGGCATGCAGGGCTCTCTATGGCTTTGAGCGTCATTGTGAGCCTTGCTGCAGCACTGGGTGTTCACAGAGGTGTTTGCCATGCAGGTTGGTCGCAACGCCGACCCCGTGCGCCGCGTGCTCCAGACGCTGCACGCCTTTGGCGCTCCAGAGGTGAGCTGTGGCCTTAGGGCCCTGATACCCCCACAAGACCACATGCCAGTCCTTTCTGCCGCTACACTTTGCACCAGGGCCACAGTCCTCGCCCAACTTTCTGACCTACAGGCGTCTGCCAGGCAGCCCCTGGCCACAATCATCTTTCACGTGCTCCACCCGCTGCTTGCAAAGCTGCAAGCAGGCCGCGTCCTTCTGAGAAGAGAGCCCTCCAATACACCCAGACCGGCGCTTCCTGCTCCTGCAGAAACTTGTGGCGGCTGGCGGGCACCAGCTGAGCACTGATGGTGTGTAGCCCCTGCAGATGCCTCAGGCTCTGCATCTGCTGCTGCTGCTGCTGCAGGACATCCTGGTTGCCGGCAAGCCCCACCTGGGCACAGACCGTCTGGTGCGCATACTGCGACGCTTTCGGGAGCACCTGCTGGCCCTGGGGGTGCAGGTGCACTTTGGGGCCTGCGCCACAGACTTTGCCATTCAGAACAGTCGTGTGACGGGAGTGCAGCTGAGAGGTGAGGGTGCTGAGGTGCAATGGGTGCAGCGGCCGCCAGGTGGCCAATGGGGCATTGGTGCTTGCACAGGCGGCCCAGCACCAGTAGCAATGCGCAGCTTGAGCTTGCGCACACACGCCAACATCGGAAGTGGCACATGGCTGTGCAGCTCATTGGCATGTCGGCCAGCTTCTGCTAGCGGCAGCATAAGCAGCACATGGCGCCGCTGCAGAATCTTGTGCTATTGTCGCTTTGCCACATTGCTGCCTACAATGCTCCTGCACTGACCGAACATGCAAGATCCTCCTTGTCTGCCCAGCAGATGACCAGCAGCTGTGCGCCACAGCAATCGTGCTGGCAGTGGGGCACAGCGCCAAGACCATGCCCCCGGCATACTTCACTGCACCACCCTTGGACCGTACCTGCAGCTGAGACATGTCGCTGCCCTGCAGACGGCGAGCTGCTGCGGGCCTCAGCAGTCGTGCTGGCCGTGGGGCACAGCGCCAGGGCCATGTACAATACCCTGCACCAGCGCGGGGTAGCAATGACTGCCAAGCCCTTTGCTGTGGGCTTCCGCGTGGAGCACCCCCAGGCTGTCATTGACAGCATCCAATATGGGCAGGAGTACGCAGCAGGTGGGGTGAGGCCCAGCAGTGTGCAGCGTGCTGCTGGCTATTGGGCACCATGGGTGTCGTACTCCAGGGGGAACAAGCCGCCTTGAGTGTGTACAGAGCCCACCAGCGCTGTAGCCGAGCAAACAATCTGCTCACACGCTGCTTGAGACTGTGATGTGACCGTCAGACTGGGCAGTGGGCTCAACGGCTTCTTCCCAAACTGAAGCCTGCTGCTGGCTGCCGGCCTGGCTGCCTAGGTGCATATGGCAGGAGTGCTGCACTGCCAAAGATTGGCCTGTGTTTGGACACTTCACATTTCTGCGGGTCGTGTCTGATTTGACAAGCTGCGGCTCCTGAGGGCTGTCGGAATTAGATGAGCAGATGCTGCATGCTGTGCAGCATGATACACCCGTAGCCACAAAGAAGCAAGCCCTCTACTCATGCCCGGCAAGCAGCACATGCCAAAGTGCTTCTGCCACTGGACATATGGGCTCTGTGAGAGTCAAGATCTGAACCATGTGCATGCAGAGGTGCATCGGGGCAAGGGGCGCATCCCTGTGGCCGACTACCGCCTGGCAGCAGACGTGCTGCCAGAGTGGTCCAACATCGCCCCCAGCACCGTGCAGCAGGCAGCGCAGCGCTTGGGCGCTGCTGCTGCTGCCAACTCTGAGCCACAGGCCGCCCAGCCAGATGCGGGTACCAGCCAGACTGAAAACAGTGCAGCAGCAGCTGCCATGGTTGCTGATGGCAGGCGCAGCAGTGACCCCCTGGCCCCAACCGGCACCGCCCCACTGCCTGGCAGGGACGGCAGTGCTGCTTCAGCTCAAGAGCATCAGGCTGACACTGCCAGCCGCCAAGCGCTTGGCAGGGAGGGCAGTGCCCCTCAGCAGAAGCAGCCAGGCCCCTCCGACAGCCATAGCCTTGCCAAGCGAGGCGTGTATAGCTTCTGCATGTGTCCTGGAGGACAAATCGTATGTACCAGCACCTCAAGCTCAGAGCTGTGCATCAACGGCATGAGCTTCAGGTCAGCGAGTGGCGCTTTTGAAGCTGCATCTGAGGCGAGCAAACGCCTTCCATGCTCACCGCTCTCAGTGCATGGCACATTGCAAACGTCTTGTAGTGGCCAAACCTGCTGCTCTCACTCGCCACCTGGTCCCTCATCTGACCTGCATGCCAGACCAACATCGCAACCATGCCAACAAAAGTCAGGCGTTCCAGCCTGCCTGACAGCAGCAGGCCCTGTTGCAAGGAGTCCCTGTATGTGCCAAGCAGCAGGGACGGCTGCATCATGTCCCTGCATGTGCTGAGCAGCGCCACCTTGCTGCTGCAGTCGGCGCAACTCGTTGTGGGCCAATGCAGCCCTCGTGGTCACAGTACAGCCGTCTGACTGGGCCCACCTGGATAAGGGCAGCTCCCCCCTGGCCGGCATTGAGCTGCAGCGCAGCATTGAAAGGTACCTGCTGCAACTGGCATCTATGATCAAGAGCTTGCTGTCCTGCTCCACCAGCACACTGTCCTTCAAGGAGGTGCATGCAATCACTATCTTCCGCACATGTGTCTGTTCTGCCTGGCAGGGCTGCTGCTCTGAGGCTGCTGCTTTGATCCCCTTGCTGGCAGCAGCATACCAATGGCCTCGTTGCCTCTGCAGGACCGCTGCACAGCAGGGCGGCGGTGACTTTGTTGCCCCGGTGCAGCGTGTGACAGACTTCCTAGCTGAGCAGCCTTCCACTGGCATCCTGCCGACCTCATCCTACAGGTCAGCTGCCAGGCAGGCCCACTACTTTGTTGTGCTGGTGCAGCATTTGAGCTGGCCTGCAGGGGTGTCCCAGATCAGCTGCACTTCATGCTTCCAGCAGCTGAGTCCCTGTCCAGGCGGGGAGAAAGTTGCTTGCTCACACAGGTCAGTCAGCAAGGCCAGATCGGGTGTGTCTGACTCAGCAATGGGGGACCTCTTGAAATGCACAGACACCGCTGTGGTGTGGCTGTTCGTGCAGCAACGTCCACTGGAGGCGGGTGTCCTGTCAGCCTCTTGTGCACTGAGTCTCCAAGGTCGCTGACCTGTGTGTTCAGCACGCTTGTGGTTGCATGCAGACTTGGAGTGAAGCCTGCCCTACTGCATGAGACGTATTCCCAGCCGTTGACCAGTGCCCTCAAGAAGGCCATGCTCCAATTTGAGCGGCGCATGCCAGGCTTTGCCACAGACGTGGGGCTGCTTCATGGTGTGGAGACAAGGACAAGTGCCCCGGTAAGGATTCGAGGTGCTTGCTGACCCATACCTGCAACCTTTTCAGTCGATGTAGCTCAGGTCCACTTCAATCCATCATGAGGACCTCCAGCAGCAGGTTTGAGCCGTGACCTGTCTATGCAGGTTCGTGTGGAGCGCACAAGTGCATTTGAAAGCACTTCCATCAAAGGGCTATACCCATGCGGCGAGGGTGCAGGCTATGCAGGCGGCATCATGAGCGCAGCAGTTGATGGCATGCGTGTTGGTGCTGCTGTTGTGCAGCAGCTGGCAGGTACAGCTGCAGTACACTGAATCTACACGTGGCATTAATACTTAATTGATGATTTCATTGGTTGTGACTGCATCAGTTCAAAGCAGCGGCAACAAAGAATAGTACACGGGCTGGCATAAGCACAGAGCTGAAGCATATGACAGGATATTTGTCACTGCAGCAGAGCTATATGAGTCGTGGCTTACAGTCACCCCAACTCTGCCAAAGGCAGCTGGTGTTGCCACTCAATCTGTCCTGAGTCTTACCCTCCGGACTTGACTGGGCAGCACATAACTACTCACATACTGGAAACACAAAGCTCTAATCCTTATGTCTCTGGCACCTTGCATTCATCGTCACAGATGGCCAGGTCAGCCAGTGCCCCCTGCCCCTGCCCGCAGATGTATTTGCGCATAGCAGGGCGCATGCTGAGGTTGAGCAGGGCATGGATGGCATTGTCGATGGGGTGCACAATGAAGGGGATGGCTGCAGGCAGGTGGAAGCAAAAGTGAACACTTGCATGCATCAGGCAAAGGATGTCAACCATGGGTTGCACAATAAAGGGGAAGCTGCAGGCACGGCAGATATATGTCTGAGCAGGGGTATTGGAGCGGGAGCAGTTCTGTGCATGGAGACGAATGCTGTCCTGCTGCAGATGGCATTGAGAGGCAGGGGCAAAGCTGTAGCTGAATCACAACAGGGGGAAATGCAGCAGCACTGGGCAACAAGGGTGCACGTCCAAAGCACTTGCTGCAGACTTCAGCCAACTGCAGGCCTGCAGCACATGACTGCCTTCATGCAAACCTGACACTGCACACGTAAGCTGCTGCATATGGTAGTCCAAAGCAATGCCACCCATGCCAGGCCAGAGTGCCACTGCACCTCACAGCCCAGCTGTTGTGGGTCAGACAGTAACTGTGGCAGTGGAAAGCAGCACAGCACCACACCTGCCAGCCCTGCTGCTGTGGGCACAGACTTGTCAACGGTGGTGAGCAGCACGTCTGGTGACATGCTGACAGTGGGCGCTAAGCTCTCAAACACATGCTTGACGGACTCCTGGGCTTCAAGGGGTACCAGGCCAGCATGTACCAGCGCCACAACTGTGTGAATGGTGTAGCCTGCAGATCACACAGGCCAATGCTCAGGTGTGGCTCGTCTTCAGCTATCCATGAAGGAAGTGGCTGCTTGCCCGACTGTTATAGTGAACGGCACAGCACCAACAGAGAAGAGGCAGGCTGCACAGGGGCCTTGCAAGACAGCCGACCGCAGCCCATCTGTCGACTGCTGCAGCCTCTTGGACAGCTCAGGCAGAGGCTCACCTGGGCAGATGACTGAAGCCAGCAGCTGCCACACGATGGTGTCCAGGGCGCGCTCAAAGCTCAGCAGCTTGCTCAGCCTGCAGACAGCAAGTGACAAAGTGTGCTGCGTATGCAAGGTGTGGAGCGAACACATGCAGCAGGCTTTGCAGCATACGGCCCAGCAGGCAATGGCCCAGCAGCTTTGGACCTCCTGAGCAATGCACCAAGCATGAACAAGGGTCCTCTGACAAGATGCTGCCCGGGGACCATGCAGAAGTGTCGCTGGCATGCAGCCATGCCCATGTCTGGGGTCCACATCATATTAGCGTGGCTGTGCCACATGTGTGAATGTGGCAGTCAACGACCTGCAAATGCACCTGCAGGTATTGACCCATGGGTGCAGGGCCCTGTTGACCCTCTGCCAAGGCATGTGGCACGCTGCAAAGCCAACTGTCTGCCAGCCCATCTGCTGCGCTCAACCCTTGCATGCAGTGCTTCACCCAGCCTAAGGCAAGGATTTCAGTGTGTTGTGATGTTGCAAGACAAGCCAGTGTGCCACCTCAAGCAGTGAGGCTGTATCAATCACACAGCGGCAGTCCAGGCAGCTGGCCTACAGTACTCCTGAAAGGGCACACGCTGATCAAACAGAGGGCAACACCAGCCAAGCACATTGCCAGCCAACCTGCCACGGTTGACCTCCGGGTGCAGCTCGCCATTGGCACCCAGCTCTATGTTGGCCGCCTGAAAGGCCTTGGCTCCCTTGTCGATGGTGTCAACAAGGACGTAACTGATCGCGATGCCATAGGACAGGGGCACGCCAAAGGGGGGAATCCAGGCTGCAAAGGCCTCCCTGCACAGGAAGCACACAGACATGAGATGCTGTGCAGGGGCACTCACATGCGGCTTGGCATGGGCGCATTCTCACACTGTGAGCTCTGCTGCACCAGCAGGTGGTGCAACATAAGCTGGGCCCCAGCACTGACGCCGTCAGGCAGCTGAAGGAGGCCCTAATATGCCAGATTTTGTGAGCACTGAACCGTTGAAGAGCAGAAGGTGGCGGCATGCCACACCTCTCTCTCTATTTCCCAAATGTTGCACCGCCCAAATGAAATCTGGTCACCCTCCTTGGCTGACATGCAGTGCAGCGAGCAAGGCAAAAGCTCACGTGCACTCCATGGTGTGGCCAAGGAACCGCTGGGGCCTGCTGAACGAGCAGAGATGTCGGCAGTGCGCAGCATTGTACCCAGCCAACAGAGCTGGTCCCCCTAATGGGCGTGGCCAGGGGTCATTTGTGCAGGGGGCAAAGCCGTTGCTGCTCCTCCCCATGACTAAACTCCTAACTACCCAGATGCTTCAGCTGTTACTCGTTGGCTTCAGTCTGCGCACCATGGGGGGCGGCGCCCACAGCACAGTGAGTCAATCTTTTTGGCACCTCACATCTTGTCACTGCCTCCGCTTGAAACCTTATTGGCATTTGGGGTATGACTTTTGCAGAGACGTTCCTTTCATTTGAGCCATGCAGGCGACAGGGCTCACCCGCACTCGTTGGCATAGCCAAGGTACCGCAGGGGGCCATCTCGCAGGGGGTCAAACTGTGCTGCCTCGATCTTCTCCTCTGCCTCCATCTGGGGGGGTGCGTCAGGCACAGCAGCGGCCTGTGTGCTCAGGTCAATGCCGGTCATGGACGACAGCTTGTCAGCGGCCTTGGAGGCCAGGCGCCGCAGGGGCCCGCGCACCGCCACCTTTGGGAACTCTCCAGGGTCCCTGCGGACAGGACAGTGCATGGGATTGAGGAGACTGCCCAGCGGTGCATGGATTGATGTGTGGCCGGCAGCTGCCAGCCGGTGTTGACAGCCTTGGAGGCAAGGCGCCGCAGGGGCTGACGCACTGCTACCCCTGGGAAAGGGGCTCAGGCCAGTCAGTCAGCTGCTTGACGGGGCCGACTTGCTGCTTGGTGGTGAGACTCAAGCAACACTGCACTGCCACCCTCAAGAATTACCTAGGCTCCTGCAGGTTCTGAATAGCATATGCTGTTCAGCAGGGACTTGCGGGCAACCTTGGAGGCCATGCGACGCAGGCGCCTGCGCATGAGCATCTGGCACTCCTGAGGTCGCTGCTGGCAGCCAGGAACCACTGCCCCCGCTCACATGGTAGTCAACAGCAGGGCGCCAGCTCCTCAAGTTCAGACCCAGTACACACCTCCACCATCACCAATATGTGCAATTGCCAGGCCTACCTGATTGAGCAGAGCATCGTGCACAGGCGCATGCAGCCCGCTACTGACCACACCTGCATCCCTTCACTGCTCGGCCAGTGGCTGCCGCTGAATCAATCAGCAGACGCGTTTTGCAGCCCCTCACTGATGGCATACCTGACAGGAAAGAAGCCGCCCTCCTCTTCGTTGTTCTCTCGAGGGTAAAGGTCTGCTTCACAGTCGTCCCCGGGCTGCTGTGCCTGGCTGCTGGCACGCTCCTTTGCTGCTGTGGCACATGTCCTCAGGCCATGCCTGGTGTGCCTGTGATGTCTGATGGGTCTGCTGCTGCCTGCCTGCAGCTGCAGGAAACCCTGACAATGCTGACGGGGAGGGGCAACTGCCTGCCTCTGTCCAAGTGCAGCAGGGCACATTTGTGCCATGCTGGGGCCAGGGAGGCGTGGAGATCAGGCTGATCAAGGCTCTGTGCCTCAGATGAACTAAGCGGTCAGGATCCCCGTGCAAGTCAGCCTTCACACTTTGGCTAACGAAATCAGGCACAGGTATGCTGCCACTGCAGGGAAATGCACGTACTGGGGTGCAGGCAACGAGTCACTTGCTGTCTTGGCCACTTTGCTTTCTGCATGTCAGCTTCCCCTCTTGGATCAATGGATTCCAGCCTTTGACATAGCTGCAACATGTGGGCTCCCAGAGGGAGCTCAAGGAGGCCAGGAAGGGGCAGACAGGATGCCACCAGCATGGGCCTGCTGATCCTGTTGGCGCAGCAGGCTGCCAGGCTGCCCAACAAGCCGCCCGTCACACTGCTGCTTGCAGCAGGTCTGTCCCCACATGTGCTGAGCTGTGTACTGTAACATCTTCACAAGATGTGCCTCACTTACTACATCCTTTCTGCAGTCCAGGTGCTGCTGTACCTCGAACCAGGTAGCTTCAGCAGTCTGCTCCTGCTGGCTCATGGGATGGCCTGGTGATGAATGCAGCCCTGCCTTGAAGTGCAGGCGACATCAGCTTTCTTGTGCCAAAGCTGTCAGCTGCATGCATCCAGCCCAGAAGGATTCTGGAGGTGTGACTTGCCATGTATTTCTCTTCGCAGTCTGCATGCTTTAGCTTGGCGACAGGCTCAACACTGAAGTCAGCGACCTGCCTGCAGCTGCGGGAGTGGCACCGCCTGCTGTGGTCTGCCTTCCTGCATGCCGATGAGACCCATTTGTACTACAACATGAGCTCCTTTCTGTGGAAGGTGGGGGAGTTGCCTCTGGCTGCCTGTGTTGAACCAATGCCCATGCCTGGCCTGGGCAGGAATGGTGTGCATCCTGCACAACAGCTGCCAGCTGACCCAGGTGCTTCCCCTCATATCTGCACACGCTGTGCCATGGCTACTGGCTGAGATGCCTACAGCTTCAGTGCAGGGCGCTCAGCTCGAGCCACAGATGGGATCAGGCGGCTACCTGGTCATGATGACCCAGCTGCTGGCGCTGTCACAGGGCTGGATGGTGAGTGCTGCTCTCTGTGCGTTCAAGCAGCTCTCCCCCACGCAGCTGCCTGCATCTGCTGTTGCCGTGCCTCATTGCACCTGGTCACCAGCTGGCTGCAGCAGCCTCAGACTGTGGTCAAGTGAGGGCCAGCCACCAGCAGGGCTGCCGTCCTGACCCTAACCGTGCAGCGGAGTAGGGTTTGCGGCACATCAGTCCTCAAATTTTCTGCTGCTGGAGTCTCCTTGAGTAAGCTGCTTGTTGCCTGCTGCAGGTGGCCCTTGCCTACTTCAGCAAGTATTGGCCGCTTCTGCAAAACATGTACTTCAGCCAGTGCACTGTGGGCTTCAGCGGGGTGCTCTTTGCCATGAAGGCAAGCCACCCTGCACCTGCAAGCTCCCTACCTGGTGTTGCATACCATTAGCGCGGAGGAATATTCCTCCGCATGTCTTGCTTGCAGACCTGGCACTGCACTCCACACTGAGTGCTGTGTGCTCCTGCAGGTTGTGCTGAACCACAATAGCCCTGGGTGGTCGTCTGTTGGTGGCGTCCCCCTGCCCACCAAGGTACATGCGAAACTGTACAGATGCAGCAATTACCTGAATGCATGCAAAGATCCTGCACCTTGAGCTGTCCACATTGTCTGCTGCGTGCCGCAGTATGTGACTTGGGCAGAGCTGGTCTACATACAGTTCATCGCGCCCCAGGCATCCTTCCTTGGGCACCTGTCTGGCATCCTGGCCGGACTTACATATGTCACAGTGAACCACAATGACCTGAACGTGTTCAGAGCAGTGCGCCGCCTCTTCTACATGGGTCCCAGGCCATTCAGCGGGGACGGCCAGAATGCCAGCACCCGTACCCGCAACACACAGCCAGATGCCAGGGCCGCAGCCGCTGCTGCTGCGGTACGGCGGCATGCAGCAGGGGCCACCCGCTTCAGACAATGAAACACAAGACTGGCAGTGAAACACAACTGCTGCCCGTTCGAACCGCATCAGGCCTGCATGTTTCAACAGCATCGATCCTGCGTGTTTTACCTGCGATTTCAAGATTTACGTGGTCGGAGGAAAAGGTTGATTTACAGAAAATTTCGGCATCTTCTTGAGGACCACATAGTCAGTCTGATCCACTCACTCTCACAACACTGTTGGCGAAGGGCACATCGTAGCAGACCAAAGGGCTTCGTAAACACACGCACTCAGGTAAGACAAAAGACCCAGCCATGCAAACGGAAGCCTTGTCGGCCTGCCGCCTGAGCTGGCGGCTGCCTGTGACAGCTGCCTACCTCGGTTGAAGTGACTGGATCACCTCAAACCATTGCCATGCATGGCTTTGACCTGCATGTCGCCCTCGGGTGCAATCTCGCCTCTGCGATGGGGAATCTCCTTTGCTGGGCTTGTGCAACAGACTTCCCTGCCTCTGCAGTATGGTGGCCTTCTGGGCTGCAGCAGCCCTGCTACTGTCTGCGCAAAGGACATGGGCCGCAACTGTCCTGAGCACCTATGTCGGGGTGAGCGGCTTGTTGACTCTCAAGCTGCTTGCCTCAGTTGGCACCTCTGATGCAGATGGAATCTTTTGCATCCTCCAAGCAAGGCCCTCGGCTGACCAAATTTGTCATGGCACCTGCAGCAACCAGTAACAGTGCCCCTGTCACTGAGCATGAGGCCCAATGCGTCCTTCGCTGACTTGAATGACCCCAGCTATACTCCTGCTGGTTACAATGGCACAACCGCAGTTTCTCAGGTATGATTCAGCGCTGCAGTATACACAGCACAATTGGCTTTTCTTTTCATACA
Source organism: Asterochloris sp. CNOR1 (assembly GCA_963969365.1). Lineage (NCBI taxonomy): Eukaryota > Viridiplantae > Chlorophyta > Trebouxiophyceae > Trebouxiales > Trebouxiaceae > Asterochloris > Asterochloris sp. CNOR1. The sequence continues at coordinate 575,239 of OZ017761.1, forward strand.
CCTAGTTACAGGCCTGTTCAGATCTTTGAGCAGCTCACTGCCAAGCGGAGGATGCTGGGAAGTTATTCCAACCGCTAAGACCTCCATGACAAATGACATAAACCCTTGTTCATCTGCAGGTTCACCTCTCCCTGGCAGGTCCCAATGCCGTTTTTGTCATGTGGGCCACTGGTGCAGCCAAGGTGGGCAGGGATGATGCTCCTGCATGGCAGACCTTCAGATGCTCCAGTCAGCATCTTTGCCAGGCGCCCTGGCTGCCTGGCAGGCCTGGTATGCCTGCAGCTGTATGGTCGGCAGTCCTTCAAACTGCAGCCAGCCTGCTGTGGCTGCAAAAAAAGCATATGTGGGACAACATCAGAAGTCTTGACCTATGCTGCACATGTGCCAGCTGCCTGCTTACCTTAACTACTAAAAGCCAGTGCATATTCAAGAACATGTTGCTGCATTTTTATGCAGACTGGCGTGGGTGCGCTGACCCCCAACAACTTTGCCAGTGTCCCCTCAGTGGTGCGGTACGGCACATCAGCCACTGCCCTGAGCCAGACTGCCTCAGGCAATGCTGAGGTGCGCCATGTATTGCTGCCGGTGACCTTGAATTGATCAAACGCCGACTAATGCTGACCTGTGTCAGCTTGTGCACTGCATTTGCCTGACCCAAGTTGGTCGTATGTGCATGCTGGCGGTCTCAGCAGCAACAGAGCTGTTTGCTGAGCATCTGAATATAGATGAGGCTCGTGCACAGCCCACATACATAACAACCTGTGTTGGGCCCAGCAGCCACTGCAGCTGCTGTTTGACTCTGCAGAGTCAAACACTTACATGTCCTACCTGTGGCCTTGCAGGTCTACAGCCAGATCTACAACACCTCAGTGGCTGCCATTGGTGGAGCCACCGCCCTCAACTACACCTCTCCTGTGCTGCACAATGTGCGCCTCACAGGCCTCACCCCCAACACTCAGTACTTCTACCAGGCCGGCGATGGCACCAACTTCAGCCCTGTCTTCAACTTTACCAGCATGCAAACAGCAGGTGGGCCCCCTTGGCACTGCCAGCAGTCCTCATTCTGCACAGCGCCTCTTGAGCGCAGCAGCTCTGTGCATGTTGGTTGCCCTCAGCAGCCTGTCGGGCGGGACACAACTTTCAGGGCAAAGTAGCCATGTCCTTGCTTGCAAGGGCAGCCTCCAGAGCCTGTGTGATGCGCCCTTGCGGACAGCACCGCAGCACTGCCCTGCACACTTCTCAAGTACTCATGCCTGCCTGCTGCCAATCACGCCGTGCATGCCTGCTTGGACATCACATGTGGCCCCGCTAGGTGTGCCTGCCTGCTGCTTGAAGGCTGTGCCGGCTGCCCTGCAGGCCCCAACTACCCCCAGCGCATCATCGCAATGGCTGACTGGGGCATGTCCGCCAATGCCACATCCACATTGCAGCACGCCCTCGTCAGCGCAAGTGCTCCCAACGTGGGCCCTCCAGTGCTGTACTACATTGCGGACTATTGCTATGCTGGTGAGGTGCTTGCACTGTGTGTTGCCATCCTCTGAATTGGACGCTGGCATCAGCTGGTGCTGACCTCTCCAGGCATGGCGCTGCGCACTGTTGAGGCTGATGTGCCCTGATTTGCTGCAGACACCTGGTTCACCAACGGAACAGTTACGTCCCCCGACTCCGGCTTGGAGGGCTACACATCAGGTCGGCAGCAGAGCTGCACTTCTTGCGATGATTGCATTGCAGTTGTGTTCTCCATGACAATATATGCTGCCTGCTCCCCTGCAGGCACCTGGCAGCCAGTGTGGGACTCATGGCAGGTGAGCTGCAACATCCCGTTGCCCCGTTGAAGAGCCTTGATAAATCATCTTTCTTGGATGCCCAGGCTTCGCAGAATGTATTACGCACAGAATGCCGCGCCGACATATTGTTTTCTGTCTGCAGCGATTCATCCAGCCTCTGGTGTCTTACATCCCCATGCTGGGCGGCACAGGCAATCACGAGGTGCGGGGCCACTGTTCATTTTCTTCAGTAGCTGCTTTCGAAACAGGCAGCGCAGGGCATGTCCAGCTTTGAGATTGTGGCTCTCTGCATAGAGGCTTGGTGTGCTACATCATCCATTTTGTGCCTGCAGATTGAGGCTCAGTCCGATGGCAACAACACCGTCTTTGAATCAGTTATGGCCCGCTGGAAGGTGAGAGCACATCTTGCTCTTGGACTGTGCAGCTCCTTGTGCACCACCATGCAAAGTGCAGATCACGGATGTCCATGTATGCTGCTGTTGATTAATTGCCTGAGGACCTAGAGGTAGTACTCTCAGGCTGCGAGCTGCTCTGCTTGCCACATCACGGTGGCCTCTACAGCTTGGACTTTGTTGCTGCAGTACTGAATTGCAAGGCACATCTGCCACTCCAGTGCTGCCGCTCTGTCAGTTTGCAGCAAAATTTCAACACAGTGTTGGCCCTGGCTTGCAGTACCCAAGCGAGGCTTCCAATGGATCCTTCTTCTACTTCTCCAGCGAGCAGGGCCCAGCCCATGGCATCTGGCTGTCTCCCTACGTGAGCAATGTGGCTGCTTCCTACTTGATGAAAAACGGCTGTGCTGATGCCACGGCTTAGGGCAATGTGTCTAGTCACCTGTGCTGGCAATTTTGGCTGTGAGCGGCATCAGGCCCATTCTATTGGCCAAGGCAGAAGCTGGTCAGCCAGCCTTTCAGTCAGGCTGCAGGCAACTGAGCCTTCCATGCTGCAACAGCCCATGCTGAACGCCGTCAGGGCTTCTGTCAGCCTCTGGGATCACCTCTGGCAGATATCAATGCTCGACTCCAATGCCTGCAGGTGGACTACACTCCAGGATCAGACCAATGGACCTGGTTGGCATATGACTTGCAGGTTTGCTCTGAGTCTGGCACAGGCACCCCTTGTGCTTCTGGCATTGACTCAGACCTGATGGAATCTGTTGAGGGTCATGCTGGCTAGTGACTCAACCTGCTCTGTCTGGTCCGGGAGCTGGCCTGATGGTCATCAAAGCTGTGGGTCATCCCGCACAGTTGTGCCTTATTGTGGTCACCCAGCTGCTCTTGTCACTGCTGCAGAACATCGACCGCACCAAGACTCCCTGGGTCATTGGTGAGTGCCAGCTGGCAGGACAGCTTAGCACTGTGGCCAAATGCATGCACCTGGTGCACTACGCGGTGTGGTCAGCCCAACCTGCGCCCGTCTAACCCGACCAAAATTTCAGCTTGCCAGGCACAGATTGGCAACTTGCAAACTATTCAGGCAGGGAGTTGACCTAATCTGTGTGCCCTGCAGTCAACATTCACAACCCCATTGCCGGCACCACTGACTCCTCCTACAAGGTCAGCGGAGCAGGCCTGTCCTCCATGTGTTTGGCAACGCTGCCCTGCAGCGGGTGAACGCGTGCAAGCAGCAGTCAGTCAGATGATGGGCCCCTGCTACAGCTATAACAGCAGCCCAGCACCTGTTGTAACACGCATTGGAAAGGCAGCATGCTTATGCCCTGACGTCCTGTACCTGCAGGAGTTTGAGCAGATGCGCTGGTCCATTGAGCCCCTGACCTACCGCTACGTGAGTCTTATCTGGCATTCGTCTGTCTGCCAGCTTCTTCCTGCTTACCAGTCAGCAGCACTGCTAGTGTTGTCTGACCTGCTGTGCGTTTGTGGTGCCATCCTCACAAGCAGCTGCAGCCCCTTTGCGTGCCAGTCAACTGCCAGCTGACACTTTGCTGCTGTGCCATGTTCAGGGTGTCAACGTCTTCTTCTACGGCCACGTGCACTCGTGAGGGTGGATCCCTTTGTCCTGGCTCCTTTCAACACCAGCGCTCTCCTGACGTCTCATTGCATCAGCTCAGGGCGTGTTGCAGCACTGCTGCACGAAGAGCTATAGCTGCATTGCCGTCTGACCAGCTCCTTGCCTGCCTGACAGGTACGAGCGCACCTCTCCCATCTACCTGGATGTCATAGACCCTTGCGGCGCCGGTGAGATCTTAAGCCTATCTCATGCCGGCGCGGCCATGGAGTGCTATGCAGAAGCTCTCACTGCCTTGGCCTGCTGCCTGACTGCCGCCCCGGTGGCTTGGCTGAATACAATTTTTGATTGTGAAGGCCCCAGCTTAGCTGGCAGCAGACCGCACTGGACAGGGGGCAGACAGTCTCTCTCCACCATGTTTGCTGCGGTCAGCTGACGGCTGATGTCTGGCTGCTGCCCCAAGCGCTTCACTTCATGCTTGTTTTGCCTGCAGTGCACATCACCATTGGCGATGCTGGCAACTCTGAGGGCCTGTCCGGCGTCAACAAGGTCACCTATGGGCCAGGTGAGGTGTTGCTTTGTTCTGCTGAATTTGTCTTCAGCCATTGTTTGACTTTACTTTAGCTGCATAGCTGAGCCCAGCTTGGAACTCCACACCGCATAGTGAGCATGTGAAGCCTGAAGGTCCACATGACCCTGTTCAATGCACAGCACACCATGCGACTGTGCCCTGGGGTCATGTATGTGTGCTTGTCTCTGTCCTGTCATAGGTCATGTGAGGCTCGCTCATAGCTGTGTGCGCTTTGCTGACAGATTTCTGTCCTGTACTGCTGCAGACTACGAAGACACTGCTGGCAGTGGCGCCTGCGAGATCGCCCAGGTATGCAATGCTGCCAATGCCTAGTGCACATGTGCACTCCTGCTAGGACCCCTGCAAAGGGGCTGTGTTGTTGCTTTTGCCTGCATGCTAGAGCCTGGCAGTCAGGTCAGCCCCTTTAGATCCTGCTTGCTGTTGAAAAGCGTAATCACCCCCCAGCCCTCACCTACCTGATGCTTCACAAGCAGTGTCGCCAAAAGATTTGTCTGTGCAGTCCTAGGTTGCCGCTCCATGCACGGCCCTTGCAGCCTGTCTTGCCTTGGCATCCACAGTCTGATCATGTTGTCTCGCCGTCACTCACACACACTCTGCCACCTGCAGAACTCCTCTGTGCGCCCCAGCTTCCTGTACTCCAACAACCCCGTTGTGAACGACCGCTGGTCCTGGTTCAAGCGCGCCCTGACATACAACGTGAGCAGTGTGGGCATTGTGCTTGTATCGAATGAACTCGAGGCAGCTCAAGCAATGCTATGCTAGACATCAGCAATTTTGGGGCCTGCCTCAAGTGCAGCCACCAGGCTTGACTAGCAGCAGCTGTGCCCTTTAAGGGCCAGGCATACTGTGAGGCATCTCAGACCGTTTTGTAGGGATGGCGCCTCATGGCTGTGCCCTCTCTGCCTACAGGCTGACGGCAACAGCAGCAACCCTAGCAACCCCACTACACCCCAGGGCTACTGGTGAGCACCTGCTGAAGCACCCTGTTGCTGTGCACTGCTGTTTCCAGATGCCAACTCTATCGCTGCTGAGAGGAACTTCTTGCCACTGTAGCTTGCTTCTGGAGTCTCCTGACATCCATGTGTGCCTCTGTTTGCTGCAGCTTCAAGGAGCAGCCAACATGGAGCCAGGTCCGTGAGCCCAGCTTCGGCCACGGCACTCTGGACATTCTCAACGCCACCACTGCACACTGGTGAGGACTCCTGCTTGAGTGGCAAAGGCCTCTGCATTTCTGCCTCTGGAGACGGTTGCAGAGGGTGACAGGCTGCCCTGCCACCCTGCTCGTGCACCATTTGTTTCACTGCTACCATGCCCCTTCTTGCACAGAAACCCTCCAGCCCCTCCCATTGCGCCCTGCAGGCAGTGGCACAGGAACCAGGACGGTGTGGCCATCGCTGCCGATGACGTGTTCATCATGCAGGACCCCACCGCCTGCAAGAACCGCCTGGGCCAGTGGCCGATTGTGGAGACCGGCCTGACTGGCCCCCGGGTGTCTGGGTCCCTGCGCCAGGGGGCAGCTGCCCCTGCGGCCGCCCCTGCCACGTCCCTGCAGCAAACCTCAGCGGCTGCTGGCCGCCGCAGCCTGCACTGAGTGCAGGCGGCCACACCACTACGCCCCCAGACACATCATGCCAACCATTGGCGGCAGGTCCACCAACTGCCTGCCACAGCCCACCAAACTCACACAGTCCACACATTCCAGTATTGCTTTGCCATGACACAGAGATCTGTCCCTGCCAATGGCACAGCGCCCCCGCCCCCCCCCCCCCCCCCCCCGCGCGGCTGCCTCCCTGCGGGCTGGCTCAGCAGCTGCCGCCGCTTTAGCCTGCACCAGGCGCATTTTGTCCCCACCACTGACCCTCAGACAACCACCTCTTTTATATGTCAGCTCACAAACTGACTGTCACAGCCAAGCAAACTTGAATCCATACCAAGGCCTATATCTTACCAAGCCAGGGGCCTCTGTGGGCTCCCCTCCATTTTGAGAAGCATATTTATCCAGAAGCAATTACACATGTGAGTATGTGAACTTCCATTTCACACATCGATGGAGGATATCCTTCTAGTACACATCCTGAAGACGTGTTGGTTTAGAGTATCTGGCACAAATATGTGATGGTTTAGCAGTGTTTGGGACAAACAGAAGGCTGCATCTGGGCTTGGTGTTCACCAAGGTGGTTAGCTTCACAGCGACGCCAATGCATAGTGTGGCCACTTGCCTACAAACATGAAATGAAGTTCAAAGACCAATGCACAATTCTACTGGCTTTTTATTCTTTGAGGATACATTCAAGTATCCAGTAGGTCAGATAGGTGTTTAGAGGCCACAAATCATGCAGATTGCTCCCAGCATGGGGCTCTCTGGGATGCAGAGTGAGAAGATAGGAAAAGGTCTGTGCTGCAATCCAGGCCAGCCTTGAAGCCATGTCTATTGTTGTAAGTTAAAAACCCTGACATCATGGGCAAAACATGAGACTGCCTGAGTGGTGCTGTTTGCATTGACGTGACACAGACATGTGCAACCAGATAAAGCTATGAGGTCCCTTTCAATCGGGTCAGCTGGTGCCTCAGAGCAGCGACCTGCTGCTTGCCACTCTCCTCACTGCTGGCGAGCCTGCAGACGGCGAACTACTCAAGTTGTGCAGCGCTTGAGACACAAGGGCTGGTTTGCACTGTCTGTCCTGGGTGACAGATGGCATGCCTATTGGCCATTACAGCATGCCAAAACGCCCTGCAAGGCAGACGACACCCTGTAGACGCCAGGCTGCATGCTCCAGGCACAGCGGCGAAGCAGTCGTCAGCATGACAGGCTCACCGGGCAGACCCTCCCAGCTCGCACGCTGTGTGGGCGGACTGCTGCAGCGCAGCCAGCACATCGCTGACGGCAGCCAGGTGCAGGTCCACACCAGCAGCCAGCTGGCGTTGGGGCTGGGGGCTCTCCTGCAGGTGCTTGGACAGGTGCCGGGCCCCTGTCTGCACCGCCTGACATGCAGCGTCCAGAGCTCTGCTGAGTCGCTGCAGGGCTCCAGCCGCAGCTACACTGCTCCTCACCTCGCCCTCCAGCTGTATGCGAGGAAGGCGCGACGTGAGACCAGCAACATTTGACGGCGGCATCCAGTCAAAAGGCTTGCCAGATATACACTGTTCATCCATCGTGTTGAGGAGAAAGATGCGCACAAACAAGCTAGCCCAGGGTACACACAGCCTTTGAGTTGTCCACAGGCAACCTGCCTGTGCTGATCTCACCTGCTGCAGGGCGGACTCCGCCAGCCTCATCAAGGCCTGCTGCTGCTCCGTGCTGCCAGCCAAGCCGGAGGCCGCTGTTTCGGCCCAAGCACTCAGGCTGCTGACCACTGGCAGCTGGCGCTGGTGCCTGTTGCTGTTTGTGATGCTGTCAGCTTGTGTGGCACCCCCCTGCCCTCCACTGAGACCGGGAGTTGCTTGAACAGCTGTCCTTGCAGGCCTCTGCTCTTGCTGCCTGACCTGAGCCTCCAGCTCGCGCAGCTCCCGCTGCACTCCTCGAAGCTGCTGCTGTGCCTGCTCAGCGTCCGCCAGCCTGGCCTTGGCCTGCAGTCAGGGCCAGGGACACTGTCCATGTCAGCAAGCTGGTCAACCCAGGTGGGTATGCATGCATCTGCTTTGGGTTGCTTCTCTCCGCAGTCATACTGCTTACAAAGCCAGCACTTTCCAAACTGGCATGTGAAGGTGTTCCCTGCTTTGTCAAGGTGTGTGTAAGCAGGCCTGATCAGGCCATGTGCCGTCTGACAGCGTGCTGTCAAGCTGTTTAAAGTATCCCTTCTACGGGTCATGCAGCCACTTTTCCAACACCCCTTGGCCAACCTTATGGATCTGCTTGGCCAGAGTGTGTAGGCAGGCCTTCTGAGAGGCTACCTCCCGCTTGAGGCTGGCCACCTCCGCCTTCAACAGCTTCTTCTTGGAGTCCAGGCGCAGCAGGTCCTTCTGGGAGTGCTGGCTGGCCCCCTGGTGCAAGACTGCAGCCAGGTGTGGAGACATGCCATAGAGCAAAGACAGCAGCAATGCTGCCCTCAATCCCGCATGCAGATGGCCCCATTGCTGGCAACTATATTGATTGAAATGAGGGTACTCAAGCAACAGACAGCTTGCAATATAAGGGCGGCAGGCAATGACATAGGATGAAGCAAGAGTGTGAATTGCACCCACCATCAGCAATCGAGCTGGCAGAGTCTGAGGTGGTGTCCAGCAGGCTGGCACCTGCAGCCATGGACAGTGTGATAATTTTAACTTCTGGCAGCTCGCCAACAGCAGCCGTCAAAAGCTGTCACCCTTTCTGCAATCAGCGTTCAGCTGGAGTGACCCAGCTGCAGATTGTGCCCTCTGCAGGTCTTTCTTCCATCCTGCCCCTTGATGCTCAACAACCTGTCTGGCAGCTTGCCTTCAGCTCCACCAGGTGTGTTGATGTGAGACACCTACTGCCTTGCTCCTCCCCAGTCTAACCTGGCCCAGCCTCATTGCAGCTGTCAGCCAGCGGCGGGCAACTTACTTTGATAGCCTGGAGTGCTAGACAGAAATTTCATGCCCAACAAATTGGAGACATTGTGTTTTCCAGGCAACCCGCCTTGCTGACGCTTTGCGCCCTGCCATCCCTTTAGACCTTATCTATTAGTATTCAGCAATGCCAGCAATGCCAGCAATGCTCCAGCCGTCTGGCTGGCCTTGATGCTGGCCACCTCATCACTGCATAAGAACAGCAACTTACAGCGCCTATGCCATCATGCCAGTCCACCGGACCCATTGATCATTTCCACAGCCCTGTTGGTTATCAACTGCTCGCCAGCACTTTGCAGCTCATTCTATGAGCGCATGCCGAAATGGCTCTGCAGCTCACCTTCAGCGCAACCAGCCTTGCTGGCATGATTTTGCTCGTCAAGCCTCTGCAGCTCCCCTTCCAGGTCCTTGCAGCGCCCGCGCAGCAGCAGTAGCTCCGCGTGCACAGCCTCCAGTTGCTTCTCTGCCGTCTGCCACCACAGCTGCAGGGCAGGGCAGGGCAGCACCCATGTAAGGCACAGCAGGTGTGTGCAGCGGGTAGCTTCACACAAGCATGAACAGCCTCCAGCTGCTTGCCTGCCAGCACAATGTCATGCAGTACAGCAAAGTCTTGCATATAGGTCAGGCTGCTGGGCTTGTGACACTCAACAAGCTCAGCGGCAGATGGCTTGTTACTCTTACTCAGAGCTGCAGCGAGCAGTTCATCTTCAGGGGTCTCACGGGCTGCACCCATGATTATCTGCTTGCCTGCTGCTTTGCCCCACAGCTGCAAGCAGTTTACACACATTCCATGGGGCTGCAGCGCTGTAGCATCTGGGAATTGTCATGCTTTGGGACAGCAGAAGTTGGCATTGCTATCTGGTGAATGCCCCAGAATCTCAGGGATAAGATAGACCTGGGATGGTTCCACTCCATCATCCTCATGCAGGCAGGTAGCACTGGGCAGCTCTTGGCACCTAATCTGGCCGTCAACCTCTCTGATGCATGCTGTAGATAAGCACCAGCCAGTGATATTGTTGATGCAAAGCTGGACTAAAACTCCAATGCCTAAGTCATAGCAGGATACATGAACTGCTCAGGACACTGCTGACCTGCTCTGCAGCAGCTTCTCTCCCCCGAGCACTTGACATGACAGGCAGCCCACCTCAAACTGTTCTGCACGCTGCTGAGCTGCGTCCACCTTGCCTTGCTGCTGCCGCAGCGCTTGCCCATCCACAGCAGCCAGTTGCCTCTCGAGAGCATCCCTGCTCTGCTGCTGTGCCTGGGCCTCCTGCCGGGCAGCCGTGGCCTGCGCCTGGGCAGACTCCCTCTGGCTGACCAGTCCAGCTTCACTCTCCTCAAGCTGCTGCACCTGCACCATGCGTAACACGTTGCTGTCAAGTGTCTGCCATGTGTACCACAGGAGCCTCCTTCTGGCTGGCCACCTCAGCTTCTATGTACTGCTGCAGCTATGAGGTGAGCACCAGCTTCAATCAAGCTCAAGTGCTGTGGCGGGTTCTTTCTGGCTGGCTGGGCCAGCTTCGCAAGCCCCCAGCTCTGGCACCTGCGCCATGCATCTCACATGCGCTTGCATGGCTGAGCCAAGCTCCGGAACTGCAACGCCCATGAGACAGCCCTGTCGTCTCAGAGCAGCTGCAAGGGGGTGGTCATTGCTGCCACATGACCCTGAATGCTCTGAAAGAGGCCCACTTCTCAGGGATGGAAGAAGAAGAAGGAGAAGAAGGACATTTCTCTAGCCAATGTATGAGGGTACTCAATGCAGAGCGCTGCTTTGGCAGTCAATGGACCCCGGACCCATGGGGCTAGAATGGGTACCCTTCAGGGAACAACCTGCATGTTGACATGCTAAATGGCCATCAGGCGCTCAGAGGAAAGGTCGCCGCCCCTTCAGACTTACAGGGGTTTATACCTACAGGGGGAGGGGGAGGGGGATACACATATCGGGGGGGTTCTATACTTACAGGGGGGACTCAACAGGGGTTGATAGCCTCAGGCCCGACTTGTTTTGCACCCCCTCTGGCAGTGACACACCCTCTCTGGCAGCCCAATGTGTAGGCTTGCCTGCAGCTGGAGCCCTCGCTGGGCTGCCTCGGCCCGCTCTGCCCGCTTGATCTGGTCGGTTAGACGCCTGTTCAGCCCAGACACCTCTGCTTCACCCTGCACACAAAGCAGTGTGTTTCAGCACCTCCCTTGGTGAGTGAAGGCCTCAGGCGCAGCACAGGACAGGTTGCACATCAGTGGCAGCACATTCATGGGGCGGCTTCACATGACCACATCTTTGCCTCCTCCCACCTGCAGCTGGCCATCCTGAAACAGCACGTCTGGCTGCTGCACCATTACCGTTTGTGCACCCCACAGTCTGCAGCACCTGCCCCCTCTGCAACAAATTGTACCGGGTATGATCCACCTGCAGCTCCCTGCTCTAATTGACATGTTACAGATGAGGTTCCACGAATTTACAAGCGTGGCCCCTCCTCATCTTGCCCGGCATGAAGCCATCAAAGCTGTTGCAGACGAGGCAAGTGCTGCAGACTGTGAGGTGCACAACCAGTAATCAGTTGCTGGAAACACCACCGGCATCTCTACAAGCCACGGCATGAGCACTGGCACACTCTTTGCATCTTTTACGACCCTGTATGCAGCCGCCCCACATCATCGTGCAGCAGCTGCACCCCCTGCAGCGACTGAGTCAGCCAACTCAGCCAGCAAAGTGCCTCAGCGCAGCCTCCATCTCAGAGCTCTCGGTGCTGCATTCAGCTCAGGCTTGCCCCCCATTTCAAGCACCAGAGCTTCAGCCTCCTCAGCCCCGACCCGCCACGAACCGCACGAACCGCGCCCATGGGTGCTTCCATGACTGCATACATCCAAGCCAGCGCGAGTCACAGCGCACCTCCTCAGCACCAGCCTGCAGCTGGCCGACCTCCTCCTGTAGCAGCTGCACCTCTTGCCGCAGCTGGGCAAGAGTGCTCTCAGCTGTGTCAGCCCGTGTGTGCGCCTGCTGCAGGGAGGCCTCGATCTCTGAGCTCTCGCTGCCAGCTGCAGCCATTTCGGCTTGCAGGCGCCCATTGTGGGCCAGGGTGGCAGCGTGAGCTGACTCCACTGCCTGCAGCTCCAGCTGAGCCCGCTGCAGCTCGTGCTTGGCTGCCACAGCCTCACCGGCAGCCTGCGGCACATGCAGTGTCTCAGTGCAGTGCATGCAGCAGGCATAGACAAGCTTGGCCTGATCTGCTGCCAGCATGCAGGCATGAAGCACGATGCACTGTATTTGTATAGTCAGCACATGCAGCTCACGCATGGCTGCCAAGCTTGGACTGGCAATCTGAAGGCTGGCATGATCTGTCAACGGGAAACCATAAGCAACCTAAGCTCAACAACCACAGCTTCAACCATTGTCCTGCAGAAAGGCCCACTGTAAAAGCTTGGCGGTACTGTCAGCACTGAGCCCTCTGCCAAGAGCTGGCCCCAAGAACATGAATGCAGCAGAGGTTGTTGCGAGTCACAGATACTCTGCCATTCTCATATATGGCTTTAGAAAGGGGGGTCGTCCCAGGAAAGTCGGTCCCTGACCCAAGCAATCTGCTGTCTCACCTCCCGTTGCGCAATCTGGGCAGCCACCACTGCAGCCCTGGTCTCACGCAGCTCATGCTGCAGCCTCTCCAAGGCCTGATCAGCACGCTGCTGCCGGCTGTTGGCATCTGCGGCCGCCTGCTGCAGCGCTGAGTGGCTGCCCGCCTGCCTCGCCTGTGCCTCAAGGTCAGCCTGCTGCTGCTCCAAGCGTGCCTGCATGACAACCAGAACACAGCTCAGTATAATGTGTCCTTAGTGCTTTTGTTGGCAGGTCAGGACACGATGCAAGCAGCTATTAACCGACAGGTTGCTCACAGGTTGATGCAACCTGGTATGCATGACTCCCGCCCTCCCCCCCAGGGGCCGGGCTGCTGCTCCATTTGTGTCTGCGCACATCACCAGAGCCCAAGCGCGGCCAATCTGCCCTCACATCAGTCTGCCCTGCCGGCCTGAGGCACTCAACATGAACAGATCAGTGAGGCGCACATGGTGCCCACCGACAGTCCCAAAGGTGTGGCACGGGCGTTCCGCCGCCTCAGATCCCCCGACGCCTTCAGGTGCAACACACACAGCAGACCTGGCGAGGTGTGATCAGCGCATTGCAACCCTCAGGATTGCACAATGTCAGTGAGGCAGACACAGAGGCTCTGCAGAGGGTCTTTAGGGGTCTGCTGCACTGATTGGTACAAGCACTGCAGACCTGCAGCAGGTGCACATCCTCCTCTGCCTGCTGCAGCTGCGCCCTGCGCTCCTGGAGCTGCTGCCTCAGCAGGCCCCCCTCCTCGAGCAGCTGCAGGTTGGTGCGCTCCTGCTCGGCTGCCTACAGGCAAGCAAACTCAGGTATTGAAGGTCAGCACAACATTGGCAGCATGCAGGCTGCTTGTTACTGTCTGAAGCTTTGCAGCTCTCATCTGTTCTCAGCTTGCGCCACGCTGTGGTAAGGGAAATATGCACGCTTGCGATCCAAACAACATAACAGGTGGCAACGGCCACATTCTGGTGACTCCGCACAACAAAAAATGGAAAGCATGGGAAGACAGGTGTTCGGTGATGCATTAAAGAAACGTGCCTGCTGCCTAAGTCCTGCCAGCCTTATTTGCAGACTGTGCTCCCAGCCAGCATCCCCTTGCTCGCTCCTGCTGTCTCTTGAGTGGCTGCTCAGCCCAGAGTGCTCACGCTGCGGCATCATGCCCTGCCGCTGCTGCGTCAGGTGCAGGACCTGTACAGCACAGCACTTCTAGTCAGGGACGCCTTCTCTTTGTGAAGGAGAGTGCCTGAGCAGGCCAGGGCCATGAAGTTCATTACCTTTCCCTCTTGCTGGAAGCACTGAAAGCACAGCAGTGTCGTCACCTGCTGCTCCAGCATCAGGGTCTCAGCTCGCTGCTGCTCCAGCTGGACCCGCTCATGGGCGAGCAGCGCCTCTAGGTGGCTACGCTCATCTGCTAGGCGCTGGGCTCGCCGCTGAAGGCGCCGCTCTGCCTGCCTTAGCACATGCAGGTCAGCCTGCTGGTCCTGCACCTACATGCAGTCACTGGAGCAGTCGACTGCAGCACACGCTGCCCTGTCTGCCAAGCAGGTTCAGCCTGCTGGTCCTGCACCAGCAGGCAGCAGTTGTGAGGAGCTGTCCAGTTTCTGGCAACAGTCAGTCACTGGGTTTTCCGGTAGCCCTGGCACCGCCTGCAGGTGCAGAGCCGCGTGCTGAACTGCGATGCAGGTGCAGGCGGAGCAGCGCTTACGGCAGACGGTGCAGCAGCTGCACCCCCCCTTTCAGCTTGTGGTAGCAGCCAGGTGCTGGTCGAGGCACAGCAGACATCATCCTGCCTGCTATACCATTTGCAGGTCAGCTTCCTGCTACTGCAACTGCAGGCAGCGGCAACATGCAGCCTGTGGTGGAACAGGGGTGTCTGGGCCCAAACTATGCTGTGCTGTGCGCTTCGGCACCCATCGCCTGGGCCCATGCTCCCCTTTTGTGGCAAACCTCATCCTCCCACCTGCTGCTCTAGAACTTGCATGCGTGGATCTGTCACCCTGGGTGACCGCGGCGAAATGTGACTGATGTCTGCCAGCTGCCGTTCCAAGGTGCGCCGCCTGCTCTGCTCCAGCTCCAGTGATTCCTGCAGACAACTAGTCTTGCTGAGGTGGTGCTGATGGCTGCTGACAGCACCCGGGTGCTGCACCGGGTGTGTGCTGCCTACTGCAATGACTCCTGCAGGTAGTGCTGGTTATAAGGCCGCTTGATTGAGGCTGTTTGCCATTGTGGATCGCGCACAAGCAGTTGGCAGAAACGACGAACCTCATCACCTCCTTGTGACATTCAAGATGAGTTGCAATGGTATGGGCAGTGCAGAGCAGCATGTATGTACGACTGCTTGCTGGTGAAGTGCAAGCCCTGCTTGCTGCCTTGCTGGTGAAGTACCAGCCCAGCTTGCCAGCTGCTCCAGCTCTTGGCTACAATAGGTGGGCAGACAGGCTGGGACAGGAAGCAGGCTGCCCGCACTACACCTCCAGCTCACAGAAAGCTCTTCAACTTCCTGCTGCAGCTGCTGCACCACCAGGCTGGTGGCATGCATCTGCATCCCCGGAGGGTCCTGCAAGCTGGCATGAATTGAGGTGCCGGGACTGGCCAGCAGGCGAGCAGGGGCCATCTGGAGCTTCTGAGAGCTGGACTCATCCAGGCCAGGAACAGACGGCGGTGAAGACTGGTTCATGCCCTTGTCCCCCTGCATGCGGTAGGCATATGTAGATGTGAGCATGGTGAGGTGTCACTGCTGCCCTGTGGCATGTTTCATAGGCAGCCCTGGGCGATAGCAGGGCCAGACAGAGGGGCCTCAGGCAGGGCAAACGCTTGTGTATCAGCCAGAAAAGGCGCCTCATTATAACTTGTCAGAGGGAAGAGTGCCACATCAGGGGCCTAGTTCCAAAATGCAAGAGGGAATGGCTTGCTCAGGGATCGGTCATCCCGCCTGAGCTGGCCGTGATGCCTGCTGCACCTTTGCTTGCTTCAATCGAGTCTCCAGCTCCTGCAGCAATGGGAATCAAGTGAGCATGCAATCATCATGCAGCTCTTGCCACACGCCAACATGAAGGTACCTGAACACTGCCGAAAGCTGGCGTTATGCGCATGCTGCATGTCAAGCCTACATTGACGTATCATTGACAGGTTGCCCCAGCTGTGGGCAACCATCTGCTATGTAGTTGCAGTGCGCGTAAAAACCGACCTCCAGCTCCTCCTGCCGCTCCTGCAAAGTGGTCTGCACCTCTGTCAGCTTGGACTCCCCTGCCCTCAAAGCCTCATCCAGCGCTGTCCCCCGGGCATGTGCCTGCTGCTGCTGAGCAGCAAGCGCGCCCTCAGCCTCCCTGAGCTCGTGCTGCGCCTGCAGAAGCAACGCAGGTAGTGCTTGTGCAGTGAGCCCTGTTCAGGCAGAGACACTCAGCTGCCAGCTGCAGGGCTTGTGGGCAGGCCATCAGCTTGCGCAGGATGTTGCAAAGCAGCCAGTGCATCTGCCAGAGAGGGTACCAGCATGGCGAACCTGCACCCAGCCTAGAGAAAAGCAGTAACTTCAGAGCTTGGGCATCAACACTGACGGGAGGGCAGAGCAGCAAACACACAAAGTCAGTTTGCAACATGAGCAGCAGCGTCCCACACCTGCACAACCTGCTCCTGCACAAGCTGCTGGGCAGACTGTTGCTGCTTATGCTGCTCCCTACAGGCCTCCAGCTGCTCAGCTGTGCTGGCAATCTCTGCTCTGAGTGCTGCCAGCTCCTGCCCTGCTGCCTTGTGCTCCGGGCCTGCCTGCTCCGCTGCATGCTGCATCTCCAGAAGTGCAGCAGCCTGCAGCCACGTGGCACCATGGCGTGTGGCAAGCATTGTGTGCTGGCCCGTGAGAGCCATTGACTACCAGCAAACGCCCGTGATAACAGGTAAACAACACTGGAGCTTCCAGGTTGCCATGCAAACATGGAAGCGGCAAAGACATGTTCCTGCACACGTCATCAATGCCATGGCACAAGGAATGCAGCTCAGCTGGTGTCACCGCTGGTGCACACCTACCTGGTCAGCATGCTTGGCTTCATAGGTCGCCAATTCCTGCCGGCTCAGCTGCAGCGCCTGGTCTACCTCCTGCTTTGTGCGCTGCTGGCGCTCCAGTTCCTACAATCAGAGACAAGGACTTGGACGACAAGGCCAAACCAGGCAGAACTCATGGGCACTGCAGATAACAGCCTTGGCATGTGGGATGTTGAGACAGGATGACCAGCCCTCCCACAGGCTACTTCATAATGAATGGTAACCAGACTGTTTGCACATTGCAAAAGTGCACACAGACATGCCACACACCTCCTCAAGCTGAGCCTGTAGCTGCCTGGCTGACGATGCAGCAAACTGCTGGCGGTGCATCTCGTGTTGCATGGCCCCAATCTGAGCTGTCAGCTCCTGCAGCCTCTGCTCTGCTGCAGCTGCACTCTCCTCCGCCTGCAGGGCAAGCACACACAGCTGTGCTTGACAGGAGGAATTGACAGCAAAGCTGCTATGCCTGATATGCATGCCTTGGTGGATGACCAACGAGTCGGCAGAGAAGGCTGTCCAGCTCAGATAGACCCCGTTCAAGAGAGGAGGGGCACTGTCAACAACCACACCTTGACCTTGGTACTGTTGCACTGACAGTGCAGGGGCATATCTCTAGCAAGCAGTATTGGATGGGCGATATTTTGGCTGCAGCAGCAGCAGCTTGACACCGCCATTGTGCCTATGTCCATCCAGACGACAACAGCCCGATTGTGACTTGCCTGCGTCTTCACAGCCGCGCTCTCCTGGGTCTGCGTCATCAGCTGGGCATTTCCACTCTGCAGCACCACCTTCTCCTGGCTGGCAGTCTGCAGCTGCGCCTCCACACGGTCCAGCTCGGCAGATGCCTCCTCAATGAGGTCCTCAAACTTGGCCACCTGGCCGGCGCCTGCAGGCACAAAGGACCTTTGCATTGCGCCCCTGGGCGTTCTATCAAGGCTTGCAGTAGTGTTTCCTTCATACCCAAGCTTGGCCACAAGGGCCAGATCTGCTGGCTCAAGTCGCCTCATGATGAGTTCTGGACCTGTATGTTGAGGTCGTCATGGTGCAATGGCCTTGGCATCAGGCCACCATGCATCTGGCCACCTGGCCGGCATACAGGGACTCCTGTGCATCACTTGCGGCTCTAGTACGCCTGCCATTGGCGCTTCACTCGTGCTCAGACTTCGCAAGCTTGGCAGCGTCTGCAGGCAGCCTGGGTGGATGAGTTGACAACACTGCTTGCTTCTGCAGATGGCCTTGCAAGTGAGATCTCTTGGGGCTTTGTCATCTGGCCTGCACCTGCAGGCAGCACTTGGCAGTGTACAGCTAAGCCTGTCTAGCCCTCCCAGAGTACAAAGACCTGTGTCAAGTGCAGGCATAAACAGCATTGGGGTCAGTTAGCTTGCCTGACTGGCAGCATGCGACATAGCAGACCCTGGGGTGACATTTGAGAGGGTATTGCATCCCCGCACTGTGTACGCAGAGACATGCACCCACTGCCGCTCAACAGCTTGCCTGAGAGGCGCTGTATCTGCCCAGCCTGGGCAGCCCTGACCCGTTGGCGCTCGGCCGTCATCTCAGCCTCCTGCTGTGCCAGCTGCACGCACTGGAGCTGGACTTGGTGCTGTGCAGCGGCCAGCTGCTGCTCCAGCTCCTGCGCGCGCCTGACCCCAGCATCAGCCAGCTGCTTGTGCCTGCAGCAGTTGATACATTGGTCCTCTGACAGTCAAATGCTGCTGAAGCTCCTGCATGCGCTTGATGCTGACATAGCCTGCGGCTTGTGCCTGCAGCCACACAGCTGCCGTAGCCAATGCTGTTGTGGGACGAGGCCAGCCAAAAGCTGCCCTGACTGCGGGTTGATGTCAGCATGTTTGGCCGCCCTGCCTGCAGCACCTCATATGTCACACTGATTCGCAGCTATGTCTCAACATTTGTCTGATGGGCGGCACATACTAGATCAGCCAGGAGCTTGGGCTCCCCTAAAAGCAGCACAACCATTCGCAGGGAGGCAATAGACTGTCAAGCCACGGGAGGGGGCTGAGTAAGGAGCAGTGTCCTGCAGAAGAATGACGCCACCAGGCAGCCACTCCGCCATGAGCAAACGCTACAAAACTCATGCGAACTGCAACACCATTGAGGGGGAGCTGCGTGATCAGGACGACAAAGATGCCAGAAAACCACCTCTGACACAGCAGCTGCCAGTCAGGCTGGGGCATCCTGGAGCCAGGCCGTCTGGGGGTGGCAGGCTCGGAGTCATCCTCTGGCTGTACCACTGCCAGTTGCAGGTCTGCGGCTGCAGACCTAGGGCTGCCTGCCACCTGGCCACGCAGGTCTGAAGCATCAGGGCAGGCAAGCTGCCATGTCTCCTCCTGCAGCCTGCAGCAAACATGGACCAGTGAGTCACGCATCTGGAATTGTTTGATGCCAGGCCGTGGGCCTGTCTGCTGCATCATCCTGCATGACTGACGCATCCAGGCGGGCGAGCTGCTAATCTCTTACTGCGCCTGCAGCTTGCTGACAAGATCGGCGCTGAGGCCCTTCTGATGTGATCAGGAGTCAACAATTCACTCAAAGCTGTTTGCAGGTGGGGTCGACAATCGGTCCCACAGTGGGCAAGCCAGCAACAGCACTGAAACAGGCAGGCAACAGGGCGCCCCAGAAAACTGAAGGTTGAACTTCAAGCTGTTGCAGGCAGTGACCCCAGGGGGCCGGCAGTCCAGGTGCATAACTGGAGGTTCAGCACTGCCTGAACCCTCTAAAGAAGCATCCCAATATGCCTGTGGTCGGTGCAACACACCATGTATTTGCAACAGGCAGCAGCTGGTCCAGCTCAGCCTGCCCTGCTTTGTGCTTCATGGACAAGGGATGACTGACAGAACGTCCTCAGACCTACCTGTGCAGCTCGCCTGTCTTCTTTGCCACCTCTGCCTCCAGATGAGCCAACTCAGCCTGCTTGGCGCTGACCTCCCTCTGCAGCTGTGTGACCTGCTGCCTGCAGGCCAGTCAATTATGGTGTGCCTTTGGTTCTGAAGGCATTGATGGTTACACTCAAAAGTAGAGCCATTGTTGTATCAGAGTGGCTGCTACAAGAGCGGCATGAAGTTCCCTTGTTCATGCAGATTACGGGGTCCCGAGCTGACATGCAAGTCAGCCCAGGTGGCTTCGAGGACAGTCTGACAAAACTCTGAAGCATGAGCCCAGGGAAGGGCCCACACCACAAAGCTAAGGCAGACGGATGCAGGCGGCACCTGTATGTTTCCATGCCTGTGTCCTCTGGCAACTCCTGTTGCTCCCCCACATGGTGCCTGGCAGCCTTTTCCTTTGACAGCTCAGTTTGCAGGCCTGCCACACTCTGCCGGGCATCAGCCAGCTGGCTCCTGACCTCTGCCAGCTCCTGCTGCAGTATTTGGAGCTGGGCCCTGCAGCAAATGATACCAGAACGTCATCTGAACTTGAGTATGAGGTTTCAAGAAAGGGTCATGCAGAACCACGCAAGACAGATGTAACCTCTGCCCACGATGTACTTTGATAAAGAGTTCCCAGGCCATGATGTGCCTTGCCAAGAGGCCCAATTGCTGCACAAGATAGCAGCAGTAGGCTCTTCCCTGTGGGCATGACTTGCCATACACGGCTGACATTGAGCAGCTAGAGGCTCAGGCATGCAGCCAGCCAGGACGCTGTTTGTAGGGGCACAGCCCTCCTGCCAGGTAAGCGCCAGCTGCACCTGCGGGCGTGCAAGCCCTCCTGTGCGTGTAACACCAGCATCTGCCCAGGGAGGGGGGTTGCTCACTACTGGACATTGGCAGTGCTTCTTGAGATCAAACATGTAGCTGCTAGCATACACATGTCAGTCAGCGGGACGCACCCTGTGAGCTCCCCGGGCTGCTCCTCAACATCACAGCTCTCCTTTGAGGCAGGCAGCAGCTGCAGCCTGCAGGCTGGCAGGCCCTGCTTTGCATCTGACATTGATGCGTGCCCAGGTGGGGTGTTCTGATCCTGGAAGCTGGTATTGCTGCCGCCGGAGGACGCACTTGGCCTGCTGAGTAGGGCCACAGCTGCGCTGACTTGCTGATCTGAGAAGTGGGAGTGGAATGTCAGGCGCTGGGGTAAGCCACCTGCAAGAGTCAGTGCAGGGCAGCTTCAAAGACGAGGCCGCCTATGGTAAGGGGCAAACGCTGCAGTGGCACATCTGCTGGAGTCACTGCATGGCTGTGTGAAAGCCTGGTGATCTTCTGGCCTGAAATCTACTTGGCTGCCAAACATGGCCTCTTGTTGTGCATCGGTATGTGCCAGCTTTGCAGCACGGGCTCGTGGCCACCCACCTGTCAGGCCGCCGGCCCCGTCCTGGGCCATGTAGCTGAAACTGACCGAGCCATTTGCCTGCATGTCCTGACCAGTGTTTGTGCTGCGGCTGGCAATGGGCGACGGTGGCACCTGCTCCTGCTGGTGTTGTAGCCCCGCCGCCTGCACAGTGCACGTTTCCAGGCTGCGACCATGAGGAAAAGTGATGACGAAGGCACAGTGGCTGCGGCTATTTGTAAATGCTCCTGCATCCCATCTGCCTGTGCAGTGCCCCTGCTTTGCTGCGCAGACCGTAACTGCTAGCAAAGCTGCTCCTGAAAGTAACACGGCAGTTGCTGCTCCTGCGCCTGGGCTGCCTGCAGCATGCATGCTACTGTGCAGGCTGTGCCTGTGAGAACAGGTGATGCCGATTGCAACCAAGCAGTGGTTGCGCCCGCTCCTGCCCCTGTGCCCCTGCTATCTGCAGAGTGCTGATTGTCTGTTGTAGAGGCCACAACTGTGAGGGGGTTGGCTGCTGCATCCTGGAAGCCGCTGTTTCTGCTCTTATGCCTCTGCTGCCTATGCAGGCCAGAACAGGAGCCCTCCTCGCAAACAAGCCAATCAGCTTGCTGTGGACCTTCAATGCTGTAATGCAAGTATGGTGGAATGGACTAAGAGGCTGACCTGCAGCACCTGGATTAACACCAGCAAAGCTGCAGCAGGCACCTTGAGATGGGCTGCGTACCTCAGCTGAGCGCTGCTCAGCAGCAGCCCTCAGTTGCAGCAGCGGCACGCCATCCATGCTGCTCTGTGGCGTGTTGTGGGCTGGTGTGTTGGTGGCAGACCATATGCTATGCTGCAGGGCCTGGCTCTGGCAGCAGAGAGCAGTGCCCAGGCTGCGTGCACTCGTCCCCTGCTGAGAAAGCGTCACAAGCTCGCCACTGACCTGCAGCATGAGAGTGATTGACTCAGCAGACCAGACGCCGTGCTGGCAGGGGTGGCTCTGGCAGCAGGGTGCAGTGCCTGGCGTGTATGCGCTCAGCCTCTGCTGTGAGCACTATACTGTCTTTGGCAGCACGTTGAGTGCGCTGGTGCTGTGCTGTGTTCTTCAGTCTCCTAGAAGCAACAACTTCCCATTAGGCAGTGAAACAGCACCAAAACACAAGCAGCGACGGTCACCTACTTTAGATGGCTTGCGTAATTGCTCAGGAAGCTGCACAACACTTCAACATGGCACAGGTCTCGAAGCCACTCCCAGGGTTGAGACTCTGCCTCTGTCCTTTCTGACGTTACATCTTTGGCATCTAGTTACGCAGCTGACCAACTCCTATGTGGCACTCGCCTGAGTATTAAACTCCGTCAGCATGCAGTTGGCTGATAGCAGGTTGCCCACGCCCTGCTGCATCAGGTGCAGGGGCTGCTGCAGAGACTCTGCGTCGACCAGCTGCAGCTCGCCCTCTGTCCCAGCAGCAGAGACAGGCTTCACCAGCAGCACCTCTCCTAGGCTGCACTGCACTCCAGCCTCTGCTGTGTCTGGCTCTGTCAGCATTGCATCCTGAGCGGCCTGCAGGCAATGGGGGCTCAGCTGAGCCAGCTGTACTCAGCTTCTGCATTCAGCATGTCTGGCGCTGCCAGCACGGCACATGAGCGGCCTGCAGGCAATGGGCCCACTTGGCTGCAGCTATCCGCTCACCTAGCCCTGTACTAGAAGTGCTGCGCCTGTGAGCAATCGCCCTCTCCCCAGTCTGTGACTGATGCCTGCCAGAGCAAGTGACACGGTCATGCACACAGATGAAGCAGACAACCCAAGTAGCAGGTGCCGCTACATCTACTGCAGACTTTCCCTTGCTGACTGTGCGCATCGCTGAGGCGCTGCTCCTGCTGCTCCTGCGAGGGGGCCTTGCCACTATTGCACAGTCACAGCGGGTGCTTTGGCCTTGCAGACAGCTTGAGCAAACAACACTGCTCAATGTGCTTATGCAAATGTTGCAGGCAGCCCACAGTGAGTGGCCAATCACTGCAGACAATACAGGACTTGCAAATGAGATGATCACTGCCCCACCTCAAGGTGCTCCCGCATCTGCTGCAGCTCTCCCTGGAACCTCTGCGCCTCATCCAGGTGCTGCCCCTGCTGTTCCTGCATGCGCAGCTGCAGCTCCTCGCTGTGCTGCTGCCAGTCTGCTGTCACTCTACTCGCCTCCTCTGCTGCCTTTTGAGCCCGCAGCAGCTCCATCGTCCTGTCCTGCAGCTGGCGCTGCAGATCCTCCGCACTGCTTATGGGGTCAGCGGCGTCTGTAGCCTGCTGGGCCAGCAGGTCTGCCAGCAGCCGCTCCTCCTGCAACGCAGCGCAAAGCCCAGCATCCCCATTGTCTGCAGCACTCCCTGTGCGAAGGCCTGGAGACAGCAGATCTGCCAGCTTCTGTCCATTCTGGACGCCACACAATTCTCAGTATCCCTGCCTTGTGCAGCATTCTTGATGCAAAACATCCAAGTATGAAGCCATACTTTACCAGCAGAAACTCCTACTGCAGGCAGCAAAGGTCTCGCCATACTGGCTCTATTTGGCAACGCACACCAGCATCTCCAGGCATGGGGCCAGCAGGTCTCTCAGCAGGCGTTCCCGCTGCAGGCAGCACAGCTCTCAGCATCCCTGCCTTAAGCTGCAGCACTGAAGCGGAGCTGACGGGCATGGAGTCACAAGTCTGCCAGCAGGCTGCGTCTCCTGCAGGCAGCCACTGTTGTGTAGTTCTGCTTGTGTCCAGCAGCATATCCTCAACACCTCTAGACATGGGCCAGCAGCTCAACTGACGCCTGCTCCTGCCGCGGCCAGCACAGCTCCCAGGTGTGCCCCCACAAAGCAAGGCTGTGACGGCCAGCGTCGCAAGCCAATCTGCGGCAAGGCCAGGGGACCACTGCATGTAAGCAGCAGCCCTCATGCACGCCTAGAAATTGCAGCATGGGCCATGCAAGTTGAATTTGCAGATGGCCCTGGCAAGGTCTGTGACCTGGGGTTCACATAGTCTGGCCCGTAGCTCCCGGCAGTGATGTGCCCGCAATGTCATGTACTACAAGCCTGGACAAGCTTGCCACGTAGTCCATTTGAAATTGCCCTTGATGGCTGATTCTGGCAGGGACCTGACCTTGCTGCTTGCTTGGTCAGCTACCTGGTTTGAATGAGGTGGGTGGACAAATGCTGACCTGTTGTTCACGCAGCTTGGCCTCCAGCTCCTGGATGTCAGCCTGGTGAGAGCGCAGCGCAGCCTGCAGCTCTGGCACCAGCCGGCACTGCTCCTGCAGCTCCTCCACGTGCTGCACAGGGTTGCACGATGGCTGTCAGCACGACAGTCTGTCAGCTGCAGTGTCAGTGGCATGACTTCATGCAAAATTAGCAAGACAAGTGCACATTGCTGCCCCTCAGCTGCTTTTTGTCTCGGAAAGCAGAGCCAGCTCCGAGCAGGTGTCCTTACTCAATCAAAGAGCAAGGCGTGATACCGCTCAGCCTGATGTAGGTACACTCCCAGAGATACACTCCCAGGGATTACACCAATATGCTGAGAGCGGGCCACACCTGCTGCAGCTGGTGCCGGTCCTGCTCTGCCTGGTCAAGCTGCAGCTGCAATGTGCTGATCTCCATGCTGTCATCTGCAGCCTCAGCCGCACTAGCCTGCAGAGCCTGCAGCTCCACCCTGTACTGACACATCAGCAGGTGAGCACATGAGCTGCATACTGCATGGCAGGGTGTGTGCACACACAAGCTTTAGACGGACGATCGTGAGCCTCAGAGTCGATCAAAACACCGCTTCTGTTGCTGCCTTCCCACCTGCAATCCTCAGCATCTTGCATGGCACGCGCCAGCTGACGCATGACGGACTCCCTCTGCTGCCCTCAGGCACCAAGACCTCATGTGGGCCTTCCGTGAAACATTTGCTGAATTCTCTAAAGCTGCCTCCTCACCTGCAGGCCTCAGCATCTTGCCTGGCATGACCCAGCTGCTCCTGCTGCCTCTGAATGACAGCCTCCCTCTGCTTTGTCTCCTCTGCCACAGCCTCATCATGTCTCAGCCCGGCCTGGTGCTGTGCCTGCAGCTGGGCTTCAAGCTCTGCCACTCTTTCCGCAGCATTCCTGTGCTGCAGGGCAGCCTGGCGCTCCGCGTTGAGCTGAGCCTCAAGCCCTGCCATGCCGTCTGCTGCGCCAGCAAACTCATTGCGGAGCCACTGGCTAGGAGGCTGCTGAAGGTCTGCCAGCTGCCTCAGCGCTGCGCACAGCTCCTCAGAGGGCCCCAGCAGGGCGGCCTCCCTGTTGCAGAGGGACTGCAGCACAGCCATGAGGTGCTGCAGGGTTTCTGCACCGAGTGCGGGCTCCAGCTTGGCTGCGGTCTGCTCCAGCAGGCTGTTGAGGGCCTGCCTGTCTGCGCTGTGGTCTGCTGAGCTGCCTGCCAGTTGCGCATGGCATTGTAAAAGGCTAATCAGCTCCAGGAAGCGGGGCTTCAGGTTGTCTGACGATAGCTGGGCCAGCACTGCCTGCTTGGCAATTTCCAGATCGGCGCAGACCTCGTCCAAGGCCGCAGCGTCATCTGCATGCCGCTGCAGGGCCTGGTGTTCAGGCCTGCTGGGCAACATGAGCCTGCTGAGCGCTCCGCAGGCACTGCCCAGGACATGGTGGCCGGCCTGCAGCTTGCTGTGCACCAGTCCGGCAGGAACTAGCAAAGTGGCTGCCATCCAAGTGCAACTGTTCAATTCAGCTGCTCATGCGCGCCTTTTCTTGAATTTTGCTCGTGGCCTTCATTTGTGTGCTGAGTTCGCATCCATACATGCCGGGGCACTTAGACAGCCGTGTTGACCGTGATCTGTTGTTGTATCACTTTTCCTTCCTTCTCAAGGTCACAGATCTGAAAGGCGCAACGCATGCCAGGCCTGGCCGCATGATAATGGACATCAGAACCCCAATAGTTGGCTGCGCGTAAGGTCACTTGGGGTGATCTGGTACAGGCAAGTCATGCCCCTCCTGTAGTCTTGCGAGCTGCAGTAGCAAGAAGTCAGGTCACAGAAGTGTGCAGCAATGTATCTGAGCGACCTGACGTTTTGAAAGTGTTGAAGGGGTTACTGTTGCTCCCTGTTCTCGTCGTAGATCTTGTAGCAGAGTACTGAGGCTCATTCACAAGGCCTGCAGGCACGCAGAATCTCACGCTGACCTCGCCATAATTCATCTGCATGCAGGCCCTCTGGCAAACGCCCCCGGCATGCACCTACAGTGGCGCTGGGGGCTTGTGGCACCCCTCAACACCTCCTTCCATGTCCAGCCCGTCCCACCTGTGGAGAGCCAGCCGTCAGACGGCAGCAAGGACGGCCAAAGTAACGCTGTCTGCGCATCTGATGGCCAGGCCTGGCAGGCGCGCCTCCCAGACCACATCCTGGAGCTCATCTTTGACAAGCTGCTGCTGCCAGGCTCTAGGCAGTGCCCCGCATTTATGGAGCAGGTGACAGGGCTGCACTTAGGCATGCAATACATGGCTGACCGGGATGGTGATGCAATTGTCATCCCGCACAGAGCACCAACAGATTGGGTGGCTTGCTGGTATTGCATGTTGCAATGGGCGGCCTTTGGCGATGATTTAGGGGTTTCACGGCTGCAATGACTCCCCAATTTGTG
This sequence comes from Asterochloris sp. CNOR1, assembly GCA_963969365.1. NCBI lineage: Eukaryota > Viridiplantae > Chlorophyta > Trebouxiophyceae > Trebouxiales > Trebouxiaceae > Asterochloris > Asterochloris sp. CNOR1. The sequence continues at coordinate 601,652 of OZ017761.1, forward strand.
CATGAGTCAGATTGCCATCGCCATGCTGCTTGACGACAGCTTGCCTGCTGCTCGCAGATGCAGATGCAGACCAGAATCCAGGTGGCTGGCACATGCCGCAGCTGGAGGGCTGTGGCCAAGGACACTATGTTCAGCAGCCTGTGGCGCTGCCACGGGCGGCTGCACCACCCTCTGCAGATGTTTGGCCTGGTAGGTCCTCAACTGCTGACCACAGCCGAGCCAAATTGGAACGCCTGTGCATCTGCTTCCCGTGCAGAACTGTCACCAACATGGTCTCCATTGCATCTCAGCCTGCTGTGAACCAGAGACACCAGCACAGCCTATTCCCTGGAAGTACGCAGTGCTAATGATGTGCCTGAGCAGCGCTCCCTTTGCCTGTGTCATAGTTGTGTGTTCACTGCTGCAGACACCCAGAGCAAAGTCTTCTCCCTCAAATCCAGCACAACAAGCTGGCTGTGCAGCGACAGTGCGCCTGTGCAGCCTCTGCTCAGCTGCTTCCCCTGCCTGCAGGGCCCCTGCACCAACACAGTCATGCCCGCCACGTGCTGTTGCTGGCCACCCCATGTCCTTGCTTTGCACCAAGTGGTCATGTATGCTTGTAGTACACGGGCCTGTCTTGTGCCTGCCTGCAGAGTCCCAGCGCCAACACTTATGTCTTCACCAAGTGCTGGGTGCAGCGCAAGGGCCCGGACAAGCAGGGCTGCACCAAGTACCTGCTGCACCTGGGCAATGACAGGCGCAAGGTCACCAACAGCGGCAACAAGCTCCTGCTAGTGGCGCTGCAGACGCCCAGGTGAGCTTCCTGCATTCTGGGGCTGGTCGAGTCAGCATTGGGGGTTGCAAGCGTTGGGGCTGCACATGCCAGGTGGGGCTCCAACGTGCTTGGAGGACCTCTGGGAGGGGTTTGCTGAGATGCTGCAAGCTCCTGCTGGTGGCGATCCAGCTTTTAGGTGTCTAGCGACCCTGAACGGCCAGGAAGGCTGCGGTCGGCCAGGACGTGCTGCGCAATGCCTGTGCCTGAAACTGTTACGCAGGAAGCGCCTGCAGAGTGACATGCATTGAGCTGCAGTGTCGCTGCCTCTACCTTGACTGCGTATCACAACACTGAGCATGGATCTCTGCAGGCAGTGGCTACAGTGAGTGGGTTCACCTGCTGTACCACTGCCTCAGCAAATTAAAGATGGACTTCTGCAGACAGGGCAGCAGACATGGATTCACCTGCTATATCACTGCCTGGTCCTTACCAGCAAGTCAGCATGAACTCTGCAGACAGGACATGGACAACTGATGCACCTGCCATGCCACTGCCTCAGAGTTGTCGGCGAATGAGCATAAGCCCCTGCAGGCAGGGCATACAGATCTACATGGACGAGTCCTGTGCCACCAGGAAGCCTGTGGCACGCATCCAGCGCAATCTGCTGGGCACACGCTATACGGTGGAGCTGGACCCCAGCGTGAAGCCCTGGAGGGCTGACTCCGTTGCCCGCCCACATGGGGCAGGGCCCTCACCAGATGGCAGCTCTGTGGGAGCGCAGGCGAGACATTCCTGCACCCTGGCAGTGCCTGCCTCATCTAGGCCTGCATCTCGCCTTGCAAAAAGCGGGAAGCGCACCTTAAGGCACTGCGTCAGCTAGCCAAGCTCCAGCTATCTGAGGAGATACTGAGGGGCACGTCGTCATCTCTTGTTCTCTCGGAGTCCTGAGAGACCAAGATCCTACCACCAGCGCCGTAAAGGGTCAATCGGGTCCATGAGGGTGGTCAGTACGGCCGCAGGTGAAACCCCTCACACTATCTAGGGTCCCAGTTGACCCTTTTCCTGGAAGGCCGCCTCTGATGGTGCACGCCTCTGGGGTACGCTGTATAGATGCTAGTGCCTGCAGTCTCACAGTGAAAACACCTGCTGGCCTGCAGTTGCAGGCATGCGGCTGTGCGGTGCATCAACAGCCTTGCCCACCAGTGGACGCAGGCACCATGCCACAAGGGGCTGGTGCGTCCCCTGCGGACCCGTCAGTGGAGGCAGCTGGGGGCTCGGGAGCACAGCAGGCAGGTGAGTCGTCCCAAGTCTGTCATCAATCAGTCGTGGCAATCAAGAGCAAGCATGTGCCTGAGTCAGGCAGGTTCAAGCCGCCTCTGAAAACATCTTCACGCTTTGGGAAATTGGCAGAATATGAGGGGTGTGCTGCCCCTGGTTGCCAAAGCGTCTTCTGCGGAGACATGGCTTAAGGCAGCAGGGAAAATAAAGCACATTGAGCAGGTGACTGAGTCTGTGATCCTGTGGGAGGGCCACCAAGACCTCTCGCCAGGCTGCCTCCTTGCAATGCATATATTGAGGTAATCTTGGCAGTGTAAGCACAGCAGGCAGGTGAGTGACGTCCAGAGACAAGGGGCCACAGAACACATGCATGAGAAAGGTTTGCAGCGGGGGCATGCCATTGAGGCCATGCTGAGCCAGGTTGGCTGCCTGTGTCAACGGCCCCGGGCTTTCACTGTCGTAGCAGAGTGGCAGATGAGATTTGACAAGGGTTTGATGCCTGCTGCAGGGGTGGCGGCGCAGGCGGCCAACCCTCCAGGGCTTGCTTCCAGCGCCTGCAGCAGCACCTCTGCTGCAGATCTTCACCTGGAGCTGCCAGGTGCGATTGCCAAAACACCACTGCTGCGCCTCTTCGCCGCAGACTTCTGCTGGGCCTGTCATATCTGTGATTTTCAATTTGGCAGCCATGTTTGTCAGTCGATCGTCTGGGGGAGGTGTCAAAGCACAAAGCGTCAGCAGACCCAGGCCTGCTCAGTCAAGACATGCACAGCCTGGTTGCAGGGGGTGGCGGCCGCAGCACCAGTGCTGGTGCATCGCCGGCCAGGCCGGAGGCTCCACAGGTGCTGGCTGCTGTGCAGTACATGGCCCGCCTCAAAGGCTTCATGAAGCCACGCAGGTGGGTCAGTGCTTGGTGTACACCAAAGGGGCTCCCCACTTGTGGTGATGGACCCCCCAGACAGCTCTGACCCTCCAGCAGGCACGGCACACAGCTCCGGTTTGACAGCAAATCTCTTTAGCGGTCTCCATGGTTAGCTGCCAGCACAGCTCTTTTGTCCCCAAACTGGACAGCCCTCTGCCTCACACCTTGAGTGTGGCTCCCTCAGGTCTCAGCGACATTTCCTGGACACAGACCCTCGAGCACAGGGCCAGCATGTTGCCTGCCGGAGCGGCCCCCTATGCTGTGCCTGCAGCAAAACGATATTCCCTGGTGTTGTTGTGCAGGCATGAGCAGGGTGCAGTTGCGGCTGTGCTGTCTAGACATCTCAGCCTGCTGTGAGCGATGCTCAAGTCCCTCCTGCATGCCTGTTTAAATCTCAATCTGTGTGCCTGCAGGATGCAGGTGAGCCATGCCACCCTGAGCAGCTGCACAACATAGCATCTCAGATCTTCTGTGTGTGCCCATGCAGGATGCAGGTGCAGCTGTGCCACCCTGATGATCTGTCCTGCTTTGACGCCGGCGAGCAGCGAGGCCCCGGGCCCTGCAGCTCCACCTGCAGCTCCAGAGCAGCCTCATCCACCGCTCAGGGCAGCAGCCTGGCAGTGGACAGCCGGGCAGCCAGCTGGGAGGCACGCCACGCACGAGTGTGTGTGCCCTCCGCGATGCGGGACAGGAGCCAGAACCATGCCAGGTGGGCATGGATCAGGACAGCCTGTGCAGGTCTCGTGTGTGCCCTGCGGCTTGTTGGACAAAACTTGGTGTCCCTGGTGGCTGAGCGGAAGTGGGCATGCAAATTGATAGTTGGCTGTGGTAGGGCTTGGCAGATTCATTTGCAGCCTGCAAGCCCACGATATCCAGCGCTTCACTGCGGGCTTGCTCGCATCATCCACCTTGTGCGTGGGACCTTCCCTGTTGCAGGCCAGGCCCAGGCAGCCAGCTGAGCTGGTTCCCCCAGAAGCAGCTCCCCCCGCTGCAGCTGATGAACAAGGCCCCCCACTGGAATGAGACACTGCGCTGCTGGTGCCTCAACTTCCGGGGGCGCGTCAAGCTGGCCTCAGTCAAGAACTTCCAGCTGGTGCAGACGCAGGGGGCCTCAGAGACCGTCATCATGCAGGTCAGGCCTGAGTCATGTCCTCCTGAAGTGCCAGAATCCAGGCTTGCTCTCTGCTTCCTTTTCAGGCTCTGGATTTCAGGATCTGGTGAGTCTGGGTGGTGCATGTGCCTGTCATCATGGAAGTCGACACTGCTCATGGAATGCTGCATTACATCAAGGGCTCTGCGTGTTACCAAAGGGGCAGGTCAGGCTTCTGGCTGATGCAGATGCAGGGGGTTGCAGCGACCATGTCACGCAGGTCAGGCTGCACTCCTGTTGCACCTGAGAATGCCACATCCTTGTCACTTGCTCTCAGTTATGTGGGTCTGCTTCTCAGCACGCAGCTGACTTGCCATCTTTATTGTGCCTCTAGCAGCTTGCTTTGTACCCACAAGTTCAGTTGTCCCAGTGCCTGTTTGTGTCTACAGGGTGCGATCAGGAGCATCTGGCCCCATGCAGCATGCTATATGCTGGGGCCAGGTCACAATGTACTGCACCTGCTGCAGCAGGTTAACAAGCAAGTACCTGTTGGGCCACATGTGCTGTGCATTCCCTGGTCAGCTTGATGCAACCTTTCTGACACAGTGCTAAACACTGTATCTGCAGTTTGGCAAGGTCGAAGGAGATACCTTCGTGCTGGACTACTTCTCCCACCGCATTACGGCGCTGCAGGCATTTGCTATCAGCCTGACCACCTTCGAGTCCAAGCTGCTCCTCTGACGATCAGCGGCTATGGTAAAACTGCACTCCCTGCCATAGCTGCCATCTGTCCTGTAATGATTTTGCTTTGTAAGCTATCAGCTTATTGATGTTTGAGAACACCCCTGAATCAGTCGCCCCTCAACAAGCTCCCCCAACACATGCCCCCGTCTCCTTCCCCCAGCCAGCATATGCACCTCCATCCACAGGTGCAGCATGAAGAGGCGTGCACTCAGCCTCCTGCCCATCACCATGTGACAAATGCCAGACATAGATGAGACCCAGGCTCTGCCGGGAAGTGCAAGCTCGCAGTTCAACATGGTTGTTATTGCTCTCTATATAATCACTGATAGAGGTAGCTAGGCAGCTGAATCAGCATGCGTTGAAGTCTGTTGAACTGTGACTAGGTGTTCGCGGCAGCAGGAAGGCAGGGATGCAAGGATGTGTATTTGCTGTTTGTGCAACGAGGCAGGTGAAGAGGACCTGCTGAAGGGTTCTGGCTCAGCGGTCTCTCTCTGCATCTCGGGTCTGGGTCTCTCCTCCCAGGGCATCCTCCTCTATCTGTTCCAGCATCATATTCAGCTCCTCCTCGTTCTGGCCATGCTGCTCCACCAGCAGGGATGTCAGATAGGTGACCTGCAGTGCACGTAGGACACTGCTGGCACATGGCTATTTGCTGGCATATGGGTGGTTTGAGGTAACCAGCGTTGTCAGCATGGAAATGCTGCATCACCAGAGAAGGAATCAGAGAGGTGACCTGCAGTCGCCATTGCAACCTGCAGTGTAGAGAGTGGATTTGCTGCACCCTGCACACGCTGCTCATCTGGCTGGACATCAGCTGCGCCCCCCATTCAGGCTATATAAGCCCTCAGACTGCTGCACAGGTCCACCATAGGCCCCAGCTCATCCACCCTCTGTTGCACCTTACCATGACCTTCAACTGCTGAAGGTTGCGTGCCATACTTGCCGGCGGCTTGCTTGCCGGTGACACTCTTGGCCCCCCATGCAGGCCAGCAGGCCTTTGCAGATGCCCAGCTCATCCGGCCCCCGGGTGCACACTCACCTTGGCTGTTGACACAGTGGGCACTTTGCTTGCTGAGGACACCCACCTTGGTCTCCTGGGCCCCCACGCAGGCCAAGAGGTCCTCAAAGTCGCGCAGCTGCTCCTGCCCCTCCTCCAGGGCCTGCCTGGCCTCCTCAGCCTCCCGCAGCAGCAGCTGCAGGCGGGCCTGCTCCCCCTGCGCATCTGCCAGCGCCTGAAGGAGCTGGGCCACCTCAAACTGCTCCCCAGGTGCGTCTGCAGGAGCCAGTGGCAGGGCGCGCTCCTGCAGCATGAGGCACAGTGGTGTCAACCCTGCAACAACCCCTTTCGTCCCCTGCCGCAGCAGCTGCTGGCAGACTGCTTCCCTGTGTTTCTGCCCACGCCAGTGGCACCACTCCGCTGGATGCAACATGCTCGCCCTGCACATCTATACAGCAAGCTGGCACAGCAGGAGAGCAGCAGTGGGTGCCTCTGCTCCCTCAGGTAGACGGGGACTGGACATGTCACGCCATCTACATGTTAGCCAGTACAGCACTGGACTCCTTTGCGCGCTACAAGCATGCGATGCTCCTGAGCTCATGGACAAACACAGAGCATCCAGGCATGCAGAGCATGAGTGCTCCAGAGGGTTGAATACAAGGCATCCTCGGCGCAGTATATGGTCTGGGTGTAGCTGCAGCAGCAGCCTTGAGGTCAGCAAGCTCAATCGTAGCCTGATAGGGGAACAGTCTTTGGGTCATCTTGCTGGTGGCTGACCGCTCCCCTTGCATGTAGAAGCCGCAAACACAAAGCCGCATGCTGTATGTTCAGTAAAACGTTTGCTTGGCAGGAGCAGTCGCCCACCTCGCTTGCGGCAGGGGCAGCAGCAGCCTTGGCTGCTGCTGTCCCTGCATTGCCTTCACCCTCGACCATGGTGACGTCATCGCCACCTTGGCTAAGAGCTGCCAACTCAGCCTGGACGCTTGTCAGCTGCTGCTGCAGCTCCTGCGCACCAGCATGGGGAGAAGCAGTCAGAGAGGTAATACTACATGCTGATGCTGAGCATGTGCCCTTTCCATGGGCAGCCATGACAAAGACAAGGCCTGTTACAGGTCTACACCTGCTCTCCGTTCAGCTTCAGCCTCTGCATTGACCAACAGCGCGCCAGGCAGTAACCTCAAGCGCAGGTCCCTCTAAATTCAGCCTTGATGCTTACACAGCTGACTCCACCTGCTGAGCTGGCTTTGCATGTCCCATGGCCTGCTGTGGATGTATTCAGCCATGCTCAGCTGCATACAACATCTGCTGCAGCTGCCACCTGTACGGCAGCAGCATCATGCAGTCACATAGAGCTGCTCCCACCTGCTGGGCAGCCTCTGCATCCTCCACAGCCTGGCGGGCGGTGGTGCCCTGGTCCCTGAAAGTGGCCACCTCGCTCCTGAGGGCCCCCAGCTCCTCCTGCGTCTCCTGCAGTTCAAGCTCGAGTCTGAGGCAAAGGTGCTGCCCTCAAATGCCTAAGTCTGCAACAAATCTGGTGGTGTGCACTCATAAGCACGACTGGACGGGTCATTGCTGACAGACAGAACCCACTACTGGCTCTTCTGTGTTTGCCCTGTGCATAGTCTTGTGCAGCTGCCACAACTTCTGCAGGCCCTGGGACCCCATGAATAGCCTGGGCACATGCGGTACCAACTTCGGTCCCAATCCACTGCCTCTGAGCGCTGATGCTTGCCTGCCAAGCCTAGGATGATTTTGGCAGCCTGGGCACATGCATTGTGGGCTCAGAGACAGACTCCAATCCGAGTCCAGGCCTGTGCACAAGCCTGCCTGTAGGGCCTAGAACCCTAGGGAGCCTGGGCAAGTAGATTCCGAATCTGGACCCCAAGCTTGCCTGCAGGGTCTGGGAGACTTGAGCCGCCTGGGCACGCGCGTCTCGGGTCTGGGCAGCTGCCTGTTGCACCTGGGCCTGTGCGCGTGCGGCACGGTCCTCGCTCTGCAGCAGGCGCGCCGTCGTGGCGTCCAGCTCCTGCAGCCAGATGCACATGTCAAGTGTATCGTGAGCTGGCTGCAGCCACTGCTCACATGCAGCAGCAGGTGTGGCTCCCTGCGACTGCATGTGCACTTGGTCTGTCGCACAGGCTTGTGTCACAGAGGGGGCACCCATATGTAGCACAAGCTGCAACCTGCACAGACAAGCTTGCGCCCAGTTGACTGACCTCCTCTTTAGCATTGAGCTCGGCCCAGCTGCTGTCGGCCTCCTCCTTGAGCTCGGCATTGGCAGACTGCAGCTCTGCCACCTGCTGCTGCAGCTGGGTCAGCGCAGCCTCGTCAGCGCCTGAGCCTGCAACATGAAAATGCAAGGCTGTCAGCAGGCAAAGCACTTGGTTTGGCACCAGCCGACAGGTGTGCAATGCCAGGCCACAAGACTGTCAGTAACAAGGGCTGCAGAGGCGCCAACGTCTGGGCTTAGCTCGCAAGAGCACAAGACCACCCAACAAGCTCAAGCTACAGATGCCACAGTAGCAAGTGCTGCTCAAGTGCTCGACATGGCAGTTGGGCACCAATGCCCACCCTTGCTCAGACCGCAGCTGTGCAAAGAGAGGGCGGCACAGCCCACCTGGAGAATGGGGAATGCCGCCGCTGGCCACTGCTGCCTGGGCTTCAGCCAGCTGGGTCTCAAGCGCAGTGACACGGTCCTGCGCCTCTTGCAACTGCTGCTGCAGAGTGGCATCCTGGGCCTCAACCTCTGCCAACCTGGCCTTCAGCTCAGCTGTGGCCTGCAGCAGTGCACACATCTTCAGCAGAAGAACGTGTTGCTAAGCCATCAAACAAGGCGCTTTGCACAACAAAGCGTTGCATGGGGCAGCACCATCAGGGCCGCTGAAGAAAGGCCTGCAGAAAGGCTGAAGCGGACCTTTTCACAGGCAGGTGAACAGCTTGTGCACAGCCCATGTGCAGCATGGAAGGATGTCCCTGCTCCCTTCTAGCATGTGTTCAGGCGACGTCTGCCACTGTTGCTGCTGCTACCTAAATGCAGACATGTATCCCACTTAAGCCAGTTGTCACATCGAAGTTGCCACGCACAACGGCAGGACCCTGCCCAAAGCAGGCTGGCAGAGGGGATGGGTCACCTGGGCATGAGCAGCCTCAGCATGTGCCATCTGGGCAGGGAGGTCCTGGAAAGCCTTCAGCTGAGCCTCCAGCTGCTGCAGTTGTGACTCCAGGCTGGCACGAGCCTCCTGGGCAGCCTGCTGCTCCTCTGTGGCCCTCCCAGCAGCCTCTTGGTAAGCACCAGCCTGTGCCTGAATGGAGGCCAGCTGGGTCTCGAGCTCCGTGCAGCGGCTCTGAGCTTCTGCGGCCTGTCCCTGGGCCTGCTGCAGCTCTTCCTGCCCAGCCTGCTGCTCAGACAGCAGCGCATCCAGCTGCTGCTGCAGCTGGGAGGCTTGTAGCTCAGCCTGGGAGCTTGCGGCATCAGCCACATTCTTTGCCTGCAGGATGGCACATCAACAGGTCAAATGAGTGAAGTAGTTGACCGCACCCAGCTCCAAAGGTGAAGGAAGAAAGGCAGGCAGTTGCAACGGAGGGGACATGAGTCACCCTCGCAGTTCTGCACTGAGAGATCTGGTTCGTGTGGGTGTACCTGATGCAACTGCTCCTGCAGAGCCTCGCTCTGGGCAGCCAGATGCTCCTGGGCGCCCTCCGCCGCCTGCAGGCTGCCCTGTGCCTCTCGGTACTGCTCCTGCAGCCTGACGTGCACCTCACGGAGCGTGCTCAGCTCCCCCTCCACTGCAGTAGCAGCCTGCCCGCGCTGCTCCTCCTGCTCAGCAGCTGCAGTCTTCAGCTTGGCCACCTCAGCCTGAGCCATTTGCAACTGCTCCCGGGTTGCCTGCAGCTCTGCTGCATTGGCCCCCTCCCTGCTGGTGCCGGACTCTGCAGGAGCAGGCTCAGCAGCACTGGAGGCCCCTTCTGTACTATCATTGCTGTCGGCAGCAGCACGATCAGCAGAGGACTCCTCAGCGCTTGAGGCAGGGACCTCAGCGCTGCTGCTGGCATGGGCAGCCGCTGAGGCCGCCTGCTGGTGCAGGCGAGCCACCTGCTGCTGCAGCTGCCGGCAGCTGTGCTCGGCACGGTCAGCTCGCAGGATGGCCTCCTCCCGCTCAGCCGTGGCCTTCGCCAGGTTGGGGCCTGCAGCAAGCAGCAATAATCTCAATGAGCGCGTCAGCAAGGCACAGAGTGCTCAGCAGCTGCCCACACGAGCGATGCCTGATTTGCATGCTATGCAGGTGCCGCAGGATGACCTCATCCTGTCAGCAGCCACTTTGGGGTCTGCAGCATGCAGCGTGCAGCATGACTGGTTGTATGCACTTACATGCCAGGTAAGCAGGGGGAGCCTCGCTTCATGCCAGCAGTGGGCGGCTTGCTCCTTAGCAGGCCTGACAAGGCAGAGGTGACCGCAATGGCCAGGCAAATTGTCCCGTTTGTTGGGCACCCCAGGAGGCTATGCTGCCACCCAATTGCAAAACAACCTGCTTGGGCAAGCGCATGACATCACTGACCTGCTTTCTGGGCAGCCTTGGAGGCCTTGATGCGCTCCGTCTGCAGCTGCCTGGCCTCCATGGCCTCCTGCACACTGGCTTCAGCAGCCGACAGCTGCTCCTGCAGCAAAGCTTGCTGCCCCTGCAGACCCTGCACCTGAGCCTGCAGCACCAAATGAACTTGTTGGGCGGAGGATTGCCAACTTGCCCAGTCCTGCAACAGCAGCACTGGTCTGCAGGGCCTATACCCAGTCTGCAGCATGAAGCTGGCTGGTAGCAGATTTACAGGTGCAATGCACAACAAAGCCTTGTAGGGAACGCTGGCAACAGCAAGTGAATGACCGCATGCCTGGGTGCACTGACGACCTGACACCGTCCTGAGCAGCAGGCAGGCTAGAACCCTCCTGTGACCCCGCTCAGCAGTGGGCAATGCCACACTGCATGAGGTCTGAGACTTGCATGCCCCTGAACAGACACCAAACAACAAAATCCATGCAGTGTCAACCACGACACCATGTGAGTGACGCGGACAAGTAGTGTGTGGAGCGCCTCCCATTCACCTGCATCTCCTCGGCTTCCTGGTCTCGCTGCGCGATGAGGTGCTCAGCCTTCCCAAGCTTGGCCCTGCATGCACCAGCAAGCTGTGATGTTGACGCTGTATGGCAAGGCAGATGATCCAAGTGTGAGACGGGATGAAGGTGGCAGCCCTCCTGGGTCAATATTGCTGTGCATTGATTGCTGGCCTTGACTCAGCATGCCGCAGGCGAGGGGCTTCAGAGCCACAGCAGATAGGCCCAGTGACATTGCCCTGAGCCTGCAGCTGAACAGAAGCCTGGCTGCCTCCCTGATCAGGTAGGCTTGTTGCGCTGGGTGCCATGAGGTGCCATGCCGCCCTCTCCCGGCAACACCCCACTGGCCAGCCACATGGTGTGTTTTTCTTCCCCGATTGACGCCTACCTGAGGTCAAGCAGCTCCTCTCGATCAGCCTGGTCCATCTCCAGGCTGCCAGCAGGTGCTGCCTCAGCAGGCGCCGGTGCTGCCTCAGCAGGCGCCAGGTCTGCCAGAGGGTCGTCCCCATGGCGCCACCCATCACCCGCAGGTGCTTCAGTTGCTGCCTGCAGGTGCCAGCAGGCAATATTGTTTCTTTAGGGGTCAATTGTACAATCAGGGGAAACTGTCTGCCCAGTCCTTACTGGCAAACATATGGGAGGCCAAGTCCTTTGTATATGCAAAATATTCATGCCAAACTGAAATCAGCTGGGCTGCAGCCTCTGCAGCCTGCAAAGGGGCGTGCAAGCCATGACTGGCAGTGCTGACGGCAACTTGCCCTGTGGATCCACACTGCACACTCAAACAGCTCTAGCCAAACACCCTACCTTGGCTGCAGCCCTCAGGTCCTCAGCCTCCTCCTGCAGGCGGCTGACCTGAACCTGCAGCTCCTGCTGAGCACCCTGCAGCTTGGTGCGCTGCTGCTGTATGTCAGCCAGGTCAGCCTGCAGCCACAAGACATCCAAATCAGGGCGAGCTGCCAGGTCTGGCCTGAAGGTCTGCAGGCGTGTGCGGCTGAGTGCACCCAAGGCGGCCAAGATTGCTTTGCTTTGGGCTGGCAGCGAGGATGGACCAGCCGACCATCAGACCTCCTCGGGTCTCCCGAACAGAAGCAGGGGCCTGCTGATGCTTTGGACCACACATGCAGCTCAGGTGCCCGCTCATGCTGCAATGGCGCCTCACTGTTACTAACATACATGTGGTTCCCTACAGATGGCAGCCAAAGCCCTACCTGCAGGCGGCGGCCCTGCTGTACGGCCACACGCTCACTCTGCAGCAGGCTTTCGAGCTCTGCCTTGGTTGAGTCCACCTGCTGCTGCAGAGTTTCCTCACGCTGCCGTGCCGCCAACACCTGCAGGTGCACAGATGAGATCTGGGATTGACAGGCAGTGGCTCGCTGCTGCTGCTGCGGAACACTCAATCCTCTCCCTGCCCCTTGGCTGCCAGCACCTGCCTTTGCACCATCATGTTGAGGGTTTGCTGCAATTTGAGGCGTCTGGCGCTATCATGCTGCTTGCTAGCACCCGCAGTCACATCTTTAGGAAAGGCAGAAGGCCTGCAGTCCAAAAGCAAAGTTGGCATCGCAGGCTGCCAGCAGATGCTTCTGTGTTGTCAGCTGAGGTCCTGCCTGTAGCCAGTGCCTCCTCAGGAAGGTGGCACGTGCAGCAGGCTGCAGAAGCATCACTCAACATGCCCAGGCATCTCCCCTTTCCCAGCACGTTCTGAGTGTATCTGCACCCTGCTCAGAAAGGACACCTGCCCAGCTGCCTATGCTTCATGCCCTTCAACCAGCAGAGCTGCCCCAGCCAAGTGATGGACACCAGCACACGTACTCCTGCGCCTTGGCCTCGGCAGCACGCTGCCAAGCAGGTCTCCTTACAAGCATTGATTGGCACCACCCATTGCACCACTGCCTCTGCACCTTGTCTTCAACTTCGCACCAACAACTGGGCTGTCATGGCATGACACACATGGCGTGACAATGTGCAGAGACTCAATACAGTGCTTTCTTTGTTGCAGACCTGCCAGGAACCTTGTGCCAACTAGCCCTTCACCTTTTACACAAACACTCAATCACCTGCTTTCGCGCCTTGTCCTTGAAGTGTGCCACCCTGTCGCGGTCCTTCTGGCGCAAAGCCTCAAGGTCGCTCTGCAAGGAGTCCACCTGCTCCTGCAGGAGACACACCTCAAAGTGACACGATCTTAAATGGAGTTGGCGACCCTGCACCTCAGGCCAGCCAAGCTTGCAGAAAGTGCACGACGGACAATTGTACAGTCCCTGCACTTGTTAGGTTGGGGATCCACCTCAAACTTCTGCAGCAGGGGCAGGCCTTTGCTGGGTAGCTACTCTCTGGATTGCAGCCGTGCAGCAGGCTCAGCCTGGGCAGCAGATCCAAGCACCACTGGCAGCAGCACTGCAAAATTCTTTCCACTGCCCCTGCAACATTCTTAGCTGTGCCAAATCTTTGTGACTTTGCTGTTGAGCAAATCTGCGAAAGCTCAGGCTCTGCATGGAGCACATTTTCTTTGTGGCATAGGGATCGCTGCTGCAGCTGCAGCGGCATCAAGCAGCAAATATCACAGCATGGAAATGCAGACAGCATTCTTGCAAATCCCAGCCAAAGCTCTTGCCTGTAAGGTGCATGTGTTTAAGGAAAGAGGCCGCCAGCCATGACATTCCACTCAGCAAACTTCCTGCTTCTATTAGCGGAGCCAATGTTGCATGCTGCTGTATAGACATCATTGTTCTTTGGCAGGCAGAAGCCAGGGTATGCAGCTGTCTGTGTCTCTCAGCGCAGAGGCATGCATTCCCATCTGCAGCTCCTCAATGCTGGCTGCCAGTGCACACTGTTTGGGGCTGTGAGCTGCCTACAGATCCTGCTGTGCCCACTTCTGGCAGACAAGCCACTTCCAGTGGCAATGCATGCGCCCAGACATGCATTATGCATAGGGTGCATCAGCAGAGTCCCTCACCTGCAGCTCCCTGACCCTGGCTGCATGCGCCCTTTCTTGCTGCTGCCGTTCCTGCTCAGCTGCCTCCAGACGTGTCTGTAGGTCCTCCATTTCTGCTGCCTGCTCCTGTTTCTCAGCCTCAGCCTTGCTGGCAGCAGTCTGCAGGAACGGGAATGATCACATATAAAGGGTGAACTGCATGCAAAATTTATTATTATGCTGGGCATGCACATCTGCGGTCAGAAGTTTCAGGGGGGTGTGTGCAGTCTGCAAAGATGTTCAACTGAGCCTCTTACCTTGCCACAGACTGTCTCCTCTGAATCTGTGTCCCACCCCTGGAGGACACTGCAGCTTTGCATCTTTACTCTGATGCCCTGGCGACATCTCCTTGACAACTCACAAACTTTCAGGCCCGGGCCCCAGAGTGAGGCCCAGTTCTCAGCTCACACCCGGTCTGAAGCTTAGTGTCCGCCTGTTGCTTCCCCCTGCAGGATTGCCGCAGGGGCCGTTTTGCTAAAAGCCCAGAGCGAGGCCCAAACCCCACCTCCAGCTGGCCCTGCAGCTCTGCCTTCTCGTCCCGCTCCCCTTGCAGCATCTCCCTCAGGTCGCTGATCTGTCCATCAGCGTCCTGCTGCACCCGCTCCACTGCCTGGGCAGTCAGCTCCACGGCTCGGAGCTCAGCGGCGTGAGCACGCTCCTCTGCAGCAGCGGCCGCCTGCAGGCAGGTAGAGGGCAGCATGTCACTGGGCTGCAGTGGTGCAGGTGGGTACTCTGCCTGCAACTGCACAGCAGCGTGGGGTTTGGCAGCAAAAGGGATCTGCAGGCAGACGAGAGCACCATCTCAATGGGCTGCAGCTTGACAATGGCTGCATTGCCTGTGGGTGCTCAGCAGTGCAAGCTCGCTGCTTGGCAGCAGCAGAGACCTGCTGACAGGAGTGCAGAACTGCACCAGGCTATCAGAGGGACAAGGCTGAGCTCGTTGCAGACCAAGTATCCAGGTGTACTCAGCACAGCCAGCAGAGGCAGGGCCACTGCAGACAGCTCGCTCAAAGGTCCTGTATATAAGCTTGCAGCCACCAGCCATGCACCAGCACCTGCGACGGCTGCCTGGCTCAGGAACAATGATGCCACACCTGAAGCGTCATTTCAATCTCTGCCTGCCTCCCAGCAACTTCTGAAGAGAAGGCAGACAGACCCTGCGTCAAGAGCATGTGCCTACACCCCTTCATAGCTCACCTCAAGCTCTGCCTGCCTCTCAGCAGCAGCGTTCTGCAGCTCCCCAAGCTGGGCTTCAGCAGCAGCGGCCCGGGCAGTGGCCTCCTCAGCCTCCCGCTGAGCCTGCTGAGCACGGCTGGAGTCCTGGCTGGCAGCCGAGTGGGCTGCTGCCAGTTGCTCCTGCAGAGCCTGCTTCTCTGCCTGCAGCTGCTCCACTGACTGCTCGCTGCTGAAAGCGCCTGCAGCCAGCTCTGCCTGAGATGTCTGCGAGGCCTTGTCTGCAAGTTCACCAGCAGCTGCTGCGCTGTGGGCAGCGGCAGCTCGCTTTAGGGAGGCATCCTGTGATGAGGCGCTGCGTGCCTCCAGGTCAGCATGTCTGGCCTGTTGCTGGCCTGAAGGGCTAGCAGCCTCTTCATGCTGCTGCTGGAAGGCCTGCAGCTGCGTCACGACAGCATGTAACGCCTCCTGGCCCCCTGCTACAGCATCAGCAGCCTGCTGCTGCCAGGCCTCGGCCTGAGCAGCATCTGCCTGATCTGCCCCATTGTCGAGGGCACCGTGCCCCTCATGCACAGCGTCAGCAGCCTGCTGCTGCCAGGCCTCGGCCCGAGCGGCGTCTGCTTGGTCTGCCTCAGCCTCCAGGGCTTGCTGCCCCTCATGCACAAATGCAGCAGCCTGTTGCTGCCAGGTCTTAGCCTGAGCGGCGTCTGCCTGGTCTGCCTCAGTGCTGAGAGCATCGCGCCCCTCATGCACAGCGTCTGCAGCCTGCAGCTGCCTGGCCTCAGCCTGTGCAGCGTCTGCCTGGTCTGCCTCAGCGGCCAAGGCATCCTGTCCCTCCCGCACGGCAGCAGCAGCCTGCTCCTGCACATCCTCCACAGCAGCAGCCTCTAGTGCAGGCTCTGCGGCAAGTCGGGCGCCAGGGCTGCCTGGCTGGTTTCCCTGGGACACAGACCCTTCCATGTCAGTGGCCCCAACGTCAAACTCATCCCAGCCCTCCGCAGCCTCTGCACTGGGCTCCTCTTCGGCCTGGTGCGTTTGCAACACCTGGGAGCTTGCCTGCACACCAGACAGGATGTATGTGAGAATGACTGCACCATCACCGTAATTCAGGTGTGGTACGACTGCTGGCCGTAGACAGGTGCCTGCCTGCAGTCAATGCTGATTGGCATGCAGCGCAGCCCTTTTCCTGGCATGTCGTCAGAGCCCTCCAAGTCCTCTAGACAGTGCCAAGCAACAGACACATAAGCAAGCTGGCCCTGCAGGCCCCGCCTGCCCCAGCGATTACAAGCATGCACAGCATGAGCTATGTGTTCTCCAGGACAGCAAGTTAGTGCCCACCTGCACAAACTGAGAACCTGCTGACTGTGTCTCCCCTAGCGGAGTGCACTGCAAGCCAGCTGTCGCCCCAGTGCAATGCATTTCTGTGCACTACCAGGCGCACCTCTGACTGAGACTCCACATACGCAGTACTGGAGCGCTTTTCACAGCAAAAGAGCCCACCTCTGAACCCACCTGCATAATGTCACAGCTGACAGATTCTGCCCAGCGCTGACTGACATCCCTCAAGTCCAGTCCAGTGCAGCGCAGTGCAGTGCGGTGCAGCGGCAGGCACAGGCTGTTCACAGCAGGAATACACATCGTATTACCTGCATGAGCTCAGAGTTGACAGAATCTGCCTGCCCCAGCGCTGACTGAGAGTCCACAGCAACGGCAGTGGAGTGCATGGGCTCCCAGGCAGCATCCTCATCGTCTGATCCGCTGCCAGGCAGGTGCTGCTGGGCTGCTGCTGCAGCTTCACCATGCTGGCTGCCAGACTCCTGCAGGCAAGACGCATACAACTGCAAAGACTGTGCCCACCAGCCAGGCAGGAGAGCTAGGCCACTGCAGCATGTAGTCTGCCCACGCTGCAGGCTGCTGCAGGCAGCGCATGGGACAGCTGAGGCACCGCCAAACAGGGCTGCTGCTTGGTGTGCCCAGTCCGGTCAACAAGACAATGATAAAGCAGTCAGCCCCCTCCTGATGCTGGGTGCACGCAGCTACGATCAACCTGTCAACAGCTGAGGGTTCTCCAGTGTGCATACCCAAAACCCTCTTGTGCCCTGTTGAGCTCCATGCAGGCTGGCAACCAAGTGACGCTGCAGTGCCAAGCACAAAGGCTGCTCTGCACATGCACAGCAGCCAGAACTACAAGCACAGGGCTGTGCATGCACCCGTTTACATGACAACCCAGTTCACTGTACAGCTTGAGGATTGAATCAGACACAAATCTACATACACACCACCAATGACACATCCCATTTGCATAGTGGCAAGGAACTGTGCCAGCCCCAGGGTCAGCAGCATCCCACAGAATAGGGCTGTGCAAGCCCTCACCTGCGCAACATCCATGTTGTCTAGGGGAAAGTCATCATCCCAGCCCTCAGGGTCGGCTAGCTGCTCTGATTCAGCTGCCGCTTCCCCGCCACTGTCTGCTGGCCCTGAGCCATCCTCCCAGCCCTCAGGGTCTGCCGGCAGGTCAGCCTCCGCCAGCCCCTCCCGATTGCTGTTTCCCAGCGCTGACTCGTCAGTGTTGGGGTGCACAGTGTAGACAGTATGGGAGGCAGGCTGACTGGAGGCCTGAGCATTCATCTGCTCAGCAAGTTCAGCCTGCTCCTCGTCTTCAGAAAATTCCCCTGCACAGGCGGTGAAGGGTTGCTTTACTGGTTGTCTTGACCACAGAGGTGACGCCTTCAGCTGGTTGCCGCTGATGCTCAGCTGAGGCGATCTGCATGCTCATGCAGACAGAGTTCACCATGAGCAGGGTACAGCACCTACGTAATGCTGTGCCCAAGCACCCTACAAGCACAATGCAATAGCCACTCTCTGCCGTTGCAGCTCCAAATGCTCTGGAACAACTTGAAAGGAGCTGGGCATGTGCAACAACTTCTGTGTGCACGGGGAGGCACTCTGCACCCCACGTCTTTTCAATCAGCGACTCCAAGGGCAGTCCAGGTCCCACACACAATTGGCAGACACAGCAGCCTCCATCACACCCAAGACGACACTCAGACTAAAGCAGTCCCGCCCTTCCTTGCAGCTCCCATTCCCAGACGTTGGCTGCCTCCCCCACTGCACCATGACAGCATTGCCCACCTCTACCATGGCGCTCCCATTGGTCAATGTACTGCTGGACGAAGGGGCTGGGCTCCCGCACAAAGCTGTTCTCCACCTCATCGCCATCAATGTCAGGGTTGTCCTCAGCAAACTTGTCCCACATCTCATAATGCTTCCTGCACGTGCATGGCAGCTCTCCGCAGCATACCTGAAGTTGCAGCTTGAGAGACTGCACCCCTTCTTTATCATGCTTTCTGCAGCAGCCCAGCTCCCATAGCTGATCAAGTGGGCAGAAACTGCGACAATCAGCCAAGGTCCAGAATGTGGCAAAAGTGAATGGCAGCCAGCGGCTCTGAGACACTCAGCATCACCCAGGATGGGCAAGCCTATGTGCCTGAGAACTGTGCTGGCCAATGATGAGCGCATGCTGTAGCACAGGATGAACTAGCATGGAGGTCAGTTGCGCCTGGAGTCCCAACACAGGATGCCGTGCTGTCAGCACCTACACCCTTGATTGCAAGCAGATGCATCAGCACTGCCTTGATCAGATGACAGACTATCAGTACACCTCTGTAAAATGTAGGCAGCACAGGCCATAAATGCAGGCCATTGATGCCTTCTGAAGCCAGAAGCTTGCCTGATGTGGGGTGGGCTACGGGACTTGCAGAGCTCAAGGATCTCCTTGTGTGACATCAACCCACGGGCGTTGGGGCTGTTGGGCGCGAGAGCCTGGCGCATGTTACTCAGCACATTGCGTGACTGCTCCTACAAGCAGCAGGGCAATGCTTCATTGACATGCTGCAGGTGGGAGGGGTGCTGGGGGTATGGCCTGGCGCATTTTGCTAGTCAGAATGAGTGACTCTCCCGCAAACAAGCAGGGCAGAGACTGGCCGAGAGGGCATTAGGCAGAGTGCATGGCAGCTGCACACACAGTTGGGGTGCTGGGCACTGAAGCGTGGCTCACAGCCTGCTATAGGCTGTGATAGTTGCCCTACTGGGGCACAAGGGTCCCCTTGAATGGTTGTGCACAAGTGGCAGCCTCAATAAGTCAGCAAGCCTTTGCAGATGCAGGTGTGGCACAATGCCAGCTGACTTACAGCGTTTGCTGAGGCCATAGCAAAGTGGCAACTCAGCAAAAGCTTCAAAAGGCATGTGATGCACCATGCAAGCTAACCTGCAGGCCGCGAAGGCCCTCCGGCAGCCCCAGCCCTCCCAGGGCCCCCCTGAGCACTCCAGTCACCGCAAGGCCACCATTCTGCGCAGCGTCCCCGCCAGCGTCCTCGTTCCCCTCGTGCTGAGCACTCTCCATTGCCGCAGCCCCATTTGGCAGGGCTCCGTTGGCGTGGGGGGCGTATTCCACGCTTTCTGGGGTGCTGGCTCCTGATGAGAGCCACGTCTCATCGTCGTCTTCACTCAGAGCCTCTGCCCAGGGCCAGGGGCCTGCATCGCATTTCAGACTGCATCTGAGCAACTGAGAGGGGCTGTGCATGGGTTGTGATGGTTTTGTATGTAGAAAAAGGATTCCAGCTTGGTACAGGTCAAGTGCTGTCTGTCCTTGAAACATCCTGCTGCATATCACAGACTGCATCTCAGCGACTGATGGAGGCTAGCATCCAGACTGCCTGCGGCGCTTCCAGCACTAGAGCCCTGCATCAAGTAGGCTAGCTGTAATCACACTGGGATTGTTCCGCAATGTTTGACAAGAAGTTGCTCTAAGAGGTGAATCTGTGCTAAGAACATACAGACCTGTATGCTCCAGGGCTAGAGGCCTGCGCAGGCAACATGTCAGCCCGCTGCAACAAATTCTGCTGCGGATGGCAGCATGTCCAGGCCCTCACTGTTGCTGTACAAGCTAAGCATTCAGCGCTGCTGCTGGATGATGGTTCCAGAGCCTGGGCTGAGCAGATAGTTTGCACTTCTTTGCTCACCTCTGAATGTTGAACAAAAGCCTGCGCTCCTGTAACGCTTCTGTGATATGAGGAGGCAGTCGTCACTTGAGCTCAGCAAGAGCCCATGTAGTTGCAGTTTCGCCCCCTCTGGTCTTCCGTTCTGGATCAGCCAGTGTTGCAAGTATGAAGCATGCTTACCTTTCATAAGCAAATAGCTTACCTTTCATCTTGACCTGCTCCCGCAGCTGCCGGCGCTCCCGCGGTGTCATGGATCTTATCGCATCCTGCCTCTGCTGCTGCTGCTCGCTGGAGGCAGAGGGCCTGATCCAGTCGGCAAAGGACCCGTCTCGCCTGGCTGCTGTCAGCCTCTTCAGGGCGCCAGCAAACTCAGGTTCGGGACTGGGGGTGGGCTCCAGATTGGCAGTTGGGGAGCCTCGCTGGGTTGCTGCGTAGGCCACAGCAGCGTCCTCTGGGATGGTGACAGGCCGCTGTGGAGAGGTCTGACGAGGGCTCCTCGGGCTCCTGGGGTTGTGCAGGGGGCTGCTGCTGCTGCTGCCGAAAGCGGCCAGCCTGCCTGCCGCAGGGTCCCCCTTGTTGCCTGGACTCTGCGGCCCCTGCGTGCTGGCGCCAGCCTGCTCTGCAGACGTGCCCTCTGGGCTGAGCACAGCATGTGAACCTGCTGGCTCAGCTTCGGCTTGCACATCTGAGCGTGCGGCCGCCTGCCTCTGTTGTGGAATGTTGGAACTGGCTGACCCCAGCTGCTTATGAGGCGCGTCCTCTGCAGCAGTGCCCTGCTGGTCCCAGTCTGCAGCAGCCAGACAGCTCATCCAACACACGCCGCCCAGCAGGATCACGCAGCATCAAGAGAGGTGTGACAAAAGCCGCTGGCATGCAGCACAGCCAAGGGTTGCTCCGCAGCTACTGCTGCTGGCCCCAGTCTGCACTAGCCAGACAGCTGGTCAGATGCTCATGCATCTTGTGGGATGCACAGCACCATGAATCAGCCAGCAGCAATGCACCTTTGCGCCTAAGGGTTGGCCAGAAAAGGGACATCTGTGTGCGGCACAGACAGACGTGATGCCAGGAAGCCTACCAAAATGTAGTCATGCACCCCAGGGAACAGGCACGTAAATGCAGTAGCACAAGAAATGCTGGCCGTCGCAGATAGCCTGCAGCCAAGGGATAGTACAGCCAGGCTTCCCTGCACAAAGCGCACCCTTTGCTTCACAGCACCATGCCAAATAAGCACGATGCCAAATAAGCACGCTGCGCCCAGCTGGGGGTGCTGCTTTGGGAATGACAGCTTCTGGCACACTCGCCAGACAAAGCTTCCCAGACACCTGCAAAAGAGGTCAGGCTCCAGGTGGTACACCAGGTGATACCTGGACCCACCTGCTTGGGACCCTGCCTCCAGCCCTAATCCATCAGCCACCGCCGGCAGCGGACTGCTGCGCAGGTCAAAATCTGCTGCTGCGTCTGGCTCGCCCCCATGCAGCCCAAACTCGTCAACTGCCTGGGGAGTGCTGCCACCCAGGCCAAACTCATCAGCCCCTCCTGCCTGTGGGCTCTGCAGCCCAAATTCAGCTGCTCCTCCTGACTGGCTGCCACCCAGGCTGAACTCGTATGCCATGCTGGGCAGGGCGTCTGGCACGCTGTGCAGCCCAAACTCATCGGCTGCTCCGGCCTGGCCAGCACTCAGGTCAAAGTCATCTGCCATGCTGGGCAGGGTGTCGTGCCCCTGCTGCTGCAGGCCAAACTCATCAGCCAGACCTGCCCCCTGTTGGTGCTGGCTGCCGAGCAGCCCAGCCTCAGCGCTGGCACCCTGTCCCTGCTGCTGCAGGTTCAAGCCATCCTCCAGGGGCATCTGCTCGGCGCCAAGCTGAAAGTCGTCTGCCTGCCTCTGCTGCTGCAAACCAAATTCGGCGGCGGCTCCCTCCACAGACATGGCAGCAGCCTGTGCAGCTGCTAGCTCGTCCCACACAGCAGCCTGCTGGTAAGGCGCGGGCAGCTCACTGGGGGGCGCCTGGTTGTAGATGTGGTGGGGAATCAGCCGCTCATACTGCGCCAGCACCACACCATACTCTCCCAGCATGGTGTGCACCTGCAGAGCAAAAAATGACGTCAGGCGACCACCTGCTCTTGGCAGCGCTGGGTGGCTGGCTTGTCAATGACATGCCCCATTGCTGCTTCGACCCCAGGATTGGATGATCCTGAGATGCCGCCTTTGTGTGCAGCGCCATGTCCAGTGCCCCCTGCTGCAACATGTAGCTAGCCAAGATGGAGGGCAATACAAGTTAGGGACAGGCCAAGCTCAGCTGCCTGTCCGCCTACTCACTTGTACTGGCCTGCTGCAGCATAACTAATTTTGCTCTGTAACACAATCTGGAAAGCGGCAAACAACGTGCATATGCACTTCATGCTGTTGCTCAACAGCTTGCGGTCTCCTGCAACAGCAGCAGCTTGGAAGTACCATTGGCACTTTTAAGCTCATGCACAAGCTGTGCTGGTCTTCATGTTGGTGGCAGCACAGCGAGTTGGCCTACGGAAGATGATGGCTTTGGGCAGATGGCAGGCACTGTCAGACCTCTGCTGCATACCTGCCTCCAGAATGAGCCTTGATGTATGCCACCTCGCTGTGTGCTTCTCAGATGTACTTTTGCAACCTCATTGGCCACAAGTGCTCACCTCTGCTGGGCTCTGCCCCTGCTGCAGCATGTATTCTGCCCAGTCCAACATCTGAGTCCAGTTGAACACCTGGCTTGGGTCATTTGCTGTTGCAAACATTGCGCCAGGGTCATATGCAGCTGCTGCCGCCTCTGGATCCTCCGCATGTGATTGAGCCACTGGATCAGCCTCGTCGGCCCTCTGCTCAGCAGCAGATGCTCCTGCAACGAGAGCATTATTGTCAGTCAATTGAGCTTCCAGCAGGCCAGACTGCTGGTGCGCCATGCCACGTGACCGTGCTATGCTTGCAGGGCGCATGTCAGGGGGCGTCAAAAGCTGCTTTGCAGGCATTGCGAGACCGCTGCCAGGCAGGTCTTTCCGACCAGCAGCAGCCTTCATTAAAACGTGCCCACAATAGGCCGCTCATTACACATTTTAACAGAAATCCCATCACCCCAATGCTACTGTTGAACAGCGCCAGGGGCTGCACGCCAAAATCCCTTCAGGTAATATTTTGATTCATTGCCAGCCATCCTGCAAGTGCTTTTACAACCAGAGCAAGCTCAAACAGCAGACAGACACCAGCAGATGGCTTCAGCGGACGCTGATGTGCTGCTGCCAGTCACAGCCATCTAGCAAAGCAGGATGGCAGCACAGTTGTAACAAGCAGATCTCTCACCATGGCCCTCCACACGCTCCTTCCCAGAGCGGCTCTCCTGCTCCTGCTGCTGGTGTCCCCATACCTCAGGGCCGGTCTCGGGCCCCTGTTGCAGCTGGCTCTGAGCATCACTCTGTAGCCTGTCTGAGGTCGCTGCAGCCGCCGCGCTGCCCGCAGCCCCTGTGGGCTGGCTGAAACCCAATGCCTGGCTGTCCTGACCATCCAGGTCAAAATCGACGTCTGGCCCTGTTGACCCCATGCCCTCCAGAGCCTGACTGGAGTCATAGTCAAAGGCATAAGTGGCAGTGCTGGGGCCGCCCCATGGCATGCTTCCCCCAAAGGCCGGATTCACCGCTGCCTGCTGGCTGCTGAAGGCCTCTTCTCCAGGTGTCAGGGCGTTATTGCTGCTGGCAGCGGCGCTCTCAGCAGCTTGCATCACAGTGTTGCCAGCCTCTGCTGAGGTGGGTCCTGCAGCGCATGGGCCATCAGCCAGCATAACGACATGTTTCACATGGTGCACATGCGGTGCACAAAGCCTCTCCACCGCGAGACAATCCTGCCCTGAAGGCCATGCCATCATGCAGCCAACAATTTATCTGACCGCTGCTTCTGCCAGAGAGGCAACAGACTCTCACCTGCAGCCGAGTCCTGTCCCAAAGGGAGTAGAAACTGTGCGCTGTCTGAGTCAGCAGCAATGGACTCCACCATCATCCTGTCATCGGTGACAGCATTCAGCTCAGCTAGCTCCTTCTCCTCAGAGGTCAACTCCAGGGCTGGGGCAGCCTGCAGGGACATGACACACCAACATTTAGTACACTGCCAGCATCAGTGTCTGACATCGGCAGGCCAAGTCAGGCTTGCTGAGCAAGGACCTGACACATCTCTCGCCATTGTGACTGCAATGCCCAGCACAACAGTCTGTCACCATGTATGACTGTGGACGAAGCAGATCAGCTCCAAAGCTCAGCAAACCTGCATGGAGGCCGCCTTCCCCGGTCTTGCTGCACACACAAAGCACACTTGCGTGGCCTGCTCTGCAGGGACAGCTGCGTTGACCATGTGGACCTTGTACAGGTGGCATGGCTGCACAGATATCCCGCTGCTGCCACCAGCCAGGCAGTGTTGTTCCACATGCTGCGCACTGGGACCATGCATGGAAGTCTCCTCTGCAAGAGCAGCTTCAGCAGCTGCCTGTGCCGCTACCTGTGCAGCCTGGGCAGCTGCTGTCGCTAGCACTGACTGCTAGCACACAGAGTTTCTCTACATTAAGCAGGGCAAGCAGCGCACGTGTGACGCTTCCCGTGCAGCAGCATCTGCAGCTCCCTGTGCCAGCTGCTCCTTGACCTCTCTGAGGGAACCTAGGAGCTGCTGCCAACACTGTAGACCACACCTTCTTCCTGGCCGATTTCCTGGCAAATCAGCACTACAAATCTCCCACTGCGGCAGCATGTGCAGCTACCTGTGCTAGCTGCACCTGAGCCTGCGCATGCGCCACCTGGGCAGGCGAAAGCCCAAGGATCCCTTGGCACCACAATGAAGTCTCCTCCAGGCAAACAGCGCACCTGCAATGTCCCCACCGCAGCAATGCCCGCAGCTGCCCATGCCTCAGGGCTGCTACCCGTCCCTTCGTCCAAGATGCGCCGCTTGGTGGGTGGCTTGGCGTAGGGGTTGGTGCTCTTGGACCGGGAGCTGCCAGCAGCTGCGTAGGGGTTCAACCTCTTTGCAGGTGGCTTCACCTGCAAAGAGGTTGGTTCTGTATGAGGACAGGAGTCAACAGCAGGACAAGCCTCGCAGTAAGTTGCACAGGAGGAGGTGAGAGTGTGCGTTTGCTGTTGCTATGGAGCATCAGCCTCTGCAAGCGGCTTGTCCTGCACAGCTGCAAAGCTCTGCATGGAGACTGCTCAAAGAGGGACCCAGAGCAACATCTGACAGGTCAAAATTGTCAAGAAACACATTGTGGTCGTGTAAGGAACACATGCGAGGATGCAGATACAGCTGAAGCACACTTTTTAGTATGGGCAGTCTGTAGCCACAGCACTCAAACATCGGCAGGCAGCACTGATGAAGCAGTCCGCATACAGCAGGATGCATTACCTGCCCTTTGCCCTCCTCTGCCCCAGCTGCTGCCATGGGAGGCTGGCTGGGGTTGAACATCTTGACCTTGCCAGGCTCAGGCGTTGACAGTGGGGATCGCCCCACCAGAGGAGTCACTGCGGGGCTCACAGACGGGGTGGCCTGCAACAGACATGCAGGCACAAATCAGCAGCCATGATATTGACTTGAGCATGAGCGCTACCACCATGGGGCTGACAGCCGGGGTTGCCTGCACATTTCAGGCTAGGCAAATTCTACGTGTCGCAGCAACACTCACACTTGAGGCAATATGCACCACACACACTAGCACAGGTCAGCAGTGAGGCTTTGCAATCTGGCTCATGCTGCTAGTCACTGTAGGGCCCACAGTTGAGGTGGCCTGCAGCACACATACAGCCCCAGATTAACATACGAGTTGAGGGAACATCGCAAATGTCCTGCAGACTAGCAGGTAGCCCTGTAGGCCAATGATGGGACCAAGACTATAAAGGCGGAGAAGCCTGAACAAAGCTACGACTGACACTTGCACCAGCAGCAAGGGTGGCAGCACCAGCTGCTGCTGCTGCGTGAAGGAGGACCCCACCTGAGTAGAGGCAAAGCCTGGTGCAGCAGCATATCTGTTGGCGATGCTCCTTGCCTTTGGCGCCGGCCTGCATCGCGGCACAGTCACTGAGATGGCTGCAGGCGCCCAACATGTGCAGCAAGACGCACAGACCAGCCTGCAGACTGCTGTGACGACCTGGTGCGGGAGGACAGAGGGCCGCGCACAACGCCACACTAGGAAAAGGCCAATAGTACTGTGGCTGCTGCCAGCACATCTGCTGCCTGCTCAGCATGGCAGAGCAGACCTGCCAGGTGCCGCACTATGAGCATGCCAAAGCAGCATGGGCACAGCAGCATGGGATAGGGCAGTAGATGCAATAGCCTGCTGGCTGCACATCAAGAGTCATGGCTGCCCAAAAGTGCTGCCCACCGGGGGCCCACAGGCAGTCTTGCAGAAGCACAGCCAGACACCACTACCACAGTGTGCAGCACCTGCCACTCATGACAAACAAGTGCTGCAAAGTAAGCAAGCAACACCCCAAGTGCTGCCAAGCCAGCTGCAGATGCAAGGCAGCTGGTGCCCATCAAAGACACTGCTCAGCCAGCAGTGCAGCAATTGGTGTTCCACAGCAACTGCGAAGCCAGGCCCTACAGGACTGCCAAGCAAAGTCCAAGGGAGCACTTGGGCTATGTAGTACAAAGCATAAACGCTGCCCACCCAAGATGCTGCAGAACCAGCAACGCCAGTCAGCCTGGCATTGGCAGCACAGGGTGCAGTGCACCTTGGGCACAGCAGGAGAAACTGGCGCAAGGCAACAAGTACCTGCCATCTGCAGTGCCTGCAGAGCCAGGCCCTGAGTCGACTGCTGTGCTGGGCCCAGTTGCCTCATTGCTGTTGGGCCCCGAGCTGGCTGCCAGGCTGGCTGCAGAAGATCGCGGGGGGGCCTTAGGAGGCTCCGTGGCTGCCTGCTCCTTTGCGCTGCCATCCACCCAGCACTTTTTCTGCGGGCCATGGAGACACAGACTCCGTACAGACAACAGTGAATGGTGCTGCCACAGCTGCAGCATGACGTTCCAGACGCTGCATCTGCTCGGCGCAAGCCTTACATCACAATCACAACATGCTGAGCGCCCTCTCATCAGCCAGGGTCTGGGCAGGACAGGCAGGCACGCTGCCGCATCAGCTCGGAAGTGTCCCTGTCCATGTAGTTTGCCTCAGAGCTATCGCACGCAGGCTGTCTGAACAGGAGTCACAAGCTAAAGTGTATGCTGTTTGTTCGCGTTGTTTGTTGTTCTCGATGCATGCACTGCCATCTACCCCCCGGCTCCTCATGTATATCGCCCGTACAGCTCTTTGACTGGCTAACTACAGCACATGGCAGGCACAGAAGGCTCTCTCAACCAGGCCTGTGCTCGTGCAGCAAGCTTTGCAGTTGAATGGGTCACGAGGGGGTTGTCAGTGCAACAAGGCCAGATCTGCCTAATCAAACGGCGTGGCCCTGACAGTCTTGTGACCTGCAGCAGCTCTCACCGCCTCATCGTAGTAGAAGGAGCTCTTCTCGCCCAGCTTGGCCTTGGTCGGCTTGGACTTGACCTCGCCCTCTTCCTTTGTGCGGTTGCCAAATGGTGACAGGGCCCGCCGCTGCAGACAGGAAGCGAGCCTGGTGTGACTCTCACTCAGCTGGACTGTTCGTCAATACAGACAGGCAAAGATGTCCACGCTGGCAGCACCCATGTCAGCATCTGACACATGATGCCTTGCAATAAGGAATGAGCAGGCCTGATGCATGGTGTCGCACAGTGCTTGAACATTAAAGCTGCTGCATGGTCCTCACCAAGAATGACATAGCTGGTGGTCAGAGAAGCTGGCCAAAAGCCGCTACTTGGGCCCCTGTATCTCCTTCTGGTGGCCCAAGGGCCAGCACAATCAAGAAAATGCCTATTGCCGCGCAGTTCCCCTTAGCGCACAATTGACCAGTGTGGATATTCAGCTCTAGATCATGGTTGTAGAGCAGTGCTGAATTGCCTTGCCTCTGCGTGATGCCCGGCGGGCCATCTTGACCTAACTAGCTGTCTGACTGTATTGCAATGCCCAAAACGCTTGCAAAACTTCAATCTGACCATGGCACCGTGTTTCAGCCGCCCTCACGCTGTGGAACCATCGGACGCTGAGGAGAATTTCCAAAAGACCAACATCAATCCCAGTATCCGACAAATTGGGTGATGAGTCCTAGCAGCAGCTCAGTGAAGAATTGCAACACATCAGCCTTCTCCTGCTGCATTCAGAAAATGGCGCTCTTGCAGGCAGCAAAAGCCTTCACCAAGGCATTGCTTGCCAGTGATGGTTGTCTTGGAAGGAGCTCCGATTGCCAGACTTATTGTCTGCCACATGCTCACGTGCCGCCTGGGGGCCAGCATGCTGACACAAAGGGCGTTCCGGCTTGACAACCTCACGAGTGCATTGCGCTGCACCCTGCCCATGCATTTTGAGCTCAGGCCGCTCCCACCAGCGACATGAGGGTGCTGAGGTCTTCTGGCAGAGCAAGAGGGAAGTGTAGCAGGAGAGTGTGCAGCATCACCTGTGCTGGCGTGCCACACAAGTCAAGGCGAGCAGCCCTTGTACCTGTACAGTGGGATACATGCGAGGGTATCACTGCTGGTTTGGTCAGTCCTTGTCAGAGATGTGTGCGGCAGGAGCTCCACCTCATATATGGCATCAGGTGAGACTGTGAGAACGCTGAACTATTGGTGCAGGGCTGGGTGGGCCACCCAAGTGTTCAGCAGAGGCTGGGTTCTGCTGTCAGACTGCTGGAAGACCATTCTACCCTGGCAAAATGCAAGATGAAGCATTTGGCTGCCATTCATTGTATGCCAAGGTCAATTCATTAGGACATGGACCTCGCGATGCCCACCGAGTCTGTCTCATTGACATTAGTGGACCGATCTGCAATCTTAGCTTCTGGTCAGACAGCATATCTGGCCATTGTGGCTGAGATTCATACAGGTCATCCAGCAAGGCGCAATCCATGAGACACAAGTTCAGTACGAAAATCTGCTGAGTGAGAGCCCAATCAACTTATGGACAAAGCAGGGAGCCAAAACAAGCCAAGACATGGTGTGGACATGACTGACATTTTAGCGTTGCATATGCAAGAGCAGACACATTGCTGCTTCCACCATGTGGGCCATCAAAAGCCCACAAGCCTCAAGCCAGCACCAGTCTGCCTGGCGGCTGTGCTGGCAACAGGCCGGCAGAGCTGATGCCTGCCGCCCGCCCTTCGGCGAGGCTGCAGGCCTGGCCGAGCCACAAACAGCTTCTGGCCAGGCTGCCTTCCTAGCCAAGACACAGGGGCTGCTGTTGGAAGAGCTGACCATGGAGCGCCCCTGCCAAACAGAAACCTGCTAGAGGATGGTTTGCGACCAGAGTCTGAGACATCCAGGGTCCTGCGCAGGCAGGGCAACGCATGGATCAGGGGAGAAGTGAGAACACAAGATCAGGCATTTGCCTATGCAAGAGACTCATGTGTCGCACCCCAGCAAGGATGAAAGGGGTGTGCAAGGGCTCACCACTTGAATTTGGCATCATCTGTGCAGCCACAACTGCCTCTTTATTCCTAATGCTGCCAGATCCCAAGTCCAAAACCATATGGAGACAGCCACCTCCGCCCACCTGCCATGCAGCCTCCAGCACAGGTACCGCCAGCATCAGCCACAGATGCCCGACACAGTCGAAGGCCCAGTTCTGCTTGCAAAAGCCTGGCTCAGCTCTGGGTGCCGCAGGTGCGGCATCATCCCTTATTTGGCACAGCAGAAGCCTCCAACCTGCTCGTTTAGCTCACACAACCAAGAGCCCACAGGCAAAACCAAGGCTGCCGCCCCCAGTGCAGGTCCTCCTGCACTCATACGGCATATCACCATCCCAACCTCATAGAGCAATCATGCTTAGCATGAGACCCCAAAATTTGCCTCCCAACACCTGTGAGGCAGGGCAGACCCCTGCACCCCTCAAGACCTCAAGCCATGGCCTATTACCCCAGCAAAGACGTGATTGCATACAACCTTGTGATGGTCAGCCAGCAGCACGCTCACCAGGCACAGCATCAGTTCCCGATCTACTGGGGCAAATCCATGAGTGGGGCAGTCAACAGACAGGTCACAGCAGTGGTCCCAGTGATGGCAATCCCCGTCACAACAGTCCCCCGCTGTGCTGTGCCCCCTCCAAGAACATGGGCACCCCAGAGGCAGGCCAGAGACCTCAGGTCACAGCAACTGCCATGCTCACCACAAGTGGTAAGCACCAGACCACCCAATCGACACAGCAAGCGGCCTCCTCCCGTGACATGCTGGGTTAGCCAGTGGTACCTGATCACAGCAGACCCCCTCACCTGGCGTAGCAGTAGTCTCCAACCTGCTGGTGCAGCTTCTGCACCTCCTCCTGCAGCTCTGCGTAGAAGTTCTGCCCCTCAGCCAGGCTATTGCGCACGTCATTGTACTCCCGCAGCAGGGAGTCAAACTGCCTTGCAGCAGCCTGCAGGCAAGAAAGTTGCCCTGGTCAAGTGTGATGCTGTCGTGTAGGCTTGTGGGTACAACCCACGCAGCAGAATGCAGTAGCCTGCAAGATGGTATATGGGATCATGCAGCGATGGACCTGTAATGGGCCAGCAGCCAGCGGGTCTGCCAAATACAGTCACTGGGTTTGCGCAGAGAGACTCATACTGCCTCCACAATGGCTCCCTGCCCCACGAGCCAGGCAGAGCTTGCAGGGTGCTGCTTGCAGGACTCGCTGCTGAAGTGTGTACAGATGTCAAATGCAAAGACCAACATCATTGCGCAGCTCACCTCTGTGGCCTGGCTGCTCTGCTGCAGCAGGTCCCCAAAGCTGCGCATGTTGGCATCAATGCCACGCAGCACCTGCGCCTGCTTGCGAAGATTGCTCTCTACTGCCTTCTGGACTTCGCTGTACCTGCACGTCAAATGAAAAGGTCGAGTGCTGCAGGTGTTTCCAAGCTTGCAGAGAGCGTAGCAAAGGGTCGAGCAAGCAGGATATCAAGCATGGCAGCCAGACACGAGGCTGTCAGAAACTGCAGAAAATCACATGAGCAGAGTGAACTCCACAGCCTTTGAAGCCTTGCTATACCTGCTGACAGATTCACAGGGTGCGAGGAAAGAGAGCTCATAAGGGTTGCATGGCAGGCCTGAAAGTTTGCCAGCTATGCTGTGGGCCTCTCTGACCCCAATGCCGGCCAACCCAGGGGTGGATGCCAGTATACAGGGCTTTGCGCTGCATCTTTGAAAGGGACTCTCACCTCTGCAAGCCCTCACGGATGGGGTGATCAGGGTCGTACGCTGTCTCCTGAGCCTGCCCCTGGCAACTCACATTAGCCAAGCAGCACCCAGAGCAGCGCGTGGGGGTGCCTACCTGCTCCGCTTCCCTCTGCAGGCCCTTGCAAAGACCCTGACTGGAGGCAGCCAACCAACAGCAGGCAGCTCCACCCCAAGTCCCCTTGCGCCTACCTCTGCAGGCCCTCACGGAATGGCTGGTCAGGATCGTAGGCTGGCCCCTGCGCCCGTCCCTTGATCACGTCATCATTGTCCCACTCCCAGCGATACGCCTTCTCCAGGTCGCGACGCTCAGCAGACAGCTGGTCCAGGGCCTGAAGGGCGCCTGCAGGCAAGGGTAAGATTCAGTCAGAGTTGTCTCTGAGTAATGCACAAAGAGGAGGGACCCCACTCGCAAAGCTCTGCGGAGGCCGATGCTGCCTGTAAAGTGCACCTGAAGAGACATAGCATGCATTGGCATCGTTCCCCGCCTGCAGACTATGCCACCTCGGGCTGCAATTGATTGATTCAGAGTCAAAAATGTGATGAGTTGCTATGCGCGGATTGCGGGTTTGACATGCACAGTGGCCAACAGCGTCACCTGGTGCATGCCCGTCTTGGTAGGCAGAGAATTTGATGTCCTGAGCGTCAGCAGAACCCAGCTGGCAGAGCCATGAGCGGTTTCCAGCTGCTGGTGGCTGTTGTTCTCTGGACCAACCTTGAAGACGGGTAAGTGCCCACCTCAAATTGCAAAAGCAAAGATTTGAAGAGCTTGGTCAGGCACTGGAGGCTTCCCTTATCTTATAAAGCGAAACTTCTGGCCCCCAAATTTGATCTCAGGACCCCTTTCCCCAGTCTCAGACTAGGTGCCGCACCTCTGATGGTGGACCCAAAGGCATCGCCTGGGCGCATGCCAGACTTGGAGGCAGCTGCATTGAAGTCAAGGGCCTCGAAGTTCTGGGTGTTGATCTCGATCTTGCGATCCACCTCAGCATCAGCCCGCATCGCCTGCTGTAGGTTGTCCCTGAAAGCCAGGATAACGTTGTCAGACTGCAGGCAGTGGCATCACCTTGTGCAAGCATGCTCTTCAGCATCGTCCAATAGTTTGCAAGCAGTGATGTGTTGAGACTGTTTCAGCTGTCATGGCATGGCGTGCTGAACATTGCCAACAGCCCCCAGTATGGCTCGAAGGCGCCCAGGGAGCGCTGTAAACACCCACATATCGAAGCTTCCCATCTCTGCTCACCACATCAGCAGATCATCAGTGCCACAATGCACCACAGCACCCCAACGACTGCGATGCAATGGCCTTCCTGAAGGCTCCACATGATGCCTGTTGCCATGCCCTTGGCTGTCGCGGCTGTACCATTGCTGCCTCACCTCTGCCCAGCGGGCCCTCGCTGTTGCCTGGTGCAATCTACCCCCCAACTAGCAGACTGGCTCACCCGAAGGCTGCCATTCCCCACTTCTGCTCAGCAGGGCACCGCTGCTGCCACTTGATGCAGCCTGCC
This sequence comes from Asterochloris sp. CNOR1, assembly GCA_963969365.1. Taxonomy (NCBI): domain Eukaryota; kingdom Viridiplantae; phylum Chlorophyta; class Trebouxiophyceae; order Trebouxiales; family Trebouxiaceae; genus Asterochloris; species Asterochloris sp. CNOR1. The sequence goes on from OZ017761.1 coordinate 634,453, forward strand.
CACAAAGTTGAGGCCTTGGCGCCAGTGAAGGCTGCCACTCCCGACTTCTGCCCAGCAGATCATCACTGCCACCCGATGCAAGGTGCCTTTTGAGCACACAAGTTGGCTCGCCTGAAGGCTGCCACATCACGCCTGTACCCCTCAACCTGGCTGTCCCGACTACGCCCCTGCTGCCCCAGCTCCTGCTCGCAGCGCTCCAGCTCCTGCTGGATGGTGTGACGTCGGCCCTACAGCAGTAATGCAGACATGTCAGTGCAGACATGCATCGTCAGATGACTGGCAGCACTCCAGCGCCAACTGACGGGTGTGGAGATGAGTGAATGGGAGTCCAAAGGTGGTAGCGCTGCTCAGTATTGTATCAGACCCACGTGCATGTCCCTGACTGAGCTGCCCCAGGCAGGGCTGCCACCAGAGATGTGGCAAGGCAAACAGCTGCCTCACTGTCAAGCAGGCAGCCCCTTTCTGCACTCTTGAGTCCCATTCACCTGACTTTTTCATGTACACTGGAATGACAGCAGAATCACCCAGCATGTCCCACCTGCATCTCCCTGAAGAGCTGCCCCAAGTACTGCGCGCTGCCCTTGAGCTTCTCCTGCTCCTGCATCACTCGTGGCTTGACAGCGTCCCTGCTTTTGATATACTGCAGGGCAGATAATTACAAGATCAGCTCACCCAGAGCCTAGGTCGCGCACAGATGGCAACACTGCATCCCTGCCGTGGTTCTGCTGCAGGGCAGGAGATGCCACAGGCATGGGACGTGCGTCAAGCAACTGCCCCATTGCCTGCATTGAGCACGGCACTGCTGTTGATGTGTTGCAGGGCAGGACATAAGCTGGAGGCGCCCCAAAGTAGAGGCTGTGCTGCACCTCCAGCAGCATTCAGCAGTAACCAGAGCAGCGCCTGGGACACTGCCACACTACAGCAGAGAGGTCCACCAGGGCGACTTCAGGCATGCACCAACCACAGAGCGTGACTCTTAGAGAAGAATCACTGCTGGACGCCCGCGTGCACAAGGGCGCAGAGCTCCAGAATCTGGCAGATTGCTGGGTTTAACCTGCTCAGCCGCAGCCTTGCAACACCTGCTCATCTGGAGCAGTGCACATACACTCTGCTGTTGCTGAAGCACAAGCAGAATCCACCACAAAGCAGACTTACGGCAGGACCTGCTCATCTACAGGGTAACAGATGGCTGCGTGCCTATCTGTAGGGGAACAGAGGGCCGCATGCCTGGCGCAGTGCCTATGCATGACCGTCACATGCCCTGCTTACCTAAAAGATATGCTAGCTATCATCCTGGCAAAATGCACATCAGGCCCTGCCTCTGTTCACAGTGCAGCAGGCTGCCCACTGACATGCTGACCTGCAGGCTGTCAGGCAGCTGCCAGCGGCGCAGCACCTCCTGCTGCTGCTTGTCGGCGGCCTCCATCTGCTGCAGAGCCTCCCGGATCTGGTTGTCCACCATCTTCTCATAGTCCTTGGCGTGCAGGGACCTGCCAGGGAGGGCAGCCAATGGTGAGCTCGTGTTCACGAGGAGTGTTGGCAGGTGGAGGAAGTTCGCCATCATTTTGCAGTCAGATGTTGTAGCAAATGGCCTATCCACAGCCGCTGGTCTGGAAACGACCTGCCAGGGGAGGCAGCCGATGGTGAACCTGAGTTTAGACAAGGCATTGGTGTCCACCATCTATCCACGGTCAGTGGCCTACAGGGGACTGCAGAGGTAGCCCAGCTGGATCCAATGTTGCAGGTAAGTGATGGCCTACTCACAGCCCTTGGTCTAGAGGGACCTTGAGACATGCAGGCAGTGGCCACCGCATGTCTAGCGCGTGAGCTCACCCCTTGAATGTTGGACCTTGGTCCCACGTGGGCTGCTCTGGAACGCTGCTGCTGGTGCTGCTGCGCGGGGCCGGCGAGTCCGTCCTGGGCGGCTTGGCAAGCTCTGAGAGGGCCCTGCTGGCCACCTTGCCTGCTGCTCCAAGTGCAAACCTGCAGGGTCCCAAAGGGCTGCTCAAAAGGCGGCATGAGCCTCTTTGCAGCACCTGAACAAGGCTGCAGGCAAGGCTGCAGTGCTTTGTACAAGCCATGCATGCACACTGCGTTGTCAAGCAGCAGGACGCTGCAAGGCCCTGTGCTACTGAGCTAGCCATGTCTAGCCCACTGACACTTACTATTGCATGCAGCAATCCCAGCACTGTAGCACACCAGGCAGGTGGCCACCTCCACCATGCCAAGCAGGATCGCAAGGAGACAAGCAACAGACACTGCCTACACCGCATTGCTTGGGCAGTCCTTACTTGCCAATGCCAGCTGCCACGCTGCGGCCGTTCCCGCCGCTGCTGCGTCCGCGGTCAGTGCGCTCAGGAGTGGAAGGACCGCCCCAGTCGCTGTCAGAGGGCAGCGGCGTGCCCCTCCCCTGCTCAAAGGCGGAGGTGCTGGGCTGCAGCCGGTCCACAAAGCTGAACCACTGCTGCACCTCGCTGGAGGCGTCCAGACCTGCACTGGGCAGCAATTCGTGATTGAGCAGGCATGCTGTAGTGATTCATGTCATTACTGATCTGAAGGAGGTGCAGGTTGCTGCCCTGCTGTGCACAGGCAAGGCCTAGAAACCCTGGGGCACACCCCATCCCCAGGAGGACTGCACACCCAGACGCAGGGCAGGGAGCCCCTCACCCTGTGGCCTCACTGCCTGTAACAACAAGAATTCAGTGATCTCTGGAGCCTGCACGGCACAGTGTTGCAGTGGACCTGCATGTGTGCTGGCCTCATCCAGCTCTAAAGATTTCATAAGTACCTCAGGGCGGCAAACTCACCCTGTGGCCGCAGTGGCCGTCCCTGCAGTGGCTGCGCTGGTGTGGCTGCCGTAACCTCATGCACACACAACGGTTTCATAAGCCTGACCTTCAGGCCGCACTGGCTGCACCAGCGAGGCTGCGGCAATGTCGGGCACTCCACGCGGCACGGTGTCAAAATAGAGCTGCGTGTTTTGCTCATTGGCCTTGTCCAGCGCCTGCTGCACATTGGCGCGGGTGAAGTCTACAGATTTGCGCAGCTCAGGGCCCACACTGCTGCCACCCCAGCCGCCCTTGGCCTTCTGGTGAGCCTCCTCAACCAGGCGCTCGCCCTCCTGCAGGAGCATGACCAAGTGGGTGAGCATCCAGCACATGGAGCAGGGGCTCGCATGATCTGCAACACTCGTGCTCACCCTCCTGCAGGGGCATGACCAAGTAGGAAATGTGATTGAGCACCTTGCACATGGAGCAGGGGCTCGAGCATGGTTTCATTGGACTGGTGACACAGCAGTCCATTGCGCTTCTGGTGAGCCTCCATAATCAGCTGCTCACCCTCCTGCACAAGGAGGCAAACTCCACTGGCACCCACACGTTGCCCTAGATCAAACAGGGGGAGAATGTCATCTGAAGAACTTTTGCGGGCCCCACTGAGAGAGCACTTGCTTCAGAAGGTGTAGCAACTTGATGTGTACAAGTGATGACAAAGCAGCCCCGATTAGCCTCCTGGCGACCCTCAAGCAGACAGCACCCTCGTGTAGAATGGGTTGTGCTGAGCTGTTGGCGACACAACTCGCTGACTGGGGGTGAATACAGCAACAGAGACTATGTTGAGTTTGGCAGTCCCCAAAGGGGGCAAATGCCTGTCAGACTGGGTCCAACCATGGGCAGCGGACCCAGCGCAATCTAGATGTACCTCAAGAGCTCAGCGACACGGTATAATGTGTGCTTGAGCTGGGCAGGAGCGTCGTGGACCCCTTCTGGCAGAGATTCAAGCACCACTGCCATCGCTGAAAGCACAGAAAGCAGCCAGCCTCACCCTGAGGCAGGCGATGGCCTCCCCGCACTTGTCATTGGCCATCCGAGCCTCTGCCTCCCGTTGCAGGGCCACTGCCGCAAACTGGAGCTGCTTGACTGTGATGTGAGCAGACCACACCTGCACAAGCGAGGAGCAGTGACATCTGTGGCAGGCCCTAGCTGTGGTTCATCACTGATATAGACTTGATAAGCCTTGTGTGAGACCAGTCTGCCACTCTGTGTACAAAGGTTTGAGGACTGAAGCCTATTCAGAGGTTCAAACAGGCTGACTTGAGGCCCCCTGTGACAAAGGCTGCTAGCTGGAGTCCCCAAGCAAAAGCGAGATCTGTGTGCAGCATGTCAGTGCTGTGCGCATGCGCAGCACATTGCCTTCAGCATTCTGGGTGGCGAACCTCAACTGTGCTGTACAGGCCTGTTGGGTATGTCTCTGGCAAGTTACTCGTGCAGCACCTTGATGCTGGAGCAAGTGCAGCACACTGTGAGACACCTTCACCTTGCTCAAGGCCAAGGCACTGGTGATGCCTCATCTGCCATGTAGGTAGTTGTAAGAACTCTCACCTTGCCAAGATACTTGCGCAGCATCCCAATGCTGTTGAGCTGCTCGATTTCGCGGTAGAACTCAGAGACCTGCTTGGCAATCCTGCAGCCCAGAAGACCCTTCTTGGCAAGCAGATTGAAGACACACGAGTGAGCCGGGGACGCAGCAGTAACAGTCACGACACCAATTAAGCAATTGGCCGAGCTGTCTCATCAGGCAGTGAAGCTCTGAACCGCCTACGACACTTCTTGGTGCTTTCATGAGACTCATGCTCATGATGCTTGCTTCAGACTGTCATTGCAAGAGCACCCACAGATCTAGGCTACCAGCATGCAGATGTCCCTCAATCATCACAGCACAGCCACCGCACCAAGCAGTTGCTTGGGTACAGCTTGGCCTGGCCAGGGGCGCCAAGCTAATGCAGGCAGTATGCATGCAGTCAATGAGCACCCAGACCTAAGCGCCAGATGGCAAGCCCAGCTGGACAGAGGTCTTCCTGGCAGCATACACATGACTCAATTTGCCCCGACCGTCAGCCACACCCAGAGCCTGACCTGGCCAGCAGGGCAGAGTTCTTGCGATCCGCCTGGGCCTTGAGGAAGAAGCACTCCTGTGCCTGGGCCAGGCACAGTAGCAGCAGCATCTCAGTACAGTCTGGGGTGACATCTAGTGAGGGGGAGCCACCAAGCTGCCCACCTAGCACCTCCAGCAGGTACTTGAAGTACCCAGCTGCCTCCTGCAGAGAGGGCACGAAAGATGTTCATTCCTGCCTATTGAAGGCTGATTGCCAGACAGCGATGCAGGGGCAGCACAAAATGTTAGTTGAGAGCACTTCGCGTCCAGACTCCAGCTACATGTCCAGCCATCACTCCCTCCATAGCTGGTCAGCCCATCCAGTGTAATCAATTACACTGAGCAAAGATTGCTTGAGGTAGCCAGCTTGACCATGCTATGCCATTCAAGGCCTGAGCATGAGCACTTGACTGTGGACAACCAATGCCATGCCATGCCACAAACCCTGGTGTTGCTTGCCCCGCCTCACCTTTAGCTTCAGTTTGGCAGCCAGCTACATATTGTTCAACTTGTTGAGGACACTTCACTGCCACAGCTTCTGAACAGAGCACTCACCTGAAACTGTTTGGCAGCCAGCTTCACACCCCCATCTGTGTTCAGGTCGTTGTTCAGCGGCTGCTGGCTGCTGAGGGCCCCCAAATTAAAGACGACTGCTGCCCGCTCATACTGGATGGCTGGCGATACAAAGCCTTTGTCTCCCTGGAAGGCATCGCGCCATGGAAAGGCTGTGCGTACGCCCTCAGAGTCCCGCTCACTGAAGGGCAGGTGCTGCTGCAGGGCAGCCAGTGCCTGAGAGTACCTACAGAGAAGATCAATTTATCAGCAGCAAAGCATATCGCATGGACCCTGTCAGCAGGCACTGCTTCAAAGTACCTGCAGGCAGTGACGCTGTCTTCTGTTGACAATACTCCCCACACCTGGCAGGGACTGAACAGTCTGCCATGGCCTGTCAGCTTGAGACAAGGCATGAGTTGGGATGTGCAGGAGGCATGCAGGCAGCACTAGGCGGCGACCCTGCCAGGTGCCACGTGGGAGCTGTCAGAGCCACTATGTGACCTTGCCTGGCAGGCACACCCAATGTATACTGATGCGGTTGGCCTGAACGCATGCAGCCATGCAGCTTGCTGTTCCAGTAGGCATGCTCTGTGGAACACATTGCCAACACCATCAGCACCTGATCATGGTGGACTTGAGATCCTCTGGCCTGCCCTGCAGCGCCACAGCTGCGCTGCGCATCTGCTGAAGCTGGTCTAGATTCTTGCTGGCACTGGCATCCCTATCAGCATTGTAACCAAAGTGGCTGTAGAGGTAGGAGCTGATAGGGGTCTTCAGATCAAGGTAGCTGGAGCTTTTGAAGGGGATTGCCAGCATGTCAGGAGATCCAGCTGCCGGAGGAGCCTGGTATGCAGGCGCAGAGGCTGGTTCATTCCTTCTCGCGTCTTCACCCCTGAACATGATCTGTGCTGAGCTGTTGGATCGACACTGCCCGGAATTTGCCTGCGGGCAGGGCTGTGATCTGGTCAACGTTTCAAGAGAACATCAGGGTCCCTCTCCTGCCTTGTCAATCAAATCATGTCTGGCAAGGGCAGAGGCAAGACTGCAGGTAAGAACATCCTCGCACCAAGTCATCAAGGCCTGCCAGACCTATGCAGATCTGAAGCTGCCAGGCTTCTGTGACAGGGAAAAAGGCTGTGAGCAGGTCCACAAAAGCTGGCCTGCAATTCCCCGTGGGGCGCATTGCTCGCTACCTGAAGAAGGGCAAGTACGCCACTAGGATTGGCGCTGGAGCCCCAGTGTATCTGGTGAGCCTTGTGCAGGGTCATAGACCAACAGCAGTTGCTGGGGGTGCACGCTATGCTGTGCAGAACGGATGTTTGATGTGAAGCTGCCTGCTACGCTAGGCACAGTGCGCCGCATTGCTGCTCATAGCCAAGCACCTAAAAGCGCTGTGCAGCCAAACAGATCAGCAGCTGCTGCTAGAATACATGCTGTGTTCTAAACGCATCATGTTTGGTGACACACGGCTTGCTGCATTGCTTCCCACAGCTGGCAAGGAGGCAAGCTTTGTGCAGAGAGGCAAATTTGCCAATGTTTTGAGTACTAGTGTTCGGAAGCCCTATGTCTGCTGAAGCTCTGCCTGCTGTGCTCTTGCTGGACACTGTTGGCAGATCAGCCACTGGTCTGGCGTGTCATGTGCTGCGCCTCATTGCTGCCAAGAGCCTGCTGTGTTGGGCGTGGCTTGCGGCATGGGCAGCAAGTCAGTCCACCAAACGTGGCAGTGTTAGATTTGCGCTCAGGCCATACTTGGCAGCATGCGCAGTGTATCCTGCCAGAGGCCCCACATGCATCCTGCCATAGGGCCGAAATGTAGAACATGAGTCCTCCACCCTGCAGGCAGCAGTGCTGGAATATCTGGCAGCTGAGGTGCTGGAGTTGGCTGGCAATGCCGCCCGCGACAACAAGAAGACCCGCATTGTGCCCCGCCATATTCAGCTGGCCGTGCGCAATGACGAGGAGCTGAGCAAGCTGCTGGGCAATGTCACCATTGCCTCTGGCGGGGTGCTGCCCAACATACATGGCGTCCTGCTGCCCAAGAAGACTGGAAAGAAGGGTGGAGCAGCAGATGAGGAAGAAGCTGAATGAGTCACAGGCCTGTCCTTCACAGAATTCAGACCCAGTGTGCCATCACCAGAGACTTTAATTATTTGCATTGTACATCTGCTTTTTACGGGTCCTATCGGCTGCATGGCTCCAAGAAGCCAGCTGAGACTTGGAAGTGTCATACTGTTGTGTGAAGTAGAAGCCCAAAGCAGTCGAGTTGTGTTTCATGCCTTTGAGTTTATTTCAGACCAAGCTAGCAGGGCATGGCGCCGTTTCAGGGCTGCGGCAGCCCCTCCCTTTGCTGGGCATTTTGCTCTTCGTAGCGTGGCAGCAAGTTCAATCTTGCCAGTAAGCAATTGGTCAAAATGCTGGTATGCTCCACTGGCCAGGGGAAATCTGCTGCTGCGCCCAGAGCACGTTGTCAGATGCATCTCAAGGCCGCTGACGGCACTGCCTCAGCCCCTGAAGGACACACGTATGGCCCGCATGTGCTGCTGCGTTGCAGGGGCCCGCACAGATATTGGTGGCTGCCTGCTGCCAGACGCGACTGTTCCAGCAATGATGTACTCCCAAAGGTCAGTGGTATCTCAGATCAGCTTCTGCTGTAATCATAGCGGCTGTCCAGCCCTTGCAGTGCTGCATGGCACCCTCCACTCCATGCAAGGCAGCCTGGGGCGTCTGCATGAAGCTTTACAAACAAAGCAGGGTCATGCACTGAATGCATCAGAGCATGCTCAGTGACTGGTCGTTGTCAGAATCTGAAGAGCCACTTTGGTGCTCAAGTGACTGCTACTTTGACAACCTGAGTGTTGTCTGTTTGCAATGCTCCCACAAACATGAAGCAGAGCGGCAAAACGTGTCCTGTGCCTTTTCGATTCCACTCACTTTCTGTGCCCTGAGCATCTAACATGTTTGTCCAAAGCTGCCTACAGAGGCATGGCAACCCACTGAAACACAGCAGGGGATGCCTGCTTGTCAAGGTGAGCAGCAAAATCTGGTTGTCCTACTAGGTTGTCAGATCGCTTGTGCAGTCTCTGAATGTTGAGGCTCGCTTTCAGCAGGTGGACAGGACATGCATAGGCCGCAAGAGGCATTGCTTGAGAGACGCAGCCCATGGCCAGAGATGCCAGCTCACAATCCATGCTGTGCATGCCGAGCAACTTCAGACAGAGCCTGCACCAGCTACACAACAGGTGCCACAAAGCAGACTGCAGGGCTTCCTGCGCTGGGCAGCCGCTAATGGTGAGCTACATTGACCAGGCCGAGGAAATTTGCCGGCAGCAACCTGCCGAGGCCCAGCTGCTTTTAAAGTAGAGACCTCGGTGGCAACCCCGTCCTCCTCTTGCACATGTCCCAAACAATTGCAGGTCTACATGAGTTGATCATGCTTTCCTGTGAAGGCTGTCTCCACCAGGACTGCTGCAGGTGTTGAGGTGTGAGCAGCATTTTTTGCAATTGAGGCAGCAGTGCTGGATGTCTGACTCCAGTCAAATGGTGCTGCAGGTGTAAAGGGGCTGGCGGATGATGATGATCCTGGGGGCTTGGCTGTATACGAGGCTGATGGCGGGGAGCGCGGCCTGCTAACATTGAAGGTCAGTCTGACCTCTTGGAGTGTGTGAGCTATTTCTGCTGCCCTTCTGGCAATGGTTGTTCACGGCAAGAGGAGCCCAGGTGTTGGGCGTGGCGGCATGGCAGGCAAAGCTGATGCATAATGGCATTGCAGATCTGGAAGCGTTCAGCCTGCCTCTGCAGCTTGAACCAATGGCTGCATGCCGTTTCAGTCTTGATGTTGACTGCAGTAGTAGCTACATCACCTCTAGTGTCACGCTGAGGGCATCACTGTCGCAATGCCCGCAGCTGTCCAGCAGCAGAGCAGCTGTTGTTCCCCTGTGACCCTTGTATGTGGCCCTGCTGCCAATCCCTTCCCCTTGCCCCATCAAATCTCGGGCAGTCTGGCCAGTTTTAGCTCAAATGTTGGAGGGCAGTGGCGCTGGAATGCACCTCAGCCTGGGCCGGGCAGACCAGCAGTGGGTGCTACTGCCCCTACTGATGATGGAGTGCAGGATGCCACCATGGGAGCAGTGGTGTTCGTGGCCCGTCTCAGAAAGACTGGCCCCACAGGATGTCCGTGCGCAGGCTTCAGCAGACCACTACATGGTCCCTCTGCCGACTCCAACGTTGTGACCATGCTGCAGGATGTCCCTGCAGGAGCAGTGGTTCTGGAGGTGCCCCTCAGCCTCGCGCTAACAGATCACCTGGATGATGCCGAGTCCAACTCCCTGCTGGAGGCAGGCAGCCCTTGGGCCGTGCGCCTGGCCTGCAAGCTGCTGAGGGAACGAGCACGAGGGCCCCAGTCGGCGTGGTGGCCCTACCTACAGGTGGGAAAGACGGGTGTGGCGCCTTTGCTGATAATCGGGGCACAGCACATGTGTAAAGGCGGTACTGCCGTCCCATGGGCCCAGATGCCAGTGCAAGAGAACGCTCAGGCCAGTCCAGACTGCAAGGGACACCTGATGCTGCGTGTCGCAAAGCCCTTCAGCATGCAGGCGCCGTGCTGAGGCACAGCTGCATGATTGCCAGAGCACTAATCAGACGGCTCTTACCTTCCTGCAGCTGCTGCTAGAGTTGCTGGCCCCCCCAAGTGCTGCAACAGCTATGGGAGCAGCATCCTGCACAGGTCTCCCTGCCTAAGCGCCAGACAGACTGCTCCCACCTTTTGCTGTCAGGACTCAGCGGTCATCCCAATCCTGCACCTGCACTGAAGCCATCTGTCTCTGTCTGCTGCTGTGCTTGTTGCTCACAAAGCTAACTCTGGCGCAGCTGCTGCCGGAGTCAATACCCACCCCGGTGCTGCACCTCCCCTGGGGTCAGCAAGAGCAGCTGGAGTTCCAGGACGTGCAAAGTCAGCTGCACTACGCCTCCTGGCTGTTCAGCGATCCCTTTTGCAGGCTGTCCGAAGCTGCACGCGGCGGCTGCGGGCGGCATGACTTTGAGTGGGCCATGGCGGTGAGAAATAGAGTCAGCTGTCCTTTACCTCCTGGCTGATCTGCAATCACCTCAGCGGGCTGTCAGACCCCTCTGGCAGGCTGGCCACGCCCCTCTCCACCGTTGCTGGTGTACGCCAGCACCTCTGGCATGGGCGCCAGCCAGGTCGCTCACCTGCAGCTTGCCCCGCCCCCTGCAGCACTGACGCGTGCCCCTCTCCATTGCAGGTGGTGCACTCCCGCACTTTTGGCACCGGCGCTCGCGACGGTGGCATTGGGGTGCGCATGCTGCTGCCAGTGATGGACCTGCTGAACCACTCAGGGGATGAGGCTGACTTCCTCTTATCTGACACGGTTCGGCAAACGGAGAACGTCAGGTGGGTTGCCTTTCACGCCACCGCCAAACTTGTGCAGTTTGTTTGTGTTTATGGTGTCAAAGCAGCATTGCTGCACTCCACAGCGCCTGAGCTGCCTTGGCCTAATGAGGGCCATGTTGGCAGACCGGACTTGAAGTCACAAGAGGAACACCACTGTCGGGCTGGGCATGCCTATCATCGTTGAGCACGGCACAGCAGCTTGTTGGGTGATGAGGTGACATCATGTCAACACTCAAGCTGACCCTGCAAAGTCTGCAGCTGGAAGCTGCAGCTTCCAGCAGACTGCTGGGTGGTGCAGCTGAATGCCTTTGCATTCATGTCATGCATGCCTTGAGACTGAAAGTGCACCTGTCTGCCAACAGCAGAAGGGGCCGCCTCGTCCTGCAGCTGTCCACTGCTGCCTGTTCCCCACCCTGCTGCAGAATTAATGCAGCACGTCCTCTGTGGTGCAGCTGAGAGTCACATACACGGTGCTGCAGAGGGCTGCTGGCTGGTGCGGCTGTTGATTTGCAGCCCAGCCACACCTGGTGCAGACTGATGTTGTGTGTCCCTGTGGGGTACACCTGGAGACTGCACCAGCCAGATGGCGATGCAAAGGGCCACTGGGTCTGCTTTCATTCCAGCCAGCCCAGGGCTGTGCAGGTGTGGTGCTGTAAGATATGGTGTGGAATGGTCTGTCTCATGTGCTGCAGCTGGAAGCTGCACCAGCAGGATGGCCGCTGGGCAATGCGGCTCTCCGCCATCAGAGGCATTGCAGAGGGAGAGGAGCTGCTCCTGTCCTATGGCGAGCGCAGCAACGACCACTTCTTCCTGTACTATGGCTTTGTGCCGGCCAAGAACCCCCATGATGAGGCGGTGATGTTTGGGAACCTGGAGGAGGCTCTGGAGTGGCATCATGAGCACTTCCAGGAGCAGCACCAGGTGAATTCCTGTATTGGCATCAAGTGCATCTTGCTGGCTGTTGCAATGTGTCAGAAGCTCCTGTACAGCTTGAGAGGCCTCAGGAGCGGCACCAATGAGCTTCCAGGGGCATCACCAGGTGCACTGGTCTTGACGGTGCAGCGAGGCCAAGGTGTTTTTGCAAAGTCTTGCTGAACTGCGTACCAGCTGCAGCTGCAGATGACGCTTTGCTGCACAACGTTGGCGATTGGTGCAGCTTTGGCCAACGTGCATTCTAGCAGGCTCAATGATGCGTGCTGCCATTATATAAGCCATTTGCAGCAGCGGCCCTGTGCAACACATCTGCCTCCTGCGCCGTTTGCAGCTGTATCGCTCAATAAACTCCTTTGGCTAAATCAAGCTCATGCTAATATTGACTCTTTGTGGCAGGCATTGCCAGAGGACCAGCTTCGCAAGATCTACCAGCAGGCAGCTGCTGTCGGCCAGGCACAGCAGACGCCCCAGCAACAGCAGAGGGAACAGAAAGCTGATGCCTGGGAGGGGCAGCAGGTGGATGGCGCTGAGAGACTCGTGGTACGTAGCTTTGCACGGCTAGTGTTTCATACCAACTGGGCCGGCCTGGCAAGCAGCAGCAGCAGCAGCCGCCTGTGGACCCATTCAGGTGCAAGGGCGCTGATCATCATCTGTCAAGCTGGCATTGCATGCAACCTGCTGAGAATCCACCATCGCTGCCAACAACATGCTGTGCAGCATGCAAGTACCGCTTGGACAGCCACTCAGAATGGCAGCACCTCCTCTGCCTCCTACAATCAATCAATGGACCGCATTCACGACACATGGCTGGCCCTGCTCCATTAATTGCACTTCTGACACTTGGCACTGCTGCTTGCACCACAGTCAGCCATTTCTGTTCCTGCCCTCCCCCATCATCTCTGCTGTCCAAGCTTACAGCCTGCTGGACGCGTGCTGAGTGGCAGCCCTGCAGCATGCTGCACTGCTAGCCACGATGCTGCCCGCTATCACAGCACCTTTCTTGCCCTGCAGCTCAAGAGGCGTGCAGCCTCTGCACGATGTATCGTGTCAGGCAGCTGCGGCCCTCAAGGTTGACTTGGACCCCCTGTTGCAGCTCAAGACTGACAAGCCTGCTGACGCCTGCCTGAGTGCAGCACAGAAGCACCTGCAGGCCACACCTTGCACCACTGGCCCCAGTTCCACCTGCCTTTCCTGCTTTGCCTGCCCTGCAGCTCAAGGCCGGCAGCCTCCTGGACGCCCGCCTCATGGCGGCTCTGCAGCACCTGCAGGCTGCGCTGCAGCTGCCAGGGCGCCACGCTGAGGGCGCTGCCGCGCTGCGCTGCACCCAGATGCTGACCGGGGCAGCTCCCCTGACCAGGGACCTGCAGCAGCTGGCAGGCTGCGCTGAGCTGGAGGAGGAAGAGCAGAGATACTTTGCATGCCTGCTGCCCCTGTACCAGGAGGTGAGACAGGGAGGGCGGTGTCACACATAAGGGTGATCGTGCCTGCAGGGCCTGCGGTGGCTTGCTCGGTGTGCTTGTACTTAGCTTGAGCGTCCTTACTTCCCCTTAAGCAGGTGGGGTTGCCGGGCAAGCACTGTCCTGGTGCGTTGCGTCACACAGGTTGCACCGAGCCGAGCTGAATGGTGGGGAGCACAAATGTGAATTTGCCAGCTGGCTGCTCCAGCCAGCTGGACCCTAGAAGTTGGGGAGAGCAGGGTGTGACGCTTGGGGTGCTGGCGCATGTCATGGGGTGCAAAGCCTGCTGCAGCTGAGCTGCACACTGCGGACACCTATTCATCGAGTACCGCTTGTCAAAATGGCCGCAGGCGTCAAGGCAAGCACCAGGCGTGGACACTCGGGAGGGCGGAGTCACATCGTCTGGCAAAGTCCACCCTGGCATTCTCAAGCTCAGAGCTGGCAAGAAAATGCTGTTGTGGGATGCACTTTCTGATCTGCAGACAGCCATGTATTCTACATCGTCATCTGGATCATGACTACAGTGCGCACAGTACATGCTCAAGGGCATTGACATTTGATGAAAGTAATGACGTCCACCACTGAGTGCTGGCTGCGCCCACCCCCTGTAGCTGAGCTGCCAAGGCAGATGGTCAGCCATGCTGCAGCATACAATGAGATCCTGCCTTTGAAAGAGGCTGCCTAATTACAGTTATGTTTTCTCAAGCATCAAAGTGAATCGAATACAGCGCCATCAAGGTCTTCCACTTTCAGTTCAGAGACTCCAGGTGGGCTGTTAAAGAACCTAATGGAAGTCTGGGTTGTGGCTCAGAGACGGGTCTTCTCTTGAGAATCGTGAGTATGGCTGCCGGCTGCTCTGGGGCCTGACACTGGCAGAAGCACGCCGGCTGGCAGCCCTGCAGGACACACAACACACTTCTGGGCCCCATGACACACCTTTCCGATTGCATGTCAGCATATCAGCTGTATGGATCTCTGATTGAGAGACATCTGCAGCATGGGATCCCCCATACAGGCTAGGGCAGGTGGATTTCTGCAATCAGATAAGCACTCCGTCACACATTGTGCTCACCTGAGCCTTGCCCATCTGCGCCTAGCCTCGCTGCCGTCAGCAGCCTGAGGGGTGTCGAGGCCACCGCTGTCCTGCAGCTGCATGCTGCTGCTGGGGATTGGTGGCAGACGGTGGGAGTGCAGGGAGCGGCGGCTGTCATTTGAGTCCAGAGGGGCGGAGTGGCGAGGCGGCAAGCCAGCAGCCGGGGACTCTGCAGACAACAAAACAGAAGAGATAGCTTCATCTAAAGTCCCAGTGTGAAGCAGAGCCCTCTGGCATGGAGTTACAGAGGGGCAAAGTGGCAACTTGAACAGCCAGAGCCCACAACCAGAACACTTCAACATTAGATGGAAAGCTAAGCAGGGCCTCTTGCTGTGCATGGACTGCTGCTTCCACTGTACTGGATGCAATGCAGCGATATGAGGAGAGATGAATTATAGCTGCCTAGAGCAGGAGGCAGGGCATTGTAGGCCAGCGCAGCTATAGCCATGTAGCCATTACATGTGCCTGCCTCACCTTGTTTGGGGCAAGAAAGAGCTGAAGCTCTGCATGTTTGACGATGAATGCTCAAGTGGTCAGCAAGCCCACAGTTAGCCTCTTGAGGCAAACTTTCTGTCACCCAAAGAGCTCTCCAAATGGCAAAGCACAGACTGCCTGTCTCCTGCCCATGCGTCTCTGCCCTAAGGACACCCTAGAAAACGTCTGAAAGACAGCAGAGGTCAGCAATTGTATCTGGACGCCTCACCTGCGCCTGGGGAGGATGCGCTGGCGCCTGACAAAGCACTTGGAGTCAGAAGCTGGGTGGTGTGGTTGGCAAAGGGGCTGGGGAGGTTGACTCGCACCTGCCCCTCCTCCTGGAAGTCTGCCGCGCCATTGCCAGATCCTGCGCAGCAGACAGCCAATCATGCAGCAGGTACGTCGCAAGGCTTTTGTACTACTCAAATAGCGCAAAGTTGGCCTCTGTTCTCTCAAAGATGGCAGGCCAGCGCATGCTGTTGTTGCTGCTGGCATCTGGT
This sequence comes from Asterochloris sp. CNOR1, assembly GCA_963969365.1. Classification (NCBI taxonomy): domain Eukaryota; kingdom Viridiplantae; phylum Chlorophyta; class Trebouxiophyceae; order Trebouxiales; family Trebouxiaceae; genus Asterochloris; species Asterochloris sp. CNOR1. The sequence continues at coordinate 649,804 of OZ017761.1, forward strand.
AATCTGGCGCAGGGCGCAAAAGATTTGAGCACCAAAGGGGTATGACATGTGCACATGGCAGATGGCTGCAACATCCCTCTGCATGCCAAACCTAGCAGGCCAGCATCCAAGCAAAACTCAGTGCCTAGCCCTTCACCCTTCCACCCAGGTCTTTGTAGAATGACAGTGCAGAGGGCACAGGGCAGCCTTGTGGACGCAGTACCTCTAAGAGTGCCCTCTTATTGGCCTCTGTCACAGAGCTGCTTCCGTTTAAACGGCCCGGAACTGACAGCAGCAGCAGGCGTGGCGCTGTGCACTCCAGCACACCACCTCTATCTTCCAGCACTGGAGTCATGCCTGTGCCCAACTGTATCAAATCTGCACCTGCCGTAGGATGGGATTTGAAAGAACTGGGTGCTGCTGTCTGGGGCATGGATCAGTTAGCACTAGGTTGAGCACTACAAATACCACACCACCTCACCCCCCCCCACCCCCTCCCCCCCCCCCTCAACCTTGCCAACCTCTGCTCTCTCTCCTGCCCAGCTGCTACACTCTGGCGCCTACTGCCATGAGGGGTACCTTGCAGGCGTTCCTTGAGGTACACACCAGTGTGCAGTAGGTTGAGCACCACAGGTGTGTTTCTCACCTTGCCCAGCAGTAGAGTCACGCCTGTACCCTGCAGCCATGCTCTGGCGCCTGCTGCCGTTGGGGGTGTCTCTGGGAGTGGCGCTGGCCCTGGGGGTTGCGCTGTTGGACTGCCCCCGCCGCACCAGCAGCTTCTGAGCCTGCTGTGCCATGCTGTTCACCTCTGCAAGGAGGTCCAACGCCTGCACAGGGGGGGATCCAGTGAGCCCAGTGGCTTGGTGATGGTTTACAACAAAGGCAGGTAGGTGAGGCATCAGAGTTTGTTGCTGCCACAAGAGAGCTCTTGGCAACTTACTGAAGAGCACGGGAGCATGCCTTGCTGGCGCCAGACAACCAGAATCAGACAGGCAGAAGGTGTGCTGCAGAGTGCCAGGCACAAGGATGGAGTATACAGCATGGCGGCCACAGACCACATCTGTATCGTGTATGACCAGGCAGCTGGGGTTACATGATTGGGTGGGTGCAAATGCGACAGAGGGCTGCCCACCTGAGTCAAGCTCTGGTGGGCCGCCCCCTCCTCATCTTGAGATCCCTGGGGCATGTCCAGGCCCAGCTCCTGCAAAGGCAAAGTAGGTGAGAAGAACAGTGCTGCATTGTGCACATCAGATGTGGCAGATTGGTTTGGCGCAACCACTGCTGCAACGACTGCTGCATCTTGTGTGCCGCATGTGTGGTAACCATGTGCCTCCTCAATCAGCGCACCTCATAGCAGCCAAGGACTGGCTAGGGGTAGATGCCTAGGACTGGGCAGCACGAAGCTGCTGGGCAGCCCCCTGCTGCAGGTTGTGTGCCAACCATGTGCTGCCCAACAATGCCCATGCAGCAGCCGCTTGCTGCCTGGAGCACCACCTCACAGCAGCCAAGCACTGGCTCAGGGCTCAGCACTGAGCAGCATGAAGCTGCTGAGCAGCCAAGACTGGGAGCCTGCTCACCCGTCTCGTTTCCTGTGACTCAGCATCGTCCCGCAGCCCCGCCAGGCACACCTTCAGCAGGTCAGCGGCTACCCGGGTCCGCTCCTGCACCTCCTGACTCATTGTGCTGCACGCACAGAATCTACTGCAATCAGCTGTGGGCCACCCTGGAGCTCTGGACTCCCTGTCTCGCAGTGCTGCACTCACAGCAGGAGGTGCTGGATGGTGGCAAGGCCTGCCATCAGCTGCTCTGCTCATGGACTTCCAGATGCATTGAGTTGCATGGGAACTCACTGCCCACTTTCAGGCGCTGCAAATGTTGCAGCACTGCAGCACCTTTGATGTTCCCTGTGCTGCACAGAGAGAATGGGAGATGTCAGATGCAAGCTGTGAGTGCTTGGCACTCAGCCCTGATGCCAGGGCCCTGATCACAGGGACCTTCCTGCCTCACTTGTCTGCTTGCATGCGGATGGCGTTGCTTGTAGTGCAGCTTTGGACACAACAATCTGCCATCAAGCAGTGCAGAAAGCTGACAGGCTGCGTCCCTCACACCTCTTGCATGTTCGAGGGCAGCAGTGTGTCAGGGCAGCAGATACCCACCCTTGCACAGGTGCTAATGCTGCAAGTGACCTCAGACACGTCCCCCATGCATGTCAACATGCTGTGCACAAGGTCCAGGGCGGTGCACATGTGGGGCACGGTGGTGCACATGCAGGCTCGGTGTGACTCGTGCAGTATGCCAGCGCGCTACAGTCTGCTGTCAATTTGCTTGGCTGCTGCAGCTGCAGCCTCCCCACCACAATTGCAAGACACTCAGTGGCAACAGCAACGCTCCCACCTGCAGTCGTGCTGCCACTCGCGCAGGGTGTTGATGCGCTGCAGTCCACGCTCAGCACGCTGATGCAGCTCCTGCTTGTGGTCAACCTCCCCACGAGCGATGCTGCGCAGGAACCTCTCCGTTGCATCGCCAGTCTCAGCCACCATGCCTGCAGGGCAGCATGTTGCAGTCGACTGGGCCCTCACACAGCAGCCTCCGGGTCGTGTTGCAGGTGTTGGCAGCCACTTCTGCAATTGAAGGTCTCTGTCTGGACTTGTTAGCACAGACGTGCCTGCACTAAGCAACATAGGCCATGTTGTACACAGAAGCTTGGTGCTGCTTTGCCACAATGCCTGCAACCAGCAAAGACTTGTCTGCGGCATCAACTGGCTGCTTCAGTTTTGGCCTGAAGTCACTTCCTCACAGAGGACTGCAGCATGCCCGCAGCTGTTACAGGTCAAAATATATGGTAACACGAGCTCAGCAGGAGTGCCAAGGAATATGGGCAATGGCAATCGCCACGATGAGCAGCAGGACTGCTTGCTGTGCGGCAGCAGGTGCACGTACTCAGCAAGGGAGAGGAACCAGCCCGATGCGTGGACGTGAATAAGCAGCACAGCATCTGACTGGGGCGGTGACGACTGAAAGTAGAGGCTCCCTCAAGGGGACCCTGTGGGGGTCACAGAATTTGCTACTCAACTGAACCCTGACAAGAGCCCTCAACAGTTTCTGCCATGCCGTCAGCTAAGTGAGTGCTGGGCGGGGGGGGGGGGGGGGGGGGCGGCTGCACAATGTCTGCCTGGGACAAGCAAGCAGGCACACGCACACAGCATGTTACTGGTTGGCACTGCATGGGGGCAGGCTGGCAAATAAAGGCAGGGGCAACTGCTGGGCAGCACAGTATCTGCCTAGGTGCAAGCAGAAAACTGCGACAGACAGGGGCTTACTTGAGAAGGTGCCATTCGAGTTCTCCAGGAGTTTGGCAGGAGGCCCATACTCCATTGCACGCCCATTCTCCATGACCAGCACGGCATCGCAATCAATGATGGTGTGCAACCTGCAGCACCATAGATGTCACTTGTAAACTGCACACTTGCAGCCCACTGCTATGGTGCAGCCCAACTGTACTTGCAGCTCACTTTCTATGGTGTGCAATGGCCTGAGCCTCTTGTTGGTGCCGTTGCAGAGGGGTCCCTTGCAATGCAGAGCAGCACAAAAGGGAGTGCTTTCTCCCCAGACACCTGGCCCAGATGACCGGCCTTCCACCAGCATGTGCAGCATCAGGTCTTGCAACTTGGGTGCCTGGCACCCAGCTGGCTGTAACTCGCACCATGGGGGCACATCGCAAACCTCAGCATAGCTACAGTAAATCCAAAGCATGCGGCCTGCCAGCTGACCTGTGGGCAATGGCGATGATGGTGCGGTCCTTGAATTCCTCCCGGACAGTCTTCTGGATGAGGGCATCTGTCTCGACGTCAACATTGGCTGTCGCCTCATCCAGGACCAGGATCTGCAGAAGGGGAAAGGCATGCTTGGGTGCTGGTATGCAATGTCTTGGTCGGGCATCAGCATCTGCACAATCAAGTCACACAGGATGCAGTGAGATTGCAGCTTTAGCAGCACCAGCGCTTCTGACTGGCCGTGCTTGCACATGGAAGGCGGTGGTGGTTGCAGCAAAAGCATGGCATGCATGCAGGGGCGCAATCACGCTGCAAAGCACTTAAAAATAGATTCAAGGGCATCCACACCCAGCCAAAGCCGGAAGGAGGGCTGTAGCCAGGTGACAGAATGCTCAAGCCTCAGAACACCACAGCTAAGCCTTTGACAGGAGACAAGTGATGCGGACATCTGAGCTCCCATGTCAACCATCTCAGCAGAGCCCTGTACGGCGCCACCAGTTGGTTCCGCCCAGCGTTGCAGCACAGCCACTCTGTCCTGCAGCTGAGAGCGCTCAGAGCTGTGCAAGCCCACCTTGGAATTCCTCAGCAGAGCCCTGGACAGCGCGACCAGCTGCTTCTGCCCGGCAGACAGGGGCGCTCCGCCCTCCGCCAGCTGCATGTCCAGCCCTAGAGGGTTAGACTCTACCACACCTGCACCAGCAGCAGTCCCTCTTCAGACAAGCACGCCTGATGCATCTCACTTGTGCCGTACCCATGCGACAGCTGTGAATGGTTGGGGTATGCCACAGCACACGGCCATTGAGACTGGTCAAGCCTGCCATGCCTTTGGCAGCGCTTCAGGCAAGCATCACAAGTGCTTGCCTGCCAGGTGTGAGCGCCGCAGGGCTGCCCAGATGTCACCGTCGCTGTGCTGCTCAAATGGGTCTAAGTTGGCTCGCATGGAGCCTGTGAACAGCACTGGGACCTGCATCCAAAGGTCACTTTAGCGTCCCATGGTTAAGCTAGCCATTACAACAGACATGCATCCAGCAAAAGGCACCAGCAAGCATGCCACCAGCAGCAGTCTTTGAGTCCGAGTTGTCAGCCAACACTTTGACAGCCATTCAGGCTGGCCATCTGCGCTTGCTGAAGGCCACCAAAGCAATAGGGTCGCGGCACTGACAATGATGTCACTGAAGTGGCCTTGAGGCCTCCTCATGCCTGCCAGGTCTGCCTGTCTCTGCAGGCCTTCCAAGTATATGCGGCTGGTGCCATGAAGACGGAGTCATGCTTCTTTCATCTGATGCAAGGTGCTGCATCAGCAGACGAGCGGCTCCCAAGGCTGCACCTCATGCGAATGCAGCCACAACTGCTGTGGCTTTATGTACATGACATACAGCTGTATGGTGCATCACCGGCTCTGCGGACTAGCGGCCATGTAGACATGCGGAGGCTCAGGCACCCTTGGCCCCCAGGTAGCTGTGGCCCATGCGACTTCAAATGCCCCACCAGCATGCTGTGCGGTGCTTGACGTGTGCAATTAATTGCCATCTGTTGCACACATCTGGTACGGACCCATTGCATCAGCATCAATGCCACTAAACAGCCTCATGTGCAGCCCTCAGCTCTATCTGCCAGCCTTAGGCTGAGATTTCCCCACACAGGTATTGCCACTTTGACGTGCAGCTGCTGCAGACCCAGCGCGCCAGCATCCGCCTTGTGGAACTGCCTCGTATGCAGCCTGCCAGCTTCAAATGCCAGTCATGTTGTTGCTTCCCCACCTGTGGAATGATGGCCATTCTGCTGCGCAGCTGGTGCAGGCCCAGCGTGCCAGCATCTAATTTGTCAATGAAGATATGCCCCTCATCCAGCTCCATCAGCCTGAAAAGGCACCCAATCAATGAGGTCTTGCCGGCACCTGCAGCAGCCAGACAGCCATCTTTCCAGCATTTGTTACTGCACACATGAGGGCTCGGACCTTCTAGAGGCGACCTGCCAGCGAGTCAGGTATTCATCTGAAAAGCCAACAGCATGGCCATGAGGCCAGACCCTCAGGCGCTCCTGCAGCAGGGCAGGTGCTTGACCCCACGCTCTGCTGTTGCCGGCAGTCGAGTCGATGCTGCTGCAACCGCCAGATGACGGAACAGTGCACGAGTTGCATATGTTGCCCAAGACAGCAGCTTCTGGGAGCCACATGTCGCAGCCAGACGCGTGCTCACCTGTGCGGCCCACAACGCCGCAGGTGGTACCAGCTGGGATGTCGACGCTCAGCCCCTTGAGCACTAGGGGCAATCCAGGCCTGTAGCGCATCTTCACATCTTCAAACCGTACCTGCACAGCCAACCCACGGCTTGATCAGCCTGCTGCAGTAAAGGAGGCATCAAGAAAGCAGCCAGGAGGATGCAGGTGCACGAGAGCAGCGCCAGGGCAGCATAGTGCTTCATATCGTGCCCAACATATTTCTTAGCAGGAACCAGTACCATACAGCCCTGTTGGCAGAAGCTGGGTGAAGAGCGCTCACCTCGCCAGAGGAAGGCCAGTCATCAGGTGCCCTGCCAGGAATCTGCAAAGGAGCTTCAGGTGGAACATTGCTGTACTCTGAGATGCGCTCAACTGCACGCGAGAGAAGCAAATGTCAGCTGGATATGGCATCAGGAGGGCCCTGCGCATGCCTGAGGCGCTTTGACAGGACAAAGAGACCACAATCAGCAGGTGTCAGCTGCACAAGCACAGGGAAACCCCCTGCTGCAAGCAGCATCCACTCAGACTAACAGGTAGATACGATGATCTGTGGCTCTACGGGAACACCTTGGCAATGCCAGGCATGTGCAGCGAGTTGTCAAGCAACCAGGCTTCTTGCTCCATGAGTTGTGCCCATTTGACCATCCCCCAGATCACCACAGATCTCCACTTACAGGCCCCACCCAAAGCACCATGCCAGGGCACGATACTGCCCAGCTTGCTGCAGCCCTAGACGGTCCTGTATGCCTGCGGTGTGCCTACATAGCCAGACTCTTGCAGCCTTGAAACGGCCAGATGATGATCCATGTGCGCTGTCAACCTGTCAGCAATTGCTGAGACCTACATGCCTACAAACAACTCCCGAGGCCTCACCTGCATTGAAGCTGTTCTCTGCCACGCTGGCCAGCCTGACGGTGATGGAGGTTAGCATGGTGATGGACAGGGCGTATGACAGTGTGAGGCCCATCCCTGAGGCCTTGCCCCGCTGCTCAATGGCCAGCAGGGCTGCTGAGAGGGCTGCGAGGGCGCCCAGGCACTCCAACCGAATGCTTAGCCACCTGCGGTGGATCAGAGATCGACGGGTTGCAGGGACAGAGACGCATCACTGCTCACCAGCGCTAGGCCCCACAGGGCACCCAGGACTCCAACAGAATGCTGCACCAACTGCATTTTAGTGCGTGGCCACTTTCATGTGCTCAACCAATCAACAGAGCGGCTGATAAGGCGGCCCAGGCACTCCAGTCAGGTGCTGCATGACATGGAGCTGGCTTGGTTGCATGTAAAGCTGGTGGTGCTGTTGGCCATGGCCATGCTTATCAGGCACAAGTGGCAGACATAGACAGAAGCAGGGTTGCTGCTTACTTCTAATTATGCCAAGCAACCAATGCCCCACAGCACACGTCGGCCAGGGTTCCTGACGAGTGCAGCTGCTCAGCATTTACGTTGTGGTCAGGCACTTCGCACCCTGCAGCCCTGAGGTCAAACAGGGCCTCGAGTGGCACAATTCTGCAGGTCATGTGCCAGGCGTATGGCAGCTGCAGCTGAAGCTCAATTATAGCTGTCAGAGCCCTGTTACAAGCATGCAGGCTGGTAGGCTGATGGTGGCAGCCCCAAAACATCAAGACTGGACCCACTCTGGTGTCTTACCTCACTGGCACATGTGCATGCCCTGCCTGCTGAGAGAAGGCTGCTCTGCATCAGGATGCATCAAGCGTACCTGTTCATGGACTGGTTGATGAGGCTCATGATGACACTGTTGTCCACCAGGATGCTGTTGCGATGGGACAGGCGCTCCTCCGCCCTGCAATGCGCAAAGGAGCGTTTGTCTGAGGTGTCTGACTCAAACAATTGCTGCCTACATGAGCATGATGCAACATTCTTTCTTCAGGGTTGCAATGCGGCAGTGCAGATCTCAGCCCAATGCAGCATGCAGGTGCCTGCTGATTGTAGCACTGCACAAACATGCATGGGGCAACTTTCATCCAAAGACTGTTCAGTAAAGCCCTCAGCCCTGCAATGCAGCATGGAAAGCCTCATGCTGCATAGATTGAGCCAGTGCATAGCAATCAATATTGATGGCTCCCTTTACCCTGCAGTGCACCGAGACAGGGCCAATCTCCACGTGCTGATCAATTGAGGGACTGCACCTGCGCTGTGACAGGTACTCCTCAGCCCTGCAGTACACTATGGTAGGGCTGCTGTGAGTTGGCCAGGATGTGCCCTGCATGAACACAGCATTAATTGCCTGGTCCTGCATTTTGGCAGTGCAGCTCCCCGACCTGCGGTGCAGCAGTGCGACCCTTGTCTCAGATTGTGCAGAGTAAGTAGAGGTTTGTGGGCAGATGCTTCTCAGCCTTGCAGTGTAGCAATGCAGGACTTCTTTGAGTTAATCAATCATCTAACAGAACAGACAAGTGCGAGGCACAGTGCAGCCTTTCAGTGGCTGCTGCGGAGCTCACTTGTAGGCACGAATGGTGCCCTGCCCATTCAGCGCCTCCCCAATGGAAGAGTAGACTGGAGATCGTGAGATGGAGTCCAGGCGCTTGACCTCACGCACACTGGCCTGCAGCACAGCAACAGGCACGAAGGTTAAAATGTTTAATGCACCATGCAGTCCAGGCGCTGCATCAAGTGTACAGTGGTTCAAGTGAGAGTGACAGCTCTTGACAAGCATCGCCCAGCTGTTGCATGCAGGCAGTCCTGCAGCAAGTGGTGCATGACCACACGCTGGGCCTGCATCCATCCTGTAAGATTGCACACGTGTCATCAATATGCTCAGCGTATATTGAGCTCAGGTGCTTCCAAGCACGCCGACCTGCACACAGTATAGGTTGAGGAGTGAAGATGTACAAAAAGCCAGAACCTGCTTTGTGGCAGGGTGCAGCAGGGTAGAAGAGTCCCCAGGCCTTTCTTCTTCCTGACATCTACAATAACCAGAAGCTGACTGAACCCCAATGATTCTGGTCTAGAACCTCTGTGAATCCAAGTGGAGCCATCACCAAATCACAGGATGTAAAGCAGGTTGCACTGTCAAGAGCTCGCCTGGAAGTATTGGTAGAGGAAGTAGAAGAGCAGCAAGATGGGAATGAGGGCTGGCAGGGCAAAGGGCGTTGTCACCCCGATCAGGACAATGGTGCTGGCTAGCTGCAGGACGCTGCGCAGGTAGAAAGCTGAGAAGTCAGCCTGCAGGACAAACTGCATGAGGTGGAGGCTTGACCTGTCCAAAAGTCAGGCCTGTCAGAAAGTCAAGCCTGTTATTTGCCTGGCACAGGTCAGCTGGCAGCAGTCAGAGCGCTGGGGAGTCAGCATTTGGCAGGGACCAGGATGCATGGCCCTCAGAGATGTGAACAGGTATAGCACATGTGCCATAGCAATGCGCAGGGTTCACGTGTGTAATTCAGGAGACAAAGGCCAGGGCCAGTGACCTGCAGTGGTGTGCATGTATCAGTCTTGATGCAGAACACTGCTATGCTTTCGGCTGGCCACAAGACATGCTGGTCAAGACCCCTGCTTGTGGAGGCCTGGTGCATGTAGGCGAAGCCGTCCCCTCCCTGAAACAACCTTTCCCCCTGGTACCCCAGCACACACATCCTGTGCTCATCATCCGAGGGCAGACAACAGCAGTAAGGTGTGTAGCCTAGCTCACCAGGAACTTGTCCACATCTGCAGTGTCCTTGGTCATGCGGTTGATGATGCGCCCCATGGGGGTGGTGTGGAAGAAGGCCATGGGCGCCCTGCAAACAACACAGTATGCGATTGAAGGGAGGCGCCTGATGGGGAGGATGCACGCCTTCATGTGGCTGGCAGCGGTCATCTGCATTGAGTAACGAGAAGGCTGGGACCAGGTAGACTGGAAAGCACAGATGAGGTTGAGCGTGATCTTGAGGAGTGAAACGCAGGAAGTGCTGGCACCTGATAGCCAACAAAGCTGCAGGCTGAACAAGCCCAGCAGTGCTGAATGCAGTGAGGCAATGATTGCTGGTCCCTCCTGGGCGGCACACCTGAGCAACATGCTGACCAGTGCTGATGCACTGCAAACCCTGACAGTGGTGTCTGTGAAGCAAGGGGTGCTCAAGCACATGTGCTCAGGCCAGCACACCTTCTGCCCATCTGATCTGTATGCTCAGCAATGCAGGTAGCTCCTCATGAAGCATACCCTGCCCAGACACTTTTACGCAGGCCAGCCCACAACCTGCTCACCTGATCAGGGAGGACAGCATGTCATTGTGCATCCTCCTGGCTGCCACCACACTCAGGTACTTCAGGAGGTAGGTGCTGGTCAGCTGGAAGAGAGTCTGGCCGCCTGAGATGCCAGCATAGATGGCCAAATACCAAAGGGCAGTGTGTGGGGCAGGACCTGCATGCAGTGGTGCACTTGAGACTTGCTGCTCTACCACTCTGCTTCTGCTGTTCACTCAGCTTGAGAAGGTCCCTTCTGGCAGCCGGTGGGCGCTGACCATGGCCGGCTTGAGGTACCTAGACGGGTGCATCTGCCATGGCAAGACAGGGTGGCAAGCAGCAGGCATACCAGGAGCTTGTGCCCCATGCAGACTTCGCAGCCAGCAGCCCTGGGCTCTAGCCCCACAGCTGCAAATCTGCAGGAACGACAGCCCAGATCACCAGTCAGCCCAAGTGTGCACACATCCCACAGCCGGTGCAGGCACTAAACCACAGTGCTCAGGCAGACACACAGCCTGCGCAGCAGACCGCTTTCTGCAGTTGCATGCAGCCCCAGCCATGTCCATCAGCTCAGCCACACAGTGGCTCCCGCAGCACCAGAGCCTTGTGGAACATGAATTGATAGCCTGCAGAGCCGCATGACACAGCCTTCTGGTTTGGCACAGCAGGAAAGCAAATCTGCTCAGGCTGACACACAGTTGCATTCCAGGCTGCCTCATGCAGCTCCATGCGGCCCGCACCATCCTCAGTGACGCCTGTCCAGTAGCTCAGCCACACGGTGGCACCCACGCGGCATAGCTCCACCAGCACGAACCAGGTCATGAGCAGCCCAAAGCGCAGCAGGCCACCCATGGCAGTGATGTAGACTCGGATGACCTTCCAAGACACGCGGCCTGCACATGAGCAGGAAGAGGGTGCTCAGGTTTGCATTTGATGGCTCAAAGTGGACAGCAGCTGGGCTGCGCTCCCACATATGTCAAGCCCCTCAGCAGGGTTGCCTGGCATAAGGTGGCTTGGTGCCTAGTGCCAAGCAGTACAGCTACGTAAATGTGCCTGGCAGGAACACCTGTAGATCTGCCCTCTGAGGCTGTGAGGTGCCCATCGCCCTTGCCCGGGGGTCTGCCACCGCCGTCCTGGCCGTTGCCGTTCGCCCCTTCAGGACCTGCATGCCAGCAGGAGATGCTTCAGGCAGCAGCATGACATGGTTTCCCTGCGACACGGGAACCACAAGGAGACCCACACTGTCGAGTTGCAACTCACGCATCGGCGGTGCATGCCTTGTATGACGGTAGCGCCCAGTTATGACCAACAACTGCACTTGACGAGCTGGACGCATGCTAATTCCTAAAATGCCGGATGCAGCCGCTCACAGCTTTATCTGGGCAGGCGCCCTGATTTAAGCTGGCTGTCACCCCAGATGTGCCCCCACCCAGGGTCAGCCATGCATGACATGCTACTGTCAAGCTCCTGTTTTGATGGGGCTGGTTCCTACAGCTTCTGGCAGGCTGTGACCTTCAGTGCTGTGAAGACCCCGGCTCACCTGGGCGGGGCCCTGCAGCGCTCTGCCGGCGGCTCTCTGGCAGGCTGTCACCTTCAGTGCTGGTCCTGCCTGACTGTCCGGCCCCCTCAGGGTCCACAATGGCATCACCAGGATCCTCCTCCTCATCTTTGTCCTCCACCTGCAGCCGCATTGCTCACAAGGTGGCAAAATGACCTCTCAAGCTTGGCACTGGCAGGGCAGGCCGCCGTGGCCAAGGCCACGGCAGCATGTCAGGCGCTGTTGCCAGCTGGGCAGTCCCCTCTTGCTGAGACATCAGACTTCCCCAGAGATGGGCCTCATCTGAGCAAGGCAGCTCCCCAGCCTGCAACGTGTTCCAACTGCTATGCCATGCTCAAAGCTAAGTTGAAGTTGCACGATGCCAATTGGGTCCCCTTCTCACATAGCTGTGGTCAAACAAACCTGCTGCTTTGGAACAGGCGCACTTCCAGCCACCCCAGCTTGGCAGGCACCCCCTCATGTACATCAGGGGCTGCCATCATCCCAGGCCAGCAGCTTCTCATTCATGCCTGAAACTTGACTTCTTGCACAGCACCATCCTATCTAACTAAGGCCTGCCCAACTGCACCTCTGAGCAAAGAACCACTTGAGCAAGACCCCCGTGCAGTGCTGCCCTGAACTCTTCCAGTGTGCTCAGGATGCTGACACTCACTGAGCCCCAATCACCCCCAATTCAGCCAGCACACACCTCGGAGCCAGACATCATCTGGGCAAAGGCCCCCTGCTCGGCCAGAAGCTCCTCGTAGGTCCCCATCTCTTGGATGCGCCCGTTGTTCATGTGCACAATGAGGTCAGCCGAATTCACAAACTGGAGCTGGTTGGTCACAAGGATACGTGTCTTGTCTCGCAGCGTTTTGGCCATGCATACATTGAAGACCTCTCGAGCCACCTGCACAGGGACTGGGCGGTATGGCACAGCAGAGCAGGTGCTGGCAAGGCCGAGCGCAACATATTGCCCACAGGCTGCAGAAGCAGGGGGTGCGCCATCGGCCATGTACATGGGAGAGACCTTGCAAGCCACCTGCAGAGTGGGAATGACAGTGGCAGGCGCTTGGCGGGCAGCTGAACAGACTTTGCAGAGGGTCTGGCTGGTGGAGGAGAGACTTGAAGTCAGGCCAGCTGGAGTGACACATCAACCTCACAACACAGGCTAGGCTCATGCCACTGCACATCAGTTGCAGTGCAGAAAGGCTGCACTTCTGGGCAGCGCACATCTTGGCCGAGTGCCCCTGGAAGAACTCGTAGGCCACCTGAGGAGATGCAATACCATGCAGGCGCACAACATAGGGTATACCACCCAGCAAGCATCACTTGAAAGTTGGCCGGAGTCAACGTCAGCAACCTTCTCACCTTGGCATCCAGAGCTGACAGGGGGTCGTCAAACATGTACACGTCTGAGTCAGCATAAACAGCGCGAGCGATCTGGATCCTCTGCTTCTGGCCCCCACTGACGTTGAGCCCCTTGTCGCCAAGCTCTGTTTGGTCGCCAGCTGCAGACGCATGAGCTGCCTGTCAAGATGATTCTGCCAATTGACTCTACACAGCTCTCTCCAGTTGGCACAGTGCTCTCTGATCGGCAGCTACAGGTGTCATGTAAGGCTTGTATGATGGCTGACTTTCACCCAGCTCTGTTGCCAGCTGCAGGCACAACATATGCATGAAGGGCAGAGACCAGGTTGCCGCAGGGGAGACAGAGGTTTTCCATGTAATTATCAAAGTAGCGTGTCAGGTGAGCAGGTGCTTGTGTGCAGCACCAGACACAACCTGAAGCAATGCCATAGCCAATCTCTCAAGGATGCCTAGCGCATGCCTTGCCAGGCAGCTATCTGCATGACAGCCTGCAGCCGGCTGTTGAACTCATACTAGAAAGCAACGTGCTGCTGCACACAGGCTGCTACTTTACACAGCCTGCCAAGCCCAGATGCTTGGAGCAAAGCCTGACATGCAGCCTCCTTCAGCTAGCTAGCATGCTGCGTGGGTTGCGTCCAGAAGGCTTGACAAGATGTGCCCCCAAAGTGCCAGCATGCGGTGTGTTCAGAGGGCTTGACAAGGTGTGGCCTCGACGCGCCAGCATCTCACCGGGCATGTTGCGCAGGTCTGTGTCGAAGGCTGAGGCCTTGATGGCGTGCTCGTAGCGGGAAGGGTCGTAGGGCAGGCCAAAAAGTATGTTGTCCCTCACCGAGGCATTAAAGATAAATGCTGACTGTGGGACATAGGCCACCTGCACAATTGACAGGGCAGCCTCAGGGACACCTAGTCAGTTCATTGCAACCAAAATGTTGCCATAACAAGTGACAGAGGAGAGGCACTCTGAGGCGCACAGCAGCCTGAAGCATGCAGGCCTGAGGAGCCGATCAGGCTGTGTCTTCCAGGCAGAAGGTGATGCATGGGACTCCAAGTCGGTTCTCTGAAAGTCAGCATGCTGCAGTGACACCAACATGTGCAGCATGAAAGCAGCAGCACCTTTGCCAGGGCTGCTGCATGCACTGCAAGACAATGCAGCCCAGAAGCATGCGCAATGGAGTCTGTTGGGTAGCTGAAGTTGCAAGTGCTTCAAGCTCACCTTCCCATGCAACCGGACCTCCTCTCCCTCCACCTGCTGCATGAGGCCGAGCGCGGCTGCCAGCAGGGATGACTTTCCAGAGCCTGCAAACACAAAGGGCAGTGCAGATGAGGCGGCAATGAAAGCTGATGGTGTGGGCATCGCAACCGCAGCTGCCAGCAAAGCTGGGCTCTTGCATAGTGTGCAGCTCACATAATCAGGGACAAATGCCAGCTGGGCAACCGGTCTGAACATTGACAACCAGAGGCCCACTGCAGTCAGACAGCAATCATTGCCTGCATGAACCACCGCGTGCAGTGCTTCCAGCACCAGCCAGTCCAGAATACCCACCAGTGGATCCAACAACAGCAATCAAGTCGCCCTGCTTGATGCTGAGATCGATGCCCACCAGCGCTGGTGGCTGGCTCTCCTCCCAGGTGAAATCACCGTTCAGCCTCACAGCCGTCTCCCCTGCAGCACCACAACCCCAATGGGTGACATAGGCTGCTGTCCTTCCATACAGGTCAGATCTACACCAGCCTCGCCTGCAGCGGCATGTCACCACTGAGCATGAGTGGCTGGCTCTGATCCAGAACAAGTCAGCCCAACAGTAGTCTGGCATGCAGGGGCTTGAACCTCACTGACAGCAGTTGAGGCCACCGGGCTTTCCAAGGACAAATGAGGATGCTGCTGGCCCTGGTCATGCGCTGGCTAGGGGAAGCTGCACTAGCGCACCAGTGTGACTGCCAGCAGTGGTGTTGCGGCTACTGGCAAATGTCAGCCAGGACAGGTGCACACTGGAAGTCAGGTTATACATCCTCCAGGCAGGGGCAACAACCCACAAGAGACGCTCATCCAGCCTGAAGATGACTGACAGGTGCACCTGGAGTTTCTGCAAACATGCACAGCTTCCTGCACGGAGGCAGCAGCAGCAAGGGCGCAACAAGGTCTTAGCAAAAATTGAAAGGCCTCTCACGCTTGTGCACAGGACATCACCTCTGCTGCTTGTGTTGCACGTTGTGCAGAGGTGTTCTGGCTGCCTGGCAGAGCCACATGCATGCTGGGGACCTGCTGATGTCAGCTGCTCACCTTGCTGCACAGCTGGCAGAGTTGGCATGGGTCCCTGCTCCTCAGCAGCCAGAAACTCACTCAGACGGTTGAGGGCCACCTGGGCATTGACCAGCTGGCTGATCAGCTGTGGGAGCTGGAACAGGGGCATACGCAGCACCTGCGGGCGCCACAGGCACGCTGGTGAGGGGACACATGATGTTCACATGCGGCAGGTTGAATGTGGCCTGCGCAGCACCAGCATGGCAGGGCCAGCTGGCATGTGACATGGCAGGTTGGAAGTTCAGTCCAGTGCTCTTTCAAAGGCCTGGAAGGCCAGCATATTTCAGTGCAATGTGCATCCTCTACACTGCGAGAAAGACATCCGCACTTAGAAAGTTACTGCGAGCTCTCCGTAATACAGCATATCGCCTCACTACAGCCATGCTGTGCAGCTGCAGGCTGTCCAGAGATCTGCAAAAGAAACGCATCATTGGAAACAACTGAAAGGCTTTGCCTCACCGAAAACAACGACAGCGACGTGAACGCCTTGGCAGCGGTCAGCTCATTGCCCAGCAGCACATAGACTGTGAAGGTGGTCACAGACACAAAGGTGGGAATGGCATTTAGCAGGAAGGAGTTGATTGCTGCCACCAGGAAGGAGCGCCAAAGGGTGTGCAGCTCCCTCTCGCGCACTGTCTGAATGCGGTCCCAAAAAGGATTCTGCAGGGGAGAAGGGGACAGCATTTGGTCGGCAGTGGGGCGCAACTATGATACACAAGTGCCTCTTGCACATGGTCTGGCTGCAGATGAGCTGCGCTGCCAAAGGGGATTCTGCAGGGCAGAGAGCTATAATGGCAAGTTTCAAGGAAAAGCAGTGGCAGGCAGCAGTCTATGCATGGGCAGCTGCTTGTCACGGAGAAGCTGGCTGCCGTCCCAGAAGGGGTTCTGAAGGGTAGGGGCATCGGTGTTCAGGGACAAGACAAGTGAAGGGCAGTGCGCTATGCTCCACGCTGGATTCTGCATGCTGAAAGGGGCAGAGGCTTGACGAAACCTGAAAATACAGTCAGAGGCAGCCATTGGCACAGCTCACACTCTAGAAGAGAGAAGGGCAGGTAGGGCATTGGTACAGTTCACGAGCTTTGAGGGAGTCAGCGCCACAGTCACAGGAAAGCCATCACATGCACAAATGTGCAAGATGGGGGCATGATGGCTGAGGGCCATGTAACAAACCTGCTGCCGCAATGGCTGGCCACAGACTCAACAGACAGCAGATCATTCCTAAAAAGCAGCTGCACCCACCTCCCACGCGCTGCACTTGACTACATCCATGCCATCTAGCAGCTCCCGCTCCACCTTTGCACGATCGTCCGTGAAGGTCAGGGCTTTCTTCAGCAGACGCGCGCTGAGACGCACCATCACAGCCTGCAATCAGGCTTGCTATTCAGGGGACCAAGCAGCAGGCTGCAGGACAGGACAACCCGCAGCGACATCACTTCTCCATGAAGGACAGGGCCTTTCCCAGCAGCAGGGCGCTCAGGCACCCCACCACAGCCTGCAGTGAGGCATTTAGAGAGTGGGCTACTGAATTTGTCCACCAGTCTCAGCCGGACACAGGAGTGTCCACCAACTGCTATGCAGTGCTGATTTGACCCGGCACAGACACCAATCTTGTAGCCATGGCACCAGGCTTGCAAGCTCCAGCTGCTTGTGCAGTCAAATCCCAAATGGACTAGCATCAACATGACAAGGCTGGCAACTGCCACCATGTTGGCAGGCCCGAGCTGCGCACATGGTCGATGCATGTTCACACCTCGACTGCAGAGAGCCCACCTGGACCGGCATGAACATCACAAGTGTGGCCACCGCCACCAGGCTGGCAGGTCCCAGCTGCTGGTACAGCAGCGCAACAGAACCGATGATACGCAGGGGGGACGACATAAGGCCCAGGATGTTCTGAAAGAGCATCTGCAGCGTCTCTGTGTCTGAGGTCACCTGCAGGCAGAAGCTGTCTGGGTCCAGCTGCAGGATGCGGCGGAAACAGCGTCTGCAGCAACCTTATGTCCCTGGGCACCTGCTGGCAGAAGAACGAATTTCTGACTCAGCAAGCAGGGCAAGTTGGATGTTGCCAAGCACCTCCACATCTCTAAAACAATCTGCAATGTTCAGGTGTCCTGAGGCCCAAACGCCGTCTGATGCAGCGATGAAGCGTGCTTCCCCAACAGCTGCTTGTCCTGAGTGTCTGCTGTCCCTCAGCTCTAGGGCAGCGAGCTGCCAGAACAGCCATGCATTGTGTGTCATAGCAGACTTTGCAGCTTGTAGAGGGTCTCATTAACTCACAGCCTCTGGTACATGCATGACTGTCCAGTGACTGCACAAAGCCAGCTTGAATGTGCCTCATGCACTAGCCGCATGTTCCCAGGAACTCACCAGATTGAACACCCTCCCACTGGTGAACCTTGCTCTTGCTGAGGGCGTCAGGAACAGGACCTTGTCAAACACCTCGTGGACCAGGAGGGCTCGTAGCCTGAAGCCTGCAACAAAGTTGTTGTCTTTCAGGCTAGGCGGCTTGCCAACCACATTCATCTGACGTCTGCTGGTGGACAAGTGTCAGTGGTTGTTTAGACATCACCCCATGCTGTGCTGAACATGTCTGGGCTTGCTAGAGATGTCAGCACCTGAACTAAGGGAGCATGTAGCCTCAAGTCAGAAGATGGTCAAGGCACTCCATGTCTTGCACACAAGCAAGCTGAAGTGCAGAAGCGAGCTCAGCATGATACAGCGCGGCAGCAATGCAGCCTGCCTACAACAGACAGGAGCGCCCACCTGCCTGCATGACGTGCTGGAAGTACTAGAAAATGCAAGTGATGCCCGTGCGCAGCATTGCAGGAATGGAGAGGGGCACCATGCTGCAGCCCGCCTGACAGCAGCTTGTAGCACCCAGCCCATCTGCCCCCGCATGACGCGCTAGAGGCACTGTCAGTTGCTAGGCGTGCTTGCCACTGGCAGCCCAAACATGAGATTGGAATCATGCTGCAGCCCGCCTGCCAGCTTGTAGCACCCAGCCCACCTGCCCGCATGACACGCTGAAAGTGCTGGTTGTCGCTCAGCGTGCCGATGACCAGCAGCACAAACATGAGGATGGCGTAGGAGTAACCCAGGTAGGAGGGCTGCCCGCTGGAGACGACGTTGAGCAGCAAATTCAGGAACAGGGGGCCAACAAACTGGGCAGCATCATTGACCAGCTTGAAGGGTATGGCTGTCAGAATCAGGTAGCGGCAGAAGCGCCACAGTGCACGAGTCTGCAGGCAATCAGAGTCAAGCGTTGTTGGGGCACCATCTGCACATGGAAGGCAGGTGTAGGGCTGGCAGGCAACACTGCAGGCTGGGGGCTGCTGTTAAACCGGTAGACGGGCAAGCAGAGTCAGATAACTCTGAGAATGCTGCCGCGCACTCTGCCAAAAGGCTTCAGCCCCAAAGCCCAAATGCAGCAGAGCACTGTGGAGCAGCGCACTGCCCCCTGCACGGGCAGATGGAACCAACGCAGTGAAATGAAGACTCCCTGGATGGTCAGCTGCATGGCAGCTTGCCTCACCAGACAGGCCCCCCTTGCGGTGCACCCGAGATGCACAGCAGCCACAGCCTAGCGCAAAGCCGAGGAAAGCAGCCCCGTTGGCAGCAGGCTGATGCATGTGTGGAGAATCAGAGCCTGAGGCAGGTGGAGGTGTTGTGCAACACACCACAGTCCCTGATCAGGGGCACATCTGGGCCCCTTCCGCAGCAGCGGGGCCGCAAGCAATGCAGGCACCCCGTGCAGCCTCCTCACATGAGCAGAGGCTTGGCGAAAGGAAATGACATCCCCATCGAGACACGCTCCCAGACGCTGATGCAGTAGATGGGAGGCCCTATGAAGGCATGCCGTACCCCCTGCATCCAAAGGCCAAGCCTGGGCAGCCGTTGTGCTCAGTGAGCTCACCAGGGAGGGCGCCCCGCGGCGGTGCAGCTGCTCCTGCCAGATCGGGCGGAAGGTGGCTGACAGGCGGTCGACTTGGTCATCAGGCGGCAGATCCCAGATGTCCTCAAACTGCAGCGGGGATCTGCAAAAATGCACACGGACATGGGGGGTTGTGCTCTTGGGACACAGCAGCAGCCTGCAGTCTCAAAGTTTGGTCCCAGATGTGTCAAAATGCAGCATCACCCTGCAGGCTTGAAAGGCAGAAGAGTATCATTGAAGTTACACAGTTTAGTGGACTATGCAGGTGCTGCAGCGTCCTGTAGCCACCCACACAGCTGGCCCGGGGCCTACAGTAGGCCCGCAGGGCAGCGCAGCATTACTGCACGAGGAGACACAGCCAGTACAGCAAGGCCTGAGATGTCCTCGCAATGCAGTGGCCCCCTGTAGGCAGGCAAGGATCCAAACATGCATTGATATGGAACGAGACAGCATGAAACTGCCGAATGCCCAGCTTGGCTTGCCCGCATAAGAAGCAGCCGGTGAGCCCAATTTCAGGTGTCCCCAAACTGCATCAGAGCCCTGCAGCCAGGCATCAGCTTTTGTGGAGCATGGCACCCTATGACAGTGTCAACTGCAGGGCTGACTTGACAGCAGAAGAAAGGTTGCAAGGCAGGTGCAGCGTGAGCTGTCAGCTCACGCAGCTGCGTCCGCCTGTTGCACTGCCAGAATCTACTGAAAAAAATGCACTGAAGAGCAGTACAGCAGCCCATCAACACATTGGCCTGATCATGTCTGCAGCTGCATGCAGGGCAGCATCTCACTTGTAGCCTGCTCGCATGAGCCTGCCCACCCAGGCAAAGGTGACCAGCGACAGGACGCTGGCCGTCGCCTCTGGGCAGACCTTCTTGTCATGGAACTCTGCATCTGCCAGCAGCTGCAAGGCACAGCACAGCGGACTCAGCCACTGCAGTGGGATTTTCGTCTGCTCCAGCTTGCCGCAGGTAACAGTCAGCAGCTTCAAGTCAGCAAATCTGCTGCCAAGTGATGCACCACTCCAATACACACTGCTCAAGCAGCAGGCAGCCCCTGTGGGCCAGCACAGGAGCCTCAGCTGGTGCATAGATCACATTGAACCTTTCCCAAGGTCTAGAAGGTTTGGGCGATGTTACTGAGATCCTCAGAGCAGCATGCAGCGGTTGCCATGCGTTGCACTGTGGTCTCAAGGCAGCATGCAGCGGCCAATGACGCTCACCAGAAAGATAATGGCTTGCAGTCGGTGTCACCGAGCTCACATGCCATGCTGGACCAAGGCACCTTGCACACTGACGCTCAAAGACGCCCCACATGGACAAAGCATGCACCCTGTTCGCGAATCAACCAGCCTGCACACATCTTCACCTTGCATGGAGGGTGCCACCTGTCACGCCGCGCACCAACTGCCAAGCAAGCCTGCTGACACCTCTCACCTCATACTGGTGGTCCCCTGCATCTAGCACCTCCAGCTCATTCTTGCCAGGCCAGTGGAACAAGGCAATCAACGCCTGCAGGCAGGCACAGCAGATGCTGGTGTTCTATGAGTGCCTAATGAGCGGTAGGCAGTGGGCAACCTGACCAGTAGATCAGACGTATGTAGAATGGGTTGTGTGAGGCTAGCTATCAGCATCTGAGGATGGGGGAACACCACTGTGCAAGACCTACAAAGCCAAGCAGCAGGCTACAGGGGAGGCCCTGAAGAGAATAGCAATATTGCACTGGCACCCAGCAGGACCAGCGCAACACAGGAGCATGGTCAGTGTGTTTGAAGCAAAGGACCTCACCTGAACCACTACAATGCCGACATAGATCAGGTAGAGCACCCAGAAGTAGCCTTTGTCGTCAGATAGCACCAGCACAAATCTGCAGCAAGCAGGCGGTCAGCAAGCAGGGGATTACAACCGGTGCTGGAGCAGGGGCCTCCCTCAAGGCTGTTGGCTTCGGCAAGCACGTGTCTACAAGTGACTCCCAGCTACAGAAATTGCTCTGCTTATGGCAGCACTACAGGGCAGCTGGATGCTTGAGAGCCATGCGTGATTGAGGCACCATATTGCACTTGCTGTGCTTTTCATGCTAATGAGAGATGACGCAGCATGGGAGCATGGTGTTGCGCTGGCCAGTGGCATGCGCAGGCAGAGGCAATGTGCTGAAGTCGTGCTTGAAAGTGGCACGCCCAGACAGGGGCCATGCAACAGCTGAGCCTGATGTCATGCTGGCCAGAGGCACGTGCGAGGCAGGAGCAGTGAGCCTGATGTGTGTGCCAGCCAGCAGCACACCCAGACAAGGCCAATGCAGCATCTGAGCCATGCGTGCTGCTGGCTGGTGGCATGTACGAGCATGAGCAATGCTGCATCTGAGCCAGACGCCGCGCTAGCCATTGCCACTTGGGACGCTTCATGCAGGTGACACATGATCACATGAGTTTGGCAGTGTGGCCCACTGCCAGCTTTTATCTACCTTTGACCTAATGATTCTGTGCAGTGATCAGAGCCTCACCTGAGCTTAGCAATCTGGCCGGCTGCAATCAGCACCAGGGGCAGGCGCCACAGCCAGGTCCGGTCTGTGTGGTAGTGCGCCACGTCAAACAGAAAGGTGAAGATGTAAAGCAGGTGGCTGACCGCCGCCGCTCCAAAGCCTGCAGGCAGCAGCAGCACTCCATTTCAGGGGCACAGCAATGAAACCTGGGCAGTAGACGCAGCATGCAGCTCTGGCTTGCACTTCTCTGTGCCAGCCTGGTCACAGCAAAGCCCTGGCTCTGGCTCTGGGGAGATACTTGAGAGCACCCCAGCGCAGATCAGATGATTGGGGAAGCCCTGTTCACAGAGCCGCTGCAGACCCGTCCTGTGTCTCACTGACCAGCCAGAGTCCCATTGGACGGCACCTTTCTTATGCTGGCAGCCTGGACAGGCTGCTCACCCGCATGCTCGCACAACCAAAGGCTTGAAGCTCGATCAGGCAGGCAGCTGGCCATGCTTGCAGCCTGGGCATTTGCTGCTCACCTACCAGGGGCGCCGCCAGAGTAGACGTCTGGGCCTTTTGGGCCTCCCTCTCTGCTTACCTCCCTCTAGCAAAGGAAGCCTTCATGAGCCCTGCCAGGCAATGCACAAGCCACAGCTGCTCACTTCCCCCCTTACAGGGCCCCCCCTGTAGGAGAGGATAGCTTGGACTCACACTCTACTGCTCACCTGCCCATTCATAGGGCGCCAGGGGCCCCGCCACCACAAACATCTGATCCCTGGCCAGCCGTGCATTGAACAGCAGGACCGTGATCAGCAGCGCAGCTGCGCTCAGCACTGCTCCCAGGAGGTGCAGCAGGCGGGCAGCGCCACGCAGGCGATAGCGCGGGCCCCGCGAGAAGCGGGCCTGGTACAGGCGGGCGCCGCAGGTGACGATGGCCAACAGGTGAGCGGTGCCTGCAGTCAGTCGGCCAGCAGGTGAGCTGTGCCTGCAGTCACCACCAGCAGATGATGGCCTACAGGTGAGCTGTGTCTGCAGTCACTTGGCCAACAGGTGAGCTGTGCCTGCAGTCACCATCAGCACGTCTCGTGATTCCAGCACAAGGCTATTGCATGCCTGATGCAGCGTGCTGGGGAGGTGATGGTGGCCAACAACACTGCTGTGCGCAATCTACACAGCATGCTCATGAGAGGTCCTGTATTGGAAGCAGCCCCCTGTGGACTGTGTACAGTGCCTCAGCTCCACTGACAGCACTACGTAATGGTCGAGCCGCAACTCCACCGCTGGTGCAGCAGCATTTCTGTTGATTCTCTGCACAGACAGGGGCAGAAAGGCAGCCTGACACCATTGTCACAGCTGCCTTAGCAATGGAATACATGCATGTGACCATGATGGGCCCTGCCATGCTGAAGATGAAGCAGCAGCGTACCTAGGATGACGATGTCTGTGAAGCAGGGCGTGTAGCTGCTCAGCATGCCTCCAAATCTCTTCACGCAGCTCCTGCAAGCAGTAGGCCAAATATGAGGCTGCACACCGACGCCAATTCTTAGCCCAGATCTGATGGAGCAGAGCTAGAGAGGGCGCACCTGGGATCACAGAACCCTTCAGCAATCTTCTTTGGCTCCAGGTTCTCAGCTTGCTGGCGAGTCAGCAGCATGGCAGGTCCAGCACCATAGCCTGACTCAGGCACATCCATTGCCAGGATGCTATCAGGCTCCATGCTCACTGGCAGCCTGTGGTGCTGCCCTCCATCTCTCAGGCGTATTATGTACCAAAGTCCTCTGCCTCCTTCAACCTAATGAGGTGAGCTGCAGCTCTGGAGTTGCCATATGAATTCCCACAGCAGCTTGTGCACTGACACGCCTGCGTCGCGCAGGCAAGATGCCAGTCGAGTGCTGCACTTAGTAAGTGGTTTCTACTTGCTCACATGGTTCAGCCTCTGAGAGGGATGTATGTGAAAGTGGGGCCATTCAGGCGGCGCAGCATTCAACAACTGTATCTGTAGGTGACTGACTGCATGAATCAGAGCCACTGACTCCTGATTTGATGGCTGTCAAGGCTGCAGCCTGGATTCGACGTATATGGCGGGCACGATCAAGGCTGCAGTGCTTCTCGCTGTCCTTGCGAAAGGTGCCCTGACCATGAAGACAGAGGATGTTATATTTGTTGATCAGCCCTGCCATGCCAGCAACATCTGCTGCTGTTGGCAGGCTTGGCAGCCGAGGTGACTGAGCACCCGGTGTGCTGCACCACTAATTGTACAGAGCGGTGACCTGGCGCAAGGTGCTGGACAGAAAACCATGGCTCTGAAAGCTGGCAGCGTCCTTTATGTGCCAAAATCTGGCTCTGCATTCCAGGCTGCAGGGCTGCCAGCATCTGCAATGGCCTGCAGTACTTTCAGAGCATGTTGAAGTTGTCCGATGGAGGGGCGCGCCTCTGGCTGGAATGACATGCACCGCCGCGCCAGTGTCTGCAAAGCACAACCAGTTCCGTGTAGCACACAACAGTTCAGTGCAGCACATACAACTCTGTATCTGGGCGGTCACGCCATGACTGAAGCTTGCAGGCGATGACTGCTGGTTCAGAACACGGGAGGCAAAGAAGTTCAACCCCTGATTGCTCACCACTAGCACAGGTGGAAACCCATCCCTGAACTCAAGCGTCCTGTGCTCGACGACCAACTGGGTGGTGACCTCCTCCCTGGACAGCCCCATCCAGGGCATTTGTCCAGAGCACATGCTCCACAGCAAGGCGCCAAAGGAGTACACATCACTGGCCTGCATGTCCATGCAAGCAACATGCAAGTAAATGTAACTTCGGCAGACTCCCTTTTGCTCGAAGGCTGCATGCTGGATGGCTTGGACCAGAGCTAGTACAAGAGCCTATCTGCTGGCTTGATTGCAGCGCACATGGCTTGCAAGCCGCGAATGCTGCCATCTTAGTGTCAACCCTGCAACTGACCTTGAGGTACAGACCCTGGCCAAGCACCTCCGGTGCTGCAAAGTGGTAGTCCCCTTGCCAGATTGTGGGATCTCTGGGCTCTGTGATGGGCTCTGCACAGTACTCAAGATTTTGCACCTGCAAGCAGAATGTGCACTTTGCAGTGGTCAGGGCTGTAACACAGAAAGCTCATCAGACATAGTGAGCAATTCAGCCGCAGATGCTCAGAGCTCGGCTTTTAAATGCGGACAAGGGATGCCATCTTTACCCATAGCGAGGCGTCCTCGATATCATGGTCGCTCTGTGAACCCTCCACATTCAGACCAAGTGACCGCGAGCTGATGTAGCCAAAGATCATGCCCAAAGCATGTACAGCTGCAACCAAGGATGCCAGCTGCGCAGCAAAGCGCAGTAGCAGCACCATGTTCAAGACAAGCCGCCCGTCTTGCGTCCCGGCCACCAGCCTGCCATGATCAATTACCACCTGCAACACATGGCGCATAGCCAAAAGGATGGGTCAAGAGTGCCGCAGGCTTGCTTAGCGCAAGGCATCAGCAGGTTGACTGCCAGAATGTAAATTGCTAAGAGACAGGCAACAATGCAACAACGCCAACCAAGGCAAAGTTGCTCACATCTAGAGGGCCCCTGTTGGCACGTGGCACCACAAGACAAAGCTCGAGCACGTCATTGCTGTTTGGATCAATTGTCACTTCTGGCCCGCCCATAACCCCCTTCAGTAGGCTGGCACGTCGCCTGCGCCAAGTCTTGGCAGCCTGCAAACAGAATCTGCGTTGAGTGCAGTTTGAAAGTATGCAACAAAGACTTCATTGGATGGCGCTGTGAACAAAATGTACATTGAAAGGGCCAATTTCTGCACAGAGACATACCACAAAGTGGCAACTGATGAAATTGAGGGACAGAGAGGCATGATGCGTTTGCTCACTGGCTTGAGGCGACTTCCGTGGACCAGGAGAGGTGCCAAGATGGGATGCGACAGCTGCTTGTGGAGCAGCACTGCTGGACAATCTTCTGAGCTCCTGTAGTCAATGTCCTCCAAACGGTATTCACTGACCTGCAGTGTGCAACTAGGTTCCTAAGCTCAACAATGCTGTATGTGCACTCGTGGAATCAGTTGCCACAGAGCATGGGTGCACCTCACAGCTGTGGTCACCACATCATCTCAAGCGAGTTCAAGAATGGAAACCTACCATCACAGTGGCCGGCTGAGCCTTATACAGCCCAAGGTACACCCGCCCGCTGACATGGTAGTTGGAGACCTGGCTGGTGATGATCAGCCCCTCAATTGGCGGCCCTGCGGCCGTGCGTGGCCGATGCACGAACTGCATAGATGGTAGCACCATTGTTTAGACATGCAAGTTGTTTGGCACTGGCTGTGCCCAGTGCCTGAACGCGTCACAGCCTCAGAATTGCAGGCATGCTTGTGCTCAATGAGGCTCAATGAGGCTTGCTTTCAACCTCTGCAAGCATCTCTGGTCTAGCAAGCCGGGTTTCACCACCCTGAGCTTGCTGCCCAACAACAGTGCGGCAATCAAGCAACTCAAAAGGTGCACTGCAGCAATACGCTCAGCTGCGCCGCACCTCGACCTTGCTGGACTTGCTCTCCGCTGGTGTTATGGTGACCAAGCAGTAGTTGCGCAGATGCTCGGCAATCTCTGGCTCGCAGCGTGGGATGTCTCCAGGGATAACAATGGGCATCTGCATATTGTCTAGCCGAGTAGTGGCTGCTGGCCTGCAGCAGTGAATATCTGGGCATCTGGCATGTGAGAATCTACTGCTATTCTTGCAATCCTCAAGTGGTGCAGCAGGTTGCTGTTGTTGCTTGCTACAATGCTTGCACGCTCAACAGCATAGGATGGCTTGCATGCGCCAAGTGGTGCAGCCTGTCACGCCAGCACTGAAGCATTCTCACAAATCATTGGGGCACCAGGGCTTGCCTGAAGAACAGGGACATGTCAGGCCGGCCTACTGCGTCCTGCAGCGGCGCAGTAACTGTGCAGGGCATGTCCTCAAATAGTGCTGCCTGCACTGGCAGCCTGTTGGCCTCCCCGCGCCCAAAAACTTCCCAAAGTCCTCTTTCCAGCACAGCAGGGCTATCCTTGCCTGCAGGTTAGTCATGGCCAGGGTTGTATGAGGTCCTCCGCCACTAACAAAGCCAGAAGGGACTGCATGCAAATGCTGCATGTGAGGCTCAATGCTGCAGGGACATCTGAGCTGGAGTCTCAACAGCAGGCACCCATTCCTCAACACACAACGTTGCTTGCTGTGAAGGGACGCCACGCTGGCTCTGTGCATGTGCTGTGAGGATGGCATTGTGCTCAGGCTGAGCTGCAAACTGACCTGCAAGATCCTGCCAAGCAGCATTAGCATAGCGAATTGGCCATCCAGGAGTTTCGACCTCCACCACCAGGACTGCTGCATTCAGGTTGGCTGACTCGGAGTGGCTGGCATATGCTGCATGGACAACCTCACTACTCTGGCGCTCATACTGGCGCATCAAAAGCTCGCACATGTTGCACAGCAGCTGACAGCACTCGCGCGGCAGCTGGCGGGGCTTGACGTCGACCATGAAGCTGCAGCAAGCAAATAGCAATTTAGGGTGCTTTGCTGGCAGTAAGCAGCAGAATGGTGGCAATGCTGCTCAGGGTGACGCCTCCTGCTGATGGGCACTGACAAGCCAGCCATGCCAGGGCAAACTGGATTCAAGCTGGTGCACTGATGCTGGCATACAATGAGGTGGCCATTTAGGCAGCAATGCATGGCAAGTTGCGAGCTGATGGCTGATCACTTGTACTGGAGACAGGCTGTGCCATGGGCGGAGGACTTACAGGCTTCCCACAGTGTGTCCTGATGAAGTCACCAGTGGGACGCCCACATAGCACTGCACTTTGTATTCGTTGACAATAGCATGGTCACAAAACCTGCAGGAGAGAGCAAATGCTTTTTTTGCAGGCTACTTAGAAGGACTTGCATTTTGACAGGCACAGGTGAGGTGTCCGCCTCAGCCAGTGCACACAGAGCCAGAGGTACATGGGCTGATTGCCGCACAAAAGAAGGTGACACAAACTTGCTTTCAGCCCATAGCTGGCAGCAGAGGTACCTGAAAGCTGTCCACTGGCACTCGTGAGTCCACTCTGCTCAAGCTCACTGTTGCAAAGGTGCATGCTGCAGCCTTTTTACACAGGCCTGTGCATATACATCAGCCTGTACAACACCTGCAGAAGACTTACAGTAGACAGGGCTCCAGTTGCCCTGAGCAGCACTGCCTATCTGCTCACCTGGTATCTTTAGTTAGATCCTCAACCAGCAGCACCTCTGGCTGGTCGTTCTGAAGGCCCCAGGAGATTATGGACTGTGAGCGCTTCCACGTGCTTGGCAATATGGTGCCTGGTGGCGACACCGAAGCTTTGATCACAGTGGTGTCTCCAGCCAGGATGCAGATGGCAGCAACAGGCATCTGCACAGCAGCGCTATCCATGCCTTCATGTGGACTCAGGCACTGGTGGAGCAATCACATCGTGTGCCATTTCTGAACAAAGGCCAATGGCGCAGGTGTTGCCTATATTGATTGTGTCTCAGCAGCATGAGCAGCAGCATTGGCTGCAGGTTTTTGCAAGCGGCATGATGACTGGCAAAGGGAGTTTTCTGCTGGCTGATGGCAGAACATGAGAGTTGCGGTTGCATAACCCTGACCATTAAGCTGATGGCAAAAGCTGTTCACTTGGGTGCTCACCTCACAGATATGGGCCACCAGCTCGACTATCTGCTGGGACTCAGGGGGCATGGGTCTGTCTGCCATGTCTAGTGCATGTAGCACAGCCACCCGCTCAGCGTCGTTGTCTGGCAGGGGCGCCTCCCAGGCTGGGCTTTTGTCAGCAGCTGCAGCTGGAGGGCCTAACTCAGCTGCTGCTGTCTGGCTGACAAGGCTACCTGCCTGTACCTGTAAAGCATAAGTCAGGCCTAGATGGAGGGATGGGCGTTCTGCCCTACACGTGTCCACACGCCATCCGCAGAAGGGATTTGCCAGAGGTTGACAGTCGCCTGAGAGATGGCTGCGTACATTGAGCCAGCATCGCAGGCCTCCATTGCATGCTAGGCTGCCTTCACCCCGAAGTGATGCCCATATGTAGCCATCAGTGCAGCCCTGTTCGACGTGCTTGCCTCAAATCCAACCCAAAGTATGGTCACGTGGCGTCCTGGCAGCAAAAGCATCGTGCATTATGCCATTGGCTGGCAGGTAGGCTGCACAGGGGGCCACGACATGACTGCAGCCTCACCTCAACCTGGTTCACTGCATGCTTAGCAAAGCTGGCACTGCCAGCGTCCAGCGGCTTGTGTGCGTGCGCACTGTCCTCTGTGGGAGCTGGTCTCACAGGCTGCTCCTCCATGGCATCAACAGCTGTGGCTTTAGAGGCACTGCATCCCATGTGTCAGCTCCCCAAGACAGCTGGAGACTGTGCTGCAGCAGCCTGCCACCAGCACCACGTCTGCAAGGGTGAGCTGTGGAGACAGAGGGATCGGCTGAGTGATGATTAGACCTCTATGCTCTAACTGACATGCGACAAGGCCTGCTTTTATTGTCTGGCCTGCTTGCTGCGCCAGCCTTTTGTTTGGCTGCTTATTTTTTCTTTTTCTTAACAACCTTAGGGTAGTAGTGCCCCTTACTTCTTGCTTTTGGCATGTGCTGCTACTGACAGGGTGTGTGAATCAGCTGGGGATCAATCGGGAGGTGTGCTGTATGCTGCAGCCATCTCTGGAACACACCACCAGCTTTGACGTGGATGCTCCTCCCACACGTTCCACAGGCACACACCGCAGCGGAGCAAGCCTAATTGAGCGGATGAAGGGCCTGTTCAGCATGGCTCGAGCTCCAGGCAATGGGCACCCACCAGATCCAGGCGATCACAAGGATGCAGCAGGTGCACACAGCATGTCAGCTGGAGCTTCCAACAGACACGAGGACATCTCCCTGGAGCAGAGACCCTCAGGCGATGACCATGTGCACATGGTGGTAGACATGCTTGGTGAGGCTTGTCTGGAAGCAACAGTTCTGCCTGATGCTGGTTGTATACGCAGCTTTGGATAGCCACCTGTGTGTCTCAGCTGCACGTCAATGCACAAATCTAAGCCCCAAGTAATCACCTCTGGTGACGGTTAGCCTTGCCTCAGCCTAGGTTTGTTTTGTTTAGTGTTGAGGTAGCTCAAAAGCCTGTGCTGGAGGAATGCTCCTTCTGGTACCATGCTGAAGCTTATCCCGTCCTCTTTGACAGGGCACGGCCCTTGATGCCCTGCATGGCAGCCTGGTCAAGCAGATGCCCTGGAAGCCAGCTCAGCCCAGCCATGGATAGGGATCACCCCTGCTACTTCAAAGTGCTCCCGTCGAACTGACTTGGCCCCCTTGCTCGCAGACTGGCTTGAGCAGGAACAAGCATTCTGACAGCATCATGGTGCAGGCCCTCAGCTTGCTGTTTGCTTCTCACCCTGCATTCGTCCCTGCAGGCACTCATGATGTTGAGGCAGAGCTGTGGTCAGGGGACGACCTGCCTCATGGCTGGTTCTCCTGGCGCAAGCTCTGGCGGTTCACAGGCCCTGGCTTCCTCATGTCCATTGGCTACATCGTGAGCTGGGGCCCAGCCACCAGGATCGGCTGATGACTGGTTTCATATGCTGGCCAGATGCTGATCCCACTGCTGTCGGCTTCTGCTGGCCACCTGATGCATGTTGGCCAGCTGCAGAAAGCTTTGCCATGAGCTATAGCTGCCTGTGTTCTTGCATGCTGTCTAGCATTTATGGGGAGACAGGCACTGCAGCCTGGAAGCGCTGCCCATGGTTTTCCGCCTTGCGCAAGCAGCCTGCTGCCCTTCATGAATGCAGCCTGCACGTGACCTGCTGCACAGCTGAGCTTCTTTACTAGGCGGTGTTGCCACTCTGCCTGAGTGCATGTGCAGACAGACGGTTGCAGCCTTCTGCATGCTGCCATGAGAATGCTGGCACCGCGACTGCAGGATCCTGGTAACTTGGAGGGTGACCTTCAGGCTGGGGCCAACACAGGCTACACACTGCTGTGGCTGCTGGTGTGGAGCACTGCCATGGTGAGAACTGCAAGTGCCTACTCCCCCCATGAGGGCTGCTATATTACAGGGAAGAAGGCTGTACTGACACGATGGCTGTAGTCCTGCTGCCTAGGCTGCAGAGGGAGACCGCGTGCTGCTCTGTTCAGTGCATGGCAGATCAGTCAGGCTAAACGTGCATGTGTCAGCCGGCCGCCGTACAAAGACTACCCCGCCAACAGCAATCTGTCTCCGCAGGGCTTCATTCTGCAGCGGTTGGCAGCCAAGCTGGGGGTGGCTACTGGACGCCACTTGGCACAGCACTGCAGGTAACACCAAGCTGTGGCAATGCCACCAGCAAGTCCAAGCAACCCTGCACGCATGCATTTGTGATGCATTGCCTTCGCAGTGTGCGTCAGCACAACCTTCCTTGACACTGGTCTGTGAGGGCCTGAACTGGTCTGACAGACAGCTTGCAGTCTGCCAGGCATGCAGTGCAGTGTTACATTGTGCCCGCGCAAACAGTGCAAGTCAGTTTTTCACGTAGGCCTATTATTCACCCGACATCCTGGACAAGCATCCAAGAAGTGAACTGGAGAGTGCTGCTGGCACCTGCAGAGAGGAGTACCCGCCGGTGCCCAGGATCCTGATGTGGCTCATGATTGAGATCGCTATCATCGGCTGCGACATCCAGGAAGTCATCGGCAGCGCCATCGCAATATCACTGCTGTCCAAAGGAGCCATACCCCTTTGGGCAGGTGGGGCTGGGCCTGGTGTGCATTTGCATGACCTGCTTTCCCAAAATCACTGCTATCCTAGGAGCCCCCCCAATCTCAGGAGAAGCAGCTGAGGCAGGCACCTCAGGGCTGAGCTTGCCTTGGCATTTCGGTGCTCTCCAAGATATCCATCCCCCCTGGGCAGCTTAGGCCCTCTGATGGCAGAGGTCTGCCACAGTAGCAGCAGCATGAGCTGCGTACTTTGTGATACATCCCCAGCATCACTGCTGTCCACATAAGCTATACAACTCTGGGCAGGTAGGACACTCTGCAGGGCGCAGGTACTGTCTGCCGCGTTAAGGTGGTGGCAGGGTGCATTTTGGCCAATGGCGGAGGCAGCAGACAGGTGGGGCGCCCAGAGGCTTGTTGGAAGCCTTCTGGTCCCTTTCTTGTTGCAGTGCACAATGTCAGCCTGCCGATGTCTGTGTGTGAGACTCGCTTTTGGTGGCCGGATGGATGGTCTGTTGGAGAAGATCCTCTCTGCTCCTTGCCCTGCATGCATCTGCTTGCAAGCGGCATCACAACAGCTGCCGAAGACCTTCTCGCTCCCACAAGCTGTGTCGTCACAACAGCAGTCAGTTTCCTGTTCGCCCCTCATAGCCTGCCTGTCCACCCTGCAGGCGTCCTCATAACAGCCGTGGACTCCTTTCTCCTGCTGCTGATAGAGCGCTGCGGAGTGCGGAATCTGGAAGCGCTCTTTGGAGTCCTGGTCGGGATCATGGCAATCTCCTTTGGCATCATGTTTGTGGATGCTGGCGTGCCTGCTGGTCAGGTTGTTGAAGGTGCGCCTCACCGTCAGTATGGCGGCAGCCTGCATGCTGCCCTAGGTAAAGCATGCAGCACTGGAGTCGGGCCGAGGGTCGTCTCAGAAATTGGCTGTCCATCTCTACCCCTGTTTGAGCAGTCTACATGTGCTGGCAGGCCTACATGGGCTGGCATCAACACCAGCATGTCCATCGCAGGGCCTAGACACACACATGCCTGCTTGCCAACTGCCAGCCCAACACTTAGTATGGGCTCACAAGCTTTATGAGAAACTTGAGTGATTGCCTCCTGTGGCTCCCTACCTGTTTGGACACGCTCCAATGCAGAACAGGGCAGGCAAAGAATTGTGCTGCATTGCTGAATCAATACTGTTTGGCTGCAGGGCTTGTGTTGCCGCGTCTGCCGGCCTCCTCTGTGCACTTTGCGGTCGCCATAGTGGGCGCCATCATCATGCCACACAACATCTACCTGCACTCTGCCCTGGTCCAGTCCAGGTCAGCCTGCCTTGCTTGAAGTGAGCTGGAGGCATGCCACATAACCTTTCAATTTGGCCTTACTTGTCCTGCCATGCAGGTCGGCCTGCCCTTGCCCCAGTTTCCTGCATGACTTGCATGTAGACTCAACTGCTGGACCCTGCCCTGCACACTGCCCTGTTGCAATCTGAGGCAGTCTGACCAGATCCAGCATGACACAGGCCTCTGTTATATCCTATAGTTTTGCTGTCCTGTCATGCTTGAGTCCAGCCTGCCACACGGCTGCTGCACTCTGACCTGCCCTCTGCACCCCACTCTGCCTTCCTGCACCCCAGACAAACACTTAGAAGCTGCAGAAGGGGCTTGGCCTGTGTGAATCTCTGCACACAGCACCAGTGCAGTCCATGGTGGCCTGCCATCCTCACACGCAACTCCAACAGGGCTTTCTTTGCACCCTGTGCAGCATTTCACTACTGACCCAGTCCAAGCTACACTGCAATGACAAGACTGGTCCCCGTCGTGTCACTGCTTGATTTGTCGTCACTTCCAGGCAGCATCAGCCAGCCTTTGAAAACTTGACTGCTCTCCATCTTCTGTCATGACTATCTGGTCTGCTCGCATTCAGCTGCCATGCTGCCAGTACTGGCTGCAGGAGCGCACTGCTGCTGGCAAAGCTCCCATTTGTGTTGGCCAGGCCACACTCTGCCCTGACCAGAGCAGAAAGGGGTGGTGCATCCAATTCCATTCTCACCCTCAGCTGACATACCTTGTCAGACACCTTGACGTCTTGAAGCTGCACCTGGAGCCAGGACTGAAGATTCTGCATTAACTGAAGATGTCTCCACTGCTTGTATCACCCCCCAAACCGCCCCCTTGCCATGTGCTGTAGGAAGATCAACACAGCCCAGCCAGCCCGCAAGAAGGAGGCCGTCGCCTACTTCAGCATTGAGTCGGCCATTGCCCTGGTCATCAGCCTGTTCATCAACATCTGCGTGGTGGCAGTGTTCGCCCGCGGCTTCTTTGGCAAGGGCATCGAGGACATAGGGCTGCAGAACGCTGGGGAGTATCTAGGCACTGCCTTTGGCAAGCACATGGTGAGAACTGCATGTTTTTAATGTGGCAGATTGGCAGCAGCACAGAATGTGTTGAGTACACACAGAAAGCAGCTGAGGACAGACTTCAATTCCGGAATACTAGGAGGCCCTGCTGGGGCAGAGCTGCTGCAGCATGCCCTTGTAGTGACTGCAGGACCTGCCAACATAGAGATGGCCAGCACAGCTTCAGCGCAGGCATCTGCACAGCCTGTGAAGTACGTGCATGGTGCCTGCTTGACATGCAACAGGCAGGTGCGGGTGCTGTCCGTGCAGCATGGAAGCCAATGCTGCCAAATCTCTTTGAGGCAATACGTAAGCAGTAGCAAAGCGCCCACATGCCCACACCCAAGCAGGAGGGCAACGGCCTCCTGTCGTCTGTCCAGAGCTGCTTGTACCCTGTGCACTCTCCAGTGCATGGCTCAGCGCTCGTCACCCCTGCAGGAGCTGGTGTGGGCAATTGGCCTGCTGGCCGCAGGCCAGAGCAGCACCATGACGGGCACCTACTCTGGCCAGTTCGTGATGTCAGGGTTTTTGGATCTAGGGGTGACTCAGTGGCAACGCGTGGCCGTCACGCGGTCTGTGGCCATTGCCCCCACGCTGGTGGTGGCCCTGCTGTTCCGCGGCGGCGGCAACCAGCTGGATGTGCTCAACGAGTGGATCAACGTGCTGCAGTGCATCCAGCTGCCATTTGCCCTCATCCCGGTGAGGTTTGGTGGCATATGGGAGGGCTGTTTGTCATGAGGACTGACAAGGTTCATCTTTGAAATGGTTGTCTCTGCGCCAGCTCAGCGTGCCTGGGGTGCACTCCTGCCAGTGGGTCTGACTGCACTCCGAGCTGGTCAGTGTGTCTCTGGCGCCCCTTTCGGCCTCTTGTCTCGTGAGCCAGCCCAGGCCGTAGCTTGTGGATGGTGGACCAGAATGTATCTGCATCGTGCAATCATGGCAGTGAGCCCACTGACTGAGGCTGATCTGGTGAGACTGCAAACAAGCATCTGGCTTGCTCATTCTGGCCTTGTTCTACATGTTCTCAGAGCAGCCCGGTAGCACTTGGGCAACCTCTGTGCTCATCATGAGCAAGCTTTGCGGGAGGGCCTCAGCGACCTTGCGCTGGTGCAGTGCCATGTCCTCTGACTGCACTCTCTTGGGCAATGCTTGCAGCTGCTGACCATGGCCTTTTAGCACATCATGGGCACTTTCTTTATGTTTATCCTCCTGACCTGATCTCATTGTGCTTCAGCAGCTGACCTGAGCTGGTGACCTTCCACACCTGCTGACTGCGGCTGACTGCACCCTGTCTGCAGCTGCTGACCATGACATCCTCTGAGCGCATCATGGGCAAGCCCTTTGTCAACACCACAGCCAGCCAGGTGGTCGGCTGGTGCATCGCAGCCGGTGTCATGGCAGTGAACGCTTCCGACATCTGGGACTTCGCTTCCGGTGCTCTGGGGCGGCGCCCTTCCCTCATTGCACCGTTCTCGCTTGGAGTCATCCTGTACCTGGCCTTTGTCGCCTACCTTGTGATTGGCCCTGAGAGGTGAGTGCTGCATCAATTTTAAGACTGGGAGCCTAGCTTTATCGTCATTGATGCTGAGCAGCAAGCCGCTGTACCTCATCCGTCATCCTGTGCCTGGCCTGTGTCGTCTAAGTTGTGGTGGGCCATCACCCTGCGTTGTCCTCGTTGCCTGCCTTGTGATGGGCCACAAAAGGCGACCGCTCGCAGGAAGCACCTGCTGCGAAAGCTTTGATCATGTTGTGGACTGCCTATGAGAGGCGAGCTCCTTGCAAAATCAAGTTCAGGGTGAATTTAAGTTTTGCGCCGCGCTCAACATTTACCTCAGGGCTGGACAGGAACCCTGGTACATGCAGCGGTGCATCTCTTCTGTGCGTGGGGCAGCATTCTTGCTCTGCGTGTGCTCTGTAGCGGATCCTCTGCTGGCTGCCGGGCTTGGGACTGCAAGCCTCTGGACTGAAGTTGCCTCTGCGAGTGGCAGGCCAATGCCATGAGCAAGTGGCATTGGTCATTGCTGGTCCTGGCTGCAGGTGGTCCTGGCTGTGGGCCACCATGCAGCTGTCAAGCTGGCCTAACAGAGCTACAGAGAGAGATCTCTATGTGTATCTGAAGACAAGCCCTTTGACCTGCAGGATGCAGAGCTGGCA
The DNA here is from genome assembly GCA_963969365.1 of Asterochloris sp. CNOR1. NCBI lineage: Eukaryota > Viridiplantae > Chlorophyta > Trebouxiophyceae > Trebouxiales > Trebouxiaceae > Asterochloris > Asterochloris sp. CNOR1. The sequence continues at coordinate 685,820 of OZ017761.1, forward strand.
GCAGCGGTGGCGCCCTCAACGCGAATCTGTGAAGGCCGAGCAGGACCTAGACCCCCTCTTGGAGAGTGCTGTGCCCCATGGCGACAGCAGGCTCAGCACTGCCAGTAGTCAGAGCAGCTTGCATGCCAGTTGAGTAGTCAGTAGGAAGTCCCCCTCCCCTGTCACAGCACTCTTCTTCCCTATATCTCTGAGCCAGTTCAGTTCATTGTATGTCCACCAGTTGAAATGTATGCAATCCTGAGGTTGCACCCCTAAGGGGTCATGTGTAAAATCCAGCTTGCATTGCTTTGGCTTTGCTGCTGAACAATATCTGGGCCCGTCAGACAGGGGGAGCACTGGTCATTCTAAGGATGCTGTTTCGTGGTAGACAGTGTGAGAACATAATTCTCTGAATAACCGCTGAAACACTAATCTCTGAGAATGCGTTAGGTCTCAGATGATCAATTGGAGGCCATGCCGCTAGGAGATAGGACGGACTGTGGAGATGCCCGTTATGTTGGATCCGAGACTGGTTTCTCTGCAGATGCCGCAAACATCTTGCCGGTCAGCCATCTGCAATAATGAAGTGCTGCTGCTGGCTATGTATGGCTTCGTCTCGATTGCTTGATGACCCACGGACTGACAAGAGCTGCTGATCTGCAGCGCATGCTGGTCTGTGGATTTGACTTTGTTGTCACACCACTGGTGGACCCTCAGCACAGACCTGATCTGACTGATGCCAGCACCCAAGCGTTGCACAGGCGCAATGTGATGCTGATGGCAAGCCAGTGGAGCGGTCAGGTGGCTACCTGCACTTGATCTGGCCCTGCATATCTGCTATCATCACCCTCGCAATGCTCCTGGCTCATGCTGTTCCATTGGGTACTTGCTTCTGTTGAACTGCCAATCACTCTTGATGCGCTTGATGCTGAGCTGTTCAACATCTGCTTCAAGCCTAGAGGAGTTATCACCGCAGCCCTGAATGCGCAGCCTCCAGCTTTGAGCTGCACATAGGCTCCCAGTCACCAGCATCAGTTGCGATGCACAAGTCCAGCTGGGCTCCACACTTCTGCTGGCCTGGAGCTGCTGGGCAAAGGCAGCAGCTTGTTTGGCCTGGACTATTTCACCAGCAGCTCACAGCTTCAGCCTGCCTCACACTTGCTCTGTTCTGAGCACAGCCCTTCTTTGGTGGGCACAGGCAGCACCTGTGAAAATGGGCAGACCTGACCAGGAACCAGCCACACAAAGGACTTGATCAGTGTTTATAGCGCCTAATCTGCAGGTGGCGGGCAACATGAGCAGCTGGACTGCACCTCTCAGCCTCGCACAACTTCAGCTTGCTGCATTGGCAGCACAGCATTGCTAGCACTTGGCTCTGCTGCAACCAGGCCCCAGCATCATGTCAGTGCTGCACCTGCTGCAAGTGGTGGGTCAAGACCAGCGGCTGGAACACTGTGGACATATAGGCCACGAGACTGCGTAGTGTGACCACCCTTACGGGCCTGTTTCAGATGCTGCAGCGGTCTTCTGCAGGTGGTGGGCAGGACCAGCAGCTGGATTGATGTGGACTCCCCAGACGTTGACCTGGCTCGTCAGAGCGAGGTGGCACTGCAGCAGCAGCTGGAGTGGGCAGCCTTCCTCTCCCTGCATGCCTGCGTGCTGCCGCTGCCGCCGAGGGTGCGCAACAACAACTTTGCGTGCATTGTCAACCAGGTGAGACATTCACTTCAGCTTGCTTGTTGCATCAAGTTGCCAGCAGGCCGCGCGGGCAGCAATCTGACCCGTTGCACGCTGAAAAGGTGAGGCAATGGCTTGCGAGGCTACATGGGGCTGCATGCCTGCCTTGCCGGCGCCATCAGGTGGCGGCTGATTGCACCACCGCTCAACTCTCGATCCTGAACCACTCAGCTGCACAGGTGTGCATCAGCCGGCCTTGGCCTGCTGTCGCATCTTGCAAGCGCAGCAGTGTCTCAGACCAGCACCAGTGCCAAGACAGCCTGCTGAGCTGCTTGCAGGTGGCGGCTGGGCTCAGCAGCATGACCATGTGGATTCAAGTTCCGATGGCGGCGTCCAAGCAGCACCTATCTCAGCAGCAGCCTCGGCAGCCTCCCGTTTCCAGTGATGCTGCCCAACATTCTGGGGCTCCCCCTCCCACAGGTGAGCCCTGTTCTCCACCACCTTTGCCGCACCTGTCCAGGCGCCTGGGAGCTGTCCACCATTGGTGCGCCTTGGCCATTACTCTGCTTGTTGCACCTGTGCATCAGCTGTTGTCTATCGTCCCCAGGGTTGGGTCACCCTCATCACTGGCATCAGCAGCGCCCTGCAGCTGAGATCCGTGCTCGCTAAGCTGGGCCTGCCCTTGCTATCGCAAACATGAGGAATTGGCCATTCATTTGGCGTGTTGCACCTACCCATCAGTACGCACAGCGTCCCGTGGTGCTTGCTGCTGCCTGCCAGAGTCTCTGGGTCTGCCAGCACGCTGCCTTACAGATACTGGCGCAGCTTGAACTTGAAGTTCATTTGTTCCCTGCTGTGGAGAGGTCCTTCTGCTGAGTCAAAGTCAGCCACCCGCTGTCACCTGGCACCTGCCAGACTGTGCAGGGATGGGGGACCCATGCTGCAGAGGTCAGCATCCAGAAATGTGTGCGGCAGGATCCAAGGGAATTGGTAAACGATGCTGCTGCAGAAGGCAGCTGCCACCGCGGTGTGGAGCAGGATCCCTGGGAGTGGTGGAACCGGGTACGCAGCCTGTGCGAGCACAGCACCAAGCTGGGTCTCATCCTGGAGGTGCCTGCTGTTCTGCCAAGCCAGCAGGAGGTGAGGCAATTGCAGAGCTGGGCACGCCTGTGGCGTTCTGCGCCTGTGTGAGCACAGCACCAAGCTTGCCAGTGCTCTGGGGGTGCCTGCTGCCATCCTGCCCAGCTAACAGCAGGTGAGTCGGGGCAGAGTCCGTCTGCTCAAGCGAAGGCATGACTGCTCATTGGTGTTGCCAGGGATCAACACGCCATCACAGACTCCTTGAGACTGCTTGACACATCCTGCTGGCCACCAGATGGCCTCTCAATGCTTGTGCATTGCTGGCCTGCATGTGTGTACAGCATGAGGTGTTGTACCCCTAGTGCATCTGCAGAGTGACTGTCGACATTGTCTCTTGATAGGCCAGCAGCTGCGCAGATTGCTGGTGGTGCCGGTCAGAGCCAGTTTGATGTGATGTCTCATGTCTAGCCCTGTGTGCACTATGTGTGGTACTGCTGCCTGCAGGTACAGCAGTGGCTAGGGAGCAAGCCGTTCTGAGATAGTGCTTCGTAATGTGCAGCACTGCATTTCTCGAGTGGCTGTGATAGAGCAATTGCTGCGCCTGCAGGTCCAGCGGTGGCTGGGGGAGCCTGTCAAGGCTGTGCTGCTACACACCAGCTGCTACACACGGAACAAAAAGGGATTCCCTGTGCTGAGCAAAGCCCACCAGGAGTTGATGACAAGCATGTTTCAGCACAATGTGCAGGTGGGTCCTGCAGTGCCATGCGCCTAAGCACAGAATTCTGTGTCACCTCAGGTTTGCAGCATGATGTCAAGGTGAGAACTGCATGACAGTGTGAGTGCAAGTATAGATACTCTCAAGCCAGGCCATGTCCCAGCGGATTGTAAAGGCGGGTGCTGCCGTGCAGTGTGGGTGCAGCACACATACAGACCCACGTCAGACAATGTTGATTTTAGTGTTGGAAATTTCATTCTGAGAATATATGGAAGCAAGACACGGGTGCTTTGCATTGCAAGTACTGATAACAACATGCCCGTCCCGTGGGGCCAACCCTGTTAAAGGTACAACGTGAAGATGGGGTGTCGATGCCAGCTGAGTGCCAGGGTGTGGAATGCTGTGTGCAGGGTGTGCTGCAGGTTGCAGGTCTTTGCCTGAGCTGTCATGGCTTGGGCTGCTATGCTCATCGCTTGAGCTGGCCATGCGCATGACTGTCCCCGATGCCTGGACTGCGTTGCTGAGGACAGTCCGTCAGTGAGGTGCTGCATGTGAGCATGATGCAGTGCAGCAGGGCTCAGCATCCAACTGCGTGATGCCATGAGTCTTCACTTGGTGCTTTGCATGCTTCCCTTGCATCAGTAGCTTGATCTGTGCAGGTTGTGGTGTCTGGCACGCCAGAGCAGATGCACGGGACCCCAGCTGCAGGTGCTGCCCAGGACCCTACACCAGGGGAGGCAGCATCCATGCAAATGCCAGCGGGCGGCGCTGGTGAGCTTCTTGCCGCTGCTGTGGCAGCATCTCTTTCTGATGGCATGACTGCGGTTCCAGCATGACAATCCCAAGGCCTGCCATCACAGCTTCCTGGTGCTGCCGCTGGGGCAGCCTGCATCATGCTGCAGTCACAGCCTGGCTGAAGCAAGTTGGGCAGAGCAGTTGACACTAAGCAGTTGACACTAAGCAGTTGACACTCAGCAGTTGACACTAGGCTACTTTGGTGCGCAGCTCAGGCAGAAGTGCTGCCCACCTGCACCCATGTTGGCAATGGCATGGCTCTCTGAGATGTGCCTCCTGCCCAGGGCCCAAGCTGGGCCCACGCAGTTAGCACTCTGGCTGACAGGCTTGCTGCCCGGCACCACCCCAGTGGTTGTTGTCATTGAGTGCCTGCTGTAGCCAAAGCCGGAGTAACTGTTGGGCATGCTGCTGGCACACATGTGCCGTCTGCCCAGTCTGTGCTTGCCGTACAGGCAGCAATCTCACCTGCTGGGCAGGACGCCCACCACCCTGAGGGACTACCAGGAACATCTGGCCTCTGCTTGAGCCTGGAGGCAGCAAGCTGCTTGTCAGGCGGGCTGGGCCCTGCCCTGCACTTGGGCTGACTGTCTGGCCCCTGCCTGCAGGTCCGCTTACATCGTACGGGAGCCTGCTGGCCCAAGGCGGCCATGTGCAGGCCACCCATTCTCCTCTGTGATGTGCTCGGCAGTTCCCTGTCTGCAGGCAACAACTTGATTGCTGGCCAGGCTGCCCAGCATCCCCTGAGGGACTACTGGGAGTACCTGGCCCACTTGTTCAGGCGGCAGCCCCTGCCGACTGACGATGAGCGCATGAGCCTGGGCTACAGGGACTTCCTGCAGGTGGGGTCAGACACTGAATGCTGAGCGGTGCTGCTGTGCTGAGCAAACAGCTTGGACAGCCTGGCAAGCTGAGACGTCATAAGCTGTAGGGGCTGCAGGAGCCGCTGCGAATGATTACTAGGTCCTGTGATGGCTGACGCCGATCAGTGCAGAGCCTGGGCTACAAGCAGTAGTGAAGATGCACCAGCTGCTGCATTGTGTTGCACCAGGTACACTTGGCAACCAATTTTCAGGAACCTGGGCTACAAGTTACTCTCTGCCAAGTCACTGACTGCTGCCATGGGCTGGCTTGTTGTGTTGGCACCCATGAGCAGCCCTCTCACACTGTGTAGCCTTGCCCCGCAGGCGCCCCTGCAGCCCCTGCAGGACAACCTCGAGAACTCCACCTACGAAACCTTTGAGCGGGACACCATCAAGTACACGAAGTACGAGGAGGCCATTCGCCAGGCCCTGTGTGACATGGCGCCCACCGCTGAGGTGGTGGTCATCATGGTTGTTGGGGCTGGGCGGGGGCCGCTGGTCAGGGCATCGCTGCAGGTGGGCAGGGCTTGAGCATGCAAGGTTGGGCAGGAGTAGAGCATAGGAGTCTCAACCTGGTTGTTGCTGCTCTCAGGGCCGAGGTGGCTTTCGCAGCCCCGTGGCAGCCTTGCATGACATTGCTCGCACCCTTACGACGGTGCTTGTCGCTATGATCAGAGCAGGCCTGGGGTCCAGTGGTCAGAGTGTCGCTGAAGCAATGGCTAGACACGACTACACCTGCAGTGTCATTGCTCGCTTGTAAATGCGTCTCTGCATGACAAGACGGCTGGGGAGGAGCAGGGACAAGGGCCCTGATCAGGGCTTGACTGCAGGTCTGACTGTGGGCATCAGAGAGTTGTGGGGGTGCCCTCATTGCATGTGCTATCATGCTGCAGATAGCCGCCAGCGCAAGCAGGGTATGTATGCTCAGTAACCGAATGCAGATACCTGTCCTGTGATAGGGCATCCTGACTGCTGCTGCAGGCTGCTGCCAGCGCAGGCAGGGCAGTGAAGGTGTGGGCTTTGGAGAAGAACGCAAATGCGGTCATGTCCATCCAGCACCTCATTGCTGTGGAAAGGTGACTGCCACTGCAGGCTGCGTGGCATGCCATGGCCTGCTGCTCTGCCTGCATTGCAGCTGAAGTGCTGGCGCTGTGGACAAGTGACTTGGCACTGCCAGCCTTGTCGCAGTCCCAGGGCTGTGACAGCTGCAGACTGTTAGTGTACAGCCTTGTGCCCAGAGCTGGGAATGCTTCAGATTGTCAGTGTACAGCGCTCTCCTCATGCTGCAGCAAGTCAGGAGACTTTATGGTTGCCCGATGTACCTCATGCTTGTCGCAACTCCCTGTGTAGTCGGGCACAGCAAGCCAAGGTCTGATCCCTCATTGGGGGCCCAGGAGCGCCAGCATTTGAGCAAGTCAAGTTTGACAAACTTAAGTTGTGCAGGTATGGACAGCAGGTCACTCTTGAGGCAGCTGGCATCAGTGCCCTCATGGAGCTAGTGTGCAGTGTTGATTGTGATGCTGTGCAGGTTGGAGCTGGTCACTCTGGTGGCAGCCCTTGTGCGAGGCATCGGTGGCTGGCTGCCACCACTCAGCACAACTCACAGGCCCCTCAGATCTGCACAGGACAGACGCCAGGTCACTGGTGTGTCAGTGCGACATGCGTGGCGCTGAGGCCCCATGCGCTGGACAGACGCTCCCCCACAAGGGACCCTGAAAGGCCTGTGATGCCTGTGCAGGTGAGAGGAGCAGGTTCTGCTGCAGTCAGCCAGCATGCATATCTTGGCGTCACGCATCAGAATGCAATCTGCTGCCTGTGCAGGTGGGAGGAGCAGGTCACACTGGTGTCAGCCGACATGCGCACCTGGCAGGCTCCACAGGCTGCCGACATCCTCGTCAGCGAGCTGCTGGGCTCCTTTGGCGACAACGAGCTGTCCCCCGAGTGTCTAGATGGGGCCCAGAGGTTTCTGCATCCTCGGGGCGTCAGCATCCCTTGCGCCTACACCAACCATTTGCAGCCGGTCACCTCCAGCAAGCTGTGGGCTGATGTCAAGGTGAGAGGGCTTCGCTGAAGTGAAGCTGGCTTGGCAGTTGGCTTCATATGCATCGACGTCGGTGGGTTTGGCTGAGGCTTTGGTGTGCTGGCCCTCTGCCTCAGATAATGGCCTTCTGCAGCAAGCTGCATTGCTATCTTGGGGCAAACATGCTGTCGTCTCAGGAACAGAAGAATGTGCCCTGTGCCAATGGGCGTCCTGGCATACACGGCTCCTGCATTACTGGGCCCCTGCAGAACATTGACGACCTGGAGCACCTGGGAAACCCCTCTGTATCCCACCTGAACCTATTCATCTGTCTCCAGCATGTCCCGTTCAATCTGCGTTGCGTGCAGGCCCACAGCCATCTGGGCACCTGAAGGGCCCTTTTGTGTCCTACCTGCACTGCTTATGTCCCTGAAACATCCATGCAAGAAGCAACTGTTGTTGCCTGCAGGCTTTCGCAAGCTTTGTGTTCAGAGCACTTGTGTAACCGCTCGTGCCTTACTCGCACTATGTGAACATTATGTTCACAGTTATCAGTACTGAGATGAGGTTGCTGCAGGCCTACAACGACCTGGAGCACCTGGAGACCCCCTTTGTGTCTTACTTGCACCGCTTCACGCCCCTGGCACCTGCCCAGCCAGCCTTCACCTTCACCCACCCCAACCCGCTGCAGCCTGCAGACAACAGCCGCCGCTGCAGCCTGACCTTCCAGCCCTACCTGCAAACTGGGGCTGCATGCCATGGCTTGGCAGGCTACTTCACAGCCCAGCTGTATGGGGACGTGTACTTGAGCATCCACCCTGAGAGTCACACCCCGGGCATGTACAGCTGGTTCCCCATGTACATCCCAGTCAAGGAGCCTGTTTATGTGCCACCTGGGTCTGACATTGAGGTCATGATGTGGCGCTGCATTGCAAACCACAAGGTGTGGTACGAGTGGGCTCTGGCGCTGCCTGGCTCCCTGACACACATTCACAACCCTGCGGGCCGCTCATATTTTGTCGGCCTCTGATTGGGGCCCCCAGGTTGAGCAAAGACACTACTCCCAGCCTGGAATGCCTCCTTGCCTTAAATGCATTGACACTGAGAATAATTTATCGAACTCAGTGTTGGTCAAAGATCCCGGTGTCAGGCTCAAAGCACTGACCAGTCATCGAGCAGAGCAACGCCATACGTCGGGGCATCGGGGACAAACAGCACAATTCGATTTTGGCAGCTGAGACACTCTCGACTTTGGGCCCAAAGTACACCTGCAGAGGGGATGGGCGCTGATTGCAGCAGTGATCTGCCTGAGCAACTCTCATGCAACCTCTCCTGGGCTGAAGTCACCTGTCTGCCTGCTTTTGACCTGATGTAGGCAACCTTCGGATATTCCTACGTCCACTGGGCTATCACACTCTGTAAGAGCCCATGCTCCTCCAAGGCCCCTAATCACTCCTGCAGTGGCATCAATGGCTGTAAGATGAACAAGTCATGCCCCAGGCAGGGGCGCAACGAAGACGACAAAAGTGTTGTAGCGAACGTGCTGGCCTGAGCTGTGATGGAGCAAGCAAGATGACCTCACTCGAGGCTGACAGAGGCTCACCGAAGGGGTGATCTGCTCTGCCAGCTTCTTCAGCGTAGCATCGGCTCTGCTGATGGCTGCCTGCATGGCTGCAGTTGCTGCCCTTGTCTCCTCAATCTCAGTGCGCATGTTGTGCTCCAATGTAGCCGCTGCCTGCAGCCCTCATCAGTGTCATGGTTGGCTGAGCAAGGCTCTGCTAATGGGTCAGCAACAAGCACTTATGCCATTCAAACAAGGGGCAACAGGTTTCTCATGGACATATCGATAAGCCAACAGTTGGAAGCTATGCGGGTGAGTGTGCCCTGGACAGACAGAGCAGAAGAACAAGCCCAGCCTCAACGCTCACAGCAGCCGCACAAGGGGTAGCAAGCACCTTGACCAGGAATTGCATGAAGACTTGGAAGAGCAGCAACATACATGACGTTTCCGGAAATTTCTGCCAAGGATGACAACAGGCTTGCAGCACAGCGGCCAGCTGATGAGCAGGCCAAGGTGCCCAGAGTGCTGCCAACCTGCAGCAGCATAGCCTCCTGCCAAGCTGCCCAAAGTTTTGCTAACCTGCAGCAGCAAAGCCTCCTGCCAAGCTGCCCCTGCAACCAGGCCCCTCCTGCAGGTGGTGCACATGCTGCATAGGCGCCCCATAGCCTCTGCCTGTGCTGCATCTTTGCAACAATCACACTGTGCTGGCCCAGCAATACAAGAGCCACCTGGTGCCATGCCATGACATTCAGCAGGTGGTGTGTTCATGTGAGCCGCCTTGGTGCCTCTGTCGGCGCCGGCAACTGCGAGAAGTATCGCCTTGTGCTGCATTCAGGCAGCTTGTGGACGTGCTGATATGAAAGACCCACCTGGTGCCGCCTCATCACATTGAGCACGTAGTGCATCTGGCGCATAAGCCGCCCCACAGCCTCTGCCTGAGCTGGCCACTGCGAGGGGCGATAGCTCAGCATGTCCAGCAGCTCCATCAGGTTGAACAGCAGCTCTGTATTCATCTTGAGCAGACTTTCCTTGATGTCTGTAGCAAACAGGCCAAATGTGTTGCAACATTATGCATTGGCATCAAAAGCAGCTCTGATTTCAGCTTGAGCACGTCGCCGTCTGCAGTAAGGAGGCACATCATGCTCACATCTGAGTGTGAGCATGAAACAACAGCTCTGTTGTTGGCATGAGGAGGCTGCCCTTGAAGCTTGCAGCAGTACGTTGCAGAATTGGTGCTGCTTGTTGCTGTGGAAGATAGCTGTCTGCTTAGTGTCAGATTGAAAGCAGCGCTATGTAAAGCCTGGCTAGGCAGCACTTTGCGTATGGCAGCAGTGAGGGGCAGAGCTTCGCTTTACAGTGGGGTCCCATGTGCTGAACAGCAGCCCATGAACTGCACATTAATGACCTCAGCTTCAGGCAGCTTGCCTGTGCAATCTGCAGCAAGTTGATGGGCAGGTTCTGAAGGGCCGGCTGGGGCTACTGGTCGTTCTGCAGGGACAGGGTCTGCAGCACACTGCAACCGCTCACCAATGGTTCCATCTGCCTTTTTGAAAAAGAGAGGCTCTGTCTGCAATGCGGGCACGCCGACCTCTGTCTGCAGCACAGGAGCAGTGATGCAGCCAAGCACAGGGAACGTGTGTGGGTCAGCCAAGCTCAGGAAGCAGTGTATCAGCCCAGCTCATGAAGTCAGCCAAGCTGTTGAGGCAGGATGCATCCGACAAGGGATGCAGATAGCGCTGTTGCTGAGGCAGAATGCTCACAGTGTGCAGCTCCCCCAGCATGGCATATTCGCCAGTGATAGGTGGCGGTGCCTCAGGCGGCAGGGGCCTCTCCGCACTGCCATCCCTGTCTTCCGTATAAAGCTGGTAGAAGGGAGGAGGGGGAGGGTACAAGCCCTGTAGCTCCATGGCAATCTGCCCTGCCGCTATGTCCCGCGGCTGACCCCCTTTTGCAGCAACAGCAGGCCGCCTGGCTGATCAGTGGCTGTACAGTGTGCAGCTGGGCAGACTAGCTGGTCTTGCTGGGGATGACGTGAGGGCAGCAAAGCCAAACAAGCCTGTGCCTGGGGAGTCCCTCCTATGGAGCAGAAAAGCAAGCCTGGTCACCAGCTGTCTAGTCTGGCCGCCAGGCTGATCTCTGCGATGCCTGTTTGGGCAGCAACAGCCATATATTATAACATCAGTCAAACTCGACTGCCTGCAGCAGGTATCCACAGGTCAAAATCATCAGCTTAGCTCATGGTCAGGCTGATATGCAGCTTGATCGGATGCTTCACATGGCACCAGTGCCCTGTGTAAAGAAAAGAGTATCAATCATATACAGTAGATGAACTTTGACAAACCCAAGCATAGGAGCCTTGCTGGGAACACCAAGAAGGCAGCTTCCAGGCATGCACCTTCAGTGTGTTTGCTCTGCACATCTCATAGCTGATGGGCCATATCAAAGTGCAGGCAGGAGCTCTTGGAAAATGCCAGAAGGGAGCGGGCAGCCAGGGGTGCTGCCAGGCAGCATGTAAAGGCAGCTGTGACTGTCCAGGCGGCATACAGGCCAGTACATGTTGCTGTCAAGTTTGGTACACTGCCCTGTGATGGCTTTGACAGGCAAAATCATGCATGAGCTCCATTGCCTTTCTCAACGACAGATGCCCTGGTCTAAGCTGTCATGGCATAGCCTACCCTGCTCACCTGCCCACCCTTTCAAAGGATGTATGCCTCACCTGGTCCCAGGCTTAAAGGATGCTGGACGTTGACTGCAGGGCATTACAATCGCGGAGAGGGTTGCAGCAGGCTCTGCTGCAGAACTGGCTGCAGAAGTTTGGGCAGGCCGTAGTGCAGGCATCGATCACGCTGCCGTCAAGCAAGATTGCAGGTGCGCATGGGAGGACCTTGCCATGCCCTCATGCATCTGTGAGAAAGTCATCACAGCTGTGCAGCAGAGATTGTCTTCAGCGTTGCAAGTCGCTGCACCCGATTTGCCCCTGTCAAGGCCGTGCCCTGTCATGATGGACGCATCTGCAGAGTGCTTGTGAGTCATGCCCTGCAGCGGAACCTAGACACAAGCTTGACACAGCCAGTTTGCAGCATCTCCAATGCTTGGCACCCTCCAAGCAGCCTTCTGACATCATGTTTGCCATTTGCGCAGATGAAGTACTCCCTTCCCTGCTCTTGGTCTACCTGCCCCCAGTCCAACAGCACGACAGACCCAGTGAGCCACGAGCTCCATCTGCACTCTTGACTGCCTGCCATGCTAGCCTGCTCAATGTGCCCCTCTGCTACGCAGCATGGCGCACTCAGACTCAAGTGTCCCTGCAGTGGTCAGCCTGCATGCCTCTATGCACTTTGCATAGGAAATGCAACCCTTGCGGGCATGGGCACAAAAGCCCTGTCTGAAAGCCCGCAGATAGCAGCCATTCCTGCTTGAATGCCCTGCAGGGTATGCTGCCATCGCAGGCAAAGACACAGCCCCATTGCGTGGGGCGCTCAGCCTTCTACTGCGGAGCATTGCCAGCCCTGAGGCAGGCAGCAACTACTGCAGCCTGGCTCTGGATGCCTCCACCAAGTATGACTGACAGTGTGGCTTCCTGTTTGGCATTGTGCTATTGTTTGAGCACATTGAGCTTGGTGACGCTGGGTTATGCTGCATGCCTCCTCAAGTGCTTCTCTGGGCGCAGGCAGGTACTGCAGGCAGAGAGCAGTGCTGTGTTGACACTTGCAAGCTTTGCTGCAGGGCAGCTTGGCTACGCCAGGCAGTGCGCCTCACCCTGCTGTGCTCAGCGCTGATTGGGACCCAGATGCCCGGCCCTGATGCTGCTGCTGCACTCCTGGAGGCTGCTGCTGGACGCCTGCTCACTGTGCTGCTTCAGCCGGAAAACTGGAAGTGTGTCGAGCCAGGAGGTGCGCTGACCAGGGAGGACAGACACATGGGCTGCTTGCAAGTTATAGAACTTGACCGCCACCTATTGAGAGGTCAGGCAATCTGTCAGGTGTGATGAGCACAGACTTGAGGTGAGCTGCCATCTTGAAGCCAATGCGGCGTGGCACTCTTGTCATCTCCTCCTCAATTGGCTCGTGCATGCGCGCACAATTGCACAACACTAAATGAAGGGACAATCTGGTGTGCAGGTCGTGAAGGTGCCCAGGCTGCTGCAAGGGATCTGCAAGCAGCTGTGGCCGGGTCTGCAGCACTCCCTGCGGCCGTCCGCAGGGTGGCATGCCGGCAGGCATCTGTACGGGAAAGTGGCGCCACACCAGCCGCTCAGAGCAGACAGCAGCAGCAGCAGGCAGATGGCGCGATGAAGACCATCCTGTCTGCCACGCTGCTGCCATTCAGATCTCTGAGCGCAGCCAATGTGAGCACACAGCCGGAACTGAGCGCCAGCGCTGCCTTACAAGGCCAGCAAGTGGCCTGGTACGTCCTGACAGCACCGCGCCTGGTAGAAGCCTCTCCTGCAGCTGCCGTCCTGCTGCAAGAGCCAGCTGTGCTGCAGCTGCTGCTTCAACAGCTGGCCTGGCTGGCTGCTGAGAGCCATGCTGGCAGCCCAGCCCCAAGTGGTGCTGGCCAGAGGCAGCAGATGGCACATGAGGAGCTGGCTGCTGCGACCCTGAGCCATGCTGCAACTGCCACCCCAGCAAGTGCTGCAGCTGCTGCAGTTTGGTGGCAGCAGGCAGCGCCCCCACTGCGGCAGGCTGACTGGCTGTGGGCCGTCGCAAATGTGGCGCAGCTGTTTGCAGGCAGGCGTGTCAGCAGGGCAGTCCAGGTCTGCAGGCTGCCTTGTGCGGCCTACTGAGGTGCAGGTGCTGCCTCATCTCGCTTGCCATCATGCATGGGGGGTCAAGCCTCTGCACAGGCTGTCCAGCCAGGGGTTACTGGTCTTACTTTGCCTGGCTGGTAGATGCCTAGGTGGCTAGCTGGTAGCTGCTGATGACGTTGCCTTTCCTTGACCGGACGCTGACATCCCCTACACCAGCGCAGCATGGCAAGCATCTTCAAAATTCACGTCAAAGCTGTGAGGATGAGTCGACTGCCTGCCTGAATGCAGGGGGGCAAGCATCTTGAATTTCTGGAACAGTCTGCCCTGCTGGCAGATGCTGACCTGGCTGCCCAGCTGATTCACACCCTGTGTGCCCTCCTGACCGCCTGTCTGGCAGCTCGGAAAGGTGCAGACCTGCGAGGTGAGCTCTTGGCGGCACTGCTCCTGGAGCACCCTCATCTGCTGGTGAATGTGCACACACCACCCACGGTCCATCTGGCGTGCCTGGCAACTCAGAAGACTGCAAACCTGCAAGGGTGGCAGTTTCCGTCACCTGGAGCCTGTGCGCTCTGCCTATCTTGAAAAGGCTGCTTTTGCTGGGCAGTCAAGCCCGCCTTGATGTGTGCAATAGCCTGAGTGCTGCAGCGCGTTCGCTGAGCCCTCCACACCTGACGCTGCAGAGCCGCTCCACGGGCTGTGGCCTCTCCTGGAGGGCACCTTCATCAGCCAGCAGCTGCACACTTGCGTGGTGCCCAAAGCGGCCACCCGCAGCGCAGTCGCTGCCAACATGAGCATTGCTGCAGTGGCAGCCTTTTGGCACCTGCTGCTGGAGTCGCTTGGGCAGCTGGAGGCAGGTGCGAGGGAGAAGGTGGGCAGCACTGCAGCCAGGCTTGTCAGCGCGCTGGCCTTTGGGTGCAACATGCTCCCTCAGCTGTGGAGGTGAGGCAGCAGCGATGTGAGACACAAGCTTCCTAGGCGCTTGTGACATGACGTGACATAGGGATGCTGCATAGCTGATTTCAGCAATTTGGGCGCACCTCTAGAGCCTTGGGCAGCCTGGCTTTCTCAGTGCCTTCCATGGGCCAACATTGAACCTGTGTCTGAGCACTGGCTGGGCTACTGCCTTGCTGCCTTGCAGCACCTGGGAAGCATGAGGATGTTGCAACTCAACCTGGGACCTGCAGGTGGCTGGCAATGGACCTGGGGCTGCCAGTGGAAGCCCCAAAGGAGGCCACTCGCGGGTGGGATATTAGCTCCCTCCAGAAGGGTATCCATGGCCTTCACGCACAGCACGCAGCCCTGCTGGGTTTGTTCTCCAGGTGACTGGTTGACTGCAGGACACCACTGCTGCCCGTGCTTGAGCAGCATGCAGCCCTGCTCTGGCTGTGTTTTCTAAGGAACAGGGTTTGGTTCAAGGGCTCAGGTGCTGCCCCTGCTTTAGGCCTGGGGCCTTCTCCTGCAGCACCCTGTCTGGTGTGCAAGGAGGCTTTGACCCAAGTGATCAGCTTTCCTGCGCAGTAGTCTTCTTTGGCGATGCCCTCCTCATGACCAACATGGACTGTGTGACCTAGTCATCACGTTTGAAGGGCACAACCCCCACCTGCTGTGGTGCCAGAGAGCAACTCTGTGTGCAAGTGTGCTGCAGACTCTAGGGCCCTGCCAACCAAACTCTGACAAACATCGCCATCAAAGCAGCTTCCGCCCTGCGCATTGTGGACATGTACAGAACATTGCTAACATGCAGGGCCTATTGCCATCTGCTGATGGTGCTGGATGATGAGGACTTCTACGCTCTGCAGAGCACGTTCACTGTATCAAATCAGAGGGGCATTGCCACGGCGCTCAACACGCTGGTCTT
Organism: Asterochloris sp. CNOR1; assembly: GCA_963969365.1. Classification (NCBI taxonomy): domain Eukaryota; kingdom Viridiplantae; phylum Chlorophyta; class Trebouxiophyceae; order Trebouxiales; family Trebouxiaceae; genus Asterochloris; species Asterochloris sp. CNOR1. The sequence goes on from OZ017761.1 coordinate 701,115, forward strand.
CAGAACGCACTGCCCTGCCACACCAGGTGAAGTGCAGGCTACGCCCATTATGCTGCAGCAGAGACCTGTCAGCGCCCTGCTATGGAGGTCAGAAGCAGACTGCGTGGCGCCTGGGAGGTCCTTTGCTTTGGGACCTTTCCTGCTTGCCCTCAGGTAGCCTCAAGGGCACATCAGGCTGGCCCTGAAGGCAGATGCAATCAGCATTGTACCACCGCAGCAGCAGGATGTCTCCAGCATAGACATTTGCGGCCATCAGGCAGCCTGCATGCCAACAGCAGTCCCTGTGCATGCAGCAGCCCCCCATGGGATCTCACGCACCGCCCGCAGACCGGCACTCGGGAGCACCTCCCTTTCTTTGTCCTGCCAGAACCGGAGACTCCCTGAGACTGCCCAAGACTGACCCCAGGCATCTGTCCACCCTGCAGGGCTCCCACCACGTTCCGCCCGCAGCACCGGCAGCGGCAGCCTGACCAGTCTCCACAGCCCCCAGGCAGCCTTACAGCCCCCTCCCACTCCCCTCCCATCCCTGCAGCTGCCACCAGGCGTGCGCCCCAGCGCCCTGTTGGCCAAGTGGGCCCCCCTGCTACTCAGAACACTGTACGAGCGCGAGGTGCGGCGCAGCTTCTGCCCCCGGGCTCTGTGGCTGGCGCCGTATGGTGCCACCTTTGGTCCGGAGGCAGGAGGACCCTCCGGGGGAGAGGCCTTCTCTGCTGCCGCTGTGGTGCGGGCATTGACCGCCAGCGCAGTGACAGAGCAGCGGGGGTGGCCTGAAGCCCGCCTGTGAGTGCTGGCTGATGCAGCCATGATGGAGCATATGTGTTGTGGTGGGAGGTGGTTTGTGGGGCGTAGCCTCTGTCCCCAGAGTCGGTGGCTGGGCCCCTAAGCTGCTATGCTGGGTCTGGGACAGCAGCAGGGCTTAGCGTGCAAGGCTTCTCTGCTGTGGGGTCAATGCGGACGCTTGACAGCTGGCGCCTCGGCAGCAGCAAGGGCGGCCTGAGGGCCAGCCGCAAGTGTTGGCTGACGCCCCCCAGGTCTGCCTCTGCTGCGCAGGTGCTGGTTTTCCAGGCAGTAGCGTCTGCTGATCAGGAGCAGGGCCTTGAGCAGGATTTTAGGGATTTATCAGGCCCAGACATGTGTCACACGTCCTGCAGGGAACTGACAGGCGGGCGTCCAGCCGCCCTGGCCGCTCTGCTGGCTGAGGCTCCCCAGTGCGTGCCCTTTGAGGAGCGGGTGCTGGTCTTCCGGGCGCTGGTCTCTGCTGATCAGGAGCAAGGACGCTGGAAGGTCCCGCCCGCGGAGGGGGGCCCCGTTCTCATGCAGCTCACCATCAGGCGCACCCACATTCTGGAGGTCAGCTGTTCTACATGCTGCTGGGGCTCAAGCTTCCCTGACAGCTGGCAATCGGTCCCTGCTGGCCAGCTGCAGCAGGGCATCTGAGCTGATGCTTGCAGCTGGCCACTGGTCTCTGCTGATCAGAGCAAAGGTCAATGAGGGTGCTGCCAGTGCAGCTGCAAGTGCCTATGCAGCTCACCACTAGACGGCCCCACACGCTGGCGGTTGGTGAATGCAATGGGTGCCTCAGAGCTGCTGGAGGAGGGGCACTGGGAGCCCCTCAGGACTGACTCCAGCATCAGAGCCTGTGCAGGAGGCCCAAGCACATTGTGAACATCATGTGCGATGGCCGCTGCTGTGCAGGACGGCTGCTAGGCACCGTTTGAGGCAGGCTCCAGCGACATGGTGCTGCTAAACAGCTGCAGCAGAGAGCATCGTGCAGGTCGGCTGCTGCTGTGCAGGATGGGTACCAGGCGCTCCTTCGTGCGGGCTCCAACGTCAAGGGACGGCTGATGGTCACCTTTGTCAACCAGCAGGTCCGCTCTGACTTCCCACAACGCCTTCAAAAAGTTGCATTCATACAACCAGCAGGATTGAATGCCTAGGCTGCCACGTTGCTCTGACTTGTCGGCCTCTGCTTGTCAGTTGGTGCAACTGTTGTGCCAGAGTTCTCTGCGCTTATTGTTTCACAGTGGCCAGATGCTGCTTCCTAACGCTGAGCACGGCTATGGTTGGGGCTGCAGGGCATGACAGAGGCCGGGCTCGACTATGGTGGCCTCGTTCTGGAGTTCATTGAGCAGGCAGGCAGTTACATGTTCTTGCCTGCATCTTGAGGGCAACTGTCACGCATCAGTCTGCTTCTCAGTGGCCCCACTGCTGCACCTCATCTGCACAACATGCAACCCACACTGGTAAGCCTGTTCGCAGTTGCGGCCTGTCCAAGGCATCACAGCTGTGCCTCCTGAGCACATCAAAAAGCCTTGTGGTGAGAGCCCAGGCTGCAGGCCTTGCTTCAGGGTCCCATGTACAGGAGTTGGCACTGTACACAGCTGCGACAACCAAACCCCCAACCTGGAACAGGGGCACATTTGTAGCTCCGCTGGTGCAGGGGCGCTCAACCGTATCTGCCTGCAGGTGGTGCAGCTAGGGCTTGACCAGAACTACGGCCTGTTCACCTCTACGGGTGACGGGCTGGCCTACCCCCACCCAGCTGCCCGCAGCCTCCCAGGGGGCCTGGCTCTGCTGGAGCTGGTGGGCCTCATTGTGGGCAAGGTGAGGGGCGGTTGCGCTGCAGCATCTTTTGGGGCGCTGGACTGCTTGCAGGAGAGATGAGGGGTTGACTAGGGCCCCCCTGGTGCCGGCATCCATGTGCTGGGGCAGGATGGGAGGCCGTCTGCATCATGGCACCTCTGCTGCGCACAGCCTGCTGGTATCTATGTTGTTACAGTGCCTTTTCCCCCCTCTGCATAGTGCCTGTCCCCCGCCGCCCCCCCCCCCCCCCCCCCCTCTGCAGGGGCTGCATGGGCTCATCCTGCAGAAGTGCCGCTCGTGTCGCATGAAACCATGCTGCAATTTTGGCAGGACCTGTTCCTGACTCGTGCAGGAAGTGTCTGAAGGCATTCTTTGCATGACCCTCGCCCTGTGCCGCTGCCTGTGCAGACTGTCAGCCTTTGGAATCTGCCAACCCATGCAGCCAACCTGTCCCATGGCCCTGCAGGTGCTGCATCAAGGCATGCTACTTTTGCACTCATGCAGCTGGCCACGAGCACAGCGTTGGTTGCCAGCCTGCAGCCCACCTGCCCTCAAATGGTGGCGGGCCCCCTGTGCAGGCACTGTATGAGGGCCTGCTGCTGGATGTACCCCTGGCTCCCTTTTTTGTGGCCCACCTGCAAGGGCGGCGACCCCTGTTTGACGACCTGGCCACCCTCGACCGAGAGGTGCACCACAGCCTGCTGCAGCTCAAGCGGTAAGATCTGCTCTGCAGCGCTGCTGTCGAGTTCAGCCAGAGCTAAGCACTGCTCCCTGCAACCCTGTCTGAGATGGTGCACTGCAACCTGTTGCAGCTCAGGCGACGAGCAGTCACTCCATGCTGAGACTCTACGCAATGGGCACCTGTTAGTGCTGGCACCCATTGCAGTGTGCCTGACCTGTCAGCCAGCATGCTGTGACAGGGCACCACCCCAGCAAGCTGCCTTGCGCTCTGTGGCCGAGCGCATGTCAGCCTGTTGCAGGTCAATGCGCCTGCAGCTGCATGAACAGTGCTGCAGGCCAGTGCCTGCACTCCTACACAGATTTTTGCTGAGCAAGTCTGTCACTCATGTGTCTGCAGATATGAGGGCAGCGCAGCAGACCTGTGCCTGGACTTCACTGTTGAGGATGACACCTTTGGCAGCAAAACGCTGCAGGAGCTGCGCCCTGGGGGGGAGGACATGGCAGTCACGGACGACAACAAGCTGCAGTACATCCATCTCGTGGCGGACTGGCACCTCAATGGGCGGCTGGGGGCTTGTTCAGCTGCCTTTGCCAGGGGTCTGCATGCAGTGAGCGCTTTCAGGGGCAGGGGTCTGCTGTGGCTCTAGAGGCTGCAGCTGGCAGCAGTACGCTTCTCTGCTGATGCAGAGGCTGCAGTGCATCCCCGCGGGGACAGCTAGGGGCTCCTGCACCGCCCTGCCAGAGGCACTGACGGTATCTGAGGTGGGGTTGTCAACACCATGGTTTCTGCTGGGGACGCTGGCCCAGCAGGTCAACCTGGCACCTTGAAGGTATCAGTATCGGACGAGCTCCCTCCATGCAATACCTGTGGCTTGCAGTGGGCATAGAGTACCCTTGCCCCTCAGCTCAATAGTGATGCCTTATTACACCCCAAGTGAGGAAACTCTCTCACTCAGATTTTGACCCTGGCCAGGCCAGGCCCCTCTTGGGAAGCCCAGGACTCAATCTGGTTTGGTGGGTGGTCCTAGCCACTCAGCAATGGGTTCAGCCACAGCAGCTGCAGTGGCACAGCACCTGCTGGCATGCTTGACAGAGCGGCCCTGACAGGCTGTGACCTGTCTGCGCTGTTGTGCATGATGGTGTGTGACAGTCAAACCATGCTCCTAAGACCGGGGCTGTTCATGTGATGTGTTTGGTGGGGTGTGCCTCTGTGCAAGCGGTCAATGGAGTCCTTTGTGTGAGCACCCTCTGCATGGTGCAGGTCATCCCAGCCAGCTGGCTGAGGCTGTTTGACCCGCGTGAGGTCAACCAGCTCGTGGGGGGTGGGGCCAGTGGGGACATAGATGTGAACGATCTCCAGCAGCACAGTGCCTACAGCAACGGCTACAGCAGCAGCGACCACACCATCCGCCTGTTTTGGAAGGTGATTCCAATCACCCATGGCAAACAGTCTCACAGTACTGTCGGGAGGCTGGACTCCAGCTCAGCCGCACGGCAGGAAGCCAGCACATCATGTCCTTCAAGAGCACCCAACAGAGTGCTGATGTCCCTGGCTGTCATAGACACACTCAAGAGGGACGCCATTGATGCCAGCCCCTCGCCATGCCTGTTCCTTCAAACCCTCCATTGCTGTTGAGACGGTTGCGAGTCATGTTGCCCGGCACCCACAGCAATGGGCATAGCAGCAGCAACCACATGCCCTATTGCCTGTTTGCCAAGGCGGGCAAATGTTTGCTCAACTGCAGGACAGTGTGTCCAGGCAGGCAATACATATGTGCTGGCTGCCCACCTGCAGGTGTTGACCAGCTTTAGCCACCCAGCTGCGGCTACCCACCAGCAGATGCCTTCCTGAGACTGACTCTCTAGATCCATAGCTCTTTGTGCGGTCTGCTGACACACTTGCTCACCTGCAGGTGCTGTCTGAGTTTGGCCGCCCAGAGCTGCAGGCCCTCATGCGCTTCACCACCAGCTGCAGCCGAGCGCCGCTGGGTGGGTTCAAGTGAGTTTTAACATGTGTACACTCGCAGCTGTGCGCAGGACTGCTTTGCTGGAGGCCATGAAGAGAGCCCCAGCTCTATGCATGGGAGCTGATGAACAGAATGTGCTACACTTGTGCTCTTGACATCACACTCAAAGATGCAGTGTCATCCCCTTGCGGACTCACTGGTCTGCAGTCAGCTCAGCTGTGTAGTTACACACAGCAAGCAACGGCATACATGCATCCCGTCAGTGTCCAGAGTCTGTCCCTGTTCTGTAGGCACCTCAATCCCCCCTTCACAATCCACAAGGTACAATGAACCAGGGAAGCGCCCTCTGCTCTTCGTGGCCGGCTGCATGCTGTTGTGCTGCCTCGGAGCCTCGAGCCTGTGGGTAAATCGTGCTGAGCTCAACATAGCTTGTCCTGTGGCTGGGGGTGCCCACAGCCTGTGTGCGCCAGGTCGCTATGACATTGTGGCCACTGCGGTCCCCTCTGTAGGACATGTTATAGCTGACCAGAGCTGCTGTGTGCACAGGTGCCCTGTGACAGCGCGGCCACTGCGCTCCTGTTTGGCAACGATGTCGACCGCTTGCCATCAGCCTCCACCTGCTTCAACATGCTGAAGGTCTGATTAATGTCAGCTCAGTGCTAATCTGGCTTCCTGTTGTGGCAGAGCGGGCTGCAAGGCTTGCCTGATCCTGTTGACTGGGGTGGCTGCAACCAGCTCCGGTGGAGTTGTGCAAATTGTGTGTGGCTTGGTGGTTGGGTAGTATTGCATGTTTTGCTGAGAAGCCTACATCCTCTTTCACCGAAGCCTGTGTCCTCTATGGAGCCAGCAACACGGTGGTGGTGAACAAAGCGGTGGTGAACTCTATGGGCATGCGAAAGGCTTGCATTGTTGAAGCCTGTTGCTGTTGCCTGCAGCTGCCAAACTATCGGCGGGCGTCTACCATGCGGCAGAAGCTGCTGCAGTCCATTTCCAGTGGTGCTGGCTTTGAGCTCAGCTGACAGCAGCCAAAGCAGCAAGGGCGTTATGATGCATGACTTTCAAGCGCACAGCACCCACATGTACACACACCACACCTGAGGCCCCCCTTTCCCAACACAAAGGCCCAAACTTCACTTTTCTGTTTGACTGTATGTTCATCAATGAACTTGTTCACTGAATGGCATGATGAAGAGTGAGGCCATATTGCATGCTTCATATGTATCTGGCAATTCACTGGGACTGAATGCATTCACACCAGAGAGTAAGAACATGCGTCATGTTCTCATCACACCATGAGTCAGATCCAGTGCATGGAAGATACAACACCGTGTGCGGATGCCAGCTGCCTTTAAGTCTTTGCCCCAGCGCCGCCAGGACGGGCTCCCAAACTCGCCAAAGCTTGCTGCCCAGAAAAAGGGGAAGCTAATGGCGGCGCAGAAACCAAAGGGCTCATACTTACGCTGAGGATATCGCTGCTCCAGCTCCTTGCAGTGGCCTTCTCTGTACTCTCTGCACAAAGATGGACAGGCTCTCAGAAGACAGGCCCTCCTAAGCTGGCCGGCCTGAGTCCCTCATCTGTAAGTGAGTTTCTCAGAGGAAGCCAGGCTCCGGACTTACTCACGCCAAGCGTGAGGTGGGTACCCTGAGGTGCATGGCATTGCCCAAATGCCCACCTGAGCAGGTCGACAAAGTGTTGGCGTCCAGCATCTGAGAAGAGGCTCTTCACCTCCACAGCAATGCTTCTCTGCAGCTTTACGTTTTGGCAGCACCTGCAGCAGACACGCAGGGCTCAGGCAAGGTTGCAGACTGCACCAGACCGTCAAGAAGCTAACGCCTTGCTCGACCGCCTTGCCGAGCCGAAGACTTGTCTTACTGGATTAATGGAGCCGTTACAGCACAAGACGTGCTCTCGTATTGCAGTGCACAGGCCACAACCTTGACAGGGCTCCAAGTGAGGAAGCAGAATTGCATAAGGGACATTTTTCAGCCCAATGCCTGCGAAAACACATGAACACACAAGCGAGGCCTGCCTGAGAAACTGCTCGAGAGTGGGCACATGCACGCCTGCCCGCCCCGATATCTCCAGGCTGCAGAGCTGCCTGCTGGTTATGCTCTGCATGCCGGCGACATCACCATACAGCTTGCGCCCGGCTGCGCGCAGTTGTGCCATCCAGCTCTTCTGCAGCAACACGCAATAGATGCTGCTGTGTGTTGGGTGTGCCTGTCAGACAGATGAGCTGGCTGTCTCTAGTTGCTGCATCTGCTGTCAGGGATCTGCTGCACCTGGCACCCCAAGCTGCGCCCTCCAGCTCCAATGCAGTAGCACAGTGATGGCTGCTGATGTGTGCCCTGAGTGCCTGGCACTGTCTTTGGTTTTTTTTGTGAGAAGGGAGGGCCGATGCCAGTATATCTGCAACACTCTGTCGATGGAGGGCCCCAGCTCCAGTGATGGCAAAGCAGCTGCAACCCAGATTCACCCCTGGTGCACCTGTTGTCTGTTGTCACAGAGTTAGGATGCAGGCCTGCTCTGATGCTGTCAGCATATAGAGTGAAGATGATGCAGCAGATTTGACGCCACAAACATGCACAACATCACTTATCATGTGCCCCATAAGATTTTTCAACCTGCTGCCTGTAGTCTGCAGCTCTGGATTGCATACCAATGCCCGTAGTGGACTCAAAGATGGCAGGGCAGCAGCAGCACAACACACTGTGCACAGTGATGTGCTGAGACATGGCATGTGAACAGCAGCGCAGTGCTGGTCTGCGTCACCCGCACCTTTGACCCGCCACCCAGAGGGTCATCAAACTGGAGGCCTGCAGCACGCAGGTCCTGCAGAACCTCCTCATTGGCTGCATGCCCTGCAGCGGCTGCAAGGACTGAGGCCAGGTCATGCAGAACCACAAGCTCTCCATCTTTCGTCTCCTGCAAGTTCAAGGACAGGCTCAGCCACATCGAAAGTCGTTTGAAGGGAATGCTCACCCCGACCTCTACAGTGTTGTCCCCTGCCTGTAGACCAGGCACATCACGACAGTGGCACAACAACGGACTATGCAATGGCCACAAGCGGCAGGCTGGGTTGGCCAGCAAGTCACATGGCAAGCTGTGAGTGGCTCAGACTGTGCACAGCCACAGGGTGACTGTCCGTTGAGGTAAGCGACGTCTGTGTAAAGGGGTGCACTGTAAACGCTGCTGAAGGCCATGAGTGTGCAGCCAGCACCGTCACAAGGCATGCACATGCAGTACAGTCGCAGCTTGCCTCACGTGCAAAATCAAATGCAGGGGCTGGCTCAGGCAGGGCAGGCGCAGCACAATGCAGCTTTTAGCCTGCCTCTCACTGTCACATGCACACTGCATTTTGCAGGCATCAAACGGTGCAGGAGCCAGCTTGCATGTCACGAGCACATGTACGTCCATCTCAGTCAAACATGCTATTCAGACAAGCAGGCATGAAACAGTGCAGTCAGCAGCTGGCCGCTCTGCCTGACTTGCTTGATGGAGTCAGCCACCAGCCACTTCAGCCAGGCACAAGCAGCACGCTGCAGCTCGCCTTACTGGCTCACATGCACATCGAACTCCACATATGCAAGATCAGCGAGCCCGCCAGGGACATCATTGTCCTGCTGGACAAGGGCAGTCAGCGCCTGCAAGGTATTCTCGATGTGCTTCCCTGCACGTAGCACAGGAAGACACATCACTCTCTGCATCAACTGTGAAGTAGTGTCCTCGGATTGCCCAGCCTGCTTGGTGGACAGGTCAAGCACTGCCTGCCCACAGCACAGGAGGACATGTGACGCTCTGCAACAGGTGGGCCGGACTGCTTCACAGCTGACATGCCCCTCCCTGCCTGATTGTAGTCTGGATGTACAGATCAACCTTGCAGCTTGGGCAAGTTTGCCTGGTCAAGCAGTGCGGCACTGTGGCTATGCGACCTTGGCACAGGCAGCACTCCCTGCCCTGACAGTCATGTCCAGGATTCCAGCCAGCCATAGCTGAGCATCGGCACGCCTTCCGCTGGCTCACCCCTGAAGCCTTTGCCGCCAGCCCTGTGCCCCAGGTTCCTCTCAGGTACTCGAGCCAAATTGAAGGCCAGCATGCTCAGCAGCGCCAGCACAACCAGCCACGTGAATGTCCAGAGCCCCAGCTGGTGGGCCAGACCTGCATAACTGCCCGCTGCGATGGCTACCCAGACGGGGGACCTGCAGCACAAGGGGGGAACTTGAGGAATGCTGGCAGTGGGTCGAGAGCCTCAACATCTGCCACACAGGGCTCTGCAGCCCCCCTCTCCCCTGTGTTGCAGGAAGCTTACGCAGTATGTTGCTGGTCCTGTGCCAGGGCTGCACACATGCCTGCTGCCAAATGCAGCTAGAGTCTAGTCTAGGGGCCCTGCATTGTTTTCAGGGGTCTGCGCCATCATTGTAGAGTGGTCGCAGTGCCTGTGCATGGCATGTTGCCAGAGCACGGGCAGGCAAGTGCTATTGCGCTGCCTGACCAGCCTGAAGGTTGTGCACGGGTGCTTGAGGATGTCCTCAGAGCACTTTGGAAGCGCCAGCATCTACCTGACAAACAGCCGGTAAGACCTGGCCAGCAGGATCAGTGCGATCAAGACCATGGCAGCAAGGCGGGCAGCAGTGTAGGGAGCAGCGGACCACTGACGCCATGGCTGTCTGCCCCTGAAGAGGAAGTTGCCAGCCCGCTGCAGTAAGTTTCCTGCAAATGTGCAGCTGGCTGCTTTGCGTCGCTTTGGGCGTTCATCAGATCGATGCATAGTTGTTAGTTGACCCTGAGAACGACGTCTCAACTGGCACGTCGACATATTGAGATACGCACGACCACCATTCAAGCGCTGGAGATACCAACAGGGCATGTACGAGACTCAATTAGGTCAAGCATCGAGTGGCATGCATGGTCAGAAAACTCTCAGTTTAGTGGTGCAGACGGTGTTGGTCAAGGATCTGGTCAGACGCATGGTGTGCAGCAAAGTCATCTGTGTGGTCACAATGTCTGCTCAGGATTCAGCAAGGACGGCGGACTTGTCCTTGTGGCCTTCGAATTTTGGGGCACCATCGTGGATGTCAAGTATGCGCTGCCCATAAAAAATGTGGCAGGTGGGCTTGAATGCATCTGGGAGGTGGGGGCGTTTGAAGGCGAACAAGGAAGGGAACATCTGCATGTCAGCCAGCAGCCTTGTTACTGAGCAATTGGGCAGCTTGCCTGACATGATGATGCAGGGGTCCCGTCCACCAAGCGTGAAGTCTAGCCTGTGAGAGTGCTAGCAGTGACCCCACAAGCAGCCACAGCCATGACATGCTGCTGCAATAATCCATGGGGATTGGTGACATTGCAAGCAGTGCACGTGTGTAGGGTAAGCCATGAGCATGTCCCTGCTTCAACCAAGCTGCAGCTTTGAGAATGCAGCCTTCACCGCAGTATGGCAAGCAGTGAAGAGCTCACCATCAGCATGTTCCTGCCCTCATCAGCTATTGGAGAGCCGCAGTGCCGGCAGTACAACTTGCACGGCAGGATGCGCTCCTGTTTGCGGTCCTCCGCAGCATAGAACCTCAGGTTGTCCAGCGCCTCCTCTTTGAAGAGGATATCTCCCTTCTTGAAGATGGCTGCCGATTGCATGGGGGCACCTGCAGCAAGCACAGGGCTTCTGGCAATGTCCTCCGCTGTCTCATGAACTGCATGACTGTAGACAACAATTTCCTGCACTCCTGTGGCTGGCTGTCATCACATCTGTTGCCATCTCTGTGCATGTTGCGTACTTTGCTCCCACTGCTTCAGCGTGATTGGCAAAGCCTGACCCTCCACCCCTTTGTTCCTGGGCGGCCTGCAAGTACTCCAGTAAAATCTGTGTCTGCCTTGGCGCATGCTGGCAGCTCAACCAGACGTGCCCATGATGCAGCTGCTGCATCATGCTTACTGCCACTCTTAGGGTGCTGGCAAGCAAAGGGCTTCAAGCTTCAAGCCTGCAGCCCCAGAGCCTCCTTGAGTGCCAGGCAGCAATGAATATTACAGATGTGCCATTGCTGTTGTGCTTGCAGTGAAGGCCCCAGCTTGCATGCAGCAGTCTGTCACAAGCTGTCATGGAGCCTCTGGCCTGCCATCATCTAAAGTGCCTGACATGAAGCTGATGGCACTGCATGCAGCCTCAGTGAGATCAGGTGCTCGGGCCCTAGCTTCTGGGGCTTGCAAAGGTGCTCACCATGCATTCTCTGGCACTGCACACAGTGGCACACTTTGTTGTCCTTTGGGTCGTCAAAAGCCTCAAACTTGACGCCGCCGCAAAAGCAGGACCCCTGCCACTTTGCAGGCCGGTGTGAGGCACCCTGCTCAAGGGCATATGGAGGTTGCTGTCGCCAGTCCTCTGAAGAATTGCTCATGATACTGTGTGTGTGTTGCTGCCGTCTGTTCCCTGTTGCAATGCGATTGGCTCTCCAGCAATTTCTCCTCTGCATTTCCAAGGGGCTTAGTGGGTGCTCGTTTGTTGATCCAGGACCAGCAGCAGAGCTATTGACATGCATGCTCACCAGCAAGGCCCCCTGCCGTGCCTGCTGACCAGTATGGAGTGACAAACAAAGTGCCAGCGTGGTGATGCTCTGTACACACCACTTTCGGACAGCTAGAACATAGAAGGCTAAATACTTTGACCAGCCAAGCTGTAATGAAAGCCGAACATGAACGTTGGAGAGTTGACCTCTGGCCTGCAACGACAGGCTGTAATGACCAAATGGACATGGGTGCCCAGATGGGCCACTGCCGCGCTCTGCATGGTTCTGTCCTGCCCTGCAGTTGCCAAGCACACCAACAACTGGGCAGTCCTGGTCTGTGCGTCACGCTACTGGTTCAACTACCGCCACATTGCCAACACGCTGTCCCTTTACCGCACTGTCAAGCGGTGAGCCAGTATGCATGCTGACTGCTGCCGAGCCAGTATGCATGCTGACTGCTGCCAATCTCAGCGGCTGGTGTTCCGTTGCCGTCAGGGTCCAGCTGTGCACTGCATGGGACCTCTCAACAGCATGCCTGGATGCCAGAGGATCCGGGACTCAACCCCTGCGCTGCCTGCAGACGCCCACTACCTGTCCCCAAAGTGTGTCTACCAAGCCCTCTTGCAGTCCCCTAGCTGCAAGCCACCAAGAACTTCCTATGTGCTGCTGCATATTTGACAACTCAGGAACCCAGATGTCAGCCGCTGCACACACTGCAGCCTCCCTGCATGCAGGGCCGCCCCCCACAGCAACACGCCTCAGGCCTCTGGGGGCTGCTCCAGTCTGGAGCAGCAGACATCTTCTCACAGCTGGGCCTCAGCTCCCTGCATGCATGACAGCTACAGGCAGCGATGAGTGATCCAGTTATGTAGTCTTATGCAGGCTGGACACTCCTGGCAGCCAGATCATCTTGTACTGGCCGATTTTTACAAGCTGCATGCTGAACTGCCAACACCTCTGTGACTTCCATGCAGGCTGGGCATCCCCGACAGCCAGATCATTCTGATGCTGGCTGACGACATGGCCTGCAACCCGCGCAACCCTCACCCCAGCCGCATCTTCAACAACATGGACCAGAAGCTGAACCTTTATGATGCTGGAGCAGAGGTGGACTACAGGGGGTATGAGGTCACAGTGGACAGCTTTCTGGATGTGCTGAAAGGTGAGGTCAGCAGGTCTGCCCCTTGCATGCACCCTGTCTAGCCTCTTGAACAACAGCAGGTATGCACCAGGAAGCACAGCAGCAGAGGAGCGAATTTGTGTGCCCCAGATCAGCAGAGGTCCCATATTTTGCAGCCCTGACACAAAGCCGGATGAGGCTGTTGTTTCTCTGCCCACAACCCTGTGCTGGTTGTGCACGTTCCCAGGGAACTGTGCTCAAGGCCCGCCCTTTGCTGCCCTGCAGGTCAGCACCACCCTGCTGTGCCAGCCAGCAAGCGCCTGCTCACAGACAACGCCTCCAACATCCTGGTGGGCCACTGCAGTGCTTCCAGCGGTCTTGTTGCCGGCTGACCTGCCAGTTGTGCCACGCTCAGAAGGGTGTGCTCGTGAGCCAGTGCTGCATTGCAAGCAGGCGCCTTGCTGACACTGTAAAGCTTGTGGCAAACTCCATGAGGTGCTTCCAGCCTGCACAGCATTCAGTTGTGAGGCTGCTCTGGGCAGCCTCAGCCATTGCAACGTTGCACCTTGCACCCCACTGTAGTGCAGCTGAACCAAGTGCAGCCCCTGATTCCGTGCTGTGCTGCTCAGAGGTGTACATCACTGGGCACTCGGCAGCCTCAGCCAGTCGCAGCCCTGCCCCTCACACTGCTGCAGGTTGTCCAGTCTTTGTGTGAGCCTCTCCTGTGCATGCCCAGGTGAATGTCGTGGGGCAAGGCGGCAGCGTCTGCCAGTCACAGCCCTATTCACTCTGTCCTGCAGCTTGCGCAGTCATGGCCTCTGATGTGTCTGTGCCTCGCTCCCCAGGTGTACGTGACAGGGCATGGGGGTGAGGACTTCCTCAAGTTTCAGGACAAGGGAGAGATGCAGTCCAGCGACCTGGCTGATGCCATCCACCGGGTAAGGTGCAGCTTCCATGTCTCTTGCTCATCGTGCAGGCAGGGCAACGTGAAAGCAGGGATCCTGATGAGGAGGGAAGCTCCAAAATATCAAGGTGTGCATGCATGCTGTGCCAGTCACAGACAGCCTGATATGTAACAGGTCTGCATCTGCAGCGCCTGCACAGCCCTGGCCTGCACAAACCGCATGTGGGCAGGGAAATATGTATGCATGCTTCCCAGCCAGGCTAAGGCAACAGTGTGGTTCAAGCTCTTGCCAGGTGCAAGCCGAGGCAGGCGGCCTTCTCGGCCGCAAGCTGTGCAGGCGTGGTGCAGCATTTGCAAAGCAACTGCTGGGGACGTCCCACCCCTGTACATGAGTAGAGCAGGATGCCACCTGCTGTGGGGCCGCACAGCATAGATGTTGTTTCTCTAAGTTGTTGGCTTGTTGCTGCAGATGTGGGAGCAGGGGCGCTACCACGAGCTGCTGTTCCTGGCAGAGACCTGCCAGGCTGCCTCTCTGTACTCAAAATTCCGGTCACCCAACGTGCTGGCAGCTGCTAGCAGCAGCACAGGCGAGTTGCATGTATCATGGAGCCAGCTTGCTCTGGTGTGCAGCACATCTGCACTCCTGCAGTCAGTGCTCTTTGGCCACCGCTGGTTTCAGCAGCTGTCTTCAGATTTCATCAAAGGGAATTCCATCAAAAGGAACTGCCAATAAGCTAGCAGTCGTTGAAAGCACCACAAGGTAACTGTGCACAGAGCAGAGATCCCTTGCTGCATGGTGCAGCGCAGAATGGCCTACCTTCATCTGAACCAGTCGGATCAATGGATGCTGCCTGGCCATCACTCGATGGGGTGGCCAGCCTTGCACACATGCCCTGTGGGTCTGTGCACACTCCTTCATGCATAGACCCCCAGACTTGCTGAACGTTATTAAGTTTAAGCTGCAGCTGGGGACAACAGTACCATGCCAGCCTGCAGGTGAGGACTCATACTCACATCATGTGGACATGGACGTGGGGCTGGCTGTCATCGACAGGTTCACCTACCACCTTCTGAATTTTTTCGAGGGCATTCGAGTGGGCAGCCGCGCCACTATGGCGCAGCTCTTTGACTCCATCAGGTCAGTCACTGCCCTGTGCATTTGCCCCTATTGCACGCTGCTGTCTACCTGTGTAAAGATGTGTGTGTTAGAGTGGGGCCAGTATGCTGCCGCTCTGCATGAATCTGGCGGGTGTTTGTTGCTTTGCCTGCTTTGCCAATGGCAAGGGCCCATCAGCGGTGCCTGTTGCCTACATGATTGGCCTCTCAATGTCGGGCCCAGCAAAGTGACACAGTGCAAAAGGGCTGTCAAGCTAATCCCAGGTTCAGCATCTGATTCGTGTCCGCCGGTGTTTGCAGTGTTTGCATGCAGCAGAGCTCTAATGAATGTGCAAGCCGCAGGCCACAGCCCTGTTGGCTATTCGCCAGATCCATTGCCCTGCCCAGAGGGCAGCGCTGTAAACATGAGCTGGATGGGTGGTCCTCCTGTAGGCTGCAGCATTTTTTATGTAAACATGAGCTGGATGTGTGGCCCTCCTGCAGGCCGCAGCGTCTCTTTTCGACGATGTGCACCCGAGAGGACCTGTTTCCCAGGGCTCTCAGCAGCGTCCCGGTCACAGACTTCTTTGGAGGCGCAGCAGGGAGCAGCCAAATTGCTGCAGCCTTTGGTGCTGGGGCCCCACCTGCCGCAGAGTCAGCCGCACAGCAGCCAGATGCAGCACAGGACTGCAGGGAGTGGGGTCCACCCTCACCAGCGGAAGTTGGGTGCTGCATGGGCTCCGGCGGGGCCAGCTGCAGCAGCCAGGATGCAGAGCAGCTGTTTGCGCAGCTCTGGCAGCATGCCCAGAACCAGACAAGGGATGTGATACAAACACCCCTGGCAAGTTGTGGCGACTGCCTGATCGTGCTTCTAGTACTTGTGATGCTGGGTGCAGCTGCTGCTCTGCAACACCTCCTTGCCATGTAGCATGTGTCTCCTGCTCCTTGAAGCCATTATTGCTGGTCAGCATGCCCATTGCATGTCTGCCAGAGCCTTGTATAGGCAAATTTTTTGCATCAAGAAGTGAAGACACATCATCAACTGATGGACCTCATTTAAGTACAATAAAGGGAGTTTGAAAACATGTCTGGGCTACACCCAGCTTCCATTTACACTTTAGCACCATACCAGCTAACAAGCAGCCCTCTGCAGCACTGATGCCCTGCCAGCCTGTAGCCACCTGACCTCAGCCCCTGCAGCGCTTGATGGGTTCTTCATGGGCGGCAGTAACGCCCTGAATTGAGTGCCTTTCATGTCCAATCACTGCAAATGTACTCCAATGCAGCCATCTACGAGAGGAGTGTGGCTCTTCTCTGGCCCCAGTGCCATCACTTTGCCTCTTTCTTTGCAACTTACATTATCATGATGTTGATCACACCTTCACACAACACTGATCAGACGTACCCAAAGCACCAGGATCCTCCCAACAAACACTCCAGTATGCACTCATTGGCCTGATTTGCATATCATTTCATTGCTGTTCCAGCCTGTCCAGCAAGAACTCCTTGATGTGCTCTGTCTTCCACCTGTCCACTCTGATGGACTCTTTCTGACCGCTGCTGTCCTTCAGTATCAGCTTGGGCATGGCAGCATACTTATAAGACACCTTCACATTTCTCAGCTCCTTGCTCTCCTTCTCAATGAAACCAGCGACCATGGGGAAGTCCCTGCAAGGAGATGTTGTGCCTTTTATTTGGCGCTCGAGCAGCTCAATTGTTCTTTGGGGGTTGCAGCTATCTTGGGAACGAGGATGGGCGTGTTGTGAAGGGCTGGCCAACCAAAGATGCCAGTGTGTTGCAGGGTGCGGCACAGTAGAGGTCTGTTCACACTGAGGGAGACATGCTCTGAGAGGCTGGGCAGCTCGACAGGCCCCCCCTTGGCAAAGTGCAACAACAAAAGGAACAGAAAGTCCAGATGCCAAGCAGAGAGCACTCAGGAGGGTCTTTGTGCATTCGTTGGACCAGCACTCCGCAGGTAAATGTTTCCAAAGGAGTACTGCGCCGCAGCAAATGAGGAGCCTGTCCCAGTGTGCCGTCATGCATCAGGCCTACCTGAGCCTGTACTCGCAGACCTCCAAGACAGCCGACTTGAATTTTCTGCCCTGCACTGCACCTGCAGCACTGCCGGTGCAGCACTGCCGGCACTCCTCCACCAAGCCTGCACATAGATGAGATGTCAACACGTTGTTGCTTGGCCAGCAGTGATGGGAAGATGTCACAGGCATGCTCCAAAAGGAGCGAGGCCCACCTGCATCGCTGATGAACTGCCCCAAGGTGTCACAATCTGAACATGCCAGCTCTGAGGACGAGAACCTACATGCAACAGATGCCCATCACAGCAGCTTATGTAGGGGAATTTGTGGAGGGCTGGTGAATTTTGATCTCGAATTTTGATCTCACCCCAGATCTGCACAGTTCGGCTTGTCACCTTCCCCAGAGACACCAAGCAGAGCCAGTAAGCAGAAAAGAGTCCACATGGCTGATTCAAATCCGTGCCATGATTTTGGCCATGGTTTTCGCCTATGTCTGACCAACCCCGGCTTGAGCGCAGATCTGTGTTGTCAGTTCACCACAGCTGATCTTTACTCGATGTGCACGTCAGTTGCGCTGCATAATGTAGTATGGCCAGATGCCTCAACTGCAGCCATATTCATGACTCAGGCCAGCCTGGCAGCAGCAGTGTCTCATTTCTGTCACTCACACCATTGCAACGCTGAGAGCATTTGCATCTTCCTGTTTGCTTTGCAGAGGGATCTGAAGTGACCACCAGAGAACCCCCCCAGCAGCCATCTGCATCAAGCGTGCTGCCACCGACAATGGTGGCAGAGCTAAGTGTGTCTCTCATGTTGTCCACTTGACCCTCCTGGCCATGAGCTCTGCATGCACAGCTGACTTTGTCCTCCTCCTCCTTGAATTTATGGATTTTTGCATTTTGAAAGGTTTCAGTGACTCTCTTGTGAAGCAGCATGCCCCTTATCAAGCTGCTGTTTACTGGCCTTGTCCAGCATTTGACCAGGTCATTCAACAGGGACGCCTTGAAGGCAGTTCAAATGGCGACGAAGGGCAGGGAGGATCAGACAGTCCAATAATGAAAATCAGAAGACGCGCTCAGGGGGTGCCTCATTGCACTATTACATTGCTCTGACATCCCGCATGCTGTAAGGGAGCACCCTCAAGCCTTGAGGGCTGAGTGATACAGCCTGCAACCAAGCATGCACCAAGGTTGCAGTGTGCAGGAGGACAAGCTGTTTGCATGCACTCCAAGCATCCATCACATAGTAAGCCTTTGACCTGCAGGCTCTGTCACAGCCCCTGACAGCAGAACCTTGACAATGCCTTCTTAGCTCCACACTCACTCACGACAAGTGACATCCTGCTGGGCTTGCCCTCTAAGGCTTATGCACATTGCCCTCAAGCTGTGCTGTCACAGTTGGCTCAGCCACGTCCATGATACTGTGCATCTCTGCCTCTGCACTGCAGGCCCACATCCACAGATTACTCACTCGATGTAGTCCAGTGCAGGTCCATTCCAGCTCCAGTCCTGCTGCATGACACGGCTCTGCAGGCTTTGGAACCAGGGCTTGTCGTTGTACCAAGCATCCAGAGCCCGGTTGAGGGCATAGTCCATTGCCCCTGCATCTGTGCCCTGCATAGTCACAGCAACGCGCTCTTCAGGTTCGCTCCATGCCAGTGCTCATTGCTGCTGTGTAGGGCCAAGTGATCAAAATCATGGGCTACTGCCTTTCTCTGGTCACTCCCTGCAGAAAAGATTCTGCATGCTGCGTTGGCCTGCATCAGCATCATCAACCCTGCACTCGTGAGGCTGGCACCAACAACACTTGTGAAGAACAACAACATCAAGCAGCAGCAGGCAGCCCCAGGAAAGTCTTCAGGCAACCGAGGAGCAATGGGTGCTCATCTCAAGGCAACGCAAGGATGGGCAGCCCATCTAGAAGGGAGCCACTGCTCTCAGGCAGGGTTGGGGTGCTCACCTCAAAGGCAAAGCCATTGGTGACGTCACAGCTGTCCTTCTGCCAGTCGACAGAGCCTGCCAGTTCCCAGGCAGCCCGGGCCTTGTCAGTGTCCACATCAAAAACGGTGTCCTTCAGGCCACCCGTGGCCCTCACGACGGGGACTGCACCGTAGCGCATGGCAATCATCTGCAGCAGGCAGCACGGGCATGTGAGTGGCTGCCTGCGCTCTTTCAGCCCTGTCTAGTGTGGGGCACTGACATCAAGCAGTGGCTGGCACCGCAGGGACTGCAACACACCCCATGGCAATTATCTGAAGCAGGGCGGAGGGCATGCAAGTGGCTTCAGGAATTTCTTGACTGTGGGGCACTGTCTGCAGGTACAGAGCCAGGCAGAACGGCGAGCAGCAGGTTTTGCAGCCTGGACTGCCACATGCAGTGTGATGCCTGCTGGAGACAGCAGTTGTGGTGGCCAGCGGCACCAACTTGCCAGGTTGGCGTGCTTGACTCAATTGGTAGAGAGACTGTCCGGCAGCAGCAGCTTGCTGTGGTCAGCTCTCACATGGAGACTGGACTAGGGCTTCAGCGGCAGCTTGCCTTGGTCAGGGCTGGCACACACGCAGTAGAGCCTCAGTTACAGCTTGCCTGGGTCAGCCCACACGGCTCAAACATAGAGGGCACCAGAATGAAATCGCAGCCAGCATAGATGAGGTGGCTCAGGGGCTCATCATAACTGAAGCAGAAGCCTGCATTCTCGCCGCCGGTCTGGGCGGCCAGGTTGTTGAAGTCGGCCTGCAGCAGCGTGTGGGCTTTGTGGATCCTGTTTTACCATGTGTAAGAGAGCAGACAGTGCGATGCTCTGGCACTGAGGTGCAGTGATGTGCACAGTGCAGCGCCAGCAGAGGCTATCTGTAATTTGCTATGCACAGCTACACACCAAGATGCATCAGCAGCAGCACAAGGCCCTTACTCAAGTAGTGCCTGAAGGTGGGGTGCACACCGTGTGCCGACACAGGCCCCACCAAGCCCTGGCGGTGTCATCAGCACATGTGCTCTAGGCTTGCAGCTTGCAGGAGGTTTAATGCAGAAGGCTCAGTGCATAGCCAAACAGCTATTGACGGCAGCAGGACAGCAGATCACCTGGATACGAGGGTCTGGGGCAGACCCCAGCAGCACGAACTGCCCCCCACGGTCCAGCGTGCGCCACAAAGAGTGTTTGATAAGTTGGATGCCTGCAGCAAAGCAGTGAAGGGAGCTGGACAGTGGACAGCCTGCAGCGCAAGTGCTGAGGAAAAGATGCACATCAGTCATAGGTTCGCAGGGCAGCGTTTCACAGAGGTCAGGGGATAGGCATCGCCCTGGACGGGAATAAGCTGGATACACATGGCTGCCAGCCAGCAGCAACTGAGCCAGATGCAGCTGGAGTGCCAATGCCAGGTGACACACAAAGTGCAGCAGTCTTGGCACCCCAATCTCAATGCTTGATCCTGCAGCATTGGCCAGGCACGGCAGTGTGTTCCTCAAATCTGAGGATCTGCCAGCTGTTTTGTAAAAATGCACGGCTTGGCAGCGTGACCAAGAGCAAACCTCTGTTTGCCAACACCACAATGCTGCTCCCCTGTTCTAAATGCCAGCAGCGTGACCGTGCCAATCACGGTCAATGCCTGCAGCCCCTCAGCAAGCTCCATGCGCAAGGCTGCCCCACCTTTGTGGGCTGTCAGCGACGCTACCCTACCTACAACAATGCCCCCCCTGGCCAGCTTCCCTTTGACAGTGCACGTGCACTTGCAAGCCAAAGGTCGGCCTGCACCACAGGCACATCTGTGCTGCAGTGCTGCCCTACCTTTCTGGGCCGTCAGTCGTGTCACCACCCCAATGATGGGCTTGTCCCCCCAGCCTGTGAGGCCCAGACGCTCCCGCAGCGCCTGGCGAGCTGCCTGCTTCCCCTCCACCACATTGGTGTGGTCGTAGGCCAGGGGCAGGAAGGCGTCGTTCTCGGGATCCCAGATGTCAGAGTCTGCACAAGTCCACAGGAAATTCATCTGCAACAGAGGCAGTGTCTGGGACAGTGATGTGACAGCAGGGCAGCGCAGGTAGTCCCTGGGTCCATCTGCAATGGGTCGGCTCCCCCAAGCTCCCTGGAACCCACATGCAGCCAAGCTTTGATGAGGCGGCCCTGTAGCTGCACTCAGATGACATGGGCGCAACCTCTGATGCTTGTTGTTATCGGAAGGCTGAGTGTGCTGCATGCTTGCTTTGCAGGGCAGACCAGCCGAAGGAATGCAATCCTGGGCCAGGCCTGCCACAGTCGTGATGGGGCTCAGCGGTGCCGCCACTCCCGACACAAGGGCAGCCAGCCACCATGCAGGGTGCTCACCAATGCCATTCCGAATGCCTGAGAACTTGGCTGTCTCGGATGCGATGGCCGGCATGCCCCCAATCTGCAGACAGTGCATCGTGATTTGAGGCAGACACACTGGGGCGGTGGCAGCTGGGCATGCATGAAGCACACATCAGTTGCCTGACTTGTTGAGGTGCTGCAGGCCGCTGGTATTTCGTACGAGTGTGCTTCAGCAAGACCAGGCGTCAAGACGCCCTTTGCTCGATCTAGAGTACATACATCATGTTCCGGCATGCAGAGGGTACAGCTCCTGGCATCACAGCAGCCTAATAATGTGAAAAACGCCTGTGGGCCCAGCCAGGCGTGCAGCAACAGACATTCAGATGCAAAGCTTGACGCGTGTCAATGGCTGGGAGCCCGTTGGAAAGCACTGGCTGCAGCAGGCAGCCAGAGCCAGCTGCAGACCGCATGTGCAACATGGTATGCAGGGGAAACATGCACATGACAAAGGGCCCACGTCAAAGGCAGAGGTGGGGAACACGGTGACGAAGCGCCAATGGAGCAGTGGGCAAGCATCAGTGGAACAGGCTCATCATCAACGCCCCACCCATTGCCGACACAGAAAACACTTACCTCAAAGGCATAGGTTGGGGAAACTGTGGTGAAGCGCTGGCTGTAGTAGGCAGCCTCTCCCAGCTTGGCCAGCCCAAAGTCAGCATTGTGGATGGTAAACACAACGCGTGGCTTCCACAGGCCATAGTTGTGATAGTCACACCAGAGGGATCTGCATGCAGGAAGTCAGGAAGGTCGACACCGATCAAAAGAAGGGGCCCGTGAGCATGCTGCATGGCTTCTGCCCCGCTGTAGTGGCAGTCAGGCCCACATGACAGGGTGATGAGTTTGAGAGCTTCATGCTAAGCCCTGAGGCATGAGCAGGGGTACCTGGGCATGAGCTGTAGGGGCACGTGTGCTCATACGGACAGCCCATCTTGGGTGGAGGGCACGTACCAGAGAATGCACAGGGAAGCCCCACAGCTGACCTGGCCACTGTGGCTGTGCTCCAGTCATGGCAGTGCAGGATGTCAGGCTGGCGCCCGCTCTGTAGGATGAACTCCAGGGCAGCCTGCACAAGGCAGTATATGAGCTTGCCACGCTGCCGTTTGAAAGGTGGGCCCAGCCACTGGTCAGCAGAGGGCAGGCACTTTCAGCTGCTGTGCAGCATGCAACAGAACATATACCTGTGCAGACAAAGGGCAGCAGAGACATGTGCAAGGGAGCCTGCCACATGGGCAGAGAGCCAGCGTGCTCCTGGGCAGCCTGCAGAGAGGGGCCATTGATGACAAGACGGTGCAGCCGAGGCCAGCAGCCTGGGCACAATGGCACATAAGCCCCTTGATCTGCTGCAGGAGCAGCCTGCCTGCACTGAGACAAAGATGGTATCGACAGAAGGTGAAGCACACCCATCAGCAAGGTGCCCCTGCCGCCCTGCCGCACAGATCCTGATAGTCGTGAAAGGCAGTCGCCGAAGTTACTGGCACAAGCTGCGCGCAGGACAGCTGTGCACAAGAAGTGGCAACGCCCAGACTTTACAGAGAAGGTGTCTTGCTCAACGTAATAGAGCATGCCAGACATTAACCCACATGCTGCAGCTAGATTGAAGTGACCTTGCAGACATACATACAGCTCACCATCTTATCATTACCGTCATGCAATGCGATCATGTGGGGCCATCAGAGATGCATTGTACCAGGTGTCGGAGTCTTACGTAAAGCGCGCATCGTCGCATTCCAGTTGCAAACTGTGACGCACCCAAACATGCAGAGCGTTAACCCTCTGAAGGACAGCAGGTACCAAATTGCCTCACCTTGCTGAAGAACTCAAAGCGTGCGGCATCATCATTCCAGCCGTAGACTGCGTCACGCCCAAACATGCGGTTCCCAGGCTCGATGAAGTAGCACTGCAGCCCCTCCACCACACACTTGCTGACAAAGACCTTGCAGCCGCCCCAGTCAAACTCGGTTTCCTGGGTGGTGCCGCCCAGCAATGGGGAAGACAGGAAGAAGTCATACCTGCACGGCACAGTCACCTGAACATATAGGCTTTTGCTCCTCCGCAGTCTTGCGTGTCTGCCTGTGTGTGGCACGTCTAGCACAGGGGAGGTCTTCCCCTCTGCTAGACAGGAAGCATGCATACTTGCAGGGTACCTTTGTAGGAGCTCATGCCATGACTTCAGATGGAAGACATTGTTGACATGGAGCTGTCTTCTGCAAACCCTCTTTGATCTGATCTGTAGCTGAGGAAAAGGGAGCTGGCTGCACTGCCGGCAGGCAAGCGGGCAGCGGGACAGCGCTTGTGCTCATGAACATTGGACCTGTTCAATGAGCAGCATGACGGCACCAGAGGCGCTTGCTCAAACAGATGCATGCCTTGCCCAGCCTTGAGCATGGCCAGCTGCCAGCAGATGCCTTGCTGGGACAGGACAACCTCAAACCTGTGTACCTGTACCACGACAGCCCTGCCTGGTCCTTTCCCAGCAGGCACTATTGAAACTACCGGCCAACCTTTGTTGCAACATGCTTCCACCCGTCTGTTGAGACCTCTCACCTTGGCAGAATCACCTCAACATCGTGACCCTGCTCCTTTACAGCCCTGCCCAGAGCCGTGACCACATCTCCTAGGCCGCCCACTTTGCAGATGGGCGCCATCTCCACCGCGATGTGCATCACGTGCAGCGGCTGCTCAGCCAACTGCAGGCGATCAGCGCTGGTGAGGTGGCATGCACTGGAGTTCCACAGCTCATGTGACAGCTTGTTGCAATGTGCATGACATGCAGACTCTGCATGTAGTAGCACATGAGGACATGAGGTGATGCAGACAAAGTGAAGCAGCAATTGTTGGGGAAAGAACACAGTGATATACATCACGCGCAGCAGGTGCTCAGCCTTTAGCAGACCAGCAAGAGAGACATACTTAGGCCCGAAGACAGATGGTGTGGCAGCTGTGTTGCACAATGTGCACTTCGAGGGGTCGCTCAGCAACTGCAGGGCCAGGACCATGCAGGGGGCTGCACAGAACAGTCCAGGCACTTTGCTAGATGCAGCATGCAGGTGCCTGAAGCAGCCCATGAGATTGCAGACAGGAAAAACAACTAGCAGCAATGAATATGTTTACAACAATTCTGCAGGCTGACGCCCTAGACAGTTTGGCTGGCAGCAGCGCTGAGCATTCACTATGAGTGCTTGCCTTTGACCCCTCCACAGGCAGGTGGTAGTCCTTGCCTCCCTGATTGTCATAGGTGCCATCCCCAGACTCCACATCGCTGAACACAAAGTCCAGCATGAAGGCATTCTGGGGAATCTGCAAATGGCAAGAGTCATCCAGCTCAAGGAGCATGGGTGCTAGCGGCAGGAGCAGGTAGCAGTGCATTGTTTCGTTCAGCATGTGCTAGTGCAGGCAGCATGCAGGACTCTAGCAAAATGGCCTGCCCTCCTTGCTTTATCTAGCACCAAGTTCAAGGAAGCCCCTGCTGTCCCCAGTCATCAGGCAGCTAGCGGCATGAACACAACCCATTGGGGTGCCAAGGCCAGCGACATTACAGACGCTGTTCCTCCTGCAGCTTTGCGAGGGACACACACCGGTAGGGTGGCAGAAAAGTGTTGCCCTCCAGCTGCCGGCGGCTCCATCTTGATGGGCCCCCACTGCCGTGGATACTGCCACCTGCACAGTCAGGGATCCTGCACTGCTGCATAGTGCGCTCAAGACCCTGGTGGAGCATGTGCAATACACAGCGACGCAATGTGGTCATGACACAGAGGCAGCACCTCATGCGAGCCATAGTATCAATGCGAAAAGCAGCACAGCCCATAGGATGCTGCTATGGTGTCAACAACCACAGGCAGACTGAGCAACAATACCAGCAGCGATTCATACCTGCAGCCTGACCAACAACAACATCAGTGGTCTAAGCTCCTGCTGGCCGCCTGTACTCGACTGTACTGCCCACAGCCACTTTGGAGTCAATGTGCCAGCTTTCAGGAGAGCTCCCTACAAGTTTGCACTCACCTGTTGTAGCCTCCCCGCACGTAGACCTCTGAACGCCCGTTTAACACCGTGCTGGCAGGGTTGTAAAAAATCTTGGCCTCCTGCCCAGCCCGCAGAGTGTCTGGCTCTGTGAACAGGATGTGGCGGATTTGCCGCCGGCGCAACGCCTTGGCTTGCTCCTGCAGGCAAACAGCTGTGATGGGTGTCTCGGTTCCTTCAGGTCCTCATGTTGATGCCTGCTGCTGACCTGCTGACCATACAGGCGCATTGACTCCTGCAGGTACGCAGCCGTATAAATAAGCAAGAGGTTGAAGGGCTTGCATGAAGCTCAAGGATGCTGCACATGGGCTATGAGGGATGGTGCAGGCAGGCACCCTGCTACTGTTGCCCTTGCCCTCATCTTCTCAGGGTCCTCAAATCACAGCATGCAAGCATAGCATGGCAAGCTCATTGCAGCCCTTTCAAGGCACACCATACCGGCCATAGGCTGCAGCTTCTGGCGCTGGCAGTACAGGCCTGTTTGGAGCTTTGCCACTGAAGTAAGCAGCCACCGTAAAGGGACTTGCACAGCACCACCTTTGCGCTCACCACTCTGGCGTGACCCTTGAGCAGCAGACATGCATGTACAAGCGCACCGCAGCCTTGGCGCGAATCTTGGCCCTCCTCTCAAGCTTCTGGTGCTGCGCCTCCTCGCCTGCCAGCCGCCGCTCCAGCTCCACAGCATGCGCCTTGCCCACCAGGGACTCAAACCAGGCCTCCTTGTCCCTGCAAATGCGCTCAGGGTATGTCATGCAGGTGTGCATCACTGAAGTGCTGTGTGCACCTTGGCACTCAAGTCTCCTGGTCCCCATTCTGGGGAGGTACTGTGACCTGTCTGATATCCCGTACACAAGTGACGGTCAAGCCACCTCAGCACACATTACGCACTGGCTCACAAGCAGCTCCAACCCAGCCCCATGTGTGTGTGCTGCATGCCTCCCAGGTCTGCCTGTCCAGTTGACAGCTGCAATGCATGCTGTGCTAAATGCTCAAGAGGCAGCCGGGCAGCATAGTCCTGATACGTAAGGCGGCTGCTGGCCCCACCTTTGCCCCACGCTGGCCGCTGCCTCAACACCTGCCTCTCGCCATGTGCCAGGACTGCAACCCAACTTCACTGCAATCCCCTGCACTCACTGGCCATCAGGCAGCTCAACTATGATCCTGTGGTCCTGCCCATCATTGTTGTCATACGCCTCCCAGTACTGCAGGACCCAGGGCAGCGCGACATCTGTGTCCCGCACTGTGAAGTTAGCCTCCCACCACTCCTCCCCTGCCTGGGAGGGGCGCTGGGAACGCTGCATGGTGATGTGCTGCAGGGCAGGGAGGGGACCACGTCATGGCCATGGCTCTGCTAGGCGCTGCAAGCGCTGCATGTTAGTAGCAGGAGAGTATTGCAGGTGAGGAGGTTCTTGGGGGGGGGGGAGAGGTGAGCAGCTGTTTTGACCTAGGCACCAAGCATTGGCAGCGAACCAGCAGACGACTCACAGCTTGTGTGCTTTGCTGCCATTCCTTGAGCAGACTGGATCACTTGGCTGCGTCTCTCGGCTGGAAAGCAAGGCAGACCTGGATGTCCTGCCAGCTGTTGTGGCCCAGCTTCAGGGCTGGTGCGCCACCCTCCACAGGTTCAATGTGGCTAAGGGGCCCAGCCTTGTTGTTGTACAGCAGCTTGGCCTTGCAGCCTGGCTGCAGCACCTGCGCACATGCAACTCAGCTGAGTTGGAAAAGACTTCGAAGACATGTTGTGGTACAGCAGGTCTGCCTGACAGCCTGGCCCAGCACCTGAAACACAGCTTCAAATGCGGGTTTCTGAGCAGCAGGGCCTGGTGGATGGCCTCTCTGTACCGGCAGTGTAGATGGTGAGTGTTGCTATCTTCTGATGTCACAAGTCTGGTTGCTCTGGCCTGCACTTTCAACACAGGAGTGGAGGCATGGATGCAATACTCTGTCTCGGCTTCAGTCTGATGCCAGCACCATTGTTTGGTGCTCTCCCTTGTACCCTTGGAGCCATACATGCCAGACTGATGCAGCCCCTCACCTCTGGCTCTGTCAGCCATGCCTTGCCGCGCTGTGTGGCTCCGCGGCGCCAGGCCTCATACTCTCTCCGCAGCTCATCAACTGAGGCCCTGGCACGCACCCAGTCCTGCTCCTCCAGCCACCTGTGCAGAGCAGAAGGATGCTAATATTCAGCTGTACACAGGAGCATCCACTCTGCAGCGCAGTGAGACAGCAGCAGCTCAGCAGCAAACTGCCAGCATCCCTGTGTCGAGTCCTGCTGCTCCCGCCAGAGAGTGTGGGAGACAGCACCACCTCAGCATGACAACATCCTTTTGCCAGGCAGGCAACCTGCCGAGCAGATGAAAGAAGCAACTCAGTGGGATGGTGAGGCTATCCAGCAGAAAGATGGACCAGCTCGCCATCTTAGCAGAGCAACAGATTTGCCCAAAAATGGCACAACGGCTGCTGCAGGGCCCACCAGCAGGCATGAGCTTAAGACATCTTTGCAAAGCGGCCATAGGCCAAGCAGCCAGCTTTTTGTATCCTTTGAAGACATATTGCCTGCACAGCAAGCTATCTCACTTGCGGTGCTCTGCCTCCTGCTGCGCCTGCTCCTCAGCACGCTGCTGCTTCATAGCAGCCTGCCGCTCTGCCTGCACCAGACAACACAGGCGTTTTCTCAGGCAGGACAGCTAAGCTGTGCTTGAGTTCCAGCACCTACCCTTCATCAAGGCACAGGAAAGCCTTGCCTCTCGCTCAGGGGGACTGGCTGCTCCAGCCACAGACCACATGAGATGCCAGCCCAAACCCACAACATCATGACGCAGCCACCTTGCAGTTGGCAAAGCACAGCAGAGCCTCAAGCCTCCCTCTGGAACCACTTGCAGCTACTCACTTGCACCATGGTGCCGCAAACCTCACAGAAGCACCCCAACGCCTTACCTCTCGCTCTGGAGCCAGCTCCAGCCACTGGTCTTGCGACATGTCGCCCATGACCTCGGTGAGGTAGTCCTGCTGCCCATTGTTGTCCACCGTGCCCTCGCCATCGCCGAAAATGTAGTTCATCTCAAAGGCCTCCATGGGCACCTGTGGGCAGGCGGCAGTGCTCCCACCCATCTCAGTGGCAGCAGACGGGCACAGGGTAGTGCTGACAGAGTGGCTTGATGTCAGAGACCCCCTTGGGTGCTGCAGGCAGCTGACTCTGGTTTCTGAAGCACTACAGCATGCGCATACCGCACCAAGGAGAGAAGACAAACAGAGCATACCAGCAGCGAGCTGCTCAATCGCTGGAGCATCCATCCCCAGCATGAGACACCCCAGCTGGCCTGAGGTCATGCGCTTGCATGCTATTGCAACATAGGGAATATTGCAAGCAACCTGCCTGGATTGAGGCAGACCACCAGTCAGCCCCCCCCTCACTGGATGCCCCTGCTGGCTTGAGCTCAAACCAGCTGCCCTCAGAGCTCTCCAGCTCCCACCTGTTGAATTTGGCATGCATCTGGATGCATGGGCGATGCCTGCAGGCAGCTGGGTCACCTCAAACAAGTGCTGGTCCTGCAGAAGATGTTGGGTCACACCGCTTGGCATGCCTTAGGTGCCCAAGGGGCTCTGCATGCAGCAGCTATGCCTTGAGCTGGTTCTGCCCTTGCAGTAAAACTTGCCTCATGGTGTTGCCGCCCACACATCAACAACATGCATGTGAGGAGTGCTGCTCAATGGCAGTTTTGTTGTTGCCAGAATGGGGAAGGTGTGAGTGAAAGGTGGCCGGGGGGGCGCACTTTTTGCAGCGGCCGTTGCAGGTGTTGCTCCCCACCTGAGCACCTCGCTGACACTTCTATTAAACAGGACGGTGGCTGCCTGCCCTGCCTGCGGCACCTCTGGGTGCACCAGGTACAGCCAGTGGGCCTTGCCCTGTGTGATTGCAGCCACATCCAGCGGTGCCTGAGCACTACTGCGAACATTTCCTAAGCTGGCAGCTGCTGACTGTACAGCAGACTCATGCTCCTGCTGCTGCGACTGCTGGGGCATGCCATTGCTGCTGGCTGCAGCCGCTGCGCTGTCAGCCTCTGCTGACAGCACAGCCTCCACTGCAGCCCCTGCAGCAGCAGAGCAGCATGAAGTGGCGTCTGCGTAGCATGAGGCGCAGGTGCGCTTTGGAAGTGCAAGGGAAGTGTTGGTCGGCAGTGTCATGGAGCAGCCTTGGCAAATGCTCCTGCATATCAGCACACCTGCCAGGCAGGGATGGCAGAAGTGCATGCAGTCTCAGGCAGCATCAGGTCACAAACACGGCATGCAACCATTGGGGCCAGCAGTGGTCTAGCCTGCAAAAGAATGATCTGGGGGTCTGTATGCAATGTGGCTACACAGGTGAAGTTGTGCAAGCTTCCAGTCCATT
The DNA here is from genome assembly GCA_963969365.1 of Asterochloris sp. CNOR1. Classification (NCBI taxonomy): domain Eukaryota; kingdom Viridiplantae; phylum Chlorophyta; class Trebouxiophyceae; order Trebouxiales; family Trebouxiaceae; genus Asterochloris; species Asterochloris sp. CNOR1. The sequence goes on from OZ017761.1 coordinate 730,741, forward strand.
GAGCTGACCAGGCAGGTCCTCATCGACAGCCTGCGTTTCCTGGACTGCCCTCTCTGCCACAGATGCAGCGTGCTGGCTGCCAGGCTTGTGCTCATGCCACAGGTCCACTGTGCCAAAGACAGCACTTTCGGGAACCACTGCAGGCTCTTGCTGCTCGTGTACCGGCGCAGAGTGGCCGTGCTTGCCGTTTGTCGGCTGGCAGCCTGCAGGCACCTCCTGCTGGAAAGGGTTGCTGCTTGAAGCGGCCTGCAATCAGTCACGAACCTCAGCGTCATACAGGGCAGGAACTATGCGTGTGCAGTGTGCCGGCCCAGGCCTCGGGTGCACACAGAGTGCTGCAGCAAGCCAAGCTGGTTCGGTGACATGGAGCAGGCTGATGAGAGCCAGCTGGGCTGACAAGAGCCTCAAATGCATGGGTCATCAGGGGGTGGCTGGACGCCTAATGACAGAGTGCCTTGATGTCAGCCTGGAACCCCTTCTGCCTGAACCAGGGCAGGCACCAAGAACAATTTCAAAGCTGCTGAGAGCCTGGGCTCAGTCTCCAGACATGGTCTAGCTCAGACAACACTAAAAGGGTGCCTAGAGGCTGACACCTTGACAATGCCCATCTGCAGACCTGATCCTAGCAGGGACTGCCGCGCTTTCATCCGAAGCCCTGGCAGTGCTACTTCACTGACCTGGTCTTGTGCAGGTACCAGCACGCCCAGCAAGGTTCCTGACCATTCAGTGCTTGCATTAGGGAGGCTTCGTGTGATCGTCACCTGACCCTAGACGCAGGGGTGCTGCAACATTTGTCTGGCAGGTCCAGCCTGCTGACTTGCACTTGCACTGGCACTGCTATGCACAAAGCTTCAACGCTGACGTCCTGACAGTGCTACCTTACACTTGGGACCCTAGCAGGCACTGCCACCCTCACAGCTGGCAGCCTAGCAGTGGGGGCCCGCCGACCTTATTTATTGCAGGCACCACCACGCCCAGCGAGGTTGCCACCTGCTGCAGCTCCTGGTTCTGAGCGAGCAGTGCAGCCCTCTCGGCCTCATCCATGCTCTGCAGCTTTCTGGCAGCCATCTGCACGGCAGAAAGGGGCACCATCACTCAGGATAAGCTGACGGGGGCAGGGTGCCTCTGCAGATACAGCCTTTCCAACTAAAGCAGGCCTTCAGCATCTTGCAGCTTGTTGGCAGCTATCTGCACAGCAGGAATGGCGTTACAAGCCAGCGTCTGCTGGGAGAGGCAATGCACAATTGCGGGAGGACTTGCCCCAACATGTGACTGCAAGCTTGATACATGGATGCAGAGTGTGCGTCCACAAATGGGCCAGGTCATCAGGTCCTGTGCTGTACCTTCCCTGTGATGGAAGGTGCGGCTATGCCTGCAGGTGGCCATAAAGCAGCTCATTCCCCTCAGGACCCAGCCAAGCAGATCCAGCGAGAGCTGCCCTAAGTGCTGCAAGCTGGCACCTACAATGTACCTCAAGCCTCAGTCACACAGAATCAAGCTGGAGCTGCCTACGGTGCTGCAAGCTGAGACCTGCATGAGGTCACCTCACAGAGCTGCGCAATGATCTGCTAGAGGCGCTCACTTCAGCTGCTGGCAGCAGCCATCCACCAAGCTCCTCTGGTGTGGCAGCACAGCGGCAGGGCTGTACTTTGGGGGACCTGCCCCCAGTATGAATGTCAGCCAAAAGCTCTCTGCTGTTGACCCTTTTCAGCTGCCCTGCAGCTCAAGTGGTGCTCACCTTGCGCAGCCGCTCATTCTCCTGCCTGATGAGCTCCACGTCATCCACATCTTGTTCCTCTGCTTCGCCGTGCCTCTGGGGAGGCTGCAGTGTTCCCTGCACATCGACCATGCCTTTATCAAACTCCACGCACGAGCTTTCAACGATGGCCTTGGCCTGGGCGGCCTTCTGAACACCATTTATGGCATACGCTCAACAAATTTGCAAGCCCAGGTACATGCAGGAAATGCCTGCACGCTGGGTTTCGACTGCCTTGATGTGATAGAGCTGTGATGTTGATGTCATTTGATTACAATGCAAGACAGCTCTCCTGAATTGTGCTTACTGTCAGCATGGCAGCAGGCAGCGTAAGACGAGACACTTGCCACCGCTGGCTTGGCACTGCAGCAGGGGACGCCTGCAGCTGTTGCTTGCTTCCAATGGCTCTCAATGCAAGACAGCACCTCTGCCTCAGCTGGAATGCACCGTGACAATGTATCACTGCCTCACCACGCTGCTCTTGCCCTTCCTGGCGCTGCCGCCCTGGTTTGAGCGCTTGACTGCACATGTCACACTGGATGCGCGCCTGGCGGGCGAGCAGTCCCCTGTGGGGAGGTTCAGCAAGCTCGAGCATGGCCCTGCATGCATGAAAGGGAAGAGGCAACTTCAGGAGATGAGACAAAGCAAGATGCTGGATGCTGCAGAGTGCCCAGGCACTTCGAAAGACCAGTCTCTGCATTGCCAAGCCTCTTGTGAAAAAGGAGTGCGAAGCAATGGCCAGCCATGATAATTACCTGGCACGAGTCTTTTGTCGATGCTTGGCAGCCTCTGAGAGGCACTGAGCGGGTTGTACTGCATGAGAGCATGGGTGCCAGGATTGGTGCGCATAGTCGACATCATTGTGCCAAAACGGCCCTTAAAAGGCACTGCCGTGATGCATTGCCGATGAAACGTCTGAGTTCGGAACTCTTGGTGGATCCTGAATCTAAATGATAGTTCCTGTTTGCGTTCTTCTGCCCAGGACGGCTGCAGCATTTGACAGGCTCACTGAGCCAACATCTCGCCTGCTAAGCAATTAAAGTCAAAGCACACTGCAATTGATAGATCTCCCAAACCAATCCCGTGACACAATGCCAGCCTTGCTACAGCGACAGCTGCAGCAGAGAGCGGTGGGCAGGCAGCTTGTAAGGTCTGCGCGGCAGCAGCTTCCCATCTGGCGATGCAGATCTTGCCACAGATTGGCAGTGCGTGCTGCCAAGACTGCAGATGGCCCCACTGTGGCCATCGTTGGGGTCAGTGGTGCTGTGGGACAGGAGTTCCTGAGAGTGAGACCACTACTGCCGCCTCTGCTGCCTTCACATGCCATTTGATGGCACCTGCTGCGCTGCACAGCATGTGTGCAGGGGCCAGCCTGACCTTTTTACCTGCTGGCTCACAGAAGCAAGCAGCTCAAAACACCCACAGGGTGTAGCCAGCAGATGCCCAACATGCATGCTGTGCATGCACAGGTACTAAAAGAGCGGGATTTTCCCTACGGTAACATGAAGATGCTGGCGTCAGCCAGGTGACAGTCAGGCAGTTTAGGACTCTAACGCCTTACTGACAAAGTAGCTGCTATGGTGCACTGGCTAAGGCTGCTGGCTCCAAGCGGAGCATGATCATCTGATGCGAGCGCCAGACGCAGTACATTGGTTTCCACAGCTGCCCTACAATGCATGCAGGTCTGCTGGCAAGCAGGTGCATTTTGATGGGTCCAATTACACAATAGAGGAGCTGACTGAACAGAGGTAATAGCTGCCGCCTTTTCAGTCCTAAATGATGCATGCTGGGATGGCTGTGAAGTTGTGTGGCCCTCAATGTGCGCACATACAGAAGCTTTGTCCAGACAGGCAGAAAGCAGCACATCCATGGCCTGGCTGAGCTGCAATCCATATGGAGGACTGCATTGGACTTCTGAGTCTGCACCTGAGCCAGATTGCTGAAAGGTGTGCTGCATGTGCAGCTTCAAGGGCGTCGACATCGCTCTTTTCAGCGCTGGAGGGTCCATTAGCAAGAGATTTGGGCCGCTTGCATCTGACCTTGGCTGCACGGTGAGGCAGGCAGATGCTTGCCAACAGATGTTTATGGCAGCATCCTTTTGAACCTCCTGTCATCTGCTGCACATTGCCGCTGCGGTCTCCTCCTGGTCGTCAGGTAGGGCTGTCAAAGTTGCTTGGTGGTCAACTGACTCATAGTCAGCAGCCTTCCACAACGTGTCAGCCCCTCAAGTGGTGGCTGGTGTAAGTGGTTCACAGCAGACAGCAGCTGTGCAGGCTGGGGTACCACAATCAAGCTTTGTAGCACAGATGCTCTGAATGAGGAGAGAACAGCTGCATGCCACGGCTGCCTGGTGCAGGTGTCCTGCCCGGCTGGTTGCTTCACTTGTCTCAATGCTGCGCAAACCCAAGGTAGCAACATCGAAACGGCTGTCAGCTGCAGGTGGGCTGCTAGCGTGTCAGTGCCACCGTCTCAAACAGCTGCGTGGGCCCAGAGCAGTGGCACCTGCAAGAGCTGCCTGCTGCAGGTATGCGGCCAGCATGCCAGTGCCACCACTGTCAGATGCTGCGTGTTCCCACATCAATGACACTTGTAATGGATCCCTGCTGCAGGTGGTGGACAACAGCAGTGCATTCAGGATGACAGAGGGGGTGCCCCTTATCATTCCAGAGGTCAATGCAGATGCCATGAAAGGCATGAGGTGGGTGCCACATTACATGCACAGCTCATGTACATGAGGCTCATGCCTTTGCACAGGGAGTGTTGGATGCAAGTCTATGCTGAGCAGCTGGAGCAGTCACGCCACGCTGTGGCCTCAGAAGGCCAGACTGAGTCGTGCAGTGATGCGTTTGTGGTCATCCCCATGATGGCCCTGCGCTGATATGCACTGCAAAGCGTCCCGCTGAGGGCCGCTCCCATTGCATTCTTGCAGCTCGTAGGTACCTGTGTAGAGCATATGCCCTGCAGCATTGGCGATGTGCTTCACAGGATTACAGACAGCGTGAGAGTCCTGTCATACATTGCAGTGCAGAGACGCCTCACCTGTGCTGCAGGTATGGCAAGGGTGGCATCATTGCCAACCCCAACTGCTCCACCATCATTGCGCTGATGGCTGTGACGCCGCTGCACCGGGCTGCAAAGGTCAACCGCATGGTGGTTAGCACCTACCAGGCAAGCGCCTGTGCATGGTGCAGCGTTGGCAGTGCACCAGGCTTGCTCTGAACACTCTATGCAGAAGCAAGGCTTGGGGGCTCAGTGTTTTTGCTGCTCCAGACTCCTGAACATCAGTAAAACCCCCGTACTTGCTGTAGGCGGCCAGTGGGGCTGGCCAGGCTGCAATGGACGAGCTAGAGCTGCAGACACGGGAGTCTCTGGAGGGCAAGCCCATCACAACAAACATCTTTCCCTTCCAGGTGGGCCATAGCTGTTGTCTTGTGAAGTGTGGTCGCTAAAGGGCAGGCCTCAGACTTATGCATGCAGATGCTGCACAAGACTGGAGCTGTCGCCGAGTGCCCGTGACAGACTCGCTGTGGCAGCTGTTGGGCTCGTTTGCTGCTTCCAGCTGCAGACCCTTAGTACGCAGATGCGGCTCATGCATCACGTGTGACCTGTACCCTGCGGACTCTCTCACTAGCTGTCTGCTCTTGAGTACATCTGCAAGCTGTTGAGGCAGCAGCTCCAGGGTCTGCACCTGCAGCTGGACCTCTGCTGGCAGCACAGCCCCTGTGGCTCCCCCTGGTGCCCACTGACAGGCTGCGTGCTGCTGCAGTACGCCTTCAATCTCTTCAGCCACAACAGCCCCATGACAGAAAACGGCTACAACGAGGAGGAGATGAAAATGGTCAAGGAGACCAAGAAGATATGGGGCCAGCAGGATGTCAGCATCACAGCCACCTGCATACGCGTGCCCATCATGCGGGCGCATGCTGAGAGCATCAACCTGGAGTTTGATCGTGACATCAGTGAACAAGAGGTGGGGTGCTGTGTAGAAGGATGATGCAGGGCTTGGGAGAGGATGTCATGCAATGCAAGCTCTCAGGTTCAGCCCACATCCCTCCATGTAAAACAAGTGATTGCATTAGGCCCCTACATTGCTTTCGTTGCTTCAGCACATCAAGCTGTGCTGCAGGTTACTGAACTCAGCTTTGGGCACCCCTCTGAGGTGCTGCACGCTGCTGCAATGCGATGCCAGGCCGCTGTGAGCACCTTCTGGGCATGCTCCTCTGGACTGCCTGGTGCTTTGCAGGCTGAGGTCTCACTGCTGGCTGTGTCTGCACTGCAGGCACTGGACGTGCTGTCAAAGGCCGACGGCGTGTCCATCATCAATGACAGGCAGCAGAACAGGTTTCCCACCCCCCTAGACGCCAGCAACCAGGACGATGTCTATGTGGGCCGGGTGCGGCGAGACATTAGCAGGGGCGACCACAGGGGCCTGGATCTTTTTGTGTGCGGTGACCAGATCAAAAAGGGCGCCGCATTGAACGCTGTGCAGATAGCTGAGCTGCTTTTGTAGGTTTTGAATAGATCAGAAGTGCTGTTGAGGCCCCCTTGGTGGCAGATCACCTGCCCTGCTGCTGCTCATGAGCTTGCGTCCAGTCGTCATCTGGACAGCATTTAGGCAGCCCTTAGTCAAACAAGTAGTGACAATCACATGTAACCCATACTCCTTGAAAGACGCCTTGGAAGCTGGGATTCATATGTGTTGGCTCAAGGTGGCCACCTGAAGGTACGTACCATTTGGTTGACTCTCTTTACATTTGAACACCTGCTCGCTGGGTCCAGGCCAGGGCAGGCCAGGTTCGAGGAAGGCTGCAGTTTTTGCCTGCCACACTATGCCCAGCCAAGGAGTGCCATGTGCTTTCAGCATGTTGCAGCGTGCTGTGCCTGGCTGCCTCATTGACTGCGGCAGACCGGCCAGACCCTGATGGATGCCAAGCAGACATCGACATGCATTGGAAGAGCAGGCAAGGCAACAGCTGCACATGTGTGCACAAGGCGCTGTACAGCACATGTGAGGCTTCACTGTTGGATTTTATCAGCTTCATCATCATTGCTGATGAGGCACGCCCTGCACCTGGCAGTTGATGCCTGCAGCATCCTGCGGCACAGCTTATGCCAATGACATGTCTGAAGATGAACACCGATACACAGCACAACACTGATGGATAAGCGACATCAGTAGTTGGGATGTCACAACTGTCAGTTTTGGAAGGTCAACTAGAACTGCAGCAGGGGTGCACAGCCCCCCACAGGATGCAAAGCAAGCAGGTGCGTCACGGTGTTGTTGACTCCCTGCATGGGAGGTCCCAGGCCAGCTGAATCACGCAGCAGTGTTCTCAGGACGCGGGCCTTTGGCAGGAAAACCTCTTGGATGGCTGCGCATCGCTGTGTGCCCAAGCTGAGGGTCAGGTAGTTCTCGCAAACAATTTTAAAATTGATCAAGCTGGTGGGCAATGGGGCTCCAGTTGAGGCATCTGGCCATGCTAGAGGCAGTGCTGCAGGGTACAATACATGGGGTTGGGGCAGCCACTGTGGCGCATGACGCCTGGGAGCCGACAGCCACGCGCATGTGTGGTTGGCTGGGCAGGGCCGCTCACTCCAGCAGTCCTCACCAAGGCTGTTGAAGGCCAGGACCGCTGAACGCGACGCTGATGTCTCCACACAGATGACTTGGTCTGTGGCTACTCCTGCCGGCGGCTGAGCACTGCCAGCCACTTTGGAGTGCTGGCCCCCAGAGTGGCAGGCACCAGAGCTGTCAGTGACTTGCAGGTCTGGCAGGATAAAGGTGAGGTCTTGTTGCTGCAGCTGATCACCCATGTGGACAACTTGGGCGTTGTGGAGGAGCAAAGATGCGGGCTGAATAACCAGGTGGGGCTGGGCTGACGTGTTGTACAGGAATTGGGCCGGTCTTGATGCCAGCCGATAGAAGCCTCGCAAAAATTGTTGTGGTAGTGAGCCACAGGCCTCAGGGTTTTGAAGGGAGACCAGGAAGTCTTCCTGTGCCGGGGCAAGCCAGCTGGTTGGCTGTATGTCAACCGTGTACTGCCCGCTGCTGTCTGAGATGGCCTCTGCCAGCGCAACATCTGGGGCCATGTCTGAGCTGACACTGAGCTGCGCTCCTGCACAGAAAAGACAAAGCTATCTCCTGGCTGAGTGGCACTTTGGAGCTGGAGCTAGAGCAGCAGGCAGTTCACAAGAAGGCCTTCAGGCACACCTGTAAAGCCGCTGTCTTGGCAGAATATCTGACCATGTAAACGGATCACCAGGCCTGCCATTGCTTGATGCTCTGCACTTCTGGTCAAGGGGAGCCACGCAGCCATCACCAACAAGCTGCCAACGAGGGAGAGGACTTGCATCATTGTTGCTGTGTTCAGCAGTCCTGCAGATAGAGATCTTGTGAGTTTGAAGACTGCACTTATGAGTACAGGCGGCAAAGGCACTGCTGATGACATGGCTTACCAGTGAAACAGCTGCAGAGTTGCCCAGGCTGCAACAATAGAAGTTCTGCCACCTCAAGAGCTTTCGGGGATTTTGTTGACCAACACTTGACCAAGAGGTTGCGGATGTAAATTTCGCAGTCAGCTGCTTACAGGCAACGCCCGACATGGCGCTGGCTCAAGCTGCACATCTGCCACTTAGAATCAGTATTGGACAGCTGTGCTGGCGCCAAGCCTGCCCCAGCAGGGCTGCCCTGCCAGTGTGCAGCATGAGGAGGAGTCACGGCCTGGCAGCAATGGCCTCTGCTGGCACTGGACTGGCAGAGAAGCGCTGCATCCCCTGTGAGCAGGATGGGGGAGGTCTGGGCTTCATGGGGCTGTGCGAGAACCTCAGCAAGGCTCAAGCTGAAGAGATGCTCCCTCAGGTCGGGACCTGGTTGACTCTGGCGCAGATTTTGGTAGCCAGCACTGCTTGTGATTCCATTTTGCAGCCTCCTTTGGCCTGAATTGGCCGCCAGCAAGCTGTTGAACAAGGGAAACGCAGGGCAAGCCACCATGCATGCATAGAATGGCCTGCAGCACTACTAAAATGCAGCGCCTGATCTTGAAGTGGCGTGGTGCGCAAGCTGCTGCACCAGCCTTAAGCTGGGGCTAAAGCTGGGTACATTGCAGCAGGCCTAGAGTGTCTCCTCAGCATGATTCAATGCTACTTTACTGGGCTCGACAATCGCCTGACATGTAAGCTGCAACCACTCTTGAGGTAGCAATATGTCATTGGCGTCAAAGAAGCCTCACAGCATTGCCTGGTGGCTGGGGGTCTGTCCCCCATGACCGGCAACTCAAAGGGAACAATGCTGCAGGTGGAGGGCTGGGAAGTCACCGAGGATGCCAGCAAATGCCTGAGGATAAGGCGTCGCTTCACCACCAAGAACTTCCTGCGAGGCCTGGACCTCTGTGATAGGATCGCTGAAGTTGCTGAGGCAGAGGGGCATCACCCTGACCTGCACCTGACGGTCAGTGGCTGAGCCTGACTGACAGACCAGAGGACCTTGATGCTGCTCAGAAAGCAGCACATGGTAGGCTTATCTGATAGAGCATGTGCCGCGACTGTGCTTTGCTGCTTGCTGGCTGTCTGTGGCAGTATGCTTTGTGTCACTGCTGACTTGCCAAGACAGGCGGAGGGGCGTTCAGGCAGGGTGTCACCCTGAGTGCAGACATTGTCATGCTGCACTGCCTAAATAATTGGTACAGCCATCTGATTGCTAAGAAAAACAATGAGAGGGGCTTCTTGAGGCTTCTTCCTGCAACTGTCAGGCAAGCTGAATCACACTCTAGTCGTGGCCAGTGCAGAGCTGGAACAAGCTTGCCTGTGCCCGACTGCTGAGTCACTCTGCTTCGCTCCTGCAGGGCTGGAACAAGCTTTCTGTGGAGCTTTGCACGCATGCGCGGCAGGGCTTGACGAGCAACGACTTTGTCATGGCGGCAAAAATAAACCAGCTGCCAATGGAGGACTTGCTGCGCAAAAAGAAGAAAAAGCTCGCAGATGCCTAGCTCTCTTTGTCTGAGCACTGCAAAGTGCCTGGCAGTCAAGGGCTACCTGTACCTGATGGCAGGGCCAGGCTCTCAGGCCCTGGCATCACTTCTAGACGTGCCAACCTTTCATCTTGACTGTTGCGCCTCTGCCTAGAGCTTGCTGGTGAACCGCATGTTAATATTTCAAGGTGCAAACTGACTTGCCAAACTGACTTGCCAAACTGACTTGCCTGACTGACTTGCCAACTGCCCTTGCAGCAGGCTGCAGAGTGCCAGCGTAAAGAGACATAGCCTGCTACAAACACTGGCATGGGGCGCCAGCCAGCCAGATAGCAAATGGTGGCCACTCAAAGACATAATTGTTGCTGAGGAGTGTGTAACAGCACATGTCTTGCACTGACTGTCGCGCTGCTTATAAGGGATACTCATCATGTGTCGTGGGGTCTCAATGCACGTTTCGACAGAAAGCGAGTTCATGCAGCATGGTCCCCAGCAATTGATGATGGGCATGGGCTGTTCTCCCAAAAATTCCAAGACATGAACAACTGTAGGTCAACACGTCCCACCTCCCAATTATGTCCACCTCCCAGCTCACAGCAGCGTCGCAACAATGCGGGGCCCTTTGACAGCAACATCGTGAGGAGTCTAGAAGCAGACAGCGGCCCTGAGGCAATAACAAAGCTCTCACAATGTCTGGATACGGCATGGGAGGGTACGTTGGCTCAGGGGAAGACAGCAGGCGGATCAGGCAAGTTGCAGGCCAGCTCCAGACAAGTGCCTGCAGTGAGCTGGTCCGTGGTGCTCAAGTGACTCCTTGGCGTCAAACAGGAAACAGCAAGAAGATCGTGAGAGGGAGAAGGAGAAATTTGAGAAGTTAAGGAAGGAGCGCGAGGAGGATGCAGCAAGAAATGGCTTCAAGCAGTTTGCCAAGAGCACCACTGATGTGAGCAACCATGTTGGGGCATGCTAGGTGGCTACGCTGTTGCAGCGCAAGCCTGTCAACCTCCAGCTGGCCCCCTGGCATGCCTGAGCTGCACCCTGCTAGAGAGGCTGGACCCTGGTGGTGTCTGCCCAGACGCCTGAGCATAGCTCCGTAGCTAAGCGTCTTGTTGCAGCTAGGCATCAGCCAGGCAGATGCCTCCGAGTGTCCCTGCAGGCTGCCGCAAGCCCACCGTTTGGGTTCCACGAGCGTTTGCACAAACAGCAGGAAGAGCTGACAGATCATACATCATTGCTGCAGGTGCTGGATGCTGCCCTGTCGGCCCAGACAGTGGGGCTGGTCACTCAGGAGCAGTACAAGCGCAAACTTGCACAGCTGCAGCAGGAGGGAGTGCCCACTGAAGCCCCCAAGGTCAGCGCCTGTTGCTTGGGTGCCACCTTTCTCAGGCACATGCGTGTGTCCGGCACAGCCGTTGATGGCCCGCTGAGGCACAAAGAGCTTCTCCTTCAAGTGTTTGTTGGGCGATAATGCAGTTGCAGCATGGTGGAGCGCTGGCTGAGGTCGCCACAGGTCACCACATCAAGAAGTTGTCAAAAGCACATCTGGTTGCCTGCCATGTCATGTTCAGCTGCAGGATGTCTGCACATCAGACGAAGCTCTGAGGGCGAGCATGTTCTGCTGCGCAGCACATGTTGCCTGTTGTGCCTATAGAGGCCTGACCAAGGGGCCAGCTGCAGGAGGGCAGGCTGTCGTCAGTGGCTTGGCACCGGTAGCACAGCAGTGTGTAAATGCCAACGTGTTCTTTACCGCCACAGGCGACATGGGCACAGTCTTCTGGGCATGCAGCAGTCCCCTGTCTGCTGAGCTGCAAAGTGCAGCATGTGTGAACTCACCTGCCACCCCTTCAGTGCACCCCTCCCCTCAGGGACTGACGTGTCCCTGTGTGCGCAGTGCAGAGCAAGGCAGCGCCAGCAGCCAAGAAACCTAAGAAGGAGAAGGTGAAGGCAAGGATGTCGTTCATGGACGATGAGGAGGAGGATGAGGAGGTCAGTCCTTGAACAAGACCCAGCCAGGCCTTGAACAGGGATGGCCGCATGTTTCCCAACTCAATTCAGGCAGGGCACTCATGATTGGTGCGTGCCAGGTAGCCATGAGGCAGTGTTGTGCCATCCCCTCAGGGTGCCAGTTGGCCTGGCCTCAGAGACGTCAGGCAGCATGCCTGAGATGCAATGCAAGGCGCATCAATGCAGGGCGCTGTCATCAAATTCTCTCGTGGCCTGTTGTTTCACTCAGTCTGTTGATGTGTCCCCCGCCTTGCTTTGGGCACCTGAAAGGGTGCCTTACTCCTGCAGGAGGCAGCTTCCGAGTTGTGCAGGCATGGCAGAGCAGCACTGACCTCTGTACGCCGCCAATGGTTGCACATCAGAGGCTGCCCTATCTCTGCAGAAAACAGTAGCAGAGTTGCCCTGACCTCTATGCACTGCCAAGACATCCCACAGGAGAGACCGCCCTTGTTGCTTGCCGGAGGCAGCAACAAGCAAGGTGCATCTTGCAGCAGAGGGGCCCTGGCCTTCTGCGCTGCCCTCCCTTCCCCCTGAAGGTGCTCTCTATGTACAGCCAGCTGCAGCAGGCAAGGGACAGCCACCAGCAGAGTAGCCCTGACCTCAGTGTGCTATCCCTGGCTTCTATCTGAGAGGCCGCCTTGCCCTTGCAGGAGGCAGCAGCAGGCCGCGTACAGAAGCAGTCGGGTGCTGAGCCTGGGCAGCCGCGCAGCCTGCTTGGAAAGGACCCCACCACTGCCACGGATTTTCTGCCAGACAGGGAGCGCCAAAAGAAAGAAGAGGAGCTGCGTAGGCAACTGGAAGAGGAGTTCAAGCTGCGCCAGCAGGTCTGTGTTGGGGTTGGGCATTTTGTGCCTGCCGGGGTGTCTGCATCAGTGGTACCTTAGCCCTGCAGGTGGTGCATCCCATCACATCACATACAAAGAGTGTTGTACGGTGCTGTGTGGCGGAACTGGACCTGGTCCTGCCACAGGCTCACCACCTTCACCGTGCCTGTCTGCAGCTGATAAGGACTGAGCCCCTTGAGGTTGGTTAACCAGCAGCTCAAGCCCTCGCCTAGCTCCAGCTACCACAGCTCACCGCCTGCACTCTGCCTGCCCTGCAGCTGATCAGAAATGAGCCTCTCCAGATAACGTACAGCTACTGGGATGGAACGGGGCACCGCAAGAAGATCGTTGTGCGCAAGGGGGACACTGTGGGCGAGTTCCTCAAAGCCGTCAAGATGCAGCTGGCAGAGGAGTTCAGGGACATCAGGTGGGCTGCATCTCCTGGGTCGTTGCTGCGCACCAGCAACAAGCATCTGAGATAGTTGCTCCCAGGTGAAGCAGCCGCTTCGAGCTGCCTGCAGTACGGCTTCGGGTCTCAACAAGAGACTGCCCACCTTCATGCGCAGGGTGTTGACAGCCAGCAACGTACCAACGCTACCTGTTGACAAAGCAACTATTCCTGAAGGACGACTGCAGTCAGCAACATGCTGCAGTCAGCAACACGCTGTCAGCGAGGCAGTCCTGTTCTCCTGCAGGGCATCCTCAGTCAGCATTTTGGTGCTGGTCGCTGGAGGCAGTCACAGCCCATCAGTACGTTCATCTCCTGCAGGGCGACCTTCTGCAGCAGGGTGCGCCTGTCGCAGCATGCATCAACAGGGCTGCACTGCCCCTGCTGGACCCTTCATGGCTGCAGGGTGGCTTTGTGAGCAGGAGTTGTATGGGCAACCCACAAATGAGCGCTCCCCTACTCCATCCTGCAGGGCCGTGCCTGTGCGCAGCTGGACGTCAGGCAGATGCAATACAGCGTGCTTGCCCTGTGCAGACTGAGCCCTATCAGCAACATGATCTGGCCATGCACTCACTCCCTTGCCTTTCTGCTGCAGGGTGACCTCCGTCAGCAATATGATGTATGTCAAGGAGGACCTGGTGCTACCCCACAACATCAGCTTTTATGACCTCATTCTGACAAAGGCGAGGGGAAAGACGGGGCCCCTTTTCAACTTTGATGTGCACGAGGAGCTGCGGGCCAATGCTGATACCAGGGTTGAGTCAGATGATTCACACGCTGGTGCGTTGCGTGCACAGGACCCCTGCCGATGCTGGTATGCAGCAGTCCCGTGAGCTGACGTCTATAGCATGTTGTCAACAGTGTTAAAGAGTTACATGCTGGATTCTGCGCAGCTCTCTCAGGACCAGTGCAGCAGTCAAGACAAGCCTGACCAAGCCTCTGACAGCTTGCACCTGAGGCCTGCTAATGCTGTTTGTATGAGGGCAGTTGCCTGAGGCCAGCCAGGCTCTGTGCTATGAGGTTCACCTGCGTGTTTTGGGTTTGCATTCCAACGAACTGTCCGCTTGTGCCTGCCCCAAATGAGTATTCCGCACATGTATTCCCCTCTGCAGGCAAGGTTGTGGACCGGCACTGGTATGACCGCAACAAGCACATCTTCCCTGCTAATCGCTGGGAGGTTTATGATGCTGATGCATGACAGCGCGCTCGAGCTCTTGATCAGTACGCATGTGTCAGTCATACATGCTGAACTCTTGAACAGCCGTTGGTCCCACACTTGTGCTGTCTGCCGTGAGTCATGCTTCATTCATGTTTGTCAATCATCATCAAAGAGCAAAGTCAAAAGTGGTGGGGCCCAGCTCTAGCCTAGAACGGTGGGCTGCAATGCTTTGGGCTTTGGCTGGCACCTGGTGCTTGTGGCCAGGCAAGTGTTTGCTTGCCATGCTGATGGGCTGTTTCAGCAAGTCATGCCACAATGCTTTGCCACCAGCAACTTCTGTGGGGCTGGCTGCTGAGCGGGATGGTCTCCTGTACATGCTCATGACGGCCTGCAGGGACCTGCCCACACTGTGCTCCTTCTTGACCTGCAAACACCATGTGTGAGGCATGGACTGAAAGAGACATGCATCAGTGCAAGAGAGGCTGATGCTTGCAGATGATCACGTTGTAAATTGGTGAAGCACACACTCTTTGGCACCAGTAGGGCTGCTGCTGCCTGCCTTAAATGCAGTCTTTACAGCAAGGGGTGCAACGCCTCATCACACAGCAAAGCTGTTGTGATTTGTGAGAGCTGTACAACTTCTGCTGCCCACCTGAGAGGCGGTTTGAGCAGCGCACAGAGGCATTTGCATGCAATCCAACAGGGTTCCAGAGCTTAAAGGCTGCTGCTGCCCACCTGAGCAGGGGTCTGAGCAACACTGCGCTGGCAGCCGTTGTGCTGGTGCCGGCGCTCCTCATGCAGGCTGCGGCTGCTGGCCTGCCGCTGCAGTGCTGCCGCAATGCTGTGGGCCGCAGGCCCCTGCTCCCTAGCGCCTCCCATGGCACTCCTGGCGCTGTGCACCTGCTGGCTGTTCTGCTGCGCTGCGCCAGCCCTGCTGCCAGCAGCAGAGCAGGCGCGGCTGAGTGTGCGTGATCCGGTCCCAGCCTGCGCTGAGTTGCCCCCAGAGGCTGCAGAGCGGCTGCGGATCAGGCTGCGCAGCCCTGGACCGAGGCGTAGCTGCTGCACCAGGTCGTCGCCCTGCAGCTGCTGAGGGGCCTGAAGCCGCTTGGCTGAGGGGCTCCTGCCCAGGCTGCGGCGGCTGGCCGTGCGGTCAAGCTGCCGCACAACATCGGCAGCCTCATGCCTCCTGTCCCCCGCTGCAGAGGGAGCCCTGCTCAGGCTGCGTACCACCTCGGCAGCCTCATACCTCCTGCCAGCCACTGCAGATTGGGTCCTGCTGAGGGCACGTGCCACATCAGCAGCGTCGCGCCTCCTGCCCGCCGCTGCAGAGGGAGACCTGCTTAGGCTGCGTCGTCTGGCAGTGCTGCCCAGCTGTGCCTCTGCATCCCTGCCGGTGGGAAACGCCACCCTGCTAGGGCTCCGGCTGAGGCTGTGCCGGCTGGGGCTGCGCTCTGGCAGCCTCTCACCTTGGTCAGGTGTTGTGGCCGGCTGGGCGTGATGGGCAGCGCCTGTATTGCCCCCTGCGACAGAAGCTGCAACATCAGGTACCTCAAAGCCTGCGGTGCACCAGGCAATGAAGTTGAGTTCTGGCTCCAGGCTCCGTCCATTATGAAATGTGCAACAAGCGGTGACACATGTGACGGTTGCTTCTGCGGCAGTACAGGTTGCCCTTCATCAGGTGGCCTGTGTCTGTCTGTGGCATCAGCACGCACAGTGTGCAAGCCAGCACAGCTGCGGCGGCTGAGCAAGCTCTGCCGTTGCGTCGTGCGCTCGCGACTCTGCGCAAGGCGATGCTCGGCTTGCAAAGATCTCCCTGCCCTCCCCCGTCCCTCTGTCGACTGGTACAGACAGCACAGGGTGAGGTGTTGCGCACCTGCGGGTGCTGGATGTCCGCCGCTGCGACTGGCACGGCGCATGGTCTCGTGGCTGAGGGGGCGGCAGTTCTCTGAGCGCGTAGAGTCCAGGCGCCGCAGCTCCTTGTCCACCATCGTCACTGTACGTGATGGCCGCACTATCTCTGCATTCAGGAGCAAGGACATGCTTAACGCAGCCCCACCAATGCACTCATCAAGACCCCTCGACAACATTTTGTGCAGGAATCAAGGCCGCCCTCAGCCAACGAGGGTAGGCCAGTCCAGATGTTGCTCCAGTACAGTGCATTCTTTGGTCAAGGGCTGGGAGTTGTCTGTACGCGACCCCACCGACTCTGTGGGCAAGGCTGTGGGCAGCCTATCAGATATGCGTGCGTGCAGGCGTTTGGGCATGAAAATGGGGTCCCAGAGGGTTTGGATTGTGCTACATTGCGCGCTGCACATGGTGTGACTGTGCAACACCAGCAGAGCAGAGATGAAGCTGAGAGTGAGCGCATGTCTGCCAAGGATGCCCTTTGATGCAGAAGCACAACGACTGTCTAAGGGCTTGCAGCCATCCACCTAGCCCAGGTTGCATGTCAGGTCCCGAAGGGAGGCAGGGGACAGGCAGCGCTGCAAAGCAGCCAGGTGTGCCCCAGCTTGCCAGTCTGTCTGATGCGGGCGGCATGCGCAGCCGTGCTCCCCCTCCCGGGGGTTGTGGCCAGCCACCTTGCCCGGGGCTGCGTGCCAGTGGCACAGGCAGACAAAGAACGGACCAGGGGTGTGAGCAGCCTGGCAAGCTGCAAGGCAAGCAAGTAGGTGGCTGTCTGCCGCATGTGCACATGCAGGCGGCTGCCTGCCCTCAGGTTTGCCTTCAGCCTCACTGGCAGGCTCACCCTCAGGCTTGCGGCTGTCCACGCTGCTCAGGCTGCGCTTGAGGCTGCGCAGGGAGGACAGCAGCTTGAAGGTGCTGGCAGTGGGCGCGTCCTGTGGTGTGTGCTTGGCAGGGCCATGCTGCCGCCCAGACCGTCCCCGCCCAGCGCTGCTGCTGCTGCCGCCAGCCGGCGCTACTGGTGTTGCTTGCTGCGCATGGCCTGCAAATGACAGGGGGAGTTGGGGGACAATAGAGCTGCAGTGAGTGTCTGGTTGAGCTGCAGGCCGGTCCTGCTGCTGCTGCTTGCTGTGGCTTGCTGTGGCTTGGGCTGTGGCTTGGGCTGTGGCTTGCTGTGGCTTGCTGTGGCTTGCTGCATATGGCGTGCACAGAGAGTGAATGGTGCAGGAGTGCGTTGGGGGGTCGTAGCGCTGCAGCAAAGTGTCTTGCCGGGCTGCCTCATAGACTGCCCGGCCCATGACTGGCAGCAGCAGCGCGCATGGCCTGCAAAGGACACTAGGTCAACACAGCGCTGCGGTGAGACCATGGCCTGAATCTTCAGCAGACAGCTCATTGGCGTAGATCACAGTGCTGGATCGTGGAGGTGTGGCGCATGGCAGATTGTACCTCTCAGATGATTTGAACAAGCAAGACACTGCTTGCTGCACTGTCCTGCTGGCGGGCCCAGCCCAGATCAGCTGGCAATTGGGAAGGATTCACCTTGCAGGACATCGAGCACATCAGAGAAGTGCCTGCAGGCTTCCCATTCTGGGCGGGCCTGTTGAGGGCGCAACTTGTTTGTAACTGTGCATTTAGCACGGAATCCCACCTCTGACTGGCCCCTGTCTGCTGCGCCCCTGCCCATGGGCAGCTGCAGGTACCGTCCCATCCGCAGTGTTGGCAGCTGCAGCCTGCGCCTGTGCCCCAGGTACGGCGCCCCTGCCTCCCTGCCTGCTGCCCTGCCCTTCCTGGGGGCTGACCCAGGCTGGCATGCTGCCGTGCCAATCTGGCGATGCACTGCCTGTGGCGCAGGGCTCCCTTCGCTGCCCCATGCTGCATTGAACGGGAGGCAGCATGCACGTCCAGCTTCAGCCAGGGGCTTCACAGAACCCACTCGGCCAGTTATTGCAGCCTGTCTGTGAGCTGGCAGATGGCAGTGATAGCTGAGGCCTGACCTTGCTTGTGCTGCAGCACTGCACGTACGCAGCACAGCACAGATGACGCTTCCCAGTTGCCCAAGAAGGCAGCACAGCATAGCAGAAGCTTCTCACCCTGCACAGGGGGCAGCCGGTAAATTGCCAGAACCAGCAAGAAGCCCTTGTAAGAACCCTTGCCCAGCATTTGACCATACAAGCCACAGCAGTGGTTTCCCCTCTTGTTGCCAGCGCCTGATGGCGCTTGCCACGAAGCATTACTTCCTCGCCCAACTGCTCTCAGAGTGCAGAGCATGGGCAATCAGACTGCGTGTGATGAAGCTGAGCACAGCTGACAGTCCTTTCCAGGGAAGCACAGCTGCGACCACACAGCAGCCTAACACTCGATGCCCCTGATGTGCACGGCAAACCTGGATGGCAAACAGTATCTGCTGGTAGGTTCCTGCATGGCTGCATTCTTGCGCAGCACATGGCCCTTGCTGCCCTCTTTGCACCTTGCAGGCATAATCTGCTGTCTGTTTTAGTCTAAAGCACCTGATGCTCCTTTCCAGGGAGGCAGCTGCAGCCCGCGCAGCCACTCGCCGCTCGCTGCCCTCAATGTGCTGCGGAGGCAGGTTGCCTGACAGGCTGACTGCGTGCAGCCCCGAGGTGTCCGCGATGTCGTGGGGCGCCTCTGCAATGCTCATCTGGCGCTCTGGGCGGCCTGCACATGTCGGACGGCAATGGCTGTCATACGGGAGTGCCACAAGATGATGAGAAATATTGAATGATGTCAGATGACTGCACTATGGCAAACGGGAATGTGAGACTCAGGTGCGATCAGCCCTCACGGTGCAGCTGGATCAAAACTCAAGGCACCCTGGGTAGGGACAGACACCTCCACCAACCAGCAGCACATGCCCCAGCACAAAGGTGCCTGGCAGCTTGCAGACAATAGCAGTAGGGAACTGCACGCTGAAAGGGATGACAAGACCCTCAGCAGCACATACAGGCTTGCTCAGCTGGCAGGCAGGTGCAGCAGCCCTCTGCAACAGATGGAGCTTACCCAGCACTTTGGACAGCTGGCGGACAGGAGCAGCATGGGCTTCCTGGTGCGGCGGCACCACAACAGAGGAGGTGACATGGAAGCCATGCGGCGACATACTCCTGCTGCGGGAGGCCTTGTGGCGGCGAATGATGGACCCTGTGGGGTGTTCCTGACTGTCCATCAACGTCCGGGACCCTGTAGAGGGTGTCAGGACAGATTCAGGCAACAGAACAGATGGGCGCAGTGGGTTGTGGCTGGCTGTCCACAAATGTCTTGGGGCCTGCAGAGGGTGTTGGCCTAAGGCTGGGCAGCACAGAATAAGGGTGAATGCGGTGTGTTTGTGACTGGGGCCTGAAGAGAGGATCGGCAGCAGGGTCGGCAGTGGTAGCGGGGCGGGGTGCAGCTAATTGTCAGAGGGCTATGTGCCTGTAAGGAGTGTGTGCAGCAGGCTTGGCATCAGCACTGTAGCTTGTGCTGGCTTGCAAATGGCTGGGAGCCTGTAGCAGCAGGCTGGGCAGCAGATGGCAGGCCTGCAGCTGGAACTGTACCCTAGGGTCATTGACATTGCTGCCTGAGGGCAGAGGTTCAAAGACCCAATTTGGGGCGAGTCCAGCCAGGAGAAACACTGCAGGCACTGCAGGGTGGCATTGTCTTAGGACCTGGCAGGTGCTGCGTGAGGCAGGCACGCACTGGCATCCGCACTTGGCTTCTGCCAACCTGTTGCTGCAACATATGTGTACAGACCCACCTTGGGGCAAGTCCAGCCCATATCGCCAGGGGACAGACTGCAGGCGCTGCAGATCCTCCTCATTGGCCGTCTTCAACAACTGCAGCACCATCACAACAATCAGGCTTACAGTGGTGCCTTTGAGAGTCAGCTGCAGGAGACTGGCCTGCACGCCATGCTCACTGAACAGCAGCTACATGAGATACATGCATGGCAGCAGCATTGGCCCACTCAGACTGCCAGCTGGCTGCTGTGCTGCGTCACATCTCCACCTGCCAAATACTGGCTTGCAGGCAGGGCTGACAGGTGGCAGAGCTGGCTGGTGGCAGCATTGCTGCCTGGTAAAGCTGACAGGCGGCAGCATTGCTGCAAGACATTCCCACCAGGCAAGATGAGGTTGACAGACAGCCGTGCTCCACCTGGACTGCCAAGGGTGGCTGTCCTGCAAGACATCCCCATACAGCTAGGCACCCTCAGGTCGGAGGGCAGCAGCCGCGATGGCCCACCTGGACTGCCAGGTGACGGCTGTGCAGGTCAATCTCGGGCGCGAACGTTAGTTCCTTGGAATTGCCTGCCTTGGCGGCCCTCTGTGCCTCCAGCTTGGCCTCCTTGCAGCGGTGCCTGCAGTGATGCCACAGACCTTCAGTCCTTCACAGAACCTTACACATCATTCCTTCTGCGCCTGCAGCTTCCCTTCCTTGCAGAGCTGCCTTCTTCTTTGTGAATGCAGGCAGTCTGTCACTATGGCAGCTGCGCCTCTCGCCATTTGAGCAGGTCTTCCTAGTTACGGGGCGGGACCCTGCATTGGAAGGTGTTGACTATTCAAGTCACATTATATGCAAACAACGTCGCTGTTGTTGATTGTCTGCACTCCTCACCATCTGAGCAGGTCCTCACGGCTGCGGTGCAGGCCCTGCGACTTGCGTAGCAGGACTGGCCGCCCAGTGAACTCTTGCCAGGCCTCCTCATCCCGTGGCAGGCTGGACGCCTCCAGCTGCCGCCTTTTGGCCAGCAGAGCCTGCAGTCCAACAGCCGCCATGCTCAGCAGCAGGCACAGGATGAAACCTCACGGCAAACCCCCCTTCCGTGCCTGAGAGATGCTCGCAGCAGGCTGGAGGCGTCCAGCTGCTGCCTCTGCCAGCAGAGCCCACAAGCCAGAAGGTCCTGCGGCCATCAGGCCCCGCTTTCAAGTTGCTTGGCCCAAGCATTCTGTGCAGCAGGTAGGATGCCCTTGGTCACTGCCTCTGTGTCAGGAAGGCGTGAAGATGATTGAGCAGGGGCTGATCATTTGAGGGCCTGTGTTAGTGCATCGCTGTACAGCTAGGAGGTCCTGCCGTAGTGGCACCAACTGCAGAAGAGTGCCTTTGCAACACATGGCTCAGACGCACTCTCCCTGCAGATGTGGCATTGAGGAAGTGCAGTCAGCAGCCAGGGCATTTGCCGACAGGGCGGCGAGACCACCACTGCCCAGCACTGCAAGTCATTTGGTGGCCATTGTGCTACATCACAAAGACGCATGTGAGCAAACCTGCCCCATAGTACGTGCATGTCCTGTACGATTCAGCACAACGGGCTCAAGAACCGGAAAGCGCCCACCTCCTGCCTCCTGTGGGTGCCATGAGGGCGGCACTGCATGCAGCAACTGCACAACAAAGAGCAGAGATTGTGGATGCTGTGACGCTCAGGAAGGGTGCTGACCCCAGGGCACAGGCCCATAAGCAAGACTTGAGGACAGCACCACATGGACACTTTGCTCAGAGCAGCCCCAGATGGGCAGACTACCAGAGCACCACAGTCCAAGGTGGAAGCCTCCATAGCTTGGCCCGACCTGCTACCCCTGGAAGGTTGCTGCAGATCCGGAGACTTTTGTAGAAGTCTGAGACTACCCGTGAATCCTATCACTCACTACAGATCTTGTACTGACCTCCTGCCTCTGGAAGAAGGTGGAGGCTGTGTCCTCCAAGATGCGCGCTGATCCCCGCGACAGACCTTCACTGTGCCCCCATTCCGCGAACAGCGCCTCCTTCTGCTCTGCCAGGCGCTGCGTGCGGGCAGCAGCCTCCTCATACAGACGCTCTGCCGCTCTGTACACAACAGCAGACTGACTCAGGAGGCCAGGTCATTTGCCAGGCACTGTGTGTGGGTCCTCACAGACACTCAGCAGCACTGCCGCCCTGCGAGCAGGTCAGTATTCATTGCGCAGGAGCTGGTGCCAAGCACCAGGCAGACTCCCTTGAGATCGCCAGCAGGCCCTTGGATGCCCTGGGAAGATGGGCCATGGGGACCTGCAGCTTGCACGCTGGGCAGATGCAAACATGTTCACCAGGCTGAGTAAATGCTGCTGCGAAATTGCTGGTTGCATGCAGGTATGTTTCACTGTTTGGGCTCAACATGCTAGAACTAGCCTCCATAGCTGACTTGAGGTAGCACATGACATGGTTTGCGTGATATGTCTGGGAGGGGTCAGCATTGGTGCATTTGACCCTGCCCATCTGGCTTGCACTTGAAAGCATCCTGAACTCAAGGAAACTCCTTCCAGGATCCTGAGAGCCAGAGCCAACACCAGCTGTTTACTATGCTCACCTTCTAGCCAGCGAGGCCGACCGCTTGGGCGGCTCATGTGATGCCCGCTCTGCCGCTGCAGCAGCTTCCTGCTGCATCCTGGTGCTGTCGCGGTGCTGCGCCCATACAGAGGCCAGCTGCAGGCAGCCAGGACTGTCTTGCGTGCTGTCTCAGTGCTGCAGCTGTGAGACATTGAGATGCCCCCACTGGTGGAGGCATAAGGCCAGGCCATGCACATCCACAATGGTATCATTCGAACACATTTGACACAGAAAGCAGCCCATCCTGGCAGCCTGAGCCTGGACTCATGCTCACCAGGTCGCATGCTTTCTGCTGATGAGCATTGCCACCTTCAGCACATCCTCACAGTTGTGATTGCTGGATTGCTAATGCGGAGGATTATGGCAGCTGGATCGCAGTCACTTGGAACACAAGAGCTGCCGCTGACCAGCATGCATGCATGACCAAGAGCAGCACGCTTGTATGCAAGGGCTGAAATGCCAGCTGGGCTGCTGCAGCTTAATCTATCATGCTTCATTTAGTGGCTCCCCTTCAAAGGGAACACCCATACTGGCATAGTCGATGGAGACACACCTGTGCAGAAGCTTGTCAACTCAGCCTCCCCTTTTTTGCTGAGTGGATGTCACAGGCCATGCTGAGAAGCACCCACCTGATACGTATGCTCTTGTGCAATGGCCCTCCCAGGCCATTGCAGCTTGGCTTGCAGCGTCTGCTTGAGCTCCTTGTTGAACACAGCCAGTTCAAGGCTGCCCACCTCATACAGAAGCTTCATGTGCAGGCACTCACAAGCTGTCCTGTTGCAGCTTGCAGCATGTGTGTCTGTCTTCATTGTGTACAGGGCGAACCCAGATCTGCACACCTGATACAGACGCTCATGTGCAGGTGCCCGTCCGCTGTGTCGCCGCGGCTTCCGTGGAGGCGAGGCTTGCTCCTGCCGGTGCTTGGTGTGCCGGTTGGGCTGGTGGTGGTGCTGGTGGTGGTGGTTGGGGCGCGACTTGGTTGGGCCTGCAGGCAGGTTTGCAGCAGCGGCCATGCGCATGCCAGTCTGTTATGGGCAGTGAAGCACACATGGTGTTGTGTGACCTGCAGGCCCTGAAGCAGGCAAAGATGTTGGCTGTGCTTGCCAACAGTGCTGCATGCTGCTTGTTCACCCACTACTGCTGTCACTGGGTTCGCATAACATGTGGGGCACAAGCTGTCAACTGCATGCTGGTGCACCTCAGTGCAAGACACACATATAGCTTGCCAACGGCATTGTGGGCTCAGACTTGGTACTGCATGGCAAGCCCTTCCTTTCAGCCCTACAGCTTTGCAACTTACTCATGTAGTTGCCCGTATTGGATCGCTGGGGAGCCCGCTTCCTGCTGCTGCCCCTCATTGCATTCATCAGAGCCAGGGCCAGCAGCTCTGCATCTGTCAGCGGCCAGTGTGTCAAACCCCCAGCACCGCCCAGGTGCAGCCTGCTGCGCTGGCTGCCCTGCCCAGGAGCGGCCTCCAGCGCTGCAGCCTGCTGCTGAGCCAGCAGGGCTGCCTGACGCCCTGACAGCAGGGATCTGCAAGCAAGACAAGCAGGGCTCATGTGACATTGTGGTTGCTTTGAATGTGGACTCTGCAACCTGCTCCCAGGCAGCACTTCAGGCGGGCACAAAACATCAGCAACCTGTCAAGCAGTGCTGCAGTGATCCAGACTTCAAGTGTACGGTTGCATCAGGGAGTGGGTGTGCATGCCTGATACAGGAGCAAAGCTTGCACGGCACTCAGGTGCCGAAGAGAGTTTGTCTGCCCTTCTGGCTGCCAGAGCTGCTCAGGTTTTGCCTTGCGGTACAGGCTGTTGCAGAGGCCAGGCAACCACAATGAAGCAGCAGCAACCCAGCAGTGGCCCACCTCGCAGCTTCCTGCCTGCCCCTCACACCACCACTTTCCTGAAACACGGCACCGCTGGCCAGACCACTTGGCAGCAGGTGCCGCCCAGCCAGAGGCGCCCCCTCAAGCTCTGCACTGGACCCATCAGCCGCAGCTTGTGCCTGCTGCAGCTCCATGGTGTCCTGAAACTGCCCGAACTCTGCATCCGTCAGAGAGTCCAGGCCCTCCCCAGAGAATATCAGATCCAGAGTCCCCCTGCGGCTGCCTGACTCTCCAGCTGCTGCAGGCCCTGAGCTGCCCACAGCAGCGTCCCCCGCTGCTGCAGCTGCAGAATTAGACCAAGTCTGCTGCCGCAGTGCTGGGGGCGGGTCGGCAGGCGAGAAGAGCAGGTCCAGAGTGCCCCGCCTGCTGCCGCCTCCAGCAGCAGCAGCAGCAGGTTCCTCTCCAGGCTGCTGGCTGTTACCCTCATCTGTAGCTGCAGCATCTCTTCCAGGAGGGTGCCCATGCTGGGAGAACAGCAGGTCCACAGTGGCTTGCGGGGTGGCCTCGGGCATGGCCTCCACCGGCGCGCCCGCCTCTGCCTGTGAGAACAGCAGATCCAGGGTGCCTCTCCGGCTGCCTACCTCAGCAGCCACAGCGCTGGGGGCCGCCTCCCTCAAGTCCTCTGCCTGGCTGAACAGCATGTCCAGGGTGCCCATTCTGCTGCCAGGCTCTGCTGGTCCTGCTGCAGCAGTGGCAGCTGCGTGGTCCTGGGAGAACAGCAGATCGAGCGTGGCTCGTCTTCCTGCCTGCTGTGCTGCTGCCGGCGCTGGCTCCCCACCAGGCTGCTGAGGCTGCTGCTGCAAAGCAGCCTTGCCCGAGGCAGGGGACAGCAGCGTGCCGCGCCCGCCTGCAGCCTCCGGGACGGCGTCGCCAGCACCTGCTGCAGCCTGCTGCTGGGCACTCGGAAGCCTGGCCTGTGCAGCTGCACGCCCCTGTCTGCCACCAGCTGCGCCGCTCTGTGCGCTGGGCCTGCCAGCACCAACCCTGGGAGTGTTAGGGCCCTTGACGGGCCGACCGCCAGCAGCAGCAGTGGCGCCAGGGGTGTCCGCTGCCTTGACTGGCTGCGGCACGTCTGTGTCATGGGCAGGCGCGGCACGCCCACCCGGGACTGGCCTGCTTGCGGGGCTTCCTCTTTGGGTAGCCAGCTGGGCTTGCAGCTGCCTGATTCTGGACTGTGCAGGCCCAGCAGGTGCCGCCCTGTGACAAATGTCATCAGTGTTGTGTAACAAGCATCAAACTCCACTGCAAAGCCACCAACTCCGTCATATGCAATGTTTAGACCTTGGAGGGCTTGGGCCCGGGTCCCCCAGATTTAGCATCTGCTCACAGTCAGCTGCCCCAACTCTGACAGCAGCACATGCCAGGCAAGATCACCGTGAGAACAGCCGCAGTTGTGGCCCCGCCTGTGCCACGGCCACACCAGAGCTAGTGTGCTCACCTTGCTGGAGCCTCCCTGCTTAGCTGCTCCCGTGCCTCTTGGCCGGGTGCAAACAGCATGTCCAGCGTACTCCTCTCAGGCCGACCCTCCATTGCACCCTGAGATGGAGACTCCACAACAGCAGGGGCGAAGCTCAGCTCCCCAGACAGCTCCTGCTCGCCGCGCTCAGCTGGCCGCTGCGGCTTGCGCTGCTGCAGCGGCAGGTGCTGAGCCGAGGCAGTCGCCTGAGAGGACGGCAGGTCCAGCGTGGCCCCCCCATCAGGCTTGGCGGCTGCAGGTGAGGCTTCAGGCTTTCTGGTTGGTACGCCTCCCCCCGCCTTTGCCTCTGCAGCGGCCAGGCCCCTGCCAGGTGCCTTGGCCTGCTGCCTTCCCTGAGACTGCCGCCCTGTCAGGCGATTTGCCAGCCCCTGCAGGCCCTTGGGCCGAGGTTTGGCAGCCTGAGGTCCCACCCTGATGCCCTGCTCTGCCGCGAGCACCTGCCGAGGTGGGTCGTGCATGGGCTGATGCCCTGGGACGGCAGGGCCGGACAGTCCTGCCAGCACAGGACTGCAACCAGCGGTGGCAGCTGGGGGCACAGACGTCTCATCAGCAGCGGCCTTTAGTGGCTGGCCGTGAGTCTTGCTGCTGATGACTGTGCCTGGAGGGGTGACCTGAGGCTGCCCTGCATCTGGCTGAGGCTGAGTCCCAGAGAAGAGCAGGTCAAGAGTTTCCCGCCTGCTGGCAGCAGCCTCAGGTGCCTCTCCTGCACACAGCAGACGCCTGACTTGGAACACCTGATGTGGTGCATATCGCTCACAAGCGCTGCTACACCATGCCTTTGTGCACTACACTGTGCACTGGATTGCACCATGCCGCTTGCTCTGCGCAGCAGGAGCCCAGCTCTGACCTGATTGATTGGATCCCTATGCCACAGTAGCCTGCTAGTACCTCAATGCCCGGTGCAGAATGGCGTGCACATCAGGGGCAGGTAACTGACCTGCTTGACCAGGCTCCAGACCTCCTACAAGTCTGCCTGCTGTATCATGCCCTGAGCAGTGTAGATGAGCAGCAGGGGCAGGTGACTGACCTCCTTGGTCGACTTGCATGCCCACCACATGAGCCTGCCTGCTGCTGCCACCATCAGGCTGCTCACTACCAGCGGCCCCATCAGCCTCTATGGACTCAGCTGTGCGCAGCCAGCTGGGCACGTACCCATCACCCTGCTCTGTCCCCTGCTGGCCAGCTGGCTGTGCGGGCATGTTCGCAGTGGCTTCTGTCGTGTCACGGTGGCTGAGCGACTGGGTGGACGACGGGGTGGCCAGCTGCCCTGCCTGGAGCTGTGCCTGCTGCTGCCGCTGCCACGGCTTCAGAGGCATGCCTGTGGGTGCCCCTTGCATGTGGCTGCTGCCTTGCTGTGCCTGACCGGCAGCAGGGTGGCTGCTGTGGGCCGCATCAGGCAGCAGGGTGCTCACGCTGCCAAAACTGCTGTTGGACAGCTCAGGCTCCACTGTGTCAGCCTGGTCCTCTGCAAGGTCTCCCTGCTGGCGCTTGCCAGCAAGCTGCTCACTGAGCTGTGCATCTGGCGCCCACGAGAGGGATGGTGCCTCCTGGCGCCCATGCTGCCCCTCTAGGTGGCTGTGCTGAGATTCTTTGTCCCCGTTGCTACTGCCTCCCAGGCGCCTGGTCAACTGCAGAGCATGACAAGAGTGGTAAGCGCGCCGATGATGTGATCAAAGGCATGGCAGGTCTGATGATCAGGCGGTAGCCCAAAGGCAGGCCTGCGCTAGCTGAGCTGTCAAGCTAATCAGCAGTGCAAGCTGACACGGGCCATGTCTGATGGTGCATGACTTGATTGCAGCTCATGTTGATGCAGCTTGGGCGGCTTTGGTGCCTCCTCTGAGTATGGAACAGCGTCCCACCTGCAAGAGTTCGCTGAGTTGCTTGTCTGATAGGTCACCAATGGAGTCCGGAGAAATGGCTTCCAAAGCTGCCAGCAGGGATTCGTCGTCTGCGGGCAGCTGCATTGCTCTGTTTTGCAACGCATCACTGAGGCCAACTGGTGACCTATGAGGTGCACTTCCATTCTTGCACAGTTTCCGTGTGAAACTTCAAGGCTTTCTCAGCATGTGCAACCTGCAGCCACGCCTCCCCCAACCACTCAAGTGACCGTATATGGCAGCTATTCGTGATGGAGGTTATGCATGCAGCATCAAAGCATGTGGCAGGCTACACAGATGATGTGCATACCCAAAGAGCCACAGAACCAGGTTGCTTGCTGAGGTTTTCCACTCTTGCATCATCAGATGTGGCTGTGCCTGGCAAGAACATGGTTGGGCCACTTGGCAGAGATTTGCTGCAAAATTTTGCTGCACTGTCTTCTTCATACAATGAACATTCCGATTTCCAGTTGCACCTGCCACAAGACCCATCCAATTCCTCCGTAATTCACACCTATCACATTGCTGCGATGCCCTGCGGCGCCAAAGCTCGAAGCCTGCAGACGACTCATGGAGATGCTGCCAGGAGCCAGAGGGCTCTCCCAGGTTAGCGCTGAACTTGTGGGACAGCAACTTCAGCAGGAAAGGACACGCGATGGATCCAGGAGTGCCTCTTGCTGTGCTGTCCAGGACAGCGCAGCTTGCGAAGGCTGTTGTTGGCCCAGAAGGATGCCACCATTGCTTGCGGTTTGCCAGCAAGAATGCAGGTGCATGTTGGACACCAGAGGTTTTATGATGAGGCATGCCTCCCCAGCAGGAAACATCATACAGGAGGGGTTTGGCCGAGAGCTATGCTGGTGGCAGGATGCCGTCCAGACAGCAAGCTTGGTATAGCTGCACCTCTAACAGACTGAGGCCTGGCAGCTGTGAGTGGCCAAAGCTGTGCTCCGTGCAGGACAGTAGCTTGAAAAGTGTAGCCAAGAGCTGCCCGCAGCAAGCTGCTTATTCATGTCTCAGGTGCAACCAAAAAGATGCTGTGATCCTCCAATGCATGTGCCATGCTGGCCCAATGCTGCTGATCTGTGTTTGTATTGGTGTGTGCAGGCAGCAGATGCACGGATAAGCAGAGAGGGGATGTCCAGACTTCATGAATTGCTTTGACGACCATTGTCAACGTCAGGTAGGCTCGGCAAGCTGGTCCCTTGAGCCCGGAGCTAACAAGGGCGCCAGAATGCCATTCAACTTTGCCAAGTATGAGCAGTGGAGGCGACATCCCATGCTGAACAACAACCTGCAGCGCATGCTGCCTGGGCTTGGCATTGGCACCTCAGCATTCATCGTCTACGTGATCTACGACAAGACACTGGGGGCTGGCAGCAGGCAACACTCCTAGTGATGCGGGGCCTGGCACTATGCAGAACAGGACCTTGTCATTTGGTGAGTGGCCATGCTTGTGCCTCCTTCAGCCACATAACTCACATGGGATTGCTCCTAAAGCTGGTCCTGCTCTGCAGGCCGGGCGGAGCCTTTACAAAGTGTGGGCCCAGACCTTTGCTGAAGCAGACACCCTTTCCAGAGCAGACAGCTTTTGCTGCAGCAGAGAGTCACGCTTGAGAAATGTGTCAGTTTGGAGAGCTCACTGTGTTCACTAGGTTGAGTTCAATCCATGCAACAATGCAATGCGATCCGGCACTCATTGTGACTGGGGCAGGCAAGGAGACGGGGAGGCTGGGGCCTGTACTGTCATGCAACGACTTACACAAAAGTAAACAAGCATAGGTGCTTCAATAGCCAAAACCCAGACGGGGCTGTTGTGAGGAGGATGGCTGTGGGGGCCGCTCATGCTGCTGTTGCGGGGCTCTGCCCTGTGCAAGGCTCTGCTTAATGCCTTTGAAGACAAGGCCAAGTGCTCTGCCAATCAAGCGGACTAGCAGCCAGGACAGCGCATCTCCAAGGCGTGTGCAGACGTTCTGCACCAAGGGCATCATTACATCTCCTGCCTCAAGGCACAGGCTGACAAAGTAGCGCCATCCAGTGAGGGATGCCAACTCCTGCAGAAAGCATCAGTTCCTGACCTGAGTCGAGCCAGATGTTGACTTGTGACAAGCTCACAAGGGGCTCAAGCAGCCAGATTTGCTCAAAGCGAAGCTGAGCATGACAACAGGCCAGACAAAATGTTGTGGCAGGGGCCTGGTGAAGCATGACACAGGTGGACCTTTGCTCGCCGTGCTGGCACCGATCGCTGCAGCAGCTGCTCATGTCCTGCCAGGCCCCACAGGAAGTGCCTGTCCTCGTACATGGCAGCGACTGAATGGTATGCCTGGGCCATCAAGCGCTGCATAGCCACCTGCAGGTAGGGCATGAAGACCACATGCAGGCTAATCAAAACGAAAGGCTCGTTGCAGGGTAGGTAAGGTATCAGTTGCCAGGCGCCTCGTGCACCGCTTGGAGGCAGACTGCCAGCTGGTCTTTTCCTGCTAAGACAGAAAGTGGGAGTGAGGATGAGGGACGAGATGCAGGGTGTCACCTGCATGCAGGGCAGACAAGTGCCTGCACGGCAGAAACTGGAGGCAGGCTGCCATGTTCATAGTAGGGCTAAGGGCTGCTGGTGACTACCACTGTGGCACAGCTACCAGCATTGCTTTCCACAGGCATGCACAGCTCAGATGTTGAAGCTATGTGAAGCCAGCACTGGAGGGGCACAGGCATCAAGACTTTGTGCTGGCTCTTGCCTGGTTGCGGAAGCGTTCCAGAGCGCGTGTGCTGGTCAGTCGCGGATGCAGCAGCGCAGGCCAGAAGCCCTCGCTGAGCTCGTCCCGTTGAGCCTGGGCTGGGCCACCTGCAGAGGAGGATGTAAGCTGCTGTCACAGGCTCTCAGAGCCTGCAGCCAAACACGCAGCAGGACTGGCATAGGACATGCCTTGCAGCACCTGCTGCAGCATGACACGCTCATGTTATGTACAAGCTCAACCTGGTGATGTCTGACAGTGGCAGTGATAGCTGCACACCTCTCAAAATGCTGATCACTTGCTCTGCAGACAGGATCCTCCCCATGAATGTCCCTCAGCCGATGTAGAAGCACACACG
This sequence comes from Asterochloris sp. CNOR1, assembly GCA_963969365.1. Taxonomy (NCBI): domain Eukaryota; kingdom Viridiplantae; phylum Chlorophyta; class Trebouxiophyceae; order Trebouxiales; family Trebouxiaceae; genus Asterochloris; species Asterochloris sp. CNOR1. The sequence continues at coordinate 761,457 of OZ017761.1, forward strand.
CCCAGTGCCAACCAGGGTGCGCCAGCGATGTCAGGGAGAATGCTTGTGAGAGGTTTCTACATCTCAGCATGGCTGGCTCATTCCGGCAGCACGGCCTACCTTCCTGCCCATCCCTCGCCTCAGCCAGATAGCAGGCGGCCACAGCGTCTGCCGCACAGACAGCCATGTCCTGCAGGACTGCAGGCGCTGCTGGAATGGCAATTGTCACTGGGGCCTGCTGGTCTCCACTCAATTGGGCAGTGTCTGCTGAGCCCCGGGCAAGCCTGCCAGCAATAAGGCTCTGCTGTCTAGGAGAAGGACGAGTTGCACTCCAGCCCTTGACTCCACTACTGCGCTGCTGCAGCAGCAGCTGTGCCTGCTCGCGCAGGGTGGATTGGAGATCATCACAGTCATGGCTTCCACCAAGCGAGGTTGCATCTGAGCTAGTTTGTTGTCTACTGGGCACTGCTTCAGGCTCCCCCTCTGAACTGCGGATGTCTGCTGCGACAGCGTGGGCCAAGTTTGATGTGGCGGGGGCAGTGGATTTGGGTCCTGAGCTGAAACGGACAAAGCGCATGACTATTGCATGCAGCTGGGCCTTCTCAGCAGCTGCCTCCCACAGGGAGCCCAGCTGGGGCGCCGCTGGGGCAGACCCTTGCTGCGGCTTGGGCTGGCGGGCAGCTCGCCGTGCCTGCCTGAAGGAACCCAGCGGCCGCCATGACTGCTGCTGCTCACGGGGTGCAGCTGACTCTGACTGACTCTGCTTTGCGATCTGGGGTTGTGAGGACTGGGGACTGGCTTCAATTGCAGGAAGTAGGGTTGTGGCTGGCTCCAGGCCTGCAGCAGCTGCTTGCAGCGTGGCCAAGAGGTCTGTGTTGTCAGGCGGGAGAGGATCACTCAGAGGGGGGCCCTCCTGGTCGCATTCGACTGGTGGCAGTTGTTGCACTGCCTCTGCAGCCTGCCTCTGCAGCTCTGGGGGGCAGTAGCCCAGCCAGGCCGTGGCTGCTGCCACACTGCTGGAAGCCAGCACTGCCTGCGCCAGCAGCTCCCATTGAGAGCCGCTTGCCCTGCAGGCACTGGGGCCTGCGCCTCAAGACTTGAAGATGACGCCGCAAGCGTGGCAACTGCAGTCTCCACCGCAATGCCTCTGAAAGCAAGCACGCTGCCTGCCATGCCGCACAGCAACTGCACTGTGGTAGGGAGGATACAGCAGGACAGCGATGCAGCACCCCAGGAATGAGCAGGCAGGCGATACACACACTGTAATGAGAGCTGGTGTGCGGTAAGTACCTCTGCGCCGCTGCAGGCAGCGTCTGTATATGCTGCTGAACGGCAGCCAGGGCAACGGCCAGCAGCTGCGCCCGAGCATCTGCCCTCAACCCCTGCAGCGCCAGCTGCGGGCGCTGCAGCAGGGCGCCGCCCTGCAGCACCCCCCGCATGGCTGCCTCAGCAGCCTGCTCCCCCTCAAAACCCTCCAAGCGCCCTGCAGTGACAGCTGCCCCTGGTTTGGAAGCCAGGGCTGGCATGGCGGCCTGAGGCCCAGCAGCGATGGTGGCCCACGGCCACCTCCAGTGCCACCGGCTCTCGACTTGACCTGCACAGCAGCAGGGGTGAGCTCTGGGGAGTGAGGAGCGTTTTGGCAGTCCACCAAACTGGAGCACATGCCAGCACTGCACAGGATCATGCAGTGGCAGGTGGCCTGCAGCCATGAAGTGGCCAGGCATCAGGAGGAGACGAGTTGCAGAAGGCAGCATTCACCGGCCGCTGGCGGGCTCTTGCGTGTCCTGCCACTGCAACTGGCACTGCTGCTGGCCTTTGTAGCTGTCTGTAGGCCGGCAGCCCCATGCAGCCTTCTCCCCACGGCTGACTGAGACTTCAGGGCAGCGCGAGTGCCAGCTGCCCGCTTTGCAGGCCTGTCCAGCGGGTGCCATGCCAGGTGCCAGATTTGCTGTGCATGCGCAGACCATTCTGCAGTAGGCGCTGGCAGAACATGTGCCCCAGCATGAGGGTGCTGTGCTGGCAGCCACAGATCCCCCAAGGTCAGGATGTCAGGTGACGTAGGAACGCTGCTGGTACCAGTGATGGTGGCAGAGTGAGGAGAGTCAGCCTTCTGGGCAGTTTTTGCTGCGCCAGCAGCCTGGGCAGTGGTAGCTAAGCGGTGCACAGCAGCGTCTGATGCACCGGCATGCGCTTCCTTGCGGGAGTGCAGCCTGCCAGTCAGTCGTGACAGCAGTGCGCCGCAGCAGGCAGCAGCCAGCAGGAGCTGCAGCAGTGCAGGGCCCGACACCTGGGTGGTGGCTGCTGCCTGCAGGCACTGCTTTGCTCCTGCAATGGCAACATGTCCCATTGTCATGCGGCTCAGGTTGACAGGCGGATGGGCTCGCATCAGGAGCATCCTGACAAGGGCTGACATGAGCTGCCTTGCATCCAGCAGTCACCTGAAAGGCCTGTCTGCAGGGTGCTTGTGAGTGCAGCATGCACTCGACAGCATGGCCTGCCATGAGCCCTGCTCCGAGGCCGCACCTGCACTTATGCAGAGCATTGAACCAGACTGACTTCTTTGTTTGCACAAGGTCTGCTGGATCAGGCTCCCACCTGCTGCCTGGGAATGCTATGCAGCGAGGTCAAAGGTGGTTGCCAGCCCCTGGAGTGGCTTGTGCTTTGCAGCTTCATAGCTGCCAGCTTGCTGAGGGTCTAGCTATATCTAAAAGGGGGCTGGCCCACTGACATGGCTGAGCATGCCAGCCTGGAGCAGGCGATGCCATGCAGATCTGGTCGCACTGCTTCCTATACTAGGCAACGCATACCCAGCCTGCACGATGAACGAACTTTGGACCTGCAGATCCTGTTACAAGGGTAGGGAGCAGGGTTTTCCAGATGGCCCCTCCGCAACATAGCAGCTAAAGCCCCGTAGAGCTGTTCCTGCTGCGGGAAAGTCGATCAAGTTGGGGCCAGGGCAGCAATTCTGACCCTGTCAGGTCAGTATGGCCTCATTGAATGGCAGTGCATCCCCTGCGGGAGGGCTGCTGGCTGGCTGAATGCCAGAAGTGACATGCTTGCTGTAATGTTGCATCACATGCTCACTCTTGTCTTTCATGCACCAGGGGCTGGCTGACGGGCAGGGAGAGTCTGCACCACGCTCAGCATGGATCCTGGAGAGTTCAACATTCCATCAGAGAGGCCAGATGACTGCATGTCACGCACAATCAATGGCACAGTCTCCAGCTTTGTAGCGGGTGCGCACCGCCTTGCGGGCACCACTTCCTTGATTTTGCGTCTGCCAGGCTGCTGCATGCATGCTGACGGTGCTGCAGGCAATATCACTGGCGCCCTGGCTGCCAACTGGGGAGACATTCCAGTAGTACTCAGAAATAAGCCCTGGCCTGCGCTGCAACGTACAGGTGACCATCTGGGTGCAGCGTGCAGTCCCTTTCCTTGCTATTGCTCTGGCCTACTGCTGCCATCATTGTCTGCTTTCATGTCAAGCCCTGCCTCAGCCTCAACTGCAACTGCCAACGAAGCCTGCGTTGCAGCACTGAACATCGTTATTGCCTAGAGCATTGCATGCTTCTGTTCCCTGAGCCTGCTGAAATGGTCAGCAGCTATCTGAGGGCCTGCTGTGTGCCCTACAGGCCGTATCATGCTTCAGTATGGGGGAACCTTTGGCGCTGTCGGGCTGGCATTCACAGGAGTGGACTGCCTGGCAGAAACAATCAGAGGTGCACAGGGTTTCAGTTGTTGGGGGCGCCGCCGTTGCCTCCATAGACTCCCTTGCTGCATGCACATCGTGCACTCTTTAGCAGGGGGCCAGAGGTGCTCCCCTTTGGTAGCGTGCTTTAATGACGTTTATGTAGGGTGCTGCCAGACCAAGGCCGCCTGCAACAGGATTTGCAGCCCTGACGGGGGAAGCCGAGTGCACAACAGAGATACTCTTGGTTCCAAAAGCGCTGCAGCTCTGAAACAGCAAGGCTGCCCTGAATCCCGTGCTCTGTGCCTGCAGAAAAGAAGGACATGTGGAATGGCGTGCTGGGAGGTGCCACAGCCGGTGCTGTGCTGGGCCTGCGCATTGGGCGCCTGCCTGTGGCTGTTGGAGCAGCGGCTGCCCTGGCTGCCACATCAGCAGTGGTGGACACCACTGGTCAGAGCTTCACTGGGCGCGACCTGTTTGATGATGGCCAGACACCTAACAGGGTGTCTTTCCCCTACCCAGTCCACTTGCCCAAGACCCCCCTTGAAAATGAAGAGGAGGCCACTGAGTGATTCACAAGCCTCTTTGATTGTAAAAGCATATTCTTTCAAGCTCTCAATCAAGCAAGTGCGAGCCCAAGTCTGATCAGGTACACATGCTTAGCTGGAAGCAGCAAGCTCAAGCACGGAGTTCGTTGTTGCAGACAGCTCCTCACATCAGAAATCAGGGGCGACAGCATTGTTGTCTGGGAGCAAGTAGTCCATGATGTCAGGAAAGCCCTTGTCAGCTATCACCTCTGCTGTCATATTATACAGTTCCTTGGCAGCCTCTGCATCCTTTGTGATGGGATTTGTGACTCCAGGTTCAGTGGTGTTGTCAAAATGGAGCACCAGGCCGCCCTTATAAGGTGGCCCAACGTCTGCGGAGGTGTGCACACATGTGAGGCTGGGCCAGCAGGTGCTAGCAGGCAGACGATCACTGCAGGGAGCAAGGCAGGCGCACCTGCAGCAAGAGAGCCGAGCAAGCTTGACTCACATGCAAAGCCGCGCCCAGTCATAGAGGGGTCACTCAGCGTCTTGGTCAGCGACACTGCGCCCTTCTCGGGCGACTGTCCCCACACCTGGTTGAACAACGACAACCCAACGGTCTCTGGCTTGCTGAAGTCCACCTTGTCATACAGCTCGGTGTCTGCCACGCCTATAGAATGTGAAAGACAGGGCCTTCATGAGTTTCCTGGTGACACTTGAGAATTGGCAGGCAGGCAGGCCAGGTAATCAAGTGAGGGCTTGGGCGCGAACTGGGCCCGTAAGCCATGTGCATTGAGCCTGCTCCTGCTCTGCAGTGAATACCTATCCACTGCCTCGGGAATGCGCAAGGCACCAGTCGCCGGCGTGGACAGTGGAGCTCTTCACAGCCAGCAAGGCCTGCGTAATGCACTCCAGCATGCAGCTATCAGTGCGTGGGGCCATGCCGCTGTCAGGCTCACCAGGCTGGCAGGCAAAGCAGTCCACCCCTTGGCCTGTCAGGCGCCGCGCATACTCTCGTGCCATCATGATGTTGTACATTTTGGTTGTCCCTGCAGGAAAGAAGGGGATCCTGCAGACCATGTGAGAAGCCAAAAGACCCCAAGGAAGGACAAATCCTGTTTCTGATGGCATTTGGAAGGCCAGCAAGCAATATCGGCACTGTCCGGGGCTCAACACAGCACAAAACTATTACGCTGCACCTCTGAGCTGAGCCCCACCGGTGCCACAGGCAAGCTCACCGTAGATGGTGATTCCGCTGCGCTTCTGTCTGCCACCTTCATTGGTCAGCATCTTGCGCCAGTCTGGCCTCCCAAAGCTCTCTCCCAGGGACCTGCAGAGACGAAGAGCAGCACTGCAGCAGGAGGCCACTTGAATGCTGGAGCCTACCGCCAACAGGCAGATGCTGGAGCATTGGCATAGAAGGGTCGCCGACTAGCTTGCCCCAGCAAACATGACAATGTCAGCAGAAAGTGCAGCTTGCAGGGCTGCCGCGGCAGTGCAATGCAGTCATGCAGGCACCTTGCAGTCTGGCGCTTTGGTCTGCCTTGTAGAAGGCAATGAGATGCCATGCATGCCGAGATTAGGCTGCTGTCAAGACGTGCAGGCAAGTGGCCCCTGTCTGGCTCACCCCAGATTCACTATACGCGAGGGCCTGTTTGCTTTGATGTTGTTCATCAGCAGGTGTGTCAGATACACGGGCGCAAAATGGTTCACGGCCATCGTGATCTCCCAGTCCTCCTCAGAGAAATCTTCTGGGGGCAGGAACACACCTGCAACAGCCAGTTGGCCTGTGGCACGCTTGCAAAGGCAGCAAATATGTTACGAGGTAGATGCATCCCGATGGGCATGGTCAAAGGAAGGATCAAACCATGGTTCGGAGGGCTAGGCAGCTGCCTGCGAGGCTGCTGCAGCAGGGGCGCATGGCACATGCTGGCTGCACCAGCAGAGGCACACGAATACTGACCGCCGCAGCAGGGTGCACACCATGGAAGGGCAAGGGCTGATGCACACCCTCAGCCTGAAGGCGCGCTGTGCCCCTAAGAAAGCCAAACCCTCACCTGCATTGTTTGCTAGGGCATGAAGTTTCAGATCACGGTCCTGAACCTCCTTGGCAAGGTCCTGGACGCTCCTGCACAGGTGCAGGCCTCCTTCAGCAACAAGCAGAGTATTTCAAGACGTCATCATGGGCCACTGCACAGACGTGAACCAGCTTCAGGGCCGCAGAACAACAGTGAGCATCCGCAGCTGCGCTTCTGTGCCTCCCATGCAGCACAGGCCCAGAGCGCCACACACCTGCACCTGGAGGCAGCCGACAGCAGCTGTTTGACAGCTGCAAGGCAGGCCAGCGCAAGTGCCACACCCTCCCCATGAATTAAGGGGCAGATCTAAGTGCAAACCAGCTGCAGTGCGCCAGCATGGCCTTGCTGGGGCTGCAAAGGTGCCACAATTCAATTAAAGCTGCATTCCCCACAGGGCGCCAGCCACCGATTGACTTAAGACCCAGACAGGCTCTGCCCGGGTAAGCCACCCACAACAGCCCCGCACTTGACCGTAGCTCCAACCCAGAAGCAGCTTTCAGCTCTGATTGGATTAGAAGTACACCAACACAATGCCCAAGACTGGACTGGTGCCAACAACATGGTGCTGCTGCGCCATGTGCCAGCATGGCCCACAGGCCACACCACCCCGTACCTCAAGGAGGCAAGATCCACGTGCAGCGCCTCCACTTTGGCCTCTGGTGACTCTGCCTGTATCATTTGCACAGCTTGTTTGGCCTTCTCCTTGTTCTTATTGGCAATGACGACATGTGCATTGTTAGAGGCCAGGGCCCTGGCAGTCTCCCTGCCAATGCCAGAGTCACCGCCTGCAGGTAGTGAATGGCTGTGTGTGACAGTCGAAAGAGGAGATGTGGCTTGCATGCATTCCAGGATTATCAGGATGTTCACTGGAGCAGCTCCAGCACCCACCTGTTATCAAAAATGTGTGCCCTGCCACACTAGGGGAGCACACAGACTTTGTGACCGCTGCCATATGCCCTGATGAGATGTGGCTTCTCAGCAGGGAAGCTGGATCTGACCTAGGAATGAAAATTCTGCCACAGCTCGATACTGAGTCAAACTGTGTGCTGATGGCGAGCCTCGTCCACTTACCAAGCTTGGCATCTCAGGCTGCTTTCTCAGGCTCTTCGCAAGCTATCACTGACGTGGCCAGCTGGCTACACTAGTGGTGTGGCTTTCATTACGACACAGCATGTATTGCTGCTCTGTCCGCTTGGGCAGACTCCAATGTACAAAGGAGTAGCTGAGGTTCCACGCCCTGATCGCATGACAACGGACTGCACGGTGTGTGACCCTGATTACAGGTGTGCAGAGTCATGTGCCCAGGCCCTGTGACCTCAATGTCGAAGTGCCAATCAGCAGGGCAACACACCAGCTTGATGCTGTCAAGGGAGGGCAGGGTTGCGACCAAACTACTGCTGCTGCTCGTGACAGGCAATACGGCTTGTGGGCTGCAAACTCCGCAGATGTGACGTCTTGTAGGTGACTTGTGGCCCTACTCCAATGTGGTGAGGGCGTCAGATCTGCAGGCGCCAGGGCATGCAATGAAATGCTCAGCACCAGCAGCTTGTCAGGCAGCAGCTTGACATCTTTCTGCTAGATGCCATTTTGCAAGAGGTTGTCACCTGTGCTGTGAAGTCACATTGTGCCGCTTGCCGCCAGGCTCGCCTTGAGTGTCGGATCCGACAACCTGTGCATCTTGGCCCAGTGGAGACTTTCTACACAGTGAGTGGCATCGCCATTGTCCCAGTGGCAGGTGCCACCTGACGGTCAGGAGGCACCTGGATGGGCGGCCCAGCTCCACAGCATCCAGGTACACTGACTGGGGCAGGCTGCCCTGAGCCATGATAGCTCCCCCAGGCTGGTGCCAATGAGACTGATGGCCTGCAGATCCATGCAAAGTCTGCGACATATCGGGAAGGGGTCAGCCCATAAAAGTTAAGGAGCAACAGCAGCCCCTCGGGCAGAATGCTGGCATGTGACATAGGGCACCAAGCTAGGTCAGATCGGCTTTCAGGGACATCTCCCTGAGGGCAGGAAAGCAAAGAGCTGACTGCCTGTTCGCAGGCATGCAAGCCTCAATGGACTTTGCTCGAAGTCTGCCCCGGCCTTTGACTGCCCAGCATAGTGGCTGCGCTTCCGGCAGGTGGGACATGCGGGTGCTTCAAATGTTGCTGATGGCATTGGGGCACCTGTTGACAGCACAGGTGACTGGGTGACATGGTAAGCCCATCAACTGATCTGCCCGTGTGCACAGGCCTGCGTCTAAGCTTCCAGCAGCCAGCGCCAGGACTAGCTTGAAGAGGAAGCGGCAGGGGTTGCAGCACAAGCTGCGCAAGGTCCATGTACAGGCTGGGCGCAGTCTGCTCGAGGAGCTCATTGGCAAGGAGGAGATATGGGACTCTGACGATGTGAGTGTGCCTGTTGCAGCATTGCAGCATTTACTGCAGTGACCGTTTGCGCTGAGTAGCCGCGGCTAGGACAGCACTTGGCGATGCCCTCCTGAGCAGCCCAAGCACAACATGAGCTTCTTCAGACCCAGTTCAATTGTGGCCGTTTTGCTGCAGCTCAATCTTGTGGGACATGTCAGACCAGAAGTCCTGCTCTGCAATGTACACTGCATGCCTGTTTTGAGAGCACTTGCGCATAGTTGTCGCCAGGCACAAGATTTTGGGGTAGTCTGCAGGCTGTGATGCCCTGTGGTTGCAGAAGAACGCCTCCTGCAGACAGGCTCCGATGGCAGATGCATGCTGCAGCGTGGCCATGCACACATCCTGAATGCATACCACTCTGATGCAGCCCGGGAACACTTCTGTCTCCTCCTGTCAGACTATTGCCACCTACACCCTGCAGGAGTATGAGGCAGACTGATTTGCAGGGGCTGACCAGAATGCTGAACTGTGCCAGTGCCAGCTCAAGCATAGGAAGCACAAAACTAGCACAGGAACAACAATGTTTCTGCAATGCATCTGCAGGAGTTGGAAGCGCAGAGTATTGAGCAGGCCTCTGCCAAGGCCAAGCAGGACGCCGACCTGCGGCGACGTCAGCTGGAGCCTCGGGGGAGAGGGCGCCCCAGAACAGAGGATGTTGATGCGGAGTTGGCCCAGCTGGCCAAGTGGCGGCCTGATGGCACCATTGACGACAGCCTGTTTGATACCAGCCCACGGGATGAACGTGAGTGTGCCTTTGGGGGGTGGTTGCGGGGTTCCCGCATGTCTGGCCCAGCACCAGCACTTCAGAGCATTTGTATAGGTGTGAGGGGAAAAGATGGATGCAGACTGAGCAAAGCTGTCAGGATGGCAGCTTGTTTAGAACGAGCTGGTCGATGGCAATGGGGCCTGTGTTGTCACAGGGCAGCCTGGTGGATGCCTTGGCCAGTCAGAACAGACGTCAAAACCGGACTGGCTGCCCCTGCAAAGCAGGCTGCCTGCTTTGCAATGCAGCCAGCATGGCAGGGGTTTGGTCTGGTATCTGCGACATGACAGCCTGCTGCTGGCCCAGGCATGCCTGCACAGGGGGCTGCCTGCTTGGCACCAGCAGCAGGGATGAAAGTGATTGGCTGCGGACTTTGCAGGGGGAGCACCGCCAGGCAGTGAAAGGGCACAGAAGGTGCAGAAGGGTGCCCTTGTGCCCAGCCTGCAGGTCATATCTGACCCTCAACAATGCAGTTGTTTTTGGTGCATGCCACTTGCTGCACAGCCACGCCAGGGACTAGTCAGGTGGATGTGGCCCTGGTGCACGCCCGCCGTTACATCCCTGGCACATCGAATGCGCTGCTGCTGTGCAGGCAGGGATGGTTTCCGTTCCAGCCTGCTGGGCACTGTGCTGACCTGCATGCAGCAGCAGCCGGCACTGGGTCTGTTGCGCATCAGCGCAGACTGTTACCCCTGGGCCATGTTGCCGTGTGCAGACAATACATCGTCAGCGGCTCCTGCACAAACAGAGCCTCGCTCAAGCTTTGTCTTTTGGGGGGGCGGGGGGCCTGCTCGGCCTGACTGCCTCTTAAGCAGCAGGGCAATCCCCGCCAATGGTCAAATTTTTGCATGCCATAGCAGCTGCTGGCCTGGGTCTCCACTTGCATCCAGACTAGGCCTGCCTCTCTAGCTGGCATCTGGTTCAGGGCAGGCATAAGGAGCTTGGCAGACTGCAGAGGGCATGTTCGGGGGTAGAAAGTTCCACAGAAAGCTGCAAGCGCTGGGCTGTAGTTTGTAGGGCAGACTAGGCTGCATGCAACACCCACGGTTGACCACAGCCAGGGACTTCCGAAGAGCTCACAGTCTGCATCTGTATACGCACGGAAGGGTGGGTCCACTTGCCAACTCCCACATAATGAGGCTGTGCCCCCATGTCGCACTCCCAGCTGCAGGGACAGCCTGCTTGCCATGCGAAAAGGTCCTGCAGGCTGCCCTGCAGGGCAGCTGACTGCCCCAGATGCCAAGACATGGGCAGTTCTTCAGCAGCCACACCCTGCTTAAGTGGGACCTCAAACTGTGTGTGGTGCTGCTCTTCAGGGGGGCTGGCCCCCCACGTGCTGGAGAACAAGGCCCTGTTTGACCGATTTGGCGTCCCCAGCGACCTGCTGCTGCAAGACCTGACCTTTGAGGATGAGCAGGCCAAGAAGGTCAGCCCAACGAACAAGAAGTGCCCCTATATGGCCCACCAGCACTCCCTGGTGCCTGGAGGCTCCCCAGCACACTTCCAGAGTGTTTATCTCCCTGTGTGCTGCACCTGCTTTTTTGCAGAGGCGCATCATATGACTGTTTGCCCCAGTTGCAAGTGCCCAGCAGTGTGTCGGAATTGCATGCTGCTAGGCTCAACATCACCGTGTGCTGCAATGGTGTGCCCCATGCTGCTACTGCTTGGCTTGTCAATGCCAATTGCATCTCACACTACCCATAGCCAACCTCAATGCTTCTCCATGGACACTGCCACTTCAGCCTCTGCCGTGCTAGATTTGAGCCCCACCTCCTTCCCACAGGTCAGCTCAGAGGCAGACCGGGGGAATGACATGCTCAAGCTGTCAGACATTGGGGCCAGCTTTGACGCAGAAGGGGGCCCAGACTACCTAAAGGAAGAAGGAGATGAGGACGAGGAGCAAGAGATGGATGAGGCTGGTGAGGTCTTGTGCTATCTGGCAGTGACTTGAGTAATGTAAATCTAGAGCTGAGGGGTCCTTTCAGGACGAGGAGAAAGAGATGGATGAGGCTGATGAGGTCTTGCTTTTTCTGGCAGTGACTTGGGTGCTGTAGACCTAGAGCTGAGGGGTCTCTTCAGGCCAATCTGCCGTGCAGCCAGCTGCTTGGCAGATGGGTGGCAGTAGAAGCAGCAGCGAATAGGCAGCCAGGAGCTTGGCGAGGGACTGCTGTGGTGCAGTGCTGACGCAACTGGTTCCAGTACCAGGTTGTGCTGCAGTGACAAAAGGCAGGTCAAGTGACAGCAGCAGGGAAGCTGGGTTGAGACCAGCGCATTGGCATGGGGTTGCTGTGGTGCAGCGTAGGCACACGAGTCCCTGCAGCGAGCTGGCTTGCAGTGGCAGGGCTGTGTCACAGCATGGCATGATTCCCTGCAGATTGCTGTGCCATGATGTTGCAGAGCTTTGATGCAAGGAATGTGTGGTGCAGCAACTGCTGTTAGTGGGGGCTGCACCGCGCTGCTGCACTTGCAGCAGCCCAGTCTGTCAAAGTACCACACTGCAGCTCCAGGCGCAGGCTGAGTGGTCCATGGCCCCTGTCAACTCAAGCCTGTGTGCCAATGCAAAGGGCTGTCTGAGGATAGCAGGCATGTTGACCTGCTTTGACTCCTGGCGCACCTGCTCAGAAGATGTGCTGGTGCCATGCAGAGTGACAGCTGCCCACTCATGTTTGCCACCAGTTGACAGTGCCGCCTCCCCGTCCCTGCAGATGGGTGCGCCTCAGTGGGGGGGACAACAGTAAAGGCAGCGTAGCCAGGCCATGTCTGACTCACTCCTGCGAGCTGCTGCCCTGCAGAGCGGGTTCAGGCTGACTTTGACATCCGCGCACGGGAGAAGTGGCAGCAGGAGCGGGCTCAGGAGATTGGCATCGAGCTTCACCACCTGCAGCGGGATCGCAATCTCAATAAGTGAGCGTCTCGTGGCAGCTTATCTCACGTGATCGCACAGCTGCTGTCTGGGCCGGCTGCCACCACATGCACCGCCTTCCACCACATGCACCATGATTGGAAGCACGCAGGCCGCATCATGGCTGTGTGTCTGCACATTTGCCTGCTGAGCCAGGAAGGCTGCTGCATGTGTGTGTTAAAGCTCCTGGCATGTGCCCCTCATGCCTTGTGTGCACCTGAGTCACGTGGAGTCACTGCTGCACCTGCAGTTGCACAGAGTGCACGACTTCCTCTTGGAGTTGCCTGCAGGTTCATGCAGGCCCTGTGGATGGCTGACATCATGGCGCTGTGTGTTGACACACGATGCTGTCATCCCTGCAAGGGTTGTTGCATGTCTACCGTCCTGCAAGTCCTGTCTGACAGGGAACTCTAGTCATATTAGGCTGCCTGCAGGTCTGCGCTGGCTCACTTGATAGGGGCCTGTATCTCAGCACACATGCTGGTTTTAGTTTTTAGATGATGCAACAGTCCCTGCAAGGGTTGTGATATGCACAGACTTGAGGCACTCTCCTGTATCAGGGAGCCTATCCTGCCTGCAGGTTCACGCAGACGCACTGGATGGCTGATATCATGGGGGAGCTGGAAGACGAGGATGATGGCCCTGAGGCCACCAAAGTGCCCACCTGGGTGCGCGCTAACATGCGGTGAGGCAAGCATCCATTGAACGCTGCCTCCTGTTGTCAGTGAAAGTGAAGCAGGCCATGGCAGTTCTGCCCTGCTGTACCAGAGCTCTGCTGCAAATCACAATTCTTCTGCATTGATCGGAAGCCTGAGCTGCTTTCTGACATGAGGACAGGCCAGCAGTGACATTTCAGCAGCTGCCTGTGTCAGAGCTTCTTTGGGCTGCCTGCCTGCCTCAAGCTGCATGCCCTTGTTGGCCTTATGTGAGTGTTGTGAGCTAGGTCGCAGCAATGTGGGTATCAGCAGTCCTTCAGGGGCAGCTGTGCAGAGTGGTAAAGGCTGAGGCCTGGCAGGTACCCGGGATATTGATGGGCTGCATCTGCTGGCGAGCACCTGGGCTGTGGGATATGCCTGTGCCCACCTGTGGCTTTTAAGTGTCGCTGCTTCAGGCTGCATTACACATCAGCACCCACCTGTACCCAAAAGCTGGTTCAATGCACAAGACTGTGCCCTGCAATGCTGACACTGGGCGTGGATTGCACAGCCTATGGGAAGCAGTCTGCTGTGTGCTCTGCTACTGTCAGGCGCCAGAACCAGCAGCAAGATCTGTGATAGTGGAACCCTCCAGCCAGCAGAGTAATCAACCCTGCTGCAGCCTCAGGCAGCAGATCAATGGTGGTCAGAGCATGGTGGGCAGGACTCTCGCTCTGCTGTCACCCTGCAGGCGTAGTCCCGGATGCATTCAAGCGCATAGTGGCACAGGGAAAGAATGTGCTTTGCACAGCACTGGGAGGATGTGGTGCACAGTTCCCTGCAGGACGGCTGCCAAAGAATTGGGAACGGGGCACCTGCTGGTATGGCAAGTGCAAGGCGCAGCAGGAAGACCTGTGACGCCCGAACGCTCTGGTCACCTTCACCATCTGGCGGGGGACAACTGCACATGTACATGTCGGTCTGGCCCTGCATGCAGGCTGTTGCAGCTTCATATGACTGCCTTCTGGCATGGCAGCGCCCAGGGATCGATTTAGACTGCCTTGTGTGGGTGGTGTGCAGGATGGAGCGGGACTGGAAGAAGCTTGAGCAGCATGTGAAGGAGCAGGAAGTCGTCTCAGAGCTGGACCTCATGGCCTATGAGACAGTGAGCTGTGTCTTTGGGCCCCTCAGAATGTGCAGAGGCCCTTCACTGCCTGAGCATCATGTGTTCTTCCCTGATACATGACCCATGGCCTTGCAGTGGCTGCTGATCTGCTCATGGGTTGCAACCTGTGCTGCCATTTAGACCTGCATGCTGCAGCATCAGGGATCTCAGTGCCTTCACCCTCTGTGTGCAGAGCTGAACCTCTGCCTCTGCATCAAGAGGCCAGCCCTGCACCCCATCTTCCTGCAGAGCACCTTGCAAGCCTTGCTCGAGTGCGGCAGCTTTGAATTGGTCTGTGTCTGCTCTTGCAGAGCAACAGGCCAGGAGGGGTTGTGCATCACAGTCCCTGCCAACTCTCACTCGACCCTGTCCTGACTGAGCCCTCTGCTACGGTCGATCTGTCCTTACCTCACCACACCCTGGCCCCGCAGCCTTGCAGGCAGCGCATCCAGTGCACGCAGCAGATGCATTGCACGTGCCCCCAGACCTGTCCTGTTTTCCCAGCCAGCCACTTACTGCTGTACAGTCCAACACCTGGCAGGAGCGCCAGACACACCTGCCTGTGCCTGCCTCGACCCACACCAACAAATTGCTGTGCATGTGAGCCATGCACGCTACTTTTCTGTCACCTAGTCACACACCCAAATGTCCTGCTGTGCTGGCTGACGCAGAGCAGGACATGGAGCTGTGCAGCAGCCTGGACCTGGTTGCTGACACATCAACAACTTGCTGTGTAGGCTGACATAGAGCAGGAGATGGATATATATGGCGACTTGGACCCCTTTGCAGAAGAGGAGGAGGACTGGGACCCCCTGGCACGATTCACAGATGGGATTCTGCCCAATGTGACCAACGAGGACATTGAGGACATGCTTCAGGACCCAGTTGCCAGGTGGGTCTCGGTGCTTGCAAGAACCCTTTGACGACTCTGTGCAGGGAAGATTGCTGGGCTGCGCAAGTCCCATTGCACCCCTGGCCCGCTGAAAGTTTCCTGTTTTGCTGGGCAAGCAGCCCCACTGCTGATCACTGCCCAATGTCGCCCATGGGACGCCAAGAGACATGATCCAGGATGCTCCTGCTGTGTGAGGACTGGGAGGGTTGTGCCGACCGACAAGGGCGTATTGGGCTAAATCAGATGAGCCACCGGGCTCTGTGCATGAAGGCCACTGCTGCTCACGCAGGCAGCTCACCATCAGGCCTTAGGGATGGACAGATTGCATGCCATGACAGCCAAGAAGTCTGCTGGCGTCAGTGGCAGCATACCCCCAGGGACCACACAATCAGAAGGGGCCGGGTGCCTGCCTCAGGCAGCCCTTGAACCAGCTCAGGTGCTGTGTCTGCAGCGATGGCCTGCTTGCCGTCAGACAGGACTACAGTCCAGCTTTGTGGTTGCTGCCCTTCGTATGCACAGGCGCAATTAGGGAGGGGGAAACCATGCTGGCAGAGAGGATGGTCACAGATTCTGCAGAGGCCTGAGCTGAGCTCCCGTTTGCATCCTACAGAATGCATGCAGAGGAGGAGCAAATGCCGGCCTTAGGGAGATGCTTGTGGTGCAATCTGCAGAGGCTTGAGCTGACATTCCCTTTGTATCATGCAGAATGAATGCAGAGGAACAGCAGATGCTGGCCCAGAGGGAAGAGGAGTGGTACAGGATCCAGGAGGAGGAGGAGGCAGCTGCAGAGCTGGAGGTGGCTGCAGAAGTGGAGAGCCGCCTTCAAGAGGAGGACATTCAAGTGAGTAGGACGCCTGCGCTCGTCTGGAGCTGTGTCCTGACCTGTCAGGCAGGATAACGGGGCGCTGGCTTTGGCTGCTGGGGCACAAGCAGAGTTGGCTGGTTGTGATGGGCATCTCACAGCTTGCACGCCAGAGCTCGGCTCTCAGAGAAGCATTTATCTGCAAGCAAAGAGGCTGCAGCGTCCAGGGCCCATACTTTTGGACGCTGTTTTGCCGGCATTCTTTTCAGAACGGTCCCTGCAACTGCCGCTCTTCCAGGCTGGGCTGGCCAGGGATACCCGCACTGCGGCAGTCCACCAGAATGCAGCCGAATGTGAATACTTTCAGAGTCTGCCTGTCTCTGTTGCAGTCTGGGCTGGACAGGGACACCTGGATTGACGATGATGATGGCAACGAGTGGCAGATGCCGACCAGTCTGCTCCAGGACCCTGTGGCAGAGACTGTGGGGCAGACAGCCGAGGAGGCAGCTGCAAATTTGCAGCAGGTCAGTTCTGAAGGCCACAGACATCCTCACACACTTTGCTGCCAGCCCACACCCTGCCTGCCAACCCAATCCCGGCTTGCAAAGCAGGAGGCTGCCTGCAGCGTGTGTGCTGGGAGTCATCACCGGCTGACACGCTGCTTTTTGATTCAGAGAACATGAAGCGTGAGTGCTAGGCATGCCTGCAACAACTGCACTGCACTGCAGGTGCGACAGGAGCAGGCAGGGCTGCTCTCACAGCCACAAGAGAAGACAGAAATGATTCGGTTCAAGGGCAGGCTGATGCCATATGATGACTATGTCAGGGACCACTTGAGGAGGCCTTACGACGAGCCTGCTGAGAGCCGCGATGCAAGGAGGGCAGCCATATTTGAGGCGGTGGAGCAGCAGGGCTGGACGGTGCGCTGGGGCTGCTGCATGGCTGTGCTTGCTGGAGTTGCTGTGTTGTGGGCTTTGGTGCCGATCTTGCTGTCCCTTCTGCGTCTGCATGCCAACCATCTCCAAGAGTCTGAAGCGGGCCTGCTGTTTGTTGTGTGCCTGCCTTCTGGCAGCCAGCTGTAAAGCTGAGAGGTAGACAGCATGTGGGTGTTCATGTGCTGTGAGGATGCCCTTCTGCTGCCTTGCTGGGCTACGCACCACCAGGGGGACTGAGCCCGGCAGCAGGCATATGAGCCCTGTCTGCTTGCCGCTGGCTGCAGTGCATTTCATCTGGCTGAAATCTGTTGGGAACAGCTCCTGCCTCAGCATGCTTTGTCAACCACCAGCTGCCGAGTTCACATGTGCCTTGCCTACTGCAGAAAGAGCTCAAGAGGAAGTACTTCAGGGATCCAGTACTATACGAGGTCAACGATGAGCCGGTGAGTCGATCAGTTTGCTGGTCTGCAATTAATGCTGCTGCCTGCAGTGCAAGTGGCTGCATTTGCATCATCACTGGCAGCATCAAGGCTGGCACCTGATTGCCACATGAGCCACAACATGCTGGCCTTCCAGCAGCAGCTGTAGACCATTTGCTTGATGACTGGCAATGTCCGGGACTGATCTGGCTTGACTAGCACGAATTGCCTGAAGCAGCTGTGCATCGGCGCTGCTGGCTGGTGTCTGCTTGACTGATGCAGCTGGCTGGTGGTCTCAGATCCAGCCCTCAAGCTCTCCAGATAACCCCCACAAGTGCAATCCATGCAGGATGAGGTGGATGATGAGTACAACATGGTGGAGGAAGAGGCTGAATTTGACCTTGAGAACCTGCCCAGTAAGTGGTGGGAAGACTTGCCAGGAGAGGACATTCTCGGCAGCCTTACCAGGCAAAGGGAAGAACAGATGGCGAGCCAGATGGTGGGCCTCTCTGTCAATGAGGTTGGACTCGACATTGATGAAGATGAGGATGAGGATGAGGATTAGCCTTGTACAACTTGATGACATCAGGATTTTGGAGACTCTCAGTGCAGTGCAACACAGGAATGAAAGTAGCCTAGAAGGTCAGCAGCCCTACGCGCTACCAACTTGCCTGACACAATCAGCAACTTCCCACATCAGGTGAGCAGCAACTGCAATGACCTCGATCGTCAAGGAGCCATCATGTGAAGATGACTTTGCTGGGACTGGCTGCCCTGCTGCCCACTCCAGGCTGTTGTGCCTGTGCCTGCGGGAGTCCTGAGCCCCTCTCGCCTTTAACCCAGGAAAAAGATCTTCCATGATGATCCTGCTGTGCTGGCGTCCAGAGGGCTACCTGCCCAGGGAGCCAGTCCATTAGTGACCGGCTTCTGGATGTCCTGCAGACTCTAGTCCCTTAAAGAAATCAGCCTTCGCCATGACGTGCTGCCCCCCTGGCCAGTGCAAGTGCACTGCTGGCAACTGTGGCTGCGGCGCTGAATGCAGGTGGGTTCTCTGAACAGGCGCAATTACACTGCATCAAGCCTAGATGTGATTCTTGGGGGCCTCCATCGTCGATCTGCCCTCTGCGATGAGGTCATTGATTGTCAAGTGTCAAATTCACCTCTCTGCTGTGCAGCTGCAAGGAGTGCGCTACCCACAAGGGCACCCCCTGCTCCTCTTGCAAGGATTCATGCAACTGTGGCGCCAACTGTGCCTGCGCAGACAGCTGCCAGTGCAAGACCTGCAAGGCCTGAGCTTTGAGCTGCCATTGAGACACCGCGACCGTGCCCTTGCATGCCTGTATAACAGATGAACCCAGAACTGTGCATGTATGTAAAGATGTTGGGTTTCTGTTACAGCTCAGATTCAAGATCAGGCCCCTTTTGTTCTGTTGTGCTCTTTGTGCCAAACAGCCCTTTGGCCATGTTGAAGGCGCTTGATAAGCCTTCCTTTGCTGCAGCACTTGCCGCCTGCAGATAGAACACCATGTTCAGCTTATCATACACAGTCATGCAGGCGACAACACATCTGCAGACGACTAGGACCCTCATGTTGCATCAATACCCAGTTCTACACTGTGTCCAAAAACAAAAATCTGCAGCCCATATCGACAGCAGCACTCACAACTCCCTAATGTGGTGTCAGTTGGATGAGGCCCACCCCAAGCTGCTCGGGGGACTGGCCCGCAGGGTCCTCACTGGCGTTAAAGCAGGGAACTCTGGCACACACAGGAGCATTGACCATCAGTAGTCAAGTCACCTGTGCGGCGTCAGACAGCTTGCTGGCACCCGCCCCCAGCTGCTGGGTGAGCTTGCTTGTGCTGTCGCCGCCCCCAGAGGCATCGCTGATGCCCTCCCAGTCTGCATCATCGTCCTCCTCCATGTCTCCTGACTCTGCAGGCAGTGGCGCCAGTCATGCGCCTGCTGCAGACAGGCAGCAACACTGCTGCAACAGAGACGCAGCTTTTGGTGCTGAGAGCGGCTACGTCAGCAAAGAGCCCTCCTGCGAAGGCTGTGTCCTGAGCATTGGCAGGAGCGTGCGGGGTCCAGTGCATGGTCTGCTGATCCTGCATTGCACAGGCAGCCCGCCTTTCAGACGCTGCATCTGCAGGAGGGCATCCCACTGTGAACATGCTGCCCGCTGGGCAGCAGTGACCCTGATTCTGCAGCTGCAGTGTGTGCGTTGCCAACTACCTGCACCCTGAAACACATCTGGCTAGCGCCCTCAGCATGTAGCCGTGCAGCTTCAGACTAGGTACGGCACCGCATAGGGCTGGCATTGGAGCCGATGCCCTACCTGCCCCCGTGCAATGCAGTCTGAGGTGGGACACCCACCCACCAGCTGGCTGCAGTGCAGCTTCAGAGTCAGCAAATTGCCACACCTGACATGGCCATGTACTTCTTCATTGCCGAGTCGCGGTCATAGATCTCCCCGCCCATTCCTGAAGCCTGTATGGCAGGTGGAGGCCAGGTCATGCACCAGCAACAGCCTCAATGGCTCCCAGCTGTAACTGCTTGTGACTCGTCCAAATGGGCCGAACCTTGCAGCAGGCAGTCATTGGCAGGT
This sequence comes from Asterochloris sp. CNOR1, assembly GCA_963969365.1. NCBI lineage: Eukaryota > Viridiplantae > Chlorophyta > Trebouxiophyceae > Trebouxiales > Trebouxiaceae > Asterochloris > Asterochloris sp. CNOR1. Next base: position 781,258 of record OZ017761.1, read on the forward strand.
GTCCCTGCCACGCCAGCTGCTTGCACATAAATAGCCTTTGTTCCCCTAGCTTGCCTATTTGCCCGAGCGAGGACACACAACAGCATGCTCAGGCTGGCAGCATGCACACCAGTGCTGCTCACAAAAGGTGCCAGTCCACAGTCCTCCTGTCCACCCCTGGCGACGGCTGCTCCCAAGTCTGTCTCCTGATGTACAACTCACCTTCATTCCAGCCAGCATTTTCTGCATCTCGGCTTCCTTTGAGTCCATGGCCTGGAATTCCGGGCCCGGCTTGCGGTCCCGTGGCAAGGGCGGCACCTTGCCCCGACAGCTCCGTGTCAACTCCTGGCACAGCCACTTAGTCAGCTGAGCCCTGTTCATGTGGCCCTGCATAGGGAGCACCAAGGGGGCACATGTCAAGCAACCTCCAGGGAGTCTGCTCATGTGCAGCCAGCTCCTGAGACAGCACAGAGCCTCTGCAGGCCGCAGACGTCACAAATGGGTACAGGGGCGGAAGCAGCTAAGAGACCCTGCCCTTGTACTGGGATTGGAGCAGCTGAAAAGAGGTATAGAGATGATCTGGTGAGAGATGCGGGGCATGGGCTAGATACAATGTGTGGGAGGGCCAGCAGCCCTTCATGCCCCCAGTGCAGCCCACCTCAGACGGTCCACCCTCCCCAGCGCCTCTGCTTGACACAAGTCCGGGTGAAGCCAGGCATCTCTCAGCCATCCCCGCAGCGCAGAAGACTTGGTGCGCAGCCTTGCAGTGCCCACCTGCGACAGCGCCTGTGCCAATCCACGAGCTCCCAAAGACCCTTCCTTGGCCCTTCGGCATGGGGCCTGCCGGCCTCAGTCGAGTTGCCTTACACAACACCTCTCACTCAATACACACCGACTTTGCAGGTCTGCCAGCCGTTCAGGGCGTGCCCAGCATCCAGCATGTGGCACAGCCCACCCTTGGGGGAGCTGCTTCCCAAAGTGCCTGCTCCCAGCGCCCCTGCTGCATATGACAGATGCCCAAGCCTCTCCGGCACAGCCCACCCCTGTCAGCCCACCTTCCACAGCGCCTCCGCCACGTCTGTGTCATGGTCCCCCAGCACCTCCCCGGCTGCACGCACCAACGTCTTGCACTCGCTGCTGCTGTCGCAGTGGGACAGCTGCCCCATGTCCACCACCTTCAGCTTGGCGCCGTCCTCTTGGAGATCCAGCCTCGCTAGCCACTCCCCTGCCTCGCTGGAGGGGTCGGTCAGCTTTTCGATCAGCTCGATGACCTTGAACTCATCCAGCTGCAGGCAGAACAGGGCGTCTCATGACCTATAAAAGCTGATTAGGGGAGCTGGCAGGACACCAGGTTGCCCCCCCAAAGGGGTGCGTCAGCTTTTGGAACTATTGACGGCTGCAAACGGGTCCAGCTGCATGCAGAGCAGGTAGACTACGTAAGAGCCATGTCCTGCCTGCTTGTGCACTTGGCCACTAGGCTGCCCTGCTGGAGGTCTCAGCGCTTGTGATGACTGCAAACTCCTCCAGCTGTGGGGCATAGCAGGCAGGGCGGTCAGCAGGCTGTGTGTCAGGCCCCTGAAGCAAGCTGGGTACCATGTGTCTGATCATTATGGGCTGCACACCCGCGCCAAGAGCAAGCAGCGAAATGGGCAGAGATGACACCTGGACGTCCCTTATTGAAGCCAGGGTTGCAGCGATGGGGACAGCCTGTGATCATGCACAAACTGCCATCAACAGCTGTGCTGGCGGCAAGGGCATCATGCTTTTCACCTAAAGGCATGTCTGTGCTGTAGCAGGCAAGCTGGCCCTTTCAGCTGACAGTAGACTCGAGGGTTCAAGGCACACTTTGATGGGAACACGGGGCAGATGCGTCTTTCTGGCACTTTGAGGGATGGCCCTTGCGGAACTCCATTGATGACATGGCTGACCTTCTTGCCAGGCTTGAGCTGCTCCCGCATGGTCTTCACCTCCCGGATGGCATGCTTGGCAATGGCCTCACAGACCTGGCATTTGATGTACTTGACATCGGACTTGACTGCTTTGGCAGCTGGCTTGGCTGCAGGGCCACCAAACTGGCCCTGGACAGTGGCAGTGCAGATGAGCACCGCCAACAGCAGCAGCAGTCGTTGCAGGCTGGGCATACTGATCAAATGTATCGGGCTGCCTCACTGGCCTGAGGATGCAGGTCAGGCGGGCAGATCCCCAGAAGGAAAGGGCACTGCCAGGCCACAGCTTTTTGGTGGCATGCAGGCAGCTGGTGGCTTGCACATCCAGCAATGGCCTGTCTACCCCAAAAGTAGTCATGCTAGAGCATCTCATGCCAGACTTGGAAGCAGGCGATGGAGGCTGCTGTGCCAAAGGCCCGATGCCAGTGAGCCGTGATTTGAGCTGAGATTGGGCAGATTGCAGCACTAGAATGCTCGGCTTCATGTTGCAGAGGACCAACCTGCAACAGAGTCCCATTGCTGTGACGTGCCATGGGGCCAGGGGTGAGGCTCCTGTGTGTTGCTTCACATGTCTCCTGTGTGCCGCTGCTCTGACAACCTTGTGCAAATGCAGGTTTGTGGCGCAGACAACCATTGTTGTGCTGTGTGCAACTCTGCCACTGTCCCTGGGAGGTCAGCAATGTGCGCATCATGCAGGCTGCATCAGAGTTTCCTATTTTGTATCATCGTAAGAGCGTTGTGCAGGCGCCACCATAGCTTCACTTGTCAAGGGCACACCATGGCAGCAGTTTCCAGCATCTGAACAGGTGAGACCACCTTAGGTTGTGCATCTATCTCCTGTCTTGGCTGGCAGCCCAGACTGATTGGGCTCCAGCTCCATCCCGCTGTCGAGCAGGGCTGAGCAGGTCACACTGTGTCTGTGCCAGGCACTTCGTGTGCTGTACGCACTCAAGTGCTTCACAGGATTCAAGCCAGGCTCAACAACTCAACATGCGGTGCTGCAGGCTGCAGTGTTTGCTGCCAGCAAGGCCTGTGAGCTTGCCTTAGAGCTGATCGTCTTCAGGAGCATGCTGGGACAGTATGGGTGGAGCCTGCAAAAACAGTAGGCCATTCACCCTGCCTCATTACTTGACCATGTGCCAGCAGATTGCAGGAGTCAAAGCTTCTGTCTCGTACTCATTTGTCTAGCAGCCGCTTCCTGTGCCCTCACAGACTTACACTCTCTGACCAATGCTTACTTGTTCCGGCAGGTTCAAATTCAAGGTCACGCCACAGTCCATCGGCCTGACCCTGAGTGCAGTGGTCACAGTGTTCTGCGGCAACCTTCTGCTCAGGCAACTGCTGGGTACACCGCCCTCAGCCAGCACAGGCAAGGTTGCCTAGTGACCTCATCAGTGGTTGTGAAGCAGAGCTGTCACCGTGTTTGCATGGATGCAGCAGCTGCACTTGCAGCTGAAAAAAAGGCAATATAGCACAGCTGCACCTTGCCAGTGCTGCAGCAATCTGGTTGGCACGTCCAGCAACGCAACTCAGATGCCTCCTGCGCCTCACACATTCCCAGCAGTGCATTGTAGTGACGGCCCAGTCACCTCAGGTGCCTGCACGCCAAGCTGCTGGCTTTGCAGCACCCCTCAGTGACTGCTGGGCCCTGCAGCGCAGGCCCGCAGCCTGCTTATGGGTGGCAACGTCTCCGCGCTAATTGCCCTGACAACTGTCGCCGCGCTGCTGGCCCCTGTGGCCGAGGAGCTGCTTTATCGGGGCTTCCTGCTGCCCTCCCTGAGCAGGGCAATGCCCAAGGCTGGCGCGGTGAGCTGCTGCTGCGTCTTAGGATCTGCCAGGTCTGGGCTGCCCAGCCAGTCAGCTGCAAAGAATACGAACAGGGCCAATTCGTTGCATGAATCAGCAGCAGCGGTGTGAAGACTGCAGGGCACTATACTCAGCCATTGAATGCATGCCCTGCCCTGTGTGCAGGTGCTGCTGAGCTCTGCCGTGTTCAGCGCAACGCACTTTTCTGCGCGCGACTTCCCCGCCCTGCTGCTGCTGGGGTGCTGCCTGGGCATCGCCACGGTCGCAGACGATGGCAACCTGGCAGCACCTCTGGGGGCGCATGTGCTGTACAACGGCCTGCTCCTGGCTGGACTGGCTGCCAACAGCAGGTAGCTCCCTGGCGGCGAGGCTTTGCCTCCGTGAAAGCCTCTTGTAGTGCAGCCGCGCCAGTAGATTCCGATGCATCCAGTCAGGTGCTCACCAGTAAGCAGCTCAATTTGAACTGCGAACAGGTTCCCCCGAACTTCAGGTCACTCACTCTGACCTTGATATGGTAATGTGAAAGGGTTCACTTGAATTCACTGTGGCATAGGCAAACCTGACTCCATTGAGCTAAAACAATAAACTCGTGGGTCTCAGAGCTGGCCACGTCGGCCTAGGTCAACAAGATTGAAGTACAAGTGGCTTGACCTCTCGATTCGACACTTACGGTGCTGCAAAGCGCACAGGGAGAGCAGCAACTTGCTATCGTGCAAACTTGTCTTGGCAGACGGGATCCTCCGTCTGCAGCAGGCGCATCTTAAGCCCTATTCGAGCTTGATCGGAGCCACAAGTAAGCACCCAGGCTGGCTGAAGCCGCCCTTCAATGGGGCTGCAGAGCTGTGTCCAGTGCAAGCACTAGGCAACGCGGCAGTACAAGTTGCAGTACATGCCCGCTGGCTCTTGGCTGGCTCTATTGCTGTTGTGCACAGCAGCATGCATCGACATAACTACAAGCCGACCACAGCAGTGCGCTGACTGCCGGTGTTGCTGCTGCAGAGGCGACGCATGCACAACATGGAGTTCCAAGTGCCAGACATGTCCAAGGCCCCTTCAGATCTCATGCTGCGCATGAACAGCATGACCGGCCTCGGGGCGGAGCACAACCCGCTCATGTCCACAGACTTCATATTTGGCGACAAAGCGGATGCTGCACTCCCGCACTTTGAGAGGGAGCCTCAGGACGAGGTCAGCATGGGCCTGCCTGACTTAGACACCCACTGGGATGCAGAATTAGTCAGCTTAAGTGCTGACTTAGGCTTGTCCCAGCAAGCTTGCTAACGTCAGGCACTACAACCCAGCACTACACTTCCGCCAGGCCCTTTTGCTGGCTGTCCAGTGTCTCTGGCAGCACACTGCTGGTGAGCTGGACCATCACTCCTGCTTCCTGCCCCTGCAGGTGGCCATTGTGCCACTGGCTGCTGGCAGCAAGCCCCCTGTCATGGGCAGCAGCCTGGACCTGGACTGGGGCAGTCGCAGCAGCAGCCTGGACCAGACCCCCCAGCTGCAGTACGGCTTGATGCAGGTGCGGTACACTGGGGCCAGTGGCTGAGTGGCTGGGCATGCTGGGGCGTGTGTGGCATTTGCCCCTGGCTCAATCTGCAACGTCTTTGCTGCCATTGGTATCCTGGATGCTGCTCCTGGTCTGGCCGTGTGCTCTGAACTCGTCTTGACTTGAGCAGATGCAATACAGTCATACGCCATGTGAACATGCAAAGTGCTCCATGTTTGCTTGACACACCTGAGCAGGAATGACATAGTGCAGGGATGACCTCCCATCTGCTGATGCAGATGAAGTCCCCATTTGCGATGCCCTTCCAGTCGAGCTCTCTGGAGAGTGCCTTTACTTTTGCACCTGCCCAGCCCAGCAGCAGCAGCTCGGGGCACAAGGAGGTCTCTAACTCTGGGCCAGCAGCCCCCCAGCACCCCATGGAGCAGGAAGAGGTGAACATCCATTTCCCAAAGGGCATCGGGATTTGTCAGCTGCACACGTGGCTGCGCGGCAGCTAAGTGCCGTGATGACTTATATCAATTATTGAGCTCAGTTGTCCCCAGCCAATGGCTGAGCATGCTGTGAATGTCGATTGCAGGCCCTCGATGCACTGTGGCTTTTTGGCATAGCAACGCTCTCTCACTTTCAGCCACTGCCTGCCTGCAGGCCCCTGCTGGCAGCAGCTCAGGAGAGGATTCTGACGCAGAGCCTGAGGACGATGTGGACTTTGACAACAGTGAGGAGTATGCCAGCAGGAAGCAGGAGTCCAGGGCTACAGGGATGGCATCCCGTCGCAGTGGGAGGAAGAGGAAAGCAGGGCCCTCAGAGGGCGTGGTGAGTCTGAAGCAATCGCAGCCTGCATGCGCATGAGCGTGCCTGACAGCAGTCATGCTGGATCAGCTTGCCAGCCCAGGGTGCAGGCCCCGCTTTGTGGGCATTGCTGCCAGCTGCTTTGGCTTGCTGGGGCCCACATGCTGGCCAGCTGTTCGCAGGGGCAGGATTCTTGACCACGATTGATCGCATCAGGCGCAGGACCGATGAGCTGTGCTGTCCTGCCACAGTCTGCCACCTGCCTCTGTGCTGAAGCCCACGCCCACGTCAGCATGAGTTAGCAGCTGCTCAGCAGCCATCACAGCTGGCTGGCCTCTGCTGCCTCAGGGGTCCACACCCCTCCTGCCACATGCAGTAGGTACTGCTCAGTCCCCCAACCCCTCCTGATCTTTCCTGCTGGTGCTGCTGCAGGCCAAGCAGAGGAAGAAGGTGGGGCGTCCCATCACCTACAATGGGGATCCAAACTCGCCCAACCTGACAGAGGAGGAACGTCGTAAGGTGAGCACCAGTCTCTGCTGGCTGCAATGAGCTTGCCAGGCTTGTTGAGTGCTGTGGTGCTTGGTAGATTTGCATGCAGATGTGCTGATTGGCTGCCTTGCTGCCGTTGCTGCTGTAACAGCAGCCAGTGACTGTCAGCGGCTGCCGCTGCTTTCCTGACTAGTATAGTAGTGCTGAATTGTGGGGCAAGCGCTGCTGCTGGCAGGAGTGCCTCCTGCTTGGCAGCTGGTGCTGTCGTCTCAGTGCACAGCAGTGGGGAGCTCAATGGTGGAGGCCTCCCCACCCTGACCTGCAACCCACCAGTGGCCCCCCAACAACCAATCAACACCCTGCTCTGCAGGTCAAGCGGCGCATCGCTAACCGCGAGAGCGCGCGGCGGGTACAGCAGCGGCGCAAGGAGATCATCGAGGACCTCCAGATAAAGGTAGGTGCCACATGAACATGTGGTCAGACCTGCCCACAGAACGTGTATGAGGCTGTACATCAACAGCTGCTCACACTTGTGCGTGCCCTTTGCATGCAAACAGCCTGACGAGGGCACCTCCGCTTGCCTGCCCCACATGCCTATCCACTTTGTCTGCCTGCCGGCCTGCAGTTGCATCACCATGCTGTGTAGCTGCTGCTGTCGCATGATTTCACATAAGAATGACAGGGGACCTGCAAATCTTTCCCCCCACCTGTTGGCTGACGCATCCATTCTTGCCTCTGTCTGCAGTTGCAGCATGAGCAGAGCCACTACCGCCAGCTGATGTCCCACCTGGCCACAGTCGAGAAGGAGAAGGAGGCTCTGGGGGCTCAGGTGGGCAGCTGTCCGCGCCGATGGATGGATGTTGCTGCACCTTGTGCCACGCATGTTCCCTGTAGGTGGCACCTGCGCTGTGTGCTGCCTGCCTTCCGATATGTCGAGTCCTTCCAGAGACCTGTGTCAACAGTTTGCTGTCAGCCCTCTTCACTCCCCTGTAGGTTGAGGCAGCTCAGTCCCAGTGGACCCGCCACGTGGCAGATAACCGCCGCCTGGTGGCAGAGGTGCAGCAGCTGCGGGAGCAGTATGAGCGCAGGCATGGGCACCTGCCCCAGCTGCCAACCAGCAGCATCACGACAGCGGCCGCTACCGCCCCCCTGACGACAGAGCTGCTGATGCCCAGCAACCTGGCGCAGCCATGCGCTGTAGCTCCCTCGATGTCTGTTGCTCCCGGCCGGCCCCGCGAGGTGACCGTGAAGATCGAACCTTCTAGGGCGCCTGTGGTGGCCAGCCAGGCTGCCGCGCCAGCTGAGGCGCCTGCCAGCCAGGGGACGGGGCCCAGCAAGGCCGCCAGCGCCGCCCCAGACTTCTCCTCACTCCTGCTCAACAGGTAATTTCCTGCGCAGCCTCGCTGCTCACTCCGCATGCTGTTGGCTTAAGCTGTGCACAAGCCTGCCAGCCACAGCGTGCCTGGTAGCCTGTAGATTTGCTGCGCAAGTGCAGCCTGCCCGTCTTCGCTTAGTCAGCTCTGCAACTCAATATGTCCTGGGCTGAGGTTCTGCATGCCTGCCCTGCAGCCGACCCACGGTCACCTCTGGTGCCAGCCTCCAGACAAATGGGCCCTCCCTGGGTCCTCTCGCTTCTGGAATGCACTCCTGCGCCGCTGCCAGCCACCACCTGCTCGAGATGTCTGCCACGCGAATGCCGTCCCTGAACGCAAGCATGTGCCTGGACGACTTCCTCACTGCTGTGATCGCCTGAAGTGTTCATCAAACTTCTGATCCTACCTGCCTGGCCAGCCAGGCACATATCACCAACCCACCATAGACCTGGCTGCATCTGCAAGCTTGCGCAGACAGCCTGCAAGTCAACTTGGTTGTAATGCTGGCCCCCTTCATTGCATGGTGCAATTAGGAAGCTTCCTCCTCTGCTTTGCTTCTCCCACAAGGACAGATGCACTCACCGCAATGTCATGGTCCCTTAGAAGGCAGCTTGTTGTCATCTCTCTGTGTGTGTGTGTGTGTGTGAACCTTGCAATAAGAACCCTCCTGAGTGCTGAGCACATGAACCTTAGCACCTGTTGCCTCCACAATTATGGCCTTGTGACCCATACCCAAGCTTGGCGGTGAAGGCACTTTTGCATACCTCTTTAAATCACAACACAGATGCCAGTGCTGGCTTCATCATGCATCCTCAAGTGTACAGTACAAGTAGACTGCATACTGGTGACCAGTACCCTCTCCACTGGTCACGTATGCATTGCGGGCTTGTCCTCGTGGCTGCTCCCTGGAAGGCCTTCGTTTGCAACTTTCCGCTGGATCTGATAAATTCCTGTGCAGGCCATGGTGGCGTTGACAGCCAGCAGGTTGTAGTTTACCTGCAGACATCCCGGTGCTTTGGAACTGACTATATAGGCTGCTGCCAGGGCATGCAGGGCAGCACATATTGCCCACGAGTACTGCTGTCAATGTGTCAGCAACGTATCCTGTGCATGGTGGCCTGCAACAGCCCTTATACCCTATGGTTACGCAGCTGCCCCTCATCCAGCAAGGCCATGTTTCAGCAGTATGCCTGAGACATGCAGCACCATCCAGAGGAGGTTGTCCAACGCACAGTCTTGCACCAGGCTGCCATCTTGCCTTGTATTGTTTGAGGCTGCTGCATGAACCCATTGACACACACGCCTTGAGTGAGTTGCTTGCCAGCTGAGGCTGTCTGACTGCATGACCCTGCAACAGCGTCTTTGCCCGAGTGGGCAGAGTCCTCACCGGAATGATCTGTGTGGCAAAGCGGGACCAGATGAGTCCTGTTGCCAGCACTGCCAGCTGCTGGGGGTAGCTGATCTGCTCTGTGGGCTTGGAGAAGTCAGCAATGTTGGCGAGGCTGATACCCCACTTCACTGTAGGTGCCCAGAACAGGCTGCCGCCGCGGTAAGGCCCTGTATGCCACCGCGGGAGGTGTTGCAGCGCGGCATGCCAAGCATGAAGGCAGCTGATCAGAGATGGACTCCCACAACAAGGAGCTGCCGCGGCAGGGGCCTGAATGAAGCCGCGCAGCAGGTCACTAGCAGCGCTGCACTTGTCAACAGCAACACAGCTGAGCGCAGGGCAGGCTGTTGCCAAGACGGAAGCCTGCAGCCAGCTCATGAACCGTGGTGGGAGGCAAGATGCCGGGGCAGGCTGGTATGAGCCTGTAGCGCTGAACGTTTTGAGAAGCCGCATGGTCACAGTCACTGGCTGCAGCAGTGCTGTAGCGGCAAGCTGACACAGTCGTACAGCCAGGCAGGACAGCCAGCCCCTGGGCATTGGAAGCCCTCACAGCAGGCTTCAAGCGGTGGATTGCGGGCTGGGACGCACCGGCAGGGTGCAGCCACACAGACTTGGCCCAGCTTGCAAAACCTCCTGCTGCTGCCATCTCTGGTGCCTTGCGGCACTCCTTAAATGGCTTGTGGCCTGCAGTGTGATGCTCCAATTGGTTGGATGTCATCAGAGGGATACTGACAATGCTGATGCACCACCCAGCAATCCCTACCTTGTGTTTTTTGTGATGACTCGAAAGCAGCTTCAAATGCCTTGAATGCGTTGCTTGGGCCCTGTGGATCCTTGAGGCCGCACAGGCTGTGCAGGCCACAACCTGAGCAGGCTGCGAGCTCAAATCCACAGCTGCGGTACAGAAAGCAAGTTCAGTCTGCAGACTGAGCTGCCTGGTTCCAGTTCAGTCCGCTTCACTTCATTCTATGATGCACCATTGGTTGATACAGTTGATCTGTTCATTCAGCAACAAGAGATGAACTGTAGGTATCAGAGCAATCAGCAGACAAGTATCTCCTGTGCTCAGACTGCAGCACCAGGCCCAGCTGCAGTCGCTGCCTGTGCCCACTTCCACCAGTGCTCAGTCCATCAGCTCAGAGGCTGGGAGGCTGCTCCTGTCCACCAGGCTCAGCTGCAGCTGGCGCCGGTGCCCAAAGGTCTCCTCAATGCAGATGCGCACGGCTGCCTTGTCGAAGATGGTGAACTGCAGGCGGCCGTCCTTGCTGGTCACCTGCTGCTTATCCTCGTCGAGCACAAATTCGTCCTCCTCATGCACCTGGCCCCCTGCAGGGCATGCAAAACATTGTTGCTGGGAGTCATGCTTCATGGCCAGCAGCAAGCAGAGGCCCAGCAGGGAGGATCTTGGCCGATTGCCTCATGCGTGGCCCCCTGCAGGACCAGCTCAACATCTGCCGAGAACGGCTGAACAAATGGTCTTGTCCAGCACAGCCTTGTCTGCATGCACCTGGCCCCCCTGAAGCAGCACAGATCACACATTGAGGCGTGTGCAGACCTGCAGTGCTTTGCAAGCAGTCTACAAGCCTCAACAGAAGTGCAGCTGGAAACATGCAGCAACACTTTGTTGCTGTTTGCCTACTGCAGTCAGTACACCTCGACCACTGCGGCCCTATGTAAAAAGCCCCGTCACATGTGATGCCAGCAGCAGGCACCAGACCCGCCGCTGTAAGCGACGGCGTGACATCCCCTGAGGCTGCAAGCTGCAGAGGTGCGCGCTGGTGCCAGAAACAGCCTTGCCATTATGCAGGGATCAGCGACTGCACAGCATGACTTTGTGCGCCCACCTGCTGCCTGCCCTGCGCTGGCTGGCTGGGAGGAGCCTGCATGTGGCTTGCTGGTTGCTTTTTTGTTGGTGGAGGTCAGGTACACTGGGCCTTCGATGCCATACTTGGGCACAAAAACAATCAGCCCGTTTGCCCTCACCTGCATACAAACGGGTGGGCACTATCAGGTTGGGGTCTGAGCTGCCTGCAGGCCCATCAAGCGCCAGCTTCACTGTCCAGGAGCCACCGATTAATGGAGTCAGGGTAAGACACAGGTACACCAATTGGTTTGCTGAACCAGCCAAGTCCCTGCGCTGCCCACAGCAAATCATTTGTGGGGCATCTGCCACAGTGGTGCGCCCATTTGCAGCTCCCCAGAGACCCTTGCAGCTACGTGACCACTGATGCATGCATCAGGCACAATGGTGTTCCTCGCACACATAAATGTGCAACTCCACAGAAGCCCACATGTTCGCCTGTTGCCAAACCCAGGTACCCAGCAAGGCTCTGCTGCTCATGCCCCATCACCCCGCTTGACCCAGCTCATGCTTCACTGTCCTAGCAGCAGTCAAAGGGCTGACTCACCCTGGTGATGCGGGCATCTGCCACCATGGTGCGGCCCTTGAAGAAGATCAGGGTGTGCAGCTCCACAGAGGCCCTTCCCGCCATTTGGGCATTGCGATGACGTACATTCAGGTTGTCAGCGACTGCCCGCACCCCCGCGCGGTCACGAGCGCTGTCAGGCAGAGGCTGCAGGCCCAGGCTGGCGGCCAGCAGGCGGTGCACCATCACATCTGAGTACCTGCGGGCAGGGGCCGGGGCAATATTGGCAGGTGGCAGCAAATGTGGCGAGACATACCAGGGGTTGCAGCCGCGGGCAATTATCCCACCAGCAGCATGGCATGTCAAAACACCTCAGGGCAAGGGCAGCCTTCAGCAGGAGCCTGGGCAATCTGGACAGCAGGCATTAAAGACAGTGGGGATGCAGCCAGCCCAATGTCCAGACTGCGTGACATTGACAGCTGACAAACATGGCTGCCTTACCATTGTGCAGGTACCAAGGGGCCGCCAGCAGCCCCTTGACCTGCTGATCTTGAAAGGGCATGTTCTGTCTATGGAGCAACACCTGACATCCTCTTTGCACCAAACTCACCTGCGAATTGGGGATGTGAAGTGGGTGTAGAGGGGTGCTGCCAGCCCATAGTGTAGGTACTCTGGGGGTGCCAGCTCCCCACTGCCAACATATACAGCCTGGGTCATGCACCGGGTAGCCATGATGCGCACAAGCTTGTTGAAGTAGGGGTCAGTTGGGCGCACTGCCAGGTCCAGGCTTGCTGCCAGAGCCTGCACCAGATGGAATCTGGTCACAACCGCATGCACTGCCTGGTCCATTAGGGTCTACAGGTGATCTGGATGCTATCAAAAATGGTGTGCCAGCATGTTGTAAAAGGGTCCATTGGGCAAACGCGAGCTCTGGGCTGGCTGACAGAACCTGCAGGTGAGGCTGGACAGATGACCTGGCATGCAGAGCATGTGTTGGTGCAAGGCCAGCTCAAGTCTGGCAGGTGGTTGAAAGCGGCCATGCAGATTCATTCCCTGCTGGCACATGGCACGAAGCCCTGAAAGAGTAGGCAGCCTCTGCCATTGCTGCTGCTACATGCAAGGCGCTGCTGTAAGCTCAAAAGGAACAGCCTGCGTCCTGATACTCAGAAGCATCCGGAGCAGCAGGCGTCAGCAGCAGGAAGCAGATGCAGATGTGCTGCAGACACAACAGGCATGACAGGCAGCTCAAGAAGTGCTCCCTGCCAGGTGAAGCCGTGTTCAGTGCTGACTGCACCGCTTCTTGTTTCCCACCAAGCCACTTTCATGCTGCCCGCCTTGCTATTGTCAGCTACATCATGAAGCTCGCAGCTGCCGCCTTCAGCAATGGCTCAGACCACAAGCAAGCGAACAATGCTGACGACTCCCAAGCCTGCAGGCAAGCCTTGCAGCCTGAACGCATCGCGCTGCTGTCCACTTTGTGCCCCCTCAAATTATATGCAGTCCGACCTTGCTGCTGGCAGCTTCAATCTGAAAGCCTGCAGCGGCTGCAGCCTTCAGCAGTGGCTCAAACTGTCGTGGGGCAGGCTCAGGATGGCGCCGCAGCAAGGCACAAGAGGCAAATGCCTGCAGAATGCGCTCTGCCACAGTGACGTTGGCCAAAAGCATCATCTCCTCCACCATCTGATTGGTCTCCCGAACCTGCAGGCGCACACAGGTGCATAGTGTGGAGCAGGCTTCAACACAGCTTGTGGCCAAAAGCTGGTGGGCTGTAAAGCAGACATGGGCACTTAACCTTTTGTACAAGAGCCCGGAGCTAAAGCACGGGCGGGTGGTCAGGCCTCTGCTGGCTGCTACCAGCGGCAACTGCACTCTTGAGCAGCAGGCATCTCTGCGGTGTGTTACAGCCAGGGCAGTCAGGCTGCTGACCTGATACATGCCCACATCCAGGGGGTCATGTGTCTCCCTGTCAATCTCAAACTTGACCTCAGGGGAGGCCAGCTGCAGCGCACCCCTGCATGCACAGCATCGCATGGAGGTCAAGTCTGTAAGCTTGGGGCCGTGTGCAGGGGTTGCCAGCATGGCAGGGTGTGAGGTGCTAAAGCATGCAGAATCTCACGCGCAAGCGCATGCACAAGGCTGCCAGGCACCCACCAGGGCAGGAGGAATGCATGTCAGCTCACATCACTATACCGCCTCTCAATGAAAACACACCCACTTCCTCCCATGTTGTTCTGCTCACCTTTCAGCACGTCGCCTGCGCAGCACCTTAGCCACCGCATTCATCCTGCGCAGCCCCAGGGTGACCTCATCATTCAAGCGCTCATCGTCAATGCGTGTCTGCGCCTCCTGGTACGTCATTGCAGCCCTGCTCTTGATGACACTCCGCGTAAAGCTGCAGGGATTCAGCCACATCGGCACCAGCACAGGGGCAGCCTGCATGGAGTGGTCTCCTGCATCATATCAGCATAACTGTTGTTGGTGCAGGGACCTCACCTGACGTTGACGACATCCACATTTGGAGTGACCTCCCAGAGCACGGAGAAGGCCAGGCGCTCAACCCCGCCCCGCAGGGAGCAGATGTCCTCCGTCAGGGGCTTGGGCAGCATGTCGATGCGCCGCTGCACGAGGTAGACTGTGGTGGCCCTGCAGGCACATGTCTGTTGAGAGGCTTCAAGTAGAAACGGCAGCCTGCCTGCCTGAAAAAGTGCGTCTGGCCAGGGTGGCCCTGCAGCTAAACAGCTTGATGTAGCAGACCGGGGTTAGTCACCTTGCTCCATATTGCACATGGCCAGGCCACAACTGTGGTGGGCCTGCAGGCATCAGCTAATGGTCTTACGCTGGCTGGCAGCCTTTCTCAGATTTTGAACATGGACAGGCGCTGCACGCGCACAAGCTGGAAGGGTCACAACATTTGCGGCAGCCTGCCTCACAATGGTGCAGATTGCTGGCTCACTATGGCCGTGGCCTTGCAGGCACACACAGCTAGAAGGATGTGATAGCAGTGGCAGCCTGCCTCACAACTTGCCCCTCTCATGACCACCTATGGTCACCTCTCAGACACCACCTCATCATATCTGCACAAGTGCAATTGCAACAAGCGCACCACAGGTCACAAAACAATCCAGGCATAGACACTTCTCAGAGGCTGTCCAAACCATAGCAGTGCCAGGTTTCACAGAATGGGTTCCGGGCCCCGCCTCACAATAGGAGCCCCTTGAAAGGTTGTGAACAAGAAGTATGCGCAGGCTGCACCTTTCAGAGGCCTCCTGGTCCATGGCAGTGTCAGGCTGAAGGAAGTGCGTCACATCTGCAATGTGCACCCCCAGCTCCATGTTGCCGCTGGGCAGCTCTCGTAGATGCAGGGCGTCATCGATGTCCTTGCAGCCCGGAGGGTCCACGCTACAGATGGGCAGCTCCCTCATATCCTCCCTGCACAGCACAGAAGATGTGAGGGGTTTCCCTGTTGCACTGGTCATGACTGTTGCAGACAGGCCCTCATGTCCTTTCTGCAGGTGCTGGTGCACAGACGAAGTGGAGCTGTGCTGGCAGACATGCTGCAGCTGCCAACATGTCCTCCCTGCACAGTACAATGCATTGTTGCTCAGCATGTACGCCGGGACCAGCAGATATATGCATCTGCGACTGCCTATGTTCCCAAGAGGACTATGCCGCAGGTAGCCAGGCCCCTCCTATCCTTCCTTGACCACCTGCCTTGCAGAGCACAAGGCTGCTGCACAGCCCATGGATGATGGTGCTGCACTACAGCCAATGCTGCAAGGACAGCAGGAGATGCTAGCAGGGTGCCACTGTGGCACTGAGGCATCACTTAAGAGTCTGGGTCAGCAAGCTCTCATGCAGTGTCAGATGCTTCTTTTGAAAGCTTCTGCATGTGCTTGTTGTGGGCTTTGTAGAGCAACTGTCACTTTTGCAGTCTCCTGTGTCGTGGCACCACACCTTTGGGGGTCATCGATGTCGGCCTGGGTGACGCTCCAAGGCAGCGGGGGCACACAAGCATGCACTGCTGGGGTGAAGGGGCTGGTGTTGATGTCATTCTCAATCAGCAACACCTGCACAGCAGCCAACTCTCCCTCTCAGCAAAGCAGCACGGGCATTGCGGCCACTGCAAATTCTTTACTGATCTCCTCGTCCATTGCCCACATGTTGCTGGACACAGCCTTGCCCAGGGGCTGTGCAGACCTCTCAAAGCAACCTATGCTGCCAAGTTGCCTGTGCATGCGCTGAAACAATGTCAACAAAGTACATGCTGAGGGGCTTGCTGCTTCCACATGCAGCAGGAGTTGGCATGCAACGCAGCCAGGCCCTGTCTCACCTCTGTCTCTGTGTCTTTGTCCCCAATCTGGCCCAGTGCGCGCACATAGTGCCCAAGGGGGTACTGGGAGTCCACTGGCCAGGAGTCAATGGTGCACACCAGGCGCTTGTCCATGAGAGTAGCTGCCTGCAGGAGGGGACAAAATTAGCATGTGGTGGAACTGCAGGAGTGCAGCAGCCCTGATGTCTGCAGTGCTGCAGCTTACGGCTGTTAGCAGTCGTGGCAGCTGTGAAGCGCTCAGCTGGTGTGATAGCCAAATCCAGCGCTCATGCTCAGTAGACGGTGCTGGAGCGTGGCCCTCAGAGAGCAAGTCCCTTGAGTGGTTCTCTCAAGGCAAGGGGTGCTTCATCAATCTGACCAGTGTGGCAGACCCTCCCACACTAGAGTCTCACTGCCTCTGCTCCACATGTCAAAGAACCCTCTTCTGCTTACAGCCCGGTGATGCGCAGGCCCCCACCTGCCGAGCCTGCAGCCTGATCATGAACAGTGCTGCTGCACAGGGCAGCACAGTCCCATCTGCCAAGTCTGCCGTTAACAGGTGTGAAGCATGAATCTGCCAGGTGTGCAGCACTGTCAGGCAGAAGCCCCTCAGATGCCAGCTTCCCAGAAAAGGGTTGAGGACCCCACTGATCCAAAGCACAGGCAGATACACCTGTCTGGTCTGCAGCCTGATGAGACCAAGATGCTTACCTGCTGAGATGGCAGCCTCATCATGCACAACCCCTCACATGCTTGTGAGTATCAGACGATAGTCCTGCAGCGTGACCAAGCCCAAGTACCCACCTGCCTAGTCTGCAGCCTGATCATGGGGTAGCGCCGCTCCACAGGGCAGAACAGCACGCTCTGCGTCTGCATGCCCCCCCGCCCGTCCCTTGGCGGCTGCAGGGACCCGCAATAGCCATGGGTGCGCCAGTTGCGACGGATGATGCCCACCACCCTGCCGGTGGGGCGGGCCTGGCTGGTGTTCAGGGCCTCTGCAGGCGTGTCTGGCACCGTCTGCAGGCAGCATGGGGCAGGAAATAGAGAACATGACTCTCAAGCGCCAGCAAGGAGCTTTTCATAGGAGTCTTTTTATGGGACTGTCTGCCAGCATGCTGCTGAGTCTGGTGCCCCTGCAGGCCAGTCTGGCACTGTCTGCAAAACAGCATGGCAGGGGAGACTTCACCCATGAGTCTTTCTGTTCCTCTGGGACTGCGTGCTGGCGGCATTACAGAGATCACAAGCCACTTCCCCTGACATGGATGTAGTGGCATGGTCCGCAAGACCCCAACATGCTGAAGAATGGTCCCACTCATTGACTCCAATCAGGGCATGTCATAATAGATTGCAGGTGGGAGGAACCCAATATGCAATGAGTGGACATGCCTGGTGTGCCTCTGGCAGCCGACCAGGCTGCCACCCACCTGAGCAATGTGCCCGCACTCAGACTCACGGCAGCAGCAAGGTGCTTGAAGCAGCCAGCCTGGGGATAGCCCGGGGCAGGATGGTAGTCGCTGAAGATGGCCTTAGCAGCCGCCCACCTGCGCAATGTGCCCCCCCTCAGGCTCGTCTGCATCGTCTTCTTCTGCATCGTCATTGGAAGCAGTGGACTCTGCAGGGGTGGGCAGGTGAGTGCTGGCACCCCGCCAGCTGGCCTCAGGTAGCAGCTCCACTGCCACCACATCCCCATCAATGGCTCTGCAGGCAGAGCTTCGTTTCAATTAAGCAGTGGCGGCTGCCGACTGTGCAAGCATGAGGGGGCAGTCAGCATGGACACTGAGTACATGCAGTGTGTTGGCTGAACAGTGTGCTGGCCCTGTGCACATGACAGCATAGGGAGCCTCCCTCATACGGTTCGGAGGACGCTCGTGGTGTGCAGGGTGAGACATACAGGTCTCGCTCCTTGCACCAGACAACTTGATCCTGGCCATGTCAGCTAGCCGTGCTTTGCAGCCACACGCCGCCATCAACAAAGTGGGCTCTGCTGCAGGCCTTGGTGAACATGAAGGGCTGCTGCAGTTGCAAGATCAAGGCAACTTGATCCATGTAGCTCTTGGACATTGCAGGACTGACCTGTTCATGTCAATGCGCCCGCTGATCAAGATGTCCTGCCCCACAGACTCAGAGCTGACCCAGCCCTCAAAGGGGTTGAACCTGCTGACCCTCAGGGCGCCCTGCAAAGGCGGGAGGTCGCACCTCAGCACTTGGCACATCTGCTGCATGTTGCATCAGGAAGGCGCCAGATGTCTAGCCACAGAAGGCCGTCAAGGCATGTGCCCAGCGTCAGGGCATTTGAGAGAGCGCAGTTGGGGAGCCAGGCAAAGGTTTCAGAGGAGTCCCTTGCAGAAGCAGACGGGGCTGTTCAGTGCCTCTGAGCTTTCTGCTGCTAGGCATGAGGCACTGCACCTGATGGAAGGTGCCTGACTTGATGCCAGCCGTGATCTCTGTCTGCGTCTTGTGGTCATCATACAAGCGTTTGCGCTTCCCTGGCCGGCCGCCTGCAGGCCCCAGGCATCGTTCACACCTCTGCAGGATCCCAGGAGGCTTGCATGAGGACGCAGCCCATGTAGACAACAGCCGCCTGCTTGGGGTGCCAGAAGCTAAATTCATAGTCAACTGCTAGCCAGCTGCAGGGATTGCTGATGCCTGGTGGTTTTTACTTCACGGTCGCCGACCATTTCACATCTGCCAATCGTGCAATTCGGTAAGATTGATCATGCAAGAAGATGCGAGGTCACTTGGGTTGAAGAAGACTCCAGCAGCAGACATGCCAGCCAATACCCCGCGCCACCACTTGCGTGCCCCTCTCTTGCAGCAACAAAAGGTTTACATAGCGCCGGCCAACAAGGTCCATGAGCTCAGCACATCCCTGGTTCTGCTGGGCAAGGGCAGAATTGGCCTTTTTCTTCCACCATGCGCACTGCCGTCAGCAATCAAGGTGGACAGGCCTTGGCCAGCGGACAGGCCAGCCACACAGGCCTTAGCAAGGCATCAGCTTGCCTTTGAAGTTCCTGTCCTGCTGAGTCGCAGCCCCTTCCAACCCCTGCATGGCTGTAGGGGCGTCGTCAAAGTTGCTGCCTGCCGCCTGAGCCACCAGATCCACCAACTCAGGGGTGTCAAGGCGGCTTTTGGCATAGGCCTGCACCCACAGCAGCCGAAAAGCTCAGATCCAGCACAGACTGATATTCTCCCTGCAGCCTAGAAAAGTGCAGCTCTGTGCTTATGGCTGGCTCCACAGCAGCAGCCAGTGAGGCAGCAGGCACCAGCGCCTGATGCTAAGCAAGGTGCTGCTGAGCCAAGTTGTGTGTGACTCATAGCATTGGCAAGCACCCACAGCATAATCTCCCCAGTACAGATGGCAGCTCCAGAAACATCGTGACGAGCAGGAGGCAGCTGTGCTGAAATTAGCAGGGCTGCCGCCCTGTCAGGTCAGGCAGCCTCCTGCCACAGATGTACCCTGGACAATGTGCCACCGTGCTCGATACACTGCCACGGTCCATGCATACGCAAGCAGTAAGATGGTTCCCAAACTAGCACCAACAAATTGCTGATTCGGTCCAAGACAAGGCTACTGCAATGGCCAGCAGCTCTTCAAAGGGCCCTGTACAGTGTGAAGCTCACCTGCACGCTCATGGCCGTCAGCCCCTGCTGCTGTGCCTTCAGGCGGTTGGCTACATCGTTGGTGAGCAGCAGGATCTGCATCTGTGGCAGGCGCTGCTTGTACCAGGCGGTGGCCACCCTGATGGCCCTGTCATTGCGGTCGTTAGGGGACTCGCCAGCCTCTGCCTTGATGAAGGTCTCCCTGCAGCACATGCACCTCTGTTATACAGTCAGAGAGTGAGCTTCCACTGCTCATCTGGCGTACACAAAGCATGGCACCCACCACCTGGTGACTTTGGGATTTACTGGTGTTTCAGGCATAGCCCAGAGCCTTCTGCTAGTGACGTGTGGTCAGCTACACAAGCCCGCAGCCTCATGCTCGAGGGCCCCGTCCCAGCCCTGCAAACCTTCAGGGGCCGCATGTATCAAGAAATGCCACTCCTGTGAAGCGCACAGCGCGCTGTGCTTGTGAAGCCTCACATAGCATCAAGCATCGCTCTACACGCTGCTCAGACAGGGCCCAGAGCCGTCACAAGCAGTCCTAATGGCAAAGACCATTAAAGATGCAGCCCTCTTTTGGAGCCTTGCAGCGGTGCATAGCTCGAGCCACTACCCAGCACATTCTTCAAGTACTGCCCACCAGGGGACACTGCTCCTCACATGCGTGTAGAGTGCACCTGGACCCAACAAGCTGTGCACAGCTGACTCCTGACTATCCCCCAGCATCCCCACCGGTGGTGCTCATTAGCAAACACAAAGAAGCGCCGCTCCTCTGAGGCACACAGCGCGCGTAGGCGCTGGTAGATGCTCTGGTTCCGGTGCTTAACCTCCTCCAGCACCACGCTCATGATGATCACATCCTTCACCATAGGGTGCTCCAGGAAGTCCATCTGCAGTGGGACTAAAGACCTGGGTGAAACAATTGCCTGCTGGGACAAAGTCTGAGCATGCAAAGCAGAGTGCTCCAAGTGTTCCATCTACAGCATTCATACAGTGGTCATGGTCACCACTTGCAGAGAGACTGCGATGCATCTCCCTTTGAGAGACACAGAAGGCTTAGGGTATTGACCCGGGGGAAAGGGGGTGCCCGTCGAGCATGCACGGCAGGTTACTTCAAGGTTGCTCTAAGAAGTGCATTAGCAGTCAGCACCTGCAAGTGTGGCACACCTGCCATCCTGCAGCATCTGAAGGAATGCTGTGCATGGAGCCCTGCCGTTCTCACAGACACAAATTGCAGCTTGCCTGTGACAGCACCACATTGGTGTCGACTGCCAGGTAGTGCTGTGCATCAGGGGCAAGCTTGGCGGCTGCAGGGTCGCACTCTGGGTCTAATGGAGAGCCGCTCCAGATGTCGTCCCGCAGATAGTGCTCTCTCACCACCTGGGCATGTGCATACACAGCAGCAGTGATCAAGGGCAGCATGAGCCAGACTTCACAAGCAGACCTGCCCTGCGTGAGGGCCGCGACATAGCAGCCCGGTGGCAGGAAAGATTGACTTGGAATGCGCAAACAGGAAAGCTGCCGGGCAGGGATGTTGCCAAAACGGTGCCAGCATCATGGGGCACCTGGCCATGGAGTGGGATTGGGACAAAGGCTGTCTCTCACCTTTAGCACCTTGCCTTTCTTGGTTTTTTTCACAAAAGACTTGCTTTGCAGCATGATATCTGGCACAAGCCAAGTCCAGCCTATCTAGGTGCCCATGTATTGCATGAGCTGGCTGCCAGAGCTGTTGATTTGTTGACCTGTTGGCAGCTGGCCAGATTCCCTAGTCTGCACGATCCTGCAGGAAAGCCAAGCTGATACATCTGTTTGAACAACACTGCCCAGAAAGCCGACAGACAAGAGCAACAGCTTGGAGTATACTCGGTGCCTGCGGACAGTATGGAAGCGCCAACTCAGCCTTTGCAGGTCGAAGAGTATGGCGTTCCTGCCGGGGCTGAGGCCGGCCTGGAGCCCCCAGCCAACCACCTGGAGCTGGCACAGCAGATGGCCCTTGCTGCGCAGGGTGGGAATGCTCTGCTCTGTGGCATGCTGGCTCCAGCTTCTTTTGTGATCAGGACTGTGCAGTGCAAGACATGAGCTGTGGCCTGTATCTGAAGATTGCTTACTTCTCTGTAGATGCCGCAGCCACACTTCAGGCGTATCCCCCTGGTGCAGAGGCAGCAGGCTTGCATCCGCCAATGCCGTGCCCTGCAGAGGATGGCATCGGTGTGGAGCCACACGCAAAACGTGCCAAGCTGTCTGGTGAGCAGCTTGTGTGTCAGAGTCACAGCGACTTCCGCAGACAGGCTGCTGCAGTCTTGCCTGTGTTAATGCTCTGCCACCCAGTGCCACTGGTGCTGTTTGCATCACTGCCAATCTGCTTGGCACGTTCCAAGATCTGCCTTGAGCTCTGCCACCTCTGCATCAAGCAACAAGAGTGCTCCAACCTGCACCTGGCACTGCTCCTGTGGCATTTTTCAGCCTGACAGCCTGGAACCTCTACAACATGCTGTGTTTGCTGCCAGGCAGTGCCTCGTGTGAGCCGGCACACTCAGCATGCTCCCTGTCACCTCAGGCCCTGCAATGCAGGCTTTGCGTCCAAGCAGCGTCACACCTCCACCCACCGCGGTGTGAGCTGGCACACCCAGACCCAGCGCTGGAAAGCACAGATCAAGGTCAACGGGAAGGACGTCAACCTGGGCAGACACAAGGAGGAGGAGCTGGCTGCCAGGGCCTACGACAGGTGAGCTCAGACAGTAGCAGTGGAGCTGTGCTGCCCAACGCACATCTAGCTCAAGTCTGAGTGAGCAAGGAGGCTGCTAGGGCCTGCACACAAGTCAGCAAGAAAAGACAGACACGCACAGCAGAAGATTCACGTTCTGTGCCCTCTAAATTCACATCTCTCAGATGGTGGGATGCCAGATCTAGATACTTGCTTGAAGGCAGCGTCAGGGCCTATCCATGGCAGCTTTGCATTGGATGAGGAGGCAGCTGCCTTGCGGTCTGCAGATGCTGCATCTGGCAGGCACTGTATGGTGTGCCAGCAGCTCAAGCGCTTAGCATCCAGACAGGCAGCATCTTGTGATATCGCTTTACAGCTTGCTCTGAAGGGTGAGGGAGGGGGGTGAATGAGGCTGGCTGACACAAGTTCTGCAGCTTTGCATTGTCTGTCTGCAGGACAGCACTGTTGTTTCCCAGGCAGCGTGCTGCTTTCTGCCATGCAGCAGCACCTAGCCAATCTGAGTGCTGTCTTTGGTGCAGGGCGGCACTGTGCGCCCGCGGGGTGACTGAAGCCAAACTGAACTACCCCCTGGAGGATTACCAGAATGAGCTGGAGCAGCTGCAGTCCACCCTGCTGGAGGATCTGGCTGCACAGCTGAGGTGAGGTTCTTGAGGCAAAGGTGCAGCTTGATATGGTTGACCAATGCCAGCACTAGCCCACTGCTTAAAGCATCAGCTGCGCATGGCCAGCTGACATGTGCGGCTTGTTCAAGCAGTAGGCTGCAGTGTCAGGAGTGCACCCACATCCCAAGCTGCCAGCTGGACACACTTTGTGCAGTAGCGTCTGCAGCACAAAGCTCTTGGCAATGCCCTTGCCTGCCCAGCACTGGGTACACCACCCTTGCCTTGTTCTGCCTGCATCGTCCTGGCTGCAGGATGGTGCAGCTATATATGCAACACCTTACCCCTTGTCATGTCTGCTTAGCCTGAGCTCAGCTGAGTCTGAGAACCCTGTGCTGTCCAGTTCACAGTGGTGCGTGGTCTCACCATGCCTACCTGCCAGCAGTGTGGGGCAACCATGCACGCAGCACCCTTTCTCATCCACCCCAGTCTGATCGTTGTTGCTTGGCGGCAGGAGCAACACAGGCCTTCGCCAGCATGCTGCAACAAATGACGCTTAATCCTTCTGCCTGGCAGGGGTGTGGAGCAGCGCATGCAGGCCCAGACCAGCCGGTACCACGGCGTGCGCCAGAATAAGCGCACCAAGAAGTGGGAGGCCTACATACGGGTCCTGGCCAAGCATGTGCACCTGGGCTGCCACGACTGCGAGATTGCGGCTGCTCAGGTGGGGAGCGTTTCTACATCTGCAATCACTTAGGGCTGAATATAGCATGCCAGGCTGCTGCAGCTCCCCAGGAGAGTGGCTGCACAGGTGGGAGGTGCTCTGCATGTGCGCTGCCAGCTGGAGGGGGCCGCTTGGCAGGTGACCTTAGGCCGGTGCAGTTGTAGCTGTGTGGCCGCATAGGCGGCAGGCAGCCCTGCATCTGCAGTATCAGCTGGTTGCAGGTCGCTGGGCAGGTCCACCTGCTCCTGGCTGCCACAGAGCAGCTGCACAGGTGAGACAGGGCATGTTCTGTCATGGGCTGGGCCCCAGATGTCATGGCCTTGAGCAAGGTCGAACTCAAGGGGCGGTCTCTCCAATGGGAAAGCACAAGCACCTGGGGCTGCCGCGACTGCAAGATCGTGGCCATCCAGATGACTCTCAGGGCTATATCTGCGCTGCCTCTTTGATTGGGGAGGTACGCCTGGGCTGCCGCAACTGCTGCATCGCCACTGGAAGTGTAGATTGGCAACTAGCCCACTAGCAGGCAAGTTGCTGCCGCTATGCCCAGCATGCTGCCGAGCTGGGCCATGCCTCCTCAGGAGAGGTCAAAACTCGCACAGGCATCCTGGGCTGCCAATGCCTGAGCTGACAGTTGGGCGACACTGTGAGGCAGCTTGCACCGTTGCGTTGGGCCAGTACTGCAAGGCCTGACTTGCTCAAGCTGCCTTGGATTTCTGGCCAAAAGAATCTGCGTGATCTTTGCGCACCAGTACCCAGGGTGTCACTGTGAGACACGGGCATTGCAGTCAGCCACGCAGCAGTGACTTGCTCATGCTGCCAGATGTCACTGGCTTCCACAGCCACTGCAATGGCTGCAGGCATATGACCAGGCTGCCATTGTGAGGCATGCACACAGCATTGGGCCCACTGGCGCCAAGCCGGCTCAGCTGGTCACCAACTTCCCCCCGGAGTACTACCAGGTGAGTTCCCCATGATTGTTGCTGTTCTGACTAAAGGATCTCATCGTGACTGACCCCAGCATGCTTCTTCAGTCAGCTGAACACCAAACTCATGACTGTCAGATTCGAGACCTCAACATGCTGAACATGTGCGGGAGACATGCCAATCACTGGCGGCCCACTCTTTGTTGGCTCTGCAGTCTGCCCATGTGACGGTTGTGGGGGTGGGGTGTTACCCCCTCAACTCCAGTGCCCATCATACCTGCAGCTTCTACCACCTGCCTGGTGACAGGTGCTCAAGCATTCACTTGGCAATGGGTGCCTGCTCCTTCTCCCCACCACAAGGACTGACTGGAAGATGACACTCAAAGATGGTGCTCCCCTGCAGGAGCTGCTGCAGCAGCTGGTGGGCGGCAACAGCGGCGTGCTGGTGCCGGCGGGGCAGAACATGATCGGGGATAGCTGCTTCTACCAGCTGGACGAGAAGTTCGTCAACAACCTGGTGAGCTTGTGGCCTCCATGCTGCGCCTGCTGCCTGCAGTAGAAGCATGATCATGGTGCCAAGGAGGCCAGCAGCAGCGCACAAGCCCTGCCTACTTGGGTAGGGGAAGTCTGTGTGGTGTGCCAGCAGCAGCGACTTTGGCTGTGGACCTGCAGCAGACAGCACGCAGTCGGCTCTTTACGTCCACTTCTCATGCTGTGCCTCCTGCTCTGCAGCTGGAGAAGTGCAAAGAGGCCACCGGCGGCGACGTGGGCCGCGCACCTGCAGACAGCGCCCTGCAGGTCGCCCCCCAGCAGGTGATGCAGCAGATGGGGATGAGCGCAGAGCTGCATGCACCCCCCCAGCAGCTGCAGCATGGGCAGGAGCACCTGCAGGAGGGCATGCTGGTTGGCAGCGTCGCGTCCAAGGAGGAGCAACGTGATGGCGCTCCTGCACCGACTGCTGAGGCCTGTGTGCTGCCAGTGATCAACTCCCAGCTGGCAGCTCTGGCCAACGTCACCCCCGCAGGAACCCCTGGGCAGTAGATGAGCTGTGCTTAAATCAGAAACCATTTACAAAGACAAAGCTGGAGTTGCAGAAGCATGTGAGTCCCAGAGTTGAAGGTGTCAAGTGTCAGCATGTTTCAAATCAAATCAGTAAATGGCACGGCTGCAGCAATTTGCAACTCGAATGCTGGCAATCATCAGCTTCAAGGGTGTCGTGAAATGTAAGCCACTATGGGGGCAAGGGGATTTTAGGCTTGTCGCTGGTGAGAGGGCGCAGCTTGGCGCTGAGGCCTGCCTTGTAGATGTTGTTCCACAGGTCTGCAGGCACAACATGCTGGCTCAGGTCACAGGCAAAAGAGAAAGGTTGGCATGTCTCCATGAACCAAAAACACCAGGAGCTTACCCTCAATGGGAGGCTCAGGTGACTTCTTCGCTTCCTCAACTTCTGCATCCACCTGCAGACGGCATGGAGGGATGCATCAGGCAGGCTGTGCATCAGGGCCTCACTTTCCTGCCTGGGCAGCGTGGCGGCAACCTGGAGCCAAGCTTGATGTCCCTGCACAGCACACCACAGCACTTGTACCCATGCATAGCAGCCTGACGCACTGTACCGATCAGAGCAGTCTCATTCGCTCTCAGGACTGGTCATGCCAGCCAGTCACCCTCAGGATGGTGCACCGGGCTCGAGAGAGAGCCCAAGCCAACTGCCCACATTGTGACCCAGATATTGCACCTGCCAGGGCGGCAGCCCACAGCCGCCAGGTGGTTTTGGGGCTTGTGTCAGTAGTGTAGGAATGTGCAGCAGTTGCCATGTGTCTGATGGGCAGGCCGACAGGTAGACAGGCATCCACCTGTAGCTTGTGCCAAATGCTGCTCATCACTAGATCTGCTTGGCTGACTGTCCAGAGGGCAGGCTCACCTCTTTCCTGATCTCCTTTTCCAACTTTTTCAACTCAGTGCCCTCAACAAAGTTGTTCTCTGTGATGAGGTCCTTGATGTGCTCAATAGGGTCCCTTGCACGCCGGATGCCAGAAATCTCATCCCTGGTTCGATAGCTGGAGCCAGGGTCTGCAGACAGGCCACAGGTTAGAATTGACTCTGGAAGGCAGCCAAAGGTCAGCAGGCACTTTGGTGGCGGGTCGTGAGCTCAGCAAGTGAAGAGGCAGGGCCTGCTGCCACCATGCACAACCTTGCAGCTGAGATACAAGCTGCTGACGCTCAGCTGCTCACGACTGCATGAGCAGCTACATTGATGCAGGGGATGACAAGTGCTCACCTGAGATTGAGTGGCCATGGTACCTGCAAAACGGTACATCTTGACTCAGTCCAAGGGCTTAGGGCGCTACATCGAGTGAGCAAGCTTTGCTTCTGTGTGGGAGACAGGTGGCTGCCTGATGGCTACGATGCACCAGAGTCTCAACCATGGGCCAAGAGTAGTGCACAGTAAGCACAACACCTCAGGCCTTGCCCTGACTGCAAGGGTCCTCACCGGTAAGTGTCCATCTCAAGCACGATGGGGCCGTTCTTGAGCGCATAGTCCTTGGCAAAGGCAAAGCCGTGTTTCACAGCGAGGGCATCCATGCCATCAACCCACAGCCCTGTACAGGAATGCTCATTTAGCAAGCCTGAAGGGATGCATGCAGGCTGGGATGGCAAGGGCACGCTTCAGCGCCACACAGGCAGGATGCAGCGCAGCAAGGCATGGCCAGCAGCGAGCTAGCTGCCGCTGTGCCAGTGATGCATGCTGGAGGCAACTGTTGAGTGTCCCAAAAAGACTACGTGACACAGCAAGAGCCATGGCACACAACACACTCCCATCCGCATATGGTCCAAGGGTGCCTGTGCGGCACAGCAGAACCCACCAGGCACATAGTCCCCGCGTGTGTAGAATGCTGCAGATTTCGAAGCTCGCCGCTCCGCTGTGCCCATGCCGTAGTGGTTGTTCTCGCATACAAAGATACAGGGCAGGTCCCAGATGGCCGCCATGTTAAAGGACTGCAGCCCAGGCAGGAAAGTGGGTCATGCTTTGCTGTGGTAGCGGTGACCTCAAGAAGCTGCTGTCTCACGAAGGACTGCTGGCCCACCATCAGTAGCAGCAGGGCCATTGCAGTCTAAGCAAAGTGAGCCAGAGAGTAACAGCAGCACGGGCACACCCGCCAGAGCCGCACCAAGGAGTTAGAGGTGCTTTGAGCGAGGCAGAGCGCAGTCTCCCGCGCAAAAGCTAGCAGCAGCTGTGTGCCTGACATGCAGGCTCACAGAGAGTACTGCAGAAAGGTGCATAAACACATCCCATACTTGAGTTCCAATGTATGCCTCACGACGTCACCTCAGCAACTTGCCCCTGGTTGGCAGCGCCATCCCCATACAGCGTGACTGCCACGCTGCCATCATTGCGGTACTTGTGGGCAAAGGCCAGGCCAGCACCAAGGGGGACCTGCAGCACATGGGTAGGTGGGCCACAAGGGGTGAGGCCTAGCTGCGGCTGGACAAGGCTGGGTGGTTGCATGCAGGCTTCAGTACAGGCTGGCACTGAGTGCTCAGAGCGTGCACATCCATAATGGTTACTGCATATGAGCAGCGTTGCAACAGCACGCAGGCACAGAGGCAGGTTAGCGTCAAGACTGGGACATGGCGCAAAACGCAAAACCAGGCAGGGCCTCAAGCTGACCTGGTCCCCCACGATGCCCTCCCCCCCATAGAAATTGTTCTCAGCCTTGTACATGTGCATGGACCCTCCCAGGCCCCGTGCGGCGCCATCCACCCGCCCCTGCACGGAACACGCGCCTGCTTAGGCAGGCGCTCATACGAGCTGCTGGAAGTGTGACACTGAAGAGGCTGGCCTGCCAGGGGGCTTGGGGTTCAGGGGTTACGGACAACTCAAGGTGGGCTGGCGGCAATCTGGCAGGGCAAGGCAGCACGAGGGAATAACAGGGCCCAGAGTGACTGCAGCCATGCAGCAGACAAGCAACAGCCAGCTGCATCTCCCCCTGCTGACATCCAGTGCTCCTGCTCATCTGGTCAAGCAAGATCTGCATGCATCTGGCTCTGCTGCGGCGATGTCTCAGCAGCAGTTTCAGCGTAGCGGTTCATGACAGGTGCGCCTCAAAAGAAGCTGGGCAAAGTGCAGCTGCACTACTGCGCCCTTCCTGGACAACGCTGAAATCTGCTCCTGCTGCTTCCCAACCACCGCTCCAAGCTAGAGCTGCACCAGCAGCCCTGCAAGATGTGCCTTTACGGTCCCACGCTCACGAAGGGCCAGCGCTCCCAGAAGACAGAGACTAACCCCTGGCACCTCATTTGCATCTGTGCCAAGCAGACCTTGTAGGCACCGCAGTGTGCTTGCACTCCACAAGCAGCCTGTGAAGAGCTTCACCAGCAGCTCAGCAGGCCACAGCAGGTCCTCCCTGACAGGTCCAGACAGGTCACATATCCCGTGACTTCCATTTCTCCGCCAACTGCCATCAGGTCACCAGCAGCTCCATAAAGCATGCCTTCATGGTCTGGCGATGCCCCGTGCAGGTCGACTTGTCCCTGTAGCTCTGCCCTGCAGAACGCAGGCCCTGCTGCAGCCCCCAAAGGCCAGCTGCCCCACTGCCAACTGCCCTGGCTGCGCCCGCATCTCACCAGCAGCTCCGCAAAGCACGCCTTGACAGTCCCGCCGCGCCCGATGAAGGTCAGGTGGTCCCTGTAGCTCTGGATGACGCTGTCCTGAAAGGTGAGGGCCGCCTCCATGCCCACAGGCACTGCCTCCTGCCCATCTGCCAGGTGCAGGAACCCGCGAGCCAGCTTCTGCTTGTACAGCATGTCAGCCGCGATCTCCACCCGGCGCATGCGCATCATTGTCTGCAGGCAGGGCAGCATGAGGTCATCCTGAGTGGATTTGATGGCAGCAGGCACCTCCACAAGGCGCTGCTGCGCCCCACCCTGTAGGCACAGGAAGCTCAAGTGTATACAGCACCAGCAGTGGCCTGGCTGCGGATCTGTTGCCAGCATCAGGCATCCTTGGCCAGCCGCTGCTAGTTAGCCGTGCTGACCACGTCTCCTGTCTACATGCACACCATGGACCCTTCAGGAGGGCATGATGCAAGCATGAGTTTGCTTCAATTGGTTTGGATGCAGCAGGCGTGTCCATCAAGTGCTGCCGCGCCCCGACCTGCAGGCACAGGGAAGCGCAGGGTTTTCTGGGAGCAGCCTGGGCAGCAGTGCCCTGCCTGCACATCTGCTGCGTCCTTGTAGCGTCCCCTCCAGGCCAGCCGCTGCCTGTCAAACAAGTTCATCAATTTCTGGCGGCCACATGTGCACCAGGTCTGCAGCACCGGCAGCCCGTTAGTGCGGTTCACGCTTGTCACCACTGGTCCGGCGGCGAGAAACGGAGTCACGATTCAACAGTCATCTGCATGCAAAGGAAACCCAGGGCTGAGCGGCAATCCTGAATGCACCCTGCAGGGCGATGTGGTGTTTGGATTTGATAGCAGCAGGGTGGCTCCTATGCAGGCCGGACATGTGAAGCTCTGCAGGCGCATGCAATGTACTGTGCAGCCCATGTCTTGTATGGCAGCAGGTAATCAAGGGCAGAGCTGCACGCCCCTGATGAGAGCTAGAACTGCACTGGCCCTCTCTGGTGCAGCGTTTGCCTGGGAGAGGGCCTGTGAACATTATGATGTGCCTGCAAGTGATACCAAAGCTGCCAGCATGCAGGCATGAGCAGGCCAGGGGTGACTCCAAGCATCATACATAGGCGCAGAACCACAAAGGCCTTGCTGCATGATGCATCACATGTCTTGGCAATGACTGACAGGCTGACGGCAACATCAGGTAGCCATCAAGCTTGGCAATGTTCAGTCAAACAAACCTTGAACATCTCCATAAGCTCTTTGCCGCTGGTCTTCACCTCCCTGCCAGGAGGTTCCAGGCGATGGCCCTTGAAAGGATTCACAGTTACTGTGAAGTCCTCATCTAGGCTTTTTTGAGAAGCATCTGCAGCAAAACCCTGTACTGGGACCAGTTGAGCCAGTCCCTGACACCGATGCCGGGATGTTCGCAGTGCCAGCAGTCTCTGGGCCAACATGATGGAGGGCAGAGCCTGCAGGCCTCTCAGATCGCAGTGCACACAGATGGAACAGGAAGAAGGAAACTAACTCCACTTTGAAAACCAGAGACGACTTTGACCGTTCTGAGACAATGCATTTGCGGCACAGACTCAGGGACCCGCAAAACATCAAGAAGCCCTTTTGCGCCTGTGAAGCATTCGTTCAAGCCCACAGCAAGTCAACACACTCAACACAACAACAAACTTTCGCCAGGCTTACCACTGACTCAGTAGAGCCATCATGGCAAGAACGTACATTGGCAGCCTCACAGACATGGTGGCAGACAAAGCAGACGAGGTGAGCAGGCAGTGTCTGGCTTATGTTTAGTCTAAGGCCTGCCAATGTTTGCCTCACAGCACTGGACTGAGTGGGTCAGTGGGTCCCTGACTGCAGTTGCTTCTTGGGAAACTGAGAGGAGAGATGGCCTGTGCCACCGAGGTGAGTGTTGCTGCACCTCTTGACTTTTGTTGCAAGCCACATCAACCGCTGACATGGATAGGACTGCACAGAGCCGTTCACAAGCTGCTCGAACCAGATTGCCCACCAGCACTGCTGCACTGTAACAGCGCGGCTGACTGTGTGCGCCGCTGCCCTGTTCAGGAGCTTGATGCAAAGGTGGATGCCCTCAGGGAACAGCTGAGCCAGGTGGCTAGCCAGTGCGGCAGCCTCCAGCGGTCAGCAGCCGAGAGCACCAACGCCAATAATGCTCTGGTAGGTGACTGCGTCTGATGGATGCCCATGCCTAGGTTCAGCACCTTTTCCTGAGATGAAGCAGAGGGTAGCTTGCAGCAGAGAGGGGCTGTGGTCAGGGCAGCGTCCAGATGTTTGACTGAATGCTCACCACAACCGGTGATGTTCATGACGCGCCGTCAGCTGCCATCTCGTTAAGCGTTGCAATGCTGGGCAGCGATCCGTTCTGGCTGCCACAGTGCACAGACAGCTGCATCCTGCGATGCCAAGCCGGATGCATGAAGTGCATCAAAAATGCGCACAGGCCCTGTCGGTCCCCCGGCCAGCTTCTGAAGCTGACAGCATGACGTCATACAGCAGCTAGCTGTCCCCAGCGATTACCGCCCTGGTGCTTGCCTGCAGGGCCTCAGGGTGCAAAAATTGTCACCAGTACACGCAGTGTCTCTAGATGTCAGATCTCTTGTTGCTCTGGCTCGCCAAGACAGCAAGTTCCGTGAAGTGAGGCTGCCTCAAGCCGTGCTCCCACGCTCCTGCAGAAGCACAAATAGCAGGAGCTGAAGGAGGCCTGCACCGCCATCAAGATGGACCACACCCCTTTGAAGACGAACTATGCCACTCTGAAGGCTGAGTACACCTCTCTGAGCACTAAGGTATGTCTGCTGTGAAGCATGGCAGTTGCAAATGGGCCACTGCTGCTGCTACCATGGCTCACTGGGAAGCCCTAAATTGCTTCAGTGGTAGAAGTCTGAAGCCTTCGTGACCTGCACACAGATGACCTGCACCTGTGTGCAGGTCACTCTGGCTCTGTGCATAGTGAGGATCATACTCAGCTCAGTCCATGCAGCTGGTGCCATTGCCTGGGGATTGGCGGGGTGCCTGCATGTCAAGCTGCCACGGGCATTCACAATCCCTGTGCAGTCCAAAAGGATGCGTTGGGGGCCAGATGAAGTGTGGGGCCAGCCTGATCCCTTGAGCAGCAGTCTGAACGCTGCTGTCTGGGCTGTGGTGTGATCACTCCTGCGGCGGGCCTCTGTGACAGGATGACAGTGCAGAGAACCTTTGACTGAGTCTTTCTGCACAGAGCAGGGCAGCCTCAAAATGCAGGTGGGCACTGGCAGCCTGGCAGGTGGCTGAGTGCATTGGCCTGCAGTCTGCTCGGTGTCTCAGCTCCAGGCGCCAAATAGATACCAAGACAGCAGTGCCTGCTGGACCTCCTCTGCATCTCCTCCTGCCGATGCGTTGAGTGGTGCACCAGGCAGTTCTGACAAGATGCATGTTGCCTGCTTCCTTCCCTTGTCTCGTGAACTGTTGAACAATTATTTTATGTCTTGTTGCCTGCAGGTTGCAGTGCATGAGGAGCACAGCAGCCTCAACACAAGGAGGCCACAATGGGCAGGTTGATGGACAGGATGGACCAGCTGCAGCTGCAGGTGTCAGAGCGCCCCAGAGCTGTGGAGACCAAGGCATGTTGTTCCTCCAGCATTGCTGGCAAGCTGCGTAGCCCCAGCAGCTAGGATGGGGAGGTGCCCAGCACTGTCCCTGCGGCGCTAGTTTAACAGAGCACCACACCGTGCCCGTAGTGCAGGCTGCTGTGATTTCGTAGCTTGTTCCGTGTTGACTGGCTGCTGACCAGAATGTGCTGACAGTGCGTGTGCCTGGTGCAGGTTGCTGTCCTGGAGGAACAGCTGGCGCAGACCATTTGGCTGCATGAGCACCAGGCAGAGCTGCGTGAGCACAAGTTTGAGATGGCTCAGCAGCAGCTGCAGTCTCGGGAGCGGGAGCACGCACTTGAGCTGGGTCTGGCAGCCGCAAAGCACGCTGCTGAGCGGGCCATGGAGAAGGCACTGGTGAAAATTGAGGCCTCGTCAAGCCTGCAGCAGTGCAGCACAGCCAGATGCCTGTCTTCAGCAAGTCAGCATCCAGCCCCGGGCTGTTGTTCACTCCGTGCACAAGCCGGCTTGACATACAGTATGAAGTCTTCACTGTGCCAGTTCCCAGCACATAGCAGCGCAAGCCTGCACTGCCCCGCAGCAGCAGCTTCAGGTACTTGCTTATGGCAGCAAGGTCAGCATCTGGAGACCAGCTTGCTGACCTGCCCTTGGCAGCATGCACCATATGCAGGCTTCCCCTTTTGAAGCCTGCTGCAGTCTGCAAATTTTTCAGCAGCACTCAGCTGTACAGCCACAAAATCAGGAGCCCTTGACACTGCCTCAGTCCTGGCCCCTAAATCGCACCTGGCTTCTGCACTGCGCAGGTAGCTGACCAGGAGACGAGGCATGTCAAGGAGTTGGTTGCCCGCCAGGCTCAGCTGACTGATCACACAGCTCAAATCAAGGTGGGGGACTGCAGTGCCAATCAGCTCCTGCTGCAAGTGTGTTGTGGCGCCTAGCATGATCCAAGCGCTGTCATGACCTGCCCTTCCATCCATGGGGGTTTGTGTCTCAGCAAGCGAGTTGCCTGGCATGCTATCAACGCCTACGTGCTGCTATCTGACAATGCAGTAGCCATTCACATGCTGAGGCCCCAGCATTACGGTCCAAGCACTCAGCAGTGGACCTTCAGCACCAATCAGACTTGCGCGCTTTCCCGATTGATTCTCTTCAACACCCTTGCATTGCTGCCCCTTGCAGAACCATACCTTTCAGCATGCATGCTCATGTCTGCTGAAACCCAGGCCTGCATAGATACTGTCTGGCATTGCTGTCCAGCACAGGGTCTGGAAGTTGCTGAACCAGGCAGCACCTGAGCAAGCAGACAAGGTGTCAAACGCAGTGCATGCAGTGCAAGCCCTGCTGGAAGGCGTAGTCACCCTGCAGGATGCTGTACAGCCTGCAATGGCATCTGCAGCAGATCAAGACAAGCACTTGTTGGCGCTGCAGGTGGCACCGCCCAGTGAGGTGCTCCAGCGAGAGGTGGCCGTGCAGGTGGCTGCAGCCACAAAGCCGCTACGGGAGCAGGTGGGCTTCCCTCCCGAACACTTTCTGCATGTGCTCGTCAGGCTGCATCAGTTCAAGGTGTGCATGCTTGCCAGATTGCCGGCCTCTGCGCCTGCTCTGGCTCTCTTCCGTCAGTGGCCTGGCAAGGCTGCCGGCCAGTTCGTTGCATGATTCCTGGCTTATGGGCCATCAAAAGTGCGCTGCCCCTGCAACAAAGCTTTGGAGGGACAGCAGAGTATGCGGCCCTCTTGCAGGCTGTTGCGTCAACTGGGTTGAAGACACAGCACATCTGCCTAGACTGGCTGGCAGCAGACTACAGGCTGGGCTGTCTGCAAGAAGGCGCACTGCGTCAGCAGGGAGCCTAAAGGTGTAGTGCATGGCATCACTCTGGCTGGCGCCTGCAGACTGCTGCCTGGGCTGTTCACAGGAAGGTGCCACGTAGCCATGAGGGCCCTGGGAAGTGTAAGCTGCTGAGGTAAGTGATGATGCAGGCTATCGATTGTGCATGGGCTTCTCAATGTGACAGGTGCTAAGCATTGTACAGGTGCTGGCGATGAGGGATGAAGTGTATGCCCATGGAGGGCAATGCAATGCAGGGTAGCTGTGGCGGACCAGCACTTGCTGGCCTCAAAGGGTGCACAAACTGCTCCTGGCAAGCTGGTACTGGGTGGTATCTGCACCTGGCTCAGACACTTTGCTGCACTTCTGGAGAGAGCAGTGCCGCCCAGTCACCCAAAGCCCCAACATCAGGACAACAATGGACCCAAAGAGAGCCAGCAAATAGGTGCAGGGCATCCAGAGAAGCATTCAGCAACGCAATGGAGTGCTTGCAGGACTGCATGCTTGCTGGCACACTTTGAGCAGCCTCTTGATTGGCGGCTTGTCACCTATACAAGGCTGCTGTTGCCTGCACGCCGAAGGCATGGGGCCTTGCCACCAAGCATCCATCTTCAGGCTACAGCAGCAGCCATTAACTGACAAAGAAACATTTTGTTGCATCACTGCTGTACTATGAGCCCTTGATGGCCTGCTGCCAGCACTGAGCCCTGTAGAGGTGGATGTAAAGTGCCGCTGTAGGCTGCAGACTGCTTGTCCTGTAGCACCAAGGCGGCGCATGACTATGTCTGACAGGTGCTGACAAGGCGCTATTGACCACTGAAGGGAATTGAGGTTCAGGCTCTGGGACAGGAATACAAACAGCGTCGGCCATCATGCAGGCAGCAAGGACCATAGTACGCTTGTGCAGGCAGGCACGCCATGCCAGCAGGTTGCTGGCTGTGCACATGGCTCCAGCCCCGGCAACGTCCACAGCTATCATGGAGAGCCAGAGGCTGGCCCTTTACGGCAGCACGATGGTGCGCAGCTTGAGCAGAGCTGCAGCGGACGCAGGGACGGCAGAGGAGGGTGTCTCTGATGGCATCAGGGTGTGACTCTTGTTTGGCCCAACATATGTCAACATGCATGGCAGTGGCTTGGCACTTGCCTACACAGCATGCCTGCAATGCAAGTGCTGCCTTTGCTGAGTACTTATCTGCCGCTGGCTCCATGCAGGAGGCAGACTCTGGGGCATCAGGCTACGAACACACTGTGAGGACCATCGACAGCACTCAGAACCCCAGCCAGGCAGCAGATGCTGACTTGGGCACCACAGGAAACCTTGAGGGCCTGTCCAAGCTGCAAGAGCCAGAGCATGTCAGCTGTGAATCCAAGCTGCCAGACCTGTCATCTCCCAGGCCTGCTCAAGCTGCTTGACTGCATGTCCTTTGCGCAGCCTGTTTGCAGCAAGGCTTGTCCTGGCGTCTGGAAGCCCCACATCGCTGCTGTCAAGCAAAGCATCAGGCTGTCCGTACGTTCAAGCTGAGATGCAATGCCGCCAAAAGCTGCGTGGCCTTCACCCACCAGGTTGCATGTTATCCACTCCTCTGGGCACGGTGTCAAGTGGATGTGATAGGCTGCAGTGAGGCAGCCCAGTGAGGCAGCCTGCGCATACAGGCGTCAACTGATCCCTAGACCTGTGTTGCCTGCAGGTGCTGAGGCAGATGGTGAAGCTCATGGCGGAAGCTGACCATGCTGAACATGTTAGTGGTCGAGGCTTAGCATGTGCTGCCGGCACGTGCTGCTCCTATGTTGGCCACCTCGCCTGCGCAGCCTCTGCACAGCTCACCTCCTGGACACATCTACATATTGGCTGTGCAGGCAGGCCTGGCAGTCTGGCTGACGAATTCTCACACCTGCTGCTTTTTACAGGAGGCAAAGAGGCTTGCTTGGGCCTCAACACACGTCGGCAAGGCAGGGCCACAGCCCTTGCTGAAACAGGTGAGCTGAGCCTGGGAGCTGGCTGCTCACTCATGCAGGCAGCTCGCCCTGATACCTCTTCAGCACGGAGCTATCTCAGGTGCTTCACAGTTTTGTGGGAGCGGCACCCTTCCTGATTCAGGAGTTCTCAGGTGCCACTGCAGGCCATCAGCCTGGCACGCCGCCTCATTGGGCTCAGCCACACAGAGGTGACTCTGGCAATGGCTGCCTCCCAGGCCTTGTGTGCTGCTGGCGGCTGCGTGTAGCAGCAGCAGGCGTATCTTGGGGGGCTGTGTTCCTGTCTTTTGCCTCGAGCAGCAGCAGCAAGCAGTCAGCTATACCATGGTGTGGCAGACATCGTCTCCTGGGTGGGGCACATCAGTGCACGCCTCCCAATGTTGCTACAGGCCAAGGACGCAGCAAGGGTAGCCTCTGAGTTCGTGATCCCAGTGCGGGATCGCAAGATGGAGGTGAGGTTGCTGTGCAAATTCCTGACGCTGTCACTGCTCCCCTCACAGCAGGGGTGCTAGCCTGGAACAGCCTGCGCTGCCAGTGCTGCGGGCGTCACTGCCTGGCGTGGGCATGGCATTGAGGGAGAGCTTGAGCTTGAGTTGTGCACAGCCCTGTCGCGACATGCACCGAGGCCTGATGCAGTGGCAGAGCTTTGCCTGCCTGTGGGTGCAGGTGCAGGGCGTCATCCTGTCCAAGCAGCCTGAGGACTTGGCCATGACTGCCTCCTTTCTCCAGAAGGAGGTGACACTGATCAAGGTGTGAGGCCAGGGGCAGTGACCCTGGCGCTCAGTGACAGGTGCCTGCACACGATTCAGCAGCTGCACCCGAGGACCATCTCTGTGAGCTACAGTCACTTTGCGACCGACTGCGCCAGTGCCATGGTCCTTCATGCAATGAAACGCAACTGACCATAAGGTAGTTCTGAGAGGCTCCTGGACCTCTTTTGGCCGGCATGTCAGAGCATGTCACGTGCCCACTGCTGATGGGACGGTTTGCAGTGTACACCCTGCTGCCCCCTGCAGGCGGCCGAGGGCAGCCGATGGGAGCACCAAGGAGGTCTTGCCTTAGAGCTCACGCCAATGCTGCAGTCAAGGCTTCTGCTTTCCTGTAGGCAGCTAAGGATGGCAGGAGGGCATGCACAGCAGGCTTGCACTGCAGCCGACCCTGATCTGTCCTGCCACCCTGCAGGCGGCTGAGGAGGCCCGCAAGCATGCAGAGGAGGCTCGCCGCCGGGCGCTGCAATTGGCCCAGGTGTTTGAGGAGTCTGTGGACACACTGCAGCAGCTGGCAGGCAGTCCTGAGGACCCGTCTGGGGTCAGCTGTGCCTCGCTCCTCAACGAGACGGATTGCTCTCCTCGGCAGCCCTAACAGCAGTGCCCCTTGCCACCAGCGGCTACATGGGCCTGGTGTGACGGTGATGCCAGGCTGGGCTTGGCTGTAGCAAGCAAGGCTGTTGAGGCCAGCTTCATGCTTATCTGCTTGTCGTGCGCTGATGCCTGCACTAGCCTGCATTGCTGTCAGCTTCCAGGTGCCAGGAGATGGGACGCCCTTCTGCCTTGTTTCGCTTGTCGTGTGCTCTCACATACCTTCCTGCCTGGCTGCAGCTGGATCCTGACAAGCTGGAGCGGCTCAACATTCCATTGCCCAAGGGGCACCTATTGTACAAAGAGGACTGCAGGCGGCAGTATGGCAGCTCAAGCCACGCCATTGAGCGTGCATCGGGGTTGGACCCCACAGATATCTACAGGAGCATCAGCAATGCCAGCGGCGGCGCAGGCTGGCCTGCACCAGAGTGGATGTGCTGGAGGTTGTCAAAGTGCCATGCATGCCAGCTTCGTGTTGCTTATGAGGCTGTCGTCAGCTATACAGCCAATACAACTCAATTGCAGCAGTTGGGCCACTCGTCCCTGAATTTTGGGCGGGACTTGGAGGTCAACTAGGTCAAACTCATTGCCTGTGCAGCATTGTAAGCCTTGAAATCTTGGGCAGAGAGGCCAGCAACTGGAACACCAGGTCAAATCGAGGTGGCCAGGGGGGCGAAGCTGCACCATAACTTTCCCAGCCGATCCTCAATGACATCGGCCTCGGTCAGTACCCCAGGATGAAACCCACCTGACTGCCGGTCTGCTAAAAGAAGTGCTTGTTGAAGCTGCCCATCTTCGTGGTGTGAAGATTTACTCAATCACTGCACCTGCGCAGGACCAGCGCAATGAAGAAGCCGTGGCGGCTTACAATGCAGAAAACTTGCGCAAGCTGATCTTGAAGCGCGATGAGCTTCGTAATCTGTGGATAGCTGAGCAGGCGTTCAGGAAGCTCATGGGCCTGCCGATCGAGGCCCCCTGCAGCGCCGGCATGAGCTGTCTCACTGGCGCCTATGTACGCCTCAGGGCAGAGGAAGGCAATGCGGAGTACTGCATTCACGAGGTACAGGCGGCACAGCTGCACGAGGCTGCTGTTGCCGAGCATGCACCTGAATTTGTGGGGAAGTCCGCACTATTTGTGTGTCTCAGCGGGGC
Source organism: Asterochloris sp. CNOR1 (assembly GCA_963969365.1). Classification (NCBI taxonomy): domain Eukaryota; kingdom Viridiplantae; phylum Chlorophyta; class Trebouxiophyceae; order Trebouxiales; family Trebouxiaceae; genus Asterochloris; species Asterochloris sp. CNOR1. Next base: position 820,327 of record OZ017761.1, read on the forward strand.
ACTGGGGATGCAGACTTGTGGTCTGGCACACAGCATGCATGTGAGGTCCCCAGGCAGCAGACGACGCCCTCCGCCTCAGATGTTCACACAGGCTGTTTTCTGAAAACTGGTCGGAAGAATGCACCGCCCAGATGGTGTGCCCGCCTGGTGCAGGACCAACAGTGGACTGTGCTCTTCTTGTATGCAGATCATCTCTGTCAGGCATGACCCAAAGGTCAATGAGCCGCTTGTGCAGTGCGAGGTGAGCATGGGCAGCACCATCAGACTTTGCACACTGCTGCCCAGCAGGAAGTGCTGCTTTGATTTGTGCCAAACATACATTCTTGAAGATGCTGGCCACTCTTGACAGTGTGTACCTGCAGGAACAAAGGAAGCTGACATGTGTGTTGGCGTCCCTGCAGGATGGCACAGAGGTGCCCTTCTCTCATTGCAGCAACAGCAAGTTTGACTGGGATGATGCCCACTCTGAGATCCAGGCTGCTGCAGCGCAGCACAGGCCACGAACTTGTGCGGAGGTGCTCCCCGTTCTTTGCTTGCATATGGCCACAGCAGCATGTTCCGTTAGCGTGCAGGCTTGCAGCCTGTGCATCCTGCATTGCAGACACCTGACCCCAGCTGGGCTGCACACTGCAGCACTCTCAGAAGCCCATGCCCTGCTTGGATGGCCCATGCCAGGTTGTGGCTGCACAGCCCCAGACCCTCAATGGCCCACTGCTGTGTCAGCAGCATGCATTCGCTTGTGGGCTTGAGTGCAGCTGCCCAGTGCTGCGCAGCGCTATCATCTTATCTGCCCTGGTGTCACGCTCGGCAGCCGTCGCCCACAAGACGCCTCGTGCTCACAAGCATGCCAGCCTTGTGTGCGTGGCCGCCCTTGCTGATCAGCATGCTGCCCCACCAGTGCAGCTCCCTGCTGCGTACAGCAGGTGCCCCAGGTCATGTACGAGCTGCAGCCTGCTCACAGCCCTTGCCCTGCCTGGTGCAGTCGCTCCCTCTGTGAAGCACCAAGCCCCAGCCCTCCCACTCCATGCCTCTGCCTGCGTTGGGTAGCAAGCTGCGCAAAAGTGCACAGGCTCGTGGGCTTGCCCGCAGCTGCTCACTGGTGTGGAGCACCATGGCCTGGCACCCTCTTGCTGCTGGTGCCTGCAGGGTGGGGCCACCATGCACGAGCCATCGTGTGTCCAGCAGCATGCACTCGCATGGGTGCATGTCTGCAGCTGCGTACTGGTGTGCCGCACCTGCCCAAGGCCCCTGTCTGCTGGTGCACGCAGTGGGCGGCCACCCTTCACAAGCTGCAGTGTGCCAGCAACTATGCTGTGGCGCAGTTGGAGGCCAGCAAGCCTGGAACCAGCAGAGAGAGGGCTGGGGAGCTGTCCATGGTAGCCCGGAACTGGCTGTTCAGCCTGCACCAGAGGTGCGTAGTGAGTCTGGCTTCTTTGTGCTGAGCTGGCTAACCAGACTGCACCAGGTTGCACCGCAGTCCTCCCTTCCACATGCTGAGCTGGCCTCTGGTCCTGATATCCAGGCTGCACAAGAGTTTCATTGCAAGTCTGACATTCTGGAGATGAGCTTGCCATTGGGCTGACAGCCACTTTTCTGCCACAAAACCACCTGTTCTGGACTTGGAGCCCAAAACTTCTGCGGCACCCTATTGCGGGTCCAGGCTGCTTCAATACCCTTCATGACCAGATGGGATTCCATACGCTCCCAGGCCCAATGCAGGAGGGCAATGCTGCTCACTGTGCCAAGCCACAAACCCGGACACACACCAGCATGCCTGTTGCTAAGGCCAAGCTCTGCAGTATGTCCTGGCACTTCTGCTGTGGTCAGGGTGCACCCACCAGGGCTTGCTTTGCCTGCAGCTTGTTGCACATGCTGTCGGCTGGTTTTAAAAATCGAGCCTTGCTTGGTGCTGCCTGCATGCCTGCCACCCACGGCCACCATGCCTGCCCTTGCCTGCAGCCCCTCACGCAAGCTGCTGGCCATGGTTGAGCCAGTGGGCGGCTTTCCCCAGCCGCAGCCCACCCTCAACGGTACCGCACAGATGCAGCCCAATGGAGTAGATGCTGGGCAGTTGAAGGTCGAACCTGAGGAACAAGGGCCCATTGGTGTACTGAATGGCACGCAGCAGCAGCAGTTCCAGCAGCTGACACCTGCTGAGTCTGCCTATCAGGCCCCTGTCGCAGTCGCCGATGGCGGGCCTGGGTCGCACTCACTGCGGCCAGTGTCAGGGGCTCAGGCCCGGGGGCAGGGGCTGGAAGGAGAAGAAGCAGCAGTTGCAGTGGGGGGAGTCCACTTAGAGGCACAGGAGATGGAGTTTGTGTGCCAGCTGGTGCAGGGGCAGCCGGGCATCTTCAGGGCCCAGGTCCATGCCCTGATGACACCACAAGCAGGTGGGTTCATTGCACGTCCACCGCTCAACGTGCTGTCTGCTTTGATGCTGCTGGTGCTGCTGCCTGTCGCGATCACAGCTCTCCTTCAGGGTCATTGGCTGCCATTGAGGCTCAAAAGACAGGGCTAGGCAAATATGTGTTGCTCCCCAGCATTGGTGAGCTCCCCAGGCCATGATGCTGCTGCTGTTGAGCTGCAGTATCTGCTGTTTTGCTGAGCATCAAAGGCTGCCAGGCAGCACAGGAGCCCAGAGGTGCAGCCTTTGGCCCTACCCACAAAAGTATATACTCACGTGCTGCAGGCGCCCAGGCGCCACCATTGCTGGCCCAGCGCTTGGAGCTGAGTACACGGCGGCACATGTCCCGGGCTCAGTGGCTGACCAGCCTGGACCGGCACTGGGACGGCATACTCTATGTTGTAGAGCCTCCAGCAGCAGGCATTGCTCTTGGGCAGGCTGGAGAAGGGACTGGCATTGCAGCAGGGGCCAGCACCAGCCAGAAATTGCGCCTGCGGGAGACAGCACTCTTTGACCAGATTGTAGGGTTCCTCAGGTCGGCACCTGCTGCTGGCATGCCCCTTTGTCCGCTGCCGGCTTTGGGCTCTGGCTCAGCTGTGGGTGGGTGAAGGGACCTTCCAGTGCTCGATGCTGATACACAGATGGTGTCAGGGCTCACAAGATACAGCACCCTAGCTGTGGTCTGGGGCGGCACCAAACGCTTCACTTTGCCCACTGCAATGCTCGTGCCGCTGCCCCTTCTGCGGATGAGTCCTATGGGTACTTGCTTGTTTCACCAGCTGCATGAGTGCTCAGCAGCCAGAACCCAGACAGCAGCAGCATAGCAGTACTCACAAGCAGGGCTGAAAGACAGGCTTAGCTGGTGGTCATGCCCCCAAGCGCGCACTGTGCAGAGAGAGCCGGGACCACTTGAGGGCAGTCTGCATCGGAGGGGACGGTGGGCAGTCAGGGGACCAGCTTGTGCTGCACGCCCACTCCAAGACACTGGCAGCCGTGCTGGACCAGGAACAGGTGGGCTTCCATTGGTGTGGGTTGCGCAGATTTTGCTCCTGCATGGGGATGCCCACCCACTGTCACCACTGCAGCAGATAAACTAATTCCCCTTGAACTTGCCGGTGCTGCATGCTGTAACAGCAGCATTGCCGTGGGAGATGTGGCATTGTCTCCCCAAACTTGTCCCATCTAATCCCTGCAAGCCTCGTGGTGCAGGTCTGCAGCATTGCCGGCTGCCTCACTCTGCGTTTGCAGACTACTGCACCGGCAGCTCCCTGCTGTCGACCCATTGCTGGCAACCCCTCCACTTGGAGATGATCACTGGCAGAGGCTGCCCAGCAGTTCAGCTGTTGGCCAGGCAGTTCCGCTGTGACATGCCAGCATTCAGGAGCAGCGCGGACCCGATGACTGTGCCTGGCGCACCATCTTGCTCCCGTACTGAACCAGGCCTATAGCCCCCTACAAGCAGCCGCTGTAGGAAGAGGCCAGCTGAAACTACACCTTGCCTGTGCGGACCCCTACCCATATGCCTACAGGCCGCTGCACTGAGAGCACACCACCTTGCTCCCCTGCCGCAGGAGGGGCCACTGGCATGCCACCTCGCCCATGTGCTGAGCCAGGCCTCCTTGTCCTGCAGGGGGCTGCAGCAGGCGGGGCGCGCAGCAGCCAGAGGACCCTGGCCAAGCGCTGCATGTTCCTGATGCGCCTGTGCAAAGACGTGCGGCGCTTTGACGGCCAGCCCCAGTCCCAGGGGGTGTCGCTGCAGCAGCAGCAGGCTGTGCTGCAGCACATGTTCCGCAAGCGTAAGGCCGGCCCCTCCACCAGGGATCCAGCGCTGAGGACTGAGGAGCATGCCCAGAGGCAGGCGGTGCCAGCTTCGGGGCACCGCCAGCTGGTGGGGGGGCTTAAGCAGACTGCTCTCAGACAGCAGGCGCAGCTTGCTCTGGGGCACAGGGTGCCTGCTACAGGGCATCAGGGGCAGCCCGCGGCCAGCACCCTTCCAGACCAGGCAGCGAAAGCCCTTCAGGGACTGGCTGGCCAGGATCTGCCCGTTCAGCAGACCATCCAGACACAAGGCGGGCAGACGGATGGCAGGCGGCAAGAGGGTGGTGCGCAGGTTAGGGAAGGTGCACCTGTAAAAACGTCCCAGCCACCACATCTGCATGAGCTGCAGTCCCTCGCGCAGCGCAAGCAGGCGGCGCTGGAGGCACTTCACATTCTTTCTACACAAATGGGCTTGCGGAAGCTGCCACCTGCCTTGCCTTTCCAGCCGATGGCAAGTCTATGCTACTGCAGTGCAGCTGGCCAAAGGATCTGGCCGGGCCCGAAAGCCTCTGAGGCTTCCAGCTTAGCTACACAGGTCTCCAATGACTGTTCAGCTGCACGGAATGACCTGTGGACATGCTCTGCAGGAATCGTGGTGTGCAGGTATGTGCAACGGAGACACACTGCTCAGCATCCCCAAACAACCCTTCTGAGGGCAGTCTGCACCTGCTGCAGGTCCCAGCTCCCAAGTCGGCGGCTGCTGCAGCAGCCGCCCCAGCCCCTGAGGCCAGCCCGGGTTCTGGCCCCCTGCCTCTGCCAGAGGGGTGGGTGCATGCAGACCAGCCTGCAGCTGTGGCCCCCATGGCCTGGCAAGGGCACCAGCTGGACCCGCGGCTGCCCCCAGGCCACCCTGCAGCCTTCGCTGCCCCACTCCTGGGGATGGCGGGGGGCACAGGCGCTGCGCCAGGGAGGGCGGGGCCAGACGCAACCCCTCACAGGGCCCTGCCCTCCCATAGAGGCCCTCCACCTGGCAGCCACCAGGTTGGAGCGCACCGCACACATGTCTGCATTCACGTCTGTGTTTGTGAGCAGCCTGCTGCTCCTCATTGAGCGTGTGGCTGCCGGCAGCGCAGCTCGCACGTGCACTGCTGTTCACTTTGTGTGCGCCTGCATGCCAGGCAGGTGTGAGATGCATGCCGCACCAGCCAAGCCCCACCCCAGATCCAACGGGGCTCCTTACACAGCTTGCCGTGGCGCCCTGCAGCACTGGCAGCCGCCATTAGCGCCACCCAGCAGCCAGCTACCAACCCAGCAGCCCTCCAGCATAGGGACGGGCCGGCAGATGCCCTGTGAGATGGCAATGGCGGCCATCCGCGGGCTGGAGCTCCTGGAGATCACCCCTGCCTCAGAGTTCACCACTCACGCCCTGGCTGAGCTGGGCGCGCTGCCCCCTATCCTGCAGCTCGGCACCCTTGGGCACTTCATGAACCGGCCGGCCTGCTGGCAAAATCCATCCCGGTCGCTGGCAGAAAGCGCAGAGTATGCGCAGCGCAAGCACCTGACCAACCCCCCGCCGTGGCTGCGTGGCAGCTGGTTCTCGGGGAGTAATCCGAGTCTGGCCCCTGGGGCAAGGGCCAAGCTGGACAGGCTGGTGACCAAGGGGGCGCTGGAGCCGCTGCATCGGTTTCCTGAGGGGCGGGCGGCGCTGGACGAGCTGCAGCGGCTACCGTATCCCCTGCAGGACCAGACGGTGAGTGCTGCTCCGTGGAATTCCCAGGGCTGCCCTGACTGCTTCGCACAGGGTCATTGTGGGCTGGCGCTGGCCCCACGAGAAGGGACAGGGGTGGACCTCTGGCTTGTTGCGGGCAGCACGAGGAGCGCTCGAAAAGGGTGGCACGGCGCTTGGTGACCTGATGCAGCTGCCGCTTGCGCTGCAGTCACCAGGCAGTTGGTGCTCTGCAGGATGTAAGGTAGTGGGCCTGGCAGAGCGGCACCAGGGTGGGGCATTCAGCGCGCAACTGGAGCCTGCACCAGCTGTGTGCTGCTTTTGCACTGGCCTCTGCAGTCCGCAGGGCCCTGCAGGACCAGGCAGTGAGACGTGTTGTAGGGACACGCTGGGTGGCTGTCAGGCATGAGCGCTGCCTTCTGGGAGTGCGGCTTGGTTGAGGGCTGACCAGCCTGCTGACCTTGACACTGCAGGAGCAGGCAGTGTGAGCTTGATGGGCTGCCTTGACAGACAGGGCAGGCTGTTGGGGCAGCAGAACTGCTTGTACGCAGTAGCCTTCAGGAAAACGATGCATGTTGAGGCAGCTCCTGGCAGGGCAGGTCTCTGCAGTGGAGCTGTTGACAAGAACAAGACTGCACTGGTCTGTGCTGCATGTTCTGCATGTTCATTGGCGCTGTCTGCCACGCTGAGCTTCAAATTCTCTTACAGGAGAGTGCAGGGTGCACAGCGACTTCACAAAACGGGGTGGCAGGCCCTTGCACCGCTGCGGCACGCCTGCCAGCTGATGTGTGCTGCTGACATTGGAGAATGTCCTGCCCAGTGCGGCAGAGCTTCAACTGGCTGGCATCAAAGCCTGGCTGGCAAAATCTGACCTGCCTGCAGTCCATGCACTCAAGATTTGCCTGTGGGTGCAGGTGATTCAGCTGGCAGGAGTGTCGCAGCCGGGCTGGCGAGGGCAGGGCCCCCGGCAAGCGCAGGTGCTCAGCGATCTGGCCAAGAGCATGAAGGCAATGCGGGACGCTTTTGCTGCAGAGATGAATCAGCGTGGATGACTGTATATTGCCTGGCGGCCTGGTTCTGGGGCCTTCTGAAGTACGAGCTGGCAAACCACTTCATCAACTACTTACAAGTGGCAATGCAGTGCACATGAATTAAGGATATTGGGGCTGAGTAAGTAAGGGCTGAAGCAGTCGTGTGAGGCAGACATTGACACAATCAAAGTTTGTCCAGCCCAACAGAGACACAAGCATGGCATAAGCCACACTTTGACAGCAAGGGTACAGCTGCATTTGTGCGCAGCACATCTCAGACAAAGGTGTAAGCCTCTCATCACAACGGACAAAAGAAGGCCCCTCACCCTGATGTGAGACTCAAAGCCCAGCTAGAGAGGTCTCCAACAGGGAAGTGATGCCTGCTGCACTCCGTCTAGACTGCGCCGTGGGAGTGCCACCTGTGGAAGTAGATACAGCCGTGTGCCGTGCAGTGCTGCTGCCCACTCATGGTGGTGAATGGCTGGTGACGTCCCCCGCCATCTGCAGCACAAAGGGGCCAAGGCCATCCGCAAGCTCCAGTCCCTGCCCCCTGGCTGGTTGTGCCAGCAACAGCAGCAGCTCAGTGCGCTCCATGGCCAGTGGCATGTCCTCAGTCTCCAGGTCTAGCCCTATGCCATGCCTAGAGGGCCGCCCCCCGTCCCCCCCCTCAAGGTCCCTTGATCAGCATCTGCAGATGCCTCCATTGGGTCGCGGTGGCACCCCTTCCAGTTGGCATACGACACTGGGGCATGCTGGAGTGCTCCTTGCTGCTACAGTGTGGCCACTGCCCACCAGGGGCCTTGCAACCCTGGCATCAGGCACAGAGGGGCTGCAGTGCCGTTGCGGCAGGGAACACCAGGCATTGCCCATCCGGCAGGCTGCAATGCTGCTGCAAAAACACCCCACAAGCTTGGCACTCCTGGCGATGCGCACAGGGGCATCCCCAATGCCCAGAGCCTGCCCAGCAGCATGTCTGAGGGTTGTAAGGGGATCTGCGCTTGCAGAGGCACCCCCACCATACCCTCCCTGTCTGGCGAGCTGGGCCCTGTCAAAGCACAAAGCCAAAGCTGTAGGGATGCAGGACCTGCTGGCACACATGGAGCCTACTCCAATGGCCGCCTTCATGCTGGAAGGCATGCAAGCCCTCAATCATATTGCTTCGACGCCTTCATCACGGCGGATCTGCGCCGTCTGGGCAGGATGTGCACCCTCCTCTGTGTTGAGCTGCAGATTCAACACTAAGCTCACACTGCAATTCATGGGCACTCAGGTGGCAGCAGTGGGCTGAGCATGACTTCCTGAGGGTGATTCACCACATATGCCAGCAGCAGCACCACAAGACCAGCAGGCGCCAGCCCAAAGTGTGCCGTCTTACTACAGAAGCTGCAGCACTGTGGACTGAACGGGCCACCTGCCCCAAATCACCATGATCCGCCCCACCTCACCATGGTCACCCAGCACAGACAGGATCCAGCTGCCCCCATAGTGGTCTGCTGTCCGGCAAGGCAACACAAGACGACTGCTTTGGTGTCCTCCCTTCTAGGGATCACCAGCTGGGGAACAATGCAAGCTACATAGAGCAGGCGCTCACCGCAGCATGTCAAACAGCTTGTAGAAGCTGCTCACGATGTGTATCTGCCGGCTTTTCAAGTCCTGGCTGCACTTACTGGCAGAGGGTATGCAGTGCATGTAACTTGCTGGCCACACATTGTGCAGAAGCACCTTGTAATGCATGTGACCTGCACGCACAGGGATCAGCCAGAAGGCTGGCAAGCCCGGTGACGAGACACACAGCATCAAAGACTGAGGCTGCACCAGACCTGAGTTTTGAGTGGACCACTGCAGATTTCTTCGTAACGGGCGCAATTTTGTATCCTCTGAAAGAAAGCTGTTGGGTCACAGCCTGCGGCCAGCAGGTTGAACACTTTAGGCTGGCTGCCAGAGGGCAGCATGGACTTTGAGGGAGGGCAGGAGGACAGCCTGCTTCAGGAAATCCTGATTGCTGGGGGTGCTGGGAGCATTCAGCAGCAGGAGGCTGCCAGGGAGGCGGAACGTCACCGGGAGGAGGAGCTCAGCTTTGGCGCTCAGCACTCGAGTGGTCACGATCGCTTCAGCTTTGAGCAATGGAGCAGGCCAGGTGAACAGGGGCCGCCTGGTGGCCTGTCATGCCAGCAGAGGGATCAGCGGGTCCAGGCAGCTGTCTGCAGGGCATGAGGCAATCCCAATCTGTAGTCGCCTTGCTTATCAAGCCAGGTATGGTGCGCTGCATCAGTGCGCCTGGACAGCACGACTCAGCTCTGTGCGGAGCAAAAGAGTTCACTTTTGCCACTTGGCGCAGGCGCATGTCATGCTTATCCTCCTTGCGCTAACTCAAACAGACAAAGCATTCTGTCTGTTTCTGCTGAGCAGCAAGGAGCGGCCGACCGCTCTGCAAGCAGTGCCACAGCAAAGCAAAGAATCTCCTCTTCCCCCTCTGCTTGGATTACTGACAGCAAGGAGCCATGCTGTTGAGCAGGTGCAGAGGCAGCCTGTCTTGGTTGTATGCTGACGCAGCAGAAGAGGTGCACCGCCTCTGCAACCTGCAACAACATCAAGGCTGGGCTGTGCACCCACTGCAAGGGAGTCAGGGCAGCCTTATCAGTCACCCCGCCTGGCAAGTCAGCTGCTGGGCTGTATGAGAGAGATGATTGGCCCATCTAGCAGGCTCAGCTTGCGGCAAGCTGCTTGCTTTCAGGCCATGGTCCTCTAGTAAGGCGTTGCAGTGAAAAAATTCCCTGCAAACTCTGGTGACACTACATTGCTGCCTCCTCTGCAGGCAAGGCTGGGCGGCCCTGATAGTCTGGGGCGGCCTGGACACTTGCGGAGCAGACATCCGAACTCTGCTGCCTGGGGCTGCAGGCGGGGTCAGTGCACCTGCTAGATTCCTCAGATGGTCTCTCTAGGAAAGCGATGCCTTGCACACCTGTCGTGACAGCACGGCTGCCCCTTTCCACAGGCAAGGGGAGGGCAGCGTGCTCTGCTTCCTCCAGGCAACTCCCACTGTTGCCAAAGCTGCGCTGTCCTGTGCTGCAGGCGGCACCGCGGACCACCTGCCAGATGGACTGCGGTCTTCAGGGCTGTCCGGGGCCTCCCTGGAACCAGTCCTCGAGGGGGATGGCTCACCCACCTTCCAGCCAAGCCAGCCCATCGCCATGTCCCAGCGTCGTGAGTCCCGCCGAGAGCATGCCAGCTGCAGGCTGCTGGCCTCTAGCCCCCAGAGGCAGTCAGGCACACTCAGCGCCCCGCTCTGCGCGCCACAGAGCATATGTTGTCTTCTCAAGCTGGCAGTGCCAGCCAGCCGACTGCCATGTCTCAGCGTCATCAGCGGCACTGCGCACACAGGCACCGCAGGGCCTCCTGCGCGCTGCCCTGCTGTGCATCTCCACAGAATGCAGGGCTGCCAAGTGTAGCAGGCTGCTGCAGGTGCATCAGCAGACACCCTCCTCAGAATGTCCATGGACGGCCCTGAGGCATGCTGCCTGCTCTCCTGCAGGCAGGGGCCTGCCCACCCTCAGTCTACATGCTGGTGGGCAGCCAGGCTCAGCGGGTGGCACCCCGATGGGCACTCCTCCCAGCGCCAAAGGCATTGCCGCCAACCTCCCCTTCACCTCAGGTGAGCAGGGGAGCTGGACTAAAAGTAGCACGTGCCCAAAATCCCCACCTGTGCGGCTCCAGCAGACCCCTGCAGCTAGCACGGGAGGCACCTCACCTATGCTGTGTCAGGCATGCAGTTCAGCAAGCAGTAGTCGATGTGCAGTGCATGTGCCGATGATTGGGTAGGGTAGGTGGCCTGCCATGCTCTGTGCTGCTGCTCACCGTCAACAAGCACACAATTTCAGAGCAAGATGGCAGGCCTATAGGCTACCAAGCATGGTCTGCCTCTCGCCTGAGACACACCATCCAGTGACGTGCAGGCGAGCCTTTTGTGTTTCCCTCAGACCAGTCCAGTGTGTCCTTCTCAGATGTGGAGAGCTCTTTGCCCAGCAGCGCGTCCCAATTCGCACCCTTCACACAGCAAGCAGCTGCAAGCAAGACGCAGAAGCCCCACGCTGTAGGGATGCAGGCGGCGTCCAACCCTCTGTATCACTCCAAGAGCACAGGTGGGCTGCCTGCCACTCATGCTGCTGAGCCGCTGGCATGACCACTCTCAGGGGTTTGGTGTTGGGTGCACAGCATGCTGGAAACTTTGCATGTGCAGGTGCAGTGGGCAGGTGCAACGTGCAGGTGCAGTGGGGAGGTGCAGCGTGCAGGTGCAGCGTGCAGGTGCAGCGTGCAGGTGCAGCGTGCAGGTACAGCGTGCAGGTGCAGGTGCAATCACGAGGAGAGCATGGGGACACCCACTGCAGGGCATGGTCTCATATGCCTCCAACAAATATTGGACCATTTGAGGCGACCCAAAGCATGCTGCACCTTGTAGCCAGCAGCCAGACATATCATCACACCGGTTGGTGACTTGAGCGACTCTTCTGCAGCTGCACCTGCACGAGTGTCTTCCTGGTGCAGCTGCGACATTTGCACCCAACATATAGTCCGGGACGCATTTGCCCATGCACAACACGCCGTCCCTTTTCCTGAACCTGTATTCACTATGCAGGCGCCACGCTGGAGCAGCTGTTTGCTCACCAGGCAGCCAAGGAGCACTTTCACTCCCAGAGCCAGCAGAGGAAGCTGGTTCGGCGCGCGTCCCTGGGTGGGGCAGCTGATCCTCAAGATGGGATGCAGGTGAGCAGCCTGGACTCCTTCAAACAGCATGCAAACTGCAGCACAGCATGCAGGAGTGCCTGGCTGGGCCCACAGGTCCTCAGGCGGCTGCTGCAGCAGCACAGTCCCTTGCTGGTCCTTTGGGTGGCCATGCCTGCCAGCAGAAGCAGCAGCACCTCATCTGGTCTGACCTGGCTGCCTCTGTCTGCAGCCCTTTCCCCCTGGGCGTGGCATTCAGTCTGGGGAATGCCACGCACCGTCTCTGTTGGCTTTTTGAACATCATTTTGCCTGTGTCTGCAGGCACAGCTGCAGCCCCTGGAGGTCAGGCTGGAGGACATCAGGGGCCCCCTGATGAGCCCCGGCTTGGGGCGCCCTCCCCTGCCTCCCCGCGCGCTGGCAGAGGACAAGGCTGCCATGCCTCCGCGGCGCGCCAAGGGGGACGCTGGAGTGGTCGACCACGAGCTGGCGGGGGACCTGCACCTGGGGAAGGGGCCAGGGGCGCTGGGGCCGGCAGGTGGGCAGCACCGTTCTTACGTAGCGGTCAAGCCCTGCGCTCAGGTGGGGGATTGTGACATCAGGGGACCTGCACCCCGGCAAGTGTCATGATGGTGTGCTCCCTGTCTGCCTGGAGGCTGCACCAATGCCTGGCAGGCAGGCTGATCAGGCTCTTCCATCTTGTTTTGCTTGCCTCTGTGTGTGCTGAATGTTGTGGCGCTCAATCTGCAGCTTCGCGAGCATTCCGGCTGCGTCGCGAGCTCGACGACGAGCGCGGCAGCGTGCTGAGTCGGCGCTCCCATCGGAGCGTGCGCAGCCACCGCAGCGGACGCTCCAGGCGGGCCAGCAGCTCAGACGACGACCTGGAGGTGGGCAAGCTGAGCTTCATGGGGTGGCCACTCACTGCATCTTCCACACCCCCAGCTTGAGTGTGTTTGAGGCTGCCTGCCAGCCATAGAGATTGCTGCCGCCAGCAGGCTCTCCAGCTGTCAATCCCTCTACGTCATTTGTCTCTGGGTTCTGGTGTGCACACCTGCAAAAACAGCTGAAGCCAGATCAAAAGTGTTGTTGTAGCCTGCTGTGGACTACGCTGGCTGCCCTTTCAGTCCTCAGCACAGCAGCAACCACTTGCTACCTGTGCTTCACTCCTCAGCAGAGGCACAAGCACACACAGTTTGCACCTCACTTTGTAGCACGGCTCGCAGCCCCACTGCCGTTCTGCAGTTTGGCAATGGGGAGGAGAGGCGCCATGTCAAGTGGTATCGCAACACAAAGTTCTGGCATGTCGTTGCCAGCGTGCTGGTCACAGAGGCCCTCCTGGTGGCAGCCATCATCATGGTTGTCCAGCACAACACCAGGAAAATCATTTACTTTGAGACCTGGCGGTGGCTTTTCTTCTTTGCTGGTGAGCCTCTGCCGTCAGCATTTTGCCTGGCCTTTCGGGTCTTTGAAAAGTTGCTGGCATGAGCTATCTACCGGTATGCCTCCCCAGGGTGCAGCACAGCGTGTCCGGTTGCCAGGGCCCACATCTGGGATTCTGAGCTCAAAGCATGCACTCTCATCTTGTCATGAGCCGCAGCCTGCACCTGTTCAGCATGCTGCTGCCAGCTGCCAGCCAGCATGGGGCCTGCCTGTTCAGCCATGGCTTGCTCTGCAATGTATGCACTCAACCCAGCTGCACTGTAGCTGGGCCTCAGTCACACAATCTCACATGCGTGTCTGTGTATAGGCTTCTTCCCCATCTATTGGATCAGTCGGGTGGTCATTCATCTGTTGGTGCTCATGGTAGAGACCACTGCCTTCACCACCAAGAAGGCAGTTTACTACACCATTGGAACACGGGTGGGCTGCACTGCGGCTGCGGCTTGCACAAGAGGCGGCCATGCAGTCCCGGCAGTTTGGCAAGTCGGCTGCTGATGCCGAGATGCTTTTGGCTTGCTTTGATGCGCTTAGCAGGAAGCAAGGCAGTTGTCATTCGCTGGCTGAAGCTGCCCTCATGATGTGCTGCATAGCCAGCATTACACTGCATTGCTGCTGCCCTTGAGCAGCACCTGCCCCATCAGGTGCTGCAGACTTCATATCATTCTGCATCTGCGCTGTGCTGGTAGCGGCCACGCTCAGCCCCTTCGCCTTCCCCGCAGCCCTGCTGTGGAGGTTTCAGGGGTGTTTTCTGTGCATGCTGCTGCCCTGTACCAGGTGTTGCTGCAGAGCCCCAGGTATTGCAGAAATCTTGGGGGTTGGCTTCTGGTGCAGGCCGCCAATCACCCCATGCTCTTGCATTGTCATTCAGTTCTGTCCACAGGGCCCTTACTGCTCTGACCCACTCCCAGTCCTGTGCTGCAGAAACCCCTGGGACGCTTCCTGCGCATGCTGTTGCTCGTCCCCCTCTTTGTGGGCTGCTTCTACGGGCGTGCCAATGACAGCGACTCTGTCAAGAGGGTGTTCCAGATCCTGGCCAAGGTGCTGGGCTGCCTAAGCCTCTTCTTCTTTGGCAATGTCCTGAAGACGTTCGCTGCCAAGGCCATGAGCTCCCACTTCCACAAGGAAGCCCACTTCGAGAAGATGCAGGAGGCCCTCGTCAAGGTGTGGGTCAGCGTCTGCATGTCTTGCTGTTGCTGAAGCTGCCTGGGTGGCAGAGGTCAGACTCTTGGTACTCTTGGCAACCATACATCTGCCTGTGCTAGGGGCTGATGCCTGTAGATGGCAACCACATCTTGTGCCGGTGCCTGCTCTGTACACCATTTCCCTGCTGATGAGAGGCAGTTTATTCCAGGGCTTGTGCGGCTGCAGTGTGCACCCCTGAAGCTCACAGGCTGCTGCAATACAGTGCAACAGGCCACAGGCCTCTCTCACAAAGTGTGTTTAGAAACCATGCTCCCAGTCTCGTCGGATTCCAGTTGCGCCAGGCTACTGCAGTACGCCTGCATCCAGACAGCCAGCTTCACTTCATGGCTGCTTTTGATCTTGTGTAATCAGTTGACTCATGTATCCAGCTTTGCTTTCTCACAGGAGTACTACATCATGGCGCTGTCGCAGCCGCGACAGGTCCAAGCAGTGGGGGACTCAGATGGCAGCAGCGTGGAGGATGACGCTGAGAAAGACGCGGTCGTCCACTCCCCTGCAGCACGCATGTACCACAAGTGAGGCAGCTCTGCGGCTGAGCTGACAGCACCATATTCAAATGGTTCCATCATATCTGACTTCAGCTCATGCCACAGCAGGCGAGACTGCGTCCCAGATGATCCTGGGGCAAGCAGCAGACACCAGGGGTTCAATCGCCTGACGCCGTCCTGAGCCTGCTGCTTGCTCATGCTGATCTGGTCAGCTTTCCTGGCTGGCTCATCTGGCAGCTGAGACACCAGGGAGTCCTGCCACAAGCTGCAGCAGCTTCAGCTGCCTTCGCCAACAGACACAACATCAAATTGTTCTCCTAACATGTCGAGCCCGCATGCTGACCTCTAGTACCTGTTGTGCTTTCAGATCCATGCTCTTCAAGCGGGTATCCAAAACCCCCAAGCCTGCGCATCGCCAGAAGTCACAGGGGCCACCCCCCAGGCAGTCTTCAGAGCCTCGGCAATCCTCCCTGGGCGGCCTGGTGAGAATGCGCTGTGACTCATGCTCCTGCAGCCCTTCAGGCCCAGGCAGGCATGCTCGTGGAGCATATCAGCCCCATCTAGGTGTGCGCTGCAGCTCATGCTGCCTGCAAGCACTCAGCCCGGGGCAGGGCCTGGTTGTTGCTTTGCCAGGGACTTGCAGCCATCTTGTGAGTATCAAGCACTGCACTGGGCTGAGTGCTTTCCAGGTCCCTGGAGACCCTGTCTTGCCCTGGCTGCACTGCATACAAGTGGGATGCATGCATTGCTACAGCACCACCAAGAATTTCCCCCTCTGCTACCCCGCAGTCGTCCTTGTTCGCTCGCCCAGCCCACCGCACGTCCTATGCCGGCTCCAACTACTCCCACATGCACTCTGAGGAGGAGGAATTGGAGGTGCCAGCGGTGCCCCACCTGAACGGCAAGGGGCCAACCCCTGGCACC
This sequence comes from Asterochloris sp. CNOR1, assembly GCA_963969365.1. Lineage (NCBI taxonomy): Eukaryota > Viridiplantae > Chlorophyta > Trebouxiophyceae > Trebouxiales > Trebouxiaceae > Asterochloris > Asterochloris sp. CNOR1. The sequence goes on from OZ017761.1 coordinate 836,018, forward strand.
AGTCCAAAGGCTGTTTCGGGGCCTCCCCTGACGGCCGGTGCCCGCTCCAAGAGCGAGGCTGCAGTACAGCCCATTCTCCAGCAGGCAGCTGCAAAGGCTCAGGAGGCCCACAAAGCCCAGGAGGGTCACCAAACCCCTCAGGAGGGTCACAAGACTCCTCAGGAGGGTCACAAAATGCCTCAGGTGGGCAATGCCCTAAACTCAATCTCCCCTCACAATGGCCTGGAACTTGGGTGTGCAAGTGGTGGTTACTTGCATGCATTTGTATTTGCATTTGCAGGGCACGCCTTTGCAGGCAGGCAGATGCCTTTGGAAAGCATGCAGCTGCAGAGTCATCCAGGCCAGGCGGCACATGTCAGCGTGTCTCCTTCTCTCGCCTCACCTGCAGGGCTTCAAGCCCTTTGTGAAGTGCACTTACTTGCAACTGCCAGTAAGAATCATGCAGCCCCCAATTCACACTGCCCCAGCTCATGCAGGCCTGTGATAAGCTCTGCAGGCTTCCAAAAGCCACACTGTTCGAGCCAGCGCTGTCTTGTATGTTGATCTGCAGGGGTCCAAGCCCTCGCTTCCGCCCAGTGCCAGCCGCCGTATGTCTCGCATGCAGACGCGCCGGACCAGCGTGCAGCCCAGCAACGATGGGGGTGCCTTCAGCAGCAAGCCTCCAAAGGGTGTGCTGCTCCGCAGCAAGACGCGCAGCGAGGCCAGCAGGACGCACCACAAACAGGATGCCAAGGTCTGCTTTGGTCCACATTGACCGTAGCTGCTGCCTGCATGCCTCAGAGGTGGCCACTGCTGCACATCGCTGCTCTCTTCACCTCTGCTTATATAATTTAGATCCAACTGAGGCAACATCTGCTTCAGCCCTGCTGTAGCCCTGCTGCGGCAGGGTATAAAGCTGCATGGCAAGCCACCCTGTGTTAGCTGTGCAGAGTGTGTCCCTGCTGGTGGACCCCACTCAGGTGCTCAGTCCTTGCCTGCACAGCTCTGATTTGGGGCCTGCCTGCTACAGAGTGTGCTGGAGAGCCACATCGAGGCTCTGCCGGGGGACCCCAAGAAGAAGTCCGCCAACAATGGGGAAGTGGTGGCCAAGCTGCACCAGGTGGAGAAGCACATCAGGAAGAACAAGCTGAAGGTGGGCTGCAGACTGCTGTGATGATTGTCTTTCATCTTCATGATAGCTGTGCAGGTTGCTAGCAAGGCTCTCAATGCGCGTGTCATCAGCGCTCCAAAGTTTGGCATGATGCCTGTTCCATGGAGCCTCCCTGGCCACAGCTGGCAGGCATCTGTCTGCCTGTTGCACTCTGCCTGCAGGCCTGCTGCAGTGCTGGCCCAGGATACCAGATCTGCAGGCAGGGGCAGGCAGAGCCTGGTCTGCTGGCAGGTCCAACTACACATTGGGATGGTACAGCGAAACAAATTGCTTTTCACCTGTTCAAAAGCTGATGCAGCAAGGCTCCTGGGCTCCGGCGTTACAGGGTCGCCATGACGGCTGTCTGTGAGCAAGATTGCAAAAGCTCCCTGATGCCGCAGGTCACCTTTGCTGACACGCTGGGGGCGGCCAAGCATGACCAGGGGGAGGTCAGCAGCAAAGCAGAAGCCAAGAAGCTGGCCTTCTATCTCTTCTGGAACATCAAGCCCTATTTTGACAGGTGAGGCTGGCCCAGCAGCACACTGTGCTGACTGGGGTTATTCTGCAGTGTTTTCCCTCTTTGACTAATTTCTTACTTGGACACCTGCCCCCAGCTAAAAGACAGACAGTGAAAAGCTAACTATGTACAATGTCCCGGGACATTGCACCCGGCAGAGAACCACCTCCCCCTGAGGGGCCTGACCACTGTTTGAACAGCAGCAGTGTGCCTTCTGCCCCTGCACATGCCATCCTGGCCGGCGGCAGCTGCTTGCATGTGCAGGCAGGCAGTCTGCTGCCGTTCCTGAATAAGCAGCAACAATTTGCAGGAGCTACATCATGCCAGAGGACTTGGAGCACTTCCTACCCCCAGCCAAGGCCCAGCAGGCGTTTGACTTGTTGGACATTGATCAGGATGGCAAGGTCACCCTGCACAACATCAGGGACGCTGTTGTGCAGATGTACCAGGTTAGGCTCTTTGTGTAGTTGCAGACATGAACTGCTGAGAGAGCGCAGCTCTGCTGCAGGCAGGGGTCATATGACCTGTGTGTGAGTGGATGCACAAGGCGCTTCTGGTGTGGGAGGAGCTGTGTAACCAATTGAACTGCTGTTCTGTTGTCAGCAAAGCTGTCTTCAACCTGCGGACCTTTGTGGCTGGACCAGCAGGCTGACTTTTCATGGCGTGGGCGCAAATGTGGTGCACACAAGCTTTGTGGAGGGCTTGTGACATGTCACCAGCCTACATGCAGTGTCGCGAGCGTCCTGTGCTGACCAGAGCCTGGGCAGGGGATGGCTATACGCTGCGGTGACTTTGAACCCTTTTGGCTAACCAGAAGTACATCACACTCCTGACCTTGGACCAGGATGCACGCTTCCATATCTGGCATGGCCATGACCTCCTGCCAGCCTCTGGGCTGACAGTGCATGCCCCTTTGCTGCATCTGCATCAATGCTGCCTTGCTGCACCTGCAGAATGGCCCCACCCTGGGCTGACATCCCGAAATCATGCGTCACCCCTGCTGCATCTACAGCTGTGGTGGCCTGGCACCTTGCAGCAGCACAAGCCCCTGGCCTTTGGCTCGATACAGGCACCTATGCTACATGCACCCTGCACACCTGGGTTGTGAGTGAAGCGATGCGCCCCTGCAGGAGCGGAAGCACCTGGCCTTCACCCTGAAGGACACCCGCACCATTGTGGGCAAGCTGGAACGCATCTGCGCCTTCATCATCCATTCCGCCTTCATCTACTTTTACCTCCTCATCTTCAACGTGAGTGGACATCGACACCTGGATGTTGATGAGATACGGGTTGCGTCGCAATCCTTTTGTCACCTGCACTGCACACCAAGGACCTCTGCCACCTTCACCTCTTCCAAGTGAGTGTGAGGGGCTGGTAGCCCCCGAAGTCTTCCGTGCCAGCTTGCTCATGCCTTTGCTCACACCTGTATGAAGGTGGTCGCAACCTGCCTGTGTGCCATGCCCCGTCGACAGTCCCAACCTTCTGCAGGCTGTGCTTTGGCCTGTTGCTGCCCCATGAACAGAAATGACTTGCTCCTTCTTGCCCTCATGCAGGTGGATGTGAGCCGCCTGTGGACGACGGTGGCCTCTATCGTGATTGCCTTCTCCTTCATCTTCGGGACCTCCATTCGCCAGATGTATGAGAGCGTGATCTTCCTGTTCGTGGTGCACCCTTTTGATGTGGGGGATGCTCTCATTGTGTTGGCTGACTACCATGTGGTGAGCTGGTGCTGGTCCCGGGCAGCCACAAAATGTTGTGTCTGCCTGCTGAGCGCGTCAGGAATGCCCTGCGCTTCCGGCTTGCGGAATAGCGGCTTGTGCTTTGCGTGATTGCTGGCGCATTGGCTACCTGCTGGCAACCCCGGGACATTCTGATAGCTACCCACCTGTCACAGTATTTGTCACAGCGTCTGGTTGCCAAGCAGTCAGTACCATCTTATCTGCTTATTCACTGATGCAACTGAACCTTTGCCTGCTGCACTGGAGCGAGGAATGACCTTGCCTTGTGAGCACCCCGCTTTTGCCGGGCTGACCCTGTGCCCTGCCTGCTGCACAGGTGGAGGAGATCGCCCTGGTCAATACGGTGGTCAAGCGCTGGGACGGCGTGCGCATCTGGTACCCCAACAGCCTGCTCCTGGTGCAGCCGGTGATCAACATGAGCCGCTCTGACTTCAAGTGGGAGTTCTTCAAGGTCAGTGTGGCCCCAGCTTGCAGCCCAGCCTGGCTGGGCTGGCTTCAGGCACCAGATCTGGGGAGGTCTTGTTTGCCTGTCAACGTGGATGCTGCTGGATAGCCTGACTGGGCTGGTATGACCCTCAGGGTGCAAACCAGCTCGGCTGAGCAGGTTGAAAATCTTTGGGCTGACCGGCGTGCCTCTCCGGAGGGCAGATTGCTGCTTCACGGTGTCTGGAGGGGGCTCACTCTGCAATTCCTGCATGCTGCAGGTCAGAGCAGGTTGCTGACTGACCGGCAGGTCTGCAGACCTGCCTGGCCACTGCTGTTGCTGAGGTTCTGTGGGGGTGTCATTGGCTCTAAAGCCTGCACATGCCCCCACCACAATCCCAGTTCAATGCGTGCCTATGCCGGTGTTCCTGGACATGACATGGATCATTTGGTGCTTGGCATGCACCTACTTCTTGCAGGTCTTTCTAATTGTGCAGCAAACATTAGCCAGCAGAGGAGAGCTTTCATGATCTCCCTTTGCGGGCTTTCCGTTGAGCCGCCTGCCTGTGCTGCCTTTAGTGTCATGTGACAACATCAGTGCAGCCATGCATCACTGTCGCCTCTGCAGGTCTTCCTGGATGTGGGCACGCCTGCCTGGATCTTTGATGCCATCAGGAAGGAGGTGCAGCAGTTCTTTGAGGACAACCCGAAGTCCTTTACGGGCCAGAGCCAGATCATCAATGTTGCTTCTGGGGACCCCATGAAGATCCAGCTTGGCATCTTCTTCGAGTATACCCACAACGGTGAGCTCACTTGCAGCAACACAGGTGACCGGGTAGGTGGCAGTGCTTTTCAAAAGCACACAGGGTCCAGCAGGTGCACACGAGGTAGCTGTAAGCAGTCAGCAAGCGCTTTTCAGGCTCTCTGCTGCTTGCAGCAATGGCACTCCAGGTTGCAGCGCCTGCTTCCATGCTACAATGGTACCGCACTGCATGTGTGGCCGCTCCCTGCCTCCTTGGATCCTCAGCTGACAATGTGTCCCCAGGGCTCTGTACACACAAACCTGAGGACATCGTTGAACTCGAGCTCAACGTTTTGAAGCATAGCCAGGTATGATTGGAGGTGTGCGTAGTCAGTGTGCCGGACTCGTGACACAAGGATGCTGTGCTGTGCTGCAGGGGTGGACCTGGGCAGGATTGGCCCTGAGCGTCACAGCCTGTTCTGCAAGATCTCGGAGGTCCTGGCACGCCACAATGTCAACTACTCCTTCCCAGGCTTTGCGCCCAGGAACAAGTAAGGCCTGCGTGGTCGTGGTGTGATGTGATGAGCCAGTCCGCCTGCAGGGTGCATGTCATGCTGCCTGCTTGATGCAGCAACACCTGCTGCTGTGCATCTGCACAGCTGCACGGCATCCGTGGCCTTCCTGCCTGAGTGACCAAGCTTGATGCTCAACGCCAGTGAGCTGAGCAGCCTGCTACATGCATCATGGCTGCACAGAAGTGGTGTGTGGCCGCCCTGCGGCCAGCAGCTGGAAAGCAGAATTGACGCCAGCCTAGGTGTGTGAGCCTATAGTCATGCAAAGCAGCTCGTTGGTGCCTAAGAGGGCAGCTTGCCATGGTCTGGGCCCAAGTCAGCACACTGTTGCCCTGCAGGCCGGCCCCCTTCCCGGATGAGCACCCTGACAGTGATGACCACCCCAGTGCTTCCGGCAGGCAGCTGCCTCTCAGGAGCGGGCCGCCACCGCTGGCACCCAGGCCACCGGGCAGCCCTCAGATGCCGCCCCAGCCTCCTGCAGGTCAACCAGACAGGGGAGGGGGCGCTCAGCTGCAGGTGAGCTGTTTGCACCTGTGGCCGCCTTCACTCATGCTGCATGCCCGGGGAGTGCGAGCGCTGCTTGCCGTGCTGCACTGGAGTCCCTGTGAGACCCTCAGACGCCGCTCAAGCCCTCTGCCAAAGGGGGGGTCCTCAGCTGCAGGTGACTGGCCTGACTTTTCGGGTGGATGTGGGGTTGCAGCTGCTGGTTGCCTGAAGCCACCAGGCCCCGCCAGCCAAGGCTGGGGGCGCTGAATTTGGGTTGTCCTGAGCTCCTGATCAGCGGGTATGACGGTATCCCCCTCTGTGTGCTGATGCTTGACAGAATCTTGACTAGATCTTGGGGAGGATCTATTGGAGGACAGCTTACAGCAAAGGCCCCAGCTTGAGCCAGGATCTGGGCTGTTGAGCATCAGCTTTGCTTGCCGGCTTTCCTGCTGCACCAGTTGTGCTCATAGACGCTTAGCATCTCTTCTCCCCTGTGCAGGAGATGGCCCAGCAGCAGAGAGAGCTAGAGCGCCCCCAGCGCCACTGGCCATCTGTCCTCCCCCATGCAGGAGGTGTCCCAGCAGCAGATTGAGCTGAGGCACTCTCAGTGCCTGGGCTGTCGACTGAGCATCTTCCCTCTCCTGTGCAGGAGGTGCCCCAGCAGCCGACTGAGCTGAGGCAGCGGGCGCAGCGCACGGCCAGCGGGGGGTCGCCAACGTCGCCCGGGCCAGTGCCCCGCGGCCGACAGGGCCCCCTGGCCGGCGGCTTCGGCTCCAGCCTGTCTCTGCACACAATGGACAGTGGGTCAGACTCAGCAGCAGGTGCACCGACCTGTTTGCCATGGTTTGCAAAAGTCAGGGCTTGCCTCCAACTCTGTCCCCTGGACACTCAGTCAGGCTTCGACCAAATGGTTGCGCAACAGCAGCAAGCGTGACCTTGGTGTGGTGTGTTGTTTCGGGCTCGGGCTCCTGTCACTTCCTGCACACGATGGACAGCAGGCTGCCACCTAGATTGGCGGCCTCAGGCCCAGCATTTCTCAGAGAGAATGCACTTTGTTCACAATAGACGTTCTGCGCCGGCCCTCTGAGGCTGCAGCTCAGTAGTGCAGCAGGGCAGCTGGATGACAAGCAGTCTGATCCCTGGTACAGGTGAAGGAGGCACCTCACGGCGTCGCCAGTCCCCTGAGGCAGCTGAGGCGGCTGAGCGTGAGGAGTATGAGCGTCAGCAGTCCCTGATCGCGAGCCAGCAGACCGCCATCATGCGGGCAGCCGCCAGCGGCGCCACTGCCCCCTCTGGTGTCCCAGCCACCGCACGCGGCCTGCTGCAGCAGCAGCTCAAGCCGGCCTGAGTGCTGTGGACTGCAGGTTGGAGCCCCGTCTGCCTCCTGTCTTGGAACACTCCGGCCGCCAGGCCAGGAGCTGCTCCACATGGAGCAGGTCAAATGCGAAAGGCTGCAAGAAGTGCCACCGCATGGCAGGAGCAGAGCATCATCAAAACTCAATCTGTGGTCAGAGACACATATCACCTGCAAGTCTGCAGGCTGGCTGGGTTGCTCTGTCCTGTATCACAGGTGGCGCCCAGCCGGCCATTACTGTCATGCCCCTGGTTGATCAAATTTGATTGCCATTTCCACATCTGTGGATCTTCATACGCATCGTAGGCAGGTCTCTCTCTTGGGCACTGTCTCCAGCCCATAGCAAGCTGACACTGCTATGCTTTGTTCGACCTACACGTGCAGCAATCTCTTGCCTCCTCTGTGACTCACCAGAGCGCAGATTTGAGTTTGCTACAGCCCCCAACCCTCAAGCGAATCGGACCCTGTGCTTCCTGAAGATTTCATGGATGACATGCCTTCCCATCAGTAGGAACTTCGGCTTCAATTTGGTACTGATGTCATGTACTGTCAACAAGGTTATCAGAAATATCAGTACCTGGGGAAGTCAGTACCTGCATGCTGTGCCCATGCAGCGAGCCCACCAGTCAAGTCAACTGCTGTGTGGAGGCCATGCTCCCGCAGCGATTGCACCACCAGTTGAGAGTCATTGCCTCTTCGGCACAGGACGACAATGGAAGTCTGCTCATTCAGGGTGCTGGCTTGAGCAGCCTGCCCACTATACAGTTGCGGTACTTCATCTGAAGGGGCAGCTGCACTGGTGGCATTCTCAAGAGCCTGCACACTTCGGGCGCTTGCTGATGCTGCAGCATTGTGCTGCGTGCCTGGGTCTGGGACTGTGCCAGACACTGCCTGTGGTTGATGTGACCCAGTTCCCTTCAAATGCTTCACCAGGTGAGGCAGCTGAAGCAGCATCTCATCAAAGGGGTAGTTCACAGAGCCTGCGTGCAGGAGCACGACAAGGCACTTAGGGGCCACAGATACCGGAGTGACGACAGTTCTGATGACTGCAGCACAGGGGCTGCTCAGCAAAGGCTGCGGGACTGGGGTGTTGTTGAGCAGTCATTTTGCATGTGACCAGCACAGATCACAGTATGCAGACACGACAGCAGCTGGGCAGGCATGGGAGCAGCTGACATGGGGTCTCTCAGAAGGAGCATCAGCATATTGAGGATGTTTGGCAGCCAGAGGAATCCTGCTGGTTAGCCAGAAATACAGGTCACCTGGCAGGTGGGCCATGTCGAACTCAGGGCGAGGCCTGACATCCACCAGGGCAGGCCGCTGAGCCTGCAGCCGCCATTGCAGCTCTGCAGGGGTAACCCTGCATGGGGAGCAGCAGGACAGCACCTTCCACAGCCAGATCTGGGCAGGTGCTGCCAGGCAAAATGCTGTCCTGGGCTGCAGCTCTGCACACACTGCCTGCTGAAGAGCACATCCACAGAGGCACCCACCAGAGAGGTGGCCAGCGCATGTGTGCTTTCTGCCACCCCAGCACAAGCCAGTGTTGAGACCAGGGCACAGGGTCTGCTGTGATGTGCACACGACATGGGCAGACTCCACTGATGGCACACGAGAGGGTTGCGCAAAAGGAGCCTCAGTGACCCACCTCTGATTGGTGGGCAGGACGTGCAGAGATGGCGGCCCCTTGTCATTTGCTGGCTGCCCTGTGAATGCAGCGTAGTCATACTGAGGCAGGCTGGCTGCCGTGATGGATGGGGAGGCCCCGCAGGCCACGCAGTTGGACTGCCTGCACAAGCCGCGCAGGAGCACTCAGCACAAAGGTGCCTGGCTTCGGCAGCAGCGTGCGGTGCATATCGTAAAACAGACAGCCTGCACTGAAAATGCATGGCACTCTGCAGCTGGGCCAGCAGTTGCAGCTGTTGCTGCGCTGGCCACCTAATGACCCAGCATACCCAGGAGTCCTGCCAGTTGCAGCGACTGGGCTGCCTGCATGGGCACCAAAGGAGCGCTCAGCAGGACAATGCTGCAGCTGGGGCAGCTGCTCCTCTCCCTGTTGCCCTCCTTGGCTGGCCTATCCTTCAGAGATGTGACCAGGATTGTGAGGGGAGACAGCAGGCCAAGTGCTGCCCCGCCTGCACTGGATGAGTGATGCACAGCGTTTGCCTCTGGCCCGATACCCCACACGCCAGGGCAGCCCATTTTCAGCAGGCGGACATCTGCCCATGTGCTGCCGGACGACAAGGGAGAGAAGCAGCACCCACTGCTGCGCAGCATGAACCTGCGACCCACATGCCTCCTGCAAGAGGAGTCAGAGAGCAGCAGTGCCACCTGTGATGTGAGCAACAGGAAGCACAGGGATTTGGCATCACAGCTACCTCATGTGCTCTTGAGGTGAACCTGAAGAGATGCAGGGCTCACATGCCCAGCAGCTTGACTGGGTGTCTCGCAGACCTGCATCGCCGATCCCAACAGCCTGCTGGAGGGGGTGAGAGAGCTCAACAAGGCCCACCTGCCGCGCAGCTTGACGGTCTGGAAGCGCAGAGCCAAGGCATCGAAGATGAGCAGGCGCTGGCTGAGCACCTGCCCGACCCCGGCAGCCAGCTTCATGGCCTCCAGTGCCTGCAGGGTGCCCATGACTCCCGGCACAACACCCAGCACTCCGCCGTCTGAGCAGCGGGCGCAGCTGGCTGCCTGGGGGCTGGCAGGGAACAGGCAGCGGTAGCAGGGACCTGCAGGGCGGCAGGCCAGCATTGTTGGCATGGACGTGTGGTGAAATGCAGCTCTGCTTGGGCCTGGCTAGATTCACGAGTTGTGGGGCAAGGCTGCATAGGGGAGCTTGGTCAGGGCACCCTACCTTTGGAGACAGCACGACCAGACAAATCACCGGCTGTGGACAAGAAAGGAGCATGCCAAGCACGAGTGTCATTGCCTCCATCAGATCAGGTCAGGTGCACAGTGCTTACAACGTCCCGTGCTGGGACAAGCTTGCACTCAGCAGAGGCTTCACCTGCATGCCACGCGGGGGGAAAGGGGAGGGAATGGCCTCACCATGCAGACTTGCACCTTGCCAGTGCAGGTGAACATCCGCGACAAGCTGCAAAACATACTACCCCTCTGCATGGCAGCCAGCATCCTGCCAGACCCGCAGGCCCACCTTGCTCCCCATGGCAATACACCGACAGCTGCCCATCAGTGCCAATGGCGGCCCCAGACACCAGGGGCTTGCCAGCCACCACGCAGGCGTCGCTGGCCAGGTAGCGAGTGGGAGCGTTGTCGCTGCAGTCCACCACCACATCATATGCTGACACCAGGTCCAGAGCATTGCTGGCCGTCAGGCCAGCATGGTGAGCCTCCACCTGAAGTAGTCAAATATTGGTCAAGTCCAGAGGCTCACGCCAAGGTCTCTGCCCTCAGGATCTCTGAATGAGAGGGTCAGGCTGGCAGGAATTTGAGGAGAGAGCAGTGAGATACCCCAAATAATCAATTGCAAGAGGACTCCTGAAATGTCAGAGGTATTATATCAGACTGCCTGAGATCTGGCTGTCTTGCCGCCCTTCAGTCAGGACTGGACAGCCGTCTCACAAAGCCTCTGACCTGGATGCTGCTGTTCAGGCTGCAGCAGGCCTCTGCGGCTGAGTCTGCCTTGTGCTGCCCAACCCTGGCCTCTGTGTGGCTGATCTGGCGGTGCAGGTTGCTCAGCTCCACAGCATCCTGATCAACCAAGCCTAAGCGCCCAACACCTGCAACCGTCAGACTCGAATGAGGATGGCAGGGCTATTTGGGTGCTGGCAGGGATGCAGTGCGCCACTCCGTGTCTCAGTGGCATTGTGCTCCATCCAAACCTGCATAGGCCCTGAAAGACACATATTGCTTACTTCCACAGCGCATCAAGGGGGGGCGCTCATGATTGCAGCCTCCAGGCCCTAGACAGAAACCTGTTGTTTTGAGACTGACCATGTGCCAGGTGCAGCATGGCTTTGACTGCCAATATGCAAGACCGCACACGTCCAATTCTCCCCCTTCCCAACCTGGCGTGACAAGATGTTCTGCCTTGTCTGCTGCACTCAAGAGCAGATGGCCTGCAGAATTCCAGGTACAGGGAAGCAGGGCACACCAATGTAACAAATTCAAGTTGTCATATTTCAGAGGACTGCCATGAGAGAAATGGAACAGACAGTGCGTACCTGCAGCGGCCAGATACAGAGCAGCAGGTGAACCCAGGCCGCCTGCTCCAATGACGAGGACAGAAGCGTTGCACAGGCGCTCCTGGCCTGCAGCAAGTGCAGTGCAGGCTGTGAAAAGAAGATGTGAGCGCCAATGCTGCACAAGGGCGCAGCACAATGGACCTGCCTGCCACGCCAAAAGAGGGCAGCAGCAGATGCCTGCTGTAGCGGCTGATCTGGCTGCTGCTGAGATTGTGCTGGCTTCCAGCCCACCCAGGGTGAGATGCAGCGTCTTTGGTCTGGCTCAGCGACCCCAGAGGGACGGCCTCTTGCAAAGCTGCCAGTCTGGCCTGAGCAGCAGCTAGCTGCCTCCTGAGTTCCTCGTTCTCCTGCTGAAGTGTTTGTGTCTGCCACCTGATCTGCAATTGCAGATCTGATGCATCTGATGCTTGCATGCCCATCCAAGCCTGTCTATTGACTGTTGAGGGGTGAGGGTTTGCCACAAAGTGGCCACTGATCAGAATAAAGCCATGAGTCACAGCTGGAAGGTAGTACTCAACCTGGAAGGGAAGTACCCCACCATCCGGCATCCGGCTGACAGCCTCGTGAGGCTTGTCATTTAACCTGCAGCCCTCTCAAGATACATCCGAACAGAACTTGAGTCCAGCTCACAGATGAAAAAGATTGTTGACATGGTGAACAAGACTTGCATTTGCTTCACATTAATTGCTTTCACATGGACAGCCACTTTCAAACAGGCAAACACTGTTGATGAGGGGGAAGTGGGCTTCAAGGTGTTACAGCTTGTTCATTTATTCCAGCCCCTTACGGGTGGCTTCTTTGCCAAGACTTTTGGCCTGGTCAGCTGCGCCTGCAGCCTTGTCTGCTGCCTTGCCCACCTGCAAGGCAGAGACCATCCTTTGGACAGCGTGCTGGTGGCCTCTTTTTACAGCTCAGGAAAGGTAACATGGCACTCATGCAGGTGTTGTGCAATGGGTACATGCCAACAACACCTGGACAGCCTAAATATCCAGTGCAACAGCATGTTTGCAAGCTGCAGTTGATAATGATAATGGTGGATGCAGGCCAGTGAACTGTGCCTGACAGCAAGGGGCCCACCTGGCCGGACAGATCTGGGCTGCCAGGCAGGTCCTTGACAGCTGCGCCTGGCTTGGGGCCATTTGGCAGGTCATCCTTGGTCACACTGCTGCCAGGCAGGCCTCCCGACAGGTCACCTGCAGGGATGGTGGAACATATACTGATATATGTCCGCGCTGATGGCCTTTGACTTCAGAAGCAGGTGCTGCGTACACAGGCAGCGCAGAATGGTATGCCAGGTTTTTGATGAGGTACAACAGTGGCAGCATCCTGATTGGGTAGATGCAACTCACCGAAGGGGTTCTTCCCCTTGATGTCCTTCACAGCACTGCCAGCCTTGTCAGCCACGCTGCCACCTTTGCTGGCAGCCTTGCCCACCTGCACATGAATGCATCTTTTCACTGCTTTACTGTACACCGCTGACAGAACGTGGTCTGCCAGCTGAATTTAACAACTCTGTAGCACAGCCGCACCATCACAACAGCAAAATGCCCCCTTGTGAGCAATGCAAGCCATGGTGCAGCTGCAGCCAAGAACCACCCCTGCTGTAGCACACTCGCAGCTAAGAGATCTGCACCTGCCCAGACACCTGACTGCCAGCAGAGCCGCTTGGCAGGTTCTTGAGTGCCTGGCCTGGCTTGGGGCCGTCAGGGAGGTCACTCCTTGTCACGTTGCTGCCAGGCAGTCCACCAGACAGGTCACCTGCAAGCAAAAATATTTTCGGTTGGGCCTGACCCACCTGATGTGAGGCAGGCCTGACTTGCTCCAAAGACAAAGCTAGCATACATAGGCAGATGAATATGGACTGCCAGTTACTTGGGCGAATCCAACTCACCGAAAGGGTTCTTCCCCTTGATGTCCTTGGCAGCGCTGCCAGCCTTGTCAGCCACGCTGCCACCTTTGCTGGCAGCCTTGCCCACCTGCACACCAGCACATACTTTGGCACCTCCCACAGGAGCTCTCGCAGTAGAAGAAGCCAAAGCAAGCCGTCCCTGTGCAATGCAACGACACCACTGCAGGCAGGCAATGTAAGCCAATATGCAGCAGCAGCCAGCAGCCTGGCATGCCAACATACCTGGCTGGACACCTGGCTGCCAGCAGAGCCGCTTGGCAGGTCCTTGAGTGCCTGGCCAGGCTTGGGCCCGTCAGGGAGGTCATCCTTTGACACATTGCTGCCAGGCAGTCCACCGGAGAGGTCACCTGCAAGCAGAGATATTTTCAATCAGGTCTTGAGCCAGTGCTAAGGTGACGCAGGCCTGACTCGCTCCAATGACAAGGCTAGCATACACAGGCAGATGGACGGCAGCTGGACTGCCAAATAAATGGCTCAAGCGAACCCCACTCACCGAAAGGGTTCTTGCCCTTGATATCCTTGGCAGCACTGCCAGCCTTGTCAGCCACGCTGCCACCTTTGCTGGCAGCCTTGCCCACCTGCACAACAGCACATACATCTCAGCGCGATTCGATGCACAGGACCTCTCAGAGTAGATAGATTTCTGTCAGTCAAAGCCAATGTGTGCGCACTGCAGCCGCGCCACTGCAGGCAGGAAATGTCAGCAACTGTGCAGCAGCAGCCAGCAGCAGCCTGGTATGCCAACATACCTGGCTGGACACCTGGCTGCCGGCGGATCCGCTTGGCAGGTCCTTGAGTGCCTGGCCAGGCTTGGGGCCGTCAGGAAGGTCATCCTTCGACACATTGCTGCCAGGCAGTCCACCGGAGAGGTCACCTGCAAGCAGCAATTGTCAATTGGGACTGAGCCAGCGCTGAGGTGATGCAGGCGTTACCATCTCCAGAAGCAAGGTTAGCAGCAGGGATAGACAAACGGACAGCAGCTTGGACTGCTGATTACCTGGCTTCAGGCAAACCCCACTCACCAAAAGGGTTCTTGCCCTTGATGTCCTTGGCAGCACTGCCAGCCTTGTCAGCCACGCTGCCACCTTTGCTGGCAGCCTTGCCCACCTGCACAGCAGCACAAACATCTCAGTGCGATTCGATGCACCTTCCCTGGGACCTCTCACAGTAGATGACGTGTCAGTCCAGGCCCACGCAAGCCAACCCTGTGCAGTGCAGCCATGCAACTGCAGGCAGGAATGGTCAGCATTTGTGCAGCAGCAGCCAGCAGCAGCCCGGCATGCCTACATACCTGGCTGGACACCTGGCTGCCGGCAGAGCCACTTGGCAGGTCCTTGAGTGCCTGGCCAGGCTTGGGCCCGTCTGGGAGGTCATCCTTTGACACATTGCTGCCAGGCAGTCCACCAGACAGGTCACCTGCAAGCAGAGATATCTTCAATCGGGTCTTGAGCCAGTGCTCAGGTGATACTAATTGATGCTGGCTGCAAGAAAGGCTTGAATGATTTTGAGGCAGCTGCGTACCACCCCAACCACCCCACTCACCGAAAGGGTTCTTTCCCTTGATGTCCTTGGCAGCACTGCCAGCCTTGTCAGCCACGCTGCTACCTTTGCTGGCAGCCTTGCCCACCTGCACAGCAGCACACATATTTAAATGCCTTTCTCAACCCGGTCCACAGCCCCTGACCTGTCAGTCAAGCCAATCAAACCTGTTCACATGTCCAGCAACATCAACATCATTGCAGATGATTCATGTATGAGTTGTGCAGCAGCAGGAGGTGACCAGCAGGCAGCAGCCTGGCGCGTCAACACACCTGGCTGGACACCTGGCTGCCAGCAGAGCCGCTTGGCAGGTTTTTGAGTGCCTGACCAGGCTTGGGGCCGTCAGGGAGGTCGCCCCTAGTCACATTACTGCCAGGCAGTCCACCAGACAGGTCACCTGCACACAGAAGCACGCAATTCATTGACTCAGCTGGTGTGTAACATTGTACACTTGCTAGACCCACATTGCAGCATCAAAGCAGTGTCTCTTGGGCCCCTATGGCTTTCACAAAGCATGTCATCCAGCACATCCTGAGCTTTGGGGGAGCCGCATGCTGGCACAGGGATGTGGCAGCAGGCAGATGCGCACCCAGCGGGTTGCCGCCTGCGCCGTTGGCCTCCTGTTTCACAGAGCTCTTTGCCTTGCTGGCTGCGCTGCCGGCCTTGGCAGCGACATCACCAGGATCTGCCACCTTGCCCACCTGCAACACAACAGGCAGGCTTCAGATTCAAGTGAATGATAAGCTGCAGGGAAGCGCCCACTCTGCATCACACGTTGCTCAGGCAGCAGCTTGGTGCATGTCACATGTGAATGAGTGCTGTGGTGCACCGCATAGACGTGCTCTTGATGCCACACATTGCAGCATTTGCTGTTCTGATGATGTGTGTGTTCAAGCATGGGTGTACATCCTTTGCTGTTCCCAGCACAGTAGCACTCCTCCCAATGTAGCTGGACTCTGCAGCATGCTTCACCTGCCCAGAATGCGCAACGCCTGCCGTCCTGGCTTCAGCATTGAACAGTGCAAATGTGTGCGGATGTTGCCACTGCTGGTACAGATTGTCGAGTGGTGTAGCTATCTATGTGGTAGCTGTGCGCAGATGCATGCTGCATCTGCCACTAGCAGTATGCTGCAGGGAATCTGTGCACCGCACCTCAGGCAGCTGCGCTCAGGTACATGCTGCACGTGTCACAAGGCTCACACTGTGTGTCCCCAGCTGTCCCTGTGTAGATTCAATCAGCTGCCCTTTTCACACACAAGTCTTGGGACCTGTTCGACCCACCTGCTCCTTAACTTTCTCAGCAGGGTTTCCTCCCTTGGGCAACTGGTCACGAATGGCATCACCATCAGGGAGCCCTGCCAGGGCCGGACCTGCAGCAAGCAACGAGTGTGGCACTCCTGCGTGGCACGCAGGGTCTGCAAGTAGGCTGCAGTACAAATCTGAATATTCCTGCTTGACATGCATGGCCACAAGCCAGGCCACAAATGCAAGAGTCCAGCACTGTCTGCATGAGTCCAGGCTCAGTCACATAGCGCACAGGTGTTGTTGACATTCAAACCTGAAATGGCAATTTGAACGGCCGCCAGAACTCCAAGGGCGCGCAGTGACAGTGGCGATGCAGACTTATCATTGCTCTGCAGCAGAGCACTGCCTGTTCACCAGCTGCACATGGTTATTATCATCAGACTCGAACCGGAGGCATCTTGCGGCATTTGATGCTGGCACCCACCGCAGAAGCTTTCACAACCATCCTCTGTGCTCTGCATGGCCTAGATCGCGAGGGAGCTGTCTGCACCACGGCAGGGCAGGTCTTCTGGGAGAGCATGGCGTTCACAGGGGACATGGTGCGTGACTGGATTCGCTGATAGTGATGCTGTGAAGGTGCGCGCTGTTTCACGCACGAGACTGCCTTCGCTTTCTTTCTGATCTGCCCAGAACTACGTGGCCAAAACTGGCGTGGCTGATCATTAGCACTGGGCTGTGGAGCCACGAGGCACCCGACAGGTTTGGAGCAGTAGTATTCATGCCTTGCAGCTGTGTGATTTGCACTGGCATCATGGAGGGAGCTGCAACTTACATCAGCACGGAGGATTAGGACAGGCACAGCAGAATTGTTCTCAGTGCTGCCTCCTTTGGGGAGGATAAAGCCAAGGCAATGACTTGGAGTTGCATTTAATAGGGGGCTCAAGGCAAGGGGTGCAGAGACAACATCAAGTTGGAGGAAAATTTATCACAGTTTGATGCAAGAATCTCTATCAGCGTCTGGCTTCATGCGATATGAGGTCTCTGCAGCCCTCACAATGAACAACTGGGGAGCAGGTGCAGGCGCCTGAAAGGGAGCAGCCAAAAGGGCATGGCATACCCTGTGGCATGGGCAGGTGCGTATTTGCAGCATCCCGTGCCAAAGATCCCTACACGTGACGCCCTGATGGCTGGTTGCTTGCACTAATATCCTGTCCAATGGCCGGTGTAGTATGCTGTGGCCAGCCACATTGGCCAGGACCACTCGTGCTTGCTTTCGATCCCTGGGCAAGCGCAGGGCTGAGTCTGTGAATGCGTCATAACAGAACAGGCCATCCTGCAGCACATCAGCGCACATTGCACGCTTAGCTGCACAAGCTTTATGCAGCATGTGAGGGTGGACCCTCTAAATATGCAAACCTCAAGCAGCCATACAGGGTATGTCTGCCAAGTCAAACTAAGAAACTAGGCATGCGAAAGTTTTCATAGCCGCAGCTGGCACCCGCTGTGCCGGACGTGCAGGTTTCCTACAGCACAAGCAAGTGCACACAGCATTTACCTGCACACCCTCTGCTGGCAGGAGGGGAGCTGGCTCTGCTGGCGGCCCCTGCCTTGGACAGCCCATCAGAGAGCAGGCATGCTGCAGCCATGCGCTCTGCCTGCCGTACAGCATGGGTCGGTCCAGAATGTTGGTGAGCTCATCCTTCTGCATCTGGCGTGCCTGACCTGCAGTGGAGCCATGCGGCAGCAATATTGAAGCTCTGACTGCCACCTAGCTACCTGGTCAGCTAGATGACCAGCGGATATGCAGTGGCTGCCATCATAACATCCGGCAGCAGCTTTCACTCAATAGCCCTCGAGGCCAGTGACAGATCGAGACATCGACATCAAGTCTGGGATGAGTGCACCCACTGGGCCCTCTCAATCATGCCTTGTTTACCCATGAAGCTGAAGGGTGCCTGCCAGGCGCACCTGTGACAGTGTCCCAAGCAGGCAGGAGGTGCCTGTTCAGGACCTCCAGCAGGCGCTCCTCACAGGGCCAGGAATGTGGTGCACAAGTGGCCCCTATAAGCAGGGCAAAAGTCTGCAGCCTCAGAGCCTCTGGCACCTGCAGGGCACGGCAGAAACTCCTTGTGCAGTTTGGTGATGCCCATGACCAGCCGGTACACATCATGTGTGGCAGCAGGGTTTGGCAGCAGAGATCTTTGACAAAGCCTGCCTCAAAGCGCTGCAGCTGCTGGCTACAAGGCAACTGCAGAGATGGCAACATTGTGTGACTGGTGCATGCAGCAGTGCAGGCTTGGCTGCTTGCCCAACACCCACTGTCGACTTGCATCTCACCAGGCATTGGTAAGCACTGCATGCACCTCTGAGCTGCCCAAGCTTGCACCCAACTGCATCAGAACCATGCTCAGCACAATGCCTCGGCCCCGACAGACGCAACCCTCAAGGCCTGAGTCACCCATGCCTTGCAGCAGCTTATAGCCTGCGGGTATCGCCGAAGCACCACCCCTGTCCGCCAAAGCTGTCGGCTTGCCTGTCCTGACAACGCTCCTCAGGCCACTGAGGACACCTCTGAATCAGCGGCTCATGGCCAGTCACAGCGGGACCCCTGCTTGCCACACACATGCTGACAGACACCCTCTGCACTGCACACGTCTGGGGGGCCCATTGCATCCAACAGCGCAAGTCTGTAGGGAGAGCCTGCTGCTGTACTATCCTACTTGCCAGTCCGACCCAGATCGCTCCAGAGCAGTGCCCACCTTATATCACTCATCCCATGCAGCCGCTCTTAGACCTTGGGGCGGCCACAGCCCAAGGCTGACTGCCATTGAGTTCAGCTTGCCAGTCCTGACTCACGCCCTTTGAGGCACTGCACACCTTTTGATCTGCCACCCTGTACAGCGTTGAGCCTGCTTGCCAGACATGAACCTGGACCCCAACGGCATGACCCACCTTTGGGTCACCCATTCCATGCAGCAGCTCATGGCCAGCGGAGGTCGCCACAGGCAGCTGCGCTCTGGCTCGACGCTGATTCCTGTTGGGGCGCCTTTGATGGCAATCATTGATGGCCAGCATTTCCACAAAAGACTGCATTTGGTCCCTGCATGCACACATGTTGACTAAATGAGTTTCATCCATTGGTCAGCAAATTGCCAAGCACTGCAGCCGGTCCCTGCAGGTCCAGCGCCTGTGCTGGCAGGGCCTTTGTTGCTCTGTCCACAGTCTAGATCAGAATTAGCAGCCCTTCAAAGTGGCTTTCGCTTACCATTCAGCTGAAAGCCGTGCCTTGCGTGTTTTAGGTGTCTTGCAGTCCTCTCACCTGCGCTTGCATGGGCTGGTGATCTCCCTCCCTAGCCTTTTCAGGGAGGCGGCCAGCTCCCGCCGCTCGGGCTCATCTGCAATGCCCTGTGGCTGCCAGGAGGCAGTGTTCTGGACCATGAAGGCCAGGCCTGAGAAGGTGGGGAACGGGAAGTGCGCCACTGAGGGCGCCTCGGCTGGCTGCCCAGCATCAGGCTGGGGGCTTGTACCAGCAATCCTGCCAGCGTCTGAGGCAGCAGCTAGGGAAGCATCTTGAGAGAATGCCCCAGCCTGAGCCTGCAGGGCACTGGCAGCAGCTGGGCTCCCACCCTCGGGCACTGTGGCAGTATCTGGTACGGTGCCAGCAATTGAGCCTCGGGAGGCAGTGTGGTTTGGGCGTGCGCTGATTGGTGTGCCCTTGGCATGAGCAGAGCCTATGTCAGCTTGACCTGTGCTGGCTGGGCCTGCCTCAGCGCCAGCAGGGCTTTTCTCAGCTTTGGCTGGGCTCCTGTGATTGCCAGCTTGACTCCCTTTGGCACAGCCAGCCTGCCTCGTTGTAGTAATCCCTCCATCTGTCACTGGGTGACTGGCTGCCGCTGCTAGGCTGGCTGTGAGGCAGGGGGTAGTGCCTGAAGGAGAGCAGTCCTGAGCCCAGGCAGAGGCCGCTGCATCCAGCAGAGCGTCCAAGGCAGACGCCGGAGGACGCTGGTGTGCAGGGCTGACCTCCATGGCTTTGAAAGACCCTTCCGCTGCTGCTGCCTTGTTGACAGCAGCAGCCAGCCCCCCTGCTTCTCCCACCACCAGGCTCTGCTGTTGTGCGTCGTGGAGACCTGTCAGCATCAGCTGGCACCTACAGGCATGTGCTGAGAGTGTGAGGCGCAAAATAATGTCATCTGGGGCCTGGAGATGGCCAAGGACAGGATTGCAAGGAACTTTGCAGCTGCAGGGACAATGATGAAAGAAGGCATACAGGTATTGGCTCAGCTTTGAGGCAGATTTGACACCAGCAGGTCTTCGTCACAGCAACGTACTTGGTGTGTCCTTGACAGCAGCTTGATTCCTTCAATGCAGTGTGGGCTTGCCTGGCAGCCAGGGCTGCCCGTGTGAAGTCTGGGTGGCGCTGCTGCAGCTGGCACCACCTTGCTGCATTAGCCGCCCGCATGCACCTTAGCCACTGCTGACACCACATCAAGTCATGTTGCTGCAGCTGGTCAGCCCTGGCCTTAAGGGCAGCCTTTGATGCCGTGGTCCCTTGTCGCTGAGCACTCTCAGCACCATCTGCCAACGCAGGGCACCTCGCAGGTTGTTGGCTGATGGTGCCCTGCGGCCGAGCATGCCCAGCGCCGTCTGCAGCAGCAGGCTGCTTACAGGCATTGCCAGCTGCTGCTGCTGAGGCCTCTCCCCAAAGTGGCTGAAACGACGCCGTCGGAAGCGGGCTGACTCTTGCTGGCGCCTGCTGAGCAGCTGCCGGGGAGCCACCAGGGTTGGCTCTGTTCCTGGCTTTATGAAAAACGCGGGGACTACCCTCATCCCTGCGTGCGCGCTTCCGCTTCCGGCTAGTGTGCTGGGGCTCCTTGCACGGCTCTACTGCGTCGCCTGCAGCAACATCACGCAGTGTGTTCCTCCCCGGGCACCACATCACAGCAGGGCATCACAGCGCAGCAGCCATGGCAACCCCTGCACTGCTGCTCACCCCACATGCCGGAGGCATGGCCTGGCGGTGGCATGGCAAGAACTGATCCATGTGTCATGCACAGCAACGGTCACTTTGTAAATCATTGCTGATCTGGCCTCACCTGATGCCAGGCTGCTGGCAGCCCCAGCCTCATCAGCTGTCCTCCCCAATTGTGCTGCTGGGACCTCCTGCAGCTCGTGGCCTGCTGCCTGGTGTGCCTGCCCAGCAAGAACCTCCAGGGTACAGGAGGCTGCTGCTGTTTCAGCTGCCACAGCCTCCCTGATCTGCCTCTCCAGCACCCCTCTTTTCTGCATGGCGACCTTGTACATGGCAGAGGCCTGCTCAGAGTCCTCTGCCTCCTGCTCAGAGACTAGGGGCATCCTCTTGCAGTGCTTGCTGACGGTGGTCGGGGGCCCCAACACACGCTTCAGCGCTGGGTGTGCATGCAGGCGGCGCAGGGCGACAGCTGCCTGGAGGATGCCTGTCAGGGTGTCATCCTGCCCGTGATCAGCTGGCTCCTTAGTCAGCGGCCTGCAGAGGAGGTTGCAAATCTTTACTTTTCATCTTGTGCACAGAGCTCGTCCTCTGCTTTGAACATTGTAAGACTAGCACGCTGGACAGGGGCAGCACCCAGATGCAGCATGCTTCACTGAGCTTGGCCATGGTAGCCAGCATACCAGGAGCCCACATGAGTCCTTGCAAGATGCCTTCCCCCAGAGCAGGCAGCAGCCCTCTCCTTCTGGCGTGCCCAAGCTGCAGGCTGAGCTGCACACTTCAGCCACCTATCTCAATTCAACCCCACCAGCCTGTTTCTGCTGGCTCAGCCTGGCTGCACTAGGTCGGCCAGCGACTTGAATGTTGGCACCTGATGCCAGGTGGCCCAGCATCCTACGCACATGCTGAGCATGTTTAGATCAGGCCAGGCTGCATATCGGGCCTCAGCATCAAGGATTGGTGACCTCACGTTATGATCACCTGGCTTGGCCCCGCTGCATCAAAGCAGCCTGTACATCATAGATCTGCACCCAGTACTCTGCTCACCTGGCTTGGCCTGGCTGCGTCAGGCTGGCCTGCATGTTGGACATGAGCACCAGGGCCTTGAACGCCTCCGAGCGCTTCAGGGGCCCCCACTCAACTTTGCACTTGGCAGCGATGCCTGCCAGCTCAACCGCGCTGTCCTGCCACTCCTGCTCCTGATGGCTGGGGGGTACCAGCAGGGCTGCCTCGCTGCCAGGCAGGCATTGCAGGATCTGCGTTGCCAGTTCCTCCTCTGGGCGACCCTGAAGGCAACCCACAGAGCATGCAGTGAGCACAGATTATATTGAGCAGCATCGCTGCCATGCAGAGGCACCAGCAGGCCTGCCATGCAGCCAGCCAGACAGTGCAAAATGTTTGTTGCCATTACTGTCTCTGGGGGTGTCATTAAAATGGCACACGCAGCATGCGGTCAGGAGCAGAGTGCTTGGCATGCCATGTTGGGCAGCAGCCAACACAATCTGGACGAGCAAGAAAGTGTCAATATAAGCCATGTAGCTTTTTACTTCAGCCCCTTTGCCTGCTGGCGGGGATCATGAGCTCGGCCACCACGCAAATACAATTTGTTCAGGACCAAGCCAAATGATGCAGACCTTGACACGGACTGCAGGCAAAGCCAGTACTCCGCAGAACACCGCAAGGATGACAGTAAGCACTCTGACCCTTCCGCCTGCTTGCAATGCAGCGCAAAGCCCAGGTGACTGTCAGCATCGCAGCACCTGCTGATACTTGCCTGTGCAGCACATGTGCAACCTGACAGTCAGAATCAGCATAGCCTACAACAAGAAGGTGCCTACAACAAGCTGGTCTCCCAGGCTACAGGGTGCTGGTCACAGGAAACATGCCAGTCGCCAAATTACTGCAAGGGTGCTGCAGGTGGTGGGCATTACCTGATGAACCAGTGAAAACTTCAGGTGGGCCAGCAGCAGCCATGCGGTGGGAAAGCCCTTGCAACAAGCCTGACAGTAGGGCTGTCCCCGCACTTTGGCCCCCTCTAGCGACTGCAGCTGTTTGACTGTAGCGCTCACAGCATCAGGCTCCTCCCTGCATGTGCAGTCAAAGTCAGCAAAAGGGCTCAAGCTGCTTAGTGGCACGCCTTTGCCTGCACGCAGTGTACTCCTGCAAAGTCATCATCTGCCTTGCAGACCTACGGCAGTTCTGGGGTCCTGCAGACCAACGCCAATCAAAAAAGGATGTCCAGGCAACCCTGTGCTGGACCTGATCAGTGAATATCAGCTCAAGCACAGCTACACCGTGTACGCAGAAACCGGTTCAGCAAGCGAACATGATTAGCATGGCTACTTACTTCTGGTGCCTGCTGCTGTCCCTGATGTGCTGCAGAAGGACTTGTTTGCCCTTGAAGCTGCGGTGGCAGAGTCGGCAGAAGCAGATGAAGGTGTTGTTGGACATCTGCTTGGCCTTCGTCAACATTTCCTTGATGGCAGGCTCCATCCTCTGACGGCCTGAAGTATGGCGCAGGAATGCACCTGTCAGGAGAGAGCTGCCTGTGAGGTGCCTGCCATGGCAGGGCGTAGTAACAGCGAACTGACCAGCTCTCTGAAGTCCTTTGCAGCGCAGCTGGGACTCCACTGCATCAAGAACTGGTATTGCGGGAAGACCAGCCCAAGGACTGGGCATAGGAGCCTGTTCAGAGAGAGCAGCCCTATCATCAGCCATGGTGTTCAGCCCACAACCGCTCGACAGCTCAAGAAACGTTCAGATCGCCCAGCATGCATTGGAAGTGCCAACTGCAGTGCTGGAAAAACGATACTGCAATTGTTTACCCTATGCGGCTCATGTGCTGCAGTGCTCGACCTCAGGTTGCCGCAGACTCATCTGTGCCGTATTGACCAATGTTGGCTGCAAGCCAGGTGAGGTTGCTGAGGTGCCATTGGTGTTCAGAGGCAGCTGGAGTCCCTTAGGCAGCCTCATTGGCAATGCCTGGAGGTCCATACGTGCTGTGGGCCTTGGCAGACCCCTCTACTAGGCTGGACAGTTTATGCTGCCACAGTGCCCGCACCCAAGAGCCTGGCTGTATGAACTCACACTGTGATGTTACAACACATTGGGGCAGCAGGCTGATGCAAGCTCAGCATGCCTCCTGCTTGTTGATCAAGGCGGCCTCCCAGTACAGTTGTGGCCCGCTCTGCAGGATGCGTTCAGGCTGTTGACAACCTCCATCATTTAGGTGCAGCAATGGCTCGC
Organism: Asterochloris sp. CNOR1; assembly: GCA_963969365.1. Taxonomy (NCBI): domain Eukaryota; kingdom Viridiplantae; phylum Chlorophyta; class Trebouxiophyceae; order Trebouxiales; family Trebouxiaceae; genus Asterochloris; species Asterochloris sp. CNOR1. The sequence goes on from OZ017761.1 coordinate 860,090, forward strand.
AAGGGCAGACCCCCTCTCAAGCGCCAGAGGTTGCTGAATGCGGCCCAAGAGAGGGATGACATGTCATCTGATGAGGAAGTCTTTCAGGCAGACACGGAGCCAGAAGACGAAGATCTCGGTGCAATTGACATGCCTTCCATTATGCTGGCCAACGTGGAGGACACAGCTGCCAGTCCAGATGCCCAGCCCTCTGTCCAAAGTCTGCCGATAGAGCCTGAGCAACAGTCGGTCCCTCCTGGGGCTGGCGCTGAGGCCGGTAGAGTGCTGCTACTGTTTGATGTCACAGGTAAGCAACCGACACGCTTGGTACATCGCTGCTGCGCTTGCATGCAGGGCTGCCTGCGTGCAGCGTCCCGACCCAGGGCTGCTGTCTGTACCTGGATGCGGCGCATCGCCTTTGGGGCATGCAGCTGCCTAGCCCACAGCTGCTGCTTGCCACTGGAGAGGTGTGGGTCAAACGATCTGGTGCATCTGACAATGGCACCCGTTCACGTGTAGAGACGCTGGCTCGGGAGGCCACAAAGTCCAGGGATGCTGTGAAGGTAATTTCGCACTATAGTTTTCAGTGCCCCTGTCCAGCCTTTGGCTCACATGCATGCTGCCAATCCAGGCTGCAAACCCACTGCAACAATTCAGGCGCAGCTACCGGCTCTGGCTGAGCACTGAGGTCTCCCTACACTTGTCATGCAGTTGCTTTTAAAGCAGCTCTCGGGGCGCTACGGCATTGCTCTGTTCTCCCACTTGGGCGCAGCAAAGCTGCAGGTGAGCATGGAGAGGGCCGTTGATGCTTTTCGTGGATTGGGCGGTGGCCCAGCGCTCAGGCCTCAAGCAGCTTCTAGGAGATCTGGCCGGGCTGCTGGCAACTATGTTGCATGGACTACGGTGCACTGCCACAAGTGCGAGTCAGTATGGAAATGCTGTAAGGCCTTCCTTGACGCTGGCTGGTAATGGGCAAGGGCTGATACTGGTTGCCTGTGGTCCCTACACACTTTTTGTGCAGCCAGGTTTCACAGACACTGAAATCTCTCATCTGCAGGCTGCCTTCAACCGTCTGTGGCGTAGGGCATTTAACAAGAAATTCAAGAAGGGTGGGGATGACGACAATACAGTCCAATTTCTCATGCCTGAGGTTACTGCCAATGTGAGTTCTTGCAAAGCAGGCTGAGTGCATGCAACACGACGTTGCATGTCGGCTTGCATAGCAGACTATAGGCTGCTTGACAGCAGCTGTAGGCCCCCTGCAGAGAGGATTATAAGCTGCTGCAGCCAGAAAGCACTCCAACGCAGCTGCATGTCTTGAAAAGCAACCACATGCATGCCTTGGCTGATGCTACACGTGTGGACTGCCCCTCACTTGCAAATCTAATCTCTCTGGTGTGCAGGTGGTGGAGGGCAAGCTGAAGGCAGGAGACACCATGGGTTTCCCAGGCGATGCAATCATCATCACAGCAGCTGCTGCACCGGTGCGAGAGAGACACTGACTTGCATGGCACATCATGCTGAAAGCCATCAGGTGTCACTTGCACAGTGTCTGGTGCAGATGATGCTGCATGGCTTGTGGTGTGAATGTGCCACAACCCGGTGCAGGCAGCTGCTGGAGGGGTGCATGAAGGCATGGCTTCATTGCATCCAATGTGCGGTGCAATCTCGGCTGACAGTGTGAGCTTGAATATGCAGACTGATTACGGGAGCAGGAGGCTGCACATCCCCCAGTGCGTCGCAGAGGAGGACTTGGCTGATGACAACCTGACAGTCCTGACAGCACAGCTGCTGAAAGTCACCCCTGTCAGCCAAATCAGCTTGGAGCAGGTGGCCCACATAGTCAGTGCAGCAGTGTTTGACCAGCACGCCCTGAGACAGCAGAGGGTGCAGAGCTTGACAGGGCAGAAGGTGCGCTGCACAGGATCACGGCTCCCTTTGCTCCACTTACGTGGCGTCAAGCAGTACAGGGCTGACTTTATGTGTGAAAACATGAAAGGGCAGAAGTTGCATTGGCTGCCAGGGATACGTCTCCCTTGTCTGAGCAGTGTTCCTGCTGGACATTGTTGTGATACAGCAGGAGGCTCAGGCCTGGGCTGCCTGTTAGCAATTACCAGGCACACTGCTCTGGCTGCAGAGACTGCAGACAAGGGCGGTGCAAAGTACTGCATTTCCCTGGCTGCAGAAGGCTCTCACCAAGGCCACCAGAAAGGCGCAGGCCAAGCTAGAGAAGGCAAAACGCAAAGTTGCGAAGGCAGCACATGAGAGGAGCACTGAGGCATCATCAGCACAGAATCAGGCAGCCACAAGCCTCTCAAAAGATCAGGCTCTGGGATACGCCATCCTTGGCAATTTGCAGGTGTGGCATTGCTCAGGAAGATGGCAGTTGCACATACAATGGTGGGACAGTGCACACTCACCAAATGTAGGACAGTGCTCAAACACAGCTGGGGAATGTTTCCATGACAAATTGAAGTCACCTTTGCTGGCATCTACACAGCAGCAAGCTCAGCTGGGCACTGAGCCCCTGGAGCAGCTCAGGTGGATATCACAGCTCAGGCCAGTGCACAGTGGTGCGATGTGCTCAGCGCATATGGTCACAAACGCTGTGCCCACTGCTTCCCAAGGTTGTAGACCCTGGAAGTCCTGCAGCAGCTGCAAGCTTCCTGCCCAGAGAAGCAGAAGCGTAGGGCACCATCTGCTGCATTTGTTAGGATGAGCAATGCAGTTTAAGGTTGCTGATCTCTTGCAGGTCAGCAGCTGCTGTACACTTTTGCCTGAATGCCCATCTTGCTTAGTGAACATGCTGTGTTGACACAGAGCAAGCTTTCAGCATTGCCCTGCAGGTCTTGACCAAGTGGAGGGCCCTCCTTTTGCGACCAAAAGCACCCTGCCAAGCAATAATGACAGCGCCTGTTGATGCCCACAATTGTCGGTAGCAATGCCTTGCAGGTCTTTAATGAAGCAGGAGGGGCCTCGCTGTCAGCCCTGTGCTCATACCTGGAGGTCATCTGTGGAGAGGCATATGAGAAGCTGTTCAGCCTTTCTCGGTCAACTTCAGGCTCAACAAGGGTCATGCAGCTGGCTCAGGCTCTGGCTGAGCAGGACATTGCCAGGGTAGGCTATTGGATGTTGACTGCACAAACAAGGTAGTGTCCCACATTGACTGGGTCAGGGTCTGCAAGCACTTCTCCTCCTTCTCTGCTGCTGGAAGGCTTCAGCAGAATGGCTCGCCTGAAGTCCTGCTGTGCTGTGTGGCATGAGGCAGCCAAAGCAACCTCTTCATGTAATGGTGCGTAGCTCAGACACTTGATCATGAGCAGCTGGCTGCTGAACATCTGTGATTAGGTATTCAATCAAAGAGGGCTGTCTTACACGTAGCCGGGCAGGGGATCTGCTTCTCTGAGCAGCGCGTCAGCCAGCTTGAAACCACTTGCTGCCTTCCAGGCTAGACCCTCCCGCCCACACTCAACTGAAGCCTCACTTAATTCAGCTCCTGCTGCAGGTCCAGGACATAGGTGTCGGCAACTCCAACCTCATGAAGTGGAGCGTGCCTGACGAGCCAGAACACCTCAAGCTGGAGAATGAGGAGCTCCAGCATGTGAGTGGGCACATTAAGTATTTGTTCGATGCCATGTTGTGAGTTGATATTCTCCAGTGGCGATGGCTATGTCTCCAGGGGGTACACAGTGTCTCTCCGGCCTGAACACCGGCTGCACTGCTGCTGTGGGCTTGATGAAGCCCAAAATCTGGCTAAGTGGCTGCTTGGACTTACGCAGCATGAAATGATAGGCATCAAGCTGGGTAAGGCATCGCCCTGCAGGGCAGCAGCGCTGGCTGCACTGTTGATGGGGTGCAAAGGGCTTGCACTTTGCGATAGCTTCTGTGTCAATGTAGCTTGTTGGCTTACAACCATGGGCCAGCCCTCTTTGCTGGAAAGCAGAGTGGTGCTTGCCAAAGCTGCTGCCTGCCACGCAAAGCACCATATTTTACGATGCCTGTCTGCCTGGCTGCCTGCAGATTGTCAGGTGGGGTACCAGCCTTCCAGCGCTGCATGAGCAGAACAACCAAGACGTTGTCTGGGCAGAGGAGGCTGCCAAGAAGCTGGTGACCCGCGCCATAGCGGATCTGCAGTCAGCGCTGGGCAGCTCCTGGGCAGAGGTGAGCTGAAGTCAAACAGCAAAGCGGTCAACGGGCTCCTTGATGCCGACATGCTGTCGGTGTGGAGCAAAGCTTGCAAAGCAGCTCCTTGGCAGACTTTAACTGAGTCCAGCGTGCATTTACCGGTCTGGGGCTCATCGCTGTAGACACGTTCTCCAATGTGTGAGCTGGATTGCCATGCATTGCCGCCCGAGGGCGAGGGAGACAAGGGTCTCATCAGGTCTTGGCAGAGGTGTGCTGAACTTGGCTTGGGGTGACCCTGAGCATAGGTGGGGCATGAGGGGTTGGTTTGCAGTGCAGCGAGAGCAGAGTTGTATGGGCCAGCAGGTTGCACACAGTGCCATCATCAGCCTGCAGTCAGCTCCTGCATAGTGCTGACAGGCTGAGGTGGCTGTTGTGCCAGGATGCACCGCAGCTGAGGAGCAGGGCTGTCCAGACTGGCTTGTCAGCAGCATGGCCTTTCCAGCTGTCTCCACTGTGCTTTCCATCTCAAGTGATGTTGTGAGCAGCATGCATCTGGACACTGCCTCGCCTCAGTCTCTCAGCCTCAAGCGACACTGTGGAGGTTTGTGTCACTGCAGGTCATAGGTGAGACAGAGGCGTGCGCCCAGAAGTTTAAGAGCAAGCAGAAGTACAAACCCATCCACCTGAACAGCATCCTGAACTGCATGCAGAAGGTGAGTGTCCGAAGGATATCTGGCTGGTAGCAGGCCTCTTGGCCACATGCAGCCTGCCTGGCACACATGCTACATGCAAGTCGAGGCCTAGGCAGATGCTGAGCCACAGATGGCAGCAGCAGCGGCAGACGTGAAGCTTGTGGCTGCCATGGACATGCTGTCCTGCAAAGCAAGATAGCCGTTGCCTGTCTGACAGCTTGTGCCTGACTGCTGCAGGCAGGCAGGCTGCTGCTGTCTGAGTTGACCAACCCCTGCACGGGAGCCCCCATCAAGAAGCCTGCCACACTGAGGCTGCACTGCCTGCAGCCGGTCACTGTCCCCGAGCTGCTTGAAGCCTACCATGTGCTGGGCTGGAATAAGCCCCATGCTTGTGTGCTGGACGCAGCCCAGCGCCTGGAGCAGCTACAGCTGGCTGCTGCTGGGGCACGCCCGGGCTTTGGCGAAGGGCCCCCTGCCAGCACCGTCAGCAGCGCTGCTGCTGAGACTGCTGCTGCCTGGCAGGCTGTTTCGCAGTCTGCGCCGCAGAACCCTGCCAGCAAGCGGGGCCGCCCCCAGCCCCCCACAGCCGCAGAGGTGGCAGTGGCTGCTGCGCAGTCAGGCCATGGGGTTCAGGCGCCAGCTCGATGGAACCAGGACATCCCTCTGCCCAAGTGCAGGAAGCATCTGGAGTTGGCGATCAGGGGCTTGGAGGCAGACGACAATGGGCTGTTTGGGAGGCTGTTGAATCCCGTCTCGCAGGAGTATGACAAGGAGCTGGCTACATGGATCAAGGCCCAACAGACATGGCAGAAGCAGAACAGGCACAGGCTGCCCGCGCCGCGACCTGCAGTCACCAGGCATGTGCTCAAGCAGCGTCTGCCTGCGGACTGGAGCAGGGACATCCAGCCGCCAGCCCCTTTCCCACAACTGAAGGCAGCCATTGCTGCGGTGAAGAAGGGGGACCGGGAGAAGCTGGAGGCCCTGCTGGAGGCAGAGGCTGCTGGCTTCAGGCCAGAGGTGGCAGCCTTTGAGCGCCTGCAGCAGCGCCGGGCGCAGGGGGAGCTTGTCAGTCCGAGTCTCATGGACGTCAGCAAACAGGACAGGAGTGACATGACAACCTTTGCCAACAGCTGGGACTCGCAGGGGGAGAGGACCCCTCCCGCTGCCCGGTTTGCGGGGCAGGCCAGCGCCCCTGCCAGGGCGATGGCTGCTGTCCATGCTGCGGCCTCAGCGAGTCCTGCTGCTGCCACTGTGGGGCCACAGGCTGCCTTCAGATTCGCTGCTGGCCACACTGCAGCACCTGCTGCTGCCGCCGCCACCCTGCCGCTGCAGTTGCCCCTGCGGTTGCCGGCAGCTGTGCCCCCAGCTCATGCCAGTGCTGCGCAGGTGGTGTCGCCTGAAGCTGAGCCTGGCATGCTGCCAGGCTACACTGAACCTGCAGGCTGTCAGCTGGCACGTTTGAAAAGGGAGGATGGAGCTTCCTGCCCTGGGGACTCTCCAGGTGAGAACATGCTGTGTCAGAAGCAGTCTGCTGGTCAACATTGCTACAGAGAAACTCTGATTCTACTTTGCTGTGCAGGTGCTGGCGCTCCTCTCAGTGTCATTGAGGACAGGTGGGCTCAACCCGTGAAGGCGCAGCAGCAGTCACAGCAGCGCAAGCCTGGCCCCAGCTCAGCCCCGGCTGAGGCAGGCTCCAAGCGCCAGCGCCCTGAGCTGTCTGAATCGCCAGCAGCAGCTGGCGAGGCGCAGCCTGCGAAGAGGCAGCGCCTGGACGCCATGCCCGCCCCGCCCCCGCCCACTGACAGGCGCTGGGTCGATGCCTATGCTGCGCGCTGGGGCGGCAGGGCAGGCAGCGTTGCCCCTGCCACTGCTCCTGGCGGTTGGACGGGCAGTGGTGCCCCCCCTGGTGCTCCTGGGAGCTGGCCGCCAGCAATATGGGGCAGTGTGGGTCCTGCTGCTGTGCCCGGCAGCGCTCCCCCTGCGCCGCCAGGTGCAGCAGTCCTAGCTCCTGCTCCTGTGGAGGATGAGGCTGTGATGGTGGGTGACTGTGATGGTGAGGAGGCTGCTGCTGGCAGGTCCCCTGCTGCTGCTGGAAGGGGTGCTGGTGAGCAGGTCTGGGACGGGGGTGCGGGGGCCAGGGAACTGCCCTTTGCCGGTGAAGCCAGGCTGCCTCGCCACCTGCAGTTGCAGGGAGCCAGGGCAGCCTTTGCTGAGGCACCTGCTGGAGAGGGCCCCTTCACAGGCGCGCCACTCCCCAGGCCAGGCCCCCCACGCATGCAGGGCCCGAGCGAAGCCTGGTCTTTCAGCCCCGGCATGCCTGAGGGACCCTGGCCTGCGGCAGTGCTGCCGTCGGGGCGCCCCACAGCGCCGATGGGGCCAGGGGTGGCATTCGTGCCCTACCCAGGAGCCTGTCATGCCATGCTGAGCAGTGCTCCTGGGGGCTCCTGGCCCCAGTCGAGCCACCAGCCTGGCAGGCCTGTGCCTATGATGGGCCCGCCCATGTCGTGGCCCGGGTACCATGGTGCAGGGTACCCAGGGGAATATGGAACCCCTGGCATGCAGCTTCCCAGGCCCCCGCCTTGCCCCTCAAGCATGATGCCTCCCAGATCTGCTGCCCTTCCTGTGCCTGCACAGGCAAGGGTGGCTGCGCCCAGGGACGGTGGCTCTGCACATCTGCAGCAGCAGCAGGGGCCACCTAGCGGCGGTGCCCCTCCTTCCACCGGCCAGCAGCAGCGAACCTGTCCACCCCAGGTCTCCCCTGGCAGCACCGCAGCCACTTGGCCTGCACGGCCTGGCAGCCACAAGTCGCTGCTGCATGATGAGCTCGTCCGCTTTGCTGAGGTGGTCGCCACAACCAAGGTTGGCCTGAGGCTCCTTCGAACATTACAAAGCAAGCATGCCAGGCACCTCATGGCACATCTGCATCAGGCTTGTACCTGCAGACGTTCCTCAGCCTGCTCTGAATCACCCTGCTGAACAGTGATCCTCTCAAATCCCATGCTGCTGGTTTTGAGCAGGCCTTCTGCACCACACTGCCTGCTCAGCAGGGCCCCAATTCCCAGCGTCTTGAGCAGGAGCAGGCCGGGAACCTCTGCTGCTGTTGCCCCTGTGTGCGACCCTCTGCCGCCTGCAGGAGGAGTCTGAAGCGGTCACCCTGGCAGTCGACACAGTGGCCCGTGTTGTGCGCCTTATCTGGCCCCACGCCCGCACTGTGCTGTTTGGCTCACAGGCCACCAGTTTGGCCCTGCCAGGCAGCGACCTGGACATTGTGGTGCTGGGCGTGACGCAGGACCTGGCCAGAGCTGGCACTGGCTTCACCAAGTGAGCTGCTTGGCCTCGACGATGTGCTGGGTGTCACCGCTGGCTCTGGCTCCACCATGTTAGGGTGCAGCCCGCATTGCTGGCTGTTGAGCGCAGTGCAGGCTGACACCTGCACTGTCAAGTGAATGACCTGTTGCTGGCCTGTCTTGCCTCAGCAGTGCTGGCTGTCAGCATCTTGCCGAACTGGCATGGCCTTCACCATGGGCTAAACTTTTATTCGACTCAAATTCATGCCGCCAGTTGTGGGTATGGCCTCGTTTGAGGAGCTTTTCGCCAGAGGCTGCCCAGTAGTGTGTGATGCAGTCGCTGCTGCTGCTCCTTACAGGAGCAGCAAGCACCCTGACAGATGACTGCTCGTCGCCTTGACAGCTGGTACATGTTTACTGTCCTGTGCAAGCAGGGACTTGCAGAGCTTCCTGGTGGAGCTGCTGGAGGGCCTGCCTGTAAAGTGTGCTTCGGTCGCAGCATTGACAAGCCACCCACAGACTCATCTCTGTCTGCAGGGACCAGCAGAGGTTCCTGGTGGAGCTGCTGGAGGACCTGCTGGACTGCCTGGTGTCAGGGGATATGGTGCTGGGGGAGCCCAAGATTATTCAGGCCAAGGTACCCATCATCAAGGCCCGGCTGGACATTGGTGAGTCCTCGCTGCGTCGGCCATCACTAAGTGCGTAAACTGGAGGGCCTGTGCGCCTTTCATCAAGGCTAAACTGAATCTGCATGAGTCTGCGCTGCATCGGCTGCTGCACTGGGTTGCTTGGCTTTGCCAGCAAGCTCATGTATCATGATTTGGGGCCCCTGCCCTTGGGACGGCCACCGCTGCTCATGTTGGGTGTCTTGGGTGCTCGAGCTTGGACTGACAGCAGCCACGCAGATCACTCCTACCTCGACAGGATCTTGAGCCACTATGACTGCAAGTTGCTGTGCCATACACGCAAGGGCTGACACGCAAGGGCTGACATGCAAGGGCTGCCCAGGCTGCCAAATCCGAGCCTGCCTGGACCAGCGCTGCGCAGGCTGCAATGCAGCTTGCTGCATGGGGATGTGCACTCCAAAGATGCTGATCTCTACAAGTCATTGCCCTGCAGGCGGCGGGCTGCCAGCAGACATCTCCCTGGCTGCTGCCAATGGTGCCGCCGCCGTGCAGCTCATTAAGGACCACATCCAGTCCATGCCCTGCCTGAAACCCCTGGTGCTGGTGCTGAAGGCATTTCTCAAGGTGAGCTGCGAGCATTTTGCTGCCAACATGGCCAGAGCACAGCAGAGAGGATGCTGCCAACATGCTGAGCTGAGCATCTTTCATTGGCTGGATGGGCCGACTGCAGGTTGTGGGCAGCATGCTGTGCCAGGCACAGGCTGGACCTTGGTGTTGTGTGGGCTGAGCTGCTGCCTTCCAGCTTGATGCTGTCGAGAATCCTGCTTGGCTGCGGCACATTGAGCTTGCACCTGAACCTGTGCCTGCTGAGGGCGTCTGTGCAGCAGGAAGGAACGAGGACACCTCGGTCCCATCAGGCTGCGGCTGCCTCTGCTGCAGGAGGCTGGCCTCAATGAGGTTTTCACGGGAGGCCTGTCTAGCTACAGCCTGGTTTTGATGGCTGTCGCCCACATGAAGGCAGACCCTTCTGCTGATCTGGGGGACCTGCTCATCGGCTTCTTACGCCGCTTTGGAGCTGGGAGCACCACCTTTGACTATGTCACCCACGCCGTGAGCCTGCGACAGGTGGGTGCTTGGGTTTGCTGCTTGATAGCTGCTGTGCATCGGATCACCTCAGCAGCTTGAGGGGGTGGGGTTTACCAATTGGCCGCTGTGGCTGCTGTGCAAAGCAATTTTATGAGGGTGTCATGGTAGCCAATCTGCATGTTGCAGCAGTCTGTGGCAGCTTGACCTTAAGACTTGCTGCGCCAAGTTGTCAAGCGCAGGAATATCTGGCAGCCAGGGCAGTGAGTTCTGCAGGCACCTGAGGCAGACAGCCGAGTCCAGCTGTGTGTTGGGTGTTGACAAGCAGCCCTGGCAAGTGCAGGGTGGTTTCAAGCCAAAGAATGAGGAGTGGAAACAGGCCGCCAGGCCCCAGCTGCTGGCTGTTGAGGATCCTCAGGAGGCCGGCAGGGACATCGGGTCAGGCTCATTCAACATCAAAGCGGTGAGACTGCTGAGCGCTCTTGAGGCACCAGGCTTGCACAAGGCTGCAGTCGAAATACTGCTGACATGAAGCCCCTGCTCAAATGACTGTGAGACATGCACTCTGTGCTGGCCTGCCTCAAATCTGAATCCATGCCCCATGATACAGCTTCTCGCCAGCTGAAGTGGGGGTCTGCAGTGTGCAGGACTTTTGTCTGCCATAAACTGAGGAAAGCATGTGCTGTGCTGAGCAGCCCCTCAGGGCTGCAGCCCGGCAATCCCAGCTGCGGTGCTCCTTTGTGTGAGTTCTGCCAGCTGCCTCTGCAGGTGGCAGAGCTGTTCTCTGATGCTGCTGAGGCGCTCGAGGCCAAACAGGCTGGCGCGGTGAGGCAGGGAGCTGTTGGCGGGGAGGCGCAGCTCTGGGCTACAGTGCAGGCTGATGGGCACAGTCAGAGTGTTGCCTCTAGGCGCCCTGGCTATGCTGAGCAGTACCCCATCCTGAGCAGCATCCTAACGGTCGACCTGGCTGTTGCGCGTGATGCGAAGACTGCCAAGGCAAGCTCCCTGCAGTTGCCGGTGTGGCGGTTGCTGTGAGAAGGGGTGTGACTCCCTGCACAAGGGACCTAGCCATTGTAGCCGATGTGAAATCAGCCAATGCAAGTCCCTGATGAGTGACGAGTTGTGGCAGCTCCTGCGGAGGAACGGGACTCCTTGCGTCTCCTCCTGTGCTGCACAAACAGATATGTTGGTCAGCACCTGCATGGACGATGTGCAGATGCTTCACATGTGGTGGCAGTCAGCACCAGGCCAGCTCGCAGCAGCGCATGCATGTTGGCGCATGTCAACTACTCATCAAAGGTATGGCTCAGGGTTGCACCCTAGCTCACTTGCCTGCTCCCTGTGTGACGTGTGAGAGCCAGCTATGCCTCTGCTGCCTGTTGCTCCTGCAGGCTCGTGCAGACTTGGCCAGCGGCGTGCACAGGCGTGCAGCCAAGATGAATGGGCAGCTGCAGCTGAGAAGCTGGCGGGACCTGCCCTCATGGGCACATGGGCCCATGCCCCTGAGGAGTGGGGCACACTCCCAGCCCTCCAGTGTGGCAGCAGGTGGGGCGCTCTGCTGCATGTCGTGAATTTTCTGCATTGTATTGACTAGGGGGCGCTACACTTGTTGCTGTGACAATTTGAGACACAGCAGCCCAGACTTGGAGGCCCACATTCTCATAGGCCTGAGGGAGCGGCTGTTGCTGGCGGTGCTGCAGGCTCGGCACTCCCTGGGCCGCCACGTGGGTGCACTGCTGCATGCTGCACATGCTGGGTCGGGCTGTGTGAGCGCTGCTGCCTGCCATGCTGCACATGCTGGGTTGGCTGTGCGCGCTGCTGCAGGCTGTGCACTTCCTGAGCACCCTGCACGTGCAGCTGGCATGCTTTTCTCACTGGACTGACGCTCAGAGCGCTGCTGCATGCTGTGCTACTCGCATTTTGTCTGCTGTGTCAGGTGGGCACGCGAGGGGCGCAGCAGCCAGCCAGGCTCAGGACAATGCTGTTGCCAGTCTGCACCCAGCGCAAGAGGAGGGGCGGAAGGCTGCCAGGACCACCAAACGCACGACACGGGAAGCGCACCAGACGGCTCTGCGGGCCAGTCTGCAGAAGGTCCTGGTCGGCACCAAAGGCACGCCTCAGCACCTGCAGACAGTGCTGTCCAGGAATCAGGCCATTGCTGGGCGCGCCCGCCGCCCAACACGTCGAGGCGGCAAGCGGAAGAAGCCCGCCAGAACGGCAGCTGCTGCTGCACGAGACCATTCCTGACGCAATGTCCCAGCGCTATGCCTGAATTCAGTCAATAGCTGCCTCCTGTCCTGTTACACTGCCCCCCTTAATGTTACCAGCCCTGTCAGCTCCCCAATGACCAGGTGCAAGCAGAGATGTGCAGCAACTGTGGAGTGCATCCTTGCTCAAAGACAAGGGGGCATGTCCCAGGGGCTAATAGCAGTGGCCTCCCTTTCATTGCATGGAAAGTGACATTCCATACGTGCTGGAATGTTGCACAAACGCCTCTCTGCTGATCTAGGCTGCCACCAAGCAGCTGACAACAATCATGAGCAAACACTGAGGTCCCGGCGGCAGCAGCATTTTGATGGCTGGTGCATGCCTTGATTCCCACAGCAGTTCAGATGGGACAGCATTCACCTTGACCAGCTACTCTAATGATTCCACTTGACACGGCTGCACTGCTCAACATGTTCTCAAGTGGTCAAGCGGTGTGCATGTTGACAATGCGCGCTGCTGCCCAGGCATCTCCTGCGGGGTTAGCAGCAGGCGCAGGTTCTGGCCCCACTCATGCCTGCCTCTGCCACACTGCTGGGCTGTGCATGGAAGGCCAGGCCGCTTGGCATCCTCAGTAGGGGCGCTGCCATGGGCAGCCAGCCCCAGCCGATGCTGGAGGTCCCCCATGCTGCGCAGGAAGTTTGGGCGGCTGGCTGCTGGGCCTGCGGGGATGGTGCGCCAGGCTGCAGGCCACCCACTGCCTCTCCAGACTGGGCAGCAGCACCTGCCAGGAGCCTGACAGCAGTCAGCAGCAGCAGCAGGTCCCTTTGCAGCGTGCTGGCAGGCAGGGGCTGTGGGGGAGGGGTCTGCCCTGAGGGGGCAGGGGTCTGCCCGGAGGGGGCAGGGGCCTGCCAAGAGGGGTCAGGGGCCTGCCTCCCTTGCAGGTGTGCATTCAGCAAGCCAGACTAACAGCGCTGCTTCATGGGGCCCCCGCCAGGAGCGCAGTGCGGGGTACAGCCTTGTTGCTCCAGCTGAACGTCACCAAGCAGGGAACCCAAAGTCGCAGCAACGCTTCAGGCGCGGGTCTGCTGGCAGCAGGTGGGGGGTGCCTGGCTGCCGGCTGTCTGGTGTCACTCTTGCCTCCAGCTGGACTGTGTGAACCCCTTTTTCTCCCAGAGTTACAGCATGGCTCCTTTTGTTGAGGCCAGCCAGTGCACATGCTGCCAGCCTGGAGTCCAGCAGTGACGGTGCTGCAAAGCCCTTTGATTTGCTGGCTGCTGGGGGCAGCCTTGATGCTCTGCACCACCTCTGGCGGCCTGCAAGACAGGGGCAGGCGGCCATCCACTTTGCAGCAAAGGTATGCAGCCGGCTGTCGGAATCCATCGGTCACAACTTGCAGCCATCTGGTGGGGTGCTGCAGAGGGCGCCATATGCGTCAAGGCAGCTCTGTTTGGCGCAAGACCCCCCGCTGCTGCATGGCCGGCAGCGCCCTTGGGCGATGGGCAGGGGCGGTCCACTTTTTGAGAGGGCGTCCAGTTACCGCCACAGGCAGTTTTTTGGGCGCTGGCACCCCCTCCAGCACAAACCTTTGTGTGCCCTGCACCCTCCTCCTGAGCCAGACGAGGCAGCCTTGCAGCACTGCTGAAGGGCAGCTGGCGTGGCATGCCTGCACATTCTCCTGCAATAGGCACATGGTCTTCAGTTTCCTACAGGTCAGCACAAGGCGCTGGTCCTCGGCAGTGCCGAAGGCTGCAAGGTGGTGCCCTGTGACCAGGGCAAGAACAATTGAAAGGCTGATGGCTTACATGCTAATGCTCAAAGTACTGCTGTGGCTGCTGGCGCCATGGCGCGCGCAGCATGCAGCTCTGGGCTGCGCAGTGTCACTCAGGCACACAGCGCCTAGTCAGGTGATTGATTTGCTCACTTCGATCTCGAGGGATTCACCTTGGGTCTGGCAGGTGTGACCCACTTCACTGAAGCGGTTGCTGCTGGGCTCTGCAGTCATTCCGGATGTCCGTAAAGGCACGGCCTCAGCTTTATGACTGGCGCTGACTGACCTTTGACTGGCCGCAGTGTGGTTCCAGGAGTGCTTTTACGGTTGTCTTTGTATTTCTGAACAGCAGGGAGCTGCATGAATTGGGCCGTAGACTACGGCTGCCTGAGATACCAGGAACCTACATGGCCATGCATGTGAGCATCTACTGTCATTGGACCAGTAGTGAGGTAAGTCGACGAAAACAACCATGCAATGGTTGCCTCGAGGAGCTCCTCCAAACTCCTGGGCTGGCACGGTATCCGGAACGCGAAGTGCATGAGCATGCAGCAGGAGCTGGCGTTGGTTCTGCACACCTCATTGTGGCTGCACATTGATCTGCCAGCGCCTTGAGCCAGCTTTCCTAATAAGGAACGATGGCCTCATCACGGCCTGCCATCCATGTGATCACCCCGTGAACAATTTCAAGCTGCCGATGCCCCAAGCGCTGCCCACATGCTGCCCATTGCACCCTACCCGAGACGTGCAGACAGGCAGACTAAGCACTTGCCAGAAAATGTAAACGGTAAAGGAACCAACACACTTTGTCAGAGTGTTGCGCTGCATCCGCCAGGCTCCTCGACCTCTGTCGGGCTGCTTTGGGCTGCAGCTGAATCCAGCGCCCTGTGAGACAGGACGAGTCCTCGCTTCCTGCACCTGGAGCATCGTACTCCACACAAGCTCAAGATCAGCCAACAGTGAAGCCAGAAGAGAGTGCACTCCCGTGCAGCAGGCCCAGGCAAGCTAACAGGCTTGTTTTGCAGCAAGCCCTGAGCCAACGCACATGTGTTCTGGGACATCACCTCCTGCATGCCAGATCTGCCTCTGCCCCGCCTGAGATCAAGGGCGTGCGCAGCCGGCCTGGCTTGTATTGCGTCCCGGTGCAAGGGGTGCTCATGTGTGCAGACAGGTACATGGTATGAGTTTTGGGCAGCCCAGCATCGAGGGCTTTGCTCCCAAGCAGCAGGGGAGCAGCCTGCAAAACGGGGTGGGCCCCAGCAAGCCCAGCGCCCAAAGCTCGCCAGCGTCTTCCCAGGGCTCAGGATCCATGCTGGCACCCGGCGCCCTGGGCACTGCTCTGAGGAACAGCCCTGCCCGCAGTCAGAGCTCTGAGGGGTCGCAGAAGGAGGCCCAGGGGCCCACAGCGGAGCAGCGGGCGGGGAGGTCTCCCTACAAGGTGAATGGTTCTGGGTGACCGTTATGCAACCGCCAGCTGCACGCAGTGCAAGACTGCAAGATCGGCCCACCTGACCTGTGTGCCTGCCTGCTCATTGGATGTGCTCTTTGGAGCTGTGCCAGTGCTGTACAGCAGGCCCTGGGAGTGCTACTTTGTGGTGGTCAGGCAAGACTTGGGCTGCTGTGCGTGGGCCCGCAATGTGGCATCGGCAGACGCATGGCAGGCCCAGTCTGTGCTGTCGTGCAGGAAGTACATCCTGGGCTTGGAGATGTATCCTGCCCTCAGCATGAAAAGACGCTCATAAGCTCGACATGTATGGGCAGCCAAGATTCTCTCTGATGACTCACATCCAGACTGCCTTGAGGGCAGCAGCAGGGCTGCCTGCATGTGGCTCATGTGTGCAGCCCTGCAGCTGCCTGGCTGACCGCATCGGCCAGGAATTGCAAAGTGCAGGCGGCCCTGTGTCCAACAGTGCACCCGCCTGCTGCAGGTGGAGCGCACCAGTAACGGGGCACGAGAGGGCAGCACCACCTCCAAGCCAGCCCAGCCCCAGCACCAGATGGCGGCGCAGCCAGCCATGCACGCAATGCCCGCGGAGTGGCCCAAGCACCAGACGGTGGCCCAAGCGCCAGCCCCTCGCTCCATGGTGGGCCAGCCAGTGGCCATGGCCCCTGTGACCCCCCAGATGGTGGCCTCTGCAGGGGTGCCTGCAGGGCCCTACCAGCCGCAGTACATGCGCCAGCTGCCGCCCCAGGGACAGCAGCAGGGGCCGGGGACCCACCAGCAGGGCCCCCAGCTCCACCCCCACATGCACTGGCAGCAGGCAGCGCAGCGGCCCGGCGCCATGCGCCCCCCCTTCCGCCCCATGATGGCCGGCATGCCCGCCATCCCCCCGGGCTCAGCCGCCACGCCCGCCCAGCAGGTGCCACCTGCCCACCTGGCTGCAAATGCAGCAGCCGCAGCGGCGGCAGCCGCTGCCAATGCGGCTGCCTGGCAGCAGCGCGCCGCGGCTGCAGCCGCACGGCAGCAGCAGCTGCACCAGCAGGCAGCGGCGGCGGCCGCCGCCCGTCAGCCGCAGGGGCAGCCTGCGGCTGCCCCTGCCCACAGGCCAGGGTCGCAGGCCTCTGGGCTGCCAGCAAGGCGGGCCCCGGCCAGCAGCGAGCCGGCCCCTGCCCCCATCCTGCCTGATGGGGTCCCCCCTGAGACAGTGATCCCCAAAGGCAAGAACAAGACCTATCGTGGAGTGCGCCAGCGCCCCTGGGGGAAGTGGGCTGCAGAGATCCGGGACCCCAATGCGGGCGCCCGGCGGTGAGTGCCTGTCTGCGGTGTCACACACGAGAGCCCTGCGCGCGTCCATGCCACAGCCTGTTCTTGATGCAAACCTGTGCACATGGCTCTGGTGCGCAGGCTTCCGAGTCAGGGCCATTGACACCACTTGACACCCTGCAAACTACGCTTCAGCCTGCACTGCGTGGCAGGTTGCTTCTTTTTGAGCTCATGTGAAGGCTGAGATGGATCACCACACCTCCATTCTTGGCACTGGCTGGCTGTCCATGCTTCACATTGGCACTTCTCATTCTGGCATACCGCATGCAACGTCATTGCACAAAGCAAGTCGCGCCACCCTGCATACCTCCCTACATGGTGCATGACAGCTTCTGGCTGCAAAGGTGGCCTTCACCCCCGCCCCCCCCCCCCCCCCCCCCTGCATGGCGGGTCATGCGTGCTATTGCTTCTATGGCCATGGACGCAGTGCATCTGCACAGCCAAAGGGCTGCATAGCTGGATCAGTCAGCAGTGTGAAGCAAGCAGTCCCCAAGCTCCTGCAGGTGGCTGGGCACCTTTGACACGGCGGAGGAGGCTGCAAGAGCTTATGACGCTGCCGCAAGGCAGATACGCGGCGCAGCAGCCAAATGCAACTTCCCGGAGGACGGTCTAGCCCCAGAGCCGGTGCCAAACCCCTCAGGTGCAGGTTTGTCAAGACACGATGACCGCGTGGGAGCTGCTGCCTAGTCCTGCACTTGCTGAGGTCACTCCTGATGTTGGCAAAGCCTTGCTAGGAGCTGGTGCAAAGAGCCTAAGGCTGATGCTCTGGGCAAGCTTTCATTTTGGTCATTTGCTGCGGTCTATTGACAAAAGCTGCATGCTGTAAACGATGCAGTGGAACCAGGCTCGTGACATCACTGTCCCCTCGTTGCTGACTGCGTGATGTCATCTGCAGCAGGTCCTCGGGGTGCAGCAGCCAGGAGGACAACCTCAGCTGCTGCCCGCCAGGCCGCCAGGCCTGCTGTGCAGCCGGCAGCTGCTCCGCCTGGTGCAGATAACATGGCTGCTTCCCTGGAGGAGGGCAGGCTCATACACAACCACATGATGAGCAGCCGGGAGGCCATGGTGAGTGGCGTGGGCATCTTGGAATGTGCAAAGCTCAGCTGTGTGAACAGGTGCTGCTGGATGAGCAGCTGGGAGGCTTGGGCTGGAGGCCTGGGGCTGGGGGATGGTGCACTTGCTTAGCTGCCTCCACAGCTGCCTTACTAGCCGCCTACCATCCTTCTGACGGTCTGCTAGCCTTTTGATGACCTGATTTCCTCATGAAGGTGGATGCACTCTTTGACAATTGCCATGCAGATGTAGTCGTTCCCAGCTCCAAGATCTGGGGCAGAAGCACACTTGTTGATGCCAAAAAGCAGAGGCGCTGTGCTGCCATTGAGGAAGTCTGGGATCACCAAACTATTGGGAGATGTAGTCCAGGCGCAAGGGTGTGCCACAGGCACAGCGTGTGTTTCAGCTGCCTGTGACTTGCTCGAGCTGGGGTCTCCTGCAGGGAGTGATGACCGTGAGCGACGCCATGATGATCCCTCACGGGACGTCGCCAGGAGCCAGCCCAGCAGGCGTGCCCATGCAAATGCGAGCTCCCTCGGGTGGGCCTCAGCTTCTTTGCTCATCCAGTTGGGCAGGATGCACCAATGCTCTGCAACCTGCAGGCCTGCATACTGAGTGCACAGGGGCGTGTTTGTGTGCAAGGCATGCAAGGCTGCTTGCTGCCTTGTACTAATGCGGCCTCAATTCAGAGCAGCCTCTGCTGTGGCAACACGACAGCTTTGGCACAATGCCAGAGTGTGTACTGGAGAGCTGGAGACTTCAAGGGGCGTCATCGCGGCGGTCTGTGCGTATGCTCCCAGACCATGCTAATTTCACTGATCACTTTGCCCTTGGGGAGCTTTGCAGGCACCACTATTGTGCCAATGTTGCAGCACCGCGGTCATCAGCGCCATGCAGGTTTCAGCCAAGCACTTCGCTGTGACAAGCACAAGCGACACTTGCCCTGCCGGTGCAGTGCTTTGGCCAGCAAGCAGTGTTTCTGCAGACATGCATGTGCTGGCGGGGTCCTGCAGCTGATGGCTTGGAGCTGTGCAGGCTTCGCCATGGGTCGGCATCGTGGAACTCCAGCCGGAGGCTGGTCAGCTGCAGACTGGCCAGGGCTGGGAACCTCTGCTGGGCGAGCAGGCGGTGTGGCCCTGGGGACCAGCCCCTTTGGCAAGAGTGTGGACATGGTGGACGTGTGCAGCCAGCTCATGGAGGAGGGAGGTGGGTCTGTATAACAGGGTCCCCCTTCAAGACTATGAAGAAATAGGTATGCAGCCAGCTCATACAGAAGGTGGTGCAATTAATTCTATGGAGGAGAACACCAATGTGTGCTGCCCAGTTCATGGGAGAGGGAGGTGGGGTTTTGGAGGGCCTGCTGGTTGGGAGTGGCAGTCGAGGCGGAGTGCGAATAAGTGCAGCCAGCTCATGCAGCCAGATTCTGGTGGCTTGAATCAGGTTCCAACGTCACTCCATGCTGAGTGCGATGCTTTGCTGAGAGGCGCACCATGCTGTGCCAATGCTGCAGTCGTATGGTCCTGCAGGCTGCACAGATGGCATCAACATGGGGAGTCTGCGGGCGGAGTTGGACATGCCCCAGTACTTCCGCGGTGCGCACACAATGGCTGACGGGGACTCAGAGGATGATGCCATGGTCATGGGCTCCACTCCTGGGCTGCGGAGCGTTGACTCTGTGGTGAGCCACCTGCATGCCAGGCAGAGATGAGCCAGAGTCTGGCGTGTTCCGCTGCTCCAGAGGTGGCAGCATCAGGGTTTTGAATACCTGCAGCAGATGGGGCTCACACCTGTGATGTGAAGGACGGCAGACATGTGCCAGAAGGGCACGATGCAGTTGCCTTGTGCTGCAGCTGCACTCCAGCATTGTGACAAGGACTTGCTCTCGGTACCAAAGCCGGCCTGCTGCAGATGGGCCGGCCACCTGTGGTGGTGCCTGCCCAGTGCAGTCGTCCGTGAGGCCACACTCTGATCCCGAGCATGTGGTGCAGATGGGGTCCACCCCTCTGGAGTGGAAGATGGCGCGTGACCGGCAGACGTATGCCAAGGTGGCAGGCTCCCCTGCTCCCCCCCGGCACCCACTGGTGCAGCAGCAGCAGCAGCTGAGGGAGATGGCCATGCGCCAGCAGCAGCCCTGGCAGGAGGGGCAGAGCCAGCACATGGAGGTGCCGGGCGGGGGAGGGGCAGAGGGCCCGGGGCCCACGCAGGTGAGATCTGCTGAATGGGCATGTGCTGTTGAGCTGTGCTGCAGTAAGCTGTGCATGCCCCAGCAGGGGCAGAGCGGGCACATGGTGTGCAGTGCAGGCCAGGGGGACCTGTCCCAAGTGAGGTATGGTGATGGTCTTGGCCTGCGGAGTGTGAAAGCTGTTAGCAAAGACAGCCTAGGTGGGAGCTCAGCGGCTAGGGCCCACACCGTAGGGACGGCAAGACCGGTGCTGACATTTCTGGGCCTGCAGAGGTGGCTACTGTGCAGACTGTGGGCACAGAGCAGCTGTAGCAGGCACAAGCCTTGGCCAAATTCTGTGCATAAGGCCTCCGCCAAGCAATGGCGCTCTTCAGCGCTGCTACTGCCTGGCAGCTGGAGCTTGTCTGTGTGCCAGTGGGCTTCAGCACTTGACTCTGACCTGCTTGGCAACTGCTAGCATGCCTGAACATTTTCTGCAGCCGTGCAGAATCAACCAGACCTGGACTCTGCGACTGCGTATGGCTGTCTGCTGTGGTTTCATATTCTGCGCAGCAGGCCATCGTCAAGAGGTGCCTGACTGCTTTCTTGAAGCATGCTTTTGCCTGCTGTGCAGCCGCCCGACGGCCTGGCAGCACCGCCATCCACCCCGCTGCGGGCGCAACCCGCCCTGCAGCAGCAGCAGCAGCAGCAGCAGCAGCCCACTATCGCCACACCTGAGCAGCCGGCCTCTGCACAACCGCAGCAGCAGCCTCGCACAGGCACCCTGCCCCAGGTAACGCTGTTTTCCCCATCCCTGAAGCAATAGTTTTGCATGCCAGCGCTACCGGCCACCTTCAGGGAGTTGTACCAGGCAGGAGCAGCACTTGCTGAGACTGCAGGTCTTTAACTGCAGTTCACATCTAAGGAGCCCACTCCTGATGTCTTGAAGCTGATGTTGTCTGCTGCAGTCGCTGCAGCAGCCGCAGACCTTTGCACCTTGCACTGCTAGATTTGCACCAGGGCCTGTGAGTCATTGTGGACTGCAACCCCAGCTCTTTGCATGCTGCAGGTGCAGTCGCTGCTGCTGACCTCATTTGGTGCGAGCCCTGTGGCTCCTCCAACCTGGTCCAACTACACTCATCATGCTGCAGGCGTGGCGGCAGCTGCCTATTTCTGACCCTTAGGGTCTGGCGCTGCAGCAAGGCCTCAATCAACACCTGCTTGCTGCAGCAGCTTTGATCCTGCGCCCCAGAGCCTGCAGCTGCAGCCGCAGTCCAGGTCATGACCCCATGTGGGCCTGAAGCATTTCTGCCATGCTGCAGGCACAGCATCAGCTGCCGACCTCTGCCCCGGTGGAGCTGCACCAGGGCTTGGACACAGACGAAGAGGATGTGCACATGATGGGCATGAGCCCTGTGATGGACTTTATGCACCTGCCCTGGGGCAGCCCAGGCGGTGGCACCAGCCTCCAGGTGCCTGCTGTCAGCTTTGCCATGGGCATTGGCGCCCACCAGTGAAAACACCACCCAAGAGCATACAGCCGGACGAGCTGGGCGTCTCTGGCCAGCATGGCCAGCCGCTCAGCACTGACTGCGTCAAGAGTACGGCCACAGCGATGCGCCCAAGTCGTGATCAGTTCCAGCAAGGCCCTGCTGCATAAGCACTGTACACCTGTGCACACAGAACCCAAGGAGCTGGAGGGGCCCTGCACGACATCAGCCTGGGTGCCGAGGTGGGTCCCACCCTAGACAGCAAGTTGCACAACAGGCACCACCATTGACTCTTGGCCTCAGAAGGCCTTGGACCAACAGCCCTGCATCTCAATCCTTCAGTCTACGGGAACCTCAGTCTGGTGGCTTGCATGGCAGTAGGCCAGCACCACAAATTTATAGATCCTGCAACTGTAGGCCGCAAATGTCTGTCAGGCTTCTGTCGCATTCTGGTGCACTTGGCGAGCACTTTCTGGAGCCGAGTCCAGGGAGCATCCAAGTGACCGTTTGTTCCGCCTGACTGCATGGTATGCTGGATCGCTCAGCTGTCATTGTTTTCACGTTTTGAAGGTTTTGGGATCAGCAATCTTGTAGTTACTTCACCAAGCAACGTTTGTAGCAAATGAGAACCAGTCACACTGGAGCCTAGTTTTGTTGATGAAGCAGTTTCAAAAGCACCATAGGCTTGATGTGCTGAGTTGAGAATGCAAGAAGTTACAAATTCGACTCTGTCAAGGGGCCCTTGACAAGGGTGTGTTGCATGACTGTCAAGCCTTGTTAATAGTGCCAGATCAAGCAGCAGGTCAACGTTTTGTCCTGTGAGGCCCCTCTGGCTCGTCCATGGGAAGGCCTGTCCTGAACAGCGAGGCTGTTGTGGAGCTTGCTTCACAAGCTGAGCGTCTTCTCCACAGGTTGACTGCCAAGGAACCTCCTCTGGTAGGGCCCTCAGCAGAGCCCTGATGCTGTCGAGCTGTGGCTGCTTTCAGTGATGGCTCCTTGATTGCTTGCAGCACCCTTTGGGCATTCTCAACCCCCATGCAATTCAGCACTGCAAGGTGAGCAAGCAGGCAGGCTACATTGCTTGGGCAACATCAGCAAAACACAGCAGACACACAGGCTCCTGGTCAGGTGTGCCTTCCTGACAGCAGGTACCTGTGCTGCAGGGCGTCTTCATTTCTCACACAACGAAGATGGGCTTGGTGGCCTCGTTCAAGTGGGGCAGGTGAGCTGCCTTCACATGGTCAGCACCTGGGCAGCAGCCTCACCTGTGACTCCTCACTCACCCCGCAGTTGCTACTAGGTATCCCACAACTGCTCCTCAGTGCTGGCCCCCTGCAACGGCATGCTGCACCACTCCTGTCTGCCTCCAGGCGACACATGGCGCACCGCAACTTGGACCTCATGCTCACTGACCAGATGGCACACTTGCCATGCAGGGGCCTTCTGCTTACCAAGCATGACAAGGCTGATGAAGATGCAGCAGATGGCATCCTCTGGAGTGCAGCAGCCTTCTACAAGATCCACTCTGCATCTCTGGGCCTCTCTGCAGGTAAGCAACGTCCTCGAATTTTGCCTGAAGCACACTGCTTTGACACATCAATGGGGTACATGCTTGAGAGCTGCTTGGCTGAACCTGCACTATATGCTGCGCCTCACTGGCCTGGTGTGGGGCCCAGAGGCCCTGCTGGCGAGCCTCACTTCAATGTGCGCAGCTGAAGCTGCACAGCTGTGCCTGCACATGCTTGCTCCCCCAAGCTGCATGCCTTAAGCTGTGAAACTGTGCCTCAGTGGCCTGACCTGCCAAGTACGCACCTATTTACGGGCCTTGCATCTGTTCGTACAGTTGGGCCTGCACAATCTGGCATTGGCTTACAGCAGATGACACAGCAGGACCTGCAGCAGCTTGCCTGGCAGAATCTTTGAGAGCCTGCTGCCAGGGAGCCAACCTGATTTTTGGCTGCTTTGGTGACAGCATGCGTGTTGACAAGGCCCTGAATGCTCCTCGTCAGCAGTCAAATCTGCTGGTTGCTGCTGCCATGCGACGTCACGCCTACATGCCTGCAGGCGTGGACCACGTTCAGACTCTGCTGATACTGGGCACGCAGAAAGCTGTGGACGCCTTCAGGTACAGCGGCAAAGGCGGCACCCTTGTGCTGGTGAGGCCTTCTGTGCGCTCTTGTGTGCCAAGCCCAGAACAGCCCCGGTCTACATGCCTGCACCGTGCGTCACGGCATCAACGGGGAGCCATTATGCAATAGGACACCTGCCATGAATCCCTCATGCAGGGGACTGACTTCACGGTGGCTGCCATGGCTGGCGGAGATCTGGGTCTGGGGTCCAGTGAGAGCAGCAACCCGTTTCTGGACCGCGACGCCATCAGCCTCAGCCTGTCGGATGGTGCCATGCTGGACTTGAGCCTTGCAGGTGAGCAGTCAAGCCCCAGCTTGTGGGCCACTTGTAGGGGTTCCTCAGCTTCTCACCTGGTGCACCGCTGGTAATCTTGCAGCCCAAATGCTTCTCTGTGTGTAAGGCACCTAAGCGTGTGCAGAAGATGGAGAGTCAGATGCTTAGGGACCTCAACCCTTGGCATGCATGTCCAGGAGGGCCCATTATGTGGCACAAAGTGCTGCAAGCCTCCTTACACATATGCAGTCCAGCCAACGCCAGCTGGAGCTGCAGCTGTCAGGCACGCACTGCCTGCCTTGCAGGCGGCAGTATCACCCCAGACACAGAGCTGAATAGCAGCTTGTATGGGAACAGCGGCCAGAACATGAGCCCCCGGCAAATAGTGGATGGCACTGCAGCTGCAGAGGACAGGGCGCAGCCTGCTCTCCTGCCACTCTACAAGCTGCTGCAAGTGAGAGCCTTTTGAACAGGTTGAGCCTGGCAGGCAGCCATGTTGAGCTTGAGGTGCACCGACACATGCTTCCTGGCACCGCATTGCTGCTTTGTGTCAGATCCGCAGACATTGGCCTGCAGCTACACGCACACACTTACACTGTCGACTAGTGTGCTTCAACTCAATGTCCTGTATGCTGCAGCAGATACAAGCTTCAGCAAAGGATGACCCCAGGTAATCTTTGTTCAGAAATTGAGCCGGCTCAAGCATTCCAGATGCCTTGACTCATGCAGGTAACTGCCTCAATCAAGAGCATGCTGACGCTCCGATGCTTGCAGGTCATTTGATGGCTTTGTCAGGCACTGGGAGCCACAGTCCATTTTCCAATCAGGCTCGCCTTCCAAGGACAAGACTGAGCGGCATGCACATGCAAGCAGCCCCAGCGGTGTTGTCCCGGTCTGACTGCCAGGCACCACATCTGAGAAACTCCGTCATCCCAGCCCTTTGGCGCATTGCCTTCTCTCGAAGTAAGCTAGGACTCGGGCAACCTCCCTTTGTGTTTACATGCCCACCTTCAGGTCGGGCATTCCTGACTTCAGAAGTACTCAGCAAACTTGTTTGACTGTCATGAACAATGAATTGGAAGCAAGTCATGGGCAGGTCCTCCCCAGTTTTGGTCAGCTGAACTCACACAACAATGTAAAGCTGAATTGGGGATGGCAAATGTTGCCATCACAAGGTACACGAGCAGTCAGTCCACCATGGGACTACTCTGCTCTTCTGCGCAGGCGATGCAGGGGCCAGCCCTGTATCCTGGCAGGCGGAGTGGTTGGCTGGCTGGACACCTCTAGATGCTGCTGCAGGGGGGAAGACTCTCGCAGTGTGGTTCCAGAGTGGCCTGCGATGCTGCTCCCAGTGTCGCTTTCAGCATATAATGCAGCACGCTGCTTGCCCTGGACACACTCATCCAGTCTGTGTCCACTGCTGGACTGGGACAGCTTGTGGGGCAGGTGTGGGCTCCCAGGCTGCACTGCCTGCATGCAGGGATTCGTGTTGGACATGTGACTTGCAGGGTTGCATGAGAAAGACTGCCTGCCTGAAGCATGAGACTCGGCAGGGGTTGCTGACCTTGCAGGAATGCAGCAAGGCTTCATCACAGGGCAAGCACGGGAGCAGGCAGCTGCTGTTGAGGAGCTGCCCTGCCCTGGGCACAGCTGCTGCACTAGATGCACCCAGGCTGGAGCAGGCAGGCAGGCTATCACAGTCCAGCCTGAAACTCACCTGAGCAGGCTGGCTCACTGTTGTCTCTTCCTCTATCATTCTGTAGAGCTCATAGTACCCGACGGACAGGAAGACGTGCCAGATGGAGTGGAACAGCCAGTAGTGGCGGGGAAATCTCTCGGGCATGGGGAAGGCCACCAGAGCAATGATCATGCAGCCTGCAGCGCAGGCAGAGTCATCAGTTGCCTGACATGCCCTGCTGAGCACCGCACGATTCAGCAAGACACGCAAGCTAAGCGGGAGCGGCCGCTGGGACGCTGAGGATGTTGAATGCACTTGGGCAGCCCACACTCTGGCTGCCACACAGATCAATGCTGTCAGATACCAACCAAAGGCTGACCCAGCACCACATGGCCTGTAAGCACACTCAGCTCCTGCAGGCTGCACAGCCCTCACAGACCGCTTGGGCAGGCTGCCAATGCTGCAGAGCAGCAACAGATCATGTTATCAATCAATCACCCAGCAACACACAACATCATCCAGCATTTCCCCTAGTGTGCGGAGGCCACGCCCCAGCTGCTACAAGGGCATGCTGCTGGGGCACGGCACCTCCAGCACCTCATGAAGACCTCCACCACGCACCTAGTGTGCGCAGGCCACGCCCCAGCTGGTACTTGGGGAAGCTGCTGACGCCCTCCTGCGCCAGCTTAAGCACCAGGGACCCGGCACAGATGCTCCCCAGGGTGCGCACGATCAAGCGCATGGGCAGCGCGTCTGTGGCGGCCAGCATCAGGTGCAGGCAGACCGCGGGGAACACCAGATTGGTCACCAGGCGATTGGTCAGGGACCTACAGGGGCAGGGGTGCACTCATGCCTGAATTTCTATTCAGTTTGCAGCGGAATCAATGCGTCAACCCAGCAGTGTGTTGGGAGACCATTGCTCAGGGACCCTGCAGGGAAATTGTGGGCAGGCCTCGAGCAGTGGCAGCTGGCAATGGCAACCATTTATCATGAAACATTCCTACCAAGGGGGTCCACTCGACACAAGCAGCAGCTGGTGCTGGCGGCCTGCATGCAGCCACCATGGGGGATTGTCTCCAATGGTCACCCTCCAGCTGGCTGGGGGAGTGCATTGCTCGGACTCCTGTGCTGCAGATGGCCGGCGCCACTGACCCTGACTGCCACCCGCTGCCGGTCCTGGGGCGGCCTGAGCAGTGCCCAGCGCCCCAACGCACTGTGTCCATGTCAATCAGGCAGGCACAGTGCATCTGTCTGTGTCCCAGTGCCTCAACGGCCAGTCTTGAAGCAGGTGAATGCACATCAGCCCCCAAGGCCAGGGTCTCTGATCAGGTCTCCCCGCACCTGGCTCCGATTGCGTGGCCCCAGGTTCGTCCCAGAAGCCACTGCGCGCACAACACATCCAGCGTCCTCCACATCGGCCCTGCCACCCCTAGAATGGAAGAGCTTTCGAGGCCCTTGCTGTGCATGTGAGCGGCATGGTAGATGGTCGCCAGAGCGAAGCCAATCGAGAACAGCACCTGCTGGCCAGGCATATGTCAGGAAGAATTGAGTTGCAGCAAGAGTGATGGAGAGCAGGGCATTCAGCCATTGCAGATTGCTTCTTACAAGCTGCCAAGGCTGGCAGGCCTGCATAATGATCACCAGTGCCAGTACCCCACCAGACAGGCAGCCACAAGTCAAGCAGGGCTTGGGTGCAGCAATTCTGACGGCATTCAGTGGTTGCTGATTGCAGTCAAGTCATTTGAAGAACGGCAGGCCTGCCTGACAACTTCTGTTGCCAACAGCGCAGCCAGCCAGGCAGGTATGCAGGGCAAAACCACCTGAACTGAAAAGGTGGGGGGCCGTATGTCACGTGGAGCAGATGAGCTCACCAGGTCTGTCCACCGTTTACCTCGCCAGTACAACCAGAGTGTGGGCAGGCAGGCTGCCATCGTGACAAGTGGTAGCAGGTCCAACACTGCAGCATGATGCATGTGGTACATTGTTCATGACTGGATGGACAAGTGCTTGGATTTCAACATTCAGACGACTGGCTTCTTGCTGGGCAAATTCCAAATGAGTGCTGGTAACTTCGGACAGGTGCATGAACGGTGCGGGAAAAGCTACCTGGCATCCCAACATTGGTGTTTGATAGCTCAGAGGGCAACTCCAGTGTCACTACTGGCATGCCGGATGCAGTGGTAGGGAGGTTCTAAGCTACAAGATGGAAAACACTCAACAGCCTATCTGAGACTGGCCGAAATGACTCTGCAGATCTCAACTCACTGCCGACCTCTGCCAAGCCTGACTCACAGAAGAAGTCCAGCTGCCAGAAGACTACATACCACAGTGCAAGCAATGGTCAAGGCCACATGGCAGGGTGCCGTCCTTGCCACGAGCAATGACACTCAGCAGGTGGAGGGCAATCACTACTTCCCTCCTGAGAGCATCAATAAAGAGGTGGGCCTCCTCGACCAGAACCAGCCATTGAGCCTCATCTGCCCTAAAGGTTCCCCATGCTGCAGCACTTCAAGCCCAGCAGCAAGACCACCTTTTGTGGATGGAAGGGGACGGCCTCATATTATGACGTGGTCGCAGATGGACAGGTGTTGCATCTGCAGTGATGAATTGTGCCAGAGCAATCTGCTCATTGCCGAGCACCCCTTCTGCTGTGCAGACCAACAAGGATGCAGCATGGTGAGGTGGATTCCTGGCAGGGAAAGGGCCAGGCCTGCCAGTGTTATGTCATGGGTTCCAGCTTTAGTGGAGATCATGTTACTGGAGCTAGATCACTGCTGCTGCAGGTACTATGCTGAGCCTTTTGAAAAGGCAACCAACATTAAAGGTGAGGTTTACTCAGGCCCAGCCCAATCACAGAGGCGGCAGATGCCATGCTGACACAGCCTTAGCTCTGCAGACCATGTCGCATTTTGGCGCGGTGTCAGGGTGGAATGAGCGGACATCCATGACAGCACCTGTTCTTGCCAGCCCAACATCGCTCTGCTGATCATTACTTGCCACTTTTCTGAGTTCACATGCTGGCATGGCAAAGATGCCACATCGATCTGTGCCACATTGCCGCTCTCAGCTCTTGAGCTACAGCTATGCCACATGTATGCAACATTTAGCTGAGCTCTGCTGTGTGAGAATGTGTGTGTCACTGTTGTAACCCCTTGTCTGTAAAGGAGCGCAGCGCCCACAGCAGCAGCTCTCAAGGTGGTGTTCAGCTGGCATTCCTTGCTAACAAGCAGCAGCTATAGTGGCCATCAGCCCAGCTCATCCGAGCTCATATCCCACAGGCCTTCACTGCAAGGGCTCTCGACTGCCTAAGCAGGACTGGCAGCCTTCGCCTTCGCCGTTTTGGCTGATGCCTGTGCAGACTTTTCGTGTCTCTCCAGGTGGCTCTGCTTTGCAATCTGATATGCCCCATCAGCCTCTACCTGCAGCAGCACATTCTGCCTCATGTCTGGTCCCCTGCAACCACACGTGTCCACACATCGAAGCCACCCAGACATTCTATTTGCTTCGTGCGAGCCTGCAGTGAGGTTAGGCCAAGCACCTGCCCTTCTGCTGCTGACACGGTCCACACCTTGTATTACTTTTGGTGGGTCAGGCACCAAAGTCAGACCAGCTATTGCTTACCTGCTTCCACGCCTTATCAAATATCCTTGCGCTGGCCAGCTTGACCAGGTCCAGCACCTCCTGCTTGGGCAGCAGTGTACCATTGCTAGTATACTTGCGGCCACCCTTACGATTAGCATAGCGCATGCTCCTGGTGTACCCCATCTGAAGAAACCTGCACATGTGCACCTGAAGTCATTCCAAAGGCTGTGGAGCAGCAGGCCTAAACAGGGCCTGGTCAACCACAATCGCAGCTGAGGCACTGCTTGGCAGGCTCACACAGAAAGCCTGATCAGACCAGCTGGCTCTCGGTGTCGCAATGCGCGCCCTTGCAACACTGCCATGATGGCTGCATGTGGAGTGGCTCTCTTGACTGCTCACTTTCTGGCCATGTCCATCCCCACAAAGTCAGCTGCATCCCTGTAGTCTTCAAACATGCCTAGAATCTTGGCAGAGGATGCCTCAGCACAGGCCTCATCCTTGAACTTCCAGTGTGGCAACAGCTCCTGCACACATAGCAGACGTACTGTCCATGAGCATATTACAGTTATGCAAGCAGGCTCAGGTGCACAAGCTGCGCAGCAGCTAACTGTGCATAGGTTGTCTTACAGCTTTGTAAGGCTGGAACGTCAGCACCCCCTGCTCCCCTTTTCCAATGGGGTAAAGCTCTGGATGTTGCCTGTAATCTATCTGCTCGACATGCTGGGTCACAACATCGCGCTGCTTGCGCTTCTTGCCTGCAGTGGCAGCACTGGATTTCTTTGCGCCCATTATAGCCCAGTTTCGAGCGTGGCAAAGGCCCGAACGCAGAGACATGCACAAATCTTAATGCATTGACCAGTGCCATGCGGGCTTCCGTGTCAGGACTCAATGTTGGGCCTAGATGTTGTCCTTGTGATGTGCACCGCTTTGTGGTGCAGGGCTACCAAACAGCAGCCAGTGCTGCCATGAGCCTGCCTCTTGCTCTGTGCTCGTATTGACTTGTCCAGCAGCAGGCAGAGGACGTGCATGAGAGCGCCTTTAGTACAGTCGGCCTGGTAGCAGAGTTCAGGGACCTGTGCAGCACCATGTGGCAATGATGGGACCTTGACCTGGGAGGCTTGTGCTTGGGTCTACCTTTGGCTGGTCTAGTGTCCTGACCCAGCCTGCCTGCATATGAGGGGCTTGCCATGGCTGACCAGGTCCCTTCCAGGCTGGCTGCAGACCAGGCCCAAGCCTTATCTGACGATTCAGCCTGAAGACTTGTCACAATCTGGGCCCTGGGCTGGTCAATGTGTCAGCACAGCTGTGTCAGGATGTCACATGGAATGCCTGTTGGTGGAGCAGCCCGAAAGACCAGGTACAAGAAGGTCACTGTGAGTCTTCAGCTGCTCAGCGTTGGCAAGAATCTCTGCACTGCAGGGGTAGGCATGTTTGCATGTCAACCAGAGAATACGCAGGTGGCGCCATACAGCTGCAAATTGCGTGGTGTCCTCTGTCCAAGTGCATGGCGGCTTCTGGGTGCATGCCCACTGCAGCACCATGAGGCCCTGCACGTCCACTTTCATCTGGCATGCGATGCACCAGCATGTGATGCACCAGCTTCTACCTGCGCACTCCTGAAAATCTGCCCAAAGCGGCTATATCACAATGACCTTCTTGCAGCTGCAGGCAGGAGATGTTACTGGGCAGTCTCAGAAGCACCAAGGAAGTGCAAGACATGAGCACCAAATTCATGTATTCCGGTAGCATTGCCATGGGGCTTTCAATGGGAAAAAAGGGGGTGGCGGGCAATCGAACTACCTCCAAACAATCTGCAGGCCTTGGATTGCAACAGGTCGCGTGTCAGCATGTTGGTAGTCATGTGCGGCAGCACATTCAGGCAGCATAGGAGGCAATGAAATGTATCAACTGGTAGGACCATGACATGACACAAACAAAGCTGTTCTCAACACATCATCCAGAACTCAGATGGCATGCAAGGTGTCCAGCGTTTGTGGCCCCTGAATATGCACCAGGTTGCTGCCGTCGTCATGCACCCAAAGCCCCTCTAAGTCATATGTCTGGCGTGCATCCTCCATGAAGCAGTGTGCGACCACTGAACCTGCAGTCAAAAGCCATTTCCCTAGATGTGCTTCAGGCAGGCAACTCAAAGCATTTCTCTTGCTCACCTGCATCAACTGCTAGCCAGTCGGGGCTGTCCCTTCCCTCAATGCCGGCTTTCAGCCCGGGGATAAACTTGGCAGCACGCTGCTCCACCTGCGGGGACATTGGTGGTTGTGGGCACTCCTGAGCAGCACCCATCTGAGCAACGGGTATATGGCGTCTGCTGGGCATTGCCTTGCGGTGGCCATGATGCAGAGCAGGGCAGGCAGACAGCTGCTTCTGTGCACTCTCAGCTATCCTGGTCCGCCAGGCACTGCAAGCATAATTTTTTCACATCACAGGCCTCTGGCTAAACTCCTGAGGATGGTCTCTGTCGTCATACCACCAGCACAAGCATGAGGCCTCAGTGCTGACCTGGTAAGCCACAGCAGCTGCCGCAGCCTGGATGTGCTGAGCAGAGCGCCCTGAAGCAATGACCATGTGATCTGTCCAGTTGCACCTGCAGGCATGCATGGATGCTGACAGGAACACCGAATCTTGCATGAAGTCACCAGCAGCAGTCCATGCAACCCCAACATCAGGCAACAGCCACTACTGCATTGCCTGAGACCTGCCACTAGGACTGCAGCAGATAACTTGTGGTGAACACACATGCCCAGCTGCCGTGCACTCCCACATGTTGGGGTTGCACAGGCAGAGCCAGTGGCCGCACAAGCAATGGCCTGCACAGCCACAGCCACTCCAGGTTGCCCAGCCAGGTGCCAGCAGAGACTGGTAGCCAAGCCATCCTGGATGCAGCCAAGCTGTTCTGCTCCGCCAGGCACCTCCAGCTGCCACCCAGCAACTCCCTGCCCCACAGACGCACACAAGTTGCCGTCCCAGGCAGGGCCATGGACCATTGCAGGACAGTGTACCTGACTTGTAGACCCTGCCAATCAGGTCGCCCAGCCAGGAGCCAGCCGTCAGGCCTGCAGAAACCAAGGCTGCCAAGCCAGCCTGCATTTGAGTCAGTGTCCGTTGCCTACCTGCCCCTCACATCCAGCATGCAGATGTTGTCCATCTTGGCAGCTGCCAACATGTCGGCCACTTCCTGTGCCGACACGATGTTGGGGCAGCTGCCAGTGGCGAGGTGCCGAGGAGCAATACTTGGCTTCTTGTTAGTGATCAGCTGCCTGCACAGGGTGCACAGGGGACAGGCTGAGATGTGCTGCCAGACCACAGCCCCTGCCTCATGGGTAAGGGGCGGCCAGCAGGTTGCAGAGAAGGCTGCCTGAAGCGCGCGGCCAGATCACAGCGCTGAGATCTGCAGTTGGCTCACAGCCAGATACCAAAGATGCAGCCGAGGGGTCTGTGTGATGCAGCACTGGGCAGGTGGTTCTCCTACGCCGCTGCTCTGGCCGTGGCAAGGCGGCGGCACTGGTCATGACAAGGAGGTGCCGTAAAGCTTACCGGCCTGTTGCGCCCGTTGGGGCAGTAGCTGCATTCTGCTGCTGATCTCCATGCTGCTCATTCAGCCCACCCTGCCTCAGCCCTGGATGCTGATGCTCAGCGGCAGCTTGAGGGGCAGAGGGATCGTGGCTATTATCATGCCCCACCTGGCTACTGCCCCCAACATTGACAGCAGCTTTAAGTGCTGCTGCCTGGGCAGAGAGGAAAATGTCCAGAGGGGTGTGCATGCTGTTGGTGGCCAGCACACAGGCCAGCCGCTGCACAAGCACATCCTTGTTGCCTGTCGTGAACTGGCCTAAGGCCTTCAAAGGGGCCTGCAGCTGGGGCTTGCTGAGCTGCCGAAGCTGATCCAAAGGCTGGGTATGTAATATATGCTCTAGCACAGACCTCTGCTCTGCCTCCTGCATGGGCGCAACAGCAACCTTGGTGGCATAGAGGCTGAGAGGCATCTGCTGAAAGCTATGCACCCCAAGGACATTCAGAGTGTCGCCTCAGCTTCTTAGGATGTGAGTGCCACCTCAGTAACAGAAAGGGTTGTGCATGAGGCAGATGGAGCTGATTAGTACCCCAGAGACCGATGCCATCTCAGGAGGCTGTGCGCAAACATGTGCAGCGCACCCTGCATGTTCATGTGGTAGACCGCTCCCTGGCTGTGCCCTTCATCAACTGACAGGCAAGCACACTCACCATCATGGCCTCCCACTTGTTGTGCAGCAGGAAGAAAGTGAGGCGCTCCTGCCGGTGTTCCAGGTTGTGTGTCTCCCAGAGCCTGTCCCACAGCATGTCTACCTGGGCACTGTGGCACGCAGCAGGCACAGCATCGTGAGCAGGCTGGCTTGAAGAACCTGTGAGTGGGCATGCAAGCACTTCTAGAGCTGGAGACATGTGGGCTTGCCTGATGGTTGACTTTGCTGACCAAATAATTCAGTTCAGCCTGCGATGGCCAATCTGCAGTTATGCAGAGTGACTGTCAGCACCGCCCACCTGTCAGGCACAGGCAGGACTTTGAGCTCCTCTTGGGCCTGCGGCCATAGCTCCAGCTGTGCAACAACAAGCTGTTGCTGCTTCCCCATGTTGCCACTGGGAGGTGTCGCATCGGCGGCATAAGCTGTGCCCTTGTCCAGACTGGGAGAGCTGAGGCTTGCTGCCTGGGCTGGAGATTCTGCGTCAGGCTGAGAGTCATCCGCATCACTGTCATGGCCCTGGTGGGCGTACTGCTCTGCCTGGTCCATCAGTTCCCGGAGGACGGGGTTGGCGGCCAATGCTTCAGGTGCGGGTGGCCATCTGAGCTGCTCTCCAGGGTCAGGTAAGTCCTCAAAATCTGCCCTGGAAAGTCCTGCAGAGACAACCAGCACTTGCACTCAAAAGTGGCCACAGCAAGCCGCCACAGCAGGCCCCAAGATCTGCAAACATCATGCAGCAGCTTGAAAGCTCACCTGGTGCTGGAACTTCAGCCTGAGCCGCGCTGGAGTATTGCAGACCAGCCACAGGCCACTTGTGAGCACAAAATGCTGTTGTCTGAGATTCAGACAGAACCACCAGGCGCCTGAGACATTTTCGCATGATCACAGAGGAGACCTAATGTCTGCAGGCTTCACAGAAGACACTGGTGCTCAGAAAAACAGTGTCTGCAGTTGAATTTTCTTGCAAGAAGCTGAAGTGATTCCAGCATGTATACAGCTTGAAGAGTAGTGTCTACCACGTTCTGTACCGCCTGAGATGCGTACAGTGTTGCGCACATGTGCCAGGTCCATTCAAGACCGGCTGAAGCTAGCCGTGACCTGATCTGCAGGCTGTGAGCTGTGCCACAGCCTCTCTCTACATGACAAGTGCGGTCACCTGTGGGCCCTTCATCTCAGAGGCTGATCTGATATATGTCGCAAGCGCTAATTGCAGCAACAGGGACTGAGCCATGACCAGCAGCAGCAAGCTTGCCCCCGACAGAAGCAGCAGCAGCAATCTCTTAGCATCAGGAGCTGTAGCAGGAAGGCTGGACCCAGGGACGACCGCATAGGCCAGAAGAGGAGGGAATTCGCCACCTCCTAGCATTGACGCCGACTGCATGCATTTACCCCTCGCAGCAGCGCATAACATTGTTGGCAGCAATGTGCTTGATTTGCTATTTTAAGCTGGCACAAAAGGCATCCCTGCGGACCCATGGCCACCGTCTGCACAAATTGCATCAACACACCTGCACATGGCAGCCTGGCTAGCTAGCCGCACTGGATCATCATGTTACATTTTTCTGGTGCTGGGGCAGCCTACCGAGGGAAAAGCAAACCCTGGTACTGCCGCTTCAGCAACCTGGCAGGGAAGCTCCAGGCCATGCATGTGGCATGGGTGAAGTGCCGCAACTTGTGGTTTGCATTCTCACCAGCCTGTGACCTCCCAAGCAATGGCTTGTGCCGCCTGCTGGTGTCTTTTGCTCACTGGCTTGATGGTTGGCCAGCTTGCGCAGGTATTCATAATGGCAATGTGTCCTGCAGGAGCTGGGCCACTGAGCAACCAGCTGTGATATACCATCCTGTCCTGCTGGTACAACGCGACGATGCCGTTGTCACAGCCCTCACAGTGTCAGATGGTGTAAGAAGCTTTGCCATGCAGGTTGCAGCTGCTTTTGGTCGAACGGCCAGCCATGTTATGGTGGCCTGTCATACGGTTTCTAGTCTTAGCTGCATAGAGTGCCTTGTCAATGAATGGGAATGGTCATGCTGCTGATTGCAAAAGCTCCTGCACGGCAGATATGTGCCTTGTAGGATGTGATGAGTTGCATGTCTCTTTTCAACAGCCTCTAGCAGTCAAGCTGATCAAAAGCACTCCCACCTGTGGGCGTCCTGTGTGAATTGATCTGTTTGGCCACCTTCATGCCTGCATGGTGAGATGAAACATGGCTGAACATGAGTCCTCAGGTAGGGCCCAACTAGCACCTTCAAAGCTGATGACAGCAGCTCCCTCACCTGCCTCCCTGTTGCCCAGCTGCTGCGGCGTCAGCCAGGTGGCTGCCAAGGCCTTGATGGTCTGCCCCACAGGATGGGGCTCTGGAGTCAGCACCACACCAGCCTTCATGTTCTTGTCCCTGGCCTGCTCCTGCTCTTTCACGCGTTGCAGCAGGTCACCCATCTTCCCACTGGCCACCAGTGCCTCCTGGCTTAGGTTGGGTTTCGATTCCGAGAAGAGGCTGCACGGCAAGCAACAGATCAGTAAGAAAGCAAGGATGTCAAAGCAACTGCACAGCCTGGCCACACTTCATGACACCGTCTGCATACAAGGACATGCTGCATGCTTTGTGCCTTTCAGAATTGAACCTTGTACTTAAGCTGCGCAAGTGCTGAGCAAGCGGCAGGATGCGCAGGAGGCCAGGGCTGACATGAGAGCAGGAGACCGAAGCCTTTTGGGTGGTGAGGCGTTGTTAGCTGTTAGTGTGCTGGCATAGCGGTGGCAGCCTGAACACTGCTGTGGCTGCACTGGCTGGCTGCGGGGAACTGGATTGCAGCAGTGCTTCTCTTGGCTCAGCTGCAAGGCTGCACAGCTTACTTCTGGCGCCTGCCTGTCACAATGTGACCACTGACTGTGGCGTGGTGGATCAGCGGCCGATGCTGGGGCTGCACAGCAACAAGAAAGTGATGAGCAGAGGGATCCTGCCCCTGAAGGGGAGCATGCCGTCCCCACCTGTATGTCGTCTCGCATGGTACTTCTCAATGAGTTGTTCAGACTGCCAACTGGCTTGTCTCCATATGTCTTGGCATTCTCCACTGCACTGCCCAGGAAATCATTGATGCAACCTCACCAGAAAAACGACGCAAGCAGCCTTGAAAGCAGGACAACCTGAACGGTCGTGCAGAAGGATGTTGAGATGTCTGCAGCACAGGGAAGCCTAATCAGCCACTGAGCAGCTTCAAAGTTGCTTAGGTCTGCAGCTGGCCTACCTGCGCTTTGTGTGGGCACCTCTCAAGGGGTCATGCTGCCTCACTGCATGATTTGGCATTGCTAAGATGGTCACAAACAAGCACACAGCGGAATTTCTGGAGGGCAATTTAGTATCTTGACCTGCAGCAGCCTGATGCTGAGATTCGCCCAGAGATCAAGTCTGAGCCCAGCCTCACGCCAGATCACACGCGCAATGGGAGTGCAAGTGAGTGGCTCTTGTTAGGCACCTTGAACGAGTTTGGCTCTTGAAGCAGAGGCTCCTCCGCTGCCACCTTCCACACGTGATCTGGAGTGATCCTGGTCAGCTCTTTGGATCTGAAACATCAGAATGCATGCAT
The DNA here is from genome assembly GCA_963969365.1 of Asterochloris sp. CNOR1. Classification (NCBI taxonomy): domain Eukaryota; kingdom Viridiplantae; phylum Chlorophyta; class Trebouxiophyceae; order Trebouxiales; family Trebouxiaceae; genus Asterochloris; species Asterochloris sp. CNOR1. Next base: position 896,806 of record OZ017761.1, read on the forward strand.
CAGCACGCCTGCCTGCAGGTACAGCAGGTCAGCCCTGGCAATGGCGACAAGCCCAGGAAAGGTGCGTTGCAGTGAAGTGAATGACAATGCAACTTGTAGAGATTCCCAGACAATGACTTGAAGGGCTGGAAAGTAGGCCCACTTGTGTCAGCATGCGACTCAGCAGCTTGGGCTACTGCGCTGCAGGCCAGACAGTGAATGTGCACTACACAGGGACCCTTGCCAGCAACGGCAAGAAATTTGACAGCAGCCGTGACAGGGGCCAGGTACACCACTGCCAGTAGATTTTGTGCTGCTGCCCGTGGGCAGGCCATTGCTGGTGCAGTGCGCGCTTGGGTCTTGCCAGTAAGCAGCACTCTTGTTTGTGATGGAGCTGGCAAGGGCCTCACCTGTGCTGTGCACGTTTGCATTCTGCCAGCAGCCTGGCCTCTGTGTTGTGCGGGCTTGCTGTGCCAGTCAGTAGCTCATGCCCAATCAGTTCAGCGTAACCAGGAATTTGCCCTCCTGCTGTAGCCATTCTCCTTCAGGCTGGGCGAGGGCCAGGTTATCAAGGTGAGGCAGGCTCAGGAGCTTGAGGGAAACGAACCGCAGTGGCCCCTTAGCGCATTCTGATACCGCTGCCACCTCACTGATGCGGCTTCCATGTCTTTGTTGCGCTCAGGCCAAGAGGCGTAGCACCTCCTGTAGCAGTGCTTTCCTGATGCTGCTGATATGCTCCAGATGCTTGCTGTGGCATTGGCTCAGCTGCTTGCCCCTCCTGCAGGGCTGGGACGAGGGAGTTGCCCAGATGAGCAAGGGCGAGCGTGCAAACCTAAAGATCACCAGCGACTACGCTTATGGCTCACAGGGTGTTGGTGGGGTGGGCCCAATTTGCTTGTGTTGTTTCTCTGCTGTTTGATTCGCTCATGTGCTCCTGATCTTGCGGGAATATTTGGCTTGCGTGCACTCCACGGCTTCCGTGGCAGGCTGCTGTGCGGCAGGTGGGGGCGGGTCTTGCCCCTGTTGCATGCCTTTAACCGCGGAAGCAAGATCATGGGTGCGTGCTGATGTCCTCCTTGCTGATTGCAGGGTCTCATCCCACCTAATTCAGGTGAGTGCAAACTACACCTGTTCTGTCCTGCTGCACCTCTCTTGTCCTCAAGCCTGTCCCTCAAACTCCTCACCAGCCTTTGCCCTGCAGACCTGAATTTTGACGTGGAGCTGCTCTCATTCAAGTAGTCAGTACCTGCCTGCACGACGCTGGCATGCTACTCAATCAAGTCACACAACCTGTAACACACATCTGGTCCATTTGAAAGACCGGTACACACAGGGTCCCTATCGCTCATGCCTTCTTGGGCCCTGCCTGCAGCCGCGCTTCAAGGCTCCTGATAGTCTCCAGCAGGGCAGCCTCCTTTGTCTGGTATTGGGTCTCAAGAACTATCCGCTCTGCCTCCAGGCGCTTGGCCACTGCCTGCTCAATGGCCTCGTCAAGGTTCAAGACGGGCTGCAGCCAGGTAGAGAAGCGGTTGAATGCATGAGGAGCTGTTCCATCATGCCTGTTCAGTACCTTGATCCAGGATTTCACTGCAGCCAATGGTGCAGGCATGAAGGGTCAGGACTGCTACATTGGCCACAGCCTGGTTAATGGCTTTGATTGGGTTGTGGTCCAGTTGCAGCACAACATAAGAGGTGTAGACTTCAGCATGAGCTCTCATGACAGGTGGCTGAGCACATGACCCGCCATCCCGGTGCTTGGCCGCTCATCAGCCTCATCTAGCCTCATGGCTGGCCGTAGAGGCACAGCAACAAGGTAACACCAGAATGATATGCTGCCATGCACAGCTGTCACAGCTATGCTGTTGATGCCTGGCTGACATGGGCACAATGCTTGCTCCACGGCCAACACAGCGCTGGCCCTGGTCAGAGCCACCCATGAACTGAAGCTGCAGCACAGCAACCAATTTTCACGCTGTCCTGTGCTCACCCCTCTGCCTCCCTTTGGTCAGCCCATCCAAGTACTGCTGCCTGATATGCCCACCACCCTGCCTGCCGCTGGTAGTATAAATGCTCAGCTTCATGCCTTTTATCCTGCTCCACATGCGCACCTTAGTCAACTGCTCCTGCCTGGCTGCGGCAGCTGCCGCAGCTTCCTGCTGCCTGCACAGCTCCTCAGCAGCAGCCTGCTCTGCTGCAGCGGCATCCTGGAGGGCCTGCTTGGCGGCGGCTGCCTGGTCTGCCAGCTGCAGGTTGTGTGCAGCCCACTGGTCTGGGGTGAGGCAGTCCTTCATGGGCAGGGGCTCTGCAGCAGTTTCCACCTGCATAATGGCACGGTGACAGTGTGCCATGACCCAGTGTCAGACACCCTGTCCAAACGCAGGGCCTCCATGGGGAGTCGTGGTGTTGCCTGCCCATTTCAAGCCAGGCTTCTCCAGAAATGGCCAAACAGCATGCTGCCACTACTCCAGTTTGCGTCCTGAGGGCTCCTGGTGCTGTTGGCCCCAGTAAATGTGGCAGCTTTGATAGAGGAGGCCTGCTGCACAGGCTGCCCCAGGCAAAGAGGTGCGCCCCTCTCATCCTTGTCCAGATGCCGCATGAAGGAGGACGACAGGCACATGAGCACCTACCTGTGCACTGTGCCCCAAGACCTCTGTTGGCTGACCCCCAGGACACCTTCTCACTTGAGCTCTTCTCCTTGTTCTCTTGCTGCCAAATGCACAGGCAGCAGGACAGCTCCAAAAAGGGCTGCCTTGAAGGCAAACACTGGGCTGACACTTTTGTTTTTCCCCAACCCGACACTGGCAGCACGCACAAAGACCTGACACACTGGCAGCATGCACCCAATTGAAACAATGCACCCCTCTCATCATGCCCCTGCTGCTTTGCAAACAGGTAGCAAAGCAGCTACAGACGCTGGGGGATGCAAGCCCCCATCCTCCCCCCCTGAAGCCAAGGCAGTGGGCTGACAAGCAGCCAGAAGGCATCAAGCAACCAAGTGGCCAGGCTAACATCACTCAGCAGCCACCTGAAGCGCTCCTGTCGTTGTGCTCCTGCTGAGAAGACACACTTACTTCAAGGTCTGACCCAGCCCATGCAGGGCCGGTGCAGTTGACCTGACCCACCTATTGCTGGTGCAGGACCCAACGGGGAGCCCCCCGGGAGTCATGAGCCCTACCTGAAGCAATGCGCTCCTCTCGTCGTGCTCCTGATGCTGAGTGAAGAGGTAGCGGTACAGCTGCAGGTGCTGAAGGACACTTGTTTTGAAGTGGGCTGCAATGCTGCTGGCCTGCTGGGGTGTGAAAGCTGCCTTGCCAGCCTGTGCCTGCACATGCAGTGGTGTGGGTCAAGGGTGGAGTGGTGAGCAGCTGAGCCTGCCTGAGGAGCAGTGAATGGCTGCGCCTGCCTGGACAGGAGCGGTCAGCCTTTGCGAAGACAAAGTAAAGCAGGTCAAGTGTGCAGGAATTTAGACGCAGAAAGGGAAGGTCTGTGCATGCTGGAATGGCCATCTGCTGGAATGGCACCTTCATGTCACATCAAGCAGTTGCAGCTGGAAAATGGCTGGGGAATGAAGTGCAGCAAAGGTGACTGTGCCCTGCAGGACCTCAGCAGCAGCAGTCGGCGTGCTGACGACCTGCCCATGTGGAATGCAGAGCAGCCCACAGCCTCACATGCCCACCTGCATGCAGTTCCCAACACGAACTGCCGTGGGCGCCGCCGCAACCAGCTGCTGCTGTAGCTGAAAGTGCCTACCTTGTAGGACACCATGGACAGCAGGTGCTGCCTGAGCTCCTCTGCCATGGCTGTCGCGTCCGCTCCTCCTGCAACAGGGCAGCGTGAAGGTGAAACTCCAGGTATGCTGCAGCAGGCATCGCAGACCTGTCCCTTGCTGTGCGGTGCAGTGGTCATGCCATCAGCATGAGGCCCTGCACAGCATGCTAAGCTGAGCGAGACGCAGCTGTGGCTGCACATCATCCAGCCACACAGCGTGCGGCAGCCTTTCTGCATGACCTGAACAAACAGGGCGCCTAGGCTTCCCTCTGGCCCATGCTGCTTGCTTTCCAATAGACTGCATGTACAGATGCTGCAAGGCATTGGCCCCACATCGCACCTGCAGCCTGCTGAAGCAGCTGTTGCGCCAGGCTGTGGATGCATGCTGTCTGCTCAGGCCCAAACCCCTGCGCTGCTGCAAAGTCAGCTGCTGCACAGAAATAATCCAGCACCACTGCTTGTCTGGTTGCGCATCTTGAGTTTGGCAGGCTCAGAGCCTCGGCCAGGGCACTGCAGGCAGAATTAGCCAGTCCTGAACTGTGCAGTATGCCCTGCAGCTTGTCCGGGGCATAAGCAGAGCACCTGGCATCCCGAGCTCCTGCCTGTGTGTAAGCAATCAAGGCGGCATGCTGTTGCTCGGTGAGCTCACCGCTTTCCCAGCTTGATGCTACGAGGCCGGGCATTGCTGGGCGGCAGGGGAGGTCAACAGGTCAACAATCACTTCAGGCTTCAAGTGCTGTTAGACTGTTCTTTGATCGATGAGGCTTGGCCCAGTGAACAGAAAGCCCAACCCGAGGTCTGGGCGGGCAGCCACACAGCAGTGGCCCCTATACTTTGAATTATTCTAGCAATGATGCCTGTAGCTTGTGAGCAGCTGACACAGGGTCACTACATCTGCAGATGATCCCTGCTGGCCCACGGCTGGCCTTTCAATGGCACCTGCTTGTTGCTGATCAATGGCATCTGCATGTTGCTGAGCCTGCACTGGAGTCCAGGCCGCCTCTGTGTGCAGTCCCTTCATAGCAGCCATTCTGCCGCTGGAGTCATCCCAGCCTGGCAGGCCGATGCTCACCCGCACTCTCCCCTAGCATTGCAGAGCACCTGCCCAGCGCCGCCTGCTGCATACACCCAGGATGCTCCTGCTATCAGGGCCCATGGTAAAGGATGGGGGCAAAGGTGGACATGCAGCTGTCAGGCTGCCTGTGTAGCTGGTCGTAGCTGGACATGGGACGTCGTGTCTTGGCTGCTGCCAGAATGCGCTGGTTCAGCTGGTACTGCAGGCAACAAAACCGGGTGATTGCAGCCCGCAGCAGAGGCTGGGGTACATGGGACCAGCAAGTGTGCTGCATGCAGTTCCATTACTATCAAGCTTGTTGCTGGCCACTTGAGTGGCGCAGCTTCAGACCTGCTGCATGGAGAGCAAAGGACGGCCCAAAGCTGACCAAGCCTTGGCCAGCACTGTAAAAAGACAGCATACCTGGTAGCGGGCAAGAGGCAAATCATTTGGGTCATACCTGTAAGCAGATGAAATGCTTCAGATGGCAGATATGAACCGCAACAGCAGAGCCACATCTAAACCGCAACAGCAGAGCCAGCTTCTGACCACAGTCAAATTCGACACAGCCAGCAGGCAAACTAGCAAAAGGGGGCTCCTGGCAGGCATGGGGGCCGCTGGACTGTCTAGCCTAGCATGCAGTTTAGCACAGCAGGCAGATTGTGAATTCAGGAGCTCACACAAAAGGATCCTCCAGGTCCCGGGAGACCTCATTCATGGACCAGTAGCTTTGAACTGCAGCAAGCCAGGTCAGTATGAGCCCCAGGCACAGCAACAGTGGCAGGCTGTCTGGCATGTAGCATTGGCACTCGGGTACTGCATGGCGGCATCACATGGTCTTGAGGTCAGCGCGATGTTTGAGCATCTCACCAACAATGAGATCGATGACAATGGCCAGCCTGAACGAAAACATGCGCAGCTTTAGAGTCAGGGCACTTTGAACAATGTCACAGGCAGCAAGTAGGAAGGTGGGTGCTCAGGTGATTACCCCCTGCCATCTAATGCGCAGTGCTCTGCCACATGAGTACCAAGCCTGTTGCAAAAGGCCATGTAGCAGACTGGCGGATGCACAGCCACTCTTGGTGCTCTCAGGCACCATGGCCTGAGCCTGCAGCATAGACCCCCTTGTGGGACAGGGCAGCCTATCTTCAGCAAGCTCTGCTCACCAGAGCGATTCAACAAAGGCCACAATCATCAGGGGTGCAGTGAAGGCCAGGATGACCAGCAGGCTCAACACCATCTGGGCAAATGGGAAGGGGAATGGCGTGTCAGCGAGAGCCCTGCATGTGTAACATTGAGCTGTGAGCCTTGCTGAGCTGCATAATCCACATTCTTTGCAGCCCCAAGCAGACCAGGGAGCCCGCCTCGCAGGTCACATGGAGTGAGCTGTGCTTCACATCATCAAGCAGCATGAAGCGATAGACGCACAGCCAGGGTACCTGGGGCAGCAGACCCCTGCTGCGTGTGCATTCACCAGCTCAGGCCAAAAGCAGAATCTCCAACAGCTGCTGGTCTGCCAGTCAGATACAGCCTGCACCTGGCCGTGTGCCTGCTAGCCCACCTGCACTATTAACAAGCATGTACCCTCTCAATAAGCAGGGACCTCAAGCCATTACAGGAGCGCAGCAGCGTCCCAGTACCCAAACACACCTCTGATGCCCCACTTTGCGTCAGCTGCACATCAGCCCCACCTGCACTCTCTGAAGGTGTCCTACTGAGCGGGGGGGCGTGGAGGGGCGAGGGGTTCTGTTTTGGGGGGGGGGGGGGGGGGGGGGGGATTGTTTTGGCCCCACATATATGTGAATATATCTCAGACACTGCGTCTTTCTGCAAGGCAGCCCCACCTGCACTGCTCAAAGGCCAGCATGCCCTCACTGAGCAGCTGCCACTCCCTGGACAGGATGGGGGCCTCCGCGGCCAGGCCGCCCATGCGCATGCGCTGCTGCAACAGCTGCTGGATCCAGGCATAGCAGATGTTGACACGCTCAGCTGCTCCTGGCACGTAGATGCCTGCATCAGGACCACAGCAGAGGGTCTGGCTGCTGCACATATTGCATCAGTATGGACCAAGCTGGTGGCCTCAGTCTGTACCCCACTGCACCTCCTGTCATGAGAGCTGCATGCAGCATGACATGCCTGGCAGCTGCAGCTAATCATTAAAAGCTGTGCAGCTGTGACACTCATTGTGCAACCATTTCTGATAGATGAAGGCCCTCACCCATTCTCGGCATCTCAAGTAGAATCAACACCACCACATGTGTCCACCAACGTGCACAGTTTAGAAGCCAGCCTGTGGAGCCCCTCTCAGTGCCCAGCACTTCAAGTCCTTGCAGGAACATGGCGAGCTCTGTGCAAGCCATGCAGCACGGCAGCTGGGCTCCTGGCGAGCTCACCCATGCTTAGCAGGTAGTGCTGTGCCGCAACACAATGAAGTGTGGGCCAGCTGCACAGCAGAGCGGTCAAGTCCCTGATGCCCTCACCAGTGCTCAGCACTTGCATTGTCATGAAGAATCGCATGCAAAGGCAACATGCTGAGCAGCATGGGCTGTTGGTGTGCTCACCAGTGCTAAGCATTTGGAAGCTATGCAGGAATTTGGTGAGCTTGGTGCGGTCCCCATTCTGGTCCAGCCCTGACATCAGGGTCTCTGTCTGGTTGGTGCTCAAGGACTGCAGGTCCCTGCCCAGGCTCTGCAGCTCGTGGACGGAGACATCCCCAATGACTGGCAGAGGCGTCTCCCTGCAGGCAGCACAGTGAGGCCCACTTTGCGTGCTGCTCGGCCGCTGCATGCTGGCGACCCTGTCTGCGCTCTGCAGCATGTTGGCAGCTGTGGGCCTCTGTAGTGAAGTGTGAACACAGAATTGGCCCCTGAGACCGCCCCTGGATGCCGCGGCAAGTCAGGCTGCCTGCTTCAACACTGTGGCAGCACTGCCAAGCACTGAACCAGATAGCAAGTGGATGAGTAAGCAGAGCACTGCAGCAGCCTGCTGAACACCAGCTCAGTGCAGAATGAGGAGCTGTGTCTCACCTTGAGGCCAGCAGTGCCACATCAGTTCGCAATGCCAAACTCCACATACAGACTGCAGATACACTACTGCCACACATGGTAGAAAGCATGCACGAAAGTACCCCACTCACGCATTGTAATCCTTCATGTGGGTCAGCGTCCCCCGCAGCATGAAGATGTTTGCCAGGCGGAAGCGGTGCCGGTCACCCTGGCCTGAGGGAGGCAGCCCTGCAGCATCCTGCAGCAGACCACTGCCTGCATCAATACGCAGGCGACTCAAAGCACACGATATGACATGAAGCCATGCCTGGGGGCTAGCAGCAGCCTTGCAGCAATCTGCCCTGCAGCACCAGACAGGTGAGCAAGCAGCATCCGAGATGAGAAGGTGAAGTAGCTCTGGTGGGGTTTGACAGCCATGCAGCATCCTTCAAGTGGCCGTCACACGCACCCACTAGCATGCAGCTAGAAGTGGCCAGCAGCTCGCAGACATGGCGGTAATGGTAAGGTAGCATCCGCTGCAGCAGGCCACTGACGATGTGACCAAACAGAAGGCTACGGGCTCTTAGACGGGGTGCCCCTGGCATGAGACAGCGTCTCTAGGTGGCAGCCAATGGTGAACGCCTGGCATGCTGGCAGGCAGCAGAAGGCAGGCACACGCAGGCTTTCCAGCTGGGCAATTGACCCCTCTGCGCCTGTCTTGAGTGTGGCAGGATGCAGGGCCCCACTGGAGTCTGTGGCAGGGATCCAGACCTTTCACTACTTGCTGCCTTGCGTGCAACACGACTGCAACGAACTACAAAGCTTGCACGTGGGCCTCTCTTCCTCCATTAGCTGAACATGAGCAGGTCGCCAAGCTCAACCCTTCTGTGGGGGTGCTAAGCAGACAGACTTTGCTGATAAGCAAGCTGCGCACCAGAGGTGGTGGGTGGTTGAAGCCGCTGTGTGGCTGCAGGTTGTCCAGCTGCCAGTCACCCCTGCACTCCAAGAGAGACTCTCAGCTGTGCCATAAATGCTGCACAATGCCAGCAGAGCTCCTCTGAAACTAGCATCACACCAAGCACCATCCCTCAAAGCGCTGCACATCTTCAGACAGATGTGTCACTCACCTGAGGTGCTGCAGGGCGAGAGCATGCATCAGGCTCACAAGGTGGGCCAGGTTCTCAACAAACCAGGTGGCTGCCTGGCATGCCTTGGGGTCAGCCTTCAGATCCTGGGGCAGGTTGCCAGCATCCATGTACATGGTCTGCACAGCGGCATCAACGACAGGCTCAACAGCATGTCTCAGGCTTTAGTTGTCTCAAAGAAAGGCTGCAGGTTTGGCTGCGCAGCCAATTGATTAGCAGGGTGGAGGCCTGCTGTCAGCCCGGCTGGTGTCTGCATGCCAATGGTTTCTAATCAGGCTGAGGTGACCCTGAGCACATGCAAGTGCCTGGCTGCTGCTCATTCAGGGACCGATACCACATGCAGGTGCAAGCGTGGGTGACCATGTGAGCACCTGGATGCAAAAGTCTGACCAGCGCGCCGTCATGTTCTGTAACTTGTTCCGCCCGTCAGTGTACCTGCCATAGCTCTGCTGTGACCTGCACTCGCCAGTGCAAGTGAACTGCTGTACCTCCAGCTGACAGGTGTTTGGCTGTCTGGTCTTACCTGAAGACCACAAGGAACCCCACCACATTTGCATAGATCAGAAAAGGGTAAGGGTGACGCCAGTCCTGCAGGTAACCTTCAGCCATCAGACAGTCAAGGGAATGGCATGACAGTCATTGCAGCAAGGTGCCGACTTACCGCATGAAATTGGTCAGTTCTGAATATGAAGAGCAAGCCGGTCATCATGGCGCTCAACAGGCTGAAAGGCAGGGCTCGTGGAATCGCTGAGCCATACCACCGGAATAGCAGGTGCAGGCCCCACGTGGTCTTGCTGCAGGAACAGCTGAAGTCTGTACAGACACAAGACGTAAGGGCCCAACTCTGCTGCAGTCTGTAGCCTGACTTTGCCCACCTGTATGATATCATAAAACAGCCCGCACCGGCCCTGCACTCGAGCGTGACTTTCACAAGGGTCACTTATGGATGAAACTTGGCTTGTGAGTGTGTGACATAGGTATATTTGCGGGTTGAACTTTCACAGCTGTGGGGCCATATGCTGCAAAAGGACTTGTCAAGGCTGCTTCCCGATCTCTGCGGCCCCTCATGATGCAAGGCACAAGCACATGATCTCTTAGCTCCACTGAGCTTGTTGAGCCAAGCAGCATGTCATATATGTCCTGCCAGCTTGGCTCCAGCCTTGGTGTATACCAGTACAATCCCTCTGTACTGTCCGAAGTTATCGTGCTGCAGATCAGACCTGGCACCCATGGCCAGGCCTGCAGCTGGGACCGACATGGGCTTGGTGAACCTGTCCAGCTTGGTCCACCCTGCCTGATCAACCTGATCTGAGAACATTCTAAGCAATGGCCAAGTCAGCTGATCAGAAGGAGGAGGCAGAGCTGCTGCATTTGTGGCAGCAGCAGGAAGCATCTGCGGACACAGCTGCACGGCAACGCTGGTTCAGTAGGGCCGCACAGTTCCTGCAGGCTCAGGAGGATCATTGGTGGTGCGGGCACAGCGAGGTCACCCAGGTCATGGCACAGGTGTGCTGACAGGCCACAGCCTATGGCTGTGCTCCTGGTTTGGACAGGCTGTAGGGCGCAGTTTCGGTATTGGGTCAGCCTACATTTGTCCAACAGCAGTGTCAGGGCAGTGTGGCCTGCGCTAGCTCTGCTTGACAAATTATCTAGGCTTTCCAAAGGCCCTGCACCTCTACCCAGTTGGCAACCAGTGCCAAGCCGGGCACTTGGTCACAAAAGCGCAATTACATGGCGCCATTCAGATGTGGCAGCTGAATTTGGCTGCAGGTGCTGCGCCATCACTCCACCCAGCCTCTGGTGCAGCAGCTTTGGGAGCGCATGGCAGGGGAGCTGGCTAGTTGCTCTGCATGTGTGGTGGCCTTCCACCAGGCACAGGCAAGCATAGCACACACAGGCACCCCTTCTAAAACGATGTGTCAAAGCCGTGCTGCTACACATTGACCCAACAGGTGCCCGATGTTGTGCTTGATGTTCGGAACGCAAAAACAGGTCTGATGCCCCTGGGCTCACCTGCAGCATGCAAGCAACACAAGCTGAGTTTCGCCCCAAAATTGTCTCATAGAACAGGCGCTGATGACCTGCGCAGATGCTGGGGCATGCGCTGCCCTGGCACCTGGGCAGCTGACATGACTGCCAATCAACTACAGGCCCGTCTGCCTCCTGCAGGAGTACTATGAGAACACCTATGACAATGCTGCTCCCCTGCTGGACACCCTGCACCAGCTGATGATGCAGCGCCTGGTCCCCCACCTGCGATCTGCCTCAATGTTGCAGCCAGGTCTGCTGACATGTGCACTACATTGCATATGTGGATGCTGCTCCTGAACGCCACCTGAGTGCAGCTTCTGCGCTACCCTGTGTTTCAGCCAAGGGCAAGCACTGTCAACATGATTGTTGACCCTGCTCATGTAGTGTGGCGCTGGACTCAAAACGACTGCATATGATGGGTGCCAGCCTGGATGGACAGCTTGACTCGTAGGAGGCTGTGCTGTGTGGTGCAGCTGCTGGCACTGCAGGGTCAGGCTTGTGTGCCGGCCTGCAGGCGATGCCCTCCCGTCACCCCTGGTGACAGCCCTGTTTGAGGCCCTCAGCTTCCCGGTGTGCCTGGAGGACCTGCAAGTAAACCAGGCTCTGGAGGCAGCCCTCCTCCACCTGCAGCGCACCCACCAGCTGGACCTCACCAGTGGGGGCCGCTATGCAGGGCTGTACAGCCTGCTGGCCCACCCCACTGCGCAGATCAGAGCTGTGGTGGGTTGCCTGGCTGCCCATGGGACATCATGGCGGGCACTGGTCTTTGCAGCATCTTCACGCTGCGGCCCAGAGCGGGGCATGCATGAGCAATGGCCGAGGCTTTGCTGTAGGCACACTCTCACATGTTGAGTCTGTTTTGCAGTCAGCTTTCACACGTGAAGCGGCGGCGCTATGCAGCTGCCATGCAGAACAGTCAGTCAGTTCCCAGTATGATCAAAAGCCTGCATGCAGTAACGGACGTCACCGCCTGTACAGGACTGTGGGGTGCTTTCTGCTTTGAGATCATCCACAACAAAGGCCGTACACTGCCACTGCCGCCCGTTGCTGATACTTCTCAAGGCATTGCTGGGCCCGGGCGCAGGTGCAGCCCATGGTGATGGAGCTGGGGCCCTTTGAAGAGCCAGAGGACCTGCAGGGCATCATGGGCGTCCTGCTGCACTGGGCACATGTGCTGCGTGCTCGCGAGCGTCCAGAGGTGCGGGGGGCCACTCCCTGACTGAAGAGTGTCTGCCTGCGACAGGGGTGCATGGACCATCAGTGAAACTGCTGCCAGGCAGCACAAGACCTCCTGAGACATGAGGCTGTTGTAGGCAGCAAACTGCCCATCAGGGACATCAGTGCTGCCCTCCAGATGAACAATTGGTGGCAAGGCCATCGCATAACATTAGCTATCATCCCCTGCAGGGGGAGCAGCCCATGCTGCACGGGCGCCCCGCCTTCCGCCAGCCTCTGCAGCCGGTCTGGCGCGCTCTGCTTGTGGTGCTGCCCCTGCTGAGGCGCGCTGCGATGGCGCAGCTGCTGAGCGAGTGGAGTGACCTGGTGGAGATGCTATGCAATGCGCTGCAGCAGCAGACAGGCCTGGCCTGGGCAGCGATAGGCTGCCTGGAGAGGGTAGTGTCCACCATGGGAGCTCAGGTGACCTGCTGCACCATGACTTATCTCAGTGCGACAGGGTCGATGTGTGCTGTTGTGGAGCAGAATCTTCATGCCCTCACTGGAAGACTGACAACCTGAGGCACAAGAGATGCTCCTGTTGCTTGCGCCCTGCCCAGAGATGCTCTGCCTGCACAACTTCTGTCAGCAGGCTGCGGGCAATTGGCTGCACACCCAATCTTGCTGGGCAGAAAAAGCCTGTCAATCATTCAGCTGCATGTCTTGTATTCAAATAGCTGAAGTTCAGGCGAGGCTTGCCTGTCTGGGCCGGCATCTGGCACCTTGCTTTATACATTGCTGTCCCTGCCTGCAGCTCTGGAAGCTCACCCAGATGGTGCCCTCTGTGCTGATTGGCATTCTGGCAGGGGCTTGCTGGAGCAATGACGTGAGGGTGGCCAAGACGGCTGTGCAGGCGCTGGCTTCTGTGACCCACTGCCTGCTGGCAGCAGGTGCGGAGCGCATGCCCTACACCGGGGCGAGGCTTGCACTGCATGCTGGCAGTACAAGCAACTGAACTGCTTACTTGCAGCGTCTCAACAGACATGGGATCCTTCTGGTCAATGAAACGCCAGCCTAGGTTGAGGGCCTCGTCAGCCATTGTCATTTACAGATACTTTGCAATCTCTCAGCGGCTGCACCAAGTTCTGCCTGTGCCGCAGAACAAGTTGACAACTCCCTGATGTAGGCCCCCATGATATCTGAAAACGCGATGACACCGTCCCCTGAAAGATGCAAATGTGTCAAGCGCCCTGGCTGCAGGCAACAAGGACTTGCCGCAGCTGCTGCACCAGGTCCTGGTGCTCACGCTGTGCCAGCTGTCGGGCAATGCGTCCGTGCAGCCCATTGTGCAGGGCATGGCGGAGCGGGCTGGCTTTGCCACCCTCCTCAAGATGGTGGGCAAGCAGATGGCCGTGCACCACATGGTCCACATCTGGGGCCCTACAGCCTGCAGGTGGGGCTGTGCTGGCATTCTGCTGCTTTGGCGCTGTGCTGTTGCAGTGGCTGAACTCTATGTTAATCATCTTGTGCTTTATGTTGCCTGTGAGAGCTGGCAGCTTTCTTGTCAATGATTACAGCTCAGGCGCCACATCTTAGATGCGCTGTGTATGTGCGACCTCTGATACCCTCCAAACGCAGGGTCCTAGTTGCCAGCCCATGCAGTGCACTTCACAGCCACCCTGCAGTCTTGCTGGTGGTGTGCCGCCTTCCTGGCTGCAGGCTGGCCTGAGTCAGAAGCCGGGCCAGCAGGCGGTCACGAGTGCTGCTGGCCGTGCAGGCGTTTCAACAGTGGTCCTCCAGTGCTAACAAGTGCGCCGCTGTCCTGGCTGCAGGCTAGCACAGGCAGAGGCGGGGCAAGCCACCAGCGCAGGCCGCCAAGAGTGCTTGCGCCTCTGCTGCGCGGTGCTGAAGGAGGATGCAGACACACTGGCAGCCTGCACGCGCAATGAATGGACTGGAGCAGATGGCGTGCCTGGCGCCACGTCTGGTCTCTGTGCGCCTGCGCTGTGGCAGGCACGAAAGTTTTGATACAGATGTGATGATGCCTCATGTCCATTGGCCATACATCACCAAGACGGAATGTGTGTGCATAGCAAGTTTCCACCTGAGTCACATTCACTTGAGAGCCTGTCACTGCTGCCATCGATGCCCACAACAGCAAAAAGCACCCTGAGGTCAATATCGTGTACCTCCATTACTCACTTCAGGGTCTGGCCTCCAGCCGCAACCCCATGATCCATGAGGCACTCCTGGCTGTGGCAGCCCAGCTGGCGCTGCACACAGCACCGCTGCCGACATCATCCCCCCCTCAGGCTGGCATACGCTCACCTCCCCACAGCCCAAGCCCAGCTGCAGGCACTGGCTTTCAGCAGCAGGGGATTGCGGTGCAGGAGCAGGTGCATCAAGCACTTATTTGGGCTGCAGCAGACCCGGACCGGCCTGCAGTAAGCTCAGCAAATGCCATCAGGTAGCAGTGTGTTGCTGGGGCTTTGCCTGCCTGTGGAGTCAGCCTAGCAGTCCATGATGACCAAGGAGAAGGCACCTTGCTGGCCTTGTGTGCACAAGGAGCTGGACTGTCCATCTCAGACACAAATGCAGAGCTCTTTTTGCTCAGCCAGCACCCTGCCGAACAGATTCTTGCAGTGCTGGCCTGGCTTCTCCAGGGATTGCCGCTCTGTGACAGCCCGCCTGAACTGCTGCCCGCTGGCAGTCTCCGTCCCTGTCCACAGAGCTCAGCTCTGTCATTGCCTGCTGCAGGGCCGCTGCCCAGCCAGCGCTGGCATTGCACTTCCTGCGTGAGGCAGTCATCACGAACCTGGAGGGTCTTGTGCACAGCCTGGCACCAGCCCAGCTGGCACAGTTGCTATGGACAGAGACACTGGCATCCCTGCTGGCGGTGCTGGTGAGCAGTTGTGCTTCTTGGATGCGGGCAGCTGCGTTGCAGGTGGGAGCTGCCATCCAGTGTGTACCGTGATTGGGCTAGCGATCACTGCCACCCTTGGCAGTTGGCCACAGCCGGTGCCACACAATGAGTTCAGACCTTTTGAGAGCTGCTATTCATGGTGTGTCAGGGTCAAGCTGGCCGCCATGGTCACCCTTGCCTTGGGCTGCCAGCATCAGCTGTTCCCCTTGCGACAAGCCTATATTTTCCTCAGCAAGGCCTGCCGTGGATGGCTAGCATAGCGGCAGTATGTTGTCCAGGCTGGTCTCCAACCTGCCTTCAACATCTCCACAGAGCAGTTCCTCTTACTTTGAGGAGACTCACGGGGCCTCCGTGTTCCCCTCCGACACACCAGCCCTGCGTGACCTGCAGGCTGGGTCCCACCCCACCCTAAGGAGTACAGCAGAGCAATTCCTGCTGGCTGCCACCTCCGAGAAGTCACTGGCGCCTGCCCTGCGCAGCCTGACGCGCAGGATGCCGGAGGCTGTTGATGCACTGCTGAGCTGTGCCGACAGCTTGAGTCCCCTGCTTGAGGATGTGCCAATTGTGCAGGTGAGCGGCTGCAAAGTCATGCATGTAGCAGCAGCCTGCAAGATGCAGGCCTTGATGGTTCTATGCACATGGCACTGGGCAAGGCCTGCCTGAACAGCACTGCGATGCACCAGGCAGACATGACGCCTCCTACGGCTCGAAAATGGGTCCACAAACCTGCGCATGCCAGCAGCTCTCCATGTGACTGGCCACCAGACAGCAGGACCTCCTCAGTTTGCGCTGCGAAGTGGTTGCGTGGCAGGCTGAGCTCCCTCTCAGCATCTGCTGCCTGCTGAGCTTGTCTGCATCTCCTCGGCAGCACACAGTCTTCTGACATGCAGGCGCTGTGCAGTAGAGAGGCACCCCACATGCTGCGCGTGCTGGGCGCCTCACTGGACTGCCTGCGCGGTGCTGCAGCTGGGGCAGCGCATGAGCTGGCACAGCAACTGTGGGCGGTGGTCATGGGGTGGCTGCAGGCCGGCAGCGCAGCTGCCAAAATGGGTTCGGTATGGCACTTTGCCTGCGCAGCATATTGTCTTGCACCAAAAGAATATTGCATGATGCTTTCAATGAGTCCAGAGTGCAGGCTGCCTGCCTCACGGGCAGCACTTGCACCCTTGTTTGTTTGGAAGAGCAGCTTGTATACATTGCACAAGCTGGCAGGGCCCGCAGCTCAGTGAGTACCTGCACTTCCTGCAGGCGCAGCTGGCTTTGCAGCAGCTTTTTGGCCTGGTGGCAGTTGCCTGGAGGGTTCTGCTCGCGCCCCACCAGCCTGACAGGGCAGCTGCAGCTAGCGCCAGCCACCAGACGGTGGACCTGACATTGACTGAGGGGGATCACAGCCCAGAATCCTCCTCAGCTGAGCAGGTGCTGCCAGAGGACCTCCTGTGGCTGGCTACTCTGCTCCAGTGGGGCCCACTCTGTGGCGGCCACCCAGCCACCATTGGAGCATGGGCAAGCACCTTAGTCAAGGTCTGCATGCTTGTGATCAGCACTGGAGGTTGTTGTGGCAGTGCCAAACAGCTGCCTGGCTACACAGCAGCCTTGGCAAAGCAATCCTGCACATGCTCATGGGCTTGAGACCAGATGAAGCAGTCTCTCGTCAAGCTGTCTATCACGAGCATGTACACCAGGTGCAAACAATGGCGCTCTTTACAAGCTGTAGCTACAATAGCAGTATGTGTTACCTGCAGGTGCTGCAGCAGCCAGGCATGCCCAGGGCAAGTGCTCTGCCTGCACATGTGCTGGAAACTGCGGCACGCATGCTGCGAGTGAGCTCCAGCCTGCCTGAGGCAACCCGGTGAGCTGCACTGTCAAGGCGTTTCATATCAATGCCCGCCTGAGAACATTTGATGCTATATTTGGTTTGCATATTGACAATGGAAGACATGCAGGCTTGCATGTCATCTGAGTGTGACTGTCGCTGCGCCTGCTGATGCTTTTGCGTGTCTATCGTTCAAGCATTCCACGTGAGAGGCCATTTTGTCATGCAGGGTGCAGCTGGGGCCTCTGTTTGGAGCAGCGGCCCCTGGCAATCTATCAATGGCCAGGACACCTCTGGCCAACTTGCCCAGCAGGGCACAGTCCCACAAGCCCCCTGCAGCGGAAGGTGCATGCAAATGTGTTGCGCCATACCCCAAAGTCATACCTGGCATGATAGCACCCTCCCAGTCCCGCAAGCAAATGGATGTATCTGTTGCCCATTCTGCACCTTGAATGGCAATGAGAATGTCCACATGCACTAAGCCATATTGAGCAGGGTCATGCACCTGCAGGTGGCGCTTTCACGTCTGCAGCCACAGACTGCTGTTTGATCTGCAATGAGAACCTTCACTTGCATGAAGCACCTTTGATCTGTAGCATGTACCTGCAGGCAGCGCCTCCACCTCTGCAAGCGCCCAGCCAGGCAGCAGAAGTAGCCCCCCAGCCAAGCCTCGCCAGTCGTCCCTGCTCAAGTTCCTCAGTCCCAGCAAGCAGGGCGCCGCGGCCGGGGCTGCAATTGCATCAACGGCCGATGCCGCCACTCACTTTCCGCAGTCCTCTGCCGACCAGAGCAGTGGGCCGTCCTGGTGGGAGCAGCCACATCAACAAAGGCAGGCGCCGCAGCAGCAGCCTGCTCATCAGAGCAGGCCCCCTGCTGGTGAGGTCTGAAGCACGCGCCTGGACTCCACTGCCTATACTGACTGACAGAATTTCCCTGCTTCAGCCGCTTCAATGGACCCTGATGCATTGAGGATGCCAAGCTCTGTCAGCATGCTGTTTGCTGAGGTCAATGCTGTTGATCTGTGTCCTCGTGTCTTTGAACTAGCCAGTGTTACAGCAGATCCGGCGTGCCTCCCTCTGAATGCATGTCAGTGGATGTGCAGGTCTTGCTGCTACCCCGCCTGTGCCTGTACGCCCCTCTGGCAAGCGCTCACGCTCAGAGACACCTGCAGCAGACTTGGATACCTTTGCACCGCCTGAGTGGCACAGCAGCAAGACCAGCAAGCCTTTCCAGGCAGCCACAGCTGCCAGAAGGCGCCCGCAAACTGGATCTGCAGCAGGTACAGGGTGCAGGAGCAGCGAAGCTTATCTTGTGCAGCATCTGCACCCAGACATTGTTGAGACTGGCAGGCATTTGGGGTCAAACTTCAAGCTGACCGCAGAGATAATTACTGCGTCACGGCTTGTTGTGTGGCCAACACCTGAGTGAGCCTGCTGCTTTGACAACAGGCTGGCAGACAGGGGACAGCCTGCTGAGCAAGGCCTGTATTGATCGCTCGTGAAGCTGGCTGCACATGCGGCAGGTGCTGGCAATGGCAATGGCAAGGTGTCTCTCACCAAGATGTACAAGGAGGCCACGGGGCATCCGCCCCACATTGAGCGGTCCAGCCGCGTCAACGCAACAGCTGCCGCCAGAGAGCAGCGCACATCACCGCCTGTTGCTGGTGGGGCTTGCCAGAAGCCTGTTCTGTTGTGTGACTGTCCATGCAGCCTTGCGCATTCCTCTGGTGCCTGATTATGCTGAACAGCAAACAATCGCTGCATTATCTCTCACACAGAGATTGGCAGTCTCTGCTGGCTGTGTGCAAGCTGCGCCCTTAATATGAGATTGTGGGGGGAACACTGGGCCTGCAATGCAGGTTGCAGGCTCATAGAGCGCATTGATGGGCTGCAAGCTCCAGCACTGTTCGCAGCCAATGCTTTGAGCACATACATCAGCTGTAGGACTTCATATGCAGGCTCTGAACCTGGACAGAGGGGTGGGCTACAGACTGGCAGGGCTGCTAGCAAGGGTCCAAAGCCGCCTGCATCGCGGTCGCCAAGCCCTCCTCTGCGGCTGCTTGAGAATGATGACTGGCTGACAGAGCCCAGGCAAGCTGTGCAAAACCTTTGAAAAGGCCTACCTGGTTGCAGTCCATGGACAGACCTGCTGAGATGCTCACGCACATGGGCGGCGTGCCAACGTAAGTTGTCTGTGGACATCAGCCTCCCGCCAATGCCTCAAACCTGTTCTCGAGGGGTGGCTGACAGCTCTGGTTGCTTGCTGCAGGCCAACCAACAACAGCCTGCTGAATGAGGCGCAAAAGCAGCAGCCTGCTCGCAAAACCATCAGGCTGTCGGCCGCGCCCAAGACCCAGCTCTCCAGTGCCAAGTGGGCTCAGAAGCGGGCGCAGCCAGGCACAGCTCAAAGGCCCAGTCCGCCGCAGGAAGTGGGTGGCCACTCATCTCATGCCTAGGAGGCTGGGCTCTGTGCCAGAGATGCGCAGGACATCATCCACAGCTGTGACAGTAATCTGTACCCTGGCCTTGAGCATGTTTGTTGGCTGGCTTCTGAAAGCCTGGAAGTTGCAACCTGATTGCAGGTCCTGGGTCTACCATTCCATAACACTCTGCCTGCATAGCCCTGCCCCATGCATGGGGCAGTGATGGCTGTACCTTGGGTGCACCGTGCAGGTGCCTCTTTTGATCAGTAAGGTACACCGGGAGGTCCTCAGCTGGAGTTACAGCGACGTGATTGCTGGCAGGCACCTGGCCGGAGACCTTGTGAAAGTTCCCCGCCGCTTCGATGGGCTGCAGCACTACTGTGGCATATTCAAGGATCTCCTGTTGGCCGAGCTGCAGGCCTCCCTTCTGCAGGTGACCCAGCAAGCTCAATGCATCAGCATCCACTCAAGAGTGCCAACAACAGGCTGACAGCAGAACTGCTTGGTGTTTCTCGGCTGTTCTTATGATGGAAGCAGCATGCAGTTTCCTGTGCTGCACTTTTGCTTTGGCCCTGCAAGGGCCCCTTGGTGAGAGCCCTGCAATCATCACATTCCCAAAAGGCACTAATCCATGTATATTGGCCATGCTGACACATGCCTGATTCCTCTTGTGCACCCTGAGAGGTGCAACCTGGATGCTCAGCAATCACTGGCACCATGATTTGCTTTGAACAGGCTGCTCACTGGTCCTCCAGTGTAGACCTTGAGGCTCCCATTCATCACGCAACAGGACAACGGCACAGGGCACCTTGGCTATTGCAGGTTCACGAGGCGCCCCAGCACAGCAGCGATGACACCACCAACTCAAACCCAAGACGTGCAAGCTTCTGCATGAAAGACACATGTACTGCAGGCTCACAATGAGGAACAGGGCAACAGCGCTTCCTCCTTACCGCCTGCACATGATCACAAAATTTCACAAAGCAAATGATTGGATGGGCATCTGCTGCCTGCAGGCTCACGAGGAGGGTCAGCGCAGCAGCAGCTCATCTGCAGGCAGCGGAGCTTGTGTGGGAGCCACCCTGCGCTCCATGCAGCTGCGAGGCGAAGTGCACCACATTGAGCTGGTGCTGGACATGTCTGACAGGCAAGCCCCATTGCAGACTTGTTGGGGCAGCCTTTGAACCACCTTGGCTGCTGTGCTGGGGCCTGTTCAGGCCCCCTCTCTTATTACTTAGCCCTTGTTGGCCCTTCTTTGACACTTCCAGGTCATTGTGCACAATGCTCTGCTGAACGCAAGCATCATCACATCTTCACAGGTGCTCTGCTTGGCCACACTGATAGCTGCAGAGCTGACCACTGAGGCCCCCAGGTAGTCCTCCTCTGAAGGCCTGACAATTTCCTACAGGGAAGCTATACAAACGCTATTACGAGCAACCTCGGCAGGCTCCAATGGATGCCTGTAGGGGAGCTGTGTGAGAAAGCTGAATGGACTCTGAGGGCCCATCAAGTGCCTGCAGGGAGGCTGTGAGGGGTGATGACCTCATTATCATGCAAGCCAGCCAGGCCAGCATGGCAAGCTCCAGCGCCAGCTCAGGCGGGGCCCTGCAGCTGATGGCCATCATAGACAAGCTTGAGAATGAGAGGGTGGCTGGAGGAGGTCGGTGCTGGGTGGTACATGCCCTCATCTGCACTGGTGAGCTGCACCTTGCTTGGCAATGCTGTGTGGCACATGCCCATACTTGCTCTGATGGGCGGCAGCTGGCGGGAGAGCATGGCCGGCCAGACACGTGTAGTTGCCTGGCCTGACAGATCAAGCACTGTTGATGAGGCCATGGGGTGGCAACTTGTGGCCAGTATTGAATTGTGCGAGCCTGCAACTGCTTTGGTGAGCCACATGCACGTGCAGGGCGTGGGGGCCATGGCATCATACTCAACTCTACATGGTCAGTCCAACGGCTGATGTCCTGGACTCCCCATCTGCGCCAGCTGCAGGCAAGCATCTCATACTGTCTGACCACCGAGCTGGCTGCTGCCCCCAATCTTGTGTAGCCCGTAATGCATGCTTGGCGTCGCCGCATCTGCACCATGAGTGCATCTTCATGTCAGGCCAGATGAGCTGCACTCCATTGCATTGGTCTATGCCAGCACAGCTGTTTCTGGACGTCTGCCTGCAGGCGCTGTGCAATGTGTCCAAGCTGCCTCAGACCCTGCGCCAGCAGCTGTTCAGGCCACAGCCCCCGCAGG
Organism: Asterochloris sp. CNOR1; assembly: GCA_963969365.1. Classification (NCBI taxonomy): domain Eukaryota; kingdom Viridiplantae; phylum Chlorophyta; class Trebouxiophyceae; order Trebouxiales; family Trebouxiaceae; genus Asterochloris; species Asterochloris sp. CNOR1. Next base: position 918,327 of record OZ017761.1, read on the forward strand.
GAGCCACTGCTCAGCTCTCTCTGGACAAGTGAGGATGCATCTCCGGCAGCACAGGAAGCCTGCCGGCATTGCTCCACCAATCCACCTGCGCTGGCGGTCACTGCTTTGCGCCAGGCTGTCCCTTGCATACTGTCCACTGCTGAGGTGACAGGTGAGTGCTGCCCCTTGTACGGGGTCAAAAGCTGCCTCACCCCAATGGCCCCTGGCTGCAGGTGCGCTCATCTGCCACAGGGGCTGAGGGCCGCCTTGCAGCAGCGTTTCAATGGCTCCCAGCAGGCTGCAATTGCTGGCGGCATGGCTGGAAGCGCCCAGATCACACTCGTGCAGGTAAGGAGCCTGGCAGCCCACAGCTTGGCTGTCCAGAGCCAAAGCTGCAGCACCGCAAATGCTTGCCAAACCTTCAGCCTGGCACACCTGTTTGTGCACGGTGCACACAGGGAGACGGCATTGCAAGCAATGCAAGCAACATCAAGGGCTGTCCTGTGGAAAAGACAGTAGATCAGGCAGCAGCTGCCTCACATGCAGTACATGCAGCATCATGCGCTGCCCTTTGCCACGCACCAAAACATGGACATGCAGCTGTTGGCTGGCCAGCATAACATGCAGCATCAAGGGGTGCCCCCTGCCAGACACCATTGAGTGAACATGCAGCGGCCGCCTGGCACCCCACGCATATGCACCTTCATGAGCCGTCCTCATACCCAGGTGACCCAAACCTGGACCTGCAGGGGCCTCCTGGCACAGGCAAGACCTCAGCCATCATAGGCATGGTCTCTGCCCTGCTGGCCAGGAATGCTGAGGTTGCCGTCCAGCAGCAGGAGCAGCATGCTGGCAAGCCTCATGCCGTCAGCTGGGAGGGTGGTGGCCAGGGAGGCAGCCCTGACAGGGACAGCAGCGTGCCGATGGCACGTGTGCTGGTCTGCGCTCAGTCCAACGCGGCCATTGATGAGCTCATCGCCCGCCTGGCAACCCCGGGCCTCATCACTCCAGGCAGGCCTGCTCCTGCGAGCTTCACCTCTGCCCTCACCGCCTTTTGTACCCTGCTGCATGCTCGATGCAAGAGGCGTAGGCCCTTGCCGCATGACTCCATCTGGATCCAGCTGCTGGTGGGTGACATTGCTGCAAAGGCACTTGAAGGTGCAACCGTCTGTCACGCTTCTCAGGCCAGAACATTGTGTTGGCCTTCATTTTGCTGCCAGCTGCCACTGCCCCAACAGGCAACAGAAGCATTCAGGCACACAGCTGCCACACCCATGCAGAGCTGCCACAGCACTGCTGCCTCCCCGCTGCAACAGGGTCACGGCGCAGCCAGGGTGCTGCCTAGAGCATTTACGCAGCTGACAAGCTTCCAGCCATGCCTCGACGCTGCAACCGGCATGCTTTCCCCTGACTGGTGCCGCCCCGGCATGCACGCGGGCCGCCTAAGAGAGCTGAGGCATGCGCGTAGTGCTCTGCTCAGGAGCGCCTTGCATCATCACCTACATGCCAAGGCCCTGCTGGGAGCCATCCTGGCCAATCCTCCTGGACTCAGGCACTGGGAGTGCCCAGAAGAGTGGAGTCAAGGGCAAGATGCCAGCCATGCCTCAATGGGGCCAGCAGCCTCCTCCCCTTCAGCTGTTGCTGCCCCTGCAGGCACTGTGCGTGCCCAGGAGAGCCCAGGGCAAGGGCAGAAACTGCGCCTGCATGTGCAGCCTGTGACAGCGCGGGCAGCTTGCCTTCACCACTCAGGATGGGCAGGCTGCTGGCACCCAGCTTCAGTCGCCCCTGCAGGCACTGGGGGGGCCCAGGAGAGCGAGGGCATGGGCAGGGTGCCGGCCATGGTGCGCCTGGGCAGGATGGAGACCATGAGTCGCGAGGTGCAGGCGTGGCACATGGACCGAGTCGCGGAGCAGCGCATGGCAGCCACCGGTGACGTCGCGGCAGCTGCAGGTGTGCCAGGGTTCAACAGCCCCGAACACAGCGCTACTCCGAGCCAGAGGATGCCTAGCACTGCCTGCTCAGAGCTGTGGAAGGCAATGGTCGCAAATCGAGCAAGCACGCTGTGAGGACTGCAGTCTAGCTGCCCCAGCCGTATGCAGCTTGTGTGGTTCTAGCTGCAGTGGTGGCCCCCAGGGCAAGGTGTGGTCCCGCAGCTTGAGAATGAGCTTTGCTGCTCATGCTTGCATTGCTCAGTCACTGTGAGATCACCGGGAGGTCCTACATCTTGCAACCGCTGAGGAGACCCCTCTGCTCAGGCACCGTGGCGCAGGCCAAGCAGCGATGCACAGACCTGAGGGCCCAGCTGGACCAGGTGCACTCCCAGATCAAGGCGCTGGATGCGGGGCAGGAGCCTGGCGGCCCGCCCACTGAGGTGTGCACCATTGCTGAAGCACATTCGTGCAGTCTCAGGTCAAAATGCGGACGGCAAGAGCCCAGCAGCCCAACCAACAAAGGTGGGGGCTGCTGCTTGTTGTTGCTGGACCAGGCATGCCCCCAAATGCAGGCAATGGAGACAGCAGAGGGGGGTTGCAAGAGCCCAGCAGCCTGCCCAAGGAAGAAAGGGGTTCCTGCACAGCCGTGCATTGCGGTCAAGGCACTACAAAGGGTCATGCTTCTGGCAGCACCCCCATTGAGGTGCGTCATTACACTCCTGGTGTTGGGCAGACCTGATTATGGTACTGCAGCAGTGGGCCGACCTCACCTGTACCTCACACATCAGAACATGCAGTGCCATGCATGCGCAGGGGGCAGACCATGGTGGAGGCAGCACAACTACCTCCCCGAGCCCTGCCAGCACTGCTGAGCCAGTCGCAGCCGGCAGGGGTCCGCCCAGCAGGAGCACCAGCCCCCCGCTGCCAAGTGCGCAGACCACCTCCTCTGCTGGCCCTGGAGAGGGTGGCGGTGCCACATCCACCAAGACAAGGAGTCCCGACTCTGCAGCAGGTGTGGCAAGCTGTCATGGGAGCATCAAAGTCCTGTCAAAGACTTGCGGTTGTCAAAGCACGGCTGCTCAGGGCCTGCAGTGTCTGTGCTTGTCTTCTCTCATGGGGCGAGGAGGCCGTGGCAGGGAGCTCACCGACCTGTCTCAGCTGCCTTGTGTTGGCATTGACAGTGAATTGCGAAGAGAGGTCGCCCTGCCTTGCAGCAACTGCGTGACATGTGCTGCAGATGGGCAGGGGCAGGATGTCGTAAGCCAGGTGACTGGGCAGGGTACCCGCCAGCATGCAGGCTCCCTTCAGTCTGCTCCTGTGGAGGCAACAAGAGCAGGGCCTGCCCTGGCAAAGGGCAAGAGGCCACCCAGCTGCACGGCGCCAACAGGGCCACCTCAGGAGATTGCCAGCCCCCCCTTGCTGTGCAGGCAGCAAGCGCAGAGGCCGCCCTCGCAAGGGGCAAGACGCTGCTCCCCCGGCCAAGCGCCAGCGGGGGCGCCTCGCGGCCAGTGCGACCCCCAGCCCCACCCCAGACCCGGTGGCGGCTCAAGAGGCGCGCCTCAAGTCCCTCAAGGACCAGCGCCACAGGGCCTACACCCAGCTGCAGGACGCGAGGCAGCAGGTGTCACCTTGTGCCTCCGCTTGCGCTGTGGCTACAAGTCCAGGCAGCCCGCATCTCTGTCTCTTTCTAAGTCTGGCTTAGGGCTGGGGCACTTCCTGGCAGCAGGTCTTGCGGTGGCTGCTGCTTGCAACCAGATGAAGGGTGTCCAGCATCAGGTGCACAGCAGCAGATGACAGTGCAAACCTGGGCTCCCAGACGGGCAGGCGCTTGAGCTGGCTGTTGTGCTACAGGTCAAGGCAGCTGCGCTGCCCCATGCCCTGTGGGTGCCTCAAGGCAAGGGCCCCACCCATGGTCCACCACATCCGTCATGAGCTCAGGCACCCACATGCGCTGCAGGTCAAAGCAGGTGGCGCAGCCGCAGCACGCGCCCGCAGGGAGGTGCGCCTCGCAGTGGTTCGCAGTGCCGAGGTGGTGGCCTGCACGCTCTCCAGCGCAGGGGGCGACCTGCTGGGGCTGGTCACCGAGAATGCTGCTGGGAGCCAGCCCTGCCCGCTGTTCAATGCTCTGATCATTGATGAAGTGAGCTGCCGGTGCCGCCTGGCTGGCTGCATGCCAGCTGGTGTCTGGGGAGTCATTGTCTGCGCTGCAGCCCCAGCGGTCTTTTCTTGTGAGTGCTGGGTTGAGTACACTTTCTGCAGGTGGTGGTCACTATCTGTGCAGCCAGCAGAGGCCGTGCTGCAGCTGAAAGCTCAACAGCCGGGCTGGTGCTGTGCAGGCAGCTGCGGGTATTGGAGTGCAGCCCCAATCGTGCTGCACCTCTTTGAGCCACCGCATTGCTGTTGGTCATCAGGCAGCGCAAGCACAGCTGGGGGGCTGCCCCTTGCTGCAACCCATCAGTGCAGCTGCAGGCAACCGGCGCTGCAAGGTTGTCTCTCGTTTTGTTGCAGCTGCACTAGCGCACTCAGCTGCTATGCAGGCGGCTCAGGCGCTGGAGCCTGCAGCCCTGATTGCTCTGCAGCTGATTGCGCCTGGTGCCAGGGTGGTGTTGGTGGGGGACCCCAAGCAGCTACCTCCTACCGTGCTCTCCCGCGCGGCAGAAGCCAGTCACCTGGCACAGTCGCTGTTTGAGCGGCTGCAGCAGGTGAGTTTGTTGCAACTCTCAGTTGAAAACGCGCTTTGCTTCAGACTTGATGATGTGCACAGCAGATCACAGGCCCCTGTGTGTGCTGAGACCCGGCATCAAGTAGTTTCGCTGTCTGATCAACTGCAGCAGGTGGCATCCTTGTGTCGTGCTCAGGGCTGCTAGGTGCCCATGCTTGTGGCTCCCAATGCCTGTCACCTGGCTTGGCAACTCTTCTCAGCACTGCACACTGCTCTGCTGAAGAGCAAACTCTCTGAGTCAGCTGCCTGTCCTGATGTAGCGCGGGTGTCCTGTGCCAGTCCGGGCTGTTGTCTTTTTGCAGCATCGCATGCACCCTGCCATCCACTGCTCAAGACTGCACCTGACCTTACAATAGGCCTGCACTTCTACAGGCTGGGTACCCTGTCACTCTGCTGTCTGAGCAGCACCGCATGCACCCCGCCATCGCCGTGTGGCCCTCGACCTTCTTCTACCAGGGCAAGCTGGTCACTGCGCGCAGCCTGGCAGACGGCAAGGCTCGCAGGGCAGATTTTCACAGCCAGCCCTGCTTCCCTCCGCTGGCCTTCTTTGATTGCAGGCAAGCAGAGGCCGACTTGCCGTTGTGCCTTCTTATTGTACACCTTGTTCGCTGCTTTAGACATTCGAAGCGCGCAACACAACAGATTCTATAAGCGAAGTCCTACACGCACAGCATGTCCTTACAGCAAAGAACACGGAAGTGCGATTTTGCTGTGCACAGAGGGGCACGAATTGTTTTGTCTTGGTCTTGGTCCTCCATGCGGTTGAATGTTCTGCAGCTGAGGCAGCGTATACTGTTCCCTGGTCTTGACCCAGCTGCTGCCTGCCACAGGTCCGGAGAGGAATCGGGGGGGGGTGGAGCCTCCCTCTCCAATGCTGCAGAGGCCGTCGTGGCAGCCACTCTGTTTAAGGTGGCCGCACTTTGTGTGGCTTCACTGTAGAGTGCCACAGCTCACCATAGTTAAGGAAGCTCTGTTTCGTTCGTTTTTGAGTGGCCTGGCAGCTGACTGATGCATGGTCGCTGCCCTGCAGCTGCATTCACTCAACCAGGTCTGGCTGCATTGCCAGTCCTGTGAAGCTGGTCTCCGTGGACAAAGGAAGCCTCCTGATGTTTGACGCAGCCTAAACTTCATTGCAGGGGCTGATGCGAGATTTTGGGTATGAGGTCCGCTCAGCTGTGGTGCTGACCCCCTACAGAGCCCAGCTAGGTCTGCTGCAGCGTGAATTCCAGAAAGTGCTGGGGCGCGGCGCAAAGGAGCTGGCTGCTGTCGAGTTCGCCACCGTGGACGGCTTTCAGGTGGGCCACTGTGCAAACTGTCCTACTGGCTTGTGAGGTGGCGGCCATCTGCATTGTCAGCGAGGAGCTGGCTCTGTTGACGGCTGAGTGTTGCTACAATTATGACCGGCACAGTCGAAGCCCTCTGGGGGAGCCTGACAGCATCCTGCACTGTATCGTTCAACACGCAGAACAATGAGCTCGGCAGGGGTCGGTTGAGCTGCATTCCCTCAGTCATGCTTCACCTCACAAGATGCCTGCAGGGGCGGGAGGCGGACGTGGTGCTGTTCAGCTGTGTGCGCGCCCGTCACCCCAGCAGTAGTGGAGGGGTGGGCTTCCTAGCAGACGTGCGGCGTATGAACGTGGGTTTGACCAGGGGCAGGTACGCTGGCAATGTTGCTCTGCTGTTGCTTACTGTGTGTGCAGTCTTGAGACTGGCTTTTCTCAGTCTGTTGATGGCACTGACAGGTCAGGTTTGTAAAGGATAGGCCTTGGCTGCTATATGCTGCATGCTGATGAAAGAGAGCAATGGCGGTTCTGTTGCTTGCTGGCATGAGAGTGCTGCCAGGATTGACAGCTTGTGCTGCAGGACAGCCACTGGCTCACATCTGCATCCAGAAGGTCAGCTGCCAATATGCTGCTCTCCATGATACTCAGCAGCTGTGCCTATCTTTGCAGACGGGCAGTCTGGGTGATTGGCCATGCTGCCACGCTTGAGAGGAGCCCGCCCTGGAAGGCATTCATGGACCATACCCACCAGCAGAAAACACATTTCGTGGTGCCCAGGAGAGCTGGCGAGCTGCTGAAAATGAGCAGGCAGCAGCTGCAGGAAACACTGACATCTTGAATAAGAATTGCCATGATCAATTCAAACCATAAAGTGGCATGTGCTCATTGGCACAAAGCAGCCTTAACCTGTGCAATTTTGGCTCTAGAGCTCACTGCAATGACACTTTGCCCATTCATGCATCACTCAGAGTGTCCAGCACCTCAAATTTGTGTGCCTGCCCTCCTTGCCCCACCTCAGTGACATTCACTTCAAGGATACACTCCATCTGTCTGACAGGCAGATTATGCATGCGCTGCGGCGATCACATGGATTTATTGTGATCAATTTTATCAAATGGATGGCTAGAATGGAACAGGATGACAGTGGGTACGGGCACGTATATTCAGGGCGGTGCAAATGACAACAGCATGAAGCAGAACAGCATACGGTGTGAACCTCTCAGATGAGCTTGTAAGTCAGGCTTCAAGCTCCTTTGAAGGCATGAACAGGCTCATTTTGGGCAATGTGACAACCGGTGAAGCTGCAGGGGCAAGACAGACAGACAGTCGGAAACAAGACAGCACATGATCTTGCTACTTCTGTTTATACGAAGGACTGTGCATCATAAAGGACATGTTGAGTGACGAGCAGCAGATGCGCAGCAGCCCAGGCTGCAACGTCAAGCCTGCCTGGCCCCCATGGGGCAGCGCTGAGCTGACTTGGCAAGGCTGATAGTGGCATCTGTGACACTTGCAGACACCCAGGTCAGGGTAGATTGGGCCAACCTGGCCATGGCCAGAACAACCTTCAGCAGGGCACTGACTTAAACCCCAACACCTCGAGCACGGTTTCCTTCAAGCAACAAAGCAGGGTTACCTGGACCAGTAAGTGAGCTGACTTCAGCAGGGAGGCGCTAAGCTGTGCGAGCAAACCTGAGTCACAATTCTCTTTAGCAGGCTCCCCCTGGCCCCCTGCACCGGCAGGCAGCAGACCTGTCCGAAAGCAGAGCGCCCCACCTGGGCCGTCGCCAGAGCTGACTTCAGCAGGCTCTGCTTTGACCCCCAGCACTGACAGGCGCTCCAGTGCATTGCAGGCGCTGTTCTCCTTGTCGCGCAGAGGCCTGTGGGCCTCCAGGTGGGGGTGAGGCCCCAGGGATTGCGGCTGCACGGGCTGCTGCTGGTGCAGGTGGGCTGGCTGCGCCTGATTGGCCGATGTGTCCATGGACGAGAACGCCTGCGGCAGCACGATCAGTTGGCGACGCCGAGCCACTGTGATGCACTCTGGTCTGGGTGAAGGGCTGCATGCTGAAGGTGCTGCTTTGTCGTATGCCATTAGGTGCGGTCCTTTCCCCAGATGTGAAGCTCATGACAAGCGCAACACCTGGACCTCTACTGCGCTTGCTGCCACCGGAGGTCTCCGCCCTGCCATGGCTTGCGGCTCTACCAGGATCATGGCGCAGCCCAGGCCAATGGTGGGCCTCAAGGTGCTGGGGATTTCATGTTATGCCCTGGTGCAAGCACTGCCCCACACCATACAGGGGTGCAGGTTTACACAAGGTGTGTACTGCCCAAAAAGGGAGCCTCTCTGGCTGATCTGGGAGCCTCCCCGTACCTGCTGGGCCTGAGGCGGCCCCAGTGGTCCCCCTGGCTGCCCTGCGCCGTCTGTGTCCAGCATCCTGTGAGCTCCCCAGGAGGCGCCTGCATCGCCCGACTGCACCGCCGCACCCCATGTGCCCATCTCAGCACCTGCGTGCAATTGGGTGATCTCTCAGCAACACAAGCCACAGTCCACCTGCCATGCAGGTGCTGCAGGTGCTTGCACGAGGCTGGCGCCGAGCAAGCTCAGCCTTGTACAGGCTTGGGCAGAAGAGGGACCCATTGGCAGGTGGTCTGCGACTTCACCCTCCTTGCAGTTATGCCATGACCACAGTGAGTGAGGGCTGAATTAGAGGAGGGCCTGGACAGGTGCTCAAAAAGCAGCCAATTAATACACTGTGAGCGACCCACCTGCGTGGGGGCTCGGTGGGGGAGGCGTCAGGCGGATGTCCAGCGGCGCGACCTCCAGCAGGGCAGCCGTGCTGGGGGGCGGCATGAGCCCGGCCTCGCCCGCCAGGCACACCGAGCCCGCCGGCAGCCACCCCTTCACTGCCGACCCCTGCTGGGGGAAGGCAGGGCTCCCACACCCCCCACAGCCATGCAGCGGACGCTCCACCCGGGCGCTGCCGTGGGCCCCCGCTGCAGCCGGCGAGGCCCGTGAAGCCGCTGAGCCATAGCCATGGGTGGCGGCAGCAGCTGCGCCGGCCGCCAGCGCAGCGGCTGCCAGGGGGTGCGTCGTCTCCGCTGCTGCGGCCAGGGCGTCCAGGCTGCTGGAGTGGGGGCTGTAGCAGGGGCCCCGCAGGCAGGGGGAGCCTGCAGGGCCCAGGCCCTGGCCAGTCGTCAGGGGGCTGCCAGGCAGGCACCCAGGCGGCGCGGAGGCGCTCGAGTGCAGCCCACAGGCATCCCGTGCAGTGATGTAGTGCTGCAGGCTGATGCGCACATCTGCAGGGAGCAGGGGGTCGGAGGGCGTCGGTATCTGTTTGGAGTGTGGCCTGTGAGATGCAGTGCTGCTGGCTGTTGCACATATCTGCACTGACCAGGGGTGGTGCCCATGTAGGGTGCAAGCTAGTTGATGTGGTGCTTCAGGCTCATGCTGCACAGAGCAGGGGACGAAGGAGTGCAGGCAACTGATTCAGGTGGCAGAGAGAGGCAGAAACATGTGTCAGTGTCAGCGAGGTGACTACACCTGCTCCAGGGAGGGTGCAGCTGCGCATTGCAGCACTTTAAGGACTTGTGTCGATGTCACCACATTGCAGCCTGAGTTGTTCACAGTGTCAGGCATGCTGCATCTGGTCGGCCTGAGCACGCCGGCATGCTCGGCAGGCATGGCCAAACCTGAGCCAAAGCTGGGACTGGCTGCCACGTCTGACTTGTGCTTCTTGGCAGGGGACCCCGTCGTCAGCGTTTCCTTGGAGTCTGGCTGCTGCTCAGCCACCTCTGGCCATCCTGCAGAGGCGCAGGCAGCCATGAAAGCGAACCATGAGCTGGGTCTGCAGGCAGCTGTGTTGTCAGCGCGCCTTTACAGTCCCCTGCTGCTCAGCCTCTCTGAAACAAACTGTTGTGGCGCAGGCAGCCAGGAAGTTGAATCAGGGGGGTTGATCTGCAGGCAGCTATGTTGTCACTGTGTCTTGAGAGTCCAGCTGCTTGTCACCCACCAGTGGCAGCCCTGCTGTGGATTTAGACTGCACCAGCAGGGGGGCAGTGCATGGGCAAGATTGGTGTAATGTGCGCTTGCATACCACCACAAGTGCCAGTGTGCCTGCAGCACCTTGCCCCGCTCATGCTGCCTCAGCACGTGCGGATGTTGAGCCTTCCCAGGCTAGCCAAAGTCCCACGAGCAACTCTGCTCACCAGCAGGGGTGGCATAGGGCTCGTAAAGATTTTGCAACTGCAGCTGCATCCATCAGAGTGCTCATGCTGGTACATGTGCCTCCCCTCATGCACAGACAAATCACCATGTGCAATGAGGCAGCTCCTCAGACCTTGCAGCAGCCCTGCATCTGAGCTCACCAGCAGGGTCACAGCAGAGCACAGCTGGGCAGCGTCATGGGCCCAATCATGTGCCCCCAGACCGCTTGCATCAGCACTGCAGCTGGGCTCACCTGCGGGGATGGTCTGGGGCACATAGGTGGCCTCCCCCGCCTCCTTGCCCTGCTTCAGCGCCTGCTCCACGTTGAGCCGCCGCGCAACAGTGTGGCGCCCAGCTGTGCGCGCCATGCTGCTCCCGGGCATGGGGCTCCACCCTGCAGGCGCACAGCCAAAGCAATCATGATGAAGGTGGAGCTCAGGAGGTGGGCTTGAATAGTGGTCCTTGCATCACAGCTCAGACTGCACCAAAACATGCTCAAGCTGACAAGCAAGGTGGACAGGTGAACACCTCCACACACAAAAATTGGGTGGCACCACCCTCCCTCCAAAGAGCTTCCAAGCAGCACCTCCGTTGGCAGTCTTCTCGCCATGGGCTCAGGGGAGAGTGACATGGACCAGTGCGCATATCCGACGTGCAAATGCACTGCACCCATCTGATGTTTAGGTCCGAGTGCAGACAGCCCAGCTTTGCTGTCAGAGTGCCTCCCCAAACATGGGGCGCAAGTCACAATGTTGTGCAAGGGTCGATTGCAGGTAAAGGCAGCCCGACTGCACTTATGGCGCTCATCTCCGGATGAGCAGTGACTTCTGTCCCACAAGAGCAGTCTCTATATAGGACAGCCTGCAAGACCCAGGCACCACTGTTGCGATCCCCAGCGGGGCACTTCGTGGCATGGGCTCCCTGCCGCGCCAGAAGGGTGTCATGCATGCCTGGCCAGACTACCAGAGACAGCAACTCTTCGTGCCAGCAGCCGACCTGCCCCTGTGGTTGTCCTAGACAGAGCACCCAGCGGCGCCCCTTGTTCAACAACTGCATGCTTGCCTGACCAGTCCAGGCAGCCCACTCAGCCCCACTGCGCCTCCTGGTGGGACACTTTGCAGCGTGCACCACTCCCCAAGCTTGCTCCTGGCCCAGCAACTTCCCAGCCAAGGGCGGCTTGTTTGCCTTTGTGGCACACTCAGCCGGGAGGGACTGGTCATTCAGCAGTCTCCATGCAGCACACAGCCTTGCGAACCCACCTGTCCCCGCTGCGCTCCCAGAAGGGGCACTCTGCGGCGTGCCCCCTTCCCCCAGCTTCCTCTTGGCCCACTCAGGGGTGAACAGCCCTGCCAGGGCGCTGCTGCCGCCATTGGGGCTGTGGCACCCGGTGGGAGACTGCAGCATGCTGGCCAGGTGCATCGGCGACATGTTAGCCGGGGGCCAGGGCTTGCCTCGCAGGCTCTGCGGTGTCACCTTGGGCTGCGCACCTACAGAGTCAATCACTCGGATGTCAGAGTGGGGAAGAGTGATGCAAGTGGCACTCCCCTGCAGGTTCAGGGACATGACCCGGCGGCCTGCGCACACACTCACACATTCCACTGTTGCGCAGGCTGGAGCTCAGAGAGGCAGCCTGGGCTGTGCTCGAGAAGCCCCTCCAGTTGTGTCAGATGCGCCCTGCAGGCTCTGCCAGCTCACCTTGGACTGCACACATTGGCAGGGTGCACACAGGTATCTTCCAAGACTGAACAAGGGTCTGCCACAGCATCCCCTGTCAGCCACCTCACAATCCAATCCCAGGGCTCACTACCCTGGGCGTCCATCCACCTTTGGCGGAGTGCACAAGGCGTCGCCGTTATCGATGATGGCCTGAGTGACCCTAGGATGCACAAAGCACTGCAATAGAGCCTTGTCTTGACAGAGAAGGACACTGGGCCCCAGGCTCACCTCCCTGGGCTGTGGCCCCTTCATTGCTCTGCGGCTGGGGCGGCTGCACGTGAGTGGGCGTCCCCATCTGGGCAGCCACGCTGCTGGGCAGGGGGTGGGGGCCACGCTTGGGGCTCCTGAACACTCCTGCACAGCAGGGGCAGGCCACGCAAGCAGTCAGCACTGCAAAGTCACAGGGTGTGGCTGGGGCTCCTGGACGCTCCTGCACAGCTGGGCAGGCCATGTCAGCACTTAGCGCTGGAGATTCCCAGATCCTGGATCTCAAACCAACTGTGTGCAGAATCCTACTCAATGCATGCAGGACGCGCCTGGGCAGCAGGCAGCTTGAGCGAACATAACACCCTGGAGTAGGCTGCACATGGCGGCACTCCACGTTGGGCAGCGGCCTCATGGCAAACAGTTGCCAAGCGGCACCATGATGGCCAGGCTGCGCACCTGCTGAAGGCCTGGGGTGGGGAATGGAACGGGGGACAGGGGGACTGGAGAGGTAGGAGCGCCCCTCAGCATCCCTGACAAACAGATCCACCTCCAGCAGCCCTGTGTCCACGCCTGCAACAGGACAGCATCACATCTCAAAGTCAGTCATTATGTCTTACATAAGCGCTGAGGCATGGTTGTGCAGGATGGGGCCAACTTAGATGGACAGAGCAATGTCCCTAGCATGCAGCGCGAGGTGCAGGCAGCAGCGTGCAAAAGGACCAAAATACCCATGTGAGCTGAAGGACATCCCTTGTGGGTGAAGGATTGCACAGCCAGCAGCAGACCTGTGCTGCCTGCGCTGCTGTGACGTCGCAGAGGGGAAGCAGCCGAGCCGCGTGGGGCTTTATAGGGGGAGAGGGCTCGCCTGTAGCTGCGTGTGAGCGGCCTGCACCCAGCAGCAAGGCACACTCGATTCGTACGCCTTAGAAGCTGCAGTATTTGCCTGCCTCAACCCAAGCTGGCTGGCAGCACTGTGCCTTGTGGTTTCAAGAGCAGGCAGTGATGACTGCACAGTTTAGTGTATGCACAGAGGGCTTGGCCAGCGGAGACAACATGACAAGAGGCAAATAGCTTCAATGCATGTCCACCACATGGTAGCGATGCTGAGCTGCTACAGCAGCATCAGATCTGGTTGCATGCTCATTGACAGTTGGACAGTGATGCTGAAGTATCTCTCTGCCAACTGCATGCCTCTCAACAAGTCTTCAGCAGCTGGGGGGGTTCACTGCTCCATAGCCTTACCTTGTGACAGCACTGCTGAGCTGCTGCAGCGTCTCCCCAGCCTCCAGGTCTGCCTCGTCCACATCTCCCAGCTCAGTGGACAGGCTGGCGTGAGTAAGGCTGGCGCTCCCACTCTGCATCGGGGACCCTGCAGCATTGTGGGAAGTGCTGCATGCCACCCCCCAAGATGGCATGAGTCGAGCTGGGGCTGTCAATGTGCATGGCCCAATGCAGCACAGGGGAGCAAGTGTGCGGGGCTCCCTGGACGCAAAGTACAGGCTGGCATGGGGCGGGGCAGCGCCTCCACCCTACAAAGGGCAAAACAGGTTGAGAGGCTGGTCATGAGATGCTGTGCAATGCAGCGGAGGACAGGCTGGCATGAGTCAGGCTCTGGCTCTCGCTCTGCATGGGATGGCCTGCAGGACAGGCATTGGCTTTGCTGCTGCTTCCCCTTTGAATGACGTCCCTGAATTTCTGTGCAGATGCCATCAACAATGTCCAGGGTGGCTGACATTGTATAACCTGGCCAGCAGTGCACTGCACCTTGCTTATCAAGGTGCCTGTGCAGTGTCATCAGCGAAGTTCATGAACGGCCCCAATCAGACAACACATGCCTTCAGCAGCAGAAAGCCCATGCAAGATTGCCTGAGCTGTCAAGCAGCAAAACAGCTCAGGTCCAGCTTCTGCTGCTCTCCATGTTGCACAGCATGCACACGTCCTCTCAGAGATAGGCCACCAAGCACTGGGAGAGGCACACCATGCACAAAATTTTCCGAAAGACAGGCCAGCAAGCCCTGGGAGAGAGGTACCTGGGCCTTCAGCAGGGGCCTGCTCAAACAGGTTGTGCCAGACTGGGTGGGAAGGACCAAAGTGACTTGAGCGAGCATGCTTGGGGGACTGCTCAAAAGTCCTCTGCCTGCAGCAGGCGCAGTGGCACCATTAAGCCAGATAGCATGCCCACTGAAGCCTAACAGGACAAAGTGTTGTTCTGGGCACATGGCAGTTCACAAGTAGCACAGCTTGAACTCAGAGTGCCCCGCTGCAGGCAGCACAGCCATGTTCACAGCTGCGCTGAAGAGTGATGACTAGAACAATGGCCTTCCAGCCTGTCCGACACCGAGCCTGTGCGGCAGTGATGCTCAGGCTGCCACCTGAGTTGTCAGCCTGTTATCACAGTCATGGCAGGAAAGAAATCGGGGCAGCTCATTTCCATCAGCCAGTTGCTGCATGAGCAACCTGCCCTACCTTGCAGCGACCCTAGGGGTGCTGGAGTCCAGCCCTGACTGCTCGTCATCGGTGCCAGGCAGCTCCCCCTCCTCCTCTGTGTCAGACCAGCTGCCACTGCTGAAGCCTGCATGCAGATGGGTGCAGGGACTTGCTGCCTGTAGGGTCCTGCAGTCAACGCTGTGGGACAAAGTGGTGGACACCATCCTCCTGTATGGTCAAACCACTGTGCTGGTCACGTCTGCGTTTGTCGTCACACACAGATGCCTGCGATGCCTAGCATATACATGGAGTTTCATATTACGTCAAGCTCACCTGTGGCCTGCTCATCCATCGAATCTGCTGAGGAGCCGCAGTCGCTGGCCCGCTGTGCCCGTGACTTGCTGCGCCGGCTGGGGCAGGCGGTCGAGGCCCTCCTCTCCCCATGGGGCAGCGGCTTCTGGCGGGGAGCCTCGCCGCCCACCTGAAACCACCTGCACAGCACTGCACCTGTGTGACGACAGGCACTCTTCCTACACCAGGGTGGCAAGTCATGGCACCGATCTGGAACCCTGTGCAAGGCAGTGCGTCTGTGTAATGACAGGCAACTTCTGCATGAGGGTGGCAAGCCTTGCTGCCCATCCGTCATCCACCTGCAGGGCAGTGTGCACAGGTGACAACATGCGACACTGTGCATCAAAGCCATGAAGGATGGCGCCCCCTGGAGCCACCTGCAGAGCAGTGCGTCTGTGTGATGACAGGGATGGCAAGATGAGGTACAACGCCCAGGCGCCATCTGGAGCGTCCTGCATTGAGGCCGTGCTGCAACAGTTGCTGCTCTGTGTGGAGCTGGACTCAGCATGGCCAGCCTTCAAGGCGCACTGTGACAGGCCTGAATGTGTTGCCCAATGCACAACCAACAAGGTTGGGGCAGCCAGACCAGCATCCATATCAGGCTGCGTAAGCACCCCAGCCCTCAAGCTATGGGAAACAGATACTAGCTCAGCATGGCACAGCAAGCTTGCCCCTTTACCACATCCTGAATGCCGTCTCCCACTTGGCTCTGCAAGGACCTTCCTAAATCTTTGTCACCAACATGGTCATATCATCTACTGAGAGGGGCTCACATGAGGCCACACAGCATCATGTCCATCCAAGTGTGCTGGCTGCTATCTCTTTTCAAGCTTTCACGCCGATCAAGCACCTTCCGCCCACCCACCTGGCCCGGCACTGCTGCGCCGTCCGCCCCGGCAGCGCGCGCGCGATGCTGCTCCAGCGGCTCCCATAGTGCGCATACTGAGCGTGCAGGGTGGCATCCTCAGCAGCGCTCCAGGCCGAGCGCCTGATGGAGGGATCCAGGTGGCGCCGCCAGCGCCCCATGCACTGCTGGTCCGTGCGTCCCTGCAGAAGGATGGCCGTCTCACAACCAAGTATGGGCAGCAGGGCAGAGACAGACAGCCTTGTCTGGGGCCGTCACATGCAGTGCATGTCGGCGCCTGGCAGGACTGGCATGCACTGCTTGTCAGCAGGAGGTCCAGGAGCTGTTGTGGCTGCTGGGCCCCATGCATGGCTGCTCCATGAGGCCCTGCACATTGCAGCACCTCGGCACTTGGTTGCAAAAGAGTGTGCACGGCATCCACCGCACGTCAGAAAGCGCAGAGGGACTCAGAGGGCGCTGCGGCTGGCAGCAGTCACTGCTGGTCTCTGTGCCCCTGCAGACTGGGGCCATGCAGGCATGTGGCGGAAGCTGCTTGTCACAGGCAGTCCTTGGCTGGGCCCAGGCTGCACTGCTGGTTAGGCAGGAGGGGTCATCACCAGTCCCTCATGCTCAGGGAGTCCACGTGGCCCTGCTCACCACTGCATAAGGAGGCACTGCCACTCGTAAGAGGCCTAGATCGTGCTGTGCACTCCCCTAGCCATAAGTCAGGGCCCATAGTGCATCTGCAAGCTGGTGCAGCAGCCACTGGTGACCTCACTTGTTGCACCTGACCTCCGCCCAGATGCAGCTGTACTCCTGACCAGCACCCTCAATGTCGCGACAGCAAGCCTGCGCCACCAGGACTAGCCAAAGCTGCCCAGGGCAGCCAAACCACCATCAGCGCTACCTTGATGTTGCCATTGATGCAGCCTGCATGTGCCTCACACAACCACAGCAGGCTGTTCAAAACCACCAGCACTGCCCCAGGGTTTCTGCCCTCACCTCGATGTTTCGGCTGATCTCTGCCCAGCTGCTCCCATACTCCTTGACCAGTGCCCGCAGCTGGTCGTCCTCCTCAGCCGTCCACTTGTCCTTGCGGATGTTGGGGTTCACCTGCATCAGGGAACCATGCACCTGAGTCATTGGAGCTGCTGATAGCGCCGCTAGACCAGATTTGCTTTGCAATGCAATTTGTTGTCCAGCCTTTAGACCAGACTTGCTTTGCAATGCAATTTGTTGTCCAGCCTGTATGCACATCCTCTGCGGAACAGAGGTGGTGGATGCACTGGGCCTTGGGCTGCATCTGCCAGGATGAATGCATGAAGGACTGCTGACCACATGAGGGGCCGTGTGTCTGCACAGCCAGCCAGCCTCCCGGTCTCTGTGCTGCAGGTGACCAGGCTGTCGGCAGGGGAACAGTGCAGTGCAGCAGCGGGCATCACCCACACCTTGTGGCGCCAGCGCTGGGCGCACTGCTGGCCTGTCCTGCCAACAATTTTCTTGGCGACAGAAGACCACCTGCAGGATGTAGAGGAGATCGTTGGACCACTGCAGCGTGTCGCCCCCATCAACCATGTCCCTTGCTTTGCACATGCAGCATATGCTTTGCACTATAGGCTGGCCACACAGAACACTTGCACGCCCTGAATGAGAGACGCCAGGGCAGTCTCTTCAGCTTCTGAGTCCTTGTGGTGCAGGCCCTCATTTGCGGTCTCGTCAGCTGATATTGCAGCAGCACTCTGCTGGCAGAGTTGCAAGCACGAAAGCACTTAGCCAGCTGCAGCATGCTGCCAGGCATGCTGTAGTGGTGCTGGTGGCCTGGATGTCCCACAGCAGGGGGCGTTCCCTGAGAAGAAAGGGACATGCTGGAACCTGGCAGGGCACGGCGGCTCACTTGTTGCCCATCACAGACTGCCACTTGGAGAGCAGCTCATCCTCCTCAGCTGTCCAGCACCCTGCAGGCAGGCGCCGAGTCATGACCGCTAGGGTTGCAGAGCTGCATTGGCAGGCGCTGTGTGGCGGTCAGTGCTCACCTTGGCGGACTGGCTTGCCGTTGACAGTCTGCAGGCATGGCATGACAAGTGTTGTCCTCAGCTTCAGGGAGGCTGCATGAGCAAGCGTGCAGAAGGAAAGCATCTCCAGCGCTGCAACTGCTTGGGGCCGCACCTGAGGCATTGGCATGGCAGTGGGATGGTGGGAAACAGCTGGCCTCCTCGACCTGTAGTTGATTCCCTAACTGTGGTGGGCTACCAGGACCAGCCCTCTGTGTACTGCTGTGGCATGTGGTGGCTCACAGCCTGCTGCTGTGCAGTGTCTGCAACAAACAATTTTCTGGCAGTCTACAGGCTTTGCGCCCTCCACGTTGGTAGTAGGGGCGCGCCTCACTGCCAGGAACACACACTGCATTCCTGGGACGACATCTGTGGGGAAACCAGTATTGCAGCTTGCGGTATTGCAGCTTTGACCAGGTTTTGCGTCAATCAATCAATCTTGTGGCCGCAATTGATGCAGCAGGAGGCCTGAGAAGACTGTCCGGAACTCCCGCTAGACGCCTAAGTCGTTAAAGTGCCGTCCATGCGGGCAAATCAGACGAGAAGCTAAATGATCTAACTTTGACCACAACAGGTGAACAAGAGAAGGCAGGACACCTGTCTGCGGCTGCTCACAGGTGCCAAATGTATCACAGGGGAGGCTAGCTGCTGGCGAGCTGTTTGGCCATCCCCAGGCTCCTGTATCTGACGCAGGTGATGCTGCCGCATGCAGACGCCCTGCCTGCAGGGCATCCTCTTTGCTGTGGCTACCTTTACGCCAGCAGCTCTTCAATTTTAGGGATGAGGTCCTCAGGAAGGACGCTGGGTGGGTATCTGCAGCCAGCATGCAGCCATGAGCAGCTGGAAGATCAGCTCTGCATCAGATCTTTATGTGGCTGCCAGAGGACTCGCCTTGACACCTGTTCCCCAGAGCGAGACACCTGCATGGGCAGGCCCAGGCTTGAGTCCAGACGGCAGCCAGGCGGTCAGCAAATCACCACGCAGCTGGGCGGTCTCACCAGGTGCTTTCCAAAGTTCCAGGCCACGGGGCTTGTGTCGCCCGACTTAACTTGCAGAAACGTGTAGACAGGGCTTTGGTTCTTGCCATTGACCTCAACCTTGCCCATCACAAGACCTGCATGTCGCCGAGCAATGCCAAATTGAGGGGTGCCTCCTGTTCCTGTACAGTGTTGCTGGCCTGCTCTTGTGTGCTGCGCGTGGACTCAGATGAACATCACAAGCTCTGTGACATCTGACAGGCAGTGCAGCACGTTTTGAATGAGGCCCAGGTTGGCTCCCCTCTCAGAGGGCCACTGCTCACTGCTGCTGAAGCAGCTGAACTTGCCTGTGAAGCCCTTCTCTGCAGCAAAAGCCTTGATTTCGTGAGCCGATCCTGGCTCCTGCCCAAGGAACTGGTTGCTGCAGCAGCAGGAGGCAGAGTGGGGCAGAAGCAGGAGCATCCTTTGAGGAGAACAAGGGCCACGTCGAGCTGGCACAGCAGTCAGCATTCCTCGCACCATGGGAAGATGATTAGCTTGAGATCCTTGCCGGCAAAGTGCTCCTGCAGTTTGACAAACCCTGCAAGCAGGACAGTTCGAGGGGACATGCAGTGGTGCTGCGGCATAAGACACCTTGAAGTGAGGTTTGGGAGGACCAGAAGGCAAGCAGGACTTGCCTGCATAGTTTGCCGGTGTCTTGCCTCACTTGGAGGCCACATTTGTCACCAGGATGACCTGCAGCCAGGACATGGCACCTTTGATCTGACTATCATAACAGTATGTGAGCTGAGCTGGAGGAAAGCCACACAAAGACACCTGGTCCCTGAGTTCGGCAAAGTTGACCTCCTGCAGCCAGAGCAACGATGACTTGAGATGATGTCACAAATGTGCACCTAGTTGTGGTGAGTGGCTGATGTCATCATGAGCTGAAGGGCAAAGCTCCTGTAAAACAGGTGTCCCTGAGAGAGGAGGCAGACACACCTTTCCATCGATGTCCTTAATGCCATTGATGTCATACAGGCTGTGGTAAGGCGTCTCAGTACCGCTCTTGCCATGCACTGCAGGTGAGGGTTTGCCATGAACGTCTCAGCAGACATTGCTTCTGGCCGAAGCCAGTCCTGTGGACAGATGCCCGCTCAAAAAGGGTGGACCATGGGCCAGCCCAGCAGCTGGAAGTGCAAACCCTCATGGAACGGCCCTCACCTGCAGCCATGATTTTATTCATGATTCCCATGTTGCCTGCACCACACAAGGGAGAGGGTGATGTGTGACTGTTGATGCTAAGCTGCAAGCTGATGGCGAACAGGGTTCAATGGTTAATTCAGCAGCAACCACACCTCGTTTGCGGTCGATGCTATGTTGCCGATAGATGTCAAGGGTTCTTCTTTCCTATCAACTCCCATTCTTGGGCGTGGCTAGTTTGCTGACCTGTTTTGCTGCAAGCAGACAAGATGTGCATTCCGCCTCAACACGGAACAGGCAATCAGACCCAACTCATATAGAGCGAGAGCACTTGGACAAACGTGTCGAAATCCTTATCAGCAGTGGTGATTACCCTCAAGGCAAGTTTGAGGGCATCCAGAGGGAGCATATGGGCAGCTGAAACTGAAACTACGACAGGAAGCAGTGGTTGTACACTGGCATGCTACTGTCCCAGTGTGCACTTAAAAGGTCCCCGTAAAACTGCAGGTGTGAGCCTCCATGTCTGTCCAAGCATCTGGGCAGACAAGAAAGCGCAAAGAGCCCTGTCCACAGGATGAATATGCAGATGAAGTGCGAGTGAGCTCTTCAAGTTGAAACAGCAATTAATTACTTGCTTGTGCCCTTGGCTTTACCCCCAGAAGAAGACATCCACCTTTTCACCTTCTGATGCTGCTTGCCTCGCCAAATGTGCAGCTATTCCTGAGTGGCCAGTGGCCTGTGCAGGTTCTGTTGTTGAAAGCCACCTTGAAGCACCTCCCCCGCAAGATGGGGGCCTGGAGGAGGCTTCAAGACCTGCCCGACACCAAATTTGTGTTCGTGGAGGTGTGGGCCCCTAGCACAGTGCACGTGCAGCAGTTGAAAGACTGATGGCAGGCCTTGGCACCCAAGTGGCAGTGTGCACAGCCCCAGATATGCAGATGTGAGCCCTGCCATTGTGACGCAGGTTGCATGTGGCCTGCAGGACCTTGCACCCTCGCCAAGCAATACTTTCCCCAGCCACGGCAGGATTCTTCACAGTCAGGACAGGCATGGCCTCAAGGTCCAGCCTGACCAGCCCTGCTACATAACCCACATTCTGGTTGGGGACGCTGCCCAGTCAGCGCTTGTTGCTGCAGTCAACAGCGCTGTCCCGGAGCGCTGGAGGAGGAAGAGGGGCATCATTGTTGTGACTGAGGCCTGGATGGCGGTGAGCAACCGCGTTTGAGCCCTCTCAGACAGCTTCACTGTGTCCAGCACAGAACAGCACAGAGGAGCAGCACTGCATGACGTGAGCAGCTGCACAGCGGGTGGCTCACAAAAAGGTCCTGCTCCATACCCATTAGATGGGGCATCAGCATGGTAACCGAGGTGTGCTATGGCGGTGAGCACCTGCTCAGAGGGCAGCTCAATCCTCTCAGCAGGCTCTGCTGTGTCTGATACAGAGCAGCACAGTGGTGTGCAGCAGATGCAGCAGTGCTTCACGGTAATGAGCAGCTCAATTTGCTTCGTATGCGCGCAGCCACAGTGCTGGCAGCCAAGAAGCTCTGCCCTGCAACTCTACAGCATGCTGGGTCATGTCCACCTCTCAAGCAGCTTGCATCCAGAGCCGGCTGCCAGCATGACACCTTTCACAAGGCACATGGCTTGCATGTGCACCCGTCAAGCCTTCCACTGTCAAGATGTCACACCATGCAAAGAAGCCCATCACTGCCTTGCAGGAGTGCAGGTCCAAGCTGCGCAGAGTTCCTGAGGACCCATACATCCCCAACCTTGACAAGCCTGCTGACTCACTGAGTGAGTGTGTCTCAAATGCTACCAGGCACGCTGCACCTGCTTGCTGGCTGCATCCATTAAGCGCTGCGGGGCAGCATGCATGTTGCTCCCCCAGGCTGTTGGATCGTCCAATGCTCCCTGCGCTGCCCAACTGCTTCATGGACCATGCTGGTTGCCCTGTCCATGAAGCAATGGTGTGCAATATGAATCAGCATGGCCAGCAGCGGCATCAACTCTGCCTCAGCAGGCCACAAGATATGCCCATGGGTTGTCAGCAGGTGAAGCGACAGCGTCCTCCAGCCTGAGCTGGCGTCCAGATCTGCAGAGCATCAGATCATATCCGGGCTAAGCCTTCGACTCGACCTCCAGGTAGTGAGACAGCACGCAGCCTGAGCTGGCACCCCTACCTGCAGTGGCCAAAGCACCCAGCGTCGGGTGGAACCTGACCTATAGGTGGTTGCAAAACATTGCAAACATTGCCTGAGCTGGCACCCTGCCCTGGGCGCACGTAGTGTACATGCAGATGGCAAACAACATCCTGGCTAAGCTGGCGCCCTGACCTGCAGGCGGTGAGGCAGCATCTTGCCCAAGCTGGCACACTGGCCTGCAGATGTTCAAGCTCTACAGCTGTGCGCAGTGCAAGCTGGCGGCCTGACCTGCAGATGCTCACACCTCCACAGGCTGAGACGTCGTTCCGACCTGCAGGCAGTCATCACGGTGGCAGCGACAGCGAAGGGGAGGCAGGGACTGGGAGCCTGACCAGATGGAAGGCCTGGCTGGGCGTGCAGAACTGGACCAAGGAGCATGACAAACTGACAAGGGAGGATGAGCTTGTGCTGCATGTAAGTGGGGTCAAGCTGTCTGTGGGAGGATAAAGAAGCTCAAGGGCAACTTGCTGCCCAGCAAGTGGGTCTCGGAGCCAAGGCTGAGGCTGTCTTGCTGGTGCCGACAAGGGTGGAGTGTTGTTGTCAGGGCATGTCTGGCCCGTTGAGTGAGCGCAACAGGATCTCTGCATATCCATCTGCACAGCGCAGCAAGCCAGGAGCCCCAACTTGAATGTTTGTTGTGAGAATCTAATTGCGCACAGGGTACACGCCCAGCATGTGAGTAGCCTGCAGATAGCAGATGCTCAGACTGCAACTGACAGATTGCTGCCTGCTGCAGGGCCTGCAGGCCCCTGCCTCAGCCAGGCACAGCTGCCAGAGATGCTTCTCTCTCAGCCTGCTCCTCAGCACCAACATTGCCAAGCACAGGCCCTCTGCACAACACAACCAATGACCTGCCTTTAGCTGCATGGGGAGTTCAGCACCAAGCATGCAGAGCATGTGGGCATCATGGGTGTTGTGCATGTACCTGTTGGGAGTCAGCTGCCCCCCTATGGTATAGGACAAGCACCTCCCTGCCTGCAAAAGTGAGCATAGCCTGCTGCAGGGCAAGCACCTGTCCAGTACCACTGCAAAAGTGCCTGGGCTCCGCTGCCTGCAAAATGTGGCATCAGACATGCCCATAAGTAGGCAGCTATCAGTGTGCAGGCATGGTGCCGTGCCAACAGCCTGCCCCTTGCTGCAGGGCAAGTACAGCAATGAGAACGCTGAGCGTGTGGGCAACCTGATCATTGTGAAGGCACTGCACGAGATGTCCCGCTACGAGATGGCCTTAGACAGAGGAGGCGTGCTGCCGGACGCAGACCCTGAGGCCCTGCTGGACCTGCTGGCCTTTGACACCGATCATGACAGGGTGAGCTTGTCAGCCCTTCCTGCAGCTGGGTCGGCACAGACACTCTTATGGGGTGCCTCAAACAATGACACAGCTTGACATGAAGACGCAGCCACAGTGTCATCTTGATTCTGTGTTGTTGCCACTGCAGGATGTTTGCTGCATTCCCCAAAGACTAGGCACTCCAAAAGGGTGAACAGGACAGTGCATGTTGATGCTGCCCCCCTTCCCTGTCTCCCCCCCTCCTCCCTCTCAATCCCAAAGGTGATGTGCATGGCCAGCTCCAGACGTCTTGCTGTCCGGCCAGGCCACTGCCTGCTGCCTGAAGGGGCGCACTGCTGGCCTGGCACGCTCACGGCTAGCAATAGACACAAAATGCGTCAGGCACTTGCTGCTCTTTGCTGCAGGCGCTTGTCTATGCCAGAGCTGCAGCCACCGTGCAGACGTGCCAATTCAAGATCGGAGCAGACCTCAGGCCTGGCCAGATTCCTTATGTTGGTGCAGCCACTGCCAGCAAAATACGAGAGATTGTTCTCAGTCCAGTCAATGAATGTACTGTCCTGCGGCAGATGAGGTGAGCCCATGAGAATTTGGCAGCACCGCTTCTGTTGAGCTTGTGATGATGGCACACATAATGCAGCGGCCTTGAACATGGATCCCAGTCCCTTGCTGTGCAGGGACAACTTGCCAATTGGCTCATCAAGTGGACAAGCGAGGGCAAATTCATATGATGCGCAGATACGTAGATGCCTCACGATGCTGCCTGGGGTGGGCCCCAAAACAGCCGCCACCTTGTGCCAGGCTGGGTACAAGTGAGCAAGCTGGCTTGGTAACGGCTTGGTGGTGTACATGTGGCCACGAATTCACACGTCTTGACTGCCACAGTGATAGCTGGCTGCACTTCCGGCCAGGAGTTGGGGTGAGCAAGGTGCAGGCAAGCGCTGAGTTTCCAGCTTGCAGGAGACTTCTGGGCAACAAGGTGTGGCTGAATCATGCAGATTGTGGCGATACTGGCTGTGTGATTGCAGCGCTGGTTGTCAGGGTGGTTTGTCCTGAGTTGCCAGGTTGCCAGGTGTAGGCCTGCCTCTCCAGCTTGGGAGGTGTCTGCTGCAAGCTTGCAGTCTGTGCTGCACAACCCCTGCGTTGGACTGCTGGTGGTAGATATGCTGACTTTGGCAAGCAGGCATGAGCTGCCAGCCTGCACTGCAGAAGCTTTGAGGACATCGTGAGGGACCAGAGGCCAGGCACACTGAAGCTACGGGATCGACCTGCAGGCCTGGGCCCGCCCATTTGGCTTACCCGTGAGCAGGCCTTCTCCCTTGCGCACAGGTGAGCAGGCACCCAGTGCTCATCTGCAAGGTAACCACAAGGAGCTGCTACTGCTGCACCTCTGAAATGCTGGGCAGGGTCCCCTACCTGACATCGACAAGCAGAGTGGCGCCCAGGAGGAGCAGGATGACCCCATGGGCCGCTGCTCAAGGGAGATCTGTTGCAGAACTTCCCAATCAAGGAAGGCCTGTGCCGCCTGCTGGCAGCTGACATGCATGCCGCCGGCATCAGGAAGGCAGAGTACAGGGCCGGCCGCCCTGCTGGCGGCTCAGACGCATGCCACTGGCTTGCAGGAAGTCTCTGTTGGAGCCGGTGATGGAGGCAGACCTCCTGGAGATGCAGTGTGCCGTGCTGGCGGCCCTGCGGGAGGTCACAGGTGCCCTTTTGCTCTGCACACAAAGTGCTTTTGTTCTTTGCTTTACATTGCTTTGCACGTCAGGTTTTGCTCACAACGCTTGGCAGAATGCACAGGTGCATCTGCTGCAGGCCTGAGGCCATACATATGTGAAATGTGGTGTAGTGCCATGCAGGAGCCTGCCCACGGGCTGTTATGCTTGTGGGGTCCCGCTCTGTGTCATATGCTGTCGCAGCAGAGGGTCGCAGGAGGTCTTGCACAGCTGCAAGTTGTGACATGCAGCATGCTGCTATGTTTGTGGGGCCAGAGCTTCAGGTCATGTGCTGCTGCAGCAGGCTGCCACAGCCGGTGCTCCCCACAAGAGCGGAAAGCTGATGATGCCTTGGGCAGCTGAATCTTGGGAACGTCAGAGGACCTTGCTGGTCTTTGTGCACCTTGCGAGTCCTGCCCTGTCCATTGCGGCCTCAGTAGTGTGGGAGCCCACCGCTGCCTGTCAGTTGGGGTGGTTGCTGAGAACTTTGGCCTTGCTCCTGCCAATGACAAGCTGCACCTGACTCCAGGTCAGTCGGGCTGGGTGTTGACCCTGGTGGGTGGCGGCCGTAGAGACTCTTCCAGCCATGATGCAGACTTCATCTGTACACACAAGTACAGGTAGAGCCACTGCTTGTCATCCTGCATCTGGTGTCTTCAAGCCCTGCCACAGGACTGCCTCACGCTGCCGCCTCACTGCCCCATCCCTTTTGCACAACCCCTTGCTGCAGGTCAACAGAGGGCATCATCCGGGCTGTGGTCAAGAACCTGCAGGAGAAGGGCCACATGGCTTGCAAGGAGGAGGGCATGTGCCGCATCACAGTGAGCTACACTAATCACATACATACTAAAATACAATATGTCATGGTGCAATTCTATGAATCCTTGCATTACTGATGTTGCCGGGTCCTGGAAATGAGCCACACGGCAAGCAGCACCAGTGGCCAGGCAGCAGGAGCTCCGTCTGGGCTGCCTCTACCCGCGCACAGGCGGTGGCACCTGCAGCAAACAGTGCTGTGCATGCTCAGTGCTGCGCAGGCAAGTCGGCTGCAAGCCTAAGTTTGATGATGGTGCATCATGACTCTGCACTGCCCATGACACTGCCCTGTGCCCTTTCAGCACCAGCTGACTGCCCTGCCCCTGCCAGCAGAGCACCGTTCCAGCATCATCTCCAGCAGCTAGATGGTGCAGACCATGGTCTGGTGGTGGTGATGCAGCCAGTGGGTGGGGGTGGTTCTGGCCTGGCTGCTCACTCTGTCGGAGAGTTCCTTGGGCGCCCTTCATGGCCTGCTGGATGCATCAGCATCTGCAGGAGGAGCGGTGCAGGGCTATGGGCTGCCCCTCAAAGCTTGCAGATGTCTCGTCCTGATGTTGCTTGCTGGCTGCCTGCTGCAGCAAAGGTACTGCCAGGCCACATTGGGGATGAATCTGCCACTCACAAAAGCCAGATTTGTGTTGCTTGCTCCTGCAGGAGGGGCGCCTGGCAAAGCAAATGGATGAAGGGCTGCTTCACAGGGCACTCAGCTTATGCCGCTCTTGAAAGTGTGCCCGAACCTGTGTGGTCTTCCCTGCAGGAGGGGCGTCTGCCGGGGCACATTGAGGAAATCAAACAGCACAGGCTGGAGAAGGGGGAGGGGAGGGCTGCAGAGCTCAGTAACCTGATGGCAGACAGGTCAGCACTAATGAAGTTAAAGCACCAATTCAGGAAGTTGCATGGTTGCCTGTGGCTCAACAGGCTGTTGAGTGGCAGTAATGGGCAAGGCACCACGTATGGCCATTGCTGCTGTCAGGCATCAGGCTTCAACACTGCAGCTGCTTTGGCGTGTCTGTTGTTGTGCAATTGGCAAGTGCTGACAGCTCATTCATTGTTGCCGGTTGAGTGGCAGGCTCATGCGTGGAGTCATTGCAGTTTCCGGGTGTCAATTTTCCAGCACAGCATTGCATGGCAGCTTCTTCCTCATGTCTATCCATCGTCCAGCACTTGCACGGCGCGGTCTGAGGTGGTCAGCACAAACTGGGGCAAAAAGGAGAAGCTTGCTGCAGAGCTCACACACCTTTGCACCAGATAAGTTGGCACATACTGCTGCCACTGTCGAGTGACAGGCGCCAGCATGTCGTCTCGCTGGGTCCAGCCAATGCCCTGCAGGGTGTCAGGCCATAGCACAGCTTTGCAAACTTGCCTGTTGATGGTCATGCACCTGCACTGTGCTGTCTGTTAAGACACCATCGCTTTGGGGTCACCAAGCACCAGCAAAGCGCTGCATGGATCATATCTGCCCGTAATGTCAAGCACCAGCTGCAGCATTGCCTTGTGCTGTGCCCATACAGAGTCAAGGTCGCATGATTGGAGGCTAAACGGGGTGCATGGCAGATGCCACGCTTCAGGCTTCGTTTTTGTAGTGTCAGGCACTGGCAAAGGCACAGCGCTGCACTGCAGCCTCCTCTTCTGAGGCATTGCTGGGCTTGGTTATGCTTTGGCCTGCAGGCCATTGCCAAGTCAGTGGATGACCTGCGCTCACTTCCCTGCCTGCCTGGCTGCTGCAGATTTGACAAGGTCTTTGGTATGTTCAAGACCAAGGCTGGCAAATGGCGCAGATTGGACGTGATCATGAGCCCCTTTGGGCAGTATCCCTTCTGCCTACTTGGCTGGACTGGTTCCAGGCAGTGGTGAGCTTAAGCATCATGACTGATGGTGCTCTCTGGGTCGGAGAATGCCTGGGCTGTGGTGTTGTCGTCATACCTGAGACATGTGCCACATCAGACAGCTCACCTGTCACACCTGGGGCAGCGTCAGCGGGTGAGACTTAGGAGGGGGACCATTAGATGCGGTAGCTAAGCGATCTGCTGACGCAGTCAGGCAGACAGACAGCAGGTATGGCTTGCTCTGCCTGCCAGTCCCCTCACTCCCCGGCCAGAGCCACAGCGCCTGACAGCTCTGTGCCGCTGTGTTGGCTGCAGTTCAAGTGCATCGCTGCATGCACTCCCAAACTCGCTGCCTGCCAATCTGGACTGCTCATGAGGTGACTGCCCCTGGCAGTGCTTCTGCAGGCAAGAAGCTGCCTGCCTGCTGCCTGTCTCCTACCTGCAGGCTGCCAGCCCCACATTCTCAGCCTGCATTTTGTGCGCTGTGCCTCCAGTAAGCCTTCAGCAAGCCAGTAGCTGCCTGACTGTTGTGTGTTCCCGCCCTGCAGGCTCCGCTTCCTGCGTCATCATGTTGACAAGCGCAACATGACCCTCAACTCCCACACGTAGGTGGCCCCGCCTCAGCCAAGCGCCCCGTGTGCACTGCCCGGCTCCCAGTGCGTGCCAGAGGGCTGCTGAGGTCATTAGACTATGCATACCTCAAGCACAGCCTCTCTGCAAGCTTGTGCCCCTCAAGCCCTGCAACAAGCATCAGACACACCAGTGTGGGTCACTGTGAGCAAGTGGGGCTCTGGCATATTTTGTGCCCGGTTCCCTGGCCTTGACCTTGACCTCGTGCACCCAACTTTGTGGCTCTGTGTCAGCATGCCTCTGCCTGCAGAGATGCTGTCCAGGACTGGCTGATCAAGCTTCCTGCTGACTGGCCTTACCCCATGCAGGCTTGTGGCAAAGCATGACGGCCGGGTGTGGGTCGTCCCAGAGGAGGGCCCGCCAATTGACCAGCAGGGTCAGCCAAAGTGGCCCCTCGGCTGGCCAGAGGATGGCCAGGGAGGGAGGCGCAGAGTTATGACAGAAATGGACATCTTTGACCTGCTGAGCGTCCCCCGCAGACAGCCCTGGGAACGCAACGCGCCCTGAGCAGATGTGGAGGCCTGCCCGCTGGCACTAGAAGCACTGCATGTCTGGGCGTGCTTCAGCCTGGGACGCATCACTTGACATTTGTTTCATTAACCTGGACAACAAGCTGCCCAAAATCGGAACGCCTACTGAGAAGGCAAGCATGACAGTAATGCATCAACTGGTCCAGTCAGCATTGCCCACTTTTAAGTGATGATGGAGTTACAAGAGCAGGCATAAAACAAGCAGGACGGGACGCGACGCATTGAATGGGTTCAATCAGAGTTTTGTGACGGGGACTTGTTGCTCTATGTACTCCCCAGCAAGATGTGCATGCAAATTTTGCAGAGCAAATCTCCAAATGGTGCATGCACACGCTGCTGGAGAGTACTTGGTGTCAGTTCGCTGCAAGGTAGCTTCAGCATCAGACCCAGAGAGCACCATGCTGGCCTCAGCAGCTGCTGCTCGTCCCATTCCAGCGGCCATATGGCTGCCTCCAGTCGGTCAAATAAGTCTCGTTTGGTTCAGCTTTCATCCGCTCCTCCCGCTGTTTCTTCTGCAGTGGCTGCAGGTTCTCCCTGAGTGCCAGCAGCTCCTCCTGCAACATTTGCAGCCCCTTCACCTGCACGCAAGAGCTGCCAGCTCGAGGTTGTATGACAGCACAGCTCAGAGCATGGAGACGTCTCTGTCAAGAGGCCTCGGCGAGCCTTCCGTTAGACCTCGCATGTCTGTGACATGCAGCCTGCAGCACTGTCACCCCTGTCAGCATGCAGGAGAGTGCCTGGAAGATTGGTGGACTGGCACAGTGGGTGCCGGGGTTGCCCTTTGTCTGCCACCTGAGAGACACCCCGTGGACCAGCCCATGCTACAGCCTGCGGCCTGCAGCAAGGAGGTCAGCCATTCGCAGCATGCAAGGCTGCCAGGCAGATCAGCTAGCCAAGCTTCCACCTCTGCATTTTGTCGAGTGTTTGTGTCGAGTTTGCAGCAGGCAGAGTCAATAGGGTCTAACACGTAGAAAGTCCCTTTAAGAAACGAATCAATGCCAGGGCCACAGGCTGCACTGTGCTTGCATCGAGCAGGTACCGGGCTGTCAGAAGAAACTTTAATGTCCTGTCTGGGCATCTAATTGTCAGTGCAGTTCACACCAGCCCTCTCTGGGAGGCACTGACAGAGTCTACAGCACACTGGCCGGGGCACGGGGACCTAGGTGTCCCGCATGGGGTTGCAGGTGCGGTGCAGGTTGCCTATGCTGGACGTTCTTTTGACGCCTTGGCGAGCGCCCTTGGCTACAGCCCCCGGCCGTTTGCGTGTCTCCGGGCATGCCACGCCACCAGATCCAGCCTGAACGTTCAGGCAGGCTGGGGCGACATGGTGCTTTTTAGCAATTACAGCTTGGTGTACTGGAGACACATGCGGTTGGTGGGCACAGTGGGCACAGTGGACTGGCACATGTGTTCCATTACAAGCTTATAAATGTGCAGGTTGAGCTTGGAATGAGCCACGACCGTTCGCCAAGCTATGGTGACTGGCTGCATGCTCAGAGGCAAGTCCTGCTCTGCCACTTGGCCATATCTTCCGTGCATGAACTGAGTGTGCCTGAATGAGTCTGTGTCATGACTTCGCCGCGGCGCTCTGAGCTTGGGCTGATCTGGAGGCAGACGCGCTGCATACGAGTAGCCCAGCCCTGCACTGCTCCACCGCTGAGGCAGCATTGTATGCCGTGCAGGTTCCGCACTGAGATGTGCCAGGATGGTGCAGCTTGCCAGCACCCTCTCTGCGTTTATGCACACAGTCTGAGTGAGCTGCAAGCATCCGAGATCCAGAAATCCATTCAAAACCCGCAACAGGTGACGCTCCATGCACTTCCTCTGCCTCTGGGGCAATCAACCATGTGTGACAACTGCTGCACTCCGCCGCAGCAGTCAGGCTCTCAACACACCGGCCTGCACATGACCCTGGAGTGCAGTTCTGCCTGTACTGCTGCAATCTCCTGTGGCAACATGCGGGCAGGGCTGTCATTTGCAGCCAAAGTTTGCCCCTGGGGCTACATGTTCTTCTCTCCTGCTGCAGCATCAGGCCCCCCTTGACAGCCCTTTTGCACTCTGCACCCCTCCTCCTGTAGCGCCTCAGACCAAGACCCCCTCGCTGGGCAGCCCCTCGCAGGCATCAGCAGAAATCGCCAGCCTCCGCCACAGCCTGTCCCAGCTTGGATCAGGCTCAACAGGCAGATCAGGTGAGCTCTGCTGCTGCACCTGAGGCAGCAGAACGTTGTTGGCCATTTGGCTCCTGCTCAGCATCCTTGGCAGAGCACTTTTTGGTCCGACGACAGCACTGTTAGTCACCTATGAAGGGGTGACATCAACATCATTTCCCCCCCATACACTCCCTGTGCAGAGCCCTGTATTCCTTTTGTGGATGTTGATAATTTGCACACTGTCAGCAGATTCCGAGAAGCAGCTCTGCTGAGAGCTAGAGACTTAGCTAAGGCATGCACTTGCCTGCCAGCAGATGGCTGGGCAGCCAGCCCCTGCTGCAGTGTGAATCTGTGATGGCTGGTGCCTGTACACGGTTCCAGGACAAGCTGATGTGTGCCAGGCGTGGAGCTTGGCGCAGGTGGCTCCTGCCAGTGTGTGGCAGGCAACGTCTTTGTGCCAGGCTGCCAAGCCCTGACAGGGAAGCTCACCTGGCAGTGGACTTCGCTTGCAGATCAGGCTCCTCAAATTGCCCTGCAATGCCCTCCAGAACTGTACACGGCAGCCACGGATTTGCGCAGCCAACAGGGCCTGGCACAGGGGACAGTGCTGTGGTCCACAGCACACTGGGAGTGAACTGCTGCTGCCGGTCAAGATCGAGATGCTGCCATTACCTTCAGCAGCTCTCTGTGTTCCCTTCAGGCGGATCAGTGGCAGGAATGGACATGCGCCAGGCTGGAGAGCCTGGCACAGGGGATGGTGCCAGTGCATCTGGCTCGCTCAGCCGCCCTGCCACGCCCTCAGACCCCCAGACCAGTGGGCCCAACACGCCCACGGGCGCTCTGGGGCATCCAGAGGGAGGGCATCCTGCGACAGGCACCTCCAGTGTGGACCTGTATGGCACGCATGGGCTGCAGATCCCCAACAGGCACTCAGCAGACGCGATGAACAGCACCTCGTGGGGGTCGGCACCCAACCCAGGTGTGTGTCCAACACTGGGCAGCTTGCAATGTTGCGCCTGGCATGCAGCGATCTCCCTCCTATTGCAAGGTGCTGGCATCCTGGGGCCCAAGCAGCTTTGCCAGCAGGCAGGAGACCAAGTGCCTCTCCCAAGAGCACGCTGTTCACAAATGAGCTGCTTGGAGGCATGCACGGTATGCTGCTGCCTGCACAGCTACTGACTGCCTGCAGCTGATGCACACGCAGGGCTGTCCTTCCACCCATTTGAGCAGGAGGCTGCCCAGGGCAGGGCAGGCCAGGGCAGCTGGGCTGGGGAGGTGGCGCTGGCTGGGGGGCAGGGCCTGAGCCCCAAGACGCCATCCTCCAGCCAGGCAGCCTACCTGGCAGGGCTGGCCAGCTTGCAGGTGAGTCTGCAGCTGCGTCCAGTGGCAGCAAATGCACAAGCCTGCGTCATTTGTCTGCTGTTGAGGATCTGTGTCAACAAGGCAGGCTGAAATGTTTCACCTAGTCTGTGATTCTGCACTTGTGTATCATGACGCTGTGTTGGGGTTTGCAGCATGGCCTTTCACGGACTTCCTGGAGGTGGCGCAATCTTGGCTTTCCATGCACGCATGGCATCAGCAATTGCCCAGCTGACCTCCCCTGTCAGCTGTCTGAATGCATGGCAGTCAAGCCCAGCTTTGCGGAGCAGCACTGGGTTTCCAGCATGTGCCAACCCCTCCTGTCAGTTCTCTCGATGCTATGCCGGCACCCCAACTCCCCGCACCCAGGGGTTTTGTAACATACAAGCAAGATAAAACAACACCTCATACCCAGGGACTGCAGCTCCCTTTTGCACCCTGCAGGACCAGATGCTGAGGGAGCAGGCTGCCCAGGCGGAGGCGCCAGGCTCAGCCGCCATGGCGGCGCTGCAGGGCAGTGTGGGGGCTGCTCAGCCACCGTCGCCCACTGACGCTGCTAACTCGGCTGCCATCGCAGCCATCCAGCGCCAGGCCCAGCTGCAGCTGATGGCCACCCAGCACAAGGAGCAGCAGCACCTGGCTGCGCAACAAGCTGGGGCCCAGCCTTGGCCCACCCAGGTGCACCCCTCGCAGCTGCACCTACTTCAGGCTGCCCAGCAGCAGGTGGGTGCGGGCTGCTGTGCTGGGCTCAAGAGGACATGCCCTTATGCATGGTGATGTCCTGCTCTCTGGCTTGACAGCTGCAGAGAGTGGGTTCAATGCTGACCTGGCCATGTTGCGCAGTATTGTGCTTATATGGGGGCCCATCCCCCCATGATCATGGTTGAAACACCTGCATCTGATGTTTGCTCAATCAGCAGAAGCCTGACCATGCATGCGCCGCGCATGCATAACATGCGCTCTGTGGTAGATCTGGTATATGATTATGTAATCCCCGACCCCTTTGTTACCCAACATGATACACTTCTAACTCAGGCGCTTCAGGCTTTCATTGGATTAAGTGTGTCTGATGCTAGTGCTAGGCAAGGACGCCCTGTTCTCTGTGTTCAGGCAGCAGCCCAGCAAGCTGCGCAGCAGGCGCTGCAGCAGCACCAGCAGGGGCACTCCCTGCCCGACCTGCACAATGCGGGGCGCCAGTCCCAGCTCCTGGCCCTGCTCAAAGAGAAGCAGCAAGCCCAGGCCCAGCAGCAGCTGGCTGCTCTGCAGCAGCAGAGGCAGCACGCCGCGACTGCGGCCGCCTCCATCGGCGGCGGCGCCGCTGGCCAGACACTGGCCCCCACTGCCCTGGGCCAGCCTGCGAGCCCCAAGGGCCTGCCCTCTGCTGGCAGCCCAGGGCCAGGCATGGGCAGCAGTCTGGGAGGGGCGGCTGTGGCCGGCGGGGGTGGGGTGGGCAGTGGCAGCATTGATGACATTGCCGTCTATGTGGCGGCCATCAAGGAGGTCATGGCCTCAGAGGATATTAACAAGCCGCAGGTCCTGCAGCAGCTGTCCATTGTGCTCAAGCAGGCTGTGCAGGTGGGTGGGTGCACCAGCACCTGTTTGGCCACTTTTTGCACACCATTCAGGAGTGCGCCTTGCACAGGGTTCCATTTCTACAGCATGTGCCCACAGTGCTCAGGCAGGTTGTGCAGAGGGGTATGAGACATAATCTTCCACTGTGCTCTGCTTGGCACGCCTGAGATGCATGCACCTGTGCGCAGCAGCTCTTGAGTACATCATCCTGCAGCATGCATGCATGCTATGCAGCTGTAAGGTAAGCAGACAGTTGGGTGTGTGAAGAGACATGTACACCTGTCTGGGCGAGCTGTTTGTAGCAGTGTAGAGTGCATTTCACTTACAGGGCATAATTTCTGCAGCAGCTGTCAACAGGGCCGACAGGATGTCTGCACCTTGGGGAGAACTAAATGGTGCTTTGCGTCTTGCCCAGTCTTCTTGAGCAGAGTGCAAGGGCTTTGTTTGTTGGTCTGGCAGCAGCAGCAGAGGAGTTCATATGCTAAAGGCACCTGCATGTTTGTTGCGCTGCTACCTGACACAGGCAAGGGCAAAATGATCTATCATGTCCAGAGTTATCCCCATTGCTGATCTTTAAGGGATCATAGCTGGAGCCCCGCAGCACCTGCCTGCATCTGGAGCACAGTGGCACCAGCCTGCACCTGGAGCAGCAGCCAAAACCAATCTGGGTCAGGTGCTTTGCCTCCACACTGCAGGCGCTTTGACCTACAGAGCAGCCGCGCCCGCCTACACCCTGACCCAGGTGCCTTCCCTCCCCTTTGCAGGCACGCCATCTGGAGCAGCGCAGCAACCGCCTGCACCTCGCCCAGCAGCAGCAGCAGAAGCTGCAGCAGGCGGCGCACCTCCAGCAGCAGCAGGCACACAGCGCGATCAAGGGGCAGGCGGCGGCCGCCACCGCTCTGCACAGCAAGCCTGTGCTGGGCCACACAATCCAACAGCAGCAGGCCATGGCACAGGCGCAAAACGCTGCACTGGTGAGCAGCTTATGCCTTGCGGGGCGCTGTGTCCATGTGCTGCTTGCTGTGGAATGCGGAAAGTACCTCTTCCACGCTGTGGCAGCATGTATCAGGCTGGCTGTTGATGGCCATGTCTGTGCAGTGGCCTGTGCGCAGCTCTAGTGAGCGTTTGTGCTGAAAACAAAGCCATTGCCTTTTCATCCTGTGCCTGTGCAAATCAGGACTGTGCGCTGCCGCTATTCAAGGAGCTGCAGCTGGGCGCGCCTGGGGTTCTGTGCGTGGCCATGCATGCTGTCTCGTTTGTGTCATCTACATCAGTAGAGGCACTTGAAGTGCGCCATGTGTCAAATTGGCATGCTGTTGTTGCTGCCCTGCTGGTTTGGAGGCCTGCTCCTCTGAGGCAAGCCTTGCTTAGGGCTGGAGGGGCACATCAGCAGCCCCAATTGCTGACTGACCATCTGTGATCTGCTGGCCTGCAGGTCAGCAACCCCCAGGTGCAGCAGCAGCTGAAGCAGCTGGCCACCCAGCAGCAGCAGGGCATGCAGGGCCTGAACGCTTTGCGCAACACCACCGCCAACCCCCAGGTCGCTGTGGCAGCTGCTGCCGCTGCAGCCAGCGCCCTCAACGAAAGTGCCAATGATGCCAGGGGTCAGGGCGTGCCGCTCTACGAGGGCGCTGGGGGGTCTCTGCCGGCGCACCCGCTGCAGGTGAGCCGGGTCGCCATGCAGAGATGTCCCTGTGCAGTGATGACTGCCCTCAGGCAGCGTATCTGAGGTTGTGCAGTAAGGAGCTGCAGGCTCACCGTGCTCCCCGGCCCGGCAGGAGCAGCGGGAATGCCTTTGCAGGTCTGCCTCGGCTTGCTCTGTTGCGGCTGGCGTCGCCCCTGAGCGGCCATGCGCTCATCACGGTCACACCTGCATGCAGGTGTCTGCTGCGCAGCTGCTGGAAGCCACAGCAGCCAAGCATGGCATCACTCTGGGGCGCAGCCCAGGCCATGTGCCGGACGTCCTGCCCCAGGCAACCCCCAGCCACCTCAACTATGATAACTTCCAGGGGATGGGCCAGCCCCAGCAGCTGAGCGCAGAGCAGGTTCCAAGGTTTCCTCAGGGTCTTGACCAGCCCCAGGCGGAGCAGCGTGGCGGCGGCCTGGTGCACCAGAGCACGCTGCCCATTCACATCATTCGGCAGCTGCAGAGCCAGGCTGTCCAGCAGCAGCGGCAGCAGCAGCCTGGGCCTGGGCTGGGGCTGGCCAGTGCACGCAGCCTTAGCGACCCTAACCTGTTTCAGACGGGGCGAAATGCTGAGGCTGCCCTTGACCCTCGCCAGGATGTCACTGCACAGCAGGTGGGCACCCTTTCTCATGACAGCAAGTTGTGGCTGTATTGCTATGGGTGGCGCCTCACCTGCACACGCTGCAGACATGTCTTATTTTGTGCCATTGTGGGTGCTGCTGTCTGCTGCACAAAATTGTACAGGGAGGCCTCCTGCACTGCGACCCACAGGGTCATTGCTGCCAGGGTCGTTCTGCTGCTGTGCTGCTCTGGCTTCTGGGGCTGGCGCCTGCAGGTCCATTGCTGCCAGACTTGTGTGCTGCGCCAGTCTCAGGGCTGGGCGCCTGTAGACCCAAGGCCGGCCACGCCACGTGGGTTTCGCTACACCTGTGAGCTGCTGTGGTGGTGCAGGCAGAGCATCAAATGCGGCAGCAGCAGGAGGTGCCAGGCGCTCTCTGCCCCTGTGTGGGACTTGCTGCACCTGCAAGCTTCTGCACTGGTGCCTGCGGAACAGCAGCGGCGGCGGTCGCAGGAGGGGTCAGCTGTTGAGGCACTCCCTGCCACCATGTGGCTGTTGCTGTCCCTGCAAGCTGCTGTGCCTGCGCCTGCAGGGCAGCAACAGCGGCGGCGACGGCGGTGGCAGGAGGGGCCACCTGTTCAGGCACTCTATGCCGCGCATGGGGGACACCAACACAACCACAGCCTTTGGGAACCTGAACCTGAAGGACATCGCCAACTCATTGGGGAGCAGCACCAGCAGAAGGACGTCGCCACCTCCGCCCAGCCCCTTTGCGGGAGCACCAGCTTTCAACCAGGACAACCAGAGCAGTTTCCAGGACACCAGCTCTGCTGGAGGTGAGCTCTCGCTGTGGGCATGCCTCCTGCCTGCCTGTGCCCGCCCTTTTGTTGGCATGCTGGCCTTCAATCAGGCCAGCCACAGCAGCTTCCAGGACAACAGTTCTCTGCTGGAGGCAAGCATTTTTGCAATGATTGAGGGGAAGCATGGCAGCCTCCAGGACACGGGCTGTACTGGAGGTGAACAGACGGCCTTTAGGCGTGCACCTCATCAGAGGATCAACTTGCAGCACCAGCAGCCATCAATGGACATTGCTGGGTGGCACAAAAGTCCGTGCTGAAGTAGCCCTGAAGCAGCTTTAGCTGCCGCTCTTACGGGCCTGCTTTAGATTGACACAAAGCTGCAGGCATCAGTGGTTAAGGCAAGGCAGAGCATCACCAGCTTGTGCCCTCTGGCTCTGGTGATTCCGTGGAGCGCTGCTGTCCCTCGCCGCCATGTTGCAAAGCCATGTTGTGCCAATGTGCAGGTGGGCAGGACCCAGTTGTGAGCGGGTTCAATAGGCTGAGCCCAGACCTCCCCGCTTCTGCAATCGGCAGCCATAGGATCCACAGGCAAGCCCTCAAGAACTGCTTTGCACTGCTGATGACGAGCAGCCTGCTGCCCTGGGGGAAAGAAAGTGGGCCATGTTGACCAGACACCTCAAAACCTGGCTTTGGGTTGGGCGATGTGGGACCATCATGTGGGGGCCATGGTGCTGGTGCATGTGCGCATGTTGGCTGACCTGTGCAAAGATGTGTGGTGAGCAGCAGCTCTCTTCTGACAGCAGTGGCACCGCCAACATGCTGGGCACGATTGCAGGAGCACACGGAGTTAGTGATGGGCAGCTGCTGCATTGGTCAGGCAATGACAGCATTGTAGGTTGCTGCAATAGCACTCTTGCATTCCATGATGCTGGGCTGTAGTAGCAGTGATGCTGCTGCTGTCAGCCAGCATGTGGTCCTGACATCTGGCTGGGCACCCCTGCAGGAGCACTTTTGCTTCTGCGATTGGCAGCCATCGAACGAGACGTGCTCGTGATGATGCTGCTGTCGGCGAGAGCCGCCCAGCCTCCACGATGTCTCGCCAGCGCAGCAGCAGCTGCGAGCCCGCCCCGCGGCAGCACAGGCTGTTCTAGTCTGTAGCTCCACAGGCTGTTCTGGGGCAGCCTGTCTCCAGGGCTAGCGTCCCTGGCCACAGCAGCAACACCGGCAGCCGCTCGCAGCTGCACTGCACTGGCCTGCAGCTTGCGCATGGTGCTGCTGCTGCTGCTGCGCCATGAAGAGAACCGGCGCACCACAATGTCAGCTAGCGTGAGTCTCAGCTGTCAGCCCATGGGCCGGCGCCGCCCATAGATGCTTTAGCAGCAACCAAGCCCCTGCAGGAAAGCCAGATAGACACCCTGGGCCTGCCCTTCAAGAAGTACAATTGCACTGAAAGCCAAGCAGCAAGCACGCCCTTTTGAGGGCAGGCAGCGCTTGTAGCTTTCTTTTTGGCCTGGAACCCAGTCTGCCCCTTACGACCAAAACACAGACGCCCCCGCGTTCTATGCCACACCTGAGGGCGGTAATATGCTCTGAGCTGAATTGATGTTGCCATGCCCTCCTCACACAGACAGTCTGACCCCCTTTCCTCTGCGGCTGGAAAACAAGCTGCTGGGCCTCCCATTCATGCGGCCCTGCCTTTGGCTGGGTCATCGGCCCCCCACCCACCTTGCGTAGAAGCCTCACCAAACAGTCTGGCTCTCAGAAGCTGTTGTTACCCGCAAGTCTTTGGAAGCCGCAAGGGCTGGTGCCCCATGCCTTTACATGTAGTCGCTGTCCTCTGCACGTCAGAACATTCTGCTGTCCAGTTGCCAGGAAACATGTCTACCCAAAACCACCACCCTGCTTTCTTCCCTTTCTTAGCCTGCCAGGACACTCTGTAAAATAGCACTACCTTGAATCCCCCTCGACTTGTGCGTGCGTTCCATGCCGTTTGGGCAGTCTGTCAGTATTGATTTCACTGTCTGTGTGATCTGCTTGGCGTGTAAGCATGTCATGGGCAACAAGTGGTGAAAGTGGCACTTTGAGGTCTCACATCTCTGCCAGCCTGAAGCGTTGCACCTGTGTGAGGGGCAGCTTGATCAATGTTGGTGGCAGCAGGGTGGCAAAGCCTCTGCATGTAGACAACATCTAGAAAGCCCACCTGCAGCCTGTGAAGGGCCGAGAAGGCCTTCCTGCTGGCAGAACGACGCTGCCCCTCGCTGCTTGGCTGCAGAATGGTGGGTTGAGGGATGCCCATTGGGCAGTTGGCAACCATGGCTGGGGAGTGATGGCTGCCTTTATCAGGTGAGCGCGAGGGAGGCACCCAGCATGGCCTGCTGGCCGTCTTGCTGGGAGCCTGCTTCATTGAGCAGCATGCCCGCCACCCTTCACAGGCCGGGCCTGCCAGCCCCAGTTGCGGGGCTGCAGCCACACCTGGCTGACTGCTGCTCTGTCTGCCTGGCTGCACAGGCTGCCCCCCGGCGCTGCGCTTCCCACCTGCCGCTGATACACAG
This sequence comes from Asterochloris sp. CNOR1, assembly GCA_963969365.1. Lineage (NCBI taxonomy): Eukaryota > Viridiplantae > Chlorophyta > Trebouxiophyceae > Trebouxiales > Trebouxiaceae > Asterochloris > Asterochloris sp. CNOR1. The sequence goes on from OZ017761.1 coordinate 957,886, forward strand.
GCTGCCTGTTCAGCTCCCACAGGTGTGAGCCGCACAGCTTGGTGCTCACTGACTCCCCCTGCAGGTGTTGCATCTTGCTTGGACTGCGTTGCAGCAGTCCCCGCACCCTGCTCAGTGCGGCGTGCTGGGCCTGCACATGCTGTAGTGCTCCCTGGTGCTGCTGCAGCAGCTGCTTCTGCGGGCAGCTGCGCATGCTGTCTGTCTGAGACTCGAGTGAGGCCTGGGCTGCGGCAGGAAGCGCTGTCTGTAGTGCCTGGCACCCGTTCCCTGCCGGGACTGCTGTGCCTGCTCTGGCCTGCCGGTGGCTGCAAGTGCGGGCTCTGACCGGGTTGGCAGCCTTTGACCTCCAGCGGCAGCTGCCTGCTGGGGCTGCTGCATCTGGTCTCGTCTGGTGAGTGTGACCACGACCTGCGCCGGGCGCGAGCCCTGCCATCCAGGGTGCACGCTCTCAGCCGCCCCTGCAGCTCCTGCACGCAGCCACCAGTGCTGTACAGTTGGCGCACTTCAGCAGGCGCCAAGTGCGACTGCAGCGGCGAGCAGCGGGGCCCATGCAGCCTGTCTGTGCTGGCGTCACATGCCCCCCCACCTCAGAGCACTGAGTCGCCGACACAGCCTTGATGGGCGCCGCATACAATCGCAGGGCTCACCAAGTGGCACTGCTCATGCGACTGCAGCGCTCACCAAATGGCATTGCTCCATCTGCCTACTGATGCAGGCAATGTCTTGCACCGCATCTCCCGTCAGCTGCTGACGCGCAGGCTCCCCAGCGCTGTGCTGTGCGCCACAGCCTGATGCTGCCTGCTCTGAGGGTGCCGGCAGCCCAGCTGTCCTGCTGGGATGTCCAGCCTCCTGCTGCCAGCGCAGCTCCTGCTGGCGCAGCCACTGTGCAGGGCTGCGTACCCTGCAGGCGTCAACCTCACCCAATCACCCCTGACCACTCAGAGTGACACCGCATCTCAGCGATGCATTGTAGGCAGGTTCATCATATGTTGCATGCACCTGCAGGGTCTGTGATGGAGGCAGCTGAGACATGCCGCTTCGCTCCTTGGCATGCCTAGAAGTGCTCTGCAGCATGCAGTTTCCTGCACCACCGTCTATGCTCTGCAGCATGTAGTGCTGTACCCCTGTCTGACTTATGCCCTCAGCAGGTGCAGCGCTGGGCCGCCTGAGAGCATCTGGCTCCGCAGTGCCGAGGCACATGCATCAAGACCTGTGAGAAATGTTTTGCATCCAGCATGGCGCCCCGCATGAGTGGCCTACCATACGAATCTCCATGCACCAGTATGAGCATGCAGCACAGCTCCCTGCGGATGGCGCACCACACAATTCTGCATGCACTGCCATGAGCGTCCAGCATGGGCTCCCCAGGAGTAGCCCACGACACAAAACGGGTACGCCTGGGGTTGCATGGGTGGCAGCATGGCCTCATTAGCCCCATACAAAACCAGAGCTCTGCACACCTGACCTGACGAGGGCTGCCAGGCATGCTGCCGCCATGGCCCTGGCTGCCCGGCTGCTGCTCTTGTTTAGGGCTCCGGCGTGGCTGTGCCAGCCGGCCTGCCTCCACGCTCCACGCCTGCAAGCGGGGGCACTGCCTGCAGGCCCTGTGCAGCGCCTGCAGCTGCCTGCAGGGCGGGAAGCCGGTCAAGTCACACCACCCGAGAAGGGTGGCGCAGCTGCAATGCTGGGACAATGGGCTGGGTTGCGCCAGCACCTGGCCAGCATTAGCCATCGCGCTGACAGGCTGAAGCCACAGCTTCGAACAAAATCCAGCTGGGGCTGGGTGCGCTTGCTCAGTAGTGCTGCCCAGGCAGCACTCCAGGAAACGCTACAAGCGCCAGGCGTCTGGAGTGAGGATGCTGTTTGACTGCTGCCTGAGCAGCAAGGGGACGGACGCCTCAAACACCACTCGACTGCAAGAGGCCGCAGCTTGGAAGCGCCCTGTCTGCTTGGCAGCACGCATGTACATGCAGCAGCTGCAGGCAGGTACCTGTGCATGAGCTGGGCTGGCTGGGGACTGGCATGCCCTGTGCTGCGTCCCCGCCGCCACTGCCCCTGCTGGTGCCTGCCCTGCAGCCCCGCTCCTCTGTCTCGCCGCAGATGGTGTTGTCGCAGCACTGAATGCGGGCTTGAGCGGGGGACTGATGTGCGTGCGTTAGGTGAACAGCAGCTGCTGGAGTCCTCAGAGGTGGTGCCGTCCTCCTGACTGGACGTGTCTGAGCTGTCAAAGTGGCCACCGTGCTGGGCTCTCCTGGCGCTGGCCTGCTGCTGCATCGCCAGCTGCCCCGCAGCCTTGAAGGAATGCACTGCAGCGTTCAAGGCTTGCAGCAGCTCTGCCGGCCTGTGGCTGCAGCAGGCACCCTGCCTCAGCATGCAGCCCATGCTTAATGCCTCTGCTGCTGGCAGGTGATGGGCGTCTGCCTGGGTCTTGCCTACGATGCCTGGCTGCTGGTCAGCAGTCAATGGAAACAGGCACCTCTGGGCCTGTAGCTGTCTGTCTTCAGCTGGCACTGCCTGTGGCGAGGCACCTGTCTGCTCAGGAGGCATGCCCTGCCGGCTGTGGCGAGCCTCCAACCTGTGCGCGAGAGGACTGCTCCATGCCTGCCTCAGGATTGTTTGGGCATCAACGTGCATCACGCAAACGGCATAAGTGCTGCAGATGCAGCTGACATGCCGGGACAACACAAATGTCAACTTTTGGGCCCAGGCAAAGATGGAGTCTGGCAGCAGGTTTGGGCTGATTGTTTTGAACTCGATACGGCGAACAAGACACACCAGGACATGGTGCAGCTGCCTGCAGACATCTGATGGGGGGACGGGCCATTCGCTGGTTGCAGAATCAGCTTCCTGACCGCGTAGTGGGCTGCATGCTGATGGGACTCACCTTGGGCAAGCTGGCTTAGCATTACTGTGTGCTCTGTCTTGCCTCAGCTTGCTGCCAAGCACCAGGCACAGGGCTGCATTGCAGGCAGCGGATCTGCACATGTCGCGGAGCCACGTCTGTTGGGCCTGGCAACACGTACATGCTGGACAGCAGGCGTGCGGCATGCTGCAGCCACTCTAGCTCCTATGCCTGCCTCCATGTTGCATGTGCAAGCCTGGCGTGCCATTGGAAGTCCGGGCAAAGACATGCTGGCTGCAGGTGTTGTGAGCTTCGGCTCTTATGTGGCGTATGAGGAGCTGCACCCCCCAGTGGCGGCCAAGAAGCCAGAGGCGGCGCCCAGTGTGGGGGCGGTGGGTATATTAGCAGCTTCAGCTGCAACGCACTAAGGAGCTTTCTCAACACCTGCTGCTGCGCCATGCATTCTTTCCCTGCCTTGATGGACGAGGAAGGGGAGGGCAAAGGGGGTTTTACAGGCGCATGCGCTGGCCATGTTTGGCTGCGGCAGCACACTCTGTCTGCCTCTGCCAGACAGGTCTTGCTGCCCAGACTGGTGTGCATGCATGCCAGTTGGGGTTGTCTCATGCAGAGCACAGATCCCCAGATGCGCTCAATCTACATGGAGGAACGCATCCCAGAGAGGAAGCAGCGCTTTGCAGAGGCTGGCTTCATCCATGGCCGCCTGGGGGTGAGCTGGCTCTGTTGCACTGGGCCCAGGCCTTGGCAACAGCCATGCTGTGATGCTTACAACCTGACAGCACAGGGCTGCTCTGTGGGCCCCCCTGGGATGTCCTGCAATACGCGCAAGGTGTTCTCGCAGCCATGCTGTGCTTTGCATGCCAAGCATCCCCAGCTGTGCTGCCTGCATCAACTGTCAGCTGCTCATGAGGCCTGTGTGTGCAGGAGGTTGAGGGGATCTTCCCCAACAAGAAGATCGCCAACAAGATGAATGAGATGATGCAGCCCCCTCTTGTGAGCCAACTGCATGTTGCAGCCACATGCACCATAAATGTCATCACCCGCACCTTGGCAGCAGGAGTCCTTGAAGCAAACCCCCTGATGATGCAGCCGGTGCCTCCCGACGGCAAGAAGCAGCAGCCGGCCTGAGATGGAGAACTTAACCCTCATGTATGCACCATTTCAGTCAGCCAGGCCTGCCGCTGCACAGATGAATGAGCATGGCTCTGTGCAGCGGGCACCATGCAGAGTGTCTGAGCACTTGCTTACTGCATTACGTGTAACATATTGCTGGGCACGCTTTTTAATGTACCAGACAAGGGATTGGGCCCAAGAGCTGATAAGTTTTTCAGGCTGTTTCAGCAGACTCAGGCCTAAGGTGTCCCTCAGTTGTTCAGAACACAGCAAGCTGGAGCAGATCAGAGGTCCATTGACAGCAGGTAGTCTTCATTGTCCATTTGTTCATGCACATGCGAACCAAGCGCAGCGTCAGGGGTGTTGAGAGTGCCGCCAAAGGCCACAGCTTGTTCATCAGGCAATCGCTGTCCTCGTGTGAGGGCATATATCATGAAGGGAAAGCTGCGCCCCTCATCTACTGTTGTGAGGTTCAGATGCCAGTCATACTTGGCTGCTGTCAGAAAGGGCTTCCGGAAGTGGGGCTGTGCAAAAGTGATGCTGACCAGCCTCCCTGACGGCGTCAAGATTCTGCAAGGAAACAATGAGGCTGCATCTTCTGCAGGGGCTTGAGCAATATGCACTGGGCCAGCATCTGCTCTTCAGAGGCATGCTAATAAGCATAGCATGCATCAAGGCAGTGGTGGATCTGATGCTCGCGTTCGAGTCTGGTGCAGCTACAGTGCTGCGCCATGAACATGTTTGGCCTGAGTCAGTGCTCAATCGACACACATGCTATAGAGGTGTGCCATACACAGCAGAGCACTGTTTTGGCCAACCTGCATGTCTGCATTGGGACCTGCTGCGGCGCTTGGCAGCACTTCAGCTGCACCTGTTTGCTTCAGCGGTGCGGCATGCCCCTACATGTAATCTCTGTCAACTGCCTGAAAACTGCAGCAGCACTCGCGTGCCCAGCCCTGTCTTGCTGCACGCACCAGTGAGTTTGCCTGACAAAGGCAGCAACAGAACCCCACCTGTGAACTTCGTCAAGTGCCTGAAACATGCGTTCCTTGGTGCTGGGCTGAGGGTCCCACAGGCTGTCTGCGTCCACCACCAGCACATCTAATGTACCCTTGTCCAACACCACATCGAAGCTTGCATTAGCAAAAGGCAGCTGGAGCATGTCGGCCACCTGCATGGGCAGCAGCAGCTCATCAGGGACATGCATAAACAGCAGCTTCTCATCAGGAGGTGGCAGCGGGGCTCATCAGAGGTTGGGCCTCCTGCACAATTGGAGGAGGCTACCCGCGCCCACAACCCACCTGCAAGGGCAGCAGCCGCTCATCAGGAGGTGGCCACATGCACAGGTTTGGTGGCTATGTGTCGCCTGGCTCCGCCTGTGAGAGTGACAGTGGGGAGGGCACTTGACGCTCGTTGCCATGGATGCATGAAGACACTGCCACACAAACAGATCGTCGCTGGCCGGGACTCATACCATGCGCTGGGTGGTCGACCAACAGGGCAGCAGCACAAGCCTTATAAGTGGCACACCAGATGGGTGCTGCTTGTGCTTGATACACTATCTGGTGGTTGCATGATTGTCTGACCTGCCACTTCAGCTCATGATGGCCCCTGTGCGCTGCCTGAGCCCCCATATGCTGTATTACTGTGGGCGAGATGTCCACGCTCACAATGTGGCTGACACCTAGGGAGTCACAATACAAGTCCTCTGCCAAGCTGGAGTTGCCGCATCCCAGTACCAGTACGCGGTCGCCAGGCGCCAGGTGGCCCCGCAGGTGCTCCCTCAGCTCCCTGCAGGCACAGCATGCAATTGCTGGCAGTACTTTCCCCTTCCTTGCTGACAGGGTGGTACCTGGCAGCTTGGCGCATGCAGCTGCAAAGGCATCAGTGCTGTCAGGGCACAGGCCTCCCACTGCAGACAGGGTGACCTTGAAGCCTTTCTAGGCCTTCAACGCTGCGTGCAGTGTGGCTGAGACCTAATTGTGACAGCACCAGCGCCAGCTTGCCTGTAGTCTGCATACCACTCATATGCCCCCTCATGCTTGAAGCGCTCATCCCAGTAGCTAGCTTGCAGATACTCCCAGTTGTGCTGCGGCAGGGTCTGATAGGCTGCAGACCCCAGAGAGCCAATGCTTGACTGCTGATGAATGCCATCTCTGGATGGGCTGTCACCTCCAGCCATCTCACCAACAGCTGCAGCAGCTGGCGACAACTCTGGCATCTCATGTTTGATGGGGCATGTGAGATCTGGTTCCAGGAGCGACAGCATCAGATCAGCGATTACAGGACAGCTCCTTGATGTCAGCTGCGTCACGCTCAGAAGGGTTGCTAGCAGTCTCAGACTAACCTTGGCATCTCTGAAGCAGATCCGGGTCTGGGCCCAGTGCTCCCCCTCACCATTTAGGAAGCTCTCCAAGCTGGAGAAGTCGGCCCAGCCAGACAGAGAGGGTGGGCAGCATCATGATAACAGCCCAACTCTGCAGACGCTTGGCGGGAAAGGGGCTTGAAGGCGCTAACACTGCTTCACGGCATGTGGGCAGCAGATTTCTGAGCACTGAGACGGCTGGGGAGGCCCTGCAGGCCCAGGCCAAGCCTCTGGACATTTCCAACGCAGCTTTGAGTGGAGGTGGGTCTTCCATTGCCAAGTCCGCCATGCTGCTTGGCCAGCCTGTGGCCAGTACCCTGCTCAGCACTGCAACCTTGCAGCGTGCATGTTTTGAGCAGAATGTGTCATGTCTTGCAACAGCTGTTGGGTGGCTGCGAACAGCTGTCCTGCAGCTGGCAGGCACAGCAGGGCGTTGCAGCGCAGGCCTGCTGCTGTTGTCCATCTGCAGCAGCACCTGTCCCAGGTGTGGCAAGCCACTTTCATCCCTGCTTCTCCCTGGCTGCAAATGTGTGCATCATGGAGCCGTTTGGAGACTTGCGAGCCCGGCAAATGCAGCCACACGGACCCCTGTTCCTGGCTGCAGATGTGTGCATCGTGGGAGCAGTCAGGACTCCGTTTGGAGCCTTCCAGGGCGCCTTGAGGTCCCTGACTGCCCCCCAGCTGGGCGGGCTGGCTATCAAAGGTGTGAGTGCTAAAGCTGTGAGGCTGTATCAGCTTTTCTGTGAGTGGGCAAGCTGGCAGTGTATGTATGGCATCTGCTGCTGTTGGCGTTTGAGCGATTTTGGGGTTGGGCAGACTGGCGTTGACACTCTGCACTGCCCACCGGTCAAAAGCCTTGCTGTGCGGTGCAGTTGTCCCTGGCTGTGGCCGTCTTGTATTATCTGCATGTCTGTCTGTTTGGCACTGCCTGCGTTCTGTGCGATTGCAGCCCCGTTTCACGATTGTTGCTCATGATCGGCCAGATTTCAACTTGTACACAGACTCGCAGTGTGTGCTGTGCAGCTGCTGTGCAGCAGGCAGGCGTGGACCCCCTACTGGTGCAAGAGGTGTTCATGGGAAATGTGATGAGCGCAGGGCTGGGACAGGTGAGGCACCCGTCCTGCAAGCATTTTGTAAAATATTATCAAAGCTCTCTGCATCTCTGCATCAGAGCACTGCAGCAGCAAAATCCCAGCAGGGGACACACATCCACTGCTTGACCCACCTGTACCTGGCCAGACGTGTCAGCTCTATGAACTGAGCTCAGCAGCTGCAGGTTATGTCACCACAGCTTCGCATGCGGTGGCAGCCGCTGGCTTCAGCAGGTGCTCATGAAGCGCTAGGCTCAGGGATGGGTGCAGGCGCCTGCACACCTTGGGCCCACCACTGCATGATGCATGTATGAAAGGCATGTTTTGGGCAATCCTGTTGGGTGGTGCATGCTGCCTCCTGCACACTCCACTGCTTGTGTGCAGCACCGAGATAAGCATCTGTGGGCTATGTTCGAGTGAGGGCTGCTGCCTCTCGCAGGCTCCAGGGCGACAGGCAGCCCTGCACGCAGGACTGTCCTCAGCCGCAAGCTGCACAGACGTGAACAAGGTGTGCGCATCAGGCATGAAAGCCGTCATGCTGGGCGCCCTCACCATCCGCTCAGGTGCGAGAAGCCTCCCCCACCCCCCTTTCCCCCTCATGACAGTGCCTGGTGCTTCCTGACAGCCGTGGTGAAGCTGGCCGTCTCGCCTGAGAAACTGCGCTGGCCTGTGATGAGGTGAGGTCACAGTGATTGTGGCCACTCAGCCAAGTCTGCTATGCTGTGGGTCAGCTGACGTGTGGCTTTGCCTCTGCCAGCCCAGCTGACTATAAAGCACCTGCAGACAGGGGCAGCATGTCCAGTTGGGAGGTCCACATTGTGCCGTTCACATGGGCCAGAACTGTAGCTGCCAGTGCCAGCGAATCTGTTGGCCCTGCAGGTAAATTTCACGACTCCCCAGCAGGTACTGCATTGCATTTGGCAGAGATGCAGCGGGGCTCAGCACTGGAGCAGTTGGCTCTGTACCTAGGCCCTGAAGTAGCGGGAGCTGATGGCGGTGTGGTGTAGCACCAATGCCGTGATCTTCAGCATTGCTTCTGCCTTGCTGCAGGTGTGAGTGAAGTGATGGTGGTGGGTCAAACCCGCACTGGCAGGCCACACTCTGCAGGGATGTCCGATGCAATGGCAGCTGGATCGCACAGAATGGTCACATCTGGTGACCCTTGCTTTAACTGCAGCCTGCGGAGGGGTCCCTCTGCCTGAGGCGCCCTTCTGCCTACAGGGGTGTGTGACGTGGTGGTCGCGGGGGGCATGGAGTCCATGAGCAACGTGCCCTACTACTCAAGTGGAGCCCGAGCGGGGCTGCGCATGGGGCACAGCACTCTGGTGGATGGCATGCTCCGCGACGGGCTGTGCTGCCCCCACCACGATGCCCACTTGGGGCTGCTGGGTCGGCACATGGGACGCTTTGCCGAGGTGGGTGCCCCGTGCTGAGTGGAGAGTCGGGGTCGTCAGGGAGGAGAGGTCATGGGTGGAGGGCGACTCACAAGCCGACCAAGCAGCAGCAGCAGGTCATGAGTGAGTAGACTGGCACGCGGTGGTTGTGGTGTTTCCGGCAAGGTACCCGCATGGGGGTGCAAGGCCGAGGTGGAATTTTGGTAGACTGCAGTCTGCACTGTCTCTGGGCGCACTCATAACACCCCTACCTGAAGCGCACTGCTGAGGTGGGCAGCCAGCCAGCAAACTCTCTCACTCTGTCTGGGGTTGAGGGCTGACCAGCCTGCCTATGTCATGTGTGTAAGGGTGCTCCAAGACATGCTGCATTGCCCCCACCACGATGTCCACCATTGAACCTGGCAGCAGGACAGAGTGCGACACTGTGCATGCATTGTGTGTGGCATGCCAGCATGGCAGCCACATGGGGTACTTTGTTGGGTCTGGCTCCAGGCAGCCGCCGAGGGGTGCGCTTAACACAGAGGGTCAAGTCGTGGGGCACCTGCTGAGGTGGGGTGCCTGCTGCTGCAGCAGACGGTGTGCAGGAGTGCGCTGGGATGGCCTGCGGCAAGCAGGAGCCATGGCATCTTACCTCCTCCAGTCTGCTGGGGCATCCAGGGCTTGTGCTGGTGCCCCAGCAGCACCAGTTGTGGCAGGCCAGCCTCGCTGCAGGACTGCTCTGGAGAGCGCGTCAGGTCAAGAGCAGCACATGACTGTCCTGCCTTGCTTCCTGCAGGACTGTGCCAGGGAGTATGGCATCACCAGGGCGGAGCAGGATGCCCATGCCATCCAGTCTTATGAGCGGGCACAACGAGCAGCACTTGATGGCTTGTCAGGCAAGGTCAGCTAGCCTGCCATGGATGCTCTGAAAGCACCCTGGCAAATGAACAGCCCTGCCAGATTCGTGGGCATCACAACTGCCGGCAGGTGCCGGCAGGCTGACTGTCGGCCTGACAGGCACCAGGCCATCAAGGCCTCACACGATACAGTGCCCTGGCACCAGGTCTGGCATGGCGTGTTGCTGTATGGAACAGGTGCGGCCTGTTCATGGCATTGCTTTATGCAGAGTACGACTGCTCCATATGCTCAAGCAGCGTTGCTAGTTGTTGCACAGTGCGCACTCGTGCTGCTGGGCTGGTATGCCTCAGGCCGGGGGGGCCAGCCACGTTTGACAGCAACCCGTGCAGCCTTGCACGTCTTGTGGACCCATCTCGGAACAGCTATGCATGCTGCAAACACACCCTCCCACACTAGGAACCCCATCATTGGTTTCTGAGCCCGCCTTGGCATGCTGCAGGAGATCACGGGGGTCCAGGTCCCCGGCAGGAGGAACACTGCACCCACACAGGTCACGATCGATGAGCCCCTGCGCATCTTCAACCGCGAAAAGCTGCAGAGTTTGAGGCCAGCCTTTGCAGGTAGGGATGGGCATGGACATCACTTGGGCCATAGGTCATCTTGTGTAGCTGAATGCTGCTGCCAGATATGCAGAGCGCCTTACAAGAGGAGCCCTTCCAGGTGGATCACGTGGGCAGTCTGTCCCGCAGGCTGCATCATGGTTGGCCTGCGTCTGCAGGCAGGCCTCCAGCCTCCGTGCACTCTGCGTGGCTGCAGGAGACAGCAGCCAGCCTGGCACTGTGACAGCAGGGAATGCCTCAGTCATCGCTGACGGAGCTGCAGCGCTGGTCCTCGTGTCTGCCGAGCGGGCGTCAGAGCTGGGGCTACGGGTAAGCGGCCCAAAACAAAATTAAAACCTGTTGCACTGACATCTGCAGACGCGCAACTGCCTGCCAAGTGCAAAATCATAAATGAGCTGCTCAGAGGGCAGCCGGTAAACCTAGCAACGTACATCTGCTGGATGGGCCCCTGCGCATGCCCTGCTTGGCATGGGGCTGGTGCCAGCGGGGAGGGCACCTGTGCTGAGGCTGTCAGAGCAGCAGATGCCTGGGGGCAGACTTGCAGCTTGGTACAGCAGTGGCTTACTGATTCCCTGTGTTGAGTCTCAGACCTGAACTTGGGTATGGGCTCTGGCTGCGGCTTGCAACAGCAACGCAGGCCATGCTTGCAATGCCCACGCATCAAGCCATGCTCAATGCAGCAGCAGTGTTGCTCCTGAAGCAGTAGTACAAAGTAGTGCCAATTTCCTTGAAAGGCTAGCAATTGGCTGTGTCAGGCACTCTGCTCATGACCACCTGTTTCTGCAGGTGTTAGCACATATAAAGGGCATGGGCGATGCCTGCCAGGCGCCCAGCCAGTACCCAACCACACCCTCGCTGGCCATTCCCAAAGCTCTGGTGAGCACAGCAGTACAGCAGTCCCTAGTCGGGCAACTCATGCCCTCTTTAGGGCCAATTCCATCACACAAGGGTTGACAGTGTCCCCAGTCCGGTGAGCACTGCCGGCCCCTGTGTGTGCTGCCATGCCTTGTGAGTGCTGTACCAGGTGTCTCCTGGGGGGCAGCTGCGACCTAGATGGTCCATGGGCATGGCTGCAGGCCATCTGGGCATAGCAATGTGTGAGCAGCAGGCCATCAATACAATGGCGGCTGTGAGCGCGCAGCCCCCTTGCTTGGCCCACACAGTGCTTCTAAGCCCTGTGCTGAGCCCACCTACTGGTCCCCCTGTTCAGTAAGCTGCAGGCACCAGCCAATGTGCCAATCTCAGCAGGGCAATGTCATCCATCTTATGAGCCCAATTCATTGGGAGAAGTCTATCGCTGTGCTGCAGGCTGCTGCTGGTGCCCGTCAACATGACACACCTCTGTGCATGTCACTTCTGCGCCCGTCCAGTGAGCACCCTGCACCCGCTGCGCTGCAAGCGGCCTCCAGCCTCCATGCTATGGGCAGACCCTGCCTGGCAGTCAAGTGCCTGCCTGCTGTTGTGACCCTGCCCCAGGTTCCAGTGTGTTGCAGATAGCTTGCATCCTTGAGGCGTCAGGCAGACCTTATGCAGCTAGCTTCTATCAATTTGCAGTCTTCCAAAAGACTGAATTGTGCTGCAGGCGGCTTCAAACATCCAGCAGCGCGACGTAGCCTTCTGGGAAATTAACGAGGCCTTCTCAGTGGTGGACATCGTGAACCAGCGCCTGCTCAAATTGAATCCTGCCAGGTGAGGTCTCCAGGCACTGTGCAGGCAGCAGTGTGAAGCGTGATGCTGCTGGTGAGGGCGACTCAAGCTGGAGTCAAGTGGGCTGGGGATCCGCGCAGGAATTCATAGGAGCAGCTGCTCAAGCCTTGTGTGCAGCTGAAGCCTTGAGTGCATTTGCATGCCTTGGGTGCTTTTGCATTATGGCAGAAGTACACTGTATGCACAGCAGGTGGTGTCCTCCATTGCCTTCTGCATGTTAAACCCTCATCAAGCCAGTGCGCAGCCACATTGAGTTGTCAGCTGTATGCCAGGGCCGCCCCCAGCTCAGGGACAAGAGCTTGAGGCTGTGTCTTTGAGCACAGCTGGCCCGTACTTTTGGCCCATGCCTGGCTGGACCCAAAAGCGGGCAGCAACTGACGAGGCCACGTGTGCTTGCTGCAGGGTGAATGTGCATGGGGGAGCTGTGGCCCTGGGACACCCCCTGGGAGCCAGCGGGGCAGCCATACTTGTCAGGTGTGTAGCTGTATTGTGTGACCGGCAATCCCGTTCTTGTGTAGCCCACCCCCCCTAGGAGCCATGCTCGTCTGGTGGGTAGCTGCATTGTGTGACCAGCTTGCCTGGTTTTAGTGTGTAGGCCACCCCCTGGGAGCCATGCTCGTCAGGGGTGTCTTCATGTCCCGGCTGCATTGTGTGACCAGCACTCCCTCTTGGTCACCCCCCCAGCGCCTGCGGGGTGGCCATGCTTGGCAGGTATGTGCTCATGAGGTTGCTGCATGGCGCAACACACTGTTGTTTGGGTGAGCTGGTGGGTTTGACTGCCCCCGAGGTTCCAGGAGCGCCAGATGGAACAGGACACCCTTCCCCTCAGGGTTTGAGCGCCTGACGCAGCTGCTTGGCGCAAAATCAGTCTGTTGGAGTGCCGCCAGTCGTGGCCTGCACGCCGGTCCAGCAGTGCAGCAAGTACGGGGCAGCGATGTTTGACAGGCATCTTCTCGTGATGAAGCTGCACGGCGGGAACTCCAAGGTGCTGGCAAGCCAGCTCACTTGGCCTCGCAGCTCACCTGCTGATGAGCAGGCTCATCTCCTCCTGATGGGGTTCCAGCACTTCAAAGTGGTTGTCAGCTTGAGGACTGTTGCTGCAGGCTGCTTCCACTCTGCTGCCTCCCCCGTCCCCTCAGCGGTGACCCTTGCTCCCCCTTGAGCTCTTCCACTCATTTTCTTGTATGCCCCTTCAGGCTTCTCACCTCTGCAGGCTGCTCAGCGTGCTGGACGCCCATGATGCCAAAACAGGCGTGGCTGCCATCTGCAATGGCGGAGGGGGCGCCAGCGCACTTGTTGTTCAGAGGTGAGCTGTGTGTGACACACAAGCCAAGGCGGTGCCAGACAGCCTCCATGCAGCTCACATGGTGGTTGCTGGTCAGCAGGAGGTTGCAGCCTGCTCAAACAGCTCAATCTGCATCCCACACTCAGTGCTGATGTCTTTCTGTCAGCCAACCGCCTGCTCACCATGTTCCTCAAGCAGGTCGCATACGCGTTCAGAGTACTCCAAGACTGTGGCTTCGTGTGGCATGGATGCCCCAGATTCAGACCCCGCTAAGCTTTGATGACATGGCCAGCCTGGCTGTTGCCCTGGTGCATGCTGCAATGTTTCATTTTGGACCCGACATGATGGTCTGAGGAACTCACCCTTTGCTGTTCTGCTACAGAAGCATGCCTGTGCAATTCAGAGTTTAACTCTGCATGCTTGTGCAATCCAACATCATATTGCGCAAAGGTCGTGCAGACTTTTGCATCCCTCTCAGCCTCTGAAAATTGAAGTGTGACTGTTGTGAACCCACTTGAACTAGTGCAATGACACTCAAAGTTGCAATTGAACGGGAGAGGGGGGCCAGCAAGCACAATGAGAAGCGTGGGCACAGGGTCTCTGTCAATGATTCATGACACTGTCAAGCACTTTGAAGTAGGTTGGAAAGGTCTTGCGTGTGCAGCCAGGGTCATTAATGCGCACTTCAGCATCGCCGCAGGCTGCCAGGGCAAAAGCCATGGCCATGCGGTGGTCATCATATGTGTCAATGGCTGCTGACTTCATCTGGTGGGGTGGCTGTATGACACAGTAGTCCCGTCCCTCCTCTACCTGCCAGTAGACAGAGTGGAGTAAGCCTCTGCACTAGGGTCACCAACGGGCAGCAGGCAGGCTCAATCAAGGCTCCCAGCTTGCCAAGATTAGTGATGCCCGTCACATTTGGAAGGCAACAGTCAGATGCTTGGCATGCATGGGCTCTGGCCACCTGCCCCTGATGCTTCAGCTGTACAGCAGCCTCTGCTCCAAGCTTGCCGGCTCAGTCACAGTGGCGTCAGCTAACCAGCACAAAACTAGATACGCATATTACCAAGACGGATAAGAGGTGGAAGCATGAGGCCCACCTCTGCTCCCAGCTTTCCCAGCTCAGTGACAATGGCCTTCATGCGCTCGGTCTCCTTTACGCGCCAGTTGTACACGTTCCTGATAGCTGTGGGGCCCTTTGCAAACAGTGCAGCCACGGCCAGGGTCATGGCTGCATCGGGGATGTCGTTGCAGTCGTGGTCGATGCCATGCAGCTGATCCCTGGGGGGGCCTGCAGCAGAAGCAGCCCCTCAGCAAGCAATCACAACTTCAGCGTTGTCCATGGCATTCCTGCTCTGCAACTATTTCCAAACAGCAGCCCCTTGCCTCAAGCCAGCAATATACCCTTGCCATCTGGTGATCATCCGTACACAGTGCAGGGTCAGCAGACATCATCTCTCCGTAGCGCAGGGTCAGCAGAGATCACTTCAACGCAGTGCAGGGTCAGCAGCAAGACATCAGCAGGATCTAAATTGCACAGCTCACTGGTATTGCTAGCCTGGAAGCACCAGACAGGCTTGGCGCTCCCTTTGCGGATCCCAATGCTGGGCAGGCTGCCAGGGGCCGGCTTACCAATCCAACTTTTAATGTCCAGGATCTGCTGCCTCTGGACCCAAGGCACGCTCAGCTGGCCAGGGTCACTGCCCACCTGTGAGAGTGATGCTGCGGGGCTGCCACTGCACTTGAGCGCCCATGAGGCCCATGACCTCAGCAAAGCGGACGTCCCCCTGCAGGCTCTCAGAGCCACAGCCTTCCACAGTGATGGTGCTGCCTGTAATGGTGGCACCTGCAGGGGTGCAGGGCACAGGTCGACTGCAGCGCGCTCCTGGATTCTGCTAGGACTGGACATCATTTGGGCTACTGTTGCAGGCGGCTGCTGTGTAGATTGACACTGCCCACTCAAGCTGGATGCCTCAGGAGCAGCTGAGGGCCGTGATGAAGCAAGCTGCTGCACGCTTTTGACAGATTTGGATGATGATCTGGATGCCATCGACTGAGCAGGAGCCGTGTGTGGCCCCCTGCCAGGCCACAGCCCGCATCCACAGAGCCCCAAGGTGTCTTGCTGCAGACAGTCACCTGCCAGGAAGTAGGATGCTGAGGAGGCGTCCCCCTCCACATATGCTTCCCCAGGAGACTGGTACTGCTGCCCAGCCGGGATGTGCATGTGCTGCAGGCCGTCCAGGCGCGTCACCTGCAGCAGGTTGGTGGTTGACACTGGAGGATGACTCCTGCTGTCAGGCAGGAAGCATGGCATGAGGGCGCTGCTGCTGCACAGCCTGGGATGTGTTTGTGCTGCATGTCCTGCAATTCTAGCTGTAGAACAGGCACTGGCTGTCAACTTTGGGGGCCTCAGGGGACATCGAAGGTCAGGGCACAGGACTGCCCAAGACACCCAGTGGCCCTGGTGAGGGCCCTTCCAGCTGCTGTTCCAGCTGGGGTGCTGAGAGAGCAACATGGAACGTACACAGGCGCACCATGGGAGCCAGGATGCCTCTGACACTGGGAGAACCCACACGACCTGCCGGCCCACGAGCTGTGAGGCCAGCCATTTATGTTCTAGACAGCATCTTGCTGCAGATGCTGTTGACCGTCATGTACAGATCAGCCTGCCCCAGATCAAGATGTCCACCACACCTTGTGCACATGTTTGCTGCACACCCCGCCGTCAGACAGCTGACAGCAAGCTTCTGCTTGAGACGCAGCGCTCACCTGGAGCTCCATAAGCTTCACTATCAGGAAACAGCAAATGTGGATGTGTCCATGTACACTATTGCCAGCAGGCAGCTGACAGTCACGTGAACAATGCCCAGCGCTGACGCCGAGGGCTGGACAGAGAGCTGCCTGCAGCCTGCTTGCCAGTAGGTAGGCAACAGCATATGCATCAGAACCCCTGACACTAATCTTGACGCCAAAATCTCCGTGAGCTTCATCGTCAGGGGTTGAGCAGATCTCTGCACTCCATGCATACTCCTGCTGGCGGGCAGCAACAATGAGCTGAACGGACCCCTGCCCTGACATCAAGCCTTTGATTTTCGTGCATAAGCTGCCAGTGGGCAGGCAACAATCATGTTGATTGCAACGCCCTGACACTGACCTTGACGCCAAAGCGCTCCATCAGCTTGACAGTCATGTCCACGTAGGGCTGCGACACAAGCTCATCAGTGATCTGAATGTCGATGCCCTCACCACCAGTGGCCAGGGGGGCAGCCATCAGCAGCGCTGTCAGGTACTGGCTGCTCACTGACCCACTCAACTGAACCTGCAGAGTGCAGGCAACATGCTCAGGGTGTGCTACCTGGCTCCGTGATAGTGAGCAGGAGCCTGGAACGAGTAGCTGCGTGGGCTCATCACAGAAGATGCCAGCTTTTGTCAACCAGCCACTGGTTGTCAAGGTTGTCATTGAGCTCTTGCTGCCACCTGTGCAGGGCTGGCACATCTCCACATAGGACCTGTGCTACCAAGACTCTGGTTGTGCATGCAAAGTCTGAGCTGGACTGCCTGACCCAGAGGGCTTGGCAGACAAGGACATGCCGCTGCCGGGGGCCAGATCAGCACAGCACGGAGGATTGTGCTGCACATGGGTCAGAGAGCACAGCAAGCAGGGATGTGCTGCATATGCTTACCGTGCAGCGGACAGCGCAGGCATGGGCGGACTCAGCAAAAGGGGTTGCCGGACAGCAGGTCAGCAAATGCTGCCAACCTGCACCATGGAGATGCAGACGGCTGCATGCAGCTGGCTGAAAGGCGGCCCAGCTGCCTGCACTGCACCAGGTGTGCTCCCAAAAACAGACTGAGGTGCTGCCGTCAGTCCTCAGTCCACAACATGGCTGCTGGAGAGGTCTCTGCTTCACGTGGCCGCTGGGCAGCTCAGGCAGCCACAGGGGGCCACCTCATCTCTGGGGTAATGCTCCTTGTCACCTCAAGCATGCAAAGCAGACCCTCCCGGTGGACGTTGTGAAAGGACTCCGCCCAACAGGTGCCCAATGAAATGCCAGGACAAGGGCCTCCCTGTCACCTGGCCGCTGGGCAGTCCACCTGCCTGGACAGTCACTGGCGGGCACCCTGTCCCGGCTGTGCACTGCGCGTCCACCCCCAGCTGGCGCAGCCCCTCCACCAGGTCCTGGATGGGGCGCTCACGCATGCGGGGGGTGCCGTCCAGGATGAAGGCGCCCCGCCCAGCCGCAGCAACTGCGGCTGTCAGCGGCCTGCAGCAGCACAGTGGCCAGCGCTGTTGAGGGTCCTGGTGCTCGGTCTGGCTGCCGCTGCTGTGGCTGTCAGCGGCCTGCAACAGCACAAGTGGCAATGCAGGGAGCCGGGTTACGCCGCCTTGCCCAGCAGCCGTCGCTGCAGCTGCCGGTGTCCTGCAGGAGCAACAAAGGCAGTGCACATCAGAGTGAGGTGCCCCAGCCAGCAGCTGCATTTCCAGCTGTGCAGAGCAGACGACGATGCTGTCCTGGTGTTAAGTGTGGCTGCCACCGCTGCACCTGTCAGGGGCCCTGAGTCTGAGCTGGGCTCTGCAGGTGCAAGCTCGGCTGTAGGACTAGGCTACATTGAGCATGGTGACTCTACAGGGCAGGCAGCAGCATGGACTTGGCTCAGTGTATTCCCGATGTGGTGCTGAGCAGCACGGCAGTTGGTTTGTGACAGTGCACTGCAGCAACATGGCTCAGCTGCCTCCTGGCCCAGCTGCAAGTCTCTCTGCATGGTACTTCAGGCCCAGTGCTTCATCTCATAACGTCGCTGCATGGCAGGGCAAGCATTGCACAGTAACAGTTCTTCGCCCCCTGCAGAGGCCCTGGCACTGGACCTTCGTAGGTCGGCAACAAACTCACCGCATGGCAGTGCCAGCGTTGCCAAGGAATAGCTGCCCACCCTCGGTCGGGAACCTGCCCCCACAGCCATGCACCACTAAGCGCTCGCTGTCCCAGTCCTCCTCCATGCGGATGCCCAGCTGCTTCAGGGCACCCACCATGTAGCGCACATCCTCAGAGTCCTGCAGAAGAGTTGTTCACTGTGTCAAAATTTTTGACTGCTTAAGGGCAATTACCGCGTCCTCAGACTTCAGGAGAGGAGTCAGATCAGGCCGAACGCAAACAGGGACTGCTGCATGCAGTACATGGTCCTGGACAGGCAACCCAAACACCCTGCTGCACGCATGGCAGCGCATTCAAGACTGTGCGTATGAGCTTATTGGTCTGTGATGTCAACCAGACAGGGCAGCAGCATGACGTCTCCAAGTCAAGAGCTGCACCTCCAGGCTCTGGCTCAAGATGGAACATCATGTGAGGGAGGCCAAGGAAGCTCACCAGCAGGTTGAGGACTGTTGTGGTCCCCTCTGCCAGCGCCGCCAGCAGCAGGATGCGATTGGACAGCGACTTGGAGCCAGGCAGCTTGACATGCCCCGCAATGGTTTTGATGGGCTGCATTGTCAGCTGATCCACAGCTGCAGCACATCACAGCAGGGCTTGCTTGGGTGCAGTCAATGCTGCACTGCAGCTGCTAAAAGGTGCGCTATGAACTGCAGCAACTGGATGCTGAGGCCTCTGAGATGCTGAGGCCTCTGACAGTGTGGAGGCCTCTGCCCCAGATCTCACCTGCGGCCACTGCACAGGCTACAGTCCTATGCCTGGATGAGCCCATCCTGTGGACCCTCGGTGCTGCTCCACATTTTGGCTTGCGAGTGACTGTCTTCCAATGAGCTGCTGGGCGTTGCCGCCTCGGCCAGTGACACCTGCAGAGTGGCGGTGGTTTTTGTGCTACTTGCAGCTGACTGTGAAGTACCTCATGCTGCATGACGCTCCTGTGGCAGCCAGTCAACGCAGTGATGGTCAGATTTGAACCCTTTCAACTCCTGACTCTGTCCCGTTTGTGCATTCAGCACCTGCAGAACTGCCCTGCATTGGCTGCAGTGAGTCTTTGGCAGCTCGCTGCTGTAGCAGCTGGGGAGTTGGAGATTTCCATCTTTGTCTCAGAAGCAGGGCCTGCAGCTTCCTGCCCAGCAGGTTTACAGAATATTACAGTAGGCCCGTAGCAGCAGCTCTACTCTCCCAGCACATCTGTGCAAGGGTCCCTAACAGCTTTTCAAGATGGGAGAGCGTAAGGTGTTGAACAAATACTACCCGCCGGACTTTGATCCGAGCAAGCTACCCAAGGGGAACCGCCCCAAGGACAACACCATGAAAGTGCGCATGATGTTGCCCATGAGCATCAGGTGAGGCTGAGCATAGCACGGCCCTGGCTGCAGTTCTGCACCGGCAGGTACCAGAGTTGCAGCGGCCGAGAACCTGTTGCACTGCCCTCATTCTGCCCTGGAGTTCCACAATAGCAGGCGGTCTTTTGCTGCACTCGGGGCGCTACAAGATGGCACCAGCGCCCAAGGTTGCAAGTCACAGCAGGCAGCACTCGCCTCATCGCCTGACAGCATCAGCTGCAAGGGGGGAGATGTCTGCAGTCCACTCCCTGCCAGCTGCATGACTGCCAACCCCAGTACCTGCCTGCTGTGTAATTTCAACCTGCGGGCCACCACATGTACAAGGGCACCAAGTGACAACAACGACACTGCCCGATTGCACTGCTTTTGAACCAGTGTAAGCCCCAATACTTGTTTGCGGTGCAGATGCAGCACCTGCGGGCACTACATGTACAAGGGCACCAAGTTCAATACGACCAAGGAGGACGTTGCGGGAGAGACCTACCTGGGCATCCAAATCTTCCGCTTTTACTGGCGCTGCTCCACCTGTGCAGCTGAGATCACCATGAAGACCGATCCGGAGAACACAGATTACACCGTGGAGCATGGGGCGACACGGAACTATGAGCCCTGGCGGGAGAAGGATGCGAGCAAAAATCAGCTGGCGGCAGAAAGGTGAGGTACCTTGCCACATTGGACGTCGGCCCAAACAAAGCATTGGGAGCATGGCCGGCACCTGCAGTGGGCTGCCTGCATGTTGAGTGGCTGGCAGCTTCGGCTTTGGCCTTGATCTCTGCAAGCATTTGCAGCCACCCCCCTTGGTGTTTCAGCGCCGCAGGCATTCCAACCTTCTGCAGGGAAGAAGAGGAACGGGGAAATGCAATGAAGGCTTTGGAAAACAGGACCCTGGACAGCAAGCGTGAGATGGACATCATGAATGCACTGGATGAGATGCAGAGCCTGAACGCGCGACACGAGCGCGTCGATACTGAAGCGGCGCTGGCAGCGCTTCGTCGCAGTGCTGTGGAGGACGAAGATGTGAGTCAGTCTTGGGGCGAAGAGTGCTGCAAACGGTCGACTGTCTGGAGCGCAGAAGACCCTTAGCCCGCCCTGCAGAGCTCCATGGGCTCGTGGCTTGGGGCACCTATCTCTGCAGCGTGGTCTGGTCAACCAGAGGCGCTGCTGCAGCAGCTGAAGCCAGGCACTGCCAGGTGTCTGCCTGTTCCCTGTCTCAACAAAGCTCAGACTGCCCTGGTCAGCGTTCGTCTCTGACTGGGTGCTGCCTGCTGGCAGGCCTGTCATCCTCTTGCTGGCTTCACATGTTGCACTGGCAGCTGCAGGGCGGAGGGGAGAAGCAGCGCCTCCTAGATTGCAGGGCCCCTTCGATGCAACTCTCAACCAGGCTGCACCTGATGGTGTTGCAGGTCCCCTTCTCCTCTGCAGACAGCCGCCTGTGTGCTGCCCCGCTTCCTCCCTGCCAACGAGCCGTGCTGCAGTGGGGTTCCCACCGGCTCCTGTAAGGAGGTCAAAGTCTTTGACACAGTGTGTCCAAAACCCACGTGGTGCCTGCAGGCTGGCATGATAGAGCTGGATGAGGAGGATGAGGCTGCCGTGCGTCAGATGCTGCTGCAGCGGAGGAAAGCCGTCAAGCGCCTGTCAAATGACGATGCAGCCTCGGCAGCAAACACGCAAGCAGCGCTTCGGGGGGCTCAGGAGATGGCTGACCTGCCGCGCGAGGGGATAAAAGGGACGTCTGCCCAGGTGCGGTGCACAGGTTGCGCTGCTGGGAGACCAGGAATGTGTTGCATCATGTGAGGCAGCACTCAGGGGGTATGCAGGAGATGGCTGAACTGCCACAGGAGTTGGGTGAATAGGGCTGCTTGCTGAGTGTGTTGCCCATCTTCTGTGGTGCACCACATGCTGTGAGAGCGGACGCTTTAATGCATCAGGTGAGGCAGGGCTCAGGGGGCAGCAGGAGGTGGCTGCCCTGCCACAGGAAGGGCGACCAGCTCTGCAAGAGCACAGTGCCCTTTTCTTCTTTCACCAAGGTGAGAGGTGCAAAGCTGTGCTCAGGCAGCACTCATTGGGGCGCAAAAGACAAGTCGATAGCCCAGAGTGGGCACCAATGGCGCTGCTGCCTATGTCTGTGATGCTGGACATGCTGGAAGGGTCATCATTTTGCTGCATCAACACCCAAGTGAGGCTGCGCACAGAGGGGCACAGGAGGCCATGACCTGCCCAGGAAGGGGGCACACCTGGGCTGCAGCTGAGGGCCCTGCTAGTCCTCTAGCCTTTGAGGTGCTGGGAGGATCCTGGCATCTGTGTTATATGTCAAAAAGCGCTCAGGAAGTCGGGTGACGTGTCCCTGGAGGGCGCAAGTACGCATCTGCTTTACATTTGTGCTGCTCCAGCTTGTCCTGCTGCAGAGCAGCATGCAGTGCTGCATTGAATTGCCAGCAGCCAGTCTTGTACATGATGCTGGACAGTCTGTGCCTGCTGAGAGTCACAGCCTCCCTGCTTGCAGAAAGCGGCTGCAGGAGCAGCAAAGCCCGCAGCAGCGCCAGCAGCAGTAGATACTCGGCCAAAGGTTGTTGTCAAGGCTCGCCCAAAGCAGCCTCAGAATGGGCATGCTGTGTCCGGCTCAGCTCGCTTGAAACCTGCTGTGGCCAGTCCTTCACCCCCTGCCAACACAGATCAGTCAGGGGGAGGCCTGATGGGCATTGCAGGGTATGGAAGCAGTGGCAGCGATACGTCTCCCTGACTTGACAACCTGTTCTGGCCCCCTTCTGTGCCTAATTTGCCCGGTGACTCCACCCGGCCCCCAGAGGTGATGTGCCCACTGACTTGAAAAGATCATAGTTGCGCAAAGCGCAGCATAGCCCTGCACTATTCAAAGATGAACCAAAGCAACAGAGGTTCATCAAGTGGTCTCTGACTGAAGTTGAGGAGGCAGTACCTCTCACATCAGGCTCGCTGCTGGTTGCATTGCATGCTGCTGCCTAGCAGCCAATGCTGGGTGTGTGTAGAATACACTAGGTGTCTGGTGGGTCAGGTCAGGAATGTCATGTGACGCAGAATGCTGATCTCTCCTCCAATGGGGGGGGTGGAAAGGTACTTCTGCACATTCTGGCTGGTGACCCTCTTAGAGGCATACTGGTAGAGCACATAGATCCCGTCCCAGTGGCCCTTGATGGGGTAGGCTAGCTGCTGGCGGCCCCTCACGTTCACTTGAATGTCCTGCGCCTGCTCTGACTTCAGGAAGGCTTCAAACTTTGCCAGCTCGCCATCTCTGCATGTGTGAAAGTCAGGAGCATTGCACCTGGGAGCGTCGCAGGCAGGGCTGCAGATTGTGGCAGAGAGCAGCATGCAACCATCTGCGACTTGGCCAACAAAACAAAAAGCCAGTGCCAACACATGTGGGGCCATGTATGCTGCAAAGTAGACTGCGTAACAGGTCAGTGCCCACACTGCTCCAGCATGCAGAGCTAAAGCTCCTGATGCAGGGAATGCATGGTGCTGGAGCAGTGAAAGCCAGTGTTGGCGCACGTAGGGCCAATATGCCGCTGCAGCTGGGCATGGCGTCAAGGTGGACTAGTACCCAGACATGCAACAGTTCATGCCAGGTCGGCGCCTAAACGTGCAGGGGCTTGGCCACGGCAGGCCCCTTGTGAGGACAGCGCACAACTGGCCCTGCACTGGACCGTGCAGAAGCGCACCTCTCATCATCTAGCAAAGTGGGCCGCAGGACTATCATCGTCTCATAGCTGCAGGCAGCAAGGACAGGGGTCAGCCAGCCTGACGACACCCAGACTACGACTGTGGTTTGAGAGCGCTCTGCCTGCCTCTGCAGCTACGTTGCAGAATTGAAGAGGCAGCCTGGGCCAAGGACACATGCAATGCTCCAGCTTAAGCTGCCTGACTCACGTGACATAGTTCTCAGGCAAGTTAGTCTGCTGTCGTGAACCTGCAGCCTGCACATGACATACCTGCAGGCAGCAGCAACAAGTCAGCAGCAGTAAAAGTGCAAGCATTTGCAGCAGCTGGCCAGATCTGTATCTCAACCTTCAGAGGCCTACAGCAGCCTGCAGCCATGCGACTCACCAAGGAGCTCCTGCCCTTGAATTCTGGTCTGCTGCATCCGAACGAACTGCTAAACTGGCTGCCATGAGGCTGCCCAGCACTGGGCGGGGCGCCACGCGGAACACTGCCCGGCCTCTGGCTGGCGCACGGCCTAGAGCAGGTACAGCGCGGCAGCTGGGTCAGCATTGCTGCCTGATGTCTGTCCTGGCCGTCTCAAAGACGTGAGGCCGGCCAATAACCTAACGTGGCCCGTGAGACAGTGAATGCTCTGCACTGCTCACCACTTTCAGAGCAACAAGTGCCACCCATTGGCGGTATGAGGTGGCGAAGTGCTGCTGGATCTGGGATAATCAGGGTTTCATGGGCTGGCCGCGCTCACTTGCCTGGCTTCACTGTGATCAACTCCCCCCTGACGGCAGGGCCTGTGCAGATGTGCCTAGGCCTGCTGCTCCTCGGTGATGGCATCCTGGGTGTGTGGGGAGGCTAGGCTCAGCTGGCACCAGCAAGCCGTGCTGCTCGTCATGTCCTATTGGTCTTGCTTGGCGCAGTCTCGGTGTTGGTCAGACTGTGCTGCAGCACATGCACCGCGGCAGGCTGCTCCACCAGCTGGGACTCCTGCGCTCCTGCAACCTCTGTCAGCTTGGCCTGGGTGCAGCCTGTTTGCGAGGCTCTCCTGCTTCTGCTGTTCTGCTGATCTGCAGCTGTGATCCACAGCGAGGTCCTGCCTCTCCTGCTACTCTGGAAATACTTGTGACAGCAGCACGCCCTTGTCCTCCCGCATGCCCTGCCCTGCCTTTGCGCCCCTGTTCCCTATCTCTGCCGGATGCAGTTGACCAGCTAGAGGAACCAGTTGATGCTTCTCCCCTGCCTGAAGCTTGGTGTGATGCTGTGCTCCTGCCGCAGCTTGGAGACTGCATTGCCAGGGTGGCGGCAACCTGCTGCAGAGCAATCCTCTCTGCAGGCAGTCTCAAGTCTGTCCTGGCCTGCTGCGGGCCCATCTGGCCTGCTGCAGGTTCAAATGTACCCGCTGCAGCCTGGCGCTCAAACTGCCTGGAGGGTCAATGGTGTTGGTTAGCCTGCAGAGCACGCTGCAGCTGGCCCTGGCACAGAGACATCACTGCAGGGCAATGTTTTGTGCAGGCGGTTAGCCTGCAGAGCACGCTGCAGCTGGCGCTGGAACAGAGACATCACTGCAGGGCAATGTTTTGTGCAGGCAGTCTGGCGGGAAAGCGCTGCTGCTGTGCCATGCCTCCTGCAAGCGCACCATGCATCATGATGCTGTCCGAGTTGCCTGGTTCAAATCCCTGCCGGGCAGCAGCAGAGCGAGGAGGCCCACAGCATTGCCCCATCTGAGTTGCTATGCCAGGAGCAGTGGGTGGCAGCGTTTGCCCAGCACTGCAAAAGCCACCTTGGCTGCCAATATCCGCTGTGCCTTGCGCTTCGTACAAGCTCGCAGGGCAATGTGTTGCTCTCAACGTGCAGATGGTGTGAAGTGGTCCATGTAGCTGCAGGGAGTGCCAGCCCTCTTCAAGGCTGATAGCCAGCCCTGTACACAAGCTGCTGAGAGATCAGACGCAAGAGAGGAAGATGATGATGCTGCGTCTTTGCAATGGGCTCTGGCAGCAAGTTTCAAGTGAACACCATGCAACATCTGACCGAGACTGAGAGATTGCCTTCAGCGGACAGCGACACTGGTATAAGCAGTAAATAACTACAAGTAATGCTTTTACAAGTAATGCTTTCATGTTGACGGCTTGAACGGGCTGCGATACCCAGAGCAAACTGTCAACCTCCCGGGCGGCATCAGCATCTGCGCTTCACTTCCTGCGACCACACCTGCCGTTCAGGTATGCTGCTCATCAGGGAGCCCACATGCGTGCTGAAGTGGTTGCCTACCATGCAGCCAGGGTTGCAAATTGACAGCTCACACGGCTTCCGAACGGACAGGGCTTTTAGCAGCATCGAGTGTCGAATGCAGGGACCCCAAAGCAGCATCTCAGCATACAGGGAGCCACTTAGGAGTCTCACTCCGTCAGTATGATCACCAGTCATCGCCTCAGCATCCTGCACAGACCCAAGAAACCCACATCAGCCATCAAGAATGCAGAGAATGCTGAAGTGGAGTATGAGCGTGAGCAGGTAGGTAGTCCTGACACCATCTGCAACAGTACAGAGAGCAGACGGTGCTTTCTCCAGATCCAGATAGGTCGTCTTTGCATTGCTGAGCGGTGCAGCATGTGCTGGGGCCAACAGGCACGCTCAAGATTCAGTGCAAGGGCTCCTGAAGCTGTCAGCAGGCACCTGCCAATGAGCAAGCCCCCTGCTGCAAAGTTGTTCAACAGTGTACAAGCCTTAGCTGGGCTGATCTGTTGCCCCTTCAGCAAGCGCCCACCCCTGCAGTGGTCTGGCCTGGGCTAGATGGGCCCTCTGCTGCAGAAGTGCATGTATGCTGAGCCCCAGCCTAAATGGCGCTCCGGCAGGATAAATAACTTCCTGTAAAAGGCCAGGCCTGGGCTGGGAAGGTTGCCCTGGCTTGTATACACATGCAAATACCTACCCCACTTGAGTGCAGTGCCTGCTGCCAGAACCCAGGCTCACTCCCAGTCTCTTGTCTCCCACGGGTGTCCATGCATGTGAGGGCTGGCCTGAGACAGCGCCGCCCCCCCTGCTGCAGGAGCGCATTCATGCCAAGGCTGAGAAGCAGGCAGCTCACGAGGAGCGACTGCGACGCAGCCTGTATGCCATGCCGGAGGATATGCGCCGCAACCAGTAAGCTGCCCCTGCATTCCCTCCCTCACGGCTTCTGGCTCGGCCGGCGTCTGGCAGCAGCCACCCTGCCAGTGCAGCCCGTGCTCTGCTTGAGCCCCCCTGGGGACTAGTGTCGCAGCCTGTGCAGGGTTTGGCCTCTCGACACCCTTCTCCTGCCTCGCCAGTGCCATCCTTGTGTGGGTATCAGTTTTAGAGCACATCGCAGCCTGTGTACCACGCCCGAAGGTATGCGCCGCAAGCAGTGTGTGCTCTGTGTCATACCTGTGTTGTGCTTGCTGCTGCTGCTGCTGCGTGCAGGCAGGAGCTGCTCAAGCTGAAGGACCAACCCCTGGAGGCCCACCACTCCGCTGCCCTGCTGAGCAACAGGCACCCTTCAGAGGCAGCCCCATGCCCTGCAGGCTGGAGCTGCTGAAACTGCATGACCAGACCCTGGAGGCCAAGCTGGCCCAGAAGCGTGAAGAGGCACAGGAGGATGCGAGCTGGTCTGCGCAGCCGGATTACGTCCACACTGTCGACCGCAGCATGCCCTGGACAGTGCCGTCACAGCTGCTGACCGCCGAAGAGGAGGTCAGCACTGGTTGGCTTGGTCAACTGACGTTCCCTGGGCCTTCATCCTTGCTGCAAACCAGAGCATGGGGAGATCAGGGTGCTGGCTCTGAGCATCGGACTGCCCTGTTGGGCCTTGCACAGTATCTTTGCAGCTGCTGGCGACTGACAAGGAGGTCAAACTCTTGATGATGCATGCGGCACATGCTGTGGGTTAGGGGAGTAAGGGAGTCCTAAGCCTTGTGCAAGCTGTCCTAGCTGTGGACCGCAGCTTGCCCTGCATGGTGACCTCGCAGCTCCTGAGGGCAGAGGACTAGGGTCTGTGCCTGAATCGTGTCGAGGTTAGTGACTGATGAGCTTGGAGCCGCCGCCTTGCTGGCAGAGCAAATGTCGAATATGGGACTGGACCTCTTGACATGGACTGGTATGCGTAGGGCAGTGCCCTCACAGCAGCTGACGGCAGGGTGTTGGGATGTCTGGGAATGTGAGCCACTGGAGCTCTGTTCTGTCCGCTCTTGCTGTGCGCACATGCCCCAGTCAGCAGCTGAGGCAGCTTGACTGGCTGCAGGCAGGGCTGCAGGCAGGACCTGCCATTGCATGGCGGCTGAGGCAAACAGGGTGCGGGCGGCTGAGCATCTGTATCTTGACATTTTGCCTCGGCCCCAGCAGGCAGCTGGTGTCGGTCAAGTGGCTGCAGGCAACACCGAACACAGCACGTCACCAAGTGGCAGCTAAACGGCAAACAGGTAGTGGCTGCAGCTGAGGCGGGTCTCCTGACTACAGGTGGCAGCCCGCAGGGCGCACCAGCGCGCGGCAGCCGAGGCGAACAGGGTGCTGGCGGCTGAGCATTCGCACAAGCGCTGGGTGGACAGCCTAGCAGACAGGCGGGAGGCGCAGCAGCAGATGCAGGATGAGGTGAGGGGGGGATCCTAGGGTGACTGATGGGTGATGCCTTTGTAAGGGAGCAACACCCCCTGGCAGTTTTGCATGGCTCAGCAGCATTGCTCAGCAGGAGGGCCCACCAGCCTGATATAAACAGGCATTGGGGGAAATGTATAGGGGGGTTGCAGCAGGTGCAGGGCACGCTGGGTTGCGCATCGCTTGGGAGTGCAACAGGTGGGCGGGGCCCCATTCCAGCAGTGTGAAAGCCTGGCAGAGAGGCGGACGCACTGCAGCAGGTGCAGGGTAAGGTGCGCTTCTGACTGCCGCAGCAGGCAAACAGGTGACATCCTATGCTGCCTCGCACTCATGTGCTGCACCCAGTATCCTTTGCCATATGAGCTGGGTGACTACTCCAGTTCTGCCCCTGTGCATAGCCGCGTCAATTGAGCTTTGACTTGCCCATCAATGTGTGGTAGTGCCAGGGGGCCTGAGCGTGTCTGGTGCCACAAGGCAATCAGCAGCCAGCAGTCTGCTCCAGTGAACAAGCCAGCATCAGCCCTGTGGCCTTCAGCCCTGAAGTGCTTCCTGCTGGCCAAGTCATGGGCCAGTACTGCTGGGTAGCAGTGCAGCATCAGCCCTGCAGCCCAGGCTCTCCCTTCAGCATTGGTGGAGCCATCTGGATGCAGCTGTGCAAGCCAGCAGAGACAACAGTTTGCTTGGCGGGTGTTGGAGCGACTCATGGCTGCTGTCCGGGAGGAGCCCAGCACATGAGCGCTGGCTGAGCACGTTGTACAGCTAGCTGGTGGCACAGCGCAGGGCTGTTGTCATCGGCCACTGGCTCATGCACATCTGGCTGCCTGCTGCAGGCCACCAAATTCCACGATGCTGCCTCCCCTGTGCTGGATCTACCAGCGCGGTGCAGGCACCAGATCACCATGATAAGCTGGGCCTTATGGCTGGCACGCTGCTGCAGGCCACCTGGTTCAACTACGGTGCTACCTCTGAGAGGTGGATCCCCCCAGCTCGGCGCAGACACCACATCAGCGAGTACCAGGAGTTTGAGCACAGCCGGGCTGCTCCCCACATCTGGAGTCCTGAGAACGCCCACACGCGGGTGAGTCTTGGGGAGTGGCGTGACCCCGAAACATCATGCTGCAGAGCTGCTAGGAAGGGTCGCTGTATTGCGGCTGTGCCCTGCATGAGGGAGCCTGGGAAGCAGGTTG
The DNA here is from genome assembly GCA_963969365.1 of Asterochloris sp. CNOR1. Taxonomy (NCBI): domain Eukaryota; kingdom Viridiplantae; phylum Chlorophyta; class Trebouxiophyceae; order Trebouxiales; family Trebouxiaceae; genus Asterochloris; species Asterochloris sp. CNOR1. The sequence continues at coordinate 986,908 of OZ017761.1, forward strand.
CAATCTCCCAAATGGCTTTGCGCCGACACCACAGTTACTACGCTGCTTGAACAAGCCGGCGCACTGCAGCCATGTCCCACATATGGTTCGGTGCACAGCCACAGGTGAGCATGCTCTCCATCAGGAGGGCTGTCTGTGCAGACGCCAGGCAGTGAGGTGAGACAGGCAGCAGCGATGTTTTTGACACTGGGCTGCAGCAGCTGTGAGAGCGAGCTGCACTGCTTGGGCAGATTGCCTCCCGACCATCGCAGATCTCAGTTCACTCAGGAGTTGCCCTTACTGGAACTCCCCAAAGCTCTGCCCCAATCCCTCACCCTCTTCTGCAGCACATGACGGACTACAGGGCATCTGAGGCGGTGCATGGCAACCCCCTGCAGTACAGCACATCCCCTGAGCCAGGCCAGGCGGCGCCACAGGCAACACCCAAGGTGACCGCACAAGCTGCTGCTGGCTGCACAATCCCTGTGCAAGGGTGTCCCTGTCGCTATCAGCAGTTGGCGCCCACAAGCTGCATACCAGGGTGATGCACGGCAGCTAGTCGAGCAGCTTGTGGTGCCATACGTCTGCAGCGGGGTGCCGGCTGCATGTCAGAACAGTCAACTCTGCTGAGGAGCCCGTGAGTGAATTGGTGCTCATGCTCCATTGCTGCAGCATATGACGGACTACAGGGCATATGAAGCTGCCCATGAGAACCCCTTGCAGTACAGCACTGAGGCTCCACGCCAGAACCCAGACCGCCACCATCGCCAGGCTTTCACGGTGAGACAGGCTACGAGCCCTGGCATGATATTTGTGGTATTGGAGTGACTGAGCTGATGTGTCTGCACCCTGCTGGTGCACGAGGCGCAGTGCCTTGGACCATGCTTTGGAGATGCTGCAGTGGCCATGCCTAGCTGGCAATTAACATCGCTCTCTGCCCCAGGAGGCGCCTGGCCATCAGCCAGCCATTTCTGTAGATACAGGCTTGACCACAGCACCTGCCAAACAGGCAGCAGCGGCTTCGTTAAGCCAGCGCGAGTACCCCTGGAGCTGGAAGACATGAGCGCAAGCTTAATGATACATGCTTTTGGATCTGACTTCGCTGTCAAGCCATTGATTCTGATTCATTTTCAGGAGGTAGCTGTGCTAGCAGCGCTGTCAACATCAATCCTGCCACCAAGCATGGCAGTCCTGTGAAACTATTAAGAAGTATGGCAGCCCAGGTGCAGAGAAAAGCCTGCTGGCGGCCTGTTGGGCATCTGCTCATCATTTGTACATCCCCTACACCAAGACCTGCTCATGGGCACGTCAGCAGTGCATGCCATTGACACGGAGAAGCATACTTGCGCGCAAGCCGCCTGGGCTGGCCAGATGACCGCACTGCAGTGGTAGAGGAAGCATGGCTGGGACTGGGACTGGCGTGAGTGTGCCTATGCAGCTCTGGGGGGCCTGGCCGTACTGCAATGGGCCCGCCAGCAAGATTGTGCCTGGAACAGAGATACTTGCACAGCGGCAGCCAAGCAGGGCCACCTGGCAATTCTGCAGTGGGCCCATGCATCATATGAGCACGGCTGCCCATGGTACGAAGACACAATCCAGACAGCTTTGCAACGGCCTTTGCAGGTTCGCAACCTGCCACCCAGGAGGAGGCACTTGACTTAGTATCTGTGGGCATGCAGGAATGGCTGTCCGAGCCATGTGACAAGGACGCCTCTGCCCAATGCGTTGTGAAAGCAATGACAATGTCTTACCTGGTCATGCGCTCAGCAGCTCCTATACAAGTCCCAGCTGAAGTGCTGAGGAACATTGTGGTGGATTGATGCGCACGAAGTGGACTGAACCTGATACATGAGTGACTGCTAACCCCAAGGCAGTGCATGCTGTCACCCTTGAATATTCTGGGCAGTATGCAGGCAGTGAGTGACTGCCATGTCAAAGCAAGCATTGGAGCCACAGTGAAAGTCCAAGGGCACTGTACAATGTTACTCAGCAAAGCTCGACATTGTCCAGCCCTCTGCTTGCAGCAGCAATGGTCGTGTAGGGTGTTAGGTGGCTGGACGAGGTTGATCTCAAGCCACGTGTTCCCATGACTGAAGGGCTGGGCACCATGTCAATGACACATGTCTTGTGTACTGTCACCCTAAAGGCAGGTGGCGATGCATGCTTCCAGGGGTGTACCTTCAACCAACAAGTGAAATGCCCAGGTACAGCAATGAAGGCGTATTGACACTTCAGGTGCTCTACAGAGTGAAGCACCCAGAGAAGGCATCCCGCAAAGCATGTCACTGAAACCATGTCAGAGGGAAGGGAGCTGCTGCCATCCTGTCCTGGACGAACTCTGCAACCTGCAGCTGCTGTTCAGGATGTGGCTCCAGCTGGGCTACCCTGTTCAGAGCGGCCTGTGGGACCTGCAGCTGCAGTCCCAGCCGGACCACCCTGGTATACCAGCACAGGACTTGGCGCTTCCGGCTGACAAGTGCAGGCAGCAGGCTCTGACTGCACAATGCCAATCAGCAGTTGCAGGACTCGTGTTGAGGTAGGTGAGCAGCGCAGCATGACCCATTACCCCTGGTCTACCAGCGAAGCCACCTTCGAAGTCTCAGCTGCGTTGGTCCATACCCCCTTGCATACCTGTGATCAAAGCATGACGAGCCTTCCAGTGAGAGCAAGGTGCTGAATGGCACAGCTGATGTAGCCCTGATTGCCCAGCCCACATGCGGCTTGGGTTAGCGTTCTTGCCTTAGAAGGTGCATGGCAACATCCCACTGATGGCCAGGTTGGTAACTTGCACATGCAAGCAATGCTTACTGTAGTGAAGCCATGCCAAGCCGGCCAGGAGCAGGATGTGCATGGCTGGCTGCCAAGCGCAATGCGGCACCACAGCCACACACCTGCTGACAATCTCAGCCGCTCCTGCTCATGCAGCCCACAGCACAACCCCAGTGCCAACCTGCAGGGCACAGGGCTGTACACCAGCTATTGGCTAAGTGACCCAAGGCAGGCGTGGTATGCTGCATGCTCTGAGTTGCCTGGAGAGTGAGCCTCAGATGACATGTATCAGACGCCTGACCTGAGGCACATCAAAGGTGCACCCCAAAGTGAAGCCAGGGGAAGCTGCAGGCCTAGCCCTTCTGCACAGATCTGATCCCGATGGGGAACTCCAGCTCAACACAGCTGACACCAGGTTACCCTTGGTGTTCCTTCTGTCATGCTTCATCATGCAGGCGATGACGCCCTGCCTGCACGCCCTGGAAGCAATCTGAAAGCCCCCTTGTGGTGCAGAAAATGTTTGGAAAGCTGCTGCAAACAACAATGCGCAAGCCCTGCGCAACCTGCTCCAGCAGGTGCCACAAGGGCAGCAGCGTACATTCATTGAGTATCAAGATGAGCTGGGGTGGACACCGCTCATGGTTGCTGCAGCCAAAAACTGTACGCAGACCACTGATCAGGTAGATGCCCTACATGCACGCGCTTCACCTCCGTGACCTTGCGGCACACCCTGTAGGTACAGCCCTTCATTGCTGACATGCATCAGCCCTCTCTTGGGCAGTTGCAGAACAGGCGGTGGCCCAGTGCTGGTTGGCAGCATGAGCCAGGCAGCTTTGACGTCCCTTCCTTTTGCACAAGTTGCCAAACAACATGTCTTCTGCTTTGGAGCAATGCCTTCCTGTGCCATGCCGCATGCTCTGCTGACAGGGCACAGCTACCACCTGTGCTGAGGTGCCTTCTGCAACATGCTGCTGCTTTGTGGGCTCCCTGACAGGTACAGCTGTCTGGCATTTTGACCCCGCACCGTCCTGCCTCAGAATTGCTGCCCTTTGCAGCCATGTTGACATTGCATCTTTGCAACCTGCACACCATTCACCCGCACCTTTCCGCTGTGCAGCTGCTGCGCTTTGGAGCCAATGTGCACCATGCAGCTGCATCCGGCGCCACCACACCCCTACATGAGGCGGTGATACGCAACGCTGTGAGCACCACAGAGCTGCTGCTGAAGGCAGGGGCAAACCCTTTCCTTGAGAATGGGCAGGTGAGCTTGCTGCAGTGGGCAAGAGTCTTGGCTGTTCAGCCCCACAGAGCTGCTCCTGCAAAAGCTACAACCTTGTTCCTGGCCAATGGGTGGGCACTCAGCTGTCCATGACAGAGGGCAGTGCGCACAAGCAGGATGGTTCTGAAGGGTGAGGCCGACACATGTCTGGCAATGCAACAGGTGGGTGTTGCAGCAGTCATGCAGGTGTCAAAAGCCAGCTCCGAGACCAGCAACATGCTCTTAACAGCAGGGGTTACCTTCCATCAGGAGCCTGGGGGGTCAAGGCATCGCTGCCAACTGCAGCTGGCGATGTCTGCCAACCTCAGAAGGCCAGCTGCCAATGCCTTGCTGCCGTGCATCCCTGAGTGGCATGGACACCAGTTGCCGTGCTCTCCAGCGGAGCATGGCCGGCTTCTGCGGGCATGCACCTCTGATTGATAGAGTGCTTCCAGTCATCTCCTCGACAGTTTGATGACTCTCAGCCTGTTGACAAGGTGCCTGCAGGACCTGACCTTGCATTGGGCTTGTTCAAAGATTCAAAGCTTCGATAATTCTCGCTCAGGTGTTGATCCTTGTGTCTGCACAGCTTGACCTTGGTGAGCACTGCTATGACACCTTGATGGCCATGGTGCAGCAATAGTAGCCTTCACGTCTATAGCCCATCCCTGCAGGGCCTGACCTCAGTACACATTATTGGCTTCCACTTATGGTGCCAACTCACATGCCATTCTACTGCCATCCTCTGTCAGCAAGTGTGTCAATGGCTATGCAGGGCCTGACCTCGGTGGACATTGCCATCAACAACAAGTCAGTGTCCATGGTGCGACGCCTGGAGTCAGGGGCGGCCTTTGTGGGGTGGCTGGACCAGAAGGTGCCCAAGTACATTCTGGGCAGCGAGTGGGCCAAGCGGTGGTGCGTGGTGGTGAGTCATGAAAGTGCGAGCATCTCTTCGTGGAGGGGGTTGCATCTGTGCAGGGGCTCGAGCTTGTGGCAGCAGCAAAGTAGGTTCCCAAAAACAGCCAGTAAGCCAAGCAGTGGTGCGTGGTGGCGAGCTCCCATCAGAGACTGTCATCACTCTTCAACGGATTTGGGGCTGCATCTGTATGGGGCCCAAGCTTATGGCAGCCAATTGGCTTTCCTGTTGCCAGCATTCACAAGATGGCAGCAGACGGTGTGCAGAGTGAGCAAAAGCACAGCTTATGTACCAGTAACACAGCATGGCATAGCAAATTATGTTGCCTGCAGTTCACCTGCGTTTTGTTGCAGGCGTCTCCCCATGGAGGCAGCAGGCCTCCACCTTGCCTGACAGGTGGCCCTGTCGCCACATGACTGACTGCTGTGCCCTACCTTGGCTGCAGTCCCCGCGCTTCCCGTCGCCGGCATCCCCCCAGAGGCAGCAGATGGTGCGCTCCCTGCTCGTCATCTACAAGTCCCAAGAGATGACCAACCCTTGCTGCAAGGTGCGCCTAGACCCTACGCTGGACCCTAGCCTGCCTTGGCCTTGGTTGCATGCATTGCCTGATATGCAATTTGGGCCTGCCGCCAAGTGTGTGCAGTGCCCTTGTTTGCTTTACGTATTTTGACCTGGTTGTTCCGCACCAACAAGAGTCTGCCCAAAGGTGTGCCTCTGGTGAAAGCCACCAACTTGAGGGCTGCCTGTGCACTATCAGCAGTAGCAGTACCCTTTCCCGCTGGCTTGCCCCAGAGTTGGTAGGCACACGGCAGGATATGGCCCAGTCTTGGGTTGTACACAGGCTGGCATCATGTGCCAGCTGTACGGAGCACCGCATCTGCCTGGCACTGGTGCTTCTCAGGCACAATACAATGTCCCCTGCTGCATTGCTTGTTGCACTCCCATTCACGACTTGTCACCCCGTGGAAAATGAATGCCACTCAGTTTGCAGCAGTCCCCTCAAAGGCCAGGTCGCTCATGCAGCCTGCATCTGCATGCAGGTGTGGCTGGATGGAGCCAGGGCCGCAACCCAGATGGACAGGCCTGACCGGCCGCTCCGGTGTCTGCTGGTGAGAGCCTGTCAGCCTGCAAGCGGGTCAGTCTCTGTGGTCAGGGGCAGGTACTCGTGCCCCAGGCAAGCTGCGGGAGGTCTGCCCCGGCCCTGCACTCTGAGGCAGAGAGGGTCTGGCAGCAGCTTCCAGCCTGCAGCTGCTGACCGTTGCTTCACCGCCCGTCCCAAGTGACTGCACATCAGCAGCATGATTACAACAGTGCTGCTGTCAGAGTTTGTGCCTGGACATTTCTGCCTTGACCGTCCCCCGAGGTGGCTGCTCTGCAGAGTCTGCAGCAGACACTTCCAGCAAAGCTAAGCCTAGGGGCGTCCACTCATGCTGTCAATGTCTTTTGTCGACAGACACCCATGAACTGCTCTGTAGTCTGTGTGCAGCACGCATGCAACCTCAGCAGGGCCCTGCTTTTCTGGGAACATTTTTTGGGGCTGTTCCTCCACTTCCAGGCTCCTGCACCTCTGCTTCTGGAGCAGCCCTTTGCTGCCCTTCCGGCATTGCACCACACTTATGCAGGGTCCAACAACACTAACCTTTCAGAACGCCCCTGTGTAGGCTTCAGCCTGCATTGCTGGCCTCCTGCGGCGGCATGCCATAGACCCCTGACCCCTCAGCGGCATTCCCTTGCTGCCCTGCAAGCGCTGGACAGGTGTCATGCAGGCTCCAGCGGCGCCTTCCTGTCGAGGGATTAGGGTTTATGGTTCTAGTGAGGGACCCCTCTGTGGGCCTTCCCCCGCACTTCCAGGTTCCTGGCAGCCGCCAGTCATGCTGGGCGCTGACTGTTCGGCAGCAACCCTAGCTGCCCTGCAGGCACTGCACAGGACACATGCCGCCCCCAGCGGCGCCTTCCTGTCCGGGGACCCCTCTGTGGGCTTCTCCCTGCACTTTCAGGCCCCCGGCGGGGATAAGGCGGCGGCTGAGAAGCTGCAGCGCTTCATGACAATCTGCAATGGTGGCTCTCAGGCGATTGCCTATGGCACCAATGCCTACCAGCACATCATGAGCAGAGGTGAGGGCTTGCCAGGACCTGCATGCTGGGAAATGTGCTGTTTCAGGTGCAATCGCCTGGCGGGTGTAGAGCACATGTGTCGTCGAGGGGGTCTTACGAAAGTGCAGGAGTCCTGCCCTTCTGGAGAGGTCATGGGCTGGGCAGATTCCTGCCCCAAGCCTGTCATGTTGTGGTTTGCGGGCATCAAAGTTGAGTCGCCAGCCCCAGCGCTGGCTTCAGGCTGTGATTCATCTCTGCAACTTTGGCTGGGCCTGCTGCATTATTTTCTTCTTCTGCAGCAACCTGTCTGTGCTGCACTGCCTGATGCACGTATTGATGCGTCATGGGGTCTATACTGCTGGCTTGCATGCTGACTGTTGAGACTGTATCTGCTGGGGGTGGGGATGCGCTCACCCAGCACACGACAATGCTTGTGCTGCCAGCTCTCCTGCTGCCCCCCAAGACCTGCCTGCTGTAGGGTTGGGGTCCTCTCTCGGCCAGCCCAGTCTGCAACTGCTGCACTGGGGTTGCACTGCTGCTTCGTCTGCTGACATCCAGGAGTCTGCCTGCTGCAGCTGGTACTGTCTGGGCCCAGCCGGCACAGGCCCCTGCCTGCCCTCAAGCTGCAGTGCTGCTGTACTCTAGCTGACAGTGAAGTGTGTGCCTGCAGGAGGCGGTGCTGCAGCGCGGCCAGCACAGGCGACACAGCCTCCGCCAATGACGACCGTCACCCTGGGCACCGGCCCCTTGGGCACAGGGGCAGCCTCAATGCAGGCCCAGCCGCACCCGAGCAGTGCAGGTGCGTACTCACTTGCCAGTGTGACAGCTTGTGAGATATATGCCTGTAACAGCATGCTGCACCTGACCTGTCCTCTACTTGCTTCAACCTGCCAAAGCGCATTGAGTTGAGGACCACAGTGACATGTTTGCTCTGCATGAAACTTCAACAACATTCTTTTCCAGGAAGAACTTGCATTGCAAGGGCCTACTAGCCACCCTGGGTGTCCTGATGGCAGTGCAGCATTCACCAGATCACCACTGCAGAATTTCACAGCAGCGTATCACTCAATGCCTGCTTGGCTGCTGCAGTGTCAGCGGATGAGGAGTATGCTCGGAGGCTGCAGGCAGAGTTTGATGCAGGTAGGCAGATCAGCTGGACCCCAAAGAGCTTGTTTTAAGACACTAGCTTTGCGTCAACACCTTTTTGAGTGGCACGTGCCTGTCGGCAGCGTCTGTTGCGATGCACCACAGGCCCGCTTGCATCTGCTGCCAGGCAGCATACCCTGCCCGCCTTCTGTACCATGTTGCGATGCCACTCACCACTTTGCACCTGTATGCTTGGTAGTGGCTACCCATACCAATCAATCATCGCGTGGACTGCTGAGTTCTACCATTGGGTGGCTCCACCCTGCACATCAACTCCACAAGTTTCCACCCCACCCCTAGGCATGAGTGCAGCGCCATGGCCTGCAGATGTGGCTGACCTCCTGATCGACGCGATGCCTGATGCAGAGCTGCCCGCAGCCGCAGGGTCCGCCTTTGGGGCTCCCGCCTCTGCAGGCTCGCAGCCCAGCACGCCGCAGAGCGCAAGGCAGGAGCCTGAGATTCGATACCCCACAATGTCATCGTCGGCGCCCCCTGGCCAGGTGAACGTTTGAGCCCGTCGAGCATGTGAAACATGTCCAGTACAGCTCGGCCTGCTGCGAAGCCTTGGTCTTAGGAGTCCAGCCACGTAGCCACTTCCAGGCAACGCTGTCACATACAAAGTCCTTTGGTATTAGAATACTGCCTGTGCCCCTGCGACCTGCTTGTTTTGCTCGCCTAGGACGCAGCTGGTGCTCACCTGCATTGTTCTGCCCTGCCTATGCATCCCAGGCAGCCCGGTGAGCATGCTGACTGCACCTTACATCGCAGTGTGAGCTGTCTGGCACCATCTGACCGCTGCTGCCCTGCAAGCCATGTGACCACTGCTGCCTCTGCTTCAGCCTCCTCCCATTCTTGAGTTGTTCATTTATGCCCTGCTGCTTTCAGACTCAAGGAATCTATCGTTTGACTGACGCCGAATGTGCCAGCCCCAAAGCACCGTGGCAGTCACTTCAATCACCATCTGACACTTCATCCATGGCTTGCTGATGTGCTGCAGGGGAGTGTCAACCTGCCCGCCTGTGGCAGTGCGGCCGGCATCAGCCACAGAGCAGGGGCTGGCAGTAAAGCTCCCTATTATTGGTCAGCACGGCTGACCTGTGCTGCCTGCACCCTGCAGGGAAGCCCTGACCTGGCCAGCGCGGCCGCGCCACCTGCCACCGCTACAGAGCAGGGGGCCTCGCAGCCAGCAGCATCTGCCCCCTGGCCCCAGCAGCCCACCCCGGCTGGCCACTCCCACCTCAGCTTTGACATGCCGCCAGCGGCTGCCCCGCCCAGCGGGGCGGTGCCTGGCGGCGCTCTTGAGTCCGACGATGAACAGTGCGTGATCTGCCTGGACCGCAAGGCTGAGGCAGGCTTCCTGCACGGCTCCAGGTCAGGAGGATGTCTGGGAATGTTCTTGTAGGGGTTTGTGTTGGGATTTGGTAGCCTTTGCGGAGCGTGGAGCTGCTGGCTGGCCTGATGGCCTGAAGCAGTGCTGGACTGAAAAGTATGCCACGCACTCCTCTGTGGCGCCTGCTGCATGAGTCCTGACCGCTATGAGTGTGCACCACATCTTACTCAACTGTTGTCCCCCGCCTGCTGCAGCGTCCACAAGTGCTGCTGCCGGGAGTGTGCCACCATGATTGGCCAGCAGCCTAACAAACAGTGTCCTGTATGCCGCCAGCCTATCCAGCATGTCATCATGAATTTTTTCTAGGAACAATGTTGAGAAGGCTGCTCCTAGTTCAACAGCAGCCTGTGTTCTAGTCCAGCAACACCCTGGGCTACTCAATTGCTACTCAGTGTCATTGAACCTGTATGCCAGGGCATCATGTGTACAAGGATTTTTCCTGCAATGAGATGATGTAATGTAGACTTCACGGGCAAAAAAAGTCAGCAGTACCTTTGAAGCTCTCAAAGTTGAGGCCTCGTTTAGAGAGGGCTTCTTCAAAGCTTTGTCAACTTGGACTGGCCTACCCGTCTCGTCATTCCCTGTGATTCAAAAGTATAGCCTCTTAGTGGGCATTGTGAGGGCCTTTAGTTGAAGGGACACGAGGTGAAGGCCATTGACAACAATTGTGCTCACCATGAAGGGCAAGGCATGACCTGCTCATGTTCAGATAGCTCAGCAACAGGGTCAGCCAGGAACGTTGTGCAGTGTTGCCGATGCAAGTGGAAGGTAGTCAGGTGCTCAGTACAGCTGGCGTCTGCTAAGTATCTGACAGCGTGCCAGGCTATCAATGTAGCACCACCATCTAATTACAGCTTGTGGTAGCTCGAAGGCACCCTCTGAGAAGTGATTGAATGCAGGCGGGCAGCCTTCGATGCAACAACTTGACTCCTGATGCACATTCAGCCTTTACAATCGTGCTTTCCATGCGACTTTGAGGTTATGTCGCTCTGCTGTTTTCAAGGGCAGGCACTGCTGGCAGCATGCCATATGCGGCGGCCCCAGGACTGCACAAGAGAATGCAGCAGGCCAACACACTTGCAGCACCCAATCAAAGCCACCCCAGGACTGGTGGGGTCAACACTCAGGACAGACGCTTCCAGAGGACCACCACCGCCGTTGCCGCCTTCCATTGCCGGCGCTGCTGCCATTCTGACAGCGCCTGACGCATGCCACTCCACGGCAGCATTGCCCATGCTCCTCCAGAAGAGCAAGCACGCTCTCCTCCCAGCAGTCCTCACTCTTGGCCCTTGGTGGCATCGGTGCCAGTACTCCTCCTGGCCGGCTGACTCCCTGCTCCTCACTCCTCCGCCACACAGCATTCATCAATTCACAAATCAGAACCAGGGGACATGAGCCCCTGCCAGCGTTGCTGCGTGGGCCTCGCGATCCTCCAGGACACCCAGTAGCTGCTCGTGGTGGGGCGCCAAGGCTGACTGAATGAGGTCAACCTCCCTCCAGTGCTGCCCGATGGCGTCTCCTCTGGCTGGGGTGTCAGGGTGGCTTTCACGGATGCTCTCGGCCCACTCATCTGCACAGACAGCAGGCTGTGTCAGCCAGTGCAGCTCCATCAGGGAGCTCCATCGAGGAGCCTGCCTGAGCCTGACACGATTGCTTAGATGCATGCTCCATGAGAGCAGCATCTGCACAGGGCGGCAACAAACCATGGCAGCTGAGAAAGCAACTGCTCACCAGCATACAGCAGCTTGGCCAAGTGGCGCCGCAGGTCTGGCCTCAGCAGCCATGCTTTTAGCTGCAGCGTAGACAGAAGGCCTGCAGGTAGCGACCTCATACCTTGCCAGCCTCTCGCATAGGCAAGAACTACACAGCAGGAGCAGCTCAGGGACTTGCTAGGCAGCGTCGCCCAGCCTGCCTGGGTGGGCATCACTTTGCTCAGCACTCATGTCTGAAGCAGGGCGGCAGGACCCACCTGCCTGGGCGGGCAGCAACTTGCTGAGAGGTGGCGGGGGAGGGGTGGCCCGCCTCCTTGCCTGGGACAGCCAGACTGTGAGGCAGAAGCGCTCTGTGCTGGCTGGCAGCACCCTGCAACGCAGGCAGGTGCAGAACATTTCAGTCTGGTCTGGGTTTGCTGGTGGTGTGGCAGAGACAATGGATTGCGTCGCCAAGGGGCACGTGTGAGCAGCAAGGGACAAGAAGGTGCCCTGCAGGGAGGGCAGTCCTTGACTGTGCAGCACGCTGCATGGAGGGGGCGTGACATGAGCGCAGGTGAGAGAGAAAGCCCACTGGCAGCAGTCAGCAGAGTCATGGCAGCAAGCAGTCGGCAAGGGCCAGCCTGTGCAGGACAAATTACAAGGGCTTGCCTGTGCAGCATCCGGCATGACGAGAAGAGCACCATTCGGTCCAGCAGGGGCTCAATGACGACCGGTGGCCCAGGCAGAGGGTACAGCTTCAGCTGCCCCCCATGTGCTGGACGCCAATCCGGATTCAGATACAGGATGGCCGTGACTCGGCGAGCGTCCACCTGCAGGCACCAGGACTGGAGCCATTGGGCGGGGTGGAAGGGGAGCGAGGTGGTGGTGAAACCGTCTGCCTCAAGACAGGTGAAATTGTCAGTGCATGCCAAAAGGACCCAAGCCTATGGTGTCTCAGCTGATCATCAGCAGGCAAGGCAGTGAGACAGTCACACAGAAGGACGCTATCTGCATACCTGCTCATCGGAGTCATAGTGGAGGGGGAAGCAGCCTTGCTGCCCTGCATGGCACATCCTGGGTGAGGCGGGAGCGCTGTGCCCTTTCACTGCAACAAGTCAGTTGGGCAGCCCCTGCTAAGGCGACACCCGCTAAGCAGCACCACTGGCAGCTGCCCATTGCACTGCACAAGAGGACCCACCAGCAGCAGGTGCTTTCAGTTCTGAGCAGTGGGCAGCGAAACCCCATCACAAACCCTCAGGGCCGTTTGATCTGTATGGTGCTGCAGCTCGATCGGCTGGCTGTTCAGAGTCAGCAACGAGCAACATGGATTATCAAGCAACAGCATCCACCACCATGATCATCAAAGCCCAACGTGAAGTGGAGCAAGGCTGACCTGCGTTGCGCTGCAGCTTGGTTGCCTGGCTGTCCAATGTCAGCTGGGGCAGCATCAGGCTCAACATTGTGCGCAGAGTGCAGTCTGAATTGAGCTTATGGCACAGGGGAGCTCTGCGCTGCACTGCCTGCAACATAATACAGGCAATGCTGTCGGACGACTTGAGGCTGACTGGTGCTCAAGTGCAGCTCACAACACGGGTGTGCCTTGCAGTCCATCATTGCAGCAGGTATCTGGTATTTGATGGGGGCAGACTCCTGTATAAGATACAGAAGGGCTCTTTGCTGCAGCAGCGGCTGCAGTCCAGTGTTGCAGCAGGCATGAAGAGGCTGACAGCAGCACGCATGGAAGGCATAGACGCTTGGAAAGCTGGTCGCATGCACTTGCCTGGTCAAATAACTCTGCCTCATGGATGTGCGACTTCTCCAGAAGCTGTCGTCCCTGCGACTTGACCAGGTGAGTGCTGTTCAGGTGCATGCTGTCCTGGAGGCCTCTGACCTCATCCAGGATGCAGAGAGCAGCATTGCTGCCCAGCACCTGATCAGCAACTGCCCAGCCTTGATGCGACAGGGCAGCTGCTAAACCAGGCGTGATGGCAGACTGGATGCGTTGCAATGGCAGATGCATGAGGCTGGCACAGCGACTATGAGCAGGGTCTAAAACATTCCAGCATGGAGACGAGATCGGAGTGCAGTGAAAAAGTCGTTGAGACTGCCGTATCCGCCATGCATGGCATGCTTTGACTTCACTGAACAGCTGTGCCCAGTGACTTGTGCCCATGAACGACTCTGCAGAGTTGCTGGCCGACCTCCAGCAGTCTCTGCAAGCTTTCGAAGAGCACCTTGCTCAGGTTAAGAACTTGCTGAATCAGGACCCATATGATGCAGAAGCTCAGCAGGTGAACATCTTAGTGCACCTGCACAATGCAATGCGGATCAGAGTTCATGGGACATGAAAAACAGGCGCAGGTGTTTTGGTAAGACCAGGCTGCTCACGCAGCTCAGTGCTGTGCCATACAGGTGCAGCAGGAGCTGAGAGATGCTATTCACGAGACCAACAGCAGCATACACCTCCTGCATGCACAGGATGCAGCCACTGACTTCGGTGGTAGCGTACATCACAATTGTGCTGTGCACAGCTGGTCCGCACAGGAGCAGCAGCCAACTGCTGGTGTCAGAAGGCCTGCTGAGATGGCTAGTGCTCGGCCTCATGCGCCTGCACACCAGCAGCACCCCAGTGCTGGCATCAAGAGGCCTGCAGAGGCTGCTGGCCCTGGCAGGCACAGCAAGCGACAGCGCCCCACAATGCACCCCCGCAACCTCTACGCTCAACAGGAGCCGGACTTTGCTGCGCTGCCCACAGCTTACCCTGCGCTGGGGCCCCATGTCACGATTGGCGCGAGTGGCAGAGGAACTGTCAACTTCTCAGATCCAAGTGGGTTGTAGGGCTGCGCCATGCATACTGAGTAGTCTGCATGCCACCAATCATGCTGTTTGGATCCGAGCGCATCCTGTCAGCTTGCTGCAGTCAGGGCTAGCTGCTTGTAACGCGGCCCTCAGTGCAGTGTCAAATATGCTTTTCCTGACTCAACCAGTGTCTGCCTCGCAGATGCAGGCCAACAGGTCATGGTGCATGTGGCACTGCATTTGTCGCCACAAATGCTTGATGCTGGCCCACTCCCGACTAGCCTGCTGCATGTCTGCTGCCACCTGCCACAGACTGTTCAAGCCACCACAACACCTTACAGATGCTCACTGCAGAAGCCAGCTTAGAGGTCACTCGTGCTCTGCTGCACGCCGACTTTGGTGTGACCTGGGAGCTGCAGCAGGGGCAGCTGGTCCCCCCAGTGGCCAACCGAGCCAATTACATCCACTGGCTGGAGGATCTGCTACGCCTTTCATCGCCAGATGAGCCTGCACAAGCTTGCGGTGAGTCACGGCCCAACAGCAGCCTGCAGCGGTGATGCCTTCTGTCACTTCTGGGGTCCAGTCGCCTTGCAAAAGTCAGCAGGGTTAGCTGGCACCTGTGGATGATCAAGCAAATGAGGATTCCCCAAGGTTGAAAGGTGCCGACGATGGCAGGTTGCACTCAGGTCCAAGGCAATTTCTTTAACAGCAGCAGAAACCAATGTAAAGGCATCAAATTGACTGTTCCAAGAGCTGCAGGGGGCATGCTACATGCTGGATTGGCAGAAGCGGAGCTCACTGGCCTCCTTTCACATGTTGTCACAGGTGCACCATGGACTGCCCTGGCTGCAGCTCTCATGCAGACGGTAGAGTCCCACCCGTGTGCAGGCCTGGACATTGGGTGCGGCGCAAACTGTATCTACCCCCTGTTGGGCGCAGCCATCAACAGCTGGCGCTTTGTGGCGGTTGACGTCACACAGCTCGCGCTGGAGCAGGCTGCCCACAATGTGGCCCTGAACCCTCACCTGGCCCACCTGATCACCGTGCGTCCCAGCAACGTTTGCAACGCTGCCCTGCCTTCCCATGCAGTGGCCAGCAGCCAGGCTGGGCAGCAGCAGCAGCCCACAGCTGCACCCGCTGCAGGCCAAAGAGCAGCAGGCAGTTGCAACGCTGCTCAGGCCTCGGGCTGCGGCCATGCTGGACAGCAGCAAGACCCTGCTGGTGCACTTGTGTCCAACAACAAAGTCGCTGGAGGCACTGGCATGGCCACTTTCGCTGGCCCCCAAGGCTCTGGGGTTCTGTCAGTTGCGGGTGCAGGGAAGGGCCAGCTGTCGACAGAGAGCAGGGTCAAGCGGCAGTCGTCCGGTGCAGGCGACACTGGGCAGCAGACTGCCCATGAGAGGAGTGCTGGCTGCAGCAGGCAGTCTGCACCCTCCCCCGGCCTCGCTTGGGATGCAGGCAGCACTGATGGCATCCTGTTGCCAGCTGTGCTGCCTGGGGAGACCTTCAGCTTCAGCATGTGCAACCCCCCTTTCTTCAGCAGCATGGCTGAGGCAGGGCTCAATCCCAGCACTGCTCATGGAGGTGGGCACAGGGCATTCGGTGCAACGGTGCAACATGTCATTGCTGGAGCACTGCTGGTCCTCTGGGAGCTTGCTGCGAGCGAGGCCACTTGGGCTTGGGGTCGATGCTGCGTGCTTCACCCTGTGGTGCTGCCATGCCTTTCAGGCTACACTTCACTCCCACAGCTTGCTGCTGCCTGGCCCTGCAGGCCCTGCAGGCATCCAAGCCAGTGTCCCCCACTCCCCCCCCCCCGGCCGGCCCCCGCCTGGGGTCTCCTCTGCCCCACTTCGGCACCTGTAGGCAAAGCAGGCATCGCAGTCATCGGCTGCTTGCACTTTGCCACTGGCGTTGTCAGTGGCTGCCTGTCTGACAAAGGGAGTCCCTACAGCGACATCTTTTACTCACCAACGGATGCCTGCGCTTGCAGGCACAGCTGCTGAGATGGTGTACCCCGGCGGGGAGCTGGCCTTTGTGAGCCGCATGGCATCTGAGAGCCGCACCCTGGGCAACAGGATACACTGGTACACCACCATGGTTGGGAAGAAGGCCACCTTGAAGCAGCTGCGCAAGCAGCTGCACGCCGGGCGAGTCACAGCTTTGCGCACGACAGAATTTGTGCAGGTGAGACTGGGTTGCAGGCGATGGCAGATCTGCATTCAAGGTCGCTTGCAGTGCTGCCGCACAGCTGCATGCCTGCCGCCTTTGAGCAGGTCAATGCAAACTGGGAAGGCCAGTTGTGCAAACTTAAAGTGCCAGTTGGTCCTCGAGTGTGATGTCAGGGTGAGGGAGCAGCTTGCCAGCAATTAACGTCTGGTGCATGGTACACTTGTCAGCATTGAGGATGAGAACCTTGCAGCAGTGTCAGGGGAGTGTGCAGCAGTGCGGGTCTGTTTGAAACGCTAGGGGGCAGGTTTAAATTCTTGCTGATTTGCCATGTGAAGTGAGATACCTTTTTGATGAGCTGGCTGGCCTGCAGGGGAAGACGTCTCGCTGGGGAGTGGCCTGGAGCTTCTGTGTTGACCCAGCCCTGTCCAACAAACCGCTGCTTCAGCAGTGACCAGGCATGCTAATCATTGTTTCACATTTGGACAGCGTACAAGAAATGCAGATTGGATGTCAGTCATACAGAAGAAGCTGAGTCAGAGGGCAGCAAGCAATGCGAGAGCTGAACGCACAGAGGGAGGGTGAGTTGACAATGACCAGAGATTAAATGCACCATGTTGGTCAAAGCAGATGCCTTGCAATCTAGTCTGAGGAGTGTGCACCAACCACGTTGCCAATTGGTTCCATGTCGAGCTGAAAGCGCTCTGCTGCGGGCTTCATGTCAGCAAAGAACCCCCAGCGCTCGGCAGGGTCTGTCTGGCCCCACTCAAAACCTCGCAGCAACACTGCCAGCACAGCCTGCAGGGCGCAGGGAGTCAAGCAGTGGTATGACACAGGATGCTAAACATAACAAAGCAAAATCAACAAGCAGCCTGGCATACAGCAAGATGTCTGGCAACAGACTGCTTGAGTTCACCAGCAGGAACGCTGCAGAGCGATGTGCTCCTGCACTCAGCTCTGTACTGTCTCACATACCTTAATCTCCGTTGTGGCCAGCCGCATCCCAATGCAAACTCTGGCGCCATCCCCCCATGGGGTGTACCCGAGAGGATCCTTGATTGGCTTGCCATTGCTGTCCAACCATCTGCAGGGCAGCCATCTTGAGTCCGGTCTGACATGAAGCAAAGGTGTAGTTCGACTCGCACAACCTGAACGTACGAGAAATAATGGCAGAGCACACCTATCTGGGCTGAAGTCCTCAACAGTATCCTTGAAGTCAGGAATGTCGCTGATTGCTCTGCCCATCATCAGCTGAATCCTCCAGCCCTACACTCAGAAGTGGGCACTTGCATTGCCCATCACTTGAGCAGCCACAATGCCTTGGGGCCTACATGAGCCTCTGACTGATGCAAGCCTGGCCAGCACAACATCCCAGAAGATCTGCCATGCTAGCTCAGCTGTGGTGCAGTTGCGAGCAGATTAGATGAGCACAGTGCAGGCTGCTGCCTGCCAGTGCAGTCCTGCTACCACTGTTGGCAGCCAGGCTGACATCAAGCGACCTCCACAATGGATGCCACCACAGAAGATGCCTTGAAGTCAGTAAAAGGGTTCTGACTGGCATGTCAGGTACCTTGGGGATCCTCTTGCCATCCACCTCAATGTCCTGGAGAGCTCGCCTCCACACCGCAGGGACGATGGGGTGC
Organism: Asterochloris sp. CNOR1; assembly: GCA_963969365.1. NCBI lineage: Eukaryota > Viridiplantae > Chlorophyta > Trebouxiophyceae > Trebouxiales > Trebouxiaceae > Asterochloris > Asterochloris sp. CNOR1. The sequence continues at coordinate 1,004,759 of OZ017761.1, forward strand.
ATCCTCAGCTGCTCACGCAGGACAGCGTCTGCAAACACCATCTCGTCCAGGACCCTGCCTGCAGCACAGCAGCATCAGTGCCTCACAGTGCTGGTACTTGACTTCATTATTGTGCATTGCACTGGCGCAGGAGAGGCATGCCGCTCCAGGCCCTGCAGCAGCAGCAGGGCATCACAGTCCTGTTACCCAGTCAGATAATGATGTGCTTCTGCAGCACAGCATCTTGTCCAGTACCCTGCCTGCAGCGCAGCAGCAGGGCACCCCTTGCAGCAGTGCAGGTGCAGCTTGCATGCTGTGATGTGCTCAAGTGGTGCTGAGTCTCCTCTTTGTGTCCTGAACCCTGCCTTCCACGCGGCAGCAGAGCATCACTGTCTGGCTGCTTGAATAGGCTCTTGAACTCGCTCTGTAGTGGCAGAGTGCAAGTCTATCTCATCTAGCATCTGCATCTGCAGCGCAACGGCAGGGGACCCCATCAAACAGTGCTGCTGCAATTAGCAACTTGGGTTATGTGCAGGCAGCACTGTGCTGCAGCATCCCGTCCAGAATCCCTGCCTTTAGCAGCATCAGCAGATCAGGACCACGCAGCGACATTGGAGCAGGCTTCAGGCACAGGAGCAGCTAGGGCAAGGCCGGACTCCAGGAGACCTGTGCCAGTATATAAAACTAGACAAGCCGCTGCAGCCTTTATGAAAGTTGGATGTGAGTTGGTCGTGATGGAGGACAGCCGAACAGGACACCTCCTGCATGGCTTGCTGAAAGGGCGCCTCATACTTTGCCGCAGACCCTGTCGAGTCACAGCTGTGATGTCCCGAGCACCATCACTTGAGACCCTTGAGGCTCCCCACCTGTGATCTCTGGCCCATGCTTGGACTGCAGCTGTGCTTGCTCTTCCCGCAGCCGCTTCAGCACCTCCGGCTGTTTAGGCAACAAAGTCAGCATGCGAGCTAAGGCCACTCCAGTTGTCTCATGCCCTGCACCATGAAGTGCAATGGTTGTGTGTGGGCTCTGGTATCAGTTGACCGGCAGCCAGCAGCACACACAGCACACCCAGTCAGACCAGGCTGGTTGTAGCTGAAGCCCTGGCAGGGTTGCTGCAGAAGGCAAACATGGCCTGGGGTCTTAGGCACATGACGTGCGGGCGCAAAGTCCCCCCTAACAAAAGGCATAACAGACTGACGCAAGGCTTGATCATCCCAGCGTCTGAGGTACCCAGGTGCAGGACAGCTGTAACAGTGTTTTGCATGCACCATGCTGGATGGCAGTGGTGCAACAAGACGGTGGCGCAGAGACAGGTCGCATGTGTCAGTGGTCGAGCGCTGCAAGGTGCACAGCATGCTCAGGGCGGACTAGACAGGGCTGCCACGACACTCACCTGCAAACAGCTGTGTCAAGCACTGGTCCGTCAGCTCCTCCAAAGAAGCCTTCTTTCCCTGCACAGCAGTGGATGGGTGCTGCAGGCATCCGGCAGACCCTCCAAGCGGACTGGGAACTGTGCGAACACAGTGAAAGGAGGACCATTGACCCTCACAGATTGTGTTTGCCCTGCTTTCACCAGACGCTTAACTCAGGTGCCATCTGCTCAGCTTGAATGAAACGATGCGCCCAGCTGTATCGCCTGGCGCCTAAGGTTCCAGGCCTGACATGCAATCAGCTGCCCACCTGTTCGTCCCTGCTTTCTGCACAGAGGCGCATGACATTGGACACTTCCTTGCTGCCCCCAGCCTGCACTGCCGGCAGCTGTGCCGGCTGGGAGGCCTGCTCCCGCACAAAGCCCTGAATGATGCGCCTAATGTCCCTCCGGGCCTGCACCAGTGGAGGCGCTGCCTCCAGGAAGACGTGCCATGGTGGCTTTGTCGAGCAATGGCGGGCAGGCGGCAGACACAGGCTTGCATGTGCTCTGTGACATAGGAAGGACTGTTGCCTAGCACAGCGAGCGACTACCAGCAGACAGTCACAGGACAAAGTGTTAAGCAGATGCTGCAGGGGGGGGGTCTCTGACAGCAGCGTGCCGCACCGTGCCACGCAGGGGCCATATAAAGACATTGCTGCACGATGCTCACCTTCAAAGCTTTGCCAAAGCGGGCAGTGGGCAGGGGGTTCGGAAGGCCAAAGAAGCCCATCACATACTTGTCGTACAGGCTCCTCAGCTCCAGCGTCGTCTCGGGCTGCAGCACAGGACACTCTGCACCTTAACAACTGCACAGCCGCATCAGTGCACAATTACCTTGACTGCTGAGGATGTGTTTGCATGAGGACACCAGACAGCTGTCTTCACAAATCTACACAAACACCAGAGATGAGGTACACTGAGTGCCTTGGAACACGACCTTTTTGAATAATTTTAGCTGCGAAAGTCAACTTCTACAGACTGGCAGTGCATGGCCAGGCACAGCCCCGTGCTCTGCAGCCCTTACCTGTCGATCTTGAAACGAATGACACGTACGCGCAGACAGCTGCAATTGTGGACATCTTCTTGTGGTAGTCACGTCAAGGATCCCAGAGTGAAGCGCAACCCTGCCCACCGTGTAGCTGAACCCCAGCAGGCGCCCTGAGTATGCCCAAGCCCGTACTGTGAAGCACAAACCTGTCCGCCTCTAAGCTGACCATGGCAGGCAGCCTGACATGGCTTAAGCTGGGGCTGTGCAGCACAAACCTGCGCATCACAAAGCTGAACCACAGCAGGCCTCTTACCATTGCTCCATGTTGGACTGTGCAGCCTATACCTACCCACCTTGAAGGCGAACCCGAGCAGGGTGGTGGCGGCCACGTCAAAGGCGAGGCGCCGAGACTCTTCCCATCCTGCCATGCGCCCTGTAGCTCGCCACTGCCTCGCGTAACGTTCCACCACAGCATTGATAGCTGGCACATAGGAGTGCACTGCCTCCTTGGTGAAGGCCTGCACCTCATGCAGCAGGTTGTCACAAGCCCCTGCACATCATGCAGGTTGACTAGGCTGTCCATATTGATGAGTGTGAAGCTCTCAGAACCCCGGACTCACATACATAGCTGTGGCTGCTGCTGCTCACTGGGTTTTAGCATGCTGGGAGCAGACAGGTAGCATGGCAGTGACAGTGACAGCTGCCCAGGGATTGGTGGTGAGCAGGCTGGAGATTGTCACGGATACATTCCTTAGGGTGTGGGTGTTGCTGCCGATGAGGTCCAGGCGTGCTGGAAGAAGATGGCAACACAACAGAGGCAGCTGGCTGGTGAGGGGTGCTGAGCATGCAGGGCACCATCGGCAGCCAGGGCATGCTGGCTCATGGCACCAACATGGCTCAGAGCATGCAGGTATTTCCCTACAACAGCAAACAAGCAAGGAATGCAAGCAAGACTTCATACAGCCAGCATCAGGAAGGCAGCAGCTGCCCACCTGGGACATGATACGTCTCTGGCTGGTGTGCTTGGGGCCGTGCTGGGTGATGAGAGACCCAGGGCCCAGCAATTTCAGGATGTTGATGGGCCATGTACTCTCCACCTGCAGCACAGTGGTTGAGGCAGTGCAGGGCATCTTGGGGCAAGGTGTCAGCTGTGCTTTTCTCCTGAGGGACACTCAGGGGAGGCCCGAGCTGTGCCTTCCAGCTTGGGTGCAGGTGGAATGATCTGGATGCGGTCTGCATCACGAAGCAGAACAATCTCACGACCAGCAATCGGGTGCAGCAGGGTGTCAGCTGGCAGCATTCTAGCCTCTGCGGGCAGCATCATATGCAGCATTTGTGTCAGCTGTTGATTGCTGCGAGCACCTCAATTGTTCAGGCTCACTGACCCCTGCAGCACTCAACCTGCATTTTGCCTGCCAGAGAGGCAAATACACTTACTCTCTGTCAGCGCTTAGAGAAGCAGAAGTGCTTCAACAGACATGACTTACGCACCAGCTTGTGCTCGCCCTGCAGGAGACGCCTGATGTGCTGCTCCCCGTAGATAAAAACTGTGGTCTCGCCTGTACCATGAATCTCAAGAGAGTCAAGAGACTGCGCGGGGGGGGGCAGGCAGCTGCAAAGCCCAGAAACCAGAGGCATGAGCACTGCAGGAGATGCCAGTCAGAGAGAGTATGCAGCCGCTTGCAACATGCTGGACAATACAACACCAATGCAAGAGCATCGCACAGGGACTCAGCGCAAAACACCTTCCAGCCAGCTGCGACTGCAGGACAGCATCTCACCAATGATGTTGGACTTGAAGACGGAGCCATGCTGCTTGTACCTGCACGCCACCAAGGAGAGCCTGCTGCTGCTGCTGTGCTTCAGCACAGATCTGAGCATTTGGGGTGCGCAGCAGATGACATGCACAGGCTGCTCCTGCTGATAGAGTACCTGGTTTGATAAAACTCCTGAGGGGTCTTAATGTAGGCAATCGTCTCCCCTGCAGGGTTGAATTCTGTTAGTCTGCACAATGCTCAACAACTCTAAAGACAATCTTCACATCAGCAGTGGCACCTATCAGGGGAAGACCTAGTGAGCCTTCAGGAAGAGGCAGCTCTGTGATGCTGGCAGCATTAGTGTGGTGCTGATGCACAGATCTGCAGCACAGCTGTTGACGGTGGATGTGGTGACGCCTTGGTGGACACCAGAAAACCTTGGCCGAGTGCTGCTGATGGGGGCAGGACCTGCAGGCAGTGGCCTTGAGCTGTGTTGCTTTGCATTGCAGGGCCAGTCACAGGAGGCAAGGAGCGCAAGCAGAGGAGGACAGGTCTGGTTATTCATCAGGCCCTGACTGTGCATGTCGATCAGTACCTGAGAGATGCCTGACGGTGCACCATATTCATGCCTGCCAATCACTGGTCAATCTCTGGCCCAAGATGGCGTGGGCCTTGCTGGCCTCATTGCTTAGCAAAGATTTCACCTTCTTGCCTCCCATTGGCCAACTTGCCAAATTGTGCCCCAATCTAAGGTGCCGGGGCCCGGCAAACCAGGCAGCGGGGCCCTGGTGTAGATGTTTGACGGTTAGTCCCCTGCCCCCTTCTGTGAATAGGCTGCTGCACCAGCACCTTCGGCAGCAGCCCAGCGTATCACTGTGACCAGAGACTGCTGAGTGCAAGTGGAGACAGCAGTCATAATCAAGACTTGGCAATGGCCATGCATGGCGGAGTCAAGTTTGTGTTGGCATGCGTGGCTGTCCTGCTGCTCACAGCAGTGCTGACTGAGATGCTAAGGTAAGACCCCTGATCCGCAAGATGCCACCACCTGTGTCCAAAAGAGCTCAGCGGCAATGGCTGTACCTGCAGGCCACAGCTCTTGCTGGTTGGCAACCTCACCGTGGACCTGGTCGAGGGCAAGAAGGCACTGGTGAGGACCTGCAAGTATCTCGCTTTCTGTGCTGGCAAATGGGGCATCGACCAGGGATGTGGTGCCTTACTGTGCAAGTCATAACCAGTGGCTGCCTGCATTGCCCAAGCTGCAGTGCCTGTCACCACCTCTGAACAGGCACCACTCAGCACATTTGAAGAGTTAACTTCAAGCAGCATGTTGCCATGGCCTTCAGGGCACCGTAGTGCCTGACTTGCATTGTGTTGGCTGCCCAGGGGCATATGTTACTAGAACCCATGGCAGCAGGCGACTCAGTGCAGCGTGCATGCTTGTGATGCCTGGCAGAGATATCAGAGCCATTTAGTCTGTCTGTGACCCATTCACTGCACCCATTCTATGTGCTCACTTGTTGCAGAAAGGATTTGCAGCGGAGCTCTTGCGACCTGCTGCAGTCCTAGTCACAGCCTGCGGCAATGCACAGGACCGGGCCTTGACAACCCTTTGCACCCGCTCATTGCAGTGCAGCTGCTCCAGATCAACCACACCACTGCCCATTTGCAGGGCGGCTCCATTGCCTATGCCGCAGCAGTGGCCACAGCCTACGGCGTGCGGGCCTGCATCGTGACGGCCGGCGGCAGTGATGCAGACCTGTCTGCCTTTCAGGGGCATGAGCTCCATGTGGTGTCCACAGAGCAGACCCTCACCTTTGATCACACCTACACGTGGTGGGGTGAGTCCAGCAAAAGCCAGCTTGCAGCTGAAGCACATGCAGTGGCACCAGCGGCTTATCAAGGCTGATGCACTGGCCACAGCGTCAGGAGACTTGCCCTCCTGCCGTGTTGTGCTGCGTGACGTAGATTGCACTCCAAGTATCTGTTTCAGGACGCAGCATGACGAAGGTGAAGGTGATCTGGCCAGTTCCTGCGGTGCTAGATGGGCTCTTTATGAGCCCTGCCTCATGAGCCCTGCATGATGAGCCTTGCTGTTGTGCAGGCAACAATCGGAAGCTGCGTGTGATGGCGAGGCCCAATGTGACCCTCACCATGGAGCATGTCCCACCCCACTGCCGGCGAGCGCGCACTGCGCTGCTGGGGCCGCTCACGCCAGCAGATCTGGATGCTGCCAGCTTTGTCAACCACAAGCAAGGTGGGCATTTGAGCATAGCCCCTCTGCATGGAGGGCACTCACAATCTAGGCGACAGGCAGGGAGGGCCTGGCCAGGCAGACCTGGACGCTGTCAGCATCATAGACCACAGCCAAGGTGGGCCGTAGCTGCAGGGAGGCTGCCTGGCTCGCCGCGCAGAAGACCAATGGGTTGAATCGGGCTCACTACAGATTCAACGCTTGGCTGGGCTTGCCAATAGCATGCTGCCAGACAAGCAGCAGCAGTGCTACTCGACTCAGGGGCATTCATCATGTCTGCACCTGCTGCAATTCTGCTGAGCACATGCTGGTGACTTCAAGGGTGGTGGGACACGCTGCTGGACTCTAGGTCGAGGCCTGCCAGTGGCTGCCCATCACGTCTCACCCTCTGCTGCATTCTGCAGGGTGGTGGGACAGGCTGCTCAATTTCCAGCAACAGGTAGGCTACATGGCCCAGGGAGAGCAGCGGGCATTGGACAAGGGCGGCAAGGTGTCCGCCCTGAAGGAGCCCAACCCTCAGCTTGTGGTGAGTGCAGTTGGCGCGATTGGCTACCAGCACCACTTGAATGCACTGCAAATCAGCAAGCTCGCACACGCTGCACCCTGTCTGCCCTAGGGACTTTGACCCGCAGGGAGTTCTGAGCGTCAGCCCTCCATATGTGAGTGTTTGATGCCATCCCCTGCCTTGCCTGATGTTGCATTGTGCCTTCCTGGCCACACCAAGCCAGACCCTTGGTGCATGAGCCGTAAGCCATAGGGGACACTTTGTGCTTAGCACCTTCCCCACTGACTGGCGCTTGAACAAGCAGAGGCGTGGACTGCAGACAGCCAACATCATCTTGAGCGTCAGATGTGGCAATCTGTAAGTGTATCAACCGTGCTTCACAAGCCAAGCTCGTACTGCACCTGCAGGCAGCCCGCATCATTCTTTGCGCCAGATATGGAGATCTGCGCCCATAACAATTGTGCCTCAGAACTCAAGCTCATACTGCACCTGCAGGCAGCCCTGGGCCCTCGCACATCAGTCTTCCTTTCGGATGTGGAGACCAGCACCTGGAGTACTGAGACAGTGCCACGGCTGGCCTCCAAGTCTGCGCGCTGGCTGGTTACACGCGGGGAGTTCGGGGCCGATGAGGTCACTGCTGCAGGCATGCAGCACCTAGAAGCTGAGAAGGTGAGGCTGTGCAGGGGCTGCGCAGGGGCTGGCAGCCTAGCTCAAGTTCATTGGTGCAGGCATGCAGCACCTCCATGCCTAGCAAGTGTGTCCATAGCCTGGGTCAGGTATGCCTGCACAGCGTGCCTGCTTAATTTGCTGAGAGCCCTGCTCCCCACCCACAGGTGACAGCCGTGGACACCAATGGAGCTGGTGACACCTTTGCCACCTCATACATGTTGGCCCTGGCGGCCAGGCGGCGGAGTCCAGGCAGTGATGCATCCTGGGCTGCCAGCAAGGCCGTGATGCTGCCCCAGGTCTGCAAGCCACACTGTGTGACAGATCGCATCAAAGAAGAGCTGCTGCTGGCCAGGTGGGTGCAGGAATGCCTGGACTGTAGCTGGAGTTGGGCTGCCCTCTGAGGCGCCTCACATGCATGCTATCCTCCTGCAGGACAAAGAACTGGGTGCTGGAGCGATTCAGAGCAGTCATGCTCCATGGCTGGAATTGGTAGCAGCATTCACCCTGAAGAGGTTTTTCATTATTTTCAGAAGACATGAACCCCAGAACCTGCACCTGCAACAAGTCTGCAAAGCTTGTTATCCCCCACTGACATTCGGAGCTCTGCCATGAACACCAGCAGTCTCAGAACATTCCTTTTAAGATTCGAGCAACAGCCATTAATGATAAATCAGGATTCTGGCACAGGCACAGGGAAGCTGCCAAAACAAATTCCCGTCCACACACACAGCAGAGCCGAGCACACAAACAGTCTCACAGATGACGTGCACTGCCCTGTGCGGGCACTCAGCAGTATGTCACACCACGCAAACACGCGCCAGCTACTTCCGAGGCAGGGAGTTGGTGCTCAGACCGCTGCCAAGGCCGTCCAGAGCGCTGCGGAGGAAACCTTCCAGGCAGTGTGCCCATGCCAGCGCCTTTGCTGGTGCCCTTGCAGCCCCCTCTTCAGACCCAGTGGGCTCCATCAGGGGACTCATAAACATGGCGAGCGCAGCAGCCCTGATTGTGGCAGCCTGGTGGTACCTCTCCACCGCTCAGGTATGCTTCTCTTGTCTGGCACACCGTTTGGCTGTTTGCGTGGCATGCTTGCACGTTAGCTCTGCTTGTAGGCTGACAACGTGTGCTCCTTAAAACTTGGGACCAGTGCATGCCTGCCACACGTGTCACCTCATAGTGTGGTGGTCACCAAAACACATGTCTGCAGAAAACAAGGAATAAGGGCTGCAGCTGTACAGCTGCACCCCAGCCCCTCCTGTTTATGTCCCTGTCGGGGCAGCATCTGCCAACCTGTACAAGAGCACTTCTTGGAGCTTAACACAGCGAGCAGCATGTTTTTTGGCAGCAGCTGCTGGGCCCTGTATACATGCTTCAGCAACCTTCATACGGCCTCAGCTCACTGGTCGCCATCGCTAACGGCTGTGTTGCCCCTGCCCTACAGCCCTCCCGTTCAGAGAGGCAGCAGGAGTGCCCCAAATGCGGCGGCACAGGCTTTGTGGAGTGCTTCTGCTCACGCTGGAGTGACAACGATGCCGGATGCGGGTCCTGCCGGGGAACAGGCAGGATGGTCTGCAACGCCTGTGGAGGCGGGGGCACTGCGGTCCCTATCAAGGCCACCCTGCCAGCCCAGACAAGGAATGACATCACTGGCCGCTTGGAGTAGAATTCAGATGGGAGCTGAGAGACCGCTCCACCCACAAACTTAATCACGGCATAGTCATGCCGCCCCTACCCATTTCATGAAGCACAGTCACAGATCGCAGCTTACCAGCATCACGCCTAAAGGATGCAAACACTGTACACTAGCTGCAGCGCTTGATGCGTGATGTGCAAATCACGATAGCCTTTCATCTGTTTCCCAGTGCTGATTTCATGCTGCCCATTTCATGTGAAGTACTTGCAATCCTGAGACTCAATAGTATTCTGTAAAACGCGCTGGCCTTCATGGTCCCTTCATGCTTCAGGACAGTTTGTGATAGGCATGCTGAGAGACAGCTGAGCTGCAGGAACAGCAATTGGGACGTGCTTAGGCTGCACATCAAAGGACTCCACAGGCGCAGGTCCAGGGACACTGGCTTCAGGGGCTCAACTACAGGAATGTCTGCAGCTGCAGGCATACGATTTGTACACTTGATCAAGAGAGCCCTGATAACCCTCCTTTGAAGTCCATATGAAATTTCCAGAGCATGTTTTGAGGCGGTTTGCCGCGCTGAAATTTTCTGCAGACGAGGCAGTCATGGAACGCACAGCATGGCAGCATGTTGCTGTAGCCTCAGGCAGCGAGCCCAGGGGCTGCCCAGTTCCTCGTAATGCTCCTCCAGTACAGATCCTATTCAAGCACTCAACTTGTAAGCACTGATCTGAAATGGCTTTGCTGCTGCCTCAGGTGCAGTTTGCATGGAGCTTACGACGTAAGGCGAGGTGGCCTCGATGACCTAGCAGCAAGCCCTCGTGAATGGCCCCATCAGGTGCCCAGTAGCCCTGATGCACCGCAACAGCAATCCCAAACAGGACCTGTCTCAGAGTGCGCTGAGCAAGGGCAGAGGATCTGCATGGGCAGAGGGTCTACATCCATAAAGCTGCTGACGTAATGGGGTACATGGCACAGCCCATGAGGCCACGCCAGCTGCAGAGGCGCTTCAGTGCCGGCCTGAGCCTGGTGCTGTCCCCATTGGCCAGCTTCATGAAGGGGGGCTGGAAGCGCCACCTGAGGCCACCACCTGCGCGCTGGGGCACTCTTGGCGTGCAGCGGTCAGCGGCTGCATCCTGCCATGATGCAGACATGAGCTGGCCACTGCACGCTCTGATGAAGGCTCTGCACATGTTCCCAGCCTGCACCCAGTGATCCCTTGGCATACAGTTACTGATCAAATTTCTTGAGCTGCTTTGCTTAGATGGAAAGCTCTGCCCCACTCTGAGGTTTCATAAGGATGGTCCACTGAAAGCGCTGCCTACCTGCCTGCCTGGCCGAGCAGCATTCAGGCCCGTGGCTGACGTAATCAGTACTGTCAATTGCAAAGCACAGCGTTTACTGCTGGTGTCTGGCTGTTACTCTGCAGTACCTCGCACCAGCACCCTGCTCAGGCACGATAGCACTGATCCACAGGCCTGGCTTAGCCTCCCAGCGCACATCTTGCACAGGCTGATTAGCAGCGTTGGCCCTGCAGGTCCCTGGCAGATGAATTCACCTTCCTGTGCCTGGAGATGGCCTGGGGCAGGCTGCTGGCATTTGTGACCTGCTCATACATCTTGGTCGCGCTGCTCTTCGCAGTTCTATTCTGGCTCCTCATTGTGAGTTCACCTTGTGCTCCCACCGGTGCACCTGCTGCCTGGCAGCTTCAGGCTTGGATATGGCAAGCATAGTGGCAGGTGTGGGCCCCTACACGCAGCTCTCCTCTGACCGGTCCCCCAATTTGCTGCATCAAAGTCTCAGGACGCAGTGAAGCCTGAGTCAGGTGGCAAGTGTGTGCAACAGGCAATGCAGCATGCTGTCTTCAATGACCAGCTTGCTCCATCATCTGCGACCGCAGTATTTGCACCTCCCTGCAAGGCCCTCAGACGTTTGCAAGTGCTGTCTAACTTGCAGACCAGAACCCTCCTCTGCTGCAGGTTCTGTCCCCTTCAGATACCCACCTGTTTGGGGACATCCCGCCTGGCATGGGCCTGCCAGAAGCCTGCTGGTGGTTCAGCGTGCACAATTGCACCACCATCGGGTTTGCTGAGTTGGTGAGCAGCGCGTCAGTCACCCTGCAACTTAGCTGCCCTGCTGCACCCTGTCGGGCTTTGCTGAGCCAGTGAAGCAGTCTGTGAGGGTGCAAGCTGAGCAGCCGCCTACTTGCAGAGGACTCGGCTGTCTGCGCAAATGAGGCAGTGAATGGGACTGTGATGCTGCACCATCACTTGCCCTCCTAAGCTGAGGAGGCATTGCTGTGCGCTTCAGCGTGCAGAACTGCACCACTGTCTGGACTGCTACGCTGCCTGCTGCAGCATTGCACGATGCAGGGTGAGGCCCTGCAGGGATTGGTTGGCTTCCTGTTGGGAGGGCCTGTTGTGTTGGTGGCAGTCCCCATTGGAAGGCAGCACGGCCACATCAGGAGGCTGTCACTGGTTATGCTTGGCTTGGCGCCAGCATGGCAAGTCTGCCTTCTTGCATGTTGGCCTGTCTGCCCTTCCAGCATTCACATTGAGCCTTGCCATGCTGTGCTGCAGGTGCCAGGCAGCACGAGGGCCAACTTGCTGGCGACCACAGAGCACTTTGTGGGCATCCTGATGAGCAGCGTGCTGCTGGGCATTGTGGTGACTAAGGCCAGCCTGCCTTCTGCCAACCTGGTGTTCTCCAGCAGGGTGCTCTTCACCACACGGTGAGAGCCCTGGGCAGCTGCCAGCAGAGTGCCTGCATGCTGCACCACCGCTGTGCGGGGATATGGATGTCAAGGGGTGTGACTGCCTCTGTGCTCTGCACATCAGGCCTCGGCAAGGCTCCTCATAGCAACTTGGCCAGAGCCGTACTTGCTGCTGCCTGACACAACAGTCATGTGCCTCTCCTGCCCAGTTGCTTCGCTCCAGAACATCCTCTGAAGTCTTGATGCTTTGCTTGCAGGGCTGGACAGGGCCCCTCTAGGCTTTTCTGCTAAAGCTTGGGTGCCTGCCTACAGGAATAGCGTGCCCCATGTGCTTCTTAGAGTAGGCAACATAAGGGGCAATTTCCTGATGAACCCCGAGATCAGGCTGTCCTACATGCAGCGTCTGGTCACCTCTGAGGGTGAAGTGGGCTTCAAGGTAACACTGTGGGGAATGAACGCACTCTGCCTCTGTACGTTCCTGCCATTTCCCAATGAGGTGCTGGCCTCTGCTGACTCCAGCAGGGCTGCCTTTTCCTACTCAGCCCTGCCCTGCCGCGTGGCAGCACAACTTGAAGGCGGCTGGCACTTGTCTGCACAGGCTACCATGCGGTGGCAGACATCGCTGCCATGTCAGCTTTATCTTCATCCCCATGTGTGTGGCCGCACTGACCACAGGTCCTGACAACAGGGCATGTACATTTCCTCCTGCAGGGGCAGCGCATGTCCTACGATGACCCCCCCAGCATGGCTCCATGCGTCAACATCGCCCATGAGATCACCGAGACCAGCCCCTTGTGGGGCAAGAGCGCAGCAGAGATCGAGCTGGAGGAAGGCGCCATCATTGTCTCGATTGCCGCAGTTGATGACGTCTCCCTGCAGGCGAGTGGCTCGTGCATAAAGCTTAGACGCCTTGCTGGCTGCATGCTTTGGCGGGAGTGTGTGGCCTGAAGGTGCTCCCATGGGTGGCACGGACAGTGGTGAGTGCTGGCATGAGTAGCCTTGCTGCTGCCAAGCATGACGCTGGGCATGTGACTGATGATGTCAAGGAATGAGGTATGGTTGACAGAACCATCCATGTATCCTGAACCTGCCTGAACTGGAGAGACCCTGTTTGAATCTGTATTAGACGACAACCAAAGCACTAAGATCAGAGATGCCTCATGCCCCAATGACATTGCCGGTTTTGCTTATAGCAGGGGTTTGCTGACCTGACAGCTGTGTCATGCTGCTGTAGACGGTGTACGCACGAGCCATCTACAGGGCAGAGGACTTTCGATGGAACCACAGGCAAGCTCAATCCTGCAGCCCAGGCAGGCATCTCTGCACTTGCTGTGTGTCCTGAAGCACACAGCTTGCTGCAAATATCATAGCCAGGGATGCTGTGAGACTGCAAGCTGTGCCCTGCTATCCTGTTGCACCCTGATCCCTGCAGCCTGCCGACTTTGATGCTGGGCATGGGGCAGCGGTGGCACCTGCAAAGGCTGCTGATGAGTTACCATGTTGACCCTGAAACAGCTGCACAGGTTTGCCGATGTGCTCGTGAGGCGCAACCAACGGCAGTGGGTGGATTTCACAAAGTTTGATGAGACGGTGCCCCTAGGGGAGCATGTGTACATTGATCAGCAGGAACTGTCACAGAGGCTGGCGCAGCACACCATAAGTGAGCGACAATTGCTTGCACGTTGATTCTTTGCCGGCATGTAACATCACCTGGCATGCTGCTGGCAATCAGGGCAGCCTCAGCGGGGCAGGCAGCGCTGCAGCTCATGGTGCTCTGTGGTGCCTTGCACGCTGTCCACTGCACTGTGTTGGCCACTCTGCTGATGGCTGCTGCGGGCCCTCCTGGTCAGCCAAGTGCGTCTGGCACTTGGGTTTAGTGTGCCTGCCATGCCATCTGTAATGCTGGTGTTAGCCTCTGCGTTGCAGCCTCTGCATTGATTGGGCATAGCTGGTCCTGGTTCAGAGAGGGTATGCAGGCCTGGCTGCATTACTGCTGATGGTCAGTGCAGCCCTCTGAGGCGGCAAAGCGAACAGCAGCCTCTGACACCAAATTGCCTGCCACTCTGCCGCTGATGACTAGTGCAGCTCCCAGAATTGACTAGATGCCGAGACGCTGTGCTGGTGTAGGCAGGACAATCAAAGAGGGGAGCGCCCGTCTCCATCGTCAATGGGCCACATTCAGGAAGCCAGCAGACCAAGGCAGCCACACATCTGCAGGAGCTTCCCTGCTTGAAGCACTGGACGCGCGTAGCAGGTGACCTTGGGCGCTCATGGCAGTCACAAGTAGTGCATCCTGCTGGGTTCTGCAGGGGCAGCGCTGCCAACTGGATCAGGCTTGGAACAGATTCCTGCCCATCCCAAGGCGGATTGCAGCCAGCTTGCAAAGCTATCAGCAGCCATTGCAAGTTCAGCTGTCTCCATTGAATTGCTGCAGGCAAAAGGCAAGTACCCGACAGCAGCGCACAGACGCATCTCGTGGCACTGAGTCTTCAGCTGTCGTTCTGTTGCTTCTGCAGGCAGCAGGGGAGTGGCAGCAGCACACCAGAAGCCCCTCTGCTCCCACATCAGGCAAACCAGTGCTCTGCCGCTGGCGCTCAGCTGGACGATTCAGTTGCTGCGCTTTCCCCTCAGCAGCCGGCAACACAGGAAGCAGCAGCCACAGGCGCCACCTCTCTGCGTACTGGTGGCAGCGATGGGACCAATGTGGAAGAGTTTGTGTTTGCTGCTGGGAGCTTGCGACACAGAGGGCAGCCACCCTGAGTTACCTCTCGCAGTCTGGACAGCAGCCACGTCCAGGCCAGCTCTTGGGAACTCATGCCCCCTGCCGTCAGCTTGAGGCAGCGTCCCCTCTGTGGTCAAGAGCAGCAACCACGTCAAAGAAGGCATGGGCTTGGAGGCCGCTCCTGGTGATTCCCGCCAGTGCAGGCTGCCACCCTGAGCGCTGGGTCAAATCCACAACTACCTCAACACAGGCTCAAGCTGTGGGGCCAGTGCTGTGAGCCTGGGGAAGTGGAGGCAGCTCATCTCAACACATGCTATGCAGCACAGACTGACTGGCAGGATCGAGGCAGGGCAGGATCAAGGCAGGGCAGGCAGCCAACCCAAGCCGCGCACGCTCCATCTCAGAGTCAGCAAAGCCTGGCCGCTGACGGGAGCTGAGCTCGCAAAATACAGGCACCCTGAGTTGTTCGTGGCGCAGCACCACAGCCTGGCTGATGGTGAGCTTATGTGGTGATGATAACAGCGCCGGCAGCACTTGGCGCCATGTTTCACAGACTGGCAGAACCACAGCCTGGCCTGCAGAACCATCTGGTGACTCGGTTTCAGACTGCATAGCCACCATCTCGCTTCGATTATGTGGCAGCACAGCCCGGCCTGTGAGAAGTCCAGAAGAGCCAGCTGCTGTGGTCTTGCAGCAGGCCCCCCAGCAGTGCTTGAGAGAACAGCACCGCCAGATTGTTCAGCCCATTGGCCGCAATCTGCATTTGATGTAGGGTATAGAATGGCATGTTACAACAGCACGCAGTGGACGTGACTGCTACCTTCGGCCTGCTGTTGTTTGCATTGCTACTCTGAAGGCTTGCCGCACAATATTCAATTTGTGAGGTGGCCAAATGGCTTACCAACCTGCCATGCACTGTGCTGCCTTCCAATTTGGTCATGAGCAGATCAAGCATGCAGACAGGCCCTTGAAAATGTAGCATGAATTATCAAATTCACTGGGAGATCTTTACATTTCATGACCAGAAAGCTCTCTGAATTGCCGCATTGTTCGATTGTACATTTAAGCAGCGCAGCGATGATCTGATTCATGAGTCTATCATCTGTTCAGAAGAAAATATATTGCGCTCCCGCTGGTCGTTGCCTGCGCTCATTGCTCCTAGCTGAACAGCCCTCTGCTTGCGCCTTTGCCCTGCCGCCTCCTGCATCGCTGCTGGCGTCCTCTGTTGAGGTCTGAGCTTGCCTGGTAAAGCCCGGCTGCTGCTGCACAAGGCAGCATTCAAGGGCCACCGTACGTGCAGTGGGCAGCAGCATTGCCTTCATCTGAGCTATATATGTGAATGCCTGCAGGCCTCCTCTGCACTTGAGGGTCTCCATGTTGCTCATTGGCACAACCTTCCGGACTCTGCTGGTGCTGATGCTCCTCAGTGCCCAACTTTTCAAGAAGGCTGGTCAGTCACGCTAACTTTGCTTGTACATATTGCTGCTGCTGCTCCTTCTCAATGCCTGCCTCACCCTCATTTGACCAAGTTCTGTGTGCTGTGCAGCCAGGTCTAGCCAGGCACACTATAAGCATGTGAAGACCACCCTGGTGAGCTGAGCACATACAAGTATGCTATGGCATCTCCCTGCTGCAGGCTGTGCTAGGCTCCACCACTTCTGCGTTTGAACTGACAAGTAACAAGTGCACGCCAGCCTGACTCAGTGGCAGGCAGCCTTGGATTGCACCTGCCCTGCAGGCTGAGATGCCTGCCACAGTCATGGCCACCATTGAGGCTGTGGCATCCTTCCTGTTCTACCCTCTGGCCGTATGTGCACAGCTATACCGCGTGACAGGTGGGCAGCAGGCGTTACCTGGGTGCCCTGCTCCTTTGTACATAGAAGTGTCCTCGGCTTGGGTTCTCTGAGAAATGTGATGTTTAGAGTGCCATATCACTCTTTTCTGGACAGCGATGTTGCCTCCACTGCTCGCACCCGACCAGGTCACCCTTCTCTGCACCCAGGCGTTGTTCCTTGCTCACATTCAAGGCCATCTGGGCCCTGCGCTTCAAGCACTGCCTGCTGTCCCAGTTGCTGCCAAGGGAGCACATAGATGCGTTTGATCATGGATCTGTGCACCAGGAACAGCACTCAGGAGTGCAGGTCCGCTGGACTGCATCCAGCCTGCCTTATACTGACAGACGGTATGTCACTGCTGACATTCCCATTGTGTTCCCCACTGCAGTCGCCTGGCTTGCCTTCTGGCGTGACATGACTGTCTGCACCGTGCTCATGGGCTACTGGGTCATGGGTGCGCTGTGGGCATGC
Organism: Asterochloris sp. CNOR1; assembly: GCA_963969365.1. Lineage (NCBI taxonomy): Eukaryota > Viridiplantae > Chlorophyta > Trebouxiophyceae > Trebouxiales > Trebouxiaceae > Asterochloris > Asterochloris sp. CNOR1. The sequence continues at coordinate 1,021,687 of OZ017761.1, forward strand.
GTCAGCCTCACCTGCGTATGGCTGCACAGAGGCATGCCTTTTCTCCTGGTTGGCAGCCTTGTGCGGCTTGCCCTGCTGCTGGTTGCTGGCCTGATGTTCCTGCCGGCCAGAATGCGTTGCTGCTTCTGCCAATGGCCAGCATCTGCAGGCGCTCCGCTTATGCATCACAGCCTGCCTTGCTGGTGAACAGCAGCTTGGCCTGCTGCTGTCCGATTGCTCGGTGTCTCTGGCTGCAGCGAGCATCATCTTGGCACCTGGCGAGCTGTCATCGCGACCTGCTACTTCGCTGCCGGTATGCAGCTCATGCGTCACGGCTGTATTTCACGTTGAGATGGCGTGCTGCTGTTATCGCCGTCTGCAAATGCCTGGAGACGACCCTTGCCATACTGTGCTTTTCTCTGTGCTCTTCTCTGCAACAAGCAGTAAGGCTCGTGCATCAATGCGTATCACTCCCGCACAGGTGCGCCTCTGCCATGCTTAGGTTGTTCGATAAAAACATCTGGCAGTACCCTGCTCTTTGACAAGGAGTTCATCTCCCACTCTTCAAGGGCCATCCATCCCCTTCTTGGTGCAGCATCATCACCCTGACCCAAGCCATCCCTGATGGCCCCTGTATCTCCTGTGCTGCATTGCCACCCTTTGCAGACAGCCTGTCAGTCCCCTGTGCTGCTGTGTCAGCCCATCATTGACAGCCCATCGCCTCCCCGTGCTGCAGCGGTGCTGGCCTCCCTCTGCAACTCCCATGCCAAGGCCAACACCATGTGGCTTTACATCAAGACCAGAAGCAGCAGTCAAGGCATCCGCATCTGCACCCTGGTCATGAAAAAGGGGGCTGCTCATGTAGACCGCCACTCTGAGGAGCCCATCATGAAGGCCCTCCGGCACATCTATGACTTCACTGCCCGTGAGTCCATCCACTGCATCGCCAGAAGTCTTTGCACCCTGAGGTGCTACGCTGGGCTGTTCGTGCATCTGGGGTGTGCTTGCATGCAGACTGCATCAGATCTGCAACAATAACTGCACTAGATTCCTGAAAAGTCAGAGGCTGCTGTCCTCCTCTCATTCACCCAGGTGACAGCTTTGCAGCCCATGCCAGCTCTGTCAGTCAGACTTCTTTGCCAGCAAGGTCAAGGGAGTGCCCTAGGGGAGTTGAGCCGTATCTGTGGCGCCTCTTGTCAGGCCGCACCTGCATGCAGCCTTGTCCAGCAGTCATGCACCACATGCAGTTGCTTTGTCTCAAGCGGGGAAAGGTGCGGGATTCGAGCTCCTGCATGCTTAAGTCATGCCACTGCCGACTGCTGCTGTCCTGCAGCGAGCTGTAGTTCTGCCACCAACCTGCTGCACCTCGCGTGGACCCCTCCTGTTTCAGCTTACTCTTGATTGCTGCAGTGCGCCTTGAAACCTTGCTGCTGTGTTCTGACTCTGACAATCCGCTTCAAAATGCTGCAGCCCCCCACAGCTCTGATCCTCATTAATCCTACTGCTGCGATGCAAATTGACGTCTTCTGCTGCAAGCCTGGCCTCATACCTTATGCTTGTGACTGCTGCAGCTGTCATCAACGCCAGGATTCTGAAGAAGCATGGCTGGACCATGCCTGCATCCCAAACTATAAGTGAGACCTGACGACTGCGTGCTGACCTGGGCTCTTGCTGTACCTGCACTGCACCAAGGCATGCTTGGGCCAACCTGTCATGCATTCCTGGTGCAGCAGCAGGGGCCAAGTCACAGGCAGTCTTTGCACTCAATGCAACATCTCAACTCTGTCCAGCACACACCTGGTCTGTGTCCTGCGCACTCACCCATCCCTCTTAACCGCTGAGGGAAAGAAAGCACCAAATCATCATCAAAAGCTTCATGTCAGCTTGCAGTAATCCCACTTGGGCCTGCTCTGTGCCCAAGCCCCCTTATGCTGCGCCTGCAGGCAAGCAAGTGGATGCGAACCAGGTCACGCAGGTCACACAGCCGGCCAGGGCAGTGGAGCTGGCAGGCAGCTGAGAAGACTTCGTCAAGTCCTGCGGCGGCGTCAACTCCACAAAGGTGGGTGGCTATGCCTGAAGTGGTGCCTGCTCTGGGACCGGGCTCGGTGCTGCTTGCCAGCCTGCAGACCGCACCTGCATGTGCTGCAGGACGGCCTGCAAAGCTGCATCAAGCACACGGCTTGGAACAATCAGGCCATTGCAGTGTTGGCATCGACACCCAGCAAAGGTCTTGGGACTGCCTGTTTGCTGCTGGAAGAAGCTTGCCTTACTGGCAGCAAGTCACCGAGGATGTCTCTCTCACCTGTACCTGACGCGACAGAAGGCATCTGCAGCAGAGACCACAGTGGCAGCGCACCACTTCAGCACAAAGAGAGTTGCTCTGTGATCATCCATCATCGTGTGCTGCAGTTCTGTGCGTGGAAGGACGCAGTCCTGCAGCACCCAGAGCAGTGCCTGCAGACCCACTGCAGCACCAGCACGGGCAATTCCCGCCCCTATGCAGCTCTGGCGCCTGAGGCCCTGGAGAGGATTGCAGCCAGGATTAAGGCAGTGCAGCCCGTGCGCCCCAGCTCTGCAGACTTGGAGAACTGGCAGGACATGGCCTTGGTCTTGCAGAACAGCATCAAAAACTTCTTCACAGAGCAGGTGAGGCAGGGAGCCCTCGTGGAACCTCGTCTGCTGACTGGTTGAGCTGGGCTGCCCAGTACAGAGCACCTGTCGGCTTCAGCATGGGGTCGTTTTGAACTGTCTGAGCCTGATGGCATGACATAAAGGCTGGTTGGGCAAAATCCCTGAGCAGGTCAGGCAGAGGCCCCTTCACGTGGCAGTGAGGGCTTACGCAGCTGGCTCTGCATGCCGTTGGCAGAACAGCAAGTGCATCTACACTGTAGCACAGATGAGGTGGGCAGACTAGGCAGCCGGGGTGCCTGGATGAAACAACCATCTGCTGCTGCGTAAGGGATTCTGGCGCTGCAAAGCTGTCTTGACAATGATTTGAAGCAAAATCATGCCCTGGTCAGCCAGCAGGAGGGCAGGTGAACTGCAGGACACAGAGCTTGCTGGGCAGTGGGGGTGCAGTCTACCCAGACAAGGCTTGATTTAGCTGCAGGATGGAGAGCAGAACCCCCCCTGCCCGTAGACGCTGCGAACCTCAACAGCATTTCAGCTGCCCCTGTTAGCATCAGGGCCTCCTAGATGCTTCAGCTGCCCAGGTGAGCAGGCTGGCAGCTGTCCTGTCACTGCCAATGTTTGCTTGCTGATCCTAATGTGTTCAGCTGTGGTTTGCAATTGCCCAGACTCTGACAGCCATTGAACTACTGTGCCCCTGCTGCAGGGCCTCTCTGGGCAGCACTGCTGAGAGCCACAAGATGGCACATGCCTGCAGCTGGCAAAGCGGGGCGTCTGGGTGCACAGCAATGTGTCCAGGTTGCCCTGCTTGACCACCAGGCAAAGAGACCTGTAGCCGGCTGGGACTTGGTCCCCCAGTTGGCATGTCTACCTGCGCAATGTGAGTCATACCAGTGAAGAACAGCCCTGGCCCTGGAGCAGTATAAACAGAGGCAGGACAATCTGCCACAGACAAGTCAGCTTCTGCTTTGCTTCACCAAGAGTCGTTGCTGTCCTGACAGCACCCCAAAAGCCATGCATTTGCTGGATGAAATGAAAACAGGACTGCACATGCCATGGGCAGGCATGCTGGAACGGCACACCACAAGCAAAAACCCTGAGCAGCAGCTAGTCGGGCATGAGACGTTAGGGGCAGCTCGCTGCAGAAGGCCGTCATCCACGGGACCGGTGGACTGTGGCAGTTGAACGGTGGTTGCACAGAAGATGGGGTTCAAGGGAGAGCTCGAGCGTGACATGCTGACGGCACATCCTGGATCCCAGACCCCCCAGGGCATCAAGAACAGCCTGCGCAGGATATGCCATGCTTCTGGGACATGTCAGCCAGCACAGGCACCTGCAACCCTCCACTGCTCAAGCTGGGCGTGCTCAACAGCGTCACGTGGCAGCTTGCTGTGCAGAGCAGCCATCAGGTATGTAGATCAGGTCCATCAATGCTTTATAGCCTGCACACATATGTCACCAGGCCCTTGCTGCCTGCAGGTGCCTTCAATGGGTGACCGCTCTGGTGGCCCTTGCCAGCCTGGCCAGCGTGACACACTGGCGCTATGTGGCCACACATGTCGTCCTTTTTGGTGTGGCACTTTTTGTCACAGCCATCTCCCTGGTAAGTGATACAACTCTCTGGAACTGGTTGTGCCCCCCTGGAGACCCAGCATTGCACTCAGATGCTGCCCAGAAACCCAGCAGTGTGCCAGCAGAAGCCCTGCAAATGCTCGTTTCTTGCAGGCTTTCATGCTGTGTGAGGTGGCACGGGCCATCAGGGCATCAACAGCCAGCTACGGCCCAGAGGGCAGGGAACAGTCCTTGCCAGGACACATCCTGTTGTCTCTGAACTCAGCTTATGATGTGGTGGCGTTTGTCGCATGCTGCGGTGAGCTGAAGGCCAGAAGAGGTTGCAGTCGAGTGACAAGCACATGGCAGGAAAGCTGGCAACAGTCAGTTGCCCCCGTACTGATCACCTGCGGGAGTCTGCATGACATCAATTTGCTTGGCACAACCACCATGAAGCGTCAGCATGTTGCTGTACCAGTCATTGCCAATGGTGCAGGGGCCATTGGAGGCGCCGCTGCCAGGTCCTCTCTGACCTGTGGCATCGCAGACAGCTCCCGTGAGTGTGTCATGCCAGACGTGGCCATCTTGGCGATGGCAGGGGCTGCTGCCTTCCTGATCATCACGCTGAGTCAAGATGTGCACGGTGAGCCAAAATGGACACAAGCACAAGAGACTGAGCACCACCTTTGCACATTACCCATGCTCAACATGTCTGCCGGTCCACAGGCATGTACAAGCTGCGACTAGGGTACAGCTGGGCCGGGCAGCTGACCACCAGGACAGCTCCACAAGGAGTGTAAGGCAGCCTGACACCAGAGACATATCTCAAAGCAATGTTGAGCAGGCATTCAGAACAGGCAGCTGGTGCAGCGTCATGGAATGCAGCACTGCAGCTTTTCCAGTTGTTTAAGCCAGATGTGCAGCCCAAATGAGGTGTACTTCCCACATTGACCAACAGACTTCAGACCAACAGAGTTTAGAAATGTCTTGATTTTGTGTGTAACTGTGGTGTTCATGTCTTCGTCTTGTCCCGCATGGCTTTGACCTTCATTGCATCTGCTACTGTCCACTCCCAGTCAGAGGGCGCTCGCATGCCGTCGCACAGGCTCATGCTGTCTGGCTTGTAAGCCATCTGGCTGGTGACACGCCTGCAAGAAGAGGTTACAGGGGATGGATTTCATTCAGTCGAGTACGAAAATGATGGACTGCCGTGCCACCCGCATCTGGACATGCTGCTGGTCAAGAAGAATCTGCATGCATACTGTCACCCTGCAACACTGTGGCAGGAACCCCTTCCCGTGGCCGGGGACGGGTGGGGAAGCTTGAATCCCAGGCATGGGGCTCGGTGCCTGCAAGCTGCTGGCCCAACCATCTGTGAGCGTGGAAAAGGCAGCCCAGTGCAGGAAGACCGCTAAGCTCGAGAAGGCCGCCGGCCCAGCTCAATGCACTGGTGCAGGGTGCCTGTGAACAGGCAGGCCACTGCAGGCAGAACAAGCACTTGCAGCTTGTCAGCAGCCCCACCCACCTGCGAGCACTGCTGTGGACCTCCTGAGCACCTGTGTCCTGCACCAGCTGCTCAATGTTGGCCTCAGTGATGCCACCAGCAGGCATCACTGAGATGCGGCCTGCAGCCTGCTCTATGAGCTGCTTCAGCTTGCCGGTACCCTGTGCAGCAGGAAGCAGCAGCATTCAGTGAAAACATACTTGTGCAGCCAGGTTTAAGTCTGCGTGCGCCCTGTGCAGCAGGGGCAGCAGGTTCCACTGCCCAGACCATACGGCAGCAGGTGTGAGCTTGCCTGCACCCTGTGCAGCACGAGCCAGCAGATCTCAAAGGGAACGCCTGGGGCCGCAGAGCACGTGACAGTTGCCCAGCTTCCTGGGCAGCAGGTGGCAGCAGGCCAGTCACAGCCTGAGCTTGCAAGCATGTAGTGCAGCAATGGGACAGCAGAGCGCAGGGGACAGCAACGGGCCACACTCCGCCAACAGAGCAACAGGGTTTGCGGCAGAGGGGTTTGTCAGGATCTGTGCGCACACAGACAGGCAGGTGTCTAAGGCAAAAGTTCACCTGCTGCGCTGTTGGCTTCCCACCTGATGTCAGCACGCGAGGCACTCCGCACTGGATCAGGTCTTCCAGAGCCTTGCTGCATGGACAGCCTTCAACATGTCAGCCCAAGTTGGGGACGCTAGTTTGCCTCAGGATTCGAAGAGTCCATGAGCCATTGTGACAGAGGCTTGAGCACTGCATCAACCAATATCACAGTTGCACACAAGCGGCACACTTCTCGGGGCTGGCTGAGCATCATGCACCCAGGCACCCTAGCAGAGCCTCAGCCTGACCTCATGTCCTGTGTCATATCAAATGCGCGGTGGAAGGTGAGGTCCACCCGTTCTTTCTTGCAGGCTGCAGCAATCTGAGTCATGGCAGCCACATCAATGTGGCCCTCTCTGTCCAGAATGCCGACCACGACGCCGTGCACTTTTGCATCCACCAGGTGTAAAATGTCCTCTTTGATAGTCTGCAAGCGATTGAAGGGAGGCTCAGGGTGGGCTCAGTCTGTTAAGCACCCCTGTGGGTAGAGGAGGTGAGGGATCCGGCACAAGCAGCCCCATGCTGGCCATCATCAAGGGCACTAGGCTGAAGCAAGCACAGCTGCTTGAATTGCTGTGCACCTCTGGCAGCAAGGCAACCCTATACTGCCCTTGAAGACGTCTGCCCTTACGCCTCAGGTTTGATATGCTGCTGATGTGCTGACTTAAGCCTACAGGCAGGCAACAGGCTTGCCTTTAGCTCTGATGGATTGTAGAGGAAGTCACCTCCACGTGGCCTGACCAGCACATGCAGCTTGCACCTCTGGCTGGCTGCAGCGCGCACTGCGTGGATGAGGCCTGCAGCACGGCACTGCCTCGTCACTCACAGGCCTGTGCTACTTGAGGCACCAGCTTGGCTGGCCAGCTCACTGTTTGGTTTGCCAGCGATGGCGCAGACCCCTCACCCCTTGACCTCTGCCCCTCATCCCTTGCGCATATGGTAAGACATCAGCAAAGGCGCACCAATGCTGGGTGTCACGCCGCCCTCGATGAGGCTTGAGCAAAGCTCAATCCTGTCTGCACCCCCTCTGATGGCCTCCTCCGCGCCTGCAGGGCATTGCAAGCAAGTCCAGGAGGGCCCATCTGCATGATCACTGATGCAGCACCTGACTTCAGCCTCACACCTTGCAGGGAGTCACAGCATATCTCCAGCACCACCATTGATGGGCTGAGGTTGGCTTCTGAGGGACCATATGTCCTTCCTCTTAGGGTTTCAGCAAGCCCTGGACTCGGCAAAGCTCAGCTGCGGGTCAAGCCTGGACACCAGCTCTCAGCTGTTCAACTTCCCCTGTAATGCAATCAAGCACTCAGTAATTGTGTAAGAGCATGGACACTTGCCACGCTCACCCCACTGCTTGGGCCAAGCTAGAGGGCCAGCACGCCCCGAGATTGCCAGCCAGGCGTGCCCACGGAACCTCACGTCCTCGCACACGCAGACACAGGCAAAGCAGACACTGCAGACCGCAGGCTGCTGTAATTCCATCCACCAGCAGCCAACATGTCTGCCCTGCTGAAGAAGCAGAGCACAACCAGAGCTCTGTGCCAGTTCCAGAGTCAGAAGGGCGTGGGAAGCTGGGCCTCTTGCAGCAAAGAGGAGTGATAGCAAAAGCAGACAAGGCAAGCTACCTGCCTGCTTGGCATCAGGCTTGCTTGCTCACCTGGACGCCCTTGAGGCTGCAGATGGCCCTGCAGATTGCGTTTGTCATCTCGTGGCGCATTGGTGTGCCCGTACAGCTTCATGGACCGTCACAGTGCACATCAGCAGGGCATGTCTGCTTGGCAGCTCTGCAGTGCTGCATCCGTTCCCCTAAAACCACCAGCTGCTGCAGCGCATGCATGTGCAGCTGCAGCACCCAATGCACATTAGAATTTGCCGTTGTGTGCGGGAAACCTATGTCTTCACGTGCACCGCCCCTGTGACACCCTTTGCAACTGTGTGCCTGATGCCTCTCCAGCTGCATCACCTTTAGTCTGCGCTGCAAACCCATTGTCTGATGCTGCCCATTCCTCTCGCTGCAGGCCAGACATCGCCTGGAGCAGCTGTTTCACCTGGAGGCCCCTGCCCTGCACGCAGCGGGGCTGCTGCCAGGGTCCTACTGCCCTCTGCCTGGGCTGGTTGTGGCCCCCAGTCTGCAGCAAGAGGGGGCCCTCGCAGGCACACTGCTGCCCATGTCTGCGCAGCTCAGCGAGCGACCGCCCAGCAGCAGGTCAGCTTATCACTCCTTGAAATAGCAAGTACGCATGGGCTGAAGTCGTGCGCCTTGTCTCTTGGAACAGGCTGACATGGGTGCGCCTTGTCTTGTGGAACAGCGCTGTATCAGTGGCCCTTCCTCCATGCACGTCATGGCGCTGCCAAGCCTACAGTTCCAGGTCTGCCACTTGGGCAGCAGCTGCATTGCTGCATGAGTGATGCCACCTTGTTCACACCCTGTAAGTGGAGGGCAAGCACTCTCATGGTAGATCTTGCCTCACAGGGTCCTGTCAGGACCTGTCCTGGCAGCTGTGCAGAGTGTCTGCCTTCTGGTGCAGGCTGGAGGACCCCCAGAACAAGCAGAGGCGGGACGACTTCTATGCCAACGTGGGGGACGCCATACGCACGCTGCGGGAGGAGACGCCGCTGCTGTTCCAGCAGGAGCTCACATGTGAGCGGCACAGCAGTCTGCTGCCTCTATCAGGGGGAACAAGCCTGAGCCCTGGGGCGCTCTCCATAACGATGTGGTCCTGCAGGCAGCCCCATTCGTGGATGTCGTCTCGCTGCAGGCAGCCCTGGGCACCTGCAATGTTCTGTTGGAGGGGGTGCATGGTCGAGGCCTTGTGCGTCTTGCGCACCAGGGGGCCCTCCGGCGGGCATGCGCTTCAAGGCGTCTGTCCGCACATGCAACCAGGGCTGAGGCATGCCGCTGCCATCAGGGGTCATAAGTGTCATCAGGAAGCTGGCCCTGCAGGCAGCTGTGTGGGTGGCAGATCAAGCCTGGCATGTCTCCGTGCATAGAAGAAGAAAGGGTGTTCCAGCAGGCTGCAGTGGGCGTGTGCTGCAGGTGACAGGGCTGAGATGCCTCTTTGCATTGTAAGCCTGGCCCTGAGGTCAGCTCAGGCATCTGAAGCATGATGCGTAGGTGACACCCTCTATGCAGCCAGGGAGGCCCGGGGAGGGGGGCGGGCGGGGGATGTGTGGGTTGTGCCTGAGTCCAGCCAAGCAAGCCTTGCATTAAGCAAGCAAGCCGTGTAGGTGGACCTGGCATCTCTCTTGGTGCCAGGAGGCTGCTGCTGCAGGCAGGCCAGGCAGCTCTGTGTTGCCCAGTGTTCTACAGGGGCATGCCAAGGCTCCAAGTGGTGCAAGTGGCAAGCATGATTCATTCAGCCTGCAGGAGTTGGCCTCCACACATCTTGCTGACGCCTGCCGGCAGCAGCCCCTCACATTCAGCAGGGCTGCTCAATGAGGCAGCATTGCCCCCGTAACCCTTTTCTTTCAACCCCTGCACAGTACACAGCAACCATCAGGACAGCCTTGTGTCTGGGATACCGACAGCTTGGTCACAAGTCACACTCTGTGCTGTAGATGGCATCTACCGGGACGACATCGTATTCAAGGACCCGCGCAACACCTTTCGTGGCAAGAAGAACTACCGCACCATCTTCTGGTCCCTGCGGCTGTCGGGCAAGCTTGTCTTCAGCAAGCTGTACGTCGAGGTCAAGCGCATCTGGCAGCCTGAGGAGAGCGTTATCAGGTGAACAGGCTAATTTATACATATATATTGCGCAGAGACAGCCAACTGGCTCTTCTTTACTGGTTGCCCTTGCCTGGAGAAGGCTGCCTAGGACTCACATCAGGCCAGATCAGATCTGAGCACAAAAGAGGCTGTACCAACCAGCTGGTGCAGGGGACAGTGCAGGACTGCAATCACATGCCTCGGGAATTGTATCTGACGACGCATCGTTGCTGACTCAGTGGAGAGAGCCTGCCTCTGGTGGTTGCAGGATGCGGTGGACGGTGCGGGGCTGCCCTCGTGTGCCCTGGGAGGCTGAGGGGGTCTTTGACGGGATCAGCCAGTACAAGGTTGACAAGCACGGCAAAATCTATGAGCACTCGGTTGACAACGTCATTCTGAGGGATCCCCCGCTGGCAGAGAACCCGCTGTTTGCGGGGCTGAACCTCATCCCGCTGCCTGGCCTGCAGAGGATACCACAGGTGATGTATCTCATCTCAATGTGACGATTAATGCACGCTGCTTGGCTAGTGGTGCGCCCTCTCTGGGCGCAAGTCAGCAGTGCAAGTCTGCCCTGGGGAGGGCGCCAGGGGTGGCCGGCCTCTGCTGCTGCTCAGACAGGAAGCCTGCTGCTGCACTGATTGGCTACAGAAAGCTTGCAGCAATGCTGCTGCAAGGCACGTTGAGCTATCAGTGACTCACCATGAGTGGCATCTGCTGTCTGCTCCGCACTCCTGAGGTGGTCTGGGTACCTGCCGCCTGTGGACCATTTGTCAAGGGAATGCTCATGGGTTGCCGTAACCGGCCCACACCGTTTGCATTCAAGTGCAGGCACCCTGCCCAGGAGCCTTCTGCAAGGGGCAGGAGCCCATGGCTGCCCTGCCGCCTGGGGCTGACAAGCAGATCCACAGACAGCGCCCTGCACGCCAGGTGCTGTCACTTGCCGCGCTGGTGGGGGCACTGCACTCATTGCAGGGCTGCAGGCAGCAGCATTCCAGCATCCTTGACAGCTAGGCTCCTATCAACACCACTCACTGCCCCACAGCAGAAGGCTGGAGACCCCATGTGAATGTTCATGTATAACATTGCGCTAGTCAACCAGTTCAATTTCGTATGGTTTGCATTTCATTGAGCAAAAAGACATTCTTTGCACCTCAAAACACCAACTTACTCAAACTTCAGAGATGTTGGTGCAATGTTCAGTAAGCAGTCTGGTGCCACAGCATCCAGCCTGCCTGAGAGTAGAACCGCATCAAAAGCCACATCATGCAAGCCTTACATCCAGGAGGAAGGTAGATGGCCCTGTGGGAGACTTCTCCAATAATGCTGCTGTGCGCAGGTGACTGGGTGTTAGTTGCATTAGAGTGGGTCAGCAATGTGAACTGACGCCCTGCGCAGGCTTGATGTTAAGGATGCTGGACGGGGCTGCCCCAAGCACAGCTACAAAGACGTCCATGTGCACAGCAACAGAAAGCTGGTCCAGCAAGGGTGAGGGCACATTCCCTATCCTGCAAAGGACGGGAATCAGGGCTACTGCGGCAGCCAGGCTCCTCTGCTGTTCCGTGCAACCGCTGTTCTGAACAGACAGGTGTTGCAGCAGCTGCCTTCATGTCCCGGTGGGGCTGCAGGAGACGAATTGGCATGTTCCACCCCTGCAGGAGCATTACAAAATATAGGAGCATTGCAAAAACATGTTTCCGGACTGCCTGCAATTTGCAAAAGCATGAGACTGTGTCTCCTGTGAGGCTGCAGGACGCAGCCTGCAGCTCTGCACACCATGTCAGGAAGTCTGCACCTTGAAATGTAAGGCACTGCTGCCTGGCTGCATTGATGAGCAAGTTCCTGTGAGTTGTGAGCTTTTGTGTGCATGCAGCAGGGCGCCTGAATCTGGTACCGCAGCCAGACACATGTTGCAATCTTTTACCACAACATTCTGCGAGCTCATGATGTGCAGTTGCCTGCCTACATGCACCTGACTCAACAACATTATTGCATGAGCAAAGGGGTGAGCTCTGATGCTCGAACAGAAGGGGTCTGACAATGGCATGTCAGTCAGACTTACCTTGAGCCCCCGCACGGCAGAACTCCTTTTAGCGCTTAGGGTGCAGCCACTACGCTGCCTGCCCACATCTGGCTCTGGCCAGGGACCTCAGCGCTGCTGTAGCACTGATGCTTTGGGGCAGGAGATTGCAACTGACAAGTCTGAAAAACAAGTTGTGAAGCCAGAAGCTGAGCGCCTGCACGTGATGGATGCATGCCTCCCACGCCCTTTTGCTACTGGATGGGGACATCAAATTTAATGCTGATCACCCACATGCTGAGTGCCTGCTCGCTGAGTGCCTGCTTGCAAAGGACCGAATTGTACAGAGATGCTGCATGGCCAGAAGCTGCAGCTGGGTGGCGACACAGGTAGAGGATGAAGGCGCAGCTGGCACTCGCTTTGCAGAGGCAGACTGCTGTGAACATGATGTAGACCGAGGGCCAAGATCTCCTGTGCGCAAGCTGTTGACTCAAATAAGCAGTCAGCGGCAGCTCAAGCAGCACGTGTACCTGAGTGTGCAGAAGCTGAAAGCCGCCACATGCAAGGACACACCTGGGACATGCTGGTGTACTGGCGGGGCTTGCTTGGGGAGCCTGCAATACACTGAGCTGTGCTGCTGCCTGGTGTTCAACATGCAATCATGGGGCAACAGTCTGCGCCCAGATTTCGTCAAGCTGGATCACAGGAAATTGCGCAGGCGTTAAATGTTGATGTAGTTACACATGGTTCTGCCAGAGCTGGCACATGTGTTTCCCTTCCATGCCATTCATGGCACAGGTCAGATCTCTACTTCAGCAGCATCATCAGAGACACGCAGCTTCTCAATGGCTGACTTTATGAGGTTGACATCTGAGCTGGGGGGTTTCAGGTCCAAAGCGACGCAGAAGTGGCGCATGGCCTCCTGGGGTCGCTCCAGGCGCTTGTAGATCTTGCCTATCTGGAACCAGACGCTGGCCTCCTTGGGGGCGGCATCCTGCAGTCAATGCCCGAAAGCTGCAGTGCGTAAAGAGCAGAGCAGATGCTTGAGGCTGACAGCACCTGATTGTGATAGGTAAAAGGCACTAAAAGATGCGGCTAGTGCTGCCAGCACACCTGGCACAATGGGTTTGCCTGATGTGCTGCAGGCATGCACCTATAGCCTGGATGCACAAAGCAGGTTGAACAGGCTCTGCACGGCAGGGCCAAGCCAGTGATGGGCCCTTGAGGCGCGGAGCAAGCGGTGTGGTCAGGCACAGACATCCAGGTCCCAGACAGCATGGCACACCTTGAGCACATTGAGTTCTTGCAGTGCCTGGTGCCACCTCCCCAGGCTCATCAGGACTGAGGCCTTCTCGAATTTGGCCAGGGGGTTTTTGGGATCTACATCTATTGCCCTCTGCATGCAGACACGCATCATCCTTTGTGTGTGAACCACGCAGTTTTGACTGAGGACCCCGAGATTGGTTCAGCATCGAAAGATGTGGGCAGAGGCCCAAAAGCTAGGCAGGGAACAACGCGTGACAAGAGACCCACTGTCAGCCTCAATGCATCAGAAGGAACTGGGAGATGGCTCAAGCATCTGCCCGTCCCACCAGAAGCTGCTGCAGCGGCCAGGCAGTGCAGCTTAGCTGACACTGGGCAGCTGTAGACCTTGCTGGGGTGCAGAAGTTGCCACCCCCACCTTTGGCACCCCACCTCAGGAGGAGTGCTGCTGCGGGGCGCAGAGCACACTGGGCAGTGCTGGCTGGCAACAAGGCAGATGCCAACAGGGACAGCCATCCCCGAGACAGCATTTCCACCTGAAGCTGCTGCAGGGCCTCCTGGGTGCGTCCCATCTTGTGAAGGGCCATGCCAGCGTAACATCGCAGCACGCTGGACTGAGGGTTGACCTGCAGCAGGCCAAGACAGTTTGGCAGGCTCTCAAGCTGCAGCAGGACGACATAAGTCATGAGGGCAGGCAGTGTGCACCCCAGCTGCAACACTCCAGCATAGGCGCGTTGGAATAGCATGTGTCTCAAGCTGCATCTGGCAGAGCGGCTTTTAGCTATAGCCGCCACAACCTGAGGCTGGGTGATGGGACCCACTCAACATGGATTCCAAATCCTCTGAAGTTCTCCTCGCGGACAGCAGGGCAAGATGTCAATCACACAGTTTACCTGCAGCGCCCGCTTAAACTGGTACTCAGCCATCTCATACTTCTCCTGCCTGAAGTAGATCTGGCCCACGCCGTACCTGCAGAGAGCACAGAGCAGACTCGCTAAAGATAAACCCACAGTCCCCTGCCGTCATGAATGCTCGCTCAGGGACGGTGCGGGGGGACTTCAGTTGGCTGCCAAGTCAAGCATGCTGCTCTCCAGCCCAGCGCACTCGTGAAGCGCAGGCTATACCATAAATTTGTTGTTCTGGCAGGCAGCTGCCTGTGCTTCTGGACGCAAAATGCCAGGCTACTTCTGGCATGTCGTGTTGGAGCCCAATCACGCGGCTGTAGAGGTGTTGCTAGCACCCCTTGAACAACACCAGTGCTGAGCAGCCTTTCTCCATCATATCCCTCCCCACCATGCTCTAGCCATAGACTCACTGCGTGACACCAGATGTTTGCATTCAAGCTCAGCTCACCAGGCATTGTAGTGGCGAGGGTCCATGCGGATGGCATTCCGGTAGCAGCTCATGCTCTGATCAAAGTCCTCGTTCGCAAAGTACTCGTGCCCTGCCAGGGTGTATGCGTAGGTGAACGTGGGCTCCAGCTGGAGGGCGCGCTGGAAGGACTTCAGGGCATTGTCATGCTCCTTCAGGCAAGATGGTGGCCACTGATTCAAACACCATTATCAAGGGGGACAAGAGAGGATGCAAGGGCTTCATACGCATGGGCAGGGGAACACATGCTGGGTCACATGGGGGAACACCTGCAGGCTTACCAGGGATGCTGGCCAGGCAAGCTCTCGGTGGCTTGCTAGGCAGGGGAGACTATTGGCCCGCGGGCGCTCATCCAAAGGCATGAAGCCCCAGGTTATGCAGCTCTCAACTTGTCAACTATAATGGGTCCATAGCAGGCATGACATGTTCAAACAGGACAGCAGATCGATCTGCTCATTGCTAAGCATTGGCCTCTACCAACCCGTGGCCTGCAGGATGCTGTACAGGTCGACACAGCCCACAGTGTCCCAGGTGCAATAGAAGTGCCAACCAGCCCATCTGCTGCCAGGAGAGGCAGTCCTGGGGAGCTATTCAGAGCCAGAGCTGGGCTGCCAGCTTGCAGCCACTTATGCCAGGCCCAGCCACTGAGTGAAAGTGCCTGTCCACCTTCGGCAAGGAGAGACAGCTCCACAGGACAGCCCCTGCGCTGGGCACACTGCTTAGCCAGACATCACAGGGGTTATTCAAATTCAAAACTACCTTTTGCAGGGAGAGACAGTTTCCCATGACAGCCCACGCAGTAGGACTTTTGCGGTCCAGAGCGATGCACTCCTTGGCCAGGTGGCTCAGGTCCACCTCCTGCTTCATGTGCCACAGCACAGTGCTGTACACCTCCATGCCCTGCATGCAGGAGAGCCTTTGAGCGGGGAGGTGATCGAATGGCAAGGGTGCCTGGGCATGCGCAGAAGGCCCTAAGGCAGCCACAGTACAGTGGACTTCCATGCCCTGCATATAGGACAGCATTGGAGAGCAGGGAAAGTGCTTTGGATGCCTTTGGAATGTGTGCGCAGAGGCAGCCACAGCACGGCGCTGCACACTTTGATGCCTTGCATGAAGGGAACAATCTATTACGGCTGGAAAAAGGTTTGAAGCAGCTGCCCGTGGAGTGTGCAGCAAGGCAGCCACTGGGTCCACATGCCGTGTCTGATGAGCAACACAGTGCTGCACACAATGAAGCCCGTCAGACAAGGCATCTAGATCCAGTCAAGCACAGGCCTGAGCCAGGCTGAAGCTCCGTCTGCCACAGCACTGTGCTGTCCATATACGTGGCCAATCAGCAGCCATCTTATTGCTTTGCACAATGGCGTAAGCAGCGCATTCACAGCGTTTGCTGTACATTTACATGCAGAATGAAGGCATCAAGACAGCAGCATGGCTGGAGCTCACCTTCCACAACACCAAGCTGTACTGAAGGCTTCAAGGGTCACCAAAGTGGGAAGCGGGGCTTGGCAGGACCTGTCAAGCTCTGCTTGTTACAGCCAGACCCCACAAATCAGCACAGCTCACACCGGCAGCTCTTTAGGGCAGCTGTGGGCTAATGCAGCCACACCAGCCCCCAGAGAACCTCAACACCGCTGGGGACGCACCTGTATCTGGTGGGGATCCACCTCCCGTGCCCATTCAAATGCTCTCGCTGCTGCAGGGTAGTCCACCATCTCGAAGTGGGCGCGTCCCACCTGACACAGCACCCAGCCAGTACTATACTGATTGGTTGGAAGCCGGCTGAAGGCCTCAATGGCTTCCTGCAGCAGCCAGAGGGGTTGCCATAGCCCCTCAACAATGTTTGCAAGGGAGCTTCCTATGAGGGTGCAGCACGCTGATGTCTCTGTGGTGCACAAGCTTAGGCACTCCGGGGAAAGAAGGGACAGTGGCAGTGGCACACATCCTGAGTGCAGTCAGGCTGAACAGGGAAGGAGGCCTATGCCATGCGCCTCGTAATGACCTGGACCTCAGATCACCACATGGCAGGCCCCCACCACATTCACACTACATGGACAGCTCGCACACCCTGGGTGCTTGTTATAACAGCAAGCCCTGTGGGGATCATGCACTCAACAAGCATTGGTCATTGTCCATGCATGGCAAGAACTTGCCTGGCAGCGATACATGCACAGCTTGCAGAACCCCTCTCCTAGGGTCTGTATGAGGCTGAGCACAGCTGCATGCCCCACAGCCGTTTTCACACCAACACTGTCCCCTGCAGGTCACATGCCAGTGCATTAGAGGTCAATGCTGCCTGCCAACAAGCGCCAGAGTGCCCCACAGGCCTGTGCAAGTCCAGCATGCAGGTCTGGAGTTGACATGATGAGAGACTGTTGACAGGCTGCGTCTCTGTCCATCTGCCATGGCTGCCCGTCGCCTGTCATGATCTCCAACCCCGACATGGCACAGGAGGAGTGCAGGACAAAAACATCAAGAGGCTGTCTGGTGATTGGCATACGCGACATGCCGACCTAGTGCCTCACCAGCAGATGCTGTGGCCGTACCCTCGTTCCTCCACTGAGTGACAGCAGCAGACTCCCGTGGGGACAGCCCAGCCCCAGGCTTGCGCCCGCCATCTGCTGAGATGCTGCCTCGCGTGCTCCGCCTACAGCAGCAAGGTGCTGTGTCTGTATGGCCCACTCCGTTGTGGGAGATGCTGCAGAGATGCTGCCCCGCGTGCTGCGCTTGCGGCCATGAGGTGACCCTTTTGCGGTGCAAACCTGTGACAAGCTGTATGCAGACTGCAGGCTGCAGAACACCAGTCAGCAGCCAAGCGCTCTCCAGCTGCAGAGACGCTGCCCCACCTGCTGCGTCTGCAGCAGCGCAGTATTCCTTCTACGTGGTGGAGTGTGATGCAATGCTTGCAGATTTGTAGCTTTTGCAGCCAGTAAATCTGCAGCAGTCAGTCTGCAAAATGCAATGGGTCAGCAAAAGCTGCCAGGTTCTGGTGTGTTCGAAGCCTCAGGCGCACGTAGCCAGAGGGCGCCACAGATAATCTGCAGAATTGCCGTGCTGCATGGCTCACCCCCTGCCTGAGAAGACAGCAGGGAAGCATCAGCCTGCAGACATAACAACAGACACGGCTGGTTTTGCTGCCTGCTCAGGCACAATGGGGGCAATCAACCCTGTTGCCTTGGGCTCGGCAAGCACCCACCTGACGCCGCCTGATGGCTCAGTGAAGAGCCGACTGGACACCTTTCGTACCTTCCCGGTGTCATCGGTGAACTTGAAGCGGGCTCCCCCACCAGCCCCTGCAGGCCAGTACTCAGTCTCATAGATACATTGCAGCCCGCTTGACTGACCAGGGGCATGTGTGACCTGCATGCGAGCAAGCCTGCTCTCTCTATCATTGAAACACCAAAAGGGGTTTCAAAGGCCGCAACGAAAGTGGATGAAGCATGAACAGTAACATTGAGGTGGACACCCTCTCCAGCAGCTGCAGGGCAGTACGAAGCCTCAGAGATGCACTGCAAATTTCCTTTGCTCAGCCAGGGTGTCAGCAGGCTTTCGACAAGATGATTTGCCGCATTTGTATCTGCCAGCACTCAGTGAGGCTGGCGCCGCCTGCCGGCATGGACGGCAGGTGGGACACCCCACCTGCCAGCACCAATCACTGTCCTTTGACTGTCCAGCAGGTGCATTGCATCACGCACTCAGCCTGCAGGGCCAGATTCTGTGCAACCCACATCAGACAAGAGAAGCCAAAGCACTGCAGTGTGCACAAAACAGGCACCTCCAGGCCCAATCACATGACCAAGCCTGTGGGCACGTGGCAGATCTGCCTAGTCTCGGGTGGACACTCCGCAATTCCACCTCAAGAGGTGTACAATTGGCAGAATAATATGAAAGTGAGGCCTGCCCATCCAGGAGCCATCAAATCGCACCTGCTTGGCCGGGGCCTGTGCTTAGTGCAGGCGTGGCTGCCCCGGGGGTTGGCACCCCGCCCTGCCACCCACCAGGAGGCTGCTGTGGCCGTCCCACTCCATTGCCCATCCCTGTCGCCAGTCCAGGGCCATACCCAAAGCTGAGGCCGGGCGCAGGCTGCCCTGGCTGCTGCTGGTACTTCTGCTGCAGCTGCACAGCATGCCTGTTGGGCATGGCTGGGGGGATGCCTGCAGGGCACAGCGCAGGCAAGTGACTCACATGCTAGGTGACTGAGCCATGACTATCCTGTGGGCTGTGAGAGCACATACTGAGCTGCCAACTGTTGCTTTTTCTACCCTTATTCAAGGCCTTGGGGCCAGCTCTGTGCATCATATAGACAAGACACTGGGGGTAACGTGCTTTGAGCTGGATACACGTTTTGGCCTGCGAGCCGGGTTGGCAGGTGACCACACCTTGTGCTTCAGGCCCCACTCACCAGCAGGAAAATCTAAATTCGCTGGGGTGTTGAAGTTACTGGGAGAGGGGGTCGTCAAAGCTAAGCTACCTGCATCCTGCATGCATCAGGGCACAAGGCTGAGTCAAGCGCTGGCTACATGGGCGCAGCCCCAAAACATTCCTGCAGCTCGCAGCATAGCAGCATCTCTTCAACCCTCTAGCCTTCAGAAAGACCATTGTTGCAGCCGCTGCACACTCAGGAGTGCTGCTGGAGCACAGTTGGCATCAGGCACGTCTGTCCAGGGGATGATGGGGAGGGCCAGACTGCCTGTCATGCTGGCTGCTGCAGCACGCGGGCAAGCATGCAGTGGTTGCAGGGGGAAGACGTCCATTCCCAATCTCTGGCACCCCAGCATAGCAATCAGTCAGCAGAAGCTGCAACTCCCAGGACGGCTGCCCCAGTTGGTTGGCAGGCAACCACACCTGCCCTCTGGATGACGGGAGGGCCATGCTGGCTGACATGCCGGCCGGCGCTGCTGCCTGCTGCATGGGGGTCGTCGTATCCAGCTGGCTGGAAGGCACACCCTGCAGCCACCAGAGTCACCAACACTCCTGACGCAAGCACCCTGACAGGTGACTGACCTCAGTAACTTAGTGATACCCAACTGCTGCATACGGCTGAGAGCAGCCTGATGGGACCTGAGTGTGGCTGCCTGACTCTGCCTGTCAGCAGCCTGACAGGGAGTGAACATGGCTGGTGCTGAACAGCAACCACATCCTGCTGCAAGAACTCTGTTAGCTCGGGCCTCCTGCGACATGCAGGATGCGCCTCCTGCATGGCAGTCACCTGCTGGTGGAGGGAGGGCGGCACATTCATGTTGTGCTGGGAGAGGGGCGTCCCCTGCAGAGCTTCTGCCTTTGCCGGAGCTGCCAATGCCCGTATGCTGGCCTGCTCATTGCTGATCAGCAGGGCAGCTTCCTCCTCAGCCCCTGCAGACAGGCATGCACCAGATGAGTCCTGCGCTGAGTCATATGAGCAGCCGACCTGCTCGTAGCGCATCAGTGAATGCTAACCTGACCACTGCTGCTCAGCAGAACACCACCATCTTCAGCTCTTGCAAATGGGCACGCAGCATGTGCGCCCTGCAATGTACCACATTGGCGTCTGCTGGCCAGCTCGCTGACCAAGTGTCCTGCTGGGCTGCTGCAGACAGGTGTGCAGCAGATGAGCCCACAATCCACCACATTGGCAGGTGCTGGCCTGCTTGCCACTGATCAGCAGGAGACAGGCCTCTGATGGGCTCAGCCGCCAGAGTCAAAACCCAGCTGCCGCTTACCGTACGCTCAAATGTACTGTGCCACCTGAGCAGGCATGCAGGCACTCACCCAGAGAACACAGCTCTTCATATGCACACCACATCAGTGGATCCAGCGTCAGGGCTGCTCTCTGGTAGGACACAGCTGCCCTGTGCCGGTTGGTCAGCCCGCAGATGCGACCCAGCAGGTAATAGCCTGCAGCACCCTTGGGCACCTGCACTGGCACCACATCAAAGGGAAGTGAGCTGTTAATGCTTTTGCAGGACAGTGTTTCTGGTGTGCATGGTCAGCTCAGGTGGTGGCCTGCAGACTGCGGAAGGCACCTGCATGGGCAACAACTCAAAGGGAACTGAGCTCTTGATGTGTTACGTGATAGCTCATACTGCCTTGAATGTCGGCTCAGGGAGTGGCCTGCTGATAGAACTGCTTCATCTGACTGCCAGTGCAGCAGAGGTGGCCTGCAGACCCCTTGGGCGCCTGCGCAAGCAGTTGAAAAGTTGCTTGCAAGCCCTGAAATGTCACTTGGCTCCTGTGTTGGCAGGGCCATGGCAAGTGATATGTCTGCAGGCCCAGCCGGCAGGTCACAAGCAGCACAACCCACTCAAGAACATCAAGAGCCAAACAGGTAGTGATCCAAGGCTTCCACCTGCCATTTTGGCTGCCCTAGCAAGCGCCTATTGGCCCTAGTCTCTGACATGGCGCAGCACCACGCTGCAATTCCCTAAGCACCCTTGCATCATGGCGCAGGACAGCATGTGGCTTCAGTCACAGCGCTAAATGATGCTGAATTGGGCAGGCATACAAAGCGGTGCTGCCATGGCTCCTCACAGCGATAGGCTGCATGGCTCACCTGAGCTCCGTCATTTGTGGGGTTGAGTGCCTGCTCAGCCTCCGACAGCTTGCCCAGCAGCATGCAGCAGTGTGCCAGCAGGTACCTGCTGTCTGGGTGGCTGCTGCCTGCACATGCACAAGAGCAGCTTGCCCACCAGCATGCAGCAGTGCGCAAGCAGGTACGTGCTGTCTGGGTGCCAGCTGCCAGCACATACTCAGAGCTTCTACTTCAGAAGCCGCAGCCTTACTTGGAAAGAGCACAGACAGCAGGGCCTGGAAGCGGGCCTGCATGTGCTTGACATTGGAAAGCAAGCTTGCAGGTGCTTGATAGACATACAGAATCGCTGTCATGGCAGATCTCACCTCTGAGCAGGTGAAAGGCTCGCCCAGGCTGGTCTGAGCGCAGGTAACACGTCGCCAGCAATCTGACATTCGCCTGCACACAGAATACAAGTTCTCAAGAAAATGCGAACTCTGCTAACACGTTGACAAGGATTGAAAGTATTAGCAAAGGTGGCATGCCAAGTGAGAGGGGGGCCCCTCAGCACAGCAGGCTGGCGCTTGCTCATGCTGCCAGGGATTGAGTGGCGCTTGATCATGCTGCCAGGGACTGAGTGGCAGCCTGCCCTCAGCTGATGTCAACTGGGTGCCCCAGTCAGCTACAGGCTGCTGCAAGATGTGGTGGTCATGGCCCTCCAGCCGTCTGGCACTAGTCAGAGAAGTGCTTCCTGCAGACCCCTAACCTACTCAGAAATGCGGGCGGTCCACATGTGAGCACTGCCTGCTGCTGAACGTGTTGCAACGGCTTCACCCTTGCAAACAAGGCTCCCCCGACCTCTGACGGGTACTCTGCAACCAGCCTCCCTGTCATGAAGCGAGCTTTCCCCTGATATCACATCCCAAGCTCCCACGTACACAGGCAGCATGAGATGACTGCCCATCTTGCAATCCTCAAGCTGTGCAAACAAGCAGGTGTTCCATGTCTGAGCACTACATGCTGCTGTCAGCCGTGCACATGCAAGCCCGCTCCTCACCTGTGAGGGATACTCTGCAACAAGCCTTTCTGCCATGAACCTGGCATTCTCCATCAGGTACAGCCCCAGGCTCTCGTGCACACAGGCAATCATGTGCTGCTCCATCGCTGCCTCTGGCAGCTTCAAGGGGTCCATGAGGGTCACTGTCCGCAGGCGCTGGCCCAGAGCCTCAAGGGTTGCTTCTGTGTTGCCAGCCTTGCCTGCAGGCAGGGCACGGCAGCCCCTGCTATGCCAGAGAGAGCAGCAGGCAATGGCAAACAACCTCAAGTATTGGTCTTGGGTTGTCAGCCTTGCCTGCAGGCAGAGACGACGGCTGGGGTCACGCTTGGAACCTTGTCAAGCATTGGCCTAAAACAACACGCTTGCTTGGAGTTCCTCAGCCTGCCCACACAAAGCTGGCATGACCCTCTGCAGGCGCCTTGCCAGAGTCATCTCAGCCTTGCGGGCTGAGCAGTGCAGGCACCGCATTGCGCAACACCTGTCAAGGGCAGCAAGTGTCTGCGCAGAGCCTTCAGGCTGCACAGTTTTGCCTATCAGAGGCAGATGCTGTGACAAGGTGCAGTCAAGCTCTCACATGTACATTGTTCCTCCACAAGAAGATGAATGCATAAGGTTGCATCAGCACTGGGTGTTGAGCAATAAACATGCCTGCGGGGCCAGGCTGCTGTGTCTGTTCTACTGCTGGAGGGCCAATGTTGGGGGCCTTCGTTCAGGCCAACTGCCCACGCCTAAGGCTGTTCTGCAATTAATGGCAATTTATGCGGGACACTGCAGCGTAGACGGCAGCAATTAGGAAATCTGTTAGTAGGGCCTCACCCAAGTAGGCCGCTGCATGTGAGATGGCATCAGCTGAGAAGAAGAGGCAACTGCCTCTTGTGTGTTCTGTACATTCTGAGGGGAAACTGTCAGCCCAATTGTACAGGACTGTGCAAAAAATAACCAAAGCTGAATGGCTGGGCAGGCCGGTGCAGGGAGTCCTCAGACAGGCTAAAATTGATGCACAAACTGATCAGTGCTCGATGGCTCTGATCAAGGGGCACTCGTTATTGCTCTCACAGCTGTCAAGGCTCCTGCCTCTCGAGTGACATAAGCAGGCGCTCGAGTAGCGGTGGCGTGAATCCCCACTGTTGAGAGGTGCAAGTCAGCAGAAGAAGCCACTGAGCCAGGACACAGACACGCACTCTAGATAGCAAGAGAGCACAGGGACTGACTGCTCAGGTGGGGCGATTGGGCTCTGCAGCATACTGCTGTATTCATCTGCACTCTCATGGCGGTGATGGGCACCCTCCAGTAGCACCGGTGACATGCTGATGAACTGCTTGACAGCACGCTGCTGACACCTGGGGTATGGAGCAGATGCGCAGGCAGATAGTGGACAGCAGCTTCTGCTGCAAATCATTACAGAGCAGGCTCTGGGGATGCACGACATACTGGGGTGGCCTCGCATAAGCATGCTGCCCTTGGCTGAATAGCGAACGGTGCCAGTGCGCCTCAGGGATGTCAAGCCGCCAGCGTGTCTACTTGGGTCCAGCAGTGTTGCCATCTGCACAGCAGGCTGGGCAAGGTGCCAGTGCGCCTTGGGGCCATCGTGTCAAACTGCTGCACTGCCTCAACCAGCATTCTGCAGGATGGGCAAGGTGTCGCTGCGCCTGAGGGATGTGGTGTCCAAGATCGCTCACAAAGTACACCAAGAAAACTTCTTGCTGGGTTAGTGTGCTGAAACAGTGTGCTGCGGCAAAGGTTTTGAGGAAAACCCCACTGGGCACTCACATGCAGAAACCTTTTGCTGCCCTGCAGGATGGGCAAGGTGCCAGTGCGCCTGCGGGAGGTGGTCTACACGCTCTCTCCATTTGAGACCACCGTGCTCAACGGCCTGTGGAAGGACCTGCCGCAGAAGGCTCACAGGAAGATCTCTGAGGTGAGCTGCATGGCTCGGTTGTGGCTGCTGGGACAGGGATGGCGGTTGTGACTCTGAAGGATGGCCACACAAGATGGTGCACAGGAGGTTTTCTGAGTTTGAGTCCTGCCAACATTGAGGAGTTTGTGCATGTTGTGCCTTGTGCTGCCTGGTGTTGGCGGCTGTGACACATGGTCTCTGGATGAGCTTGTGAGAGGCCCCACCGGAACCCAGACAGGGTCTGAATCTGGTTGCTGAGGGTGCACAGAAGGCCCTTGGGTGAGGGTCACTCAGAGGGGAGCCCTGCCATCTTGGCCCAAGACCTATGGTTCGTGTGTGATTTGACTACTGTATCGAGCTGTCTGGGCAAGCCAACTGCGTTGTGGGCTATAATGCACCCCGGGGGTCCCAGAGGCGTGTACTGTTATCCAGCGCTAGCCAGCGCTTCTGCATGGCAGTCTTGTATAAGGTAGAGGCACTCGCTGTCCAGTGACAATGGTCTTGTGCGGCCAAGGAGCATTGCTCTGCCCTGGCTGCACAGGAAGCACCCAGACAGCACTTGGGGTGCTCCCAGCCTTCACATGCCTGACTCTGCACTGCACTGTGGTTGCAGTGCAGCTGCCTGTACAGGTTTGAGTGCAAGGGGCCTTGCACTGCCTGGCTGGTCTCAATCTGACCTTGATCACTTACAATGTCAGCATGGCTGCAACACACATGTGAATGTTGTGGAACTTCCACCAACCAATGTCTGTGTGGTGCAGAACTGGTTCGATGTCGGCGTCTTCTTTGTGCTGCCAACCTATTTGACATTCAGGTGCAAGTGTGTTGCCCTTGTGCTGGCTGCATGTTGTTTCCAACTCTATCCTGTTATTAGGCGAGGTTGAGCAGGTCGCGCAGCGCCAAAGCCAGTCAAGGCACACACATGTGTCTCTGGTGTTGCAGATATGCAAACAACTTTAAGGAGGACGAGAAGAACCACCACAGGTGCGTGCCTGCCGCTGACACCAGGAATGTTACTGCTGCTGGCATTGACCTCTTGACACCTGATCTGCAGGTATTAGCCAGTCTCTCACAGATTTCTTGACAAAGCTGAAAGTGCTTGTCACGAGACTTGAGCGCTGCTGTATATATCTGGCCTGTAAACGAAACCTTATATTCTAGCTTGCCTCTGTCAGATAGGGGTAAGGCCCATGAACTCGCCAAAGTTGCTCCGTTTTGCTGGCCAAGCCATGGTGGCCGTGGACTGGCTGTTCTAGGATCCTCCATAGCAAGCCAAATGTCGACCAGCTTTTCGCTTGGCAGCAAGAAGAAGACACCATTCCAGGTCCCTGAGAAAGCATCTGATCTGCTTCATGCAGCATGCTGCCTTTGCCCTGCATATTGGCTGCTTTGCCCTGTGATGCGTAAGCACAGCCAGGTCCCTGACAGCATGCACTGCTCATTGCACCTGGTCAGGCCCCTGCCACTGAATGCTCTGGTGGTCCTGCAGCTGCACAAGGAGGCAGAGGCAGAGAAGAAGAAGGTCAGCTGCCCTGCAATGCCCACAAATGATGGCCCACCCATCTGCCAGGGAGCTCTCAGCACGCACTGTATGTGGGGCTCTGTGTGAGGTGCTTGCTTGGCCTGCCTGCAGTCAGGCATCTGTTCAAACAGCACCCTTTGACATAACCAGAGTGCTTTGCAAGATCACTTGATATCCTGCTCTGCAGAAAGCAGATGAGGAGGCCGCTGCAGTCTACAATGAGTTCGTGGAGTCCTTTGCAGAGGGGCCGCAGGACAGGCCTGGCTCCCGGGCCTTTGTGCGCGGCGAGGTCATTCAGCCTGGCCAGGCAGCCTCAGCCGCAGGTCAGCTGCTGTGCAGCAGGACTTCTGACTGTTCACCACCACCTTTGCGACGCATGACGCAGGCGCTGTTGGCTGGCCCTGAGCCACTGCTGTGGCACATTGAAATTCCCAGCCCAATGCTGCTGGTGAAGCATGAAGCTGGATCAGACAGACATCTGCTGATCAACCTGACAGTCGCACTCTTTGTAAGCCTGATGCAGAGTCATGCCTATGTGTTGATGCCTCAAAGCCCTGACTGCTGTGGCCCAAGTGCAACTGACTGCCCAGAGCTAAGCCCCTGTCTGCCCTTAAGCGCAGGCGCTCCGTCTCGGACTGGCAAATATGTGCCAAAATTCCTGCCGCCTGCACTGGCTGCAGCCGTTAGCCAGGGCACGCCGGCAGCCGTCCATGTGGAAGTAAGTGCACATAGCCATTCTTGACAGGCCGCAGAATGCATTGCCCACCATACATTGCAGTGCCCGCTGTGCCCACCCTGTCACCCGTGCTGTTGCCCTACTCTCACCACATCACATGCCCCGTGCTGTTGCCCAACTCTCACAAAACTTCATGCCCATCAGGACGGTCAGCAGTCCAGGCAGCACCCGCTGTGATCTAACAGTTATGTCTACCACCTTGGCCCAGATGAGCTGTCTATCAAAGAACCTGCTGACGCCCTGCTCTGTGTGAAGCCTGCCTTTGCAGCGCCGCCTATGGCCATGCCTGGGGTGTCTGCCACCAAGCCCAGGAAAATTGACTTCCTCTTGGAGAACATGAAGAAGTGAGCCTGCGCATCTGCACAGTGTCGAGCCAAGCAGCCAAGCAACCTGCCCATGCCTGTGCACCTACACTCGAAGCCTGCACAGCATCAAGCTCGGCACCCCGCCTCAGTTCCAGATACCTGCATGGTGTCAAGCCAAATTTTCTATTATCAGGTCCCTCAGACAGGAACTGCGGCCACAGGCACACTGGGATTGTGAGCCTCAACATCTGCTGAGTCATCCCTGTCCCATCGAGTGTGGCAGATAGGATCTTGTAGGGTGCTCTGGCAGTTCCTTGCTTCAGCAGTGTACAGTGGTCAGGGCACTGCGCCCTTCACAAATGCGTAAGGGCTGCTGCCCACATGACAGCTGCCGGACTGGACATGTCACTGTGTGTTGCAGGGAGCAGGAGAAGCGTGAGGAGAGGCAGCGCCTGAAGGAGCAGGGAGTGGTCCTGGAGGACGACCCAGATGGAGTGGGTTCATTTGATGATGGGGACCCCCACACCACCAACCTGTATATAGGTGGGTACTTGCTGACATCAATCCTGACACAATCAGCTGCTCTGCCCGTGCCTGAATCACCCAGCAGTTACCCAGCAAGGATTGGCCACTCGGGCATGCTGCACACTGGCCCCAATCAAATCTGTGTGACTGGCCCTGCAAATATCGCTCAGATAGCAGGAAGGCTGACCCTGGATGGTGCTCTACCTCACACCTGAGCCACACTACCTGTAGAAGAAGCGGCCTCCTTGGGGAGCATTTGCAAGCCTGCCTCACTTAACAACTTGTGGGGCTGAGTGCCTCACCAATCACACACTACAGCACGCTGCAGGCAAGTTGACCCCAGACTCGTCAAGGGGATGCCAGAGATGTTGCTGCTGGCACTTGCTCTGACCTGGCAACCCTGCTGCAGGTAACCTGGCCCCAGATTTGAATGAGGAGATCTTGAAGAAGGAGTTTGGGCGCTTTGGGCCGCTGGCCAGCGTCAAGATCATGTGGCCACGGGATGACGACCAGCGGCGCCGCGGTCGCAACTGCGGCTTTGTTGCCTTCATGGTGAGCGCTGGGTGCCTCAGCTGATTGGCAGAGAGCGCCTGTTCCCCAGCTGGTTGACAGGGTGAGAGCTGAGCCTGCCAGCTGGTTGGCGGCCTCGGGGTCGAGCTGGGAAAGCACAAGCTGCATTGCGTTCAGCAACTTTCGGCAGGCTGCCCCTTGGCATGTGCCTGCTCAATGCATTGATGCTGCAGCTTTGTCAATTGATTTTTGAAAGCCTGGCCTCCCAGCTGGCTGACTGCCTCGGCTGGGGTCGTACAGCCTGCAAGGCACACAGCAGGGCAGACACACCTTGGCATGTGCCTGCTTGGCGCAGCCGGGGGTGCGGCTGGGGCAGCAGCCCCAGGAACAAGCTGTGGAAGCACAGCCTGCATGCTGTGCAGAAGCTGGTGCATGCAGGCTGCTCTTGGGCAGTTTTCTGATCAATGCAACTGGCTGGGCAGTTGGGTGCCCCATACCTGGTGTCTGTTGGTCTGTTATAGGCCTTCTGTGATGCAGAACCCTGTTGTTGCAGCTCGCACCATTGCCAAGCACCGCATTGCAATGCTGCACCACAACAGCTGATGCCGAATCTTTCTGCGCTCAACCCAGCCCCTGGTAAGGCTAGAGGTGTGTGCTACAGCACGCTAGAGCGGCCACAGGTCAGCATGGATTCCCTGGCTGGTTGCTGCCTTCGAGTGCGCCTCTGCCCTGCCCTGCAGAATCGTGCCGATGCCGCTCGCGCCAAGGATGAGCTGAATGATGTGATGCTGCACGACAACGAGCTGCACATCGGCTGGGGCAAGTCCATCCCCATTCCTGCGCAGCCCATGTTTGTGCTAGCAGGCCATGGCGGCAGCCAGCTTACACAGCCTAAGGGGGCTGCCATCGCACCCCCAGGCTTCATGGCCTCCAACTGGGACCTGCCCCCTCCAGGGGAGGAGTATGTGGGTGAGTGCCTGCACAGGCTGACTGTAATGCAAAGCAGCAGACGGGTAACGTCTGCATGCAGCCCATGTTTGGGGTAGTCCAGGGCAGCAGCTAGCCTGTGCACTTCAAGGGGGCCTGCCGTGACACCCCCAGGCTTCATGGCTTCAGGCTGGGGTGTGCCCCTGCCAGCGGAGGAGTTGGCCAGTGCATAGTGCACCCTGCATCGCTGACCGTAATGCATGTAGCGAGCAGGCTATGTCTGCACCCGAGATAGTCATGTGCCTGCCATAATATGAGCTGGACGCAGCTGACCTGGCAGCAAGGCCCGCCTCGCAAACGTGTTGCTGCTGCATGCATAGCAAGCATGCTCAGGGTGGCAGCAGCCTGTCCTATCAGACTTGACACCATGTCTGACCCCTGCTGCCTTGGCTGTGCAGAGCCAGATGTGGAGGTGCAGATCCCTGCTGACCTGCGGCAGAGATATGTCATTGACTCCCTGGCCGCTTATGTGCTGCGGGATGGCACAGACATCGAGCAGGCTGTCATGACGCGGGAGCATGCCAATGCGGAATTTGCCTTCTTGTTCAACCTCACCAGCCCAGAGCACATCTACTACAGGTGAGTAGTGAGTGCGCGAGGGCTGTTGCGGGGTTCAGGCAGGTTTTTGTGTGCCGCTGGCCGCATGCATGCTCTGCGGCCAGCATCGCTGCTGGCCAACGCTGGCTGTGACGGCATGCAGTCCTGCTCTGCTGGGCACGTTTGTATCATGATGGGCTCTAAGTGCAGCACATCAAGTGTCCCCCATGCAGGCCCCATACAGTGCTGAGTGCAGCACGTCAACAAACTCTATGCAGCGGCAAGCGCAGCAGCTTAGGGCTCATGCCCCCTTTCTGGACTGCAGGTGGCGCCTTTTCTCCCTTGCTCAGGAAGACTCGATGCGTAGCTGGAAGGTTGAGCCCTTCCAGCTAGTTGAGGGCGCCGCCAGGTGAGTCTCCACCTCGCTTATAATGCATGAAGCATCAGCACAGCTTGCTGCAGCCACTGCTGGTTGTCTTCTTGTGACTGCTGTCCTTCAATTGGAGGTACCTGCTACTCCATCTTGTCAAGGCTGCTCACAGGTGCCCTGTGGCCTACGTCAGAGGCCACTGCCCAGCACCACACATTTCCTTGTGAATTTCTGCTCGGAGCCAGATTGTTGACGCTGCAATCCAACTGTTTGCAGGTGGATTCCACCGCCCATGACTATGAATGCGGGCGGTCCTCAGCAGACTGCAGCGCAGCGGGGAGGAGAACTGTTGAAGGACAAGCCTCTGCCAGAGACGCAGCAGGATAGGTCTGTTGAATTTTCACGCAAGTATTGACATCAGAGCTCTTGAGGCATCTGCACTCTCAGCATTTCTGCCTGTTTGTGGGACAGCGGCAGGCTGCGCATGGCTTTGGCCTTCATCCAGCCTGCCATCGGCAAACTCTTTGTACATCTGCACCCTCAGCATGGCTTCCTTCACAGGGGTGCAACAGGCTTTGCAAGGAGTTGACATATCATCTTGCTTGTCTGCAACCAATCTCCCTTCTCCTGGCCAGCGGCAGGCTGTGTGTGGCAAAGGCACCTCTCATGGTGGCCAGGAAAAGGCCGTGTGCAGGCTGTGGCGATGAGAAAGCTGTGCTTGCTGCACAGCAGCATGCTGAGGATGACATGCTGCAAATCTGCAATGGAGCCTCTTTTGGCCACTCAGGAGAAGGCTGTGTGCACCTGGGGGCAATGACAGTGCTGTACAAGCTGCACAGCAGCCTGTGAATCAGCATGAGACTGACATGCTGCAGGTTCGAGGACCTGCTGCGTGCACTGACTTTGGAGCGTGCAGACATCTGTGATGCCATGGTATTTGCACTGGACAACTCAGACTCAGCATATGAGGTGGGTCCCAGACATGTCTGGACGGCACAACGATTTGGCCGAAAACCCTGCTTTGTCTCCAGACCTAGCGTCATGTCTGCGCCAGCTTGACAACATGCGCCACTGTGCAAGCTGGGTCATCCTGCTTCTGGGCTCAGCACCTGCACATTTCTTGACGTCAGGTCGCCTACCTGTGGCTGGGGGCTAGCCATGGGCCTGCCCTGAAGCTGTACCCTGGCACAGCTCACTGTGCACCTGCATGGCTTGTGAGCACTGCTGGGTCCTCCTTGTGGACTCAGCACCTGCACCTACTTTGTTGCCACTACTCAATGGGGTCTGTGTGCTCAGCTGTGAACCTTTGCCGAAGCCCCTGTTCCCCCGCATGGCTTATGTGTGTGTTGAAGCTTGTCGGTGCATGCTGCTGCTGAGCAGCTGTGCCAGCTATGCACAGGAGTCGTGTCGCACTTTAAGTTGTGTAGCGGCTGCCAGCAGCGCTGTTGATTTGCAGGTTGTCGAAATTCTGACAGACGCACTGACGCTTTCAGAGACGCCCGTGCCCACCAAGGTTGCCAGACTCTTTCTGGTATCAGACATCTTGCACAACAGCACCGCTGCTGTACGGAACGCCTCCCGGTACCGCAACCACCTGGAGGCCACACTGCCAGACATCTTCGAGAGCTTCCAGGTGAAAGCTATATGTGTCTGAGGCTGCAGCTCCTGTTGATCTGCAGTCAAGGTTGGGCAATGGCCCACTATGCGCAAGTTAAGCTGGGCTAGGTGTGACCCCGTACCCACCTGCATGGCCTGCCTTGGAGGGTGCATCTTGGTGTTGAGCCGGCTGCATCTTGAGAATTGAGCCGGCTGCACCGCCCAAGTTGGGCTGCTACATGGCAGTGATGCATTGCCTAAGGCCTGCATCGATACTGTGGCACTAGGTGTTTGACCACATGTATCTGCAGTCATGGCCATTTCTGCAGCCAGACTCAGGCTATAGCTTTTGGCAGCAACACGAGTTGATGCACTGCCTGCCACACTGTGCAGGAGAGCTACGCGGCCTGTGAGAGCCGCATCGTCCAGGAGGGCCTGCGGAGGCATGTACTGCGTGTGCTGCGCATGTGGAGGCACTGGTATATCTTCACAGATGACTTCCTGAATGGCCTCCAGGTGAGCCAGCAGTCTCAGTGATCACTTGCACTTGCACCAGGGGCCAGAATTCAGATGCGGGGTCCTGGGTGCCTGTCGTCACAGACGACCTCTGAGAGGAGGTAATTTGTTCTCTTACATTCTGTGATTTGGAAGGAGCCCCTCACACGTTCCCTCTGCTCAAGCTATCTGGCCCCCTGACCCTGCAGGCCACTTTCTTGCGCAGTGCCTCCTCTCTGTCAACAGCCAAGGTCCAGAACCCTGAGCTGGAGGCAGAGCTGATGGCGCTCAGCGAGGAGGATCTTGCGCTCAAGTGTCGGCGCAGCGGCCTCTCGCGCAAGGGGGACAGGGTAGCTCAGGTGGGGCGATATGCACCTCCTCAGATCTGACCTCAAGCACAGTGCACAGTGCACAGCCTCAGATCTGAGTGTACATGCCAGTGTGGCCCGCTCCTGCTGACTTGCACAGCCTTGAATGTGATCACACATGCCACTGTTACACAAGGGAGGCAAGGAGACTCAGGAGGGCTGGCTGCACAGCCTCAATTCCAACTCTGGCTGCCCCCTAGTGCGCAAGGTGTGAATGCCACAATTGGCAGGCACGCTCAGGTGGGCTGGTGTGCATATCTGCAGTCTGGTCGTCAGTGCGTGCACCGTGGATAGTCGCGCTGGGCCAAGAGGTAGCCTCAGGTGGGTTCGTGCACAGTAAGACAAATCTTGTCGCAATAATGTTTATAGGCACCAAATTGATGCATCTCTGGGCATATTCTGACAGGGTTGACACGCAGGGTGGCACTCATGGTGGGGTGCATCCTCCTGCAGGTGCAACGTCTTCTGGAGCTGCACAGCTACCTCAACGGGGGTGCTAAGCAGCAGCCACCATCCAGCAATGCTGACCACTCTTCAGTCTGGAGGAAGCAGCAAGAGGCCACTGCCGCTGAGGTGGGCAAAGGCTGGCTGGTGCCTTGAACAGAAGGACCTTCTGCCCACAGGGCAGTTTTCTGTGTTGCCGCTCTCAGTCAAGGTCTGCTGCAGGTTCTGTATGCTTGCGTCTCCAGCAGAAAGCCCTGCATCTGGCACAGGTCAGTGCTTGTGCACATCATTGTGCTGCTTCTCCTATGCAGGCTGCTGCTTCTGTCCACGCTGGTAACAGGCCTGTGCTGGCAGCCATGGAGGAGCCAGAGGCCCAGCCAGAGCCTGCTGTGAGGCCAGCCGTGAAGCCAATCTCACAGTGGGCGGCAGTGGAGGATGTAGGTCAGCTTATGAACATGTCAGCCAACATCTGAAGCGCATGCCAGGGATTGCTAGTGGCTTTCAGTCCTCTGGACTCGATATGTTGCCCAGCAGAGTACAGCTTGCCAACAGTGCTATGCACCTCGCTTGCATCCAGGCCCCTTGGTTCTGAAGTCTGGTCTAGTCACGCACGCAGTTCCTGCCGATCTCCTGCAGATGAGCCAGCAGGGCCCATGGAGTGCATCGCTGCTGCTCACCTGCCTCACTGTGCACCTGCTGCCAGCTGTAACCCTCAATTTTGGGCTGCACCCTGCAGATGAGCCAGCAGGACCCATCTCTGAGTGGATCACTGCCGCTCCCCCACCCGACCCCGAACCTGCTGAGGACCAGGGCAAGCCGGCCCCCACTGCCGCACAGGGCCCTGTGTCCAAGTGGACTCTGGTCGACTACGATGATGAGGACGCCCAGAGAGCCCATGATGCAGGGTGTGCTTGGGCATGTGGCACGCTTCTTCACAGGGGGGATGGCCTGCTGCTCAAACTTTGCACTGCCAGAGTCGTGCCTTCAATGTGGGCGTCAGCAGGTGGTGTCCTCAGGGAGCCTCCTTCTGCAGCCTGAAGCCTGGAATGGGCCTCTTTGGTGCTGGCGGGGCCTCTGCTGCTGCTCAGGCTGCAGGGTGCAATGGGCTGCTTGCCCTCCAGGGAATGCTTCAAGTCAGCAGAACGCTCAGAGAGCACCTGCAGGGTGAGCACACATTGCTACCTCTGCAATGACTTCCCCAAATACCCAGGTGGAAGCACTGTCCGGCTCCCCTCTGTAGGGTTGTAGCACAATGCAGCAATGAAGCACACGGCAGGGCGTGATGCTGACAGATCACCCGCCTCTTCTGCTGAAGTGATCATCTGCCCAGTGCACAGACCATCAAGTGCCTGCTCTGCAGGGCTGCAACAGACGCACTGATAGAGCACAAGGCTGCAGCAAGTGCCGCCGATGACTAGGCTGCTTGGTGCCCACCTGTCATCATACAAACACTGTCAACTTCTGTCTGTGCAGGGCTGAAGATGATGCAGAGATGGAGGACGAGGCTGCAGGGGCAGCTGCTGATGGCACGGAAGGTGCAGCCCTTTTCAGTGGTGCTGGAGCAGCACCAGTATCAGAAGCTGCGGTGACTGATGCTGATACACCCAGCGCACCTGTGGCCTCTACCAAGTCTGTGGACCTGACCTACACAGCTGCAGACGAGGAGCGGCGGCAGAGACTGCGGCAGGTGAGCTCCCTGCACCGTGAGTGGTGAGAAGGAGCTGTGCTGAGCCCAACCTGGGCCAGAGCAGGGAGCTCTGTGCCTTGGCTTCATGCCATGTATGGTGGCAGGCATTGACACAGGCCGCTCCGAGGGTCATAGCTGAAAGGGCCTGGCTGAATGGTGCAGGGCTGCATTGCTGTTGGCTGCACAGCTGGCTTGAGCAACACTGCACCTTGAGGCATCCAGGTCATGCCCTTGCCAGAAGTGGGCGGATGCTCAAGGCCTGCATATCAGCCTGTGAGTTCTGCTGATTTGGTAGAGGCGACAGGGCCAGGTGCCCAGAGCCTTCATTGCCCCTTGCCGGAGTTTTCATGAATCTCCAGCCCTCAGCATGAGCACGTGTATGTTGAGCACTTCAGGATGGCAGCCTGACATCCAGAGCCCTCCCTCCTTGGGGCCTGGGCTTTTCTGGTGCTTCTGCTCACTGCATGCTCAGCAAGTGGATGCTGCTGAGCAGGTTGAGGTGGCAGTCATGGTATTCAGAGAGCAGCTGGCTGAGGATGAGCCCAGCCTCAGCAAGGAGCAGCTGGAAGCCAGGAGCGCTGAGCACCGCAGCAAGCTTGTGGCAGAGGCTGAGGCCAAGCTGGAGCAGGAAGCCAAGACTGCTCGCTCCAAGTGAGGAGATGCACGCAACACGGTGGCAAACACCCTTGCGCCCAGTGTGTCCTGCACACCATTAGCATCTCACCTCTGCAGGCTGTGCACTTCCACTGGGATCACTCTGTGGTATGCAGCATTGTTCTGGTGCCAAGCAGCATGTTCACACTGCAAGCACACCATGGCACCAGCCACTGTGCCGGCGCCAGCAATCTGTGCTGTGCTCTTCTGTGTGGCCTGGTCAGTGGCAGCATCATCATGAAAGCTTCATGCGCTGCATGTGCTGTGCTGTATCGCCATCTCCTCACAGCATTTGCCGGCTACTGCTGCTTGTGCATGCACCTGTGGTCAATGCCCCCATGCTGTGAAGCTGGCGGTCTTCTGGTGATGCCCTCGCACACATGAGGGCAAGCCCTTGATGTCACAGCATCATTCAGGCAGCCCAATCAGGCAGTCCATTCATGGTTTGCCTGCCCGCTAAGCAGGGAGGGGAGGTCGCGCTTGCATGACAGATATCAGCCCACCTCTGACGTTGGCAGGGAGGGTCACAAAGGCGGCAGCAGCAGCCGGCGAGACGACAGCCGGGAGCGGGCGCCTGGCAAGCGCAAGCGCAGCAGGTCCTGCTCCCCTGATGGCAGCAGCCCTGACCGCGACACCCGCCGACACCGGGACCGTGGTGCCCAGCGTGGCAGCCGCAGCATAGCTAGGGAAAGCAGCAAATCTGAGCGTGAGCGCGACCGCTCAGACAGGGACCGGTCAGACAGGGAAGCCAGCCGCAGGGTAGACAATGGACGCCCGACCCGAGGTAGCGACCGCCGAGATCGGGAATGGGATGCGGACAGGGGCGGCAGCCGGCGGGACGACAGCCGGGAACGCCGTAAGCGGGTCCGCAGCAGCAGCAGAGACCGGCGAGCTCGCAGCATCAGCAGGGATAGGGACAGGCACAAGCGTCGCTCCCGCTCGCCGCCGACGGAGCGGGAGCGCCGCAGCAGCAGACGCTCCCCTGAAAGGCGCAGCAGCAGACGATGATTTGCCTGTAGACTAGTCAATCATGAATCTGATGTGCCGTTTGTCAAGATGCAGAGCAGTGACCTGAAAGGCGTGCTCAGTAATGATGCCCTCATGCGCTGCCAGCTGACTTGCAGTGACCTGGTCAACATTTCGTTGCTGCAATGCACAAAGCACTGCTGTGCTATGCCCGACACTGCCCAGCAGACACTGATAGGCGTCAGAGTACAGGGCTGGTCTGGTACGAGTCTGGCCAAAAACGATCTGGAGGGAAACAACCCTTTTACACAGGTGAATGTACCTGTCAAACAATCTGAAGGAGGAATTGCATGGCTTGTTGGTGTGCAACATGCATTGCCCACCGCCTCCACTCAGATGATCTGCATTGTTATCTAAAATGCGGTAGAAAAAGGTGCCCTTTGTGCAGAGCGCCATGCTGGTCTGCCGGATAGTGGCGTACAGAGTCAGCCAAGGATCTTTCAGCTGTGACACAGGTGCACAGGGTCTCCATGATTTGCTTGAGTACAAAGGTTGAGCCAAGGTTGCCCAGCAGTTCAAAATTCATTTTGCCTTGCAGGGAGACATCCAGCTTTCCAAAGAACTGCTGGGTTGCTGCGTGTGCAATCACTCTTTACAATAGCAGCCAGTCATGCTGCAAGACACACCTGACATGTCCTGCACAGTTTAGAGGACCAAGCAGCAGGCAAGAAGGCAGTTCACAGCATGCTGCGACAGCTAAGGTAAATCAAGGCTGCCATAAGAAAGCGTCCAGGCAAAGATGGCAGAGGGAAACAAGACAACAGTCACCCAAAGCCTCCCCAGGCAAACCAACATCGCAGCCCGGGCAAAGGCTGAATGCTGTGCCACCTCAGCTGACTGTAGGGGACAGCTGTGCCTGCTATGTTGGCGGCTGTGCTGCTCAGCAACAGCCCACGTTTACTTTTGACTGCTTGCAGGTGGCTGGTAGCCTCATCCCCCCCCCCCCCCCCCCCCATCGCAGCCTGGCAATGAGCATGAGCAGCCACAGGCTGCTGAGCGCCTCAGGACTCCCGTGGATGGCCATCAGATCCCTCCCGCCGCCTCATTTGCCTCCGCATTGAGGACAGCAGCAGGACTGGCTGCTGCTGTTCATGCTGCCTTCAAAGCCAGGCAGGGCAACACCCAGCACATCTCGGCGGTCGCTGCCATGCCCAGGTGCGGCTTGCATTTACCAGAAGCTTGATCTGACCGGTGGTACCAGCCCTTCCTTCCTTCAGAGCATATGGCAAAAGAAGCGGAGCGTGTGGGTATTGACCCCTCTTATGATCACTCATCTCACTCTATTAAGGAAGGCACAGACACACGGCGATGTTCCTGTATCTTTGAAGCTCCTGCTGCAGCAGGAAAAGGGACAACGTGCCCCTTGAAATCTATTACAGTTGACCTGATCATCCGTATTGAGGGATGTGAATGCACGGCCTGGTGCCCCTCCGCATCCCGTCGCCTTGTCTCAAGCTGGATCTGCAGAAAGCATGTTGTCTTTTCATCATTCCTCGTTGCAACACGGTTGAGCGGCTGTCATGGCCACTGCTGCATCGCTGATCAAGGTCTCATGGCTGAAAGGAGTGAGGCTGCTATATTGCATGTCGCCTGTTGTCCAGCCGCTCCAACAAAACGCCGTCTGCAGGCAACTACGATCCTTGTTCTTGTGGTGTTCTTCCTGATTGGGGCAGCCTGGCAGGGCTATACCAGCAGCCATGTGAGTTGCTGAGGCATGGATCATGCCAATAGCCGCGGCCTATCTGTGTAGGCCGAGTTCTGCAGGAAACATGCTGTTCAGCACCAGCACGTAGCATGACCTTTATGCCAAACAGCCTCTTTCAGAATCTGACATTGCAGACCACCTGTTCATCTTGTCCAAGATCCTGCTGCTGACATGATCACCTGCTCTTGGGCTGCAGAAATCTCATCGGAAGGTGCACCCTGGTGGTCCAGGCAGGCTGCATGGACCACCAGGGCACGCCATGCATTTTGGTCCTGGCACCTTCAGATCAAGGCACGCCAAGGCAGAGCCAGGGAAGCAGGCGGCTGTGGAGGCTGCGCTGGCACATGCCTGGGCAGGCTACAAGAAATTTGCCTGGGGGCAGGATGTGCTGATGCCGCTGACCAAGGGAGGCAGGTGGGGGAGAACGCTTCATAGGATTTTTTACCCATTGGCTGGCAGCCTGCCTGGCTGCCTGGCTGAAGTACACATGCCATGTGCCCTTACCATAAGCTGCCCTGCGCTGCACTCAGTGCCGCACAGAGCGGCCCTGAGCTTTGCGCACCATGGCAGTCTAGTGTTGTGCAACACTCAGAATATAAGCCGCGTGTGCTGTTGGCCCTCCACTCGAGAGCCAGGAGCTGAGGAGGCCTGCGCTGCTGCAGGCAGGCAGACTATGCAGCCTTTGCTGGCCTGCCAGCCACAATGATCGATGCGCTGAGCACGCTGGCCCTCTTTGGCATGGATGGAGAGGTGCAGGAGTGAGTCAAGGCAGGCGTACGGTGCTACACCATGCATCCAACCAGTCAGGGCATGCAGGGAACTGTGATCCTGAGCTGCATGCGGCTGCACACATGCTAGGGTCTGCACATCCAAGCAGCAGATGCTGCACACTCATTGCCTGGCAGCACTCTGGTCATTGAAGGTGTCGTGCTGGAGGAGGGTGGGTTAGGTCCTGACTGCATTGTGCCCAGCTTTGGGGCTGGGGAGTTCTGGTGACATGTCGCTAATGATGCCGCTGCCTCTTCTCTGGGCCTCTCCAAGCAGCTGAAGGCTGCACTGAAGTGCCCCGTTGCCTCATGCACAGGCCTGTGGCATTTGGATTAGAGCTGCTGTTGCTGAGGTGTCTGCTGCTGCTGTGCAGGGCAGCTGACTGGCTGGCAGAGCAGCCCTCCATTGAGATCGGCACCAGGTGCAACTTGTTTGAAGCCAACATCAGGGTCATGGGGGGGCTCATCAGGTGAAGCTCCCACTGCTGCCCCTCTCACACTGGCAGGCATCCTCTTTGCCGCTTGATGAAGCCACCTTTTTTGCTGCATCATTCTCAATAGTTTGCGTCACCAGCATCCATTTGCCTGCCCACTGCCGCTGGCTGCGCCATTGTCCTCCATGATGTGCCAGAGGTTGTCCTGCTTGGGTTGTGGTCACTCTACCCTCGCTTGCCTGCCACCTCAGCCTCATACGACTAACGACAGGTGTGACAGTTTCTGGGGTGTCCTGCACTTACTGCATGCTTGCTGCTCCTTTTGTCAGGAGGATTGGCGCAGTGCTGCTGCAGGAGGACAGGCCTCTTGCCTTGAGGTCACTGCTATGACATGTACAGACAGACTTGTGTAAAGAGCTGCAGCACGTTCTATGCAGTGCATATGATTTGACAGCGCACCAGGTCTTCCTGGACAAAGCTGTGGAGTTTGGTGACCTCATGATCAGGCACTTCCCTCAAGATCGCAAGACAGGCAAGCTTCTGCAGCAGAGGTGTGAATGCTGCAGTCACTGGTCATGTGTGTGGCAGCCTTGGATGCATGCCCCCAGTACACATTCCACTGCAAGGTGCAGGCTGCAGGCTGCTCCTGCATTGGTGCACCTTGACTGAAGATTTATACGAGATGTTCTGCTGCAGAAGACTGTCAGACAAGGGGAGTAGCCTGCATGAATTCTTCTTGACCAGACAGGCAATCCCCACATTGCCTGCAGGAGTTCAGGTGTTTGCTTCGCAACTCACTGAGCTAGCTGCTCCAGAGCCACGGCTGGCTGCAGTATCTGAAGAGCGGCAGTGCGCATGGGCTGCGAGCTTCCTGCTGGCCTTGACAGTTCAAAGAGCATGCATGCTGCAAGTCATCCTGCTGCCTGTCTCTGGGGCGGCCCTGCTCTGACAGGCCAACCAGTGCATCTGGATGCTGGCAGGCAGACTTCAGTGCCCTGACTTGTGGGAGGAAGCAGAGCTCTGCTGAGGAACCTGGCCTGTCTCATCGGCTGCTCCAGCTCACGCATCTTTCACTGCCTGTGGTGACAGCAGCAATCTGTGATGCAACTGCAACACTGCAAGTTGTGACTGCAGGCATGCCTCCCAATTGGGTTTCATTGGGTGACCCCGGTGTGGTGGGCAATGGCTTTGGCTCAGTAGCAGAATGGGGCTCCTTTGGCGTGGAGCTCTATCGGCTGAGCCAGCTGACTGGGACGTCCAACTACTTTGCTGCAGCAGAGCGGATCTATCGCTATGTGGCGGCCACCAGCCCGCACATGGTGGGTTCTGGTGCCTCTCTGCATTGAGCCTGAGCTGCTGAGACATTTGGTGCCGCTGCATGACTCAGTCTTCTTGGTAAGAGATGTGAAGTGTCACTGCCCAGATGGCTGCAGAGAGCTGGCAGTTGGGCCAGGTGCTGCAAGCTTCAGGCCTGAGGTCCTGTCAAGCTGCTGCCCACAATGTTGCTGCCTTGGGCTCATGCAGTGTAGCTTCCTGCTCAGGGTTTGGTCAAGGTGCTGCATGTGCTGACTACAGGGTGTGCTGCCAACCACAATGAACCTCGACACTGGCGACTGGACCTCAGTGCAGCACAGTGTGGGCGCTCAGGGTGACTCTTACTATGTGAGCGGGCAGCCACCCCAAGTGGCTTGAGTGAATGCACATGTTTTGCTATGACCTGGTTGAGCAGATGAGCGTATGGCATCTGGCCGCCAGCTCTGTCGTGCAAGTGTCAAGTGCGAAGAACAGCACCTCTGCGCCATCACCGGGTCCACCAACATCTTTCTTGAGCCTGCCTGCAGAGAGCAATCCTGGATAACGGGCATCCCTCTGCGTGCAGGAGTATCTGCTCAAGATCTGGCTGCAAAAGCACCCTCAGGTCAGCAGCTATTTAGTGATTTGTTTGCTGAGACAAGGCCTGTGAGGTGGGTTGACGTCGTGTAAGAGTGTCAGGCGCAGGTCTGCCCAGACATTGCCGTCACCACAGCAGGGTGTCAGCATATGGCAGCCTACTAATGCTGGCAATGTTGTAGCATCAGTGCAAGGCTGTGCAACTGTACTGCATGAGCACATTGGCGGGGCTGGATCTGGCAGAAGCCAGCCACGGTGGCTGCAGGATGACTTGTACTGGGAGGGCTGGCAGCGGTCTATGGATGATGTGGCTGCCAACTACGCGGAGAAAGGAAGGTGTGGGGCCACCTATGTTGGGTCCCGGAGCAGTGGCACTCTGGAGGTGAGCATGCTGGCTGCATTGCAAGCCACTGCACAGAAAGCCATCGTACTGCCATATCTGGGCGCCAGGAGGCTTGGCCGCCTGTTGCAGATACAGCCAGCATATTGCACACGACAGTGCATGTCATGCAGCCAAGACAGGAGTCAAGGGTAGCTGGCTGAGGGCCTGCTGGCTCAGCACCACTCTACTCAACTCCAGCAAGCCTGCTAGTGACCAGTCCCCTGCTGAACCAGGCCGCAATGGCCCCAGCTGGCTGCTCTGCCTGGCTGCGGCTATAGGCGTGAGTTGTGGCCCTCCCACCTGACTCGCTGTGGGTGTTCTGTGTTGACTGCTTGCTGCTAAGCTGCTGAGTCCAGCAGCCGCCAGCGTGAGTGGCTGCTGCAAGGCTGCCCCTTTCGGCCTGGCCCACCATCAGCCGTGCAGCTATTGGTGTGCTGTGCTGGACAGCCTGCTGCTGAGCTGTGAGCTCGCTTGCTGCAGCGTGGCTGGCGGCTGTAGGGCTGCCCGGTGGAACTTTGCCTGGATTCTGCCATGCAGCCGACTATGGAGCATCTGACCTGCTTCCTGCCCGGCAATCTGGCACTCGGCGCAGCCTATGGGCCCCTGACGCCTTCCAAGGCTGAGGCTTACCTGCAGGTGGGTTGCCGAGTAAGTGCCTGGCTGCAGTGTGCAGGCATCCCGCCCCTGCCTGCTCTGATGTTCCACCTGCACCTGACAGACGTGATTGTCCTGTGTGCAGCTGGCTGAGGAATTGGCTTTGACCTGTTTTCAGTTCTACAGCACAACACAAACTGGTGCGCACAGTGCTGGAAGGGAGAGGAGACTCCAGCTCACGTTCAGATGCCTTGAGCTGTTTGCAGCTGTGTCTGTTGTGGGTGCCTTTCTGTAATGTATGGCCTTTTCTCTCGGGACAAGCAAACATGACTGCAGCTTGGTGATGCTGCTCAGTGATGACTGGGCCTGCTGGTGGTGCGTGGCCCACTGTTGCAGCACCAGCAGCATGCATGCAGCTTGGTGGCAACCCACCAGTCCAGCTGCACTTTAGGACTGGGCGGCGAAATGATATCCTGCGCCACAAACGAACTCATCACACCATCCCCTGGCAACATGCTCCGGCCAGAGGCAGTAGAGGTTTGCCAAAGCCTGCTGCCCCTTGACTTGTTGTTCCTGGTACGATGGTGGCCCAGCGGCCAGCTGCTCAGCTTCCACTCCACTTTGTGACGATTTCAGGTCTTGTAGGGCCACTCCTTTGTGCCACCCAAGTGGCAGCTTCCAGGCTTCTTTGAGACTTGTAGTGCCCATGCAGTCCTTCTTTTACCTTTGGCGTGTCACAGGAAAGCAGCAATACCGAGACTGGAACTGGCAGATATTTCAGGCTTTCGAGAACTACAGCAGGACCGATGTTGCCCATGCCGCCATCCAGGTGATGTGCTTGGGGAGTCAAATCAAGGCAGGCCATCTTGCTGTCATGCAGCCATGATCTGGGGTAGTCCTGGTGTCCTCCTGCTGCAATTTATTGCTTAGACCGTGTTGGCAGACCTCTGGCATGTGGGACAATGAGGCACCCTCACAGTGTGCCACTTGCTCCCACCTGCTCCTAACTAAAACCAGCCTGCTGAATCATATATGCTGCGCCTGCAGAGTGTCCATGAAGTGCCAGTGACCCACTCCGATTATATGGAGAGTTTTTGGCTGGCTGAAACACTCAAGTGAGGCCTTGCAGTGTCGACTGCTGCTACCTGAAAGTTGCTTGCTTGTGTGTCAGTGCTTCTGACACAAGGTGGCCACTGCAGATATATCTGGCTTAGCTTTGCAAAAGAAGATGTCCTGCCACTCAACCAGTGGGTCTTCAATACTGAGGCTCACCCAGTACGGATAGTGCAGCAACAATGGTCCCAACCAGGCTTGAAAGGCCCAGTGCAGGGGAAATAAGAATTCAAGCCACATGCCCACTCAAATTTATGGCTATGATTGACTTTGAGGCTGTGGAGTGCAGATTGGGCGTGCCAAAGCCGCGCCAGCACATCTGTGTTGCATTCGCTCTGCCTGCTGGCTGCAGATTATAATGGCACAGTGTCTGATATGCTCCTAGAGCTGTAAGGGTTCCTGAATTTGCCTCAGTGGTGGCTGAATCTGCTGCAGATGCCGCGCTCACAGCATGCATTGTCAACGGCCATAGGGAGTCAGAGACAGGCTGTCTGGCCGTCAGGCTGTGCACTGCCTCTTGTTGCCCATACCAGCAGGCGGGGCTGTTGCTGCTTTGAACAGGACATGTTTGGCTGCCTGCCGATATTGCTTTGTTCACTGCGCATGGGAAGTCTTCAGCACCAGAGGCAGGGTCAAAGACTTGGTATGAACAACGTATGCCTGCCACTTCAGGTCTGCAGCTTTGCCTGAACTTGTCAAGGCAATGCGCTGTTGGGGTGGCCTCCAGTCATGTGCATGCTGCTGCAGGCTAGTGCGTCAGGTGCATGCTGCTGCAGGCTAGTGCGTCAGGTGCATGCTGCTGCAGGCTACTGCAGTGGTGCCACGGCGCCTCTGCCTTCACCCCAGTGCTGGCAGAGGCCCACAGAGCCCTGCAGCATCAGCTGTCTGAGGCTGACTTCATGGCAGCTGCAGAGAAGGCTGGCCAGGTCACCTGGGAGTGTGGCCTGCTGAAGAAGGTACAAGTCTTGGAGTTGATGCTTTGCTTCATGGTGATTCTCAGCCCAGCCGCTTGCACGGGCAGAAGGGTGACCTGCAGGTGGGCAGGGTACTCTATTCCTGGGTGCTGGTAACCACATCAGGCCAGTAGAAACAGCCTCGCTCACTGCAGTGCTGCAATTGCCGCTGCCTGCTTCTTGGGCTGCATTTGGCCCAGCCTGGCCTTTTGTGCCTGCCCTCGCAGCAAGCAGGTGTTCAAAGGTTGCGCAAACACAAAGGACCTTGCTTTCGTGGGCCTCCAGCTCTGCCTCCACGACTCTGTTGCAACAACAGCACTGATGCAGGGTCTGGGGCTGTGTCATGACATAACTGGTCACGCCCACACGCTGTTGACGGTGTGG
This sequence comes from Asterochloris sp. CNOR1, assembly GCA_963969365.1. Lineage (NCBI taxonomy): Eukaryota > Viridiplantae > Chlorophyta > Trebouxiophyceae > Trebouxiales > Trebouxiaceae > Asterochloris > Asterochloris sp. CNOR1. The sequence continues at coordinate 1,065,719 of OZ017761.1, forward strand.
AGGCTCACCAAGCAGGACATCTGGCGCCACCAGGCATTGCAGGCTGTCCTGTTTGCAGCAGACAAGTGGAGCGATCTGGCTGAGACCCTTGATGCCCCCTGTACAAGGGTCTACAGGCGTTGTTGCATTCTGGTATGACCTGCTTCAGCCTGAGGGGGCTTCAACCTGAGGGGGCAGTCCTTCCAGGCTATGAGCTTGTAGTTGGGCAATGCAGGCAATGTGGCAGTATCCTGATTGAGTATGATTCGATGGGCATTGTGTACAAGCTACATCTGAGACACGATTGACATCGATACATGCATGCAGCAGTTCACCACCATGGACTCGAGCAGATGCGTTCTCCAGGAGAGGTCATTCAAACATTGTACGTGCACATGCTGCTCACACAGAATGGAAGGCCATGAATCACCCTGACGCGTCTGGCCAAGAGATGGTGAGCGCATGCGGTGAGCACTGGGCCCCGGAGCCCTTCTCAGATGCGGCTGACAGTCCCTGGGCGTTGGCAGCTGCACACAGCTGCTCTGCATCCATGACGCAGTAGCACTCTAGCAGCTGGTCCGCCCCAGCATAATCATTCATCCACAATTCATCCTGCATTGGGTTGGGGATGCCGCTGACCCACCCTCCCATGAAGGTCACAGCTGGGCTCAGGGTGTCCCGCCCAAGGTGCAGCTCTCCGCAAGACAGCAACTGTCCCACAATGCATGGGCAAAGCCACCCACTGTGTCAAGATGTGGTGGCTCCCTGGTAGTTCCTTCCTGTACCCAGAAGAGGCTTGCCCCCAACACGCAGCCACTGCCCCAGGACTTCATGCACAGGCCAGGCAGTGGACAGATCAGGGGCTGACCTGGCTTTGCTTTGCATGCTGATGTGGTGCATTGCTCAGGCGGCATGCAGGAGCACCCTCCCCTGGCATGCTGCAGGCAAGCTCTGAGCCTGCCACACAGATGGTAGCCTACGCACAGTCTCCTGCTTCCTGATGGCGCTGGGCGTCTCCATGGGAGCGGAGCTGAGCCCCTCTGTTCCTCCATGACCACCAGCAGTGAGTGACAACACCTGACACTGGATCTGTGAAACGCGACCTGTCAGGGTCGACCAGCTTCACAGTTAGTTGCCTCAGCCTGGTGCCTTTCAGGAGGCGCAGGAAGCCAGATGGGGACGGTGGGTGGTCAGGACCCAGATCCAGCAGACATTCATCTTCCACGAGCAGCGTCACTGTCTCACAGTGCTCCAAGAGCTTGACTGCCACATTGCCGCTGCCTTGTAGCTGGAGGTGCCGGACATGAACACCGTCCCAGGGGTCCTTCTCTCTGCAGCAGGCAGAGCAATGATGCAGAGTTGGCTCTGGGTTGGCCCGTCATGTAGGTATGTGCCTGCAAAAGCCCCTGTGCAGGAACCCATGTTACGTATGCAGCTGGGCGTTGACAGTGCCACAGCACTGCTCAGACGCTGCAGACACTGGTCAGTGCGGGCAGGCACAGCTGCAAGCTGTGCACATGCAAGCAGGCACCTGCTGGAAACACTTGCCCTGCAGCTACCTGGCAGCACAGCAGATGCATGCCTCTTTGTCAGCAGCCAGCTGGGCAGCATCTGACAAGCGCCAGTACATGCGGGACAGCTGGGCGCGGCTGTGATGCAGGTGCCGAGCACTCGCGCAGCTATGGCAAGCCAACGCCAACGCTACTGCCCCCAAGGGCACCTGCAGCGCAGCGTAGCACCCACCTGGGCGACTGCTCACCTCTGCCAAGGCACAGCACACTTGCCACATCCTGCAGCGCTGCCTGGCAGCTCATGCAGGCAGCCTCACCTGCCTTGCAGTCACTAGGCCTGCTCACTCTGCTACAGCAACAAGCAACAACCACGCATGTACAATCCCTGCACCCACTCGCACTGCAGGTTGATAGCCCGGTCAGCCGGCAGCTGCCCCTGAATGAAGCATTGGATCAATCCAGAGTGAGTCTGTCCAGCGGGACACGGGGCAAGGCAGCTGCCAGCGTGTCAGCGTGGCAACACTGCACGTCCACCAGGGTGACGGCTTGCAGGTGCTGCAGGTCCCTCATGTTCCAGGGAGCTGCAGCCACGGTGGAGACATGGTTGTCAGAATTCTTAGACATCTGACAGAAGAGAGAGACAGCCTGCAGCCAGGGCGTGAGGACTGGCCAGCTGCCAGTGTGTTGCATGGCACTGCTGTCTGGTGCCTGATGCCGTGGTGACAGGCTGTGGGACCAGGGCCCCTGCCAGCAATGTTGCATGGCGCTGCTGTGAGGGCTGACTAGCGCTGCTAGTGCGTCTGCACAACACTGCCATGCAAAGCCTGCAGCCAGGGTCCATGAGGGCTGCCCAGCCCAGTATATCTGCATGGCACTGCTGCAGTTGGACCAGAGTCACGGACCGCAGCTGCAACAGAAAGGCCCTGCGCCAGGGCCCTGCAGTCTGAGAGCATCGCCTTGGGCAGCCAGAGCAGCCACAGCATGCCCCGTAGCTTTGCCAAGCAAGGGCAGCGCAACACACAGCAAAAACCCAAGTCCAACACATTTCTGCAGCAGTGGCAGGCCTGGGCAGCACCGCACACGGCATCAACCTGGATCACGACCATCTGCAGCTGAGGCGGGCTGGAGCAGCATGGCACACATTGCATGGACTCAGCATGCCCTGCTGGTGCGGCAGGCAGGGACCACGTGGTGCGCCAGCACTACCCTGTACTTGGACTGCTGTGTGGTGTGTCCGGCCTGTGGGCATGCAGAGCAGCACAAGGCCTTGCTGCCGCCAGCCTTGCATCAAGCTCTTCTGGGCAACAGGCAGGGGCCCAGCAGGTGCACATGCTTGCTGGAGCACAGGCAACCGGCTCACTGGAGTGGCAGCCCGTGCAGCACGTCGCGCCACTGATGCACCCAAACAACCACCGAAGGGGTGCTGGCCGACCTGCGCGCCGGCTGTCAGCATACTGCTGAGCAGGCACACAGACCACTCTCCGTTTCTGGTGACAGCAGGGACCACAAAACACCACTCACTGTGGGGCGAGCGGCTGCTGTATTGCCTATTGCACCCGTGAAACTCCAGCGACTCCAGGTTGGGGAAGCTGGCCAGGGGCCTTGAGTCTGGGTCCATGTATCTTGCCACCCAGTGCAGCCCTGACACATGCCTGAGATGGCTGATTCTGGGGTTTCTGAAAGTTGTCCCTTGCAGCTTCTGAAACCTATCCTCTGCCAGTATGAAGTCGTTTGCACAGTCATTGCTGGGGTACAGCCTGCAATGAACCAGAAGTGTGCTGTTCAGAAGATCTCAGAACGGGCTGCCTGATCCCAGAAGCAAGTGCAGCCCTCAGCTAGGCCAACGGCTGGCCTTGGTGGCAAGGGTGTGCAAAACCGAAATGTTCACAGGTGGCTGGATGGAGATGGCCACAAACCAGACAATGAGCACGACGCCTGGCTGGCCCGGACCAGGATGCATTGGGTGGAGCTCTCAAAGGAGCTTGCATGGAGATGGTCTCTGGGTTTGTCCAGGGCTTGGCTTCAGGGTGCAGCAGTTGGACAACGTGATCTAGAAGTGGGCAGATATGCGCACTGCTCCCTGAGCCCAGTCAGGCACGGAGGGTCCACAACATCTGCTTGACACAGCCAGCATGACCTTGGGCCGTACCCACAGCACAAGACCCTCCTGCACTTGAGAAAGCAGACATGCGCACCTGAGAGTGGCAATTGGGTACTTGCAGCGCAGCAGCAGCTTCCAGGCCTGGTCCCCATGTCTTTGGAAGTGCTTGGGAGCCATATTGCATCGATCGCTGAAGTTGAGGCACAAGGGCAGCTGGCGCAGCACGCTGCGCATTGTCCGGCTTGTGAGTTGCAGCCGCAGCCGCCATCTCAATAGGCTCAGGCTGCAGGGCTTTGATGGACTGGCTCCCCCACTGTTGAAGAGGTGCAGGTCTCTCAGCACAGCGCGCATGATCAACCTCAATAAGTCGCAGTTGCTGAACACCTCTTCCGGCGGAGTCGCAGGTCTCGCACTCTTGTGGGACATTGCGCTTTCAGAGATCGCACCCAAGTCGTCCAACGCCTGTGAAGACTGGGAGCCCCTTGGATTTATATTCCGCCGGTCAAGCTAGCTGGTTACATGAAGCTTCAACTGGCACACCCTAGCCCAAGTTCCTCAGCTTCGCTTACTAAATGGCCCTGCATGCTATGCTTGCGCCTTCGTGGTGTGCAAGACCAGTTACAGACAGCATTGGTTGGGGCGCCAAACCGAGTTGACACACTGCCTACACAGATCCCAACAGCTGTCCAGGCAGCATTGGAGCAAGCAGTTGGTTCAACAGTGGCGAAGAGCTCAAGGTCGAAGTCACAGCCGAAGAGAGCATGCTCACGCGATGGGCCCTGATGTGCCTTCTACTGGCTTGGGAAGGCAGTGTGCAGGTGTCCAATGCGCCTTTGCCAACCTTGTTTCTTGGACATGGCCATCAGATGCTTCCTTGCTGGCAGTTCACAACGGTCACCCTGGGAGGTCCTGCAAAGCACCTAGGTGCATGGGGTTGCACGCCCTGCACGCCTCGCTGCACTACTTACCCTGTTCACTGTGTTGATGCAGGCACGTTGGCTGGCCAGGTGGGCGCCATGGGAGGACACACCCAATGCCTTGGCTGGGAGGATGCCTAAGGAGCACCCAGCACCACGCTGCTGCGTGGGGGAGGCCTGCATCGAGAAGAGCAGGGGGCGTCACGCCTTTGTGGCCAGTGTGCGCTCGTCAGAGTACCTCACAGGCAAGAGTGCACCATTGCAACTGGTCACAGATAGATCAGCCGCATTGCAGCCTCTGAGGCCTCTACCCCAAAAGCAGTACATATGCGTGTTCTCGCCAGCATAATCCAGGTGCTGTTGTAGCTTCAAGAAGCTGTGACCTGACATCTGAGCACCATGCACACAAAGTCCATGTACTCTGGGGTCTGGGGCTGTCGCGGCCGAGTGCAGCTGAGGCGACCCAGAACTGCGCACTCAGAGTCCAGTGATGCACTGCAATCTGGTTCAGCAGCAGGCTACCGGCTGTGACCAGCTGAAGTCGCTGCTGCAGGCCTCCTTGAGCTGCACTGCTCCCTCCAGGCCACCAACCCTCAGACAAAGTGAGTGCCGTATGGTGGCTCTCTGTCTTCATTCTGTGCATCTGACCACCTGGGAGCTGTGACAACCCTCAGGCAGTCACACAGGCCCGCTCTGCAGCAGCAGCATCCAGCCTGCATGCTGGCTGCCCCGCCGATGCCTCTGCCGTGGGCTGCCTAAGGCCGTACCTGCTGCCTTTGCTGTGCTGCCTCAGAAGGACGGTCCTGCAGGGTGCACAGGGCACCTAGCAGGCAGGCATGCCTGCTGCACGCTGCAGTCCCGTCCTACTGAGGCACCACAGCAAAGGCAGCAGGTACGCCTGCATGCTAGGCGCTGTGCACACCCTGCAACTTCAGCTGAGCGGGGCGGCACACAGGCACACTTGCTTGCAAGATTGCTTGTGCGCCCAACAGGCCGACCCTGCAGGGTTGAGTAGCAGCATGGATGCCCGTTTACAAGCTTCCAGAATCTTGTCTCCCTCTGCAGGCTGGTTGTCATGACTGTGAAGGGTGACCTGACCCACAAGGCAGAAAAGGAGCTGAGGCAGCTGGACAACACAGAGCTTTGCTACCAGGAGGAGTTCAGGTTCCCCAACACTCTCAACGTGAGCAAGGCTGCGCCCCTGCCTCTGCTGGTGACACGCCTGGAGGAACTCCAGCCTTTCTGAGAGCTTGTTTGAGGGCGAGCACAACACTGCAGCATCATGTCCACATATTGCAGGCTCTACCTGTGGGGCAGTCTCGTCCTTGGTGCACTTGCTGTCTTGCGCCTACTGTGCTGTACAAACACCATGGTCCCTGCCCTGCTGAATGTCACACCTGCACAGCACAGCGCCTCCAGGCCATTGTTGCTGCCCCTGGCACCCCTGGTCCTAACTACATGCTTGGCCGCCTGCAGGAGAGGTTTTCCAAGAACTGGGTCAAGCTCAGGGCCTGGGAGATGACGGACTACGACTCCATTATCATGCTGGTGTGCTGGCTGGTGCCTGGGTGAACTGCTTTGGTGGACCTGCTGATGCCATGCAGCCTGGTGCTGAGCCTTGCCTGCCAGGCAAACCTGCACTGCTGTGCTCAGCACAGCCAGCCCAGCCCAGCCCAGCCACCGCATGGCTCACACATCGAGACCCGGCAGCCTCACCTGCCTGCATTTCAGGACCAGCTCTGCTATCGCCCCTGACACCCTGATTAGTGGAGCTCAGACAATTATGCATGGCACCAAGGTCTGCCTGCAGGATACTGACATGGTGGTTCTGGGGAGCTTGGAGCATCTCTTTTACCTTCCCACAGACTTTGCATTGGTCCCCAACCAAGGCTACAATGGGTGGGCCTACAACGCAGGTAGTGCCAGAGTCTGCTGCATGCCAGTCTGCCCTTGACGCTCTCAAGGAACCACTGTAACCCCTGCACTGCTGCATGCCAACACCTGCGAATTGCATTCATGGGGCTTACTTGAGGCCAGGCTATTGACTGTTAACCCCACTGCAGCTGCAGCCATGTAGGTTTGTATAGGACTAGCAGTGCTGTTGACTGCCTGCTCGCCTCACAATGCAGGTGGCTTTGTCTTCTTGAGACCTTGCCCTGAGGTGAGGACTGCTCCAGGACACTATGTGCAGTGGCCTGCAGCCCAGCTGAGAGCACTTACCTGCATTCCAGAGGCCAGAGCTTGTTGTGTTGGCATTGCCTGCGGCCTGCTTTGTTGCTCTTGCAGAGGCAGCTGCCATCTCCAGAGTACATGCTTCGCCCTTGTCCAGATCACTGGCCAGAGCCTGCTGTGCTGATGCTGCTTGGCGCATTCTCTCCTGGACACTAACCGGCACCTGCATGCTGATATTGCTTGCTGACTGAGAGCTCCCCACAACCCTCTCCGTTGCCACTGCCCAACACCCGCCCGGGTTGGGCATTTCTTGCAGCCCTCTATCTGTCTTCTGCTGTGCTGGCACTGCTTGCTGCGTGAGAGCAGTCACTTCTCCCCTTGCAAGCATGCCAGGGCCCAGCCTGCTGTGCTGGTGCTGCTTTGGAGGTGTTTGTGGCATTGACGAGCAGTTGTCACCGTGCAGGTATTTGAGGCAATGAAGAGCGTCCTTGCGCAGAACCCCAACCTCCAGTTCCCCACCCAATTTGCCGAGCAGACCTTCCTGACCTGGTGGTTTGCCTACACCATGACTAAGCTGCCCATGTAAGCAGGCTGCATCTCGTTTGACCCTGCCGGGTTCTCTGCCTCAGATTTCCTTGTGGGCAGGCTATTGCTGTTCTGGGTGCAGCTGGAATTGCACTCAACACCCACCTGCGTATGCAACCAGACTGCCCCTTGCTGATCACTGACTGTGCACTGAGGTGGACATGCTGCCTGCTTATCTGCTTCCTGCTGGCGCCACGTCGCACTGCTTATGCAGACGAGCTGCTTGATGTCAATGACTTGAGCAGGCAGCTGGTGCTGCAGCTGCTGAAGCTGTTGCTGAGGATCTGGTGAACCCTGCCTATGTTGCATAGCTGGTGCTGGGATCGCTGCGGCTCCCTGCTTTCTGCAGCTCCCTATCTGGGGCCCTCATCTCAGGTACCATTATAGAGATGAGTTCGGGGTGCATGATCTTTGTGACTGTACAGGGCTCACTCTCCCTGCTCATCACTGTGGGGTCAGCTGTGATAGTTTAGGAACTCCTTCACTGCCTGTGCAGGGAGTACAACGCCAACTTTGATTTTGCCGATACGAATCTGATAGGCTTGGCTGACCCACTGGTGATGCACTTTGCAAATGAGAAGCCCTTTGAGGCCACGCCCGACAGCCCAGAATGGCCATGGCTGTGTTGGCAGCCCCAACAGCAGGGTCAGCCAAACCAACGCTTCACAGCCAAGCACAGAGAGTCACACCACCAGACTCACCCCAAGGCCCTGCTGCATGATCACTTCCAGGATCGGACAGCGGCACCTGCTGTGTCTGGCAAGTCCTTTCTGCATCACTGGCGCCGGACAGGGCTGGGGTGACCTTTCATTACCTGTTGAACGTGCTGCATGCAAAGTGTATTCGGTGAAACCAACTGCTGCTCTTTTGCTGTATGTGTAGTCATAAATTTTCATTCCAGATGCCACCCAGTTTCTTCGTGTTCTGAGGGTACTAGTACTCGCAGTCAGCTCCACCGTCAAGTGTCCATCTAGCAACCATGCTCAACAGACCAGGACAGCAGATGGGTGAAGGGAGTGGAACAGGCCTGGTGGACAAGGCCAAGCATGCGTAAGTCACTCAGTGCAGCATTCCACAATGCATCATGTTGTCAGCTGAGCTGCCCTGGCAAACGCTTATTGCAAGGCAGACCAGGCGCCACTCATCAGGGTCACTTGTGACCTGCACATTGAACACTGCAGGGTGGAGCACAAGGAGCTGCCCACAGAGAGCAACATGGCAGACAAGGCACAGCAGAAGGTGCAGTCAGGCTCTGGGGCAGCAGGCGGGGGCCAGTTGGATGCCACACCAGGTGGGGCCCAGCAGCAAAGCAGTACTTTCATGATGCATGCACATGCAGACAAGTGAAGATGGATTTTGTCCAGATGCAAAGATAGGTCCCAAAGCTGCAGGCGGGGTCAGCCTGACGCCACAGCAACTTGCTAGGGTGCAGCTGTTTTCGTGCATGGCCAAACTGTGACTGTGAGGGGCTGCGCGTGCAGCTGAGCTGCTGCAGTGAAGTTGCTGGGGCAGCAGGTGGGGCCCAGCGGCTGCATGGCGCATGGTGTTCAAGCTGTTTGAGAGGGCTGGTCCACTGGCGCTGGCAGTCAGGCCCTGCAACGTAGTAGGCAGTGGCCCGCCATAACGTGTTGGGACAAGCTGCTGCAGAGCACGTGATCAATGATGTCTACTCTGATTGCAACAGCAAGGAGTGGTCTTCTGTTTTCGAGACCTGTTGGCAGGCAATTGTGACAGCTCTGACGTTGATGTACCGTCAGGCAAGATGTGCATGTTGGTTGCCCACTAGCTCAGTTGTATATGCTGCAGGTGCCAAGGGTGTTAGCCCTCACATGAAGGCAACTCCCTCAAGCGGAGGTGCTGGCACACCTTCTGATGCCCTGCAGAAGTGAGGAGGCTGCTTTGCAGCCAGACAGCTCTCCCTTTTGTCCAGTCGTGGAGCAATGTACAACAATCAAAGCTCAGTGCTGTGATCCTGTTACATTTGAAGAATAAAAACTGCTCGACTAAGGAGTTCATGTTGACATAGATGCTGGGCACTGCACACTACCTTGCAGCCACCTTTGAGGCCATGGCTAAGGCTGCTACCAGGACGAAAATGGCCTGACACTGAGGAGTTCTGCAGTAAGCACACAGGCCTGCATACATCCCCGTGGCTGGGTTAGCTTTTGACACAGACACACTCAGGTGCTCGCCAGGCTGAGCCAGGGTAAGCTGTACTCTATGGGTGATGTCCTGGACGGCAGCCATGGCCCCTGCCCCTGTGTCGCCACAGGCCAAGGTTTTGTGCACAGGGTCAATCACCCATGCCCCCAGCGTGTTCAACGCCTTGAGGTGCTGCGAAGTGAGGGGGCTCTCCCACATCAATGTGTTCATAGCTGGGGCCACCTGCAGATAGAGCAGAGCATGTTTAGGCTGAGGGTGAGCTTCCCCTGCCTATGCGTATGACAAGAGCGGATGGAATCGTGCCACGACATGCAAGATGGCCCACCAGCGGTTTGACTGCACCTCAACCATGACAGAAGTGCAAGCCAAGCAGCCACCAGTCAGCAGGTGCTTGGTAAGCTACAGCATGAGTGAGGCAGCCAGCAAAGAAAGAAGGGCATCGAGCCAGTCCCAGAGGCGGACCACGCAGGTGAGGAAGTTACCGCAATCATTCCCCAGGCATGCATTGCTCACCAGCAGGGGCTTGCTCCAATCCCAAGCGCGCACCACGCTGGTAAGGCAGTTGTCACAGAGGCCCTGGGCCATCTTGGCCAGCGTGTTGGCAGAGAGTGGAGCTATGACAAGAATGTCAGCCCACTTGCGCAGCTCGATGTGCTGCACAGGGTCGCCCTTGGCTTGCCAGGCACGCCACTCTTCCTCATCGCCTGCAGGCCCATTCAGCACTCAGGTTCTGCTGGTAGGATGCTTCAGCTGTGCCTGGAATCCGCCCATGCAGTAGATCAGCAAGCACAAGCCAGCCCGCTGCTCTTCAGATCGTTACTGTTCCACTACAAAGGCGTGTAGCCCTCTCCAAGTGGTCAGGCTTTTCTGGGTGCATCAGTGCAGGCTGGCTGTGGCAACAGGTCCAGATGCAGGCCTTGTGCAGCAGAACAACGAGGCACCCACCATGTATGTGCTGCACCTCTGGCGGCAGCTGCAGACCAGACAGGAAGTGGCGGGAGGCATCTGTGGCCACAATGCGGACCTCCCCCAGGGCACACAACAGCTCAGCCAGCTCAGCTGTCTTGATGGCTGCCACGCTGCCTGAGATGCCCAGCAGGATGTGAGGCCTGCAGCCAGCAGGCCACGCATCAGACAACCTGGCACAGCCGAACTGTCCTCAGACTCTGAGGTGACCAGCAGGAATCGTGACCTGCAGACATCACGAGGTCTGGCAGCATGCAGTGGAAGGCACGTGTGGGTGCCACGTGCCTGGTAGGTTGAGGGGCCAATCAGGGAGGAAGCCAGACGATCAAGGAACACAGTCAGAGCTTGCTGCATGCCACACTGCCCCAGCAGGATGTGGGGATCCTTGCAGTTCTCACATTTGTGGGGTTTCTCACAGGCAGCAAGCAACCCAAAGCCCTAGCAGGCAAAGCCCCCTGACATGCAGGCTTGGTCTGAAACACCCGCGCAATCAGCACTGCACAGTGACTTGTGTGGCAGCGACGCAGCAGCAGAATCTCACCTGTCTGCCTGCTCAGATTCTGACTCTGCTAGGTTTGGGGCGATTGGCGCAGCAGATAGGGACTTGTCCATTGGGCCCTGCAGCAGCCATGGGCGGCCCACCTCAGGCCATTCCCTCAGGCAGCCTGAGAGTGCAGCAGGGTCAGTGCCATCCATTGGGGCCTGCAGCAGCGTCAGGAGCTGCTGCTGCCCTCAGCTGATGCGAGCAGTGTTCTCAGGTGCTGCAGAGCGCCAGCGAGCCTCGCCTCGACTGCCGTGCTTCCAGCTGCGCCCTGCGCTCCTCTGGCTTAGCTGCCTCCCTGGGTATCTCTGTATGTCTCCTGCTGCTGCCTTATTCTCTCCAGGCGCTCCTGGAAATTCTTGGACTTCTTGCGATTGAGAGCGCTGCACACCAGAAGCCTCTGTCATACACAAAATCCATGCCTCGTTCACCATGTCAGTTTGTCACGTTACCTGTTCAAGGCCTTTTCCTGCCTAAAACAGCGGTCCAAAGCATACTTCTGGTCGTTGCAGATGCCCCAGAACTTGGCAATGGGATGCTCCTGGTGGCAGGTCTCAAGATCCTCAATTTGCTGCAGGACAGGGCAATCTGTTAAGGACTTGAAAACTCGAAGCCAGCAACTCCTGTAAGCCCCTGACCTGGAGGCAGGTAGGATGCTTCTCCCTGTACAGCGGAGGGTGCATTTGCATATTGCTTACGCTCCAGAACCAGCCGCAGCTGGGGGCTCACTTGAGAGCTGGTAGACGTCCACATCACCCATTCTGTCACAGTTTCCGACAGACAGCCCAGAATGAACACCCAGACCAGTATGAGACAGGCCAGCAGGGCAATGCAAGGCCAGCCACAGGCTGCACCAAGTGTCAGCGGCAGGCCCCTGCCAAAGCCATGCGCGAGTAAGCTTTGCAGCACAGGTTCACGTCCAGCCTGCCTAATGTTGCCCATTGCACTGGCTGGAGCTGATCTGAGATGCACCTAAATGTTGCAGGTCACTCCTTGAGGCGCCAGGTTCGCCCAGCTCGCTCTCACACAACGATCCGAGTGAGTTTGAGGCTCTGTGTGGCAGGGAAGGCTCGGTGTGTGGCCAGTAGCCATGCTTGCCTAGAATGCGGGGCAGGACCTCCAGGCAGCCCTCTGCTGTGCCTCAATGCATAGACAGACAGAAGCAACGTCATGTTTGCAGAGCTGAGAGCACTTGACTGCCTTGTAGGCACAGGCTGAGGCTCCCCAGTCCCCAGAGAAGCGCCATCTCTTTGGCAGGTGAGATGTCTTGGTGCTTGCATGGCCAGCACTTTGAACAGGAGCCAGTCAAGCCACATGTCTCAAGCACCACTCTGAACCGCAAGCAGGGATGCGCACAGACACAGCAGGCAACGTGGCGCTGTCAGATTGGATGTTAGTCCTCACTGCCCGCCAGCTGACATGGCTGTGTCAGGTATAGGGCTGCCAAGCATGCCTGACCTGTCCTCTCAATGCAGAGGTGTCCAGCACCACAGCAGGTGCCTATGACCTGTGGGGTTTGCGGCGTGCTGGACTCTCATAAATTTTGCTGCTCGCCGGTGTCTGTGAGCATAGCAGCCAGCAACACTCTGTGCTCAAATTCGTCCCTGATATCCTCCTGCACTGCAGGGCATTCGCAGGCAGTTTGACTGCTCCTGTGCCCTGCATGAGGCATACACATGCAGCATGCCAGACACCTCTTGAATGTCTGCGCTGCAGGGCACTGGCAGCTGGTGTGGCTGCCTTCCCCCTGTTGGCTGGCGCAGCACGCGCAGATGACCAGCAGGGCGTGGCCTCCTCGCGCATGTCCTACTCCAGATTCCTGGAGTACCTTGACATGGGGCGTGTCAAGAAGGTGGGGACAGCTGCATATGCAGACACTGGCCTGTCATAGTGCCCTTGATCAGTAGCTGTACCCAGTATACATAAACTTTGCTCTAGACTGTGCATGGCGGTCTCCTGGCTGTGACTGCAAACATGGGGCCATTGGTCCTTTTATCACCGTCTTGGTGGCTTTGAAGACGGAGTATATTGTTTGCTGCATCTGACTTGTGTCTCAGCCCTGCTGCCCTCTGCGACATAATATAGCGCCACTCTAAGATAGCAAACCTTCATCTGCTGCCTGCATCTTGCCTGCAGGTGGACCTGTACGAGAACGGGACCATTGCCATTGTGGAGGCTGTCAGCCCCGAGCTTGGCAACCGTGTGCAGCGTGTGCGCGTACAGCTGCCTGGCACCAGCCAGGAGCTGCTGCAGAAGTTCCGTGAGAGGAAGGTGGACTTTGCTGCCCACAGCAACACTGAGGATGGCGGTGCTGTCTTCCTGAACCTGCTGGGTGAGTCTGGCCTTGCAGGCGGGGTGCGCTGGCAGGTTGCCTCAGCACATACTACCGTCCAGCTTGGCAGTTTCAAAGTCGTTGAGCTGCTCGTTCTGCCTGCCTGGCTGCACGACAGGCCCGCCTAAGTCCTTACACCTTGTCATGAGCATTGTGTCCACGTCACGGCATTGGGCCCTTTGCAAGCCTTGGTAAACATCTGAGCTGCTCTTTTGTGTGGCTGGGCAATGTTCTACAGATGCAGCTACCTTGCAGGCCAGCTGGGTCTTATCCTTGCTGCTGTTAGGTGCAGTTTGGCTGCAGGCCCAGGATGCTCTTGAGCTCACCTGCTGTGGTATGTTGTGGTGGAGCGCCTTGATCTTACTGTCGCAGCACATTCAGAGGCTCACGCTTTGTGCCCTGTGCATCTTGAGGACACCATTTGTGCCCTGTCTGCAGGCAACCTGGCCTTCCCCTTGCTGCTGGTTGGCGGCCTGTTCCTGCTGTCCCGTCGCCAGGGCGGCGGCATGGGCGGCCCCGGCGGCAACAACCCTCTCAACTTTGGGAAGTCTAAGGCCAAATTCCAGATGGAGCCCAACACTGGCATCACTTTTGACGACGTGGCTGGCGTGGATGAGGCCAAGGCCGACTTCATGGAGGTGGGTCGGGAACTCCATCTTACAAGGACAGAGGCAAGCCTTGTGCAGAGGTATTGCTGTCATGTCGGCGGCCGCCCTTTATTGTACTGTCAGCAACGTCACAGCCTTCATTAGGCCCTTGGCTGTGTTTAGGTTCACCATGTTTCTTGATGAGGCTTGGGCTGTATCTGTGTCTTGGGGATCTGCGTCTTGGGCAAGTGTCTTGTGATGGTAACTCCCGGAACAACACCTGCCGGCAACCAAGGAAGTTCATGGGTCACACGACAACAAGGTGTCTTCACTCCCCTGGACTCCTGCCAGAGGCCTGATACAGCTGGCAGCAGGCTCACAGATGCTGGAGAGGACCACCTCTCTACGGCGGTGCTGCTCTGTGGTTGCCAGAGCAGCTGTGGGAGCTGCCAAGCTTTGCGTCAGCAGCCATGTGCAAAAGTTGCAGCACAGGTGAAGCTGCCAGCCTCAGTTTGACAGCCAGCTGTCAATTCCAAGGGCAGGGGCGCATCTACACCAGAGATGGTGCAGTTCCTCCTGTGCCCTGAGCACTGCGCAGGCCCTCGTATATTTCAGTTTGGCCCAGCAAGTATGCCTCAAACCCATCAGGTCACGTGCTCCAGGTGGTTGAGTTCCTGAAGCGCCCCGAGCGGTTTACAGCGGTGGGCGCCCGCATCCCCAAGGGTGTGCTCCTGGTGGGGCCCCCTGGCACCGGAAAGACCCTGCTGGCCAAGGCCATTGCAGGCGAGGCTGCTGTGCCCTTCTTCAGCATCAGTGGGTCCGAGTTCGTGGAAATGTTTGTAGGAGTGGGTGCCTCCCGCGTCCGGGACCTGTTCAAGAAGGTATGTGTGATGGACTCCTGTCCTGCTACGCCTTCGCCAGTTGTCAGGTGCACCACATGCTTGATGCTGTCCTGCACCACATCGTCGTCCTGTGTACCCTTGCATTGCCACCATGCTGCTTGTCCCCAGCAAGCTGCCTGTACAAACACTGGCTGGAGCAGCCAAGCAGCCTGCATTCTGCTGCTGCATTGCAGGCTTGTGAGTTCCAGCTAGTTGTGCAGGAGGCAGGCACGCTGCATGACCTGCATGTGAGCTGCGTCAGATGTGTGTGCATCACCAGCTGAGACCACATGAAGCTGTCACTTATATACCTTTCCCTCTCACCTCTCCAGGCCAAGGAGAACGCTCCTTGCATTGTTTTTGTGGATGAGATTGATGCTGTGGGTCGCTCACGCGGCACTGGTGTTGGCGGCGGCAATGACGAGCGTGAGCAGACCCTGAACCAGCTGCTGACTGAGATGGATGGCTTCGAGGGCAACACCGGTATCATCGTCATTGCAGCCACCAACAGGGCTGACATTCTGGACAGTGCCCTGCTGCGGCCTGGGCGTTTTGACAGACAGGTGGGCCTGTTGCACTGTGCGGCACCGTCGCAATTGTGCTGGCGCGACAGCACTAGGGCTGGGTTCCCGCATGGGGAGGTTCCAGGAGCGAGCTGGTGGCAGGTCCAGTGCTGTGCAGTCCCCAGTCGTGCTGGCATCAGCAGGCTGTGCTGCTTCCTGTCTGCAGGCCATGCTGCTTCCTGTCTGCAGGCCTGCGTCACATGATAAAGCTGTGCTGGGAGCTTGTTTTGGGGGCTGCCTGCAGTGCTTGAGGCCAAGCAGGGCACGTTGGGAGCTGATAACTTGAGGTCTGCCTGTATTGCTCAAGGTCCCAATTTGGACATTGCACTGCTCATCTGTTGACAGCATCTTATCTGCATTTCTTACAGGGTCTCTGTTGTCAGACAGGGCACCTTGAGGTTGCATCACCTAGCTTCTGGGCAGCACTTTGCGTCACCATCAGGCTCTCGCACCTCTTCTGCGTTCCCATCGGGCCTATCGTGGGCTGCTGCTCACACTGCCGTGCTTTGCTGCAGGTGTCTGTGGATGTGCCTGATTCCAAGGGGCGCAGGGAGATTTTGAACGTGCACGCCCGCAACAAGAAGCTGGGCCCTGATGTCGACCTAGACGAGGTTGCCATGAGGGTGCCAGGCTTCTCTGGTGCTGACTTGGCCAATCTGCTGAATGAGGTGAGGGAGGGGCAGTTATGCAGGGCCAGGGGTCAGTGGCCCCGCGGGGGTTGGGCAGTCCTGCGGGGTCAGTAGCTTTGAGGGGTTCCAGGTCTGGAGCAGGAGGCTGCCAACAGGCAGACCCAGACCCTGTTGGCGTCAAGCTGCTGAATTGTGAAACAGAGTCCGCACTTCGCAGCTTAGCAAAACCAGTGCTCTATCAAGCCTGTCTGCAGATTCCACCTTTGCTCAGTAGCCCTCCCATGCACTCAACAGTTGTTTCGGTTGCACTACCCCACTCCTTCTGCAGGCGGCAATATTGACAGGGCGTCGCAGCAAGGACGCCATCTCCCTGAAGGAGATTGATGACTCTGTGGATCGCATCGTGGCCGGCATGGAGGGCACCCCCATGGTGGACAGCAAGAGCAAGAGCCTGGTGGCCTACCACGAGGTCGGGCACGCTGTGTGTGGAACCCTGACACCAGGTAGGCACCCGGGGGTTGTTGCTCCAGCCTCCTGTGCCCTGTTCCATACACCTTTATCTCATCTGGTGAGGCAGCTCGTGCAGATTTCCCTCATGGCCGTGAGACACAGTCAGTACTCAGGCAGGCTGCCCCAAGCTTTCGGGGCCCTGGCCTCTGCTCTGCAGCAGGGCTGGCGCCTGCAGCAGTGTCCGTACTTGTGTACTAGCCCTGCACATCCCCTTGTATATGAGCTTGCTTGGCACGCACTTCATGTCTAGTCCCTCCACACCGTTTCCTTGCAGGCCACGATGCCGTGCAGAAGGTGACCCTCATCCCCCGCGGGCAGGCTCGTGGGCTGACCTGGTTCATCCCCGGGGAGGATCCCACCCTGATCAGCAAGCAGCAGATCTTTGCTCGCGTCGTGGGCGCCCTGGGTGGGCGGGCAGCCGAGGAGATCATCTTCGGGAATGCTGAGGTCACCACTGGTGCCTCCAGTGACCTGCAGCAGGTATGCTGCCTCTGCTGCACATGCGACTGCACCCATGCTGGATCCCTGCAGCGCTGATAGCAGTGCTGCGCTGTGGCTCCAAGTCGGGCAGGGGAGGACCAGCATGCTGCCAAGCTGTCATTCTGCAAATGCAGCATTGCCTGCCTGCCAAATCAAAGTGTGTTGCTGTGCTGTCATGTGTGTGGCAGGCCTTTGTGTTTTTCTTGGTTGTGCAAGCAAGCAGATGCTGAGCTGAATGTTCTTGTGCTGCAGGTCACATCCATGGCCAGGCAGATGGTGGTAAATTATGGCTTCAGCGACATCGGCCCCTGGAATCTGCAGGTGGGCTGCTGTTGATGCCCTTCTCAAGTGGTGGCAGAGAGCCTTGCCTGAATCCCCTGCCTCGTCAAGCTGCAGTAATGCACTGTGGCTCATGGGTGTGGGCCGCCCTTTGCTCTGCTGCCAGTGACCTTCTTGAGTGGGCCAGGTCGCCCTCCACATTCTGCCACTGTATGCATGTGCTGTTCTGCTGCGCCTGACCCAGTAGTATGACGGTGTGCCTCTTGTTGCTTGCAGGATCCTTCTGCCCAGTCCCCTGACATGATCATGCGGATGATGGCTCGCAACAGCACCTCAGAGTCCCTGCAGCGCAAGATTGATGAGGCAGTTAAGAAGATTGCCGACCAGGCGTATGAGGTGGCATTGTCTCACATTAGGTGAGAGCGGAGTGAGGCTGTATCTGACAGTCTCATGCCTGGTGGGCTTGGCCCCATCTCAAGAATAGCTGGGCTTCGTGCCTTAGCCTGTTCTGGAAGGCAAGCAGGTTGGCCGCCTGTTGGACCCAACTCACCAGGCTGACTGATATAGCTTGCTTGTGGCCAGATCTCTCCAGGCAGGCCGCATGCACAGGCTGCCTCTTCAGTCGTGTGGGCCCCTCCTGGTGCAGCAGATGCAGATGCTTCAGGCCCAGGGCCTGCTCTTGGAGGGCTCGCCAGCTGTGCACTCAGCTGTTGGCAAGAGCCGCACCATGTGCCCGCACAACCTGTCAGGCCACCATGGAGGCCCCACAGCAGGCTCAACTTTCAAGTCTGTGCACCTCCTGACAGCTACTTTGCCTGAAGCGCCTTACAGCAGTCAAAGCACCAGGCGTCAGCCTAGCACTGTGCGGTCATCCATAATTGCTCTGCATGGTGCAGGAACAACCGTGAGGCCATGGACCGCATTGTGGAGGTTCTTATTGAGAAAGAGACCATCCGGGGGGAGGAGTTCAGGGCCATTCTGAGCGAGTTCACAAACATCCCAGAAAGCGCCATGGCCACACCGACAGAGGAGGAGTCCAGCATTCCAGCACAGATATGATTGGTGCTCTGAAACACACTAACATTGACCATAGCACCCTGGGTAGTCTTTAATTCTTCGTTTCTTTGCAGCAAGCCCCAGCAGCATTTCTTGGTGTATGTCTAGTCAGACATCTGACATCAGTGAACATCTGTTTTGGACGATTGCTGTTGCAAAACTCAATGTGGTCACACATTCAGCGGTGCCAGACTTTGTAAGCATAAGCAGACTGGGTAAATGGAAAATACCTTTTGACTTGGGAAATACTTCTCTGACTTGGCCAAAGTGTTGCATTCGGGAGGTGTCTCTAGACTGAAAGAAAACAGCGAACTTTGACTGGTAACAGCAATCAGAATTGCTGAATGGTAAAGGACATTGAGACCTGGCGAGGTCAGCAAAGAGTACCATCTGCTGCCAACATAGAGTTTCTCTGAGGTTAACCCCTGCCATAGGTTTTGAGGGGCTCTGGTTTGGTCTTCACAATGTCATCGATGCGCTTCATCAGCTCAGGAGTGAACTTGGGGACCAGCTGCACGACAATATGGTGCTTTGTGAAAGATTGAAGGCTACAGGCCACTGATGCAGCCCTATCAGACGACAACACCTGGTACCGAAGCACCGGCTTATGAGGAACAGTGGCAGGCGAGCGGCAGCAGGACAAATGCACAAAGGACAACATGTGCGGGAGCAGTCACACCTCCACAGCAGCAAGATTGTCCTTCAGCTGCTCTGTCTTGGTGGCTCCAGTGATCACCTGAAAGCAAGCATCACAGCTTGCAATATAGGCACGGCAGCCCTGTGTGAGCGGACAACGTCTACAAGCTGACAGGCGCCAGCAGCTCAGAAAACCACCGACCCAGTCCACCACTGTAGCCGCGCTGCCAATGGCCCAGACAGGGAGTGTGACTGACATGGCCGGCAACCTGACACCAACTTGCTGGGACAAGGGAGCTGCAGTGCATCTGAGCTGGCAGCTGGACTGGGCACCTGGACAAGACCCAGCTCCATGCACAACACAGCAACGATGCTCCTGGGCTGGACGGTAGTGGCAAGGCAAGGCGACAGCCAGCCCACTTCTATGCACATAGCCCATACTGCAGGACAGGCCAGCTGCTCACTGTTGTGACATTCTCGTTGGATGCACACCAGGCCACTGCCAGCTGAGCCAGTGTGCAGCCCAGCTCCTCTGCAATAGGCTTCAGCGCGTCAACCTGCAATGTGCAGAGCAACAAGGTACAGGGGTCTTCAATGGTCAGGCTCTGTATTGCTCTGTTTGCATGTGCAGCCAGCAGTACCCGGTGGAACCCTTGAAGCATGGAAAGCTGTGGCAAGCCATACATGGAAAAGCTGTGGCAACACATACAGGTTGTTGCATGCTGAGGGTGTCCGACCCTCATCCATGTAGCTAATGCAGCAGGGTATGCACTGGCTGCAGCCGCACCTTTGAAAGCGTGGCATCCACAATGCTGGACTCACGGATGCCCTGCACAGACAGGACACACACGTGTCGAGGGTCCACAACATAAAAGCAGGCACAACTTCACGCTCCGAGCTTGGAGCACTAGGAACAAGCTCATGCTTCAGGACATAGAGCACCAGGCAACCACAGGTGGCTGCCAGGGCTTGCACACGTGATAAGACCCTCAAAGTGTGTTGATGAGATCCTCTGAAAGGGTGCATTGCACCCCAAGCCACAGACTCGGCAGTTTCCAGACTTCAAGGCGTTGGACCCCCAGAATACAGCGGCCACAGTGCAACAGCCCTGCCGGCCCATGCAGATGACAAATCCTTGACCTCTGCATTTGGAGATATTTGGTTTGTTAGGTCATGCAGTACACAACGTGACCATTCAGCAGCTCACCTTGTACTTCTCATCTGCCAGACGGGAACCTTCTGGGATGTGGTCCTTGGAGTACTTGCCACTCAGCACACCAGAAGCCTGCAGCCACAGTGGCTTTGCTTGAGCCGCTTTATCGACTGATTGGCACACACAGAAGCAGCAAGCAGATGCAGCAAGCTGCTGCCCTGCGGGTGCTCACTGCTGAATATCTGATGCACAGGGTTGACTGTGAGGCAGCAGTTGCTCAACAAACTTGTTTGTTGTCTGGGGCGATCAGGCTGTCTTTCAAGGCACAACAGGCAGCAGTGGCTGCTCTGTCAGTGTGGATACAAGGCAGCCTTGGATCACCAGGGGGGACCAGATGGTCAGGCCCATCTTGCGCTTCTCATACAGTGGCCCATATTCAGCCTCCACCTGCAGCGTGTGCAAGCACTTCAGGGCATGTCGGTTGCTGCCAATCCCGGCACCAAGATATGCTTCATCTCAATGGCCGCACACAGGTTCCTGCAGCTGTGCAGCGGTCTGTGGCATCCGAGCAGATGTTGTGGAATGACCCATCACAAGGGCATGCTGGCGACTTGCAGGCCGTGTTGGGGCTGCAAAGGCCAGTAGGCTGCCTGTGCCACACCCAAGGGAGCTGCAGTAGTGTAGAGGCGCACCCTGTCGCGCTTCAGAAGGTTGTATTCACACTGATCCATGATGGGGGGTAGCAGGTGGAGACGGTCTGCAATCTCGGCTGCCTGCACACATCCCTCAAGACGTTGTCTTTTGTGGCGGGAGCAGCAGGCAATCACCAGGCCTTCAGGCGCTGTCAGGAGGCACATCAAGAGTTGCGGCACACAAAGAGAGCTTGCACCCAAGTCATGCGGCCACTGCAGGCCAAAAGGCGCCCGATGCGCAGTCAGCAGGTTTGCGGCGCATGCAGTTGTACCTCTGTGATCTGCTGGGCACTCCACTCGCTGGTTCCCCAGTAGAAGGCCAGGCCCTGCAGGCACATGGGCCACGCTCAACCACTCATGCTTTGCCCGCAGCGCTGCGGAAAACTTTTCAGTCGCTGCAGCGTCTTGCACAGGACAACATCAGAGGTCCTGCAATCACTGCTCACTGAGTTATACCCACGGTGCACCCACCTGGTCAATGCACCAGTTCATGGCGCGCACAGTCTCCTCAATGGGGGTGGCCACATCAGGCCTGTGGCAGAATAAGAGGTCCACATAGTCCAGCTGGAAACGCTTCAGGGAGGCCTGCACACATAACAACAGCAAGCCCACTGAGATGGGCTGGCCAGAGGGCGGCAGCTTGAAGCTGCCAGCACTGCAGGCCTGCGTGGCAGCGCCTTGCAGCCTGACAGTGCTGACAGGCCTGTGTATGTTGGTGCTGCCAGTGCAGCTGACCATACTTTGACAGAGTGGCCTGAACATGCAAAAGTAGCACGGCACGCTGGCCAGGTGCCAAGCTTGTCGGCTGTGTGCAAGGCTGCAAGTGCAGCCAGATACGAGGCAGGATTGGAAACCTGAGTGCCCCTGTCTTCAGATGCAGAGCTAAAGCAGCCAGGAGGCACTTGCTGGTGCTCCAAGCCCACCTTTGTCCCCTCGATGATATGTTTCCTGCTGAGACCCTTGGCATTGGGATCTCCGCCTGAACCCCAGAATATCTGCGCAACAATGCACAGACATCAGGAGACCAGTCCTGCACAAGCTCGTCCTCTTGAGGCATGGAGATGCTGTACTGCTGATGCTGGCCTGCCTGGCCTCCACAAGACAGGGGCTCACTCTGCACCAATATCTGTCAACAACAGCAGGCCAGAGGCGTGGTGCCAGGCAGCTCACTGAACCAAAGTTAGGCTTGTCGGGTCCGGCGCATGTGAACTCAACAAATAAGTGACTGCACTGTGCACTGGCCCCGGCGTGGAACCAGCGTGGCTGCTGATATGGGCAGAGGCACGATGCAATTTGCTGCAGACAATCACCTCCATTGCATGCAGTGTTTAGCTGGCACCAGTGCACACCTTGGTGGAGAACACAATCTCCTCCCGCTTCCAGCCCTTCTCCTGCTGCAGCTCCTTGAAGGCCTGGCCCATCACCTCTGCAGGCACAGCAAGCTGTGGGCGTGTCTGATGTTTGCAACAGGCACATCTGTGTCAGCACGGCAGCTAGCCCAGCCATTCTTGATAGGTATGCTAGCCGCCATGGCAGCCAGCCCTTACAGCTCAACATTCAGGTGCCCTGCGGGTACGGTAGCCAGCTAGATTGGGAACTTGACAGCCACCCTGGCACCGCTGTCACACAGGGGCATAGCAGTATGCTGTAAGGCTGCCCCAGCACGCAACTGCTAGGACGCACATGCTTAAGGTTGGGGCAATGACAAGCAGAGCAGTGTACCTTCAGCCTTCCCGGAGGCATATACCTCAGCGTTGTCAAAGCTGCAGGTGAAGAGAGAGCTCTATTAATGTGCATGCTCTCGCATGACAAAAGTGAGCACATTGACATCATGCTGAGGACTTTCAAGGGCTCACAAATTGACTCCAGCCTCATAGCACTGCTGCATCAGCTGCTTGGCCAGATTGACATCAACTGCAGCACACAGGCGGGCTCAGCAGGAGGCATGCATATGGTAACTGGGGCATGCCGGCAGACGCTAACTTGTGGAGCCACACACCTGTTGTTCCAAATGTAACCCAGGAGCCAAAGCTGATCACAGACACCTGCAGCATAAGCACTTTGTTCATCAGAGTGTTTCGTGCAGCAGGCTTAATCATATGGTCATGCATTGACATGACATGCAAGCCAAAGGATTACCCCACACCACCCCTCACAACCTCCCTTCCCACCCCTGCTCTCGACAATACTTGCCTTCAGTCCAGATCCTCCAAGCCTGCGATAGATCATCTTGGTCTCAGACGGAAACCCCATGGTAGCTTCGATGAGTCTGTGGGAGCGCTGTCAATTAAGAGAGCAACCGCCAGATCCTCGCAGTTGAGAATGTTGAGGTAAGACAAAATTGTTGACCTACCCAATTCAGCGCTTAGTGAATTACGCAACTCCAATTCACAGTAGTCATTCACTTAGCCCATAAAGCTTGAACCAGGCTTCACTTGGCGTTTATCCAGGCGAAATCTAGGCATTGCGTTCCCTACATCCTTGCATGTAGACTTTCATTGCCCTGATTGGGAGGTGCCAGGCTGCCCTGTGCCGCAGCATGTGGCCTGATGGCCACACTTCAGACTGCAACAGCCCTCTTACCAGGCTGCAGATCGCTAAGGCATTCAGCAGGGCGAAGGGGATCCCTGTCTGGCCTGAAGCCATGCAGAGAGGGAGGTCAACCCTGCCTTGATGGAATCCAGCCGCAAGCAGGCTGCAAAGTGCATGTCAAAGCGGCCAGAATGTGCCACCTGCCTGGCTTAGACTGCACCATCTTGCCCGGCCGCTTTGATATGCACTGTGCCAAGAACAAGCTACCCTGAGCAAGCAGTGCAAGTCAGTTTAGATGCCATTCCTCAAAGCACTGCAGCAACCAGGTGAGAGGTCATTGGTCACTTGAGACCCCGACAATCCACCACCAATTGTTTCGCGTTGCTAGAATAAGTTTTCCAGATTGATATGATGAGAGTGCTGAACATGGCAGCCATATAAACTTTTTTGCTTCAGGAAAAAGCGCTTGCTTTAGGTGTCCAGAGACCTGAGAGCTCTACTTTGCTTGCCCTCTGTCAACTCAAGCGTCTCTCTAACAATTCACCAGGCATCAGCTCATGTTGGTTGCTGCCCAGGGCTTTGCTGCATCTGTCTCTGGCGCTCCGCAACTTGCCGTGCAAATCTGGCTTCCCTGGCCTTCTCTGCTTGTGCATCAAGCAAGGCCTCCTGAGCCTGGACATGACAGCAGCATGTGAGCGCTGTGCTCCTGTTGAAACCACAGGCACAGGTGTCAAGTCGTCAAACCATCAGTCACCTGAATTTCTGCGTTGGCCTGCATCCTGGGGTCGTCTGGCAAGCCGCGCCGCCCTGTGAGGTCCTGCAGCGGCAGGCCCCGTTTCACCTGCAGCAAGAGGTGCACGTTCACCAAGTTTGACACCATCCCAAGTGGGGCTGGTCTGCAAGCTACAAAGCGGAACAAGAGATGGGAAGGGCTCAGGGCTGGACTGTCAGATGCCTGCAAAGCATGTGTGCAGCACCCAAGAGTACGGCTACCGGGTGGCCAGCCACTCAGACAGCAGCTGTGGCACAGCCACTCGGTCCTGGGAGGTGGTCGTGAAAGGCCAGCACCATGCAGGGGCTTGAGAGCAACAAGAGCTGTTCCTGGCGCCATGATTTTTGCACAGCTTGCACACCCAACAGGCAGACACAGCCCTGTCCAGCCAATGGCATGCCCCTGGCAGTCTGGTGTGGGATGTGCGACGCTGACAGTGCAGTGTAGGGGGTTGCACACCTCCAGCCTCTTCTTGATGAGCTCTTCCTCATCCTTGCTGATCTGCAGCCGCAATTATCCGTCGATTGGGTGGTAGGCTTGGATGAGGCGACATCTTAAGCCAGGTGCCCCAACAGTGATCATTGCCTGGCAATTGCCTCACTGCTAGTCAGCAGAGGCAGAAAAACGTCCTGGCAGGTGTCTCTGCTGCAGCTCAGCAGGCGCACATGCATGGCCTGACAGGTGCCCGGTCAGGCTCAGCCTGGGCACTGCATGACAGATAGGGCATTGCCTAGCAAGTAAGCCTTGCTAGTCGCACTTGACAGGCAGCGCACCAGCTGTGTGTTGGCTGGGGGCACAATCATGGCAAATTGAGATGTTCCTGCCAAAGCCTCTGCTGGGGCACATGCACAGCCTGGCATGAGCACTCACTCTGCAGCTGGGCCACAAGCACTGCCTGACAGCAGTGCAGATCCCAGCACAGGGTCTGGGATACAGCTCAAGCCCCATCCTGAAGCCGGGGGGAATGGCTTGCCCTGCCTGCGCACCTTTTTCTTGACAGCAAATGGGTGATTGTCTGGCAGCTCCAGCTTGTCTATGTCCACCTTGGTAACCACATCCCTGCAGCAACAATTTAGGAGACCCAAGTCAAAACGGGAGCTGGAAAGTCTGTGCTGGCAGATGACAGAGCGCTGCATGCATGCCCCTGCACTGCCTTGACGCAAATGCCTACGCTGCAACAGGACTTGAAATGAGAAGCTGGATGCTGCCGCGCCCATGCAGGCCTGCAGGCGCTGGATGCCTGGCAGCCTGTGGATGGGGCAGGTGCACAGCAGGTTGCCTGACCTCTCCTTGCTCCGACGCTTTCTGGCTGCTAGTATCTGAGCGTCAGACAGCTCCTCCATCTGGATAGTGTTCACATGCTTCATGATGTCTGCAGCAGCAGGAACGAAGTCAGGCTGTCAGCTTGAGCATACTGAAGGTGCTGTTTCCAGCATTCATGAGGCTCCCAGAGTCACAAGAGGTGGCGAACCGGCAGAGCTATGCTGCTGAGGGTGGTTGAAGGCAGCCAGCCTCCAAGCTACTCGCATGCATGGTAGCCACTGACTTTTGTAGTAGGGCTCTCCTGCATTAGTCCCTTTCTCGCCCTTCATGAGTCCCCTGCTCATTGCATTGTTCACCGACCTGCGGGAAAGGCAGATGTCTGATTACTGCATGCAGAAGGCATGCGACTCTCACAAACAAGAGGTTGACATTTCACACAAGGCACCCACAACAATCATCAGCATGCCACGACTCAAGCGCACCCGAACGGACCAGCAACAGCTCACCCTCTGCCTGCCAGTTTTTTCATCATCCGCAGCACCATGAATACCAGTAGCAGGAGCCCAGGAATAGCCACAAACCAAGCCAGGCCGCGCCGCTGGGGTGGCATCCTGGGCTGCGGGGCAGCCTGCTGGATTATTTGCATTTGCTGCGCTCCTTTTCTGCCTCCCATTGCCTGGACATGCAGCTGGCGGCGTGTTTGCTGCTGGCGTGGGTGCCTGCGGCTCAGCAGCAAGGCTGGCGCTCTGTGATTGATATGAACGCTGGCGAGGCGAGATCTGCAAGCCCTGCAGCTGGTACAACAGGCCCGCATGATGCTGCTGAGGCAAAGATCAGGGTGAACTTGATTGTCCAGGGAGGATCTTGTGCGCAGATGATTTTGGAGCCAAGAGTTTTTGTCGCTGAGCTTCCTGTAGTGATCAATTCTCCTTGCAAGCTAGTGACAGCAATGCGGGGGAGCCTTTAGGGGCTGCAGCGGTCAAAGTTGTCCAGCATTTCCATATTTGCTCAGCAGCGCACTGCGATAGGTCCTGTGAGGACAGGACAGCAGGCAGCCTAACGACAGGAGGGAAACACAAGCATCCAGGGTGTGCAAAGGTGGGCCTGCAGGTGCTCTCAATCTGCTCTGAAGGCCCCCTGCAGTGGCTCATCAATGCTGCTTGCTTTTGTGAGCACTGCCGAAGCAGAGCTGCTGGGTGTGTCAGTCTCAATCTGCTGTACAAAGGCCTAAAGACAATTGCCAACTTCACAGCTGGCATCAGACATCATGATTGGTGCACCCCTGACAGCTGCACCAGATGGACAGCAAATCCCAAGGGTAGCAGGGCAGACACATGGACCATGCAACACGGTGGAGCGCAGCGGAGCCAAGCAGCCCACCGGTGCACTCAGCTGTGCCTTATCCCTGCAGGAGCCAACAGGCAGCCATGGATGAGGAATATGATGCCATTGTGCTGGGGACTGGCCTCAAGGAGTGCATCATTAGTGGCCTCCTGTCAGTAGACAAGCTGAAGTTGAGGCAGTGCATGCTGATGCATGCCAGTCCCTCGATGGACTAGGAGGGCTGTGTGGCTGCTCCTCAGTGCAAGCCATGGGCTGGTATACCCCTGTTTCCAGCATCCGCTGCGGGCTGGACTGATTTTCCCATGCATGCTGATGCTTGCTGGTCCCTTGTGGAGCGGGCAGGGGGCAGTGAAGGCTCCTCCTCAGGGCAAGCTGTGGGATAGCTTGTGCTGCATCCCACTGCAGGCTGCATGACGCCCTGGCACATATTGCCGCCCAATCTTCAGTACATGCTGTGGGCTGGCTGCTTTCCATGCATGCTGCTATGCATAATTAGGGGGGTGGCCACTGCTGCTGGACACACGACCCTGCCCTGACGTCTTCTTGCTGGCTTACACTCCACAAATCAGATGCGGCAGGGCAGAGTGGCACATCCTACCAACCCCCTCAAGGGCCTCACCAGCAATATTGGCTGCAGAAGCAAATCTGGTGGTCATGTACTGTGCGAGCATTGCCTTCATCTTTCCTGCAGGTGCTGCACATTGACAGGAACAATTACTATGGAGGGCAGAGCGCCTCCCTGAACCTGAATCAGGTGTGTACCCCCAGCTTGTGCACTGCCTGTTCTTTTCTGCTGCTGCTTTGCATTCACAGACTGCAGAACGGTCTCCTCTCTGCTACAGCCGCCTATGGCCAGTCACTTCACCCCACAGATGCACCTGTCATGGTTATAAAGCAATGCAACAAGCAGCTTGGCCCATGCCTCCTGTGCTGCTAGACATCAGGCCCTCTGCACCCATGACTGCCACCCCGAGCACCCGCAGGCGCTGGCCTCAAGCCCCGCCTGATGCACAGCTTGCCCATGCTCAGCCGCTGCTGTCACCTTGGAGCAGTTGCAAGCAGTCAAGCCTGCGCATTGGTGCCTGCCAGCCTGCATGCATATATGCAGGTGTACGTGTGATTCCTGCCCAAGCAGTCCCAACGCAGATTTGTTGCTGGCCTGCGCCCCACACTGCCTGCTGCCTGCCTGTAGCTGTATGAGCGCTTCCGGCCGGGGCAGTCCCCGCCCAAGTCGCTGGGCCCTAGCCGCGACTACAATGTGGACATGGTGCCCAAGTTCATCATGTCTGGGGGCGAGCTGGTGCGCGTCCTGGTGCACACAGGTGAGGCCGGAGGGTTCCAGGCATGCTGTTATGCATTGTGAGGCAGGCCCGTTTGCCTGCTACTTCTGCCGCCCAAACTCGTCATGTTGGGTGCAGACCTGCACGGAGCAATACAGGTGAGCTGAGGGGTTGCCAGATAAAACATGTGGGACTGGAGCGGGCCACACACAAGATAGCTCTGGAATGGGGCAGCTGCAATGGGACGAGTGGCATTTCCAGGCCTCTCATACCCAGATGTCACGCTGGTTCATCTGATATGCTGCGTAGGTGTGGCCCAAGACACTGCCTCTTCTGCTGCAGCAGTCTGTCATTGCAGGCGTACTGTTGGCACGGCACACTGCTCTGTCGCACAGCCAGATGATCTCTGGGCTGTTCCCACACAGTTGCCCTGCTGCTGCAGATGTGACCAAATACCTGGAGTTCAAGGGTGTGGACGGCAGCTATGTGATGAGTAAGCAGCGCGTGGAGAAGGTGCCTGCCACAGACATGGAGGCTCTCAAGTCCCCGTTGATGGGGCTCTTTGAGAAGAATAGGGCGCGCCAATTCTTCAGGTGGGGCTGGGACGCCTGAAAGGCAGCTTTACACACAATCCAAGACCCTTGAGATCGCTGACCCATGTGGTTGGACTGCTGAAGCACACATGGACTTGTTCCAAGGCAGACGATTCCCCATCCATGGGGGTTTGATTGTCAGGTGGGGATGAGCACCTGCAGAAGACAGCTGCACCCATGAGGCCAAGCCTACAAGATTGCTGGGACAGCAGAGCACCTCAGCAGAAGTGAGTGGCAAAATGTTCTCCAGCTTGCTGTTCCTCACCGGCTGATGGCACAGGGTAGTGTGTAATGGCTGTTGTGGTGATGCTGCAGACAGCAGTGATTCCTCTCCCTGGCTGTCTTCTGGGGCCGCAGGATTGCCGGCACTCTCTGTTGACATTGCAACTTGTCTTGCCTCTTCCTAGCCTTCAGCACAGCTCTCCTGGGACCTTCTGCTGGGGCCATGCTCCAGACAGTAGCACCTTTGCCTAGCAAGCTGCAACACCCTGAGTCTTGCTGCCATCCGGCTGCAGCTACTGCCAGAATTACGACCCCAAGGACTCGCGGACGCACAAGGGGCAGGACCTGCGGCGTCAAAGCATGGCTGAGCTGTACAAGTACTTTGGGCTGAATGAGATGACCATTGACTTTGTGGGCCACGCTGTGGCCCTGCACAGGTGAGCAGGCTTTTGCCACCTGCACATTGAAGCAGACTCAGCTATTCAAATGTGTGGGGCAGGCTGCAGCCCTGCAGGCTCAGACATTGCGGCATGCTGTGGCCCCACATGGGGGCATGTTGCCTTTCACTGAACGAGATGGCCACTGACTTGTGAACGATGTTGTGGCTCACACAATGCAGCAGGCTCCTGCAGCCTGCAGGATAGCCTATCATGCAGGGCTGCAGGCGGTGCCATGGCGGCTGTACTACATAGGTGCATGCTGACTCTAAGCTGAACCATATGACCATCAACTTGATTGAGCACACTGCACAGGCAAGCCTGCTGCCTCAAGGAATGTGACAGCTTTCCAAGCTGAGCCTGGCAGCCCCACAGGTGAGCATCAGATGATGGCCAGCATTGCAAAGAAGGGGCCACACCGTGTGAGAAGCTTTTGTGAGCAATGACCATGAGGTTCAGACGATAAGGCTTGGGTCTGCAGGCCCGAATTGGCTGCATGCGGTGGAGCGTGCTTGTGGCCACATCTCCTCATAACAAGGTGGACTCCTGGTCTACCATGTGAGCATGATAGTGACGAGGCCCACCATAAAACCTGCACTGATTATAACTGCGTTGTGGGCCTGGTGCCTGCTGTAGCTGCGACTGTGCTGGGTCTGACAAGGTGACACGCCAGTGAGGCGTCCGTCAACCCTAGCTGGCACATGCTGCGGGGTTGGCGGCCCCTTGTTCCACCCAGCCGTGAACCCAGATCTGAAGGCTAAGCGTGCACTCAATGCCAGGTGCCGCACGTTGTAGAGATGGCTGCCCTTTCCAGCCAGTCAGCGACGCAGTCCTGGCATGTACTCGTTCCCTTCATGCTGCAGGGTGACAACTACCCTTCTCAGCCAGCTGTGGACCTAGTGCTGAAAGCTAAGCATGATGGCGCCTTCAATTGTCGCATCCTGCCCCTGACAGCATTCACAATTTGGCTGACAGGATAAGCATGCACTCACCTCTAGCTGCCGCATGCTGCAGGGATGATGGCTACCTCTCACAGCCGGCCTTGGACACAGTGCTGAAGATCAAGCTGTATTACGAATCCCTCACCCGCTTTGAGGGCACCACCTCACCTTACATCTACCCGCGCTATGGGCTGGGCGAGCTCCCACAGGTGTGGCCTGCGCACGAGGCTGCATGACCTCAGCATGGGTCTTGTAGGCTTCTCAGTCAGCAACCATGACAGTCTTAGCCAGTGACCCAAGCCAGCACAAGAGGGCCCAGGTGTGGTCTGTTGCTACAGACACATCATGAGGCTGCATGGCCTAACCTTTGTGTGGGCTGGGTAGCCAGGGGAGGTTCTGCAGGTGAGTCTGCAGCCACAAGATTCATGAGGCTGCATTGCATTGTTGCTGATGTAGTCTAGTGTGAGCTGGGCAGGCAGACGAGCTTCCACTGGTGTGTCTTCAGTCATACACTGCTCTTTGTGGCTGCATGACACTCATGCCGGTCCGATGTTGTCTGTGCTGACTAGAACAGCAAGCTTCCTCAGGTCTGGCTTCAGAAGCTGTTGCTGTCTTGCGACTATCTGGCTTATCAGTCCCTGTTTACCCATCACACCAAATTGCAGCTGGCTGCCATGTCTGCAGAAGGGTGCTGCAGGCTAAGCAAGCTGCCAGGCATCTTGTGCCATCTTTGTGTGCTCCATGGAGCACCTGGGTGGGTCCAAACACGCCAAGCTGCCCGTGCTGCCCCCGCCCTGCAGGCCTTTGCGCGGCTCAGCGCCGTGTGGGGAGGCACCTACATGCTAGCCAAGCCAGACGTGAAGGTGGCTTTTGATGAGAGTGGCAAGGCCATCGGCGTGACCAGCGAGGGGCAGACCGCCAAGGCAAAGCTTGTGAGCAATGCTTCCTGCTTACTGCGCAAGCAAGTCCCTGGGGTCATGACCTATACGCCTGCCCACTTCCTCCATCACAGGGCTGCCTGCACCTCAGACGGCTGTCAGTTTCTGCTGTGTCTGGAGCACCGGCGTCTGTGTGCCACATGCTGATCAAAACAGGACAAGAACCTTGCATTGCAACTCTCATGAGCATCTGTGTGCCAGCATACTTGTACCCAGTTGACTGCATCCAGTCAGCTGACAGGGGAAGCGGCCGGGGGGGGGGGCGGGGGGGGAGGGGGGGGGTGTTTGTGTGGCGGGGTGGGTCAGCCAGGTGTCACCTGCAGCCAGTTCAACCTCAACACTGCTGCATGCCTGCAGGTGGTGGGGGACCCCTCCTACTTCCCAGAGAAGGTGCGCCGCACCTCGCGTGTGGTGCGGGCCATGTGCATCCTCAACCACCCCCTGCCCAACACCAACAACGCCTCCTCAGCCCAGATCATCCTGCCTCAGCGGCAGGTAGCTTGCTGCATGGCTGCATGGTGCTGCAGTGCTGCATGCTGTACCCACAGGCAGCAGCGGAAGGGCTGGTGCTGCAATGCTGCACCTCTCGGCGGCGGCATGAGAGAATGCTCTGCCCTGGTGTCGAGGCAGGGGACTTTCGCGCGGTATGCTTGCTAATGCAGCAATTGATGGTCTGTTGCTGCAGCAAATGCACTGCCTTCAAAGCGCAAGTGGTCACTTCCGTGCAGACCTGTCTGCGTGGCTGCACCATACAGGTCCTGCTATGAGACCAGAGAACAGCTATGTGTGCTGCAGCGGGGTGAACTCCTACAGCTGAGGTAGCTGCGCTCTGCATCAATATATCCTGCGCTGCAGCAGTGCTTTCAACCTAGTACTTGCTCGTGAATTATGAGCAAAGCATTTGGATGTACCATGTGTTGTTGCTGTGAGGCGACCCCGCAGCTGAGCTTCCACGGCCTCTGGTTCTGGTAAATGCCACTGTGCTCATCTTGGGCATTGCTGGTCTCTGGGAGGCATGTGTAGTGGTGCCTTGACACCTTGCCCTGCACTGCTGCTGCAAGCGTACTGCAGTTCAGACAGCTTTGCAATCTGATGCTCTGCTTAGAATACCGCCCTGCCGCGCCAGCACCATCCAGCCGGGGAGGTGGCTCACAGCACCCCTCTCGCTCACCCTGCCTTGCCCTGCTGCAGGTTTGGATTGCTTCTCACCTTGACAAGCCACTTTTCTGCCATCCCGACAGCAATCGCTGCTGTGAGGCCTGACATACCCCCTCTTGCTCATGCCAACTTGTCCTGCTGCTGCAGGTTGCCCGCAAGTCCGACATCTATGTGTTCTGCTGCTCGGCCGCCCATGATGTGGTTGCCAAGGACAAGTGGATCGCCTTTGTCAGCACAACTGTTGAGACTGCAAACCCAGAGGCAGAGCTGCTGCCAGGTGCGCAAGGATGCACAACTGCTTGCATGCTGCCCTCTGCAGCTGGATTGGCACAGTGCGTCCACACAGCATAGCCCCAAGGCTGCTCCTGTGGCTGAAGTCACTCACTAATGGGAAGGCTCCTGCAGCTTTGGCAAGAGCACATCTGAGGTATACGTGTTGGCACCATCAGACGGCCCTGCTTGGATTGGCTAGCTGCTGGTGGCACAAGGCTGTGCCAGTGTGCCTTGTACCAGCTCTATAGTCTGACATGTGGTGACGATGAGTGTACTGCAGCGCTGGTACGTGTGGAAGGCTTGGGATTGAGACTGTTCACCCTGTCACAGGGGTGGTGCCTCTCTGGCTCTTAGGAGCTCAATGCTGCATGCTTCTCCATGCTGGGTCCCTTTGAGGATGACTTCAAGGAGGCGACAGCAAACAACGACAAAGTCCTGGTGCAACAGAAACACACACTGGGCTGCCAGCGCCTCCATACTCGGCCAAGTGTGGCTGTTTTCCTGGTGCTGCAGGTATCTCCATGCTGGGGCCCATTGAGGAGAAGTTTGTGGAGGTGACAGATGTGATGGAGCCCCTAGAGAGTGGGCAGCGAGACAAGTGCTTTGTCAGCAAGGGCTACGACGCCACCAGCCATTTTGAGACAACAGTGGAGGACGTGCTTGAATTGTACAGCAGAATTACTGGCAAGGTTGGCTTCTTGGGCTGCGTCTGATGCCTGCAGTGCTGGGGGCCCACATGGGTGGCCCTGCGGCCTGTTGCTCCATGTGATGCTGATAAAAGCTCTGTGCAGCTTGTGATGCTTCAGGTTGGTCAAGTAGGGCTGGATGGTATAGGTGCCGCTAGTGTTGCGCATGCCCTGCCATGTGCTGTCCAAGTGTGGAGACTACAGCTTACTGCCAAAGTGATGTCAGCTTGCTACCAGCAGACTGCATGTGCCCTGGTACAGCGTGTCCCAGGCTGCACCTGGGTTGGGGCGGGCGGGGGAAAGGGAGGCCTGTGTGCTCTGTAGGATCGGCAGTATCTCAC
This sequence comes from Asterochloris sp. CNOR1, assembly GCA_963969365.1. Taxonomy (NCBI): domain Eukaryota; kingdom Viridiplantae; phylum Chlorophyta; class Trebouxiophyceae; order Trebouxiales; family Trebouxiaceae; genus Asterochloris; species Asterochloris sp. CNOR1. Next base: position 1,099,232 of record OZ017761.1, read on the forward strand.
CAAGGCAGTGGCTGCAGGTGCTAGACTTGAGTGGCAAAGACCCCACACAAGCCCAGGCAAACCAGTAAGTGCCGCCCCTCATGGCTCTGACTGCCGCTACGCTTTCTCTTTTGTCCCATGTCTGGAGTGCGCTGTGAAGCAGTCCGTCTCTATGTAATTATCATGAATACATGGGCAACCTGGACATTGCATCGTTGTTTCAGGTTTTTTGAACCCAACTTGCACATCCCCGTGTAAAAGATTCTAGCTAAATCCAAAGGCTGTCCCACTTGGCTTTGGATGGGTTTACCGCATCACCATGCTGGAGTTGCGGGATCTGGAAAACGACTGCTGCAGCTTCTCATTGCCAGAGTCTGCAAAGGATCTGGCTGCTGCAACAGCTGCCTCTAATCTGGAGGGCTGGCGCCTAAGGTGAGACTGGTCACTGCTGCCTGAGTATGCAGCTCTGTCTGGTGCCCCAAATAGGGTCTGCAGATTCTCTCTGAACTGCTCAGCGCTGGCAGACTCCAACTCCAGCCATGCCACCAGAGCCTGAATGAGCCTGTCTGCCTGCTGGGGGAATCTGCATCATGGCAGGGGTGCGGCTGAGGCTGGCATGGGGTTGGACACGGCAGAGGCAGCTACTCAGCAAGCAGGTGCAGCTGGCAATGTCAGGCATTCAGCCATCCCTGCGCACAAAACAAAACAGCTCAGCCCTGCTCGATAAGGTCATGATACGGCCACAGCCTGCCCATACCACCCCACTAGCATCATGCCCGCTTCTCGTTTCCACCTGACACCATGGCGGGGGTTGAGGTTGAGGGGCTGGCTGTCCTGCAGCTCAATCATCTTCAGATAGTCCAGCACCTGGGGAGGCAGACCATCCTGTGCCCAATTCCGATCTGCAGGCAGCACACGGACCAGTGTCTGAGCAAATGTCAAGAAAATGCTGCTTATCAGGGCCAGCCCTTCTTGTGCATTACACTGTCCAGCAGGAGGCAGGACACTGGTCAGGGTGTCTAAACCTAATTAGTGTCCAGCACCAGTGGTGCAAGCTGCCCCCCCAACTCAAGACTGGCTGCTGGGCCTGAATGCAGCACAGCAGCTGCAAGCATTTCTAATAGCAGCGGGTGCTGTGCAGCATGCTGGCCTGCAGGTGCTACATCGCTCAGGATGTCTGCACTGTGGTGTCCATCCAGGCCCGGCTGTTGAGCCAGGATGCGGTGTGCGCCTCTGTAGGCAGCACATGCGGTGCAGATTGTTGGCCTGTAAGTCAACTGTTGCTCAGGACTGTTGCATCCTGCCAGCAGTTGGCAGGTGGCAGACCTGTGCACTGGGTCATGGCCAAGCAGGTGCCTGCAGTGCTGCAGGGTGGATCGCTGTCAGGCAGCCCCCCCAAGCTGACGCAAAGCTGCATGCACATCTGCAGCGCAGTGTCTTGTCAGACGTTTCCAGCTGGCGCAGCCTCTGCTGTGGCGTCAGCGCAGCGTGACAGGCAGGCTGCAGCAGGGACCCACCTGCAGGGAAGCCGAAGGATAGGCTCCTGTGGGTGCCCAGCACCTGCGACTTGAACCTCTCAATGTGGGGGGACACCTGCCCTGACCCGCTCCTGGACAGGAAACCCTGCAGAGACCCTGGGGACTGGGCCTGCACCCGTGCAGCTGGGAAGCCGGCGCGACGGGCGGGCAGGCGCTGCTCAGGTGGGCTGGACAGCAGCGGTGAGGCCGGGGCTGGCTGCCACTGGGGCTTGCTGCTGGCCCAGCCGGGCTGCTGGCCTGCAGGACGAGCGGGAGCACATCTTTACTTGTGCCCTCTGTGCCACTGGAGGAGCAGACATTGGCCTGTGCATGCTTGGCTGATGGAGGCTGGTCACTGCTGGGAGGGCAGGCCTGCACCACCCGCAGAAGTACGGAAGCATGTGGACTCTCTGCAGACCTCAACGGGGTCCCATGGGGGCTGGCGCAGAACCAGCCTGGCTGCTGGCCTGCAGGGCACCGGGGTGCTTGTGCACACTCTGCGGACTGAGCCAACTGAGGCTGGCGCTGGCCCAGTCAGGCTGCTGAGAGGCCAGCCCTGCACAGCATGCAGAAGGCGTGCCTGCCTGGCAATCCCTGAGGAGTTGTTGCAAGATGCGCCCAGATCTTCCTTTGCTGTGCACTTCCTGTTTGCAAGTGAGCCATGCTTGGCACCTGTCTTACCCAGCTTCAAAAGCGCTTAGCAGAGGGGTTCATGCGAGAAGCAGGTGCAGGTGCTCCTGCTTGCATGCAAAGCAAGAGCAGGCAGAAGTGTTTCGGCCTGGGCAAAGCAAGTGCACTGCTTTTCATGCTAGGTAGCAGGGCCAAGCATGACGAGCACACGCTGATGTCCACATGTGTGATGGTCCAGCCGACAACCCGTGCTGCTGCAGGGCAGTGGCCTCAGCGTGCAGCCTTACTTGCCAGGCATGAGGCCCACCTGTGGGCAGACACTTCTCCCCCTCGCCTGCCCTGCTGCTATGTGGTGGTGTGCCTTGCTGGGCAAAGCCAACTGCAGGGCGTGAGGGTGAACCAGGCCCACCTGCAGGCCAGCGCAGTAGCCCACTATTGGGCCAAATCTGCGTTGCCCGCAACTTCCATCTCTTGCATGTGACCCTGCTACACTTGCTCCAAGCCCACCTGTAGGGGAGCGCTCCTGCCCCCTGCCTGCCTTGAAGCTGAGCCTCAAAGGAGACCGCTCTGCTGGTGGTGGCGGCGCGGGGGCGGCATGGCCAGGGCCGGCAGCACCAGCCTGCCCCACCCCGCTCCCCTGCTGCTGCCTGGGGCCCTCACGTGCGCCGCTGTCCCAGTCTCCCTCCTGCAGGCACCACCTCACTCTGACTGCCTGTGCAGACTTCAACCCTGCCGCTTTGGCCACCATGTCTGCAACAGCAGGCTGATGCGGTCTGCCTGCGGTCAGGTGTGCAGTGCTCACACCCCTGCCACCCCCCAACAGCAGAGTCCCACACTGCCAGACTAGTCTAGGGCTGTTTGTCTTGGCAACTCATGTGATGACTTGAAGGAGAATAGCAGTCTAAGATGTCTGCCTGACGCCGTCAGCTGCACCGCAGCACCAGTACGCTTGCTGCAGGCATGGTGCATGTTTGCCACCTTGCACGTAGGTGCCACTTAAAAAGGCAGGGCCAGGCGAAATGCCGCCCTGGTAATGGTCTCTGAGCACACTGAGATGTGCAAAGCCATCATGCTGCTCAGTGGAATTGGCGATCATGCTCTGGAGGTGCAGACTGTGTGTTGATTGGCCCCTCATATGTGCCTAGTTCTAGCCCTGTCACATCTGCGCCTGCCCCTTGCAGCATGTTGCACAAGCCGCAGTTTGTGGCCTGCAAGGGTGCCAACCTGCTTGTCAGTGCGCCTGAGACCGGCTGTGCCCGTCCGCTCCCTGTTGCTGATGCTCTGTGTGCTTTGCACCAACCCAGGGTGAGGCATGGCTGTGCCCACCTGCTCGTCAGTGTGCCTGGGGCTGGCTGTGCCCCTGCGCTCCCTGCTCTCCTGCACCATCTTCCCAGCAGATCCCAGCAGCGCCTCCAGGTCAGTCTTCACCCGAGTTGAGCTCTAGCCGGTGCAAAAGAAGCACAAATGAGCACAGCAGAATACGTGACCAGCAGTTGGCTAGGCTCAGCACAGCACTTGGGCCCGCATCAAGCTTCGTGGTGGACAAGACTGTTGCACTTCAGCGCCTCTGGTGCTTGAACAGCACTCCCTTCCCCTCCCGCCCTCCAGTCCCACATCTAATGCCCAACACCTGGGTTGGACAAGATATTAGAAGAATAACTTGGGCAGTGTGAGCAGAGGTTGGGCGCCCCCGCAATGCAGCTGTCAGGGCAGCTTCATCTAGACTGACAACTTGCAGATCTCTGGCAAGAAAGGGGCTGCTGCAGACAGCTGCCACAGTCCAGCAGACTCCAGGGCAAACCTTACTGGAGTGGCCTTCGGGCCCCTGCCAAAGCTGCCTCCCGGCAGCTGCCTGGCCTCATGTGAAGCGCTGGCAAAGCCTAGACTCCTGCTTGGGCTGCGTTCACTGCCTGCTCCTCCTGCAGGAAGAGAGCACTCTTCCTGCGAGTGCCATCGCACATTGCAGGGACAGCTGAGGGTACAGCAGGAGCTATTGTCGTCACTGGCTTGGCCTGTGCAGGTTTTCTTGGAGGTGCTTTATGGAAAAAAGGGCATCTTGAGATCTGATGCAGAGCCCACTGAAACTCAACAACTTCTGTCAAGCTTGACATGCTCTTCATGAGACGCTGGCCAGCAGCTGGCAGAGCATTGCCTTCGTCATGGCCCAGCTCAGCGCTGCGAGGCCGTCGTGCGCCCTGAAGCTCTGGATAAAGGCCTGTACATGCGGCAGGAGGGGAGGATTTACCTGCTGCTGCCTGGGGCCTGCCAGAGCCTGATGGGCTGTGGCTGCTGTTCGCATTCTCCCCGTGCAGCCTGCCAAAGCCTGGAGGGCGGCTGCTTTGCACTGCGCGGTCCCCCCGGGGCCTCCCGAAGCCTGATGGGCTGTGACTGTGGACCGAATCATCGCCCTGGGGCGTGCCAAAGCCAGGGGGGCTGCGGCTGTGCGCTGCCTCCCCTCCAGAGGCTGGCTCCAGGCGGCGAGGGGATCTGCTGATGGGCTGCTGGAGGGCCTTCCTGGACTGGTACTGCCTGTCCAGGGTCCGCACGAACTCGCCCTACAGCCAGCGGCCGAAGTGAGCATGTGTGCCAGTAACATTCGGGGGCAAGCATGTGCTACACAGAGGAGCATGCAGGCGGACAGGATGCTTGGGCAGAAATGCAGATAGGATGCTTGGCCAACAGCAGCCAAGCTGTGACATGCTGTGAAGCATTTGATGCAACACCAGGTAGCGCCGGGTCCGGCTGCTTGATGCTGCACACATGTTCTGAAGTGCATGTCCTCAGCAGTGCGCCTGCCCAACTCACAGGTGAGGGCAGAGGAGCTCCAAGCGTTGCACTGATGTCTGCCAGAAGGGTTCTGCATGCGCATCCAGGTCCAGCTTGGTGACAGAATGTACATTATCGGCCATGCAAGTCGATGATGGCCAACACTCTAATCGGCAGCCACCTTTCCCTGATGCCTGCAGGGCCCACCTGGTGACATTGGGATTCGATTGCAGCTGGGAGAGCACGCTCCTGGTGTGCTCGCTCACCAATAGCTCTTTGTCCTGTGGTGTGCGCCAAGCCATGGCTCTCAGGGCACAGCACACTTCTTTTTAATGGAGAAACGTCGTCCTACCTGACAAATCACACTGAGGCGCTTCTTCTATCTCGTCAAGCCCAGATATGGAGGGACAAAATAGATCCATGGATCATAAAGGAGGAGCCGTGGAGGTACGACATGGATGCTCTCTGGGAGACATCCGACAAGTGAGGTCTTGCCAGCTTCTGCCTTGATGTCGCAGGTGCCACAAGGCCTGGATGTAGGTCTTGACAGGTGCCTTCCTGTAGGCACCTCCAAGCCACTGCACAAGGAGACCTGCAGGCGCTGAAGGTGGCCTGGCAGCAAGCTGGTCACTCCTGGCATGCCCATGCGTGGGGAAAAGCTGGTCACTCCTGGCATGCCCATGCATGGGCCAGAAAGTTGTGTGCTGCAGCAGCTGCTGGAGGCCACCTGGGGTTGCTGCGATGGCTGCGCCTGAATGGCTGCCGTTGGAGTCAGGGCACGTGCTCAGGCGCAGCCAGAGGGGGCCACCTGGCAGTCCTGCAGTGGGCGCGACACAATGGCTGCAGCTGGGATGAGGACACCTGCGCCAAGGCAGCTAGAGGAGGCCACCTGGCAGTCCTGCAGGGGCGCGACACAATGGCTGCAGATGGAATGGCGATACCTGCACCGGGGCAGCTGAAGGAGGCCACCTGGCAGTGCTACAGTGGGCTCGCCAGAGCGGCTGCAGATGGGATGCAGGCGCGTGCTCACTCGCAGCCTATGGGGGCCACCTGGCAGTCTTGCAGTGGCGCGACACAATGGCTGCCATTGAAGTAAGGACACCTGCGCCTTTGCCGCTGCCAGAGGCCACCTGGCAGTCCTGCAGTGGGCGCGACACAGTGGCTGCAGCTGGGATGAGGACACCTGCACCAATGCCGCTTCCGGAGGCCACCTGGCAGTGCTACAGTGGGCCCGTGAGAACAACTGCCCCTGGTCTGGTTCCACAACCTTTGTTGCAGCTTTCAACAACCACCTTGATGTCATGAAGTGGGCACGGCAGCAGCGATGACCCGCCTGTCCATGGTGGAGCCTTGATGAGCTGGGAGATGAGGCTGTTTACTTGGATGTTGCCAAGGACAGCACCCTGGTGTGGCTTGCACAACAGGGTGCACCCCTGCCAGATGACGCCTATGCCTTTGCCTGCAGCTCTGCCAACTGGCTGACGCACACGTATATTACCTTGAAAGCCTTGCTGCCTGTTAAAATTGTGATGTACATACTGAATCTGTCTCTTGAGTAGATACAATGCAAAGTCAAACTGGACACATGTCAGATGGCATTGCAGTGATATGTTGCCTGCTGGAAACAAGAGTGACAAACAGGCTGAGAGGGATTGTCATTATGGATGTGTGCATGTTCTAGCAATATGTCTTTGTACACAACAGTCTGCTGTACATCAAGCTGATGTGTGCTCCCAAGGAGTTGCCGGAAGGTCAAGTTAGCAATGCACATCCAGGCTGTACTAAGGGTGAGGTTACAGGTGACGTCATGCACGACAAAAGTCTAGCCTGAGCTGCCAGGTGGCTGCCACCCTAGCTTGTCATGCCTATGCTGACTCTTGCTTCTTGAGCTGTGCAAAAGGCATTCAGCAGCACAACAGGTTTCGGCACAGCAGCAATCTGTAAATCGGTGGCTTGCAGCCAGCACGTCAAGCTTTCATGCAGCCTGACAGCTATGAAGACAGAAGGTCGTCAGGCACCTGGGGGTGAAGCAGGGCAGATTGGCCATCATAAAAGGCCCCGAGCTGGGCAGCCTGCCTCTAAGTGTGGACATGTGAATCAGATACCTCGACAAAGACAGCTGAGAGCTGGTGAGAGGGCCGCAGCATGTCAGGCTCCATAACGCAACAATGCTGCCCAAAGGAGCCTTGCAACACTGCTGTGGCACTCATGGCAGCATCACCAGCATGGTGTACAAGCAGCCACATGCCAACACTGGTCTGCTATGGTGCTCAGGCACAGGGCAGCACCTCCATTTTGCGACATGGAAGGGCCCTGACCTTGCTCAGCTGTTGCTCAGCTTCCCGGCTGCCTTGGACTTGTGATCAAATCCGCCAGGATCCGGGGGCCCGCTGGACAAACCTCCTGCTACTGATCACGGGTGTGGGGCTTATCGCAGATCTTGCCAACATTGGGCGCGGAAGGCAACCCGTGTCGTAACGGCATTGCAGGTGAACTCGCTATTGAGCTGCATTGAAGCTGTGGCCCTCAGGTGCAACTCGGAGGGTTTGCCACTCTAGTGGGCCTATCTGAACCTTTGCGCATCCTCAGAAATGCGCTTAAACGACTCTGCCATGCAGATGTTTCAAAGGGGAGACAAGGATGCCCAGGAACAACTGATGCCAAACAGATATACCAGTGATCTAGAGGCAGCGGGCGCACCAAAGCCTGAGCTGCAGCTGACCTGCTGGGTACCAAGCAAATGTAGCACATGGAGGTTCTGCATCTATTCCAGTGGCGATGTGTCCCTCAAGCTCACAGAGGTGATTGCCAGATCCCTGCTTGACAAGGCCGCAATGTTTGCCATGATGTAAGCTCCTGCAGATGAGCTCATCAGGTAGATGCCACGTGGGCTTATTTGCTGGCTGGCTGTTGCTAAGCCAGCATTGGATGCCGTTGAGAAGCCTGACTCCCTGGCCGCTCTGCCTGCAGACAAGGGCAGGGCGCCGGCGATGGAGCTGCCTTCCCTCCCTGCTCTGGAACAGGCTCCGCAGCTTTCAGGTGCCGCCTGCCTGCTGTGCATGCCCTGCATCAACAACTGCACCTCTAGTGCCTGTGGCTAAGCGGCCTTAGCCTGCATGCAGCGAACCATTCAGATGCATTTTGGGCACCCAGGGTCCCAACTGTCGCTGCGTTGGCAAGCGCCTCTAGAAACGTCTGATTCACACCAGGTGGACTGTGTTGTGCTTGTCAGTGTGCAAGAGCCTGCCTCCAGTCTTGCTCTGAGCTGTAAGCTTGCTCTGTGGTCTCGGCTCGTATTGCACATCTGGAGAACTCTCATGTGCTGTCAGCTTGCCCTGCTTGAGCCTGAGTCTGTGAACGCTGGGTTGCAGTGTGCTGCTGTGTTCTTCGGGTCATGTTGAGGCCGCTTCGCCTGCTGTACCAGTCCATTCGGCGTGACTAGGTATCTTCTTCTGAGATCGCTCAGCCCATTTCTAATCTCAGAAGCTAGCATATCTTACCAATCAGCACAGGCAGCAGGGGCTGGTGCAGGCGTTGCTGACATGGTCTGGACGCACACCACCAGCATTGCCTTCTGAGTGATTGCTTGGCCACATGTGAGCATGACCTGAGCTGAGCGGCAGACCCTCTTGCCTGTGTGCAGAAATCTGCAGAACATGTGTTGGGGCGACGCTGGAGTCTGCCTGTGGCCAGCATCGCCCTCTGAGTGATGGTAACCAAAAATTTCATATTGATTTTTGTGCACACATAAGAGCTGGCCCTTGCCTGTACGCAGATACCTGCAAGCGACGTGCTGGGGGCCACGCTGGAGTCTGCAACATCATTCCGTGTATGGTATTGCCCTTTCAAATCGAGGCAGTCGGCTAAGGCTGTCAGGTCTGTCAATCGGACGCTGCCCTTGCACATGTCACATGCGCTGCAGCAGCTCAGCAAGTGTAATACGTCTGTTGGGGGGAGCTTTACTGTTTGCTGCGTTGAGAGCGTTGGCTTGCTTGGTGCATGGTGCTGACTGATGCTGGAATGCCTGAGAGTGCCTTGAGCTTGTGAGGGCAGAACGTGGCAGCTCTCCCTGCTGCTAGCTGGCTGCGCTCCTGCAACCGAGGGCACTTGCTGCACACAGCTCCAGCAGCCTGGCCTGACCTTGCAGTCCATCAGCCTGCGGCTGCTGCCTGCAGGGTGCTCAAGCACAGCTGGGAGTGCGCGTGCAGCTCTGAAGCAGACGCCCAGGCAGCAGTCTCGCTGCTGCAGCGGCTGTCGTGCCATGGGGGCCAGCCCGTCTCGCGCCGCGTCCTCGTGATTATCAACCCCAAGAGCGGCCGGGGCCAGTGAGTGCTGTTGCAGATGCATGTCAAGTCCTCCAACAGCGGGTAGGGCAAGTGGGTGCTGGGCTGGACAAGTGACCGCAGCTGCTGTGCGAGCCAAACAGGGGTCCCACCCATCAGCTGCAATTCCCATGCTATGGGCTGCATCACAGGCTATCCTCTGTTACCATCTGGTTGGCATCCAGCAGAATGCTCAGCTTCCTGGGTGCACTTGACATCCCCAAGCTGAGCAGACCGCACAGCTGCTGTTTGGGGCAGGGGCAAACACTCCAATTTGTGTCAGCACAGCTGCTGGATCAGCTGCCACATGTCTACAGCTGCTACTGGTTGCCTCTGGCAGCGGACTGCATGGGGGCCCACCCCTGCACAATTGCAGGGACGCCTGTTGCATTCTTCCACCTCTGCCTGATAGGAGTACCTCCCATGGATGCATCTAGCTGCTGATGGTTGCCAATGGCAGCTGACTGTATGAAGGGGCCATCCTTGCACTTTCTCACAGACTGGAGGAGTACCTGTCACCTTCGTCCACCTCTGCCTGCCAGTAAGGTGCCCCTGCAGCGCAGTGCTGACCAGGCTCTGCCAGGGCTTGCAGGTCGGAGAGGTACCTTGTGAAACAACACAGCCTCTGTGCTGCAAGCAGCAGGCCTGCAGGCAGCTGCTTGGGACTGCGTACTCCCTGGCTGGCTGAGTCCCAGGGCTGATCTGGCCTGTTGGTTGCAGAAGGCATTTTGCCTTAGCGGGCCCCTCACTACAATCAGCGGCTGTGTCTGCTGAGCAGGCATGCTCAGATGGCTGCCCTCCTTCGTGCCGGCCCCCAGTGCTAAGAGGGCTTGGCAGGCAATGCAGGCAGCAGAAGCAGTCCTGTTATGGCGCTGGTACAGTGCCCCAAGCAGCTGGCGTGTCAGCTGGCGGCAGGACAGCTGCTTGGGGTTACACCCACCCCCGGCTGGCTGAGTCTTTGGGCTGGCCTCTGACACATCTGTGCCTGCAGGTCACAACAATGCTTCCGCAAGGAGGCTGCCCCCATGCTTCGAGCAGCTGGCATGGACGCCGAGGTTCTGGAGACGCAGCATGCGGGCCACGCTACTGAGCTTGCACGCAAGCTGGACCTGTCGCAGAGGAGCGCTCTGATGATGGTTGGGGGAGATGGGACTGTGCACGAGGTGTTGCAGGTGGGCAGGCAGCCTAGGCCGGTGTATTGCGGGTGTGCATGCCTTGCTGTGAAGGCCTGGTGTCTGTGGAAGACATCCTCAACACATGTTGTTCCAGCCAGCTGCACCTTGTGCTCCACCTCAAACCCCACCTTGGACCTTAGCTCATACACAGAGCAGCGCTCCACACCCAGTGCAGGGGGCAGGGGGCCAGGACCGGACGTCTGTGAGGTGCGGCAGGTGCAGCAGCAGACAGAGCTGCTGTGTTATGGGGTTGTCTGCTGTGCTGAGATTGATGCTGTGATCCGGGACCCCTTGGGGCATGGCAGGGGGGTTGTGCACGCAGTGCTGCAGGTGGGTAGGTACAGCTGCAGCTGCTTCGTTTAGAGACTCCTTTGCTTGCTGGTGTGTGTGTCGAAGCGTCTAAGCGTGTGCTTGTCTGCCTGAGTCTGCACGGCTATGCAGATGTCATAACAGGCAGGGCAAAAGGCTCCTGCAGACCTGCATGCCCACCCTGCAGTCAGAGCAAGCACTGCCTGCCGTGCAGGGGCTGCTCACCCGACCTGACTGGCAGGAAGCTTGCAAGGTGCCTCTGGCCATGATTCCCACTGGCTCTGGCAACGCGCTTTGCGCCAACACAGGTGATGCAGGTTGAATGGTGGCTTCTTAAAGGCAGTCTGACAAGTCTGGCTTGCTTCTGCAGCTGCATCTGGCACCTGACTGCTGTGCAGTGGTGTGCTGAGCGGCGTCTGCGCCATCTCACGTGCTGCAGATATCCCTGGGGCCTCCACAATGCTGGCAGCACTTGTGTGAAGCCTGCAAGACAACCCATGCCTTGACCCATTCAGGAGCGGGTGCATGGCAGCCGACGTGTGAAGCCTGCAAGCCAGCCCATCAACCCTGTGCCAGTCCAGCTAATCCTTCTGCAGGCATGTGGGACGTGACCACAGCCACCTTCGCCGTCTGCAAGGGCAAGACAGAGGCGCTGGACATTGTGTCAGTGCTGCAGCCTCCTGGACGGCGGTACTACTCGTTCCTGTCCATCACTTATGGCCTCATCGCCAACCTGGATGTGGGCACAGAGAACCTCAGGTGGGGCTGCTCGGCTCTGGCTAGGGCTTGGGCACCACATCCCGGGCTGGGCTGGGACACGCTGAGGTGGGGTCTGGGGGAATGCTCCAAAACCTTACTGAAGAAGCTGATAACTGCTGCTGGGCGGCGATACTGCCTTTCCTTTTTTGTCACTTGTGACCTCACTGCCGACCAGGCTGTGGTCAGAGAGCACCTCAGGTGAGCCTAACTGCTGTCCCTGGGCCTTGCGCTCCAAACCCTGAGCTGGGGTGGAGGTCATTGAGGATGGGTCTGGGAGACCTGAGGCCAGGTCTGTGAGTCTGAAGTACTACTCAGAAGGTAAAGTTGTGTTGCGGTGTGGCGCTGGCTTTGCATCCTGTCTATCACTTGCAGCCTAGCTGTCAAGCTGAATGTGGGCACGGAGAACCTCAGGTGGCGGTGCACGATGTGGCCTGGCGGCGGACCCTGAGCTGGGCCAGGAGACGCTGAGGATGGGGTTGGGGAGGCTGCGGGCAGCAGAGGATAGGTCTGGGAAGCGCGGAGGCGAGGTCTGGGACGCTCTAATCTAGGACCCTGAGGCTGGGACTGTATTGCCGAGGGGCTCTGGCTGTTCGTGTCCTGTCCAGCATTGATGGCCTGACTCTCAGTCTGAGCTTAGCCACAAAGACCTTAGGAGGTACTGCCAAAGGCACTCCAGGGGGTGGCTTGAGATCTCTGTTTGTGGGCGCAGAGAATCTCAGGTGGGTCTTGGAGCTGCGGCCCGGCAGCTGGAACTCTTGGCCTGGGCCTCGCTGCTCAGTGGGTTGCAGTGGCCTTTGCCACCCGGTGGCAGGCTCAGCAAATTCAGCGCTGAAGAGTGCCTTAGATGCAGTACTCCTGCGTTCTGCTGCCATGACCTGAGCTGCAGATAGTTGGACTTCGACCATAACTGCTTTTGAAAGTGCCACTGCGCAGCCTGTCCCGGTAAGAGCAGCAGGTTCTTGAGCAGGCTGAGTCTGATCCAGGTGGGCTCCATGTGTGCACAGACCTTGCTGTGAGTGATTCCACTGTGCCAATTGCAGGTGGCTAGGTGAGCTGCGCTTCACCTTGGGGGCCCTCCGCGAGATCCTGCACAGGAGGACCTATGCTGCCAAAGTAGCGCTGCTGCCTGCCAGCAAGCACCAGAGAATGACCCACTCACCTGCCTCAGGTGGCCCGGTTGTCATGCACAGGACATTTCTGGTCCCTGCACAACTGTGCCCTGTTTGCCTTGCGTGTAGTGTGCCCAGCACCATTGCCCTGAGCTTCCCTCCCCAGAGGGCTTCTCGACAGGGCTGCCTGCACTGCTTGTCAGTCCTGTCTTGAGCAGACACCTCAGCACCCCTGCACAAGCCACAGATGTTGTACAGAAGGGCACAGCTGCCACAGCGTGATGCACAGCCTGAGCCGCAAGCATGAGTGACACTGATGAGTCCTCCCTGCTTCTGTGCCTGCAGGGGGGACCATCAGCCAGCAGTGCCCTCCAGGCGTCCCTACACCAGTGCTGGATGCTTTGGGGGACGCCTGGTCGGCTGACCCTGCCTGTGAGCAGCATCGATTGCCAGCGGTGAGGGCTGGCATGCGCAGAGTTGTACTCCAATGCGATGCCTTTGCTGGTCTTGCTGCCTGCTGCTCAACAAAAGATCGGTGCCCTACAGTGCCCGCAATGTATACATATGCAGTAGTACAACACAGCTGTGCAAGGTGCTGATGTGTGCTTGCCCTTGAGTGCTGCTTGTCGCGCCATAACTGCACAGCTCACGAGAGCTGCAGGCCCCAGCGACAGAGGCATCACAGCTGATTGCCCTGCTCAGACATCAGTGTACCAAACCAGGAACGTTGCCAGGCTCCCAAACGCAATCTGAAGAGGTCAAGTTGTCCCTGCAGGGGTGGCTGTCGATGGGAGAGAACTGCTGTGTGCAGCTGTTTGGTGCATGCAACCTGGCCTGGCTAGACCGCACCTTCCAGTTGGCCCCTTCTGCAGGGCTCAACACAGGTGAGGGGGCTCAGCAGCCCTTCTGAGACAAGCCCATTGCTTAAGCATGCATTTTGGGAGGCCACTTACCAGAGACTTTGCTGGTGCCTGCCTGCCTTTGGCAGCCGCTGCCTGCACACCTCATTGTAAATCTGGGTGTATATCACTTGTAGCCCGGCAACTCTGCTGATGCTCAAGCTCAAAGTGATGCTGTATGTGGGCATTTGCTGAACATGCTGACTGGATTGTAAGCAACAGCCTGTCAAGCAGGACTGATGCCTGTGCTGCATGAAGGGTGCATTTATTCTGCACTTGCAAGCTGATGCCACCTTTCACTGCATGCAGCGTGATTAGACTTCATGTGCACAGGGCAGACCACGCTGCTCGCTGTGCCACACCAGGCCCTCGCATGCCTACTGCAGTTGCATCCTGATGCCAGCCTTCACTGCACGCAGGGTTCAAGGGAGTAGGGTACACCACATGCTGCTCATGGTGCACAGCGAACGCCACTGGCCACAGCAAGCTGAACCCATGCCAGCTGTATGCAGGGTGCTTGGACCTGGTGTACACAGGGCAGACCAGCCGACGCGAGGGGCTGCGCATCTTGCTGGCTGCAGAGAAGGGGAAGCATATGCAGCTCCCTGTGGTCAGCCACCAAAAAGTGGCCGCCATGATTTTTGAGCCTGCCAGCCAAGGTGTGTCAGGGAGCAATCAGGACATCTGCTGAGCCTGCTGCTTGGATGGACTGACAGTTCTGGGGCAGCTCCAGTCTTCCAGGCCTGCAGGACTGGGCTGCCTCAACATGAATGCAGCTGGCGGCCAACTGCTCTCCGACTCACTGTTTGCCCAGCCCTGTCTTGCACTGACGTAGCTAGGCAACTATGTATCCTGGCCACAGCCCGCGACTATGGATCGTGAGGCAATCTGATGCTGTGCAGACACATGGCTTGTGCTAGACGGCGAAGTAATTCCAGCAGATAAGATCTTTGCGGAAGTTCACCGCGGTCTCTGTACTGTCATCGTGGCATGAGCAGGCTTAAAACAGAATACCATGCCACAGGATGGGCCCGGCAATGTGACAGGGTTTTGCATTTTGGCGGGTCATCAACATTCACTCTTCCACTTTGTGTGCCATTATCACAGGTGCTACATGCATGGTGACATGTTAGCTTTCTTGCTGACCTTGCATGTATTGTATATGACATCCGATCATAGTCATCATATGTTCAGTCATAAAGCAAAGTAGCCATGAAGCAGACTAGTTATGAAGCATCAAGCTGCTGGGATGAACTGACAGTCAAGTGAACAGGTGCATGATGTAAAACTCTATATCTGGGTTCAGTTGATTATGTTGTGAGTGTCAAGGATCCTTAGCAGGGGTATCTACCGTCTATTCACAATTCTGGGTTTGACGCTCTCTCACTTGTCCAGACAAAGACCTTGTCTCTGCTCTGGAAACCAGTAACAGTCTGTTCAACTGCGAGCAGGGAGCGAGCGCCTCACCAAAGGTGACGTCTGAAGCTCATGCTGGGTCTGCAAGTATTGCTCACGGGCATAGATCCCACCTTCATCAACACACACAAGGGGTTTGAGCTCCTTCCTTAGAAGGCGCCGGCGCTTCCCAAATATCCAGTACCAGGGGTCCTCCGCAATCTGGAGCACAGCCAGACACAGATGTGACACGCCGCAGGGGGCTGCATGGGAAGCATAGCATCAGCGCTCTGCTGTTGGCAGGTGCCTGCCATCAGGGACAGGGCGAGCAGCTGATGGTCAACTGGGCAGCGCCTGCCGCAAGAAGCCATGCAAGCAGCATTCAAAGTTTGCACAAGCACTGGCAGCGTCCAAGGTCATGTCCCTGAGAGCTTGCGCAGAGTGCTGCGCTGACAACCCACCTGCCTGTACCCTGCGCTGGAATACAGAGCCTCGCCACTTTCATTCCCCATGTCCACATGAAGCCACAGCTCCTTGTATCCCCACAGCCTGCCTGCGGGGAGACATAGCACTTACGCACTGGTTGTGACAGTGCAGTTGATGCCAATCTTGACACATCTAAGTGCTGCCTTTCACTGTGTGATGCCCCTTATCTCTTCCCTGTGCTCACCTATGCGTTCGCAACTGTGCAGCAGCTGCTTGGCTGCCCCTCGCCGCCTGAAGTGAGGCGACACTGCCAGATTTGACAGGTAGAGCTTGAGAGGCCTAGTAGTAGGCCAGGGCGGCGGCAGGGCCTGCAAGAACAGCAGGCTCAATTGGTAACTGTATGGGTCAGCATGGCCAGTGCTGCTGCGTTCCAGGCCAGCATCTGCCCTAACATCTCCAAAGCTCTTCCAGCAGGAATGCGTCTGGCAATCTGAGGGCGCGGGACCGCACTGCGCCCACACCATTTATTTGCCAGCCACACGCGCTTCCTGCTCCACATTTCACCAGGCACCAGTTGACACCGACACCATCACCAACATCCTGCCACCGACCACCTCAGGCAACTCGACCATGATAGAGCACAAGTCCCATCTTCTCAATGCAACATCTGGATTTCCCTCCAGCCACAGCTGCTTGCTGCTCACCGCCTCGGGTGAGTTCAGCGCTATGGAGCAGGACCCCACCACCCCCAGCTGCTTGTCATCTGCCACCAGGCAGGCATAACGCCGCTTCCGCCTCCAGCTGCGGCGGGCTGCCCTGCAGAACACGACATGCACACACGCCTCGAAGTGATGCAGAAGACTGCCAAGACCAGCCAGGCGTAGAGGCGCCTCACATGCGCTGCGCTGCCCTGCAAGAGGCCGAGCAGCAGCTGAGAGTGGTCACACAGAGGGGCCCACATTGCAGCACAAAGCATCTCATGGAAGGGTCAGGAGTGCTTGCAGGAGCGGGGCATCAAGTCAAGCTTGCTGTGCTTCAGCAGATAACCATCCCTGCTGCAACCTGAGCACCGCTGATAGAGTTTCACCCCATGCACATGCCTTGCAGCCATCTGATGGCGACTCCACATGTCAGGCTGGCTCGCCAACAGAAGCATTGGCATGCAGACGCATCGACTGGATTTGAGGCGTCCAAGGACCCTCACCTCTCCAAGCGGCTCTCCAGGAAGGGAATGGCGGGAGGTCTTCCCTGGAGGCGAGCGATCTCAGCTTTCATGCGCTGAGAGCGCTGTCTGAGCCTGTTCTCGCGAGCCTCCTGCTGCGCCTGCAGCACAGAGCCGTCAGGGATGAGGCCTGCCTTGCATGCGGCATGCGTTGGGAGCACTGCCTCAAGAACACAGACACCTCGGCTGCTTTGCGCCTGCTATGCCTGCAGGAAAAGGACTGGATCTAGGTGCTTGACTGCTGAGCAGCCTGCTGTGGCTCAACTCACAAGCTTGGCCTCGAAGTTCACGGGGCCTGCCGCAGCTGAGCCTCACAAATTGCTTGACAACAAGAGTCTGAGCGAAAGGCTTGCCGGACTCCACATGGCTGCCATCTTACCTATCGAACAAGAGGCTGTGTGTCTCTCAGGTGGCATTTGCTTTGCTCCGAAGGCCTTGTTTGCCTACAGTAACTGGGGACGCACCTATGTCTCGGACTAGTACAGCTTGTGCCTAGTGCCGCGCCTGTCAGGTAGACAAGCACTACCAGACTGGTACACATGCAGGTAGGTGCGTGGAGCCCATGTCGGGGCCAGCTCTGAACTGCATGCCCCTGGCAGGGCCACAAGACATGTGCAGCTGGCCTCACCTGGCGCTTCTGAGTCAGGGCCTGCTGCACCTGCACCCGCGACTCCCTCCGTATGGTGGCATGCAGACGCGCCTCTGTGAAATTTACAATGCTCTCTAGGAGGGGGCTGTCCAGCTCCTCCACAGGCAACTGGCTGCTGAACACCTGCAGAGTTGTAGCTGCATCATTGATGTGGGCACATGGCACTTCCCATGCATGTCAGCAGCAATCTGGGGCAACACACCTCTGCATTGATCCTGGCAATGGAGTCTGCATCCTCTAGACGTGCCCTGCGAATCCTGAAAGGCCTGCTGTGCTGCAATGCCAGACAGCTGGTCAGCCTCGGCAAAACCTGCATGCGCTGCAGGCCATGCCTGCAGGCCAGGAGGTCCTTGCAGGACGGCCTGCTGTGTCCTGCCAGATCTCGCATCGCCCTAACTTGGACGTGGCCTTCCAGTTTCATGATCCAGACTCTGGATGATCCAGACTCTGGATGTTGTGATAGGTGCTTCCAGGCTCTGACATCACACACAGTGGTGCTGCGCAGGCACCATCATCACTTGCAGCAGTGATTGTCAATCGCAAGCATGGGGCAATGTCAGGGTCCCATTGATGTCCTTTTGTTTGATTTGGATGGCTGCCTGTACCCGATCGAGAACGGCTATGAAGCCCATGTCAGGTACATGTTTTTTCTAATGTGGCATAGCATGCATGCTCATGCAAGAGCATGCCAGGCTCACAGTGTCTGCATGGCATGCTGCTGCTATGCAGTTTTGGGGTGCTGCGGTGTGCAAGCAGGTCATGTTGCACTACGCTGGCAAAGGCTGAACCAACAAAGCCTGACATGCTCTGCACCGCTTGTAGAGACAACATCTTTGATTTCATGCACCAGCGTCTGGGAGTGCCTCGTGACCAGGCCGAGGCAGTCTGGCGGCCCCTCTTCAAGCAGACAAACCAGAGCCTGAAGGTGGGCCTGCCTAGCCATAGAATGTACATGCACCCTGGGCAGCATGCTGTGGCGGACTCTGTCAAATGGTGAGGACCTGGGTATCTGGAGTGAGACAAGTGCAGGCCTCACAGTGCAGGCCGGGATTCCTGACTCTTCCTGCAGGGGTTGAGAGTTGGTGGCTATGCATTCCAAACTGACGAGTACTGGTGAGCCCTTTGTTGACGTCAGATTCCCCACTCAACAATTTGAGTGATACATTCAACATCGGCAACACCCCTTGCTGGGCCTGCTGAGGACCTCCTGCTGCCCCTGCACTTTGAGCCTATGTTGCAAGCATGCACTCTAGCCCTGGTGTGCACTTGCCCCGCAGAGGGGCCACACAGCGCGCCTGACTGTCTGACAGCCCCTGCCATCTCTGTGACAGGGACTTCATTCGAAAGGATGCTGACAAGTTCCTGAAGCCTGACCCAGAGGTGGACCTGCTCCTGCATGTAGCTTGCGTGGATCACTGACTTACCTGTACAAGGGCAGTCAATTGCGAGGTCGTGCTGCCTATGGGACAGCGAGCCCCTTTGCCTGAGGCGGGCCTGCCTGTGCCTGCATGCAAAATGAAAGCAACTGCCGGCCCCCGACTGCATGAGACTGGCATCCTGCTGCATGCACCTTGACTTTACTGAAGATCACTCACAAACCTGCTCTCGCATGCTCTTCAATGACCAGGGGCCTCCAATCCTGAGTCATGGCAATTTTGTGCATGCACTGGTGTATTCTCAGCAGGAAGTGTCAGGCCCTGCTCAGACATAGTTCAGGCAGCCTGCAGCCACCACCAGCATCAGTGTCAGTATGGGCACCACCACTGCCTGTATGCGTGCAGGTCAGGGCGTGCCTGCAGAGCCTGCCCCAGCGGAAGTGGCTGCTGACCAACTGCAACGAGAAGCATGCAGGGATTGCTCTCGAGCTGCTTGGACTGCAGGTCAGCATTCTTGCTGTGGCCATCTCCGTCATGCCAAGAGCTTGTGCATCAGGCTGCACAGGCAGCATCCCGGTTGATCTGCAATGGAATGATCTGCGGGGTGGCAGTGCTGTTCAGGCTACCTGCATGCAGACAGGCTCTGCTGCAGCAGGACAGGGCAGGTGGTGCCGAAATGGTACTGCAGCAGCTCAAGCACCAAGTGGGCACTGCTGTTGAGTCCAGCTACAGCATATGTGGCAGCCTGCTTCGACAGTGCTGCGCAATGCACCATGCCAGAGCTACCCTGGCGCTCATCAAGTACAGGTGGGCAGTGCTCTGGAGGCCACCTGCGGCACGCATGCAGCTGCACTGCAAACCCAATAGAGCAGCTGACTACGTGATGCAGGAAACTGGCTGAAGGCCATGTCTTCCCTGCAATTAAGCTGCAGCCACACGTTAACACTGCCAGCATCATATGCTCTCTGCAGGGTCCTGGAAAGGACCAGCGAGACAAACTGCATAAACAGGGCCATGTGTCCAAGGCTGCTGCCACTTGTTCATGTAGAAGTGTTTCAAGGATGCCATCTCTGCACTTGTGTCTGTCTGGCCTGCAGGATCAATTTGATGGCGTCCTGGGTGCCAACTTTATGGGTGACTTCTGCAAGCCAGACCCAGAGGCCTTTGAGAAGGTGAGAGGGCTGCTCCTGCTGCCTGCAGCCTGTGCAGCTTGCTTCTGTGCAGCACAGACGCAGCTTGGTGCAGCCATGCACAGTGCAATCCACTGAGCTCCAGGAGCCGTCAGGCGGATTGCTGATGAGTGCCGCTGCCAGAAGGTGACAGCCAGGCAGCACTTCTGGGTACAGCAATCGCAGCAGCATGGCATGAGCCTCTTGACTGCTGCCTGTATGTCAACAGAGCCTGGATACTGCTGCTCTGGAATTGCAGGTCTTCAAGTGCATTGGAGCCGTTCCATCCAGGACTGCCATGTTTGAGGACTCCCTAAAAAATCTGGTACAGGTCAGTAAGACAGTCAAGCGCTCCGTGAAACATTCTGTGGCACGACCACCTTGACGTTCTGCACGGCAATTGATGGGCAGACAACATGTTGCGGGGAGCTCTGTGGCATCCTGTACAGCAGCGCTCGTCAAGCTTGACCGCAGGCAGACAACTGTGGGGATCTGCATGCACCGCAATCCAACCTTCTGACTGGTCTGCAGGCAAAGAAGCTGGGACTGGCCACTGTTCTCATAGCCGGCAAAACAGCACTAGAGGAGCAAGGAACCACTGCCAGGTGCGGCTGTGAGGCTCAGACTATCCCCGTGAAGCAGCTGTCATGAGAACATTCTTGGAGTGCAGTGCTGAATTCAGGCAGCTGGCAGCATGCACATGTTGGGTAGCTGCTATGTGAGCACAGACAGGCATTCTGCTCTGCCCATACCCCTGTTGCAAATGGGAGCCAAGCAAGCCACCTGGCTTCTCTGGTAGAGAGGCTCAAAGGGAAGCGTTCACATCAGAAAGCCAGGCTGGCCCTGTATGCACATCTGGTACTTGTCAGAATCAAACAAAAGAACATGACTGACATGAGTGGCTGCCCAGCTGCAGCGCGCTGGACCAGACCAAGCGCCCAGAAGCAGTTGACGCAGTGATCAGGAAGCCCTGCGAGTCTGGACTTCGACAACACCTTCCCCAGCTTTGGATATCATGAACTCTGAAATGGCAGGCCCAGCCTCATCGCTTTGCTCAGGGTGCTTGACCAGCTTGCATGTGGCCTGCAAAGCAACCCTCCCTTACAGGCAAATTCAGACTCCAGGTGCCAGAACAGCGATGTCAACAGACAGAACTCTGAGTTTGGGACCATTGCATGAATTCAGTTTTAGCATCTGTGGTTGCACTGCTCCACTCCTGAGGCCTCCAGATGGAGGAAGCAAGGTATCTTGCCTGCCCATCTGCAGCAGAAAAGGCCACAGAGTTGCTGGCAGGCCACTGCCATTCAGCTGCTGCACAAGGGCAGCTAGGCATCAAGTGACTAAGAGCACAGGAAAAGGAGCCACTCAGTTGCTACCAAGGGCATTCCCAAAGGCCACTTGGTGGCTGGCAGGCTAGGCAGGAGGGCCGCACGACAGCAAGACGGAGCACAAGCAGTCACTCGCCTAGATGTCCAGCGTGGCCTCGTCTCCAGGCACAGATTGTCAGATGGCGTTGTGGATCTGGCGAATTTGGTGTAGGGTGGCGGCTGCATGAGAAGCCAATGGAGCGTGAGCCTAGAGTTGACTCTTGAGCGCACCAGCTCAGTGAGCTTAGCTACGGTCAGCAGGCTGTCACAGAGAGCCTATGACCAACCAGAATCCTCTCATCACCTGTCACGCCGAGCAAAATGATATTCCAGACGATCTGCAGCGGGACAGGAGACATTCAGCACTGCAGTCTGGGCCAGTGACAGTTCTGCAGTCCCACTGCAATATGATATCTTTGCTGCCAAACATGGCTGACTTCAGCGGCAAGCTGGTGAGCAGCACACCATGTCACCAACTCCAAACAACAGGGCTCAATACATGGCTGCCAGAAGCGCATCTGCAAATGAACGAAGGCTGGCCCGTTGGACTGCAAGCATCAGATTGTGAAGCCACTGACCAGGAAGATCAGCAGGCCCAGCGTAATCTTCTCTGATGTCTCACTCATTGCGCCCTGTCTGTCTGACTGGTGAGCCTGGTTGGCAGCTGACAAACTCAATGAACAAGAGAAGAAGGAAACCGGAAAGACTCTAAATCAGTGTGAAGTGATCATTGCCAACAGCTGCAGTTGGCCTCTGAGGCAGGTGCAACCAGGGGCTCGCTCCTGACTTGCTCTGCTCACAATGGTGGTGCAGGTTTGTGCTGAATGGTCAAACATGAACGTGTGAAACATGCTGATGGCGCAGGCCTCCCAATTGCCCACACGAAGCGGCGGTGAAGTGCATGCATAACATGCAGGCAATGCAGAATGTGTTGCAAGTACAAAATGTGGCTAGCACACCTCTGTGCACCTACGATGGCCCACTCCCTGGAGGCAGCCACCCCAAGGCCGTCAGCCTTTGCATCTGAAATGCTCATCATGAGGGTTCACTGTGATGGCAGCTTGTGAAGGCAAAAGCTGCCATGATCACTGGCAGCGTGTATTGCTTCATGCAAGTCTGCCTTGGCAAGGGTGTGCAAAGCAGTTTTTGAAGTTGATGGAGCTGAAAGACCTGCACTAAGATCAGTGCTTTGGATACTGAGTTGACAAATGTCATGGTCTTGCTGACCGTCAATCGCCTTGCCGTGAGACTGCTGGGCTATCTGAGCACTAACATTGACAATTCAGCTTCAAAGCAGTTTGACGGCTCAGCCAGACCATGACATTCAAAACAACACTGAGGAGGCAGTGCAAGCTGAC
The DNA here is from genome assembly GCA_963969365.1 of Asterochloris sp. CNOR1. NCBI lineage: Eukaryota > Viridiplantae > Chlorophyta > Trebouxiophyceae > Trebouxiales > Trebouxiaceae > Asterochloris > Asterochloris sp. CNOR1. The sequence continues at coordinate 1,121,659 of OZ017761.1, forward strand.
AATTGAATTAGAGTATCAGAACAGGAGCTTGAACTCGGCCGGTGCCGGCCACTGTCTAGTGTTTCTGAGTGTCACTCAGTCATGTTGAAGGAGGGCCATTGCGGCTCTGTGGTCCACACTGGGGCTGTGCACAAGCATTGCAGGAGGTTGCATGGACTTTCATGTGCAAATGCACTAGCCCGTTTGCTTTTCAGGGGGTTCTCCGTGCTCTAAAGCTTGCTGAAAAGAACTCTAGCTGCTACTCTTCTCCAGATCAGTGAAAGAGACAGGCTTGCCTGCTAGTACCCGCCTGGCAAGCGCAGTCTCGGCTGCACGATAGGGGACCAGGCTGTTGGCTGTGGCCCTGTCGGCAGATGAAGCAGACTGTTGCACGCCATCGCCTTCGTCCGAGCTGAGCCTGGGCTGCGGGGCCGGTAGCTCGCTTGCGGCAGACATGTACATCTGAGGGGGTGAGGATGCGCTCTGCGGCTCGCCCCCACTCGGCTGGGTCTGATGGCGGGCTGCAAGGTTCAAGCTGCTGCGACGGCTCTTGCATTGGCTGTTTCTTCTGGAAGAGCTGCTGCGGCGGATGTCCTGCTCATTGCTTGCCCCAGCAGCATCAGTGAAGGGGTTGTGGCGGCCTGATGAGCTGATGCGAGGTTCGAGTTTATGATCAGCCTGCAGGCAGCCGCAAGTGCTACGGGCATCAAAGCTGCTGCTGGCAGCATGCTGTCCAAGCGCTAGCCCCCTCAGAGAAGCCCCCAATGGCACAGGCAACAATGGGGATGCAAGGCGGCAGCACCATCGTGACTAGGCTGCAGGCTTAACAGCTGCTGCAGACCACAGGCAGGCAGTGCATGAGAGATGCCCCAGATGAGCCGGAGACACAACAAGGCAGCAAAGCTGCCAAAAGTTGGAGCCTGGTGCGCAACAGGTACAGATGCACCAGAAACTACACTGCAGATGCAGGCTTTCATGTGCACTTGGAATGTGCACAGCTCACATGAATGGTCAGGAAGTAGGTGGTCATCACACCCTTTCCCTTCACTGTCAGGGGATCCCTCTGCACAATCCGATCCTGCACGTGGACACTTTGCTGACACAATCATTCGTTTGGACGAGTACTGCAAAGCTGCAGCAGAATGCGCGTGTCCATGTGTCATCAGCAGGGTGACCAGGGGAGCTCAAACACTGCCAGGGCTGGCTTCATATCCTCACAACTGCAAGGCGACTTACAGCCATCTGAGGTGCCTGAGCGAGCAGCAGCTCAGCTGCCATTCTGCTCATCTGGATGACGTTGCTGAGGCTAGTGGACTCCATGCGGCTGGCCACGTTCACGGTGTCCCCTGCAGCACAGGTGCCAGCACTGTTCACCTTGCATGTGGGACCAGTTCTGGCACTGTGGAGCTCCACAGTGAGTCTTGAGCAAGGCCAGGCTGCACAGCAAGGCGGGCACACAACAACACATCACAGCGCAAGTGAGGAGGCTGCCAGCAGTGTGCCCCTCATCTGCCTGTGCAGTCACGAATATGTCAGTCGCCGCAGACCATAGCCCTCACCAAAGAGGCAGTAGCGGGGGTTGGTGTTGCCCACCACGCTGGCAACAACAGGCCCCGAGTGGAAGCCGGCCCTGATGCTGACGCACCTGCAGCATCATGGCGCTTGCTGAAAGGCATACTCAGGGAGCGCAGGACCACAGGTAGCGACCACAAACAGGTGCCCCAGCTAGACGGCTGCTCTTGGTGCCAATCTGCAGATGTCCAAGAGGTCTGTTTGCTGAGGCTCATGCAGCTCTGTATGGAGTCCCTCACCCCATGGAGGGGTCATTCTCCTTGATGGGCACCAGGTTGGCAGCCATCACAGCATCGATGGCAAAGTGTGCGATCCTTATTACGTGGTCAGGCTGCGGCTCCCTGAGGTTGGCAACCGTCATGTAGCTGTCACCTGAAGGGGAGAAGCCACCCTGACAGGAGGCCAAAGGATGTGAGAAAGGCTTGCAGCACCAGAAGCGGCTGGTGCGTGCCATGCTGAGTGAGGTGTCTTCCCTAGGCCTGCATTGAGTCTGCGCTGAGCAGACCAGGGGCGAATGTGCCATGCTGCCCCCAGTGCACAGGTAGGCCAGGCCAAGTGCAGATGCCTTACCAATGGTCTCCACCTTGAAGAGATCATGCTTCTCTGCAAGAGCGTCAAAGGCCTGATACAGCCTGTCTAGCATGAGCATGACCTGTAGTCACAGCACTTGCAGTCAGCTTCAAGGTCAATGTGGGCACAATGACAGGCCATGTCATCTGCTACTGTACCCTGGACCATGCCAGCACAGCTAGCACACATGCAGGTAACAAGTTGAGCTTCAGCACATCCTTGGCTGCGTGCACTAGTGCAAACCTCGCGAGGTGCCAACACGCTAGAGATGTGTGTAAAGTTTACAATGTCGCTGAAGAAGACAGTTACACAGGGATAGAATTCTGGCTCCACAGGCCTCCCCTCCTTCAAAGCCGCAGACACCTGCAGATGAGAGATCCAAATGAGGACTATGGGGACCAGATGCAGCACAGAAGCAGGCAGTCAGCACGATGCTGCCTATACTCATACAGCTTGTGCAGGGCTGCGTTCGAGGCACTGCCCTCTGGCCTGCCCTTCAAGCAGTACTTGGTCTGAGAATGCCAGCCAAGCAGTCTCTAGCGCAGCGCAACATGCAGCCAGTGGCTGACCTTCTGAGGCAGCATCTGGTCTATCAAGCGCTTCTCACTGGCCCGCTTCCTGGCCAACGCCTCTGCTGCTGTGCAGTGGAAGGTGGCCTGGGAGAAGGCCACTAAGCGAGCCTTGATCTCCTTGAATGAGGGCCGGGCATTGGGGTCCTGCAAAATGGTGGGAACATGTGAGCAGGTCTGCAAGGCGCCAATGCTACAGTAGGTCCTGCAGGAAGGGGTGCCCTGTAAGAGCAGGAATGAGAGCAGGAGGACCAGCCATTGGTCCTGCAAGACTGCGGCCTTTTGAACAATCTAGCACTTGGGCAAGGCCCTGCTGCTACAGGAGGGAACCATGTGGACTCCTGGACGCCAGAAAAAGCTGGACACTGGGGGTCCTGCAGCACAGGCCATAGTGGCAAGGTGAGCTGGAAAGCTGGCGATGCTGCTGCAAACAGGCATGTGACCAGGAGGCCTGGGCCTTGGAGTTCTGCAGAGAGGGTGCGCCAAGCCAAGGGACCAAGGGAGGGCACACAGCAGCTGCCACAGGACGGGCATGGCAGCATCTTTGAGCAAGCAGGTCAGCCAGCACACCGCCTATTGTAGCACATGGTGGGACACATGAGCGGCAGCAAGACCCAAGTGCAAGGTGTGGTGCAGAGGAGCAGTGCACGCAGCTTGTGTACTTTCTTCCCCCTTCTGACAGTGACCAGCTGACATTCGCATTGGTACAGAAGACCTGCTTGATCACCAGCCCTCTCACAGTGCAGTGCAGACTCCAGCAGCAGACCTGAGCACAGCAGATGCTGATGACTTTGTCAAGATCCTCATGCTGAAGGTTGGAAGCCTTGACCACAGCTTGCCTCTGTGACGGGCGTCGCCTTCGCTCAGCAAAGTCCATGGTGATCTCCTGTGCACAACAGCCCAAGTGAGCACACTGCCTGCTCACGCACAAATATGTAGGGTAGCAATCTGGGTAGCAGTTGTATGAATGTCGATGATGGGGCAAAATGCCTTGATGGTGAATACCTCCATTTCACTGACAGTGGGCTTCCTTCTCAGCACAACCTCGTGCATCAGCCTGCCAAAGGCGTACACGTCGCTGGCCTTGGTGGGCTGGCCACCTGACAGCAGCTCAGGGGCTACCCATGGTGGGTGGTGCCGGTCTGTTTGCGCGCCATGCCGCTGCCAATCACGTTCGTGGGGCGCAGCCTGCAGCAGAACGGCTCTGTGTTTGTGTGATGCTGAGGTGATGGGGTCATGTTGCTGAAACGGCAAGCAGCCATCCTGCCTGCGTTGACTAGCCAGAGCTGCTGCTTGGCAGTCAGGTCAAGCCACTGCGGAGGCAGGCTTGAGTTTGCAGGCGTCGAGGTTACATGCTGGAAAGGGCAAGGACCGCTGCTTGCAGCCCCAGTCCAAGCAAATGTTGGCGGCAGGTGTTACCTTGGGGTCTACGTGTATGTGAACCAGAGAGGCGCGGTAGTGCTGGTCCAGCAGCACTTTGCGAGTGGTCAGCTCGCGGTGCAGAATCGGGGGCTCAGCATGGTGCAGGTACTGCAGCAGATCAGCAGGTGCCATCAGGTGGACAAGCGCAGATGCGTGCCTGCAGGGCCATACTATTGCCTTTGCACATGGCAAGCTCAAAGGGCAAAATGTTGCCTGCCAAGAAGGGCTTGTGAGGCTGCAGTGACATATTCCTCTCCTTCCCCTCGGGCTCACCTTCATGGCGATACAGATATCTTTCAGGATTATGAGTGCCATCTCAATGTCAATATCTATGGCTGGGTTGCGCAGCAGATCACGAAGGGCACCGCGCTGCATGCACACTGATGCCTGCAACCACAAGTGACACTGCATCCGGTTTAGTGCGCTGCTGCTCTTCAACACGTAGTGATGTATTGCTGAGCAGGCTGACTGACAATGCCTTCAGTCCGGTTGCACATGAGGAAGGTGAGAGCACAGACAGCGCACCAACAGGAGATCGCCTGTGCTGGGCTCAATGCTTGTGCCCCTGCAGGCCAGCAGAGTACATGCAGGTCCTCAAGCATTGACTGTCTGGCAAAATTACATGTGCAGCCGAAGCAAGGCACAGGGCAACTCACATGACAGCCACAATGTTGGGGTGCCTGAGCTTGGTGCGGGCCTTTACATCGCGCAGAACCTGCATGACGGGTGCAAGCATTCCTCAGGAGGCGGACTGATGCTGCAGAGTGGCTGCAGGCATGCTTCCAGGTGGCTCTTGCAAGTGACACGGATGCTGACGCTCCTTGCAGATGATGGCGCACATCATGGCATTGCAGGACATTGGCATGGCATGCATGCCCAGGCAGCGCTTTGGAAGTTGTGGCCAGGATGTTGGTATGCCATGTGTGAAAAGACACACGTGCAGATATTCCACCTGCTGCTGGGCTACGTGCTGATGCCAGCAGCATTGACCAGGCTCTGCAGCCGATGACATGGCCACATGCACAGCGCTGATCAGGAACTGCAGCCAGCTGCTGCTGCACAAACACAAACAGAGAGACAGCTGGGCCTACCCCACCTGCTGCCGGAGCATGCGCTGTCGAAGGCCTGAGGCATTGAGCAGATACTCCAGCCAGCTGCTGATGCGTGTCTGCAGCTGCCTGCTGAGCCGCCCGATCTGTGCAGGTGTGCCTGCCTGTGGGCCTGCCAGCACACCCGTCTGGGGCAAGTGCATGTGCCCGTTCAGGGGCAGCGCACTGGGGCTGCTCAGCAAGTTACTTTGGACACCCTCTGACTCCAGAAACTCAAAGGAGCGCCTAGTGCCTCCCACAGGGTCGACATCAGCATCAAAAATGGAGGGTGTGCTGGGGCACAGTGACGGCAGCAGTCGCTTGACCGCTACCTGCACCCCGCAGAACATGCCTGCCAGCACACGTCCGTGCCTGCCCTGACCCAGCACCTCGCTGCACCAGTAACGCAGGAGGGGGTTTAGTGAGGGGCCGCCAAGACTGCTGGGAGCAAGGGTGGCAGCCTCAACACAAGACAGGACGACCCCTGACCAGTCAGAGCTGCATGCGCTCAAAGTGCTGCCATTGCTAGAGGAGATGCATTACAGAGCAGCGGCAAGAGTCTGCAGAGCGCATGGCATGCTGACATGGTAGCCTGGTGCTTGTCACAGGTGGCCGACCAGGTGGCACAACGGCTGCTGGGGCAGGCACTCCCCAACCCGCCATAGCCAGACGGCTATTGTGGCAGTGGGTAGGGCTCAGGTCTGCATAGCGTGAAGCCCTCAACTCCCACCTTGAGGGCTTCAGGTTCAGTTCTGCGTAGTCAATGAAACCCGGCATCGCCCTGCGCAGCTTGTGCTTCAGGCGCCGCAGCCAGACCCATGTCCCCAGCCCCAGGAGGAAGACGCCGGCCAGAATGGAAAGGGCAATGATGACTGCCAAGGCCCCCAGCCCAAGCCCTGCTGCCGCAGCTGCCTGCGCCTGGGAAGCTGAACAGATGCTGCACATGCACACAGCCCCCTGCAGCAGACACCAGATCGGCTGCAGAGCCAAAAATGTGACGGGTCAGCGCCGAGGTCAGGCTGACATGTCTCTGAATGCTGTGCTGTGATGAAGCTGGGTCTCTGGCTGCTCACCTGAGGACATGGCAGGCGCTTCAGTGCACAGCTGTATGTCCCGGGTTGTATCTGAACTGGGCTGCTGCTGTTCTGCATGCACCTCAGTCGAGCTGCAATCTGGCTCATGACGGGACAGCTGCTGTGTGCCAGCAGCCCAGAGGCAAGCAGCGTCTGACATGGAGCCACCAAATTAGCAGGGATTGTCCAGCCTGAGTAGTTCCCCGCGAGGGCAGCAGCGCTATCCTCAGCCAGCCTGCATGCACAGCCACACTTGATGGGTCGGCTGGCCGGGGCACGCCGCTAGACGGGATTGGCTAATTACACCGTCCATCCCTGTTCCCAGCAAAGGTTTCGACATACACCTAGGCAGCCTGTATGTGTTGCCAGATGCTGCAGTTGTGTGCATCACGTGCTGCAGCTGCACCATGCCTGCCTGGTGAAGGGCAAGCCAGGGCTGAGAAGGCAGGCAGCCATGCAGCTGCACCACCAAACAGCAGAAAGGGCTGCCTGCGAAGCAGGGCATGTCTCCTGCAAATGCAGTCCCAGGTGCTCTGACTTACGACAACAGGGCGACGGTGACCTTCTTCTGAATAATGACAGATGTGCCTGGAAGGGTGCCCAGCATCTGCCCCGGCACCAATATGGTGCTCACCATGAAAGGATAGCCCTGAATGAAGTCCTGCAGGAAGTGCAGGTAGCATTTGGGCACCAGAGCCAGGGGCAGACATCCAGGGGCTCCCACCAAACAAGCCATCTGTACCCTGCAGCCCAAACTCCATCAGCAGACAGTGCACATGTTGTCCTCTGAAGCAGCCTTGTACATCACTCCTCACGAGAGGCAGTTATTCGGTCCAGTGCCTGTGTGCTCAGGCGCCTGGGCGCACTGCAGCCTGCCTAGCCTGCCCAGGCCAGGCAGCAGCCAGCAAGCTGTATAACAGCCCTCGCAGGCAGGGCTCACCCCATCCAAAATTGCGAACTCCGACACCTGTGCCTGCTGAGACGTGCCCAGCATGTTCAGGGCCTGGCTGTCCACCACAGCAGCGTCCACAGTGCCATTGCTCACTGACTCAACAGCATCGGCAGCTGGCAAGCCCATCACGACCTGCAGGGCAGGCCTGCGCTGAGTTTAGCAACACATGCACATGGCAGAGGCATGCAGCAGTAGTGCGATTGCTGACTACGCCAACAGCAGGAGCGGCTGGCATGCACTTCATAGCGTGCAGGGGTAGGCCTGCTGGTTTTCAGCAGTGAGTTGAGGTGGCAGACAGCAGGACTTGTCTGCAGCAGGGTGCAATGCACTGTCAGTGGGCGCAGTGCTCGTGACACTCAGCGGGGCATGCAGCCAGCAAGCGGCAGTCCTGGATTGCTCAGCTCAGCCACAAGTGTGCCCTTTGACACAGCGGGAGTCAGCTGCCAGCACTCTCCCAGGCCTCTGTTCTCTCAATGCAGCAGGGGCATCACCTGCTGAGCGTCAGCCAGCAGGAGCCCAATGCTGGACACTTGCTGGTTAGTGTGGAGCATCTGCTGTGAAATGGCTGTGGTGGGAAAGGGGACTGCCACCTGCAGCACGGCATCATCAACTCCTCAAGATAGGTGGAGCAGGACATGTATCGAGACCCTAGCACCGCTGCTGCACGGGCTCACGTCAGACAGCTGCACAGCTGCACTGAGGTATCAGTAGCACCTGTCTGGCTGCTGCACATGTGCACTGGCTGCAAACAGCTGCACCAGGGCAACCTTTGTGCCTGCTGGGGGCCTGGTGCTCGACGTTATGCTGCAGGGCTGACAGTCCAGGCAGGCGCATATCACCCACACACAGTGCTGCTGCAGGCTAGGACAGCCTTCAAGAGTTGCCCACAGCGCCAGTGCAAGCTTGCTCGGCCCCATATCACCCCACATAGGGCTGCTGCAGTTTTGAAGTTAGCACCACTAACATAATGCAATGCTGCTGTCGTGGTGCTGCTCAGCAACAATAGACAGGGCAAGCCCCCAGGCAAGGCCAGCGCCTGCCTGCACGGCTCCTGCGGTCCACAGCATCATGCTGAGCGCCGGACTCCCACCTTTTTCCCTATAAGGTCAGTGGCTGACTGCAGGTCAGGCCGTCCCGCCAGCGCAACAATGGCACTGCCCTGCCCTGCTGAGGGGACCTGCTCTGCCAAGCCAATGAGACTCGCCATGGGCGACACACCCCACTGTGCCTGCAGAAATGGGACAAGCGGCTGCTTGCAGCATCAGCTTGACACACGTGATGATGGGGGACCCATGCTGCTGCACCTGCAGGCATTGGGGCAGGCTGCTGCTTGCAGGGGCATGCTTTGATAGGCGTCATTGTGTGGGACGCGTGCTGCTGCACCTACAGATAGCGGGCCATGGAGCTTACCCCGCGTCTGTGAAGATGTTCTGGAGACGCAGCAGCGTGCAGAGGGCTGCCCTGCAGTACTAAAAACTGCTGACCTGAGCATGCTGCCAATGAGCAAGACCCTATTGGGCACAGTCCATCCCATTGCTGCCTGATGACTGTAAATCTTGAAGTCGCAGGCTGCGAGTGTGTCGAGGCATCATCTGCATGTCCCCTACATCGGCAGGCGGTGGGTCATGCAGTGGCGCCAAGCTTGGGCATGCTGCTATTACAAGGCACGCCCTAGCTGCTACATCCCAGTGCACCTTGATGCGCTACCAGAAGCATGCCTGAGCTTCATGCTGATATGTGGCAGCCATCTTGCCTGCACACAATGCTGCTATCATGAGCATGTACTGCGGTGAGGCAGGCAGGACCTGGCTGGGGAGCTGTGCCATGATCAGTCCTCCTCAGCTGCGTGCTGCTGTGTGTGCTGGGCTGCCGTCTGCCCAGATCGCAGCCCCCCACACAGCGACGCTGCAGACCTGTCCTGCTGAGGTTGCGACAGACGGCCAGACTGCTGCAGAGAGGCTGCCGCATCGCATGAAGATGACACAGTGTGCAATGCACAGAAATGACTTGGTTGTGCAGTGCTCAAGCGACACTGTGTGGACCGCTGCCACCTGAGCAGCAGCCTCCCCAGAGAAGGTCCCCCTGGCAGCCATCCCGCAGTTTGAGCACTGCGTAGATAGGGCAGTGCATATGCTCCCCAGGCCCCTCAAGCTGTAGCCCCCACCTCCGCACAGAGCATGATGCCACTGCTGGCCAGCAGGAAGTCGACGCTCCCACTGGCAACAGCCTCATAAGCTGCATCCTCATTCTGAAGGGCCACCGCCTTGAACGTGCAGTTGGTGCTGTTCGCCAACTCCGCATTGAGGTACTGCAGGGGAGGGGACAGCAGCAGGTAGCCATGCTCTGGCCTTGTTGTACAAGGTGGACAACAGCCACAGCGAGCAAGCGCACCTGCTCAAATGTCGGTTGAAAGGTCGTCAGGGCCTGCGCTGTGCCTTGGAAAGCAAGCACTCCTGTGAGGATGGTGCATGGCTGTGCAGCAACCAGAGCCTGCATTGACAGCACAGCTGGAGTTGCCAATACCACCATGCCCTCTCAAATGCACTAGCAGCCCGTAGTGGCATGAGTGAGCGATGCTGTTATGGAGTGCAGGCACTTGTGGGCACAGCAGAGCCTGTTGAGAGTTGTGCAGCTGAGTGGGAGTGTAAACACTTACCTGTTGGCTAACTATGACTGTGCCTGCCAGAAGGGCTTTGATGTTCGTCATCACTCGGGCCGCTCATTGATAGAAAAGGGGCGTTGCAAGATCTAAATGTTCAAAAAAGCCAGGGCATTGGCATGAGCATTTGCTTGGTGTGGTCCCAAATTGCATGCCGATAGATTTCGGTGCGCTTCTGCGCGAGACCAGCACATCCGGCACCGGATCATCCTGCAGACAGCATCATGATCATCAGGTGGCGTGCTCTGGATTGCCTTTTAAGGTACCCTGACACGAATTTTCTGCTACCAGACGTCGTCCCAGTGATAGTTGGTGTCACAGGTGGAAGACATGAAGAAAAGTCTGGACCGTCTTAATGAGGGATGCAGCACATGAGGCTGGATGCATTCATTCTTTGCATCTGGTCAGCTCCATTGGCTGCTGCTAGCGACACGTCCTGGTCAATGCTGCAGAGCATGCACCTGGACTACCTAGGGATGCTGAGGTGCTTGGCATGCTGCAGATGAAATTGCGCTTGCCTTGAATGGACTCTGTGGCCCATCGCCAAGGGACCTTGCTGCTGGCTGCCAGGCCCAAACTCAAGTGCAAGTCTATCTGCTGCGGCACCTGCAGGGCTGATCAGGCTGAACATCCCCCTGACTTGATCAGAACAAGGTAGCTTTCGCTGTTATGTTGTGGGCGGGGGGGTTTGTGGCAGGTCTGTGCCTGCAGGGAGAGCCCACTTTGCAGACGTTTGGGCGTCTATGAGCTGACAGGCCTGATGCTGGGCATTCCTACATGCATCTTAGAGACCTTTGCCTTTGCCAGCACCAGCTCAGCTGCCGCCTTGCGCATCTGGGCTCAGTTGACAAGGCTTCTGGACTGCATATGGCTAGGCAATACACAGTGTCCCCTGCAGCATGTACAGCCAGCCTCACCAAAGAGGCAGTAGCAAGCACTGTTGGCGCCCACCACACTGGCGGGTGCAGGCCCCAAGTGGGATCCTGCACAGAAGCTGAGGGTACCTGCAACAAATCACAACAACCGCACACATGCTCTTCAAATATGATCACAGATCCTGAGATCCTGAGACGAGTGGCAACCTTCTAAGCACCAGATGCACCGCACAGCTTTGCATGATCTCAAGGCCACAGAATTGGGCAGCCACACGAGCTGCACCCCATGGGGTCATCATCATCCTTGATGGGCATTGCTACGCAGGCACACGGCAGCCTCCCAGCCGGGTAATCAGCTGGTCGGGTCCTGCAGTGCAAGCACAGGGCACTTGGGTGCTGCAGTGCAGGCCAACCACTGCAATGCAAGCGCAGGGCACTTGGGTGCTGCAGTGCAGGCCAACTATTGCAATGCAAGCGTAGGGCACTTGATACTGCAATTCCAAGGCAAGCGCAGGACTTTCCAGACACTGCGGGCAGGCCCAGATCACACATTGTAGGACAATCAGGTGCATGGAATGCACAGCGCTGTGAGCACATTACGAGCCCGTGCAGTGAGGTTCCACCGCATTTCTGAGTGTCACTCTTGTCAGCAAGGCCAAGCACTCCACCTTTGACATTGCATACGAGTGCTGTTGCCAGCTCCTGCATCATATAGCATTGTGCCTGGCATGCTTGTGCAAGGTCAGCTGCAGTTGCACATCTGCGTCTGGCAGCTCGAGGGCTGCTGCTCACCTGCTGGAGCAGTTGCATGCGCCAACATGCCCAGCACAGCTGCCGCAGCCAGAGCCTCTTGTGACCAAGGGCCCTGCCTCCCGGGGACTTGTGCTGGCAGTGGCCCTGACTGTTTGCTCAGCGCTGCATGACGTGCTGCCGCTCACCATCAGATTGATGTCAGTTTTGGCTGTAGCCCCCAGGAGGATGGCAATATTGGCAGGTCAGATCTTTTGCAGCAGCTGCTCTGATGCACTTCAACTGAGCAGTGCAGGAGAGTGACTAAATCAAACAGCTTGAGCAAAGTGTTCAGACCAGGGGTTTGTCTAGGAGCTCCTCAAGGCCAGCAGGGTCAGCCATGTGCTGGACAGCTGATTTGCTTGCTGGATGACTAGGTATACAGGCTGCTCCCCAGGCAAGCTGGCTGCTGCCTGTGGCTGCTGCTTGGCAGTGTAATAGACCGCTTGCCCTGGTTTGGCTGCCGTGGCCTGAGCGGGTTGTCAACAAGCTTGCTATCTCATCCCGCCCTGCTGCCCGCCTAGCAACTGCCCAACGATGCCTGTCACCTGCACGTGAGACATCACCAGTCAACTGGCACGCCTAATGAGCAGGTAGCATGCCAGCGCTGCGTTACATCCAGGTCCACCTGCCAGTACTTGGAGGAGCAGCGATCGACGCAGCTATTCTCGCCCACATTGAGGTCGCCCTCCTTGTATCTAAGCAGTCAGACTTGGGCTCAGTGCGTTGCTCAGGGTCCAGCTCCAGCTTCAGGTCCCAGCTCATGCAGCACCTACCTCCTGTCCATGCACTTCTCATAGCAGGCAGACACCATCCTACAGCACAGCAATGGATGACTGTCACCAATCATTATGTGCATTCTGGAGCAGCCGGCAGCCCATGCTACATTCGATGCAGACATCATTCACACCTGTTAAACAGGTCTACCCTGTAGTCCATCTCCTGCTGGGCCATCTTCATGCCAGCCACAAGCTGGTCCTCAGAAGGGGCAGCCATTGTGCCTGATGTTCTATCCAAGAAGACAAAATGTTGAGCCACATTGTTCAACTGAGGTGACACGAGAACTGCACCAATCCACAAAATGCATTAAGTCTCAGCTGCACGTCAACAGCCGAGTCGGGGCTTTCAGCAGAGCTGCACGTCATGGGATGGTTCGGGGGCAGCTCAGACAATGCTGCAGATGTGCCCAAGGAGCAACCTGAGAAACCCAAAAAGAAGATTTGCTGTGCATGTCCTGACACCAAGGTCTGGCGCTTTGCAACACCGTAATGCATTGCAGAGCTTGCTTACCACACTTTCTGTAGTAGTGGCGGAGCTCTTTTCAGCAATGTGAGTACTGCTGCAGAGAGCAAGGGATGAGTGCACTGTTATGCATGGTGAGGGCTCATTGCAAGCCTGCACTAATGTGTCTGCCGTGGCTGCTTTTGACCTGTAGTTGGACCTGTAACACCTGCAGGACCTGACTCTGTGCAGTGCAAAGCTCTGATTGATAAGCACAAGCAGTGTTTACGAAGTGAAGGATTTCAGGTATGTTGCTCTGCACAGATGGAAACCTGACGCGTGCTCTGATTGCAGGCACTGACAGAGGTCTGCTCCCTGCAGGTCTAATGGTGGCTTTTGTCACACCCTCTTGGATTTTGCTGGCCTACACTGCGCATTTCATCCATTCAGTTCAAACTCTATCAATGCTTGCTGTCATGAAGATTGATGCGGCCCTTGTCCCCATGGTGGTGCTGAATGACCCCCTGAGCATCAGTCAGCGAGTACAGGAAGAAGTTCAGCACAGGGGTGCCCTTGGAAGACACAGCCTTGAGCATCTCGTTGGCCAGCACCCCTCCTAGCACTGCATTGACGGCGGGCATCTCATAAGTGCCCTCAGCAAACTCTTGCACCAGAGCTGGCAGGATCTTGAACTTAGCTGTGGTCTTGTGAGCAGCCTGCAGCGTGCTGAGCTGCTGCTGCAGCTTCGGCAGGTCTGCGGGCTGCAGCTTGCTCCCGGTTTGCTCCTCTACCTTTTTGCACGCTGCAGAAGAGGAAGGGAACAGAGTCAGGGTGGTTTGTTGGCTGCCAGGCAAAGGCCAAGTGCAGAGCTATGAGAGGGTGATGCTGCCATGCGATTGGTAGCACACATGCGGGCCATGCCATCCCTTTGCCTTTGCAACGCAGGCGACAGGCTTGCTTAAGTTACACATCACATGACAGATGTTGTCTCTCCCTGCATCACGCAGTCCAACGTGTGCACCCAGGCTGTGCTGCTTGCTGGAGCAGAGGGTGGATGGCTCCACTGCCGCGTGCTGCACCTGCATGCCCAGCCGGACACACTTGGTCTGCAAGCTCACCCTGCAGTATGCAGCCCAGCTTGTTGGCCTTCTGGGGCGGCTTCCACAGCTGGTTCCAATTGGTTTCCAGCGCCTCCTTCAGGCTGCACCACTGCACAGTCTCTGGCTGGGGTGCGGGCTTGGGCGCTTCATGATCACTTTGGGGTACCTCCTGCAGATGTCCAGATGAGCCACATTGTCTGCCCCCTCGATTCAGACGTGCAGGACAGAGTGCCAGCACCTCTGAAGCGCAGCTCACTGGGCACAGCAAGCTCATTCACATGAAGGTACAGACCAGTGCACCCTGAGCACAGCCTTGGAGGCATCTGGCTGAAGCAGGTGAACTGTGGTGCAGCCTCGCACCAGTGGGGTGAAGGTGAAGGTGTGAAGGTTGACGAAGAAGTAGCTGCAGGTCCCACGGGTGGCTGCAGAGAAGAATAGGATGTTGTGGGTGGCGCAGACCTCGTCCCAGGCCTCCTGCACAGGCAGGCTCTGCCCCACCACTAGGACAACCTGCAGCAGAGCAACATGTGCATTGTCAAATGCAGTAGCTCTGTGCACCAAGCGAACACAACCTCTGTTCACTGTTGAACACCCTGCCAATGTGTTCTTTCCAGAATCTGGCCAATGGCCTCTTTTCTATTGAGATTTGGCTGAAAGGTGCATGCATGTGCTTGTACCTGGTATCCCTTCACAGCCTCCGCACTAGCTGTCTCTGCAGCACCCCGCTTTGCTGTGACCTTCACAAGGGGATTCATCTCCTGCAGGGTCTCTGCGCTCACCTCTGCTGCACTGCAGGGCAGAGGTCTCAGTGCTGGCATGAGCCTGGGAGCTGTGCTTCACATTGGCATCTCAAATGGAAGCCTCGCACGCACTTTGTATTTGGCGGTGCATCAGCAGGCAGCAGGAAGTTGCTGGCAACCTCTGGCTGGCTGCAGGTGGCATTGCCCATGAGCGTGAGCCATCCAACACCAGCTAGAGCAATGTTCTTTGCCACCTGCAGCATCTGGACGATTGCTTTACAGGAGTGTACCTCAGCAGCTCATAGCCATTCTATAGGCCTTACCTCTGCAGCCAGACCAGAGCAGCCCACAATGAGCACTCTTGCCGCATTGAGTCTGCAACACAGCACAGCATGATCAGCAAGTGTCACAAACACAGCATGTGGATCGCAAGAACTGCGAAAGCATCCGGGCCACCTTTTCTGCACCTCCACCCCCCACACTCGCAGCTGGCGATCATATACTTTGGCAGCAGCCTCAGTCAGATCTGCATCTGCCATGCTGCGGATCAGCCCTCCAAATCCTTCAAAACTGCCCGAGTGCATGAACGACTTTCGACCTACGATTTCATTTAACAATATCGACCCAAGACATCTCAGTGTGTAGCAGTTTACCAACCTGAAACTCAGACTAGACTGGGACGGAGCAAATGAGCAGCTTGATAAAACCCAGAGAAAAAGCTGCAATCATGAGGCAGCTGCTACGCTGCTGTACTCTATGCGGGCTGCGCCAGCGCCCACTCCTACATCAGAGCCCTCGCCTCCCACCGAAATGTCCACTGGTGGGCGCATCTCAGAACATGCAGCTAGGGCCTGCAGGGCAACCGCAACATCATTACGCTTGCCATGGCGGTCCAGCAGCTGCAGGAAGCTCCTGATGACTCTCTTGCTGCCAGCTGGAAGATGCCAATGCAAGAGTTCATGTCATCAACTGGCTGTGGTAGCGGACCTCCTGAAAGGTCACCCTCCTGATTGCTGAGGATTCACACACCTGGTGCACTGGGTCCTTCAGGAAGTCATTGACAGCGTCCTCGTTCAGGGGCTCGTTGTTGTCAATGGCCACATACGCCTGCTGGTCCAGTACGTAGTCGAACCTGCATGACAAGGCACACTGATTGGCAGGCTAGATGTTTGCCTTGACCAGATGAGCCAGGTAGCAAAGCCACAGATCACGTCAGAGCACAGCCAAAAAGCCAGTTTCAGCACCACACCTTGTCAGGCAGGCTTGACTACATGCTTGAACAATGCTGCTCGCCACAGGCTGTTCAAAACCTTGAGTTTTGCCCTGTCCACCACATCAGGGCATTGCTAGACATGAGGTAAAGCTGCCCAATGCCCTAACAAAACAGCAGCCTGTCGCTTGCCTGGGCGCCCACTTCCTGCTGCCCAGCCGGGCTGTGTAGGAGCAGTTGTCCACCATGAAGGCCACACCTCGGGCATGCATGTAAGGATTCAATGAGTCTGTGGCCTCAATGATGGACTCATTGCAGATCTCGCTCCAAGGGTGGCCCTGCACTGCAGTTTGTGGGTCTCAGCAGCATTCTGGCAGAGCGCAAAGATGTGCATGCCTGGCACCTAGCTCCTGGCACCTAGCTGCTGGCACCTAGCTGCTGGCACCTAGCTGTCACAGCAGGTGCCAGCTTGGTGGCAACACTGCACCTGCACAAGAAGACATAACACACAGTATGCCTCCTGAAGCCATTGCCCTTGTGCTGCAGCCTTCTGCCTGGCACTCACTTGACATGAGAGACAGGCAGTACTGAGCAGTCACCTCTGCAGCAGTGCCAGCTCATGTCAAGCAATCCTGCTCTTGCTGGCACGGCGCGGGAGGTGCATGTGATGCGCCACCTGGCTTGTGGCGAGCCTGCTGACCTTTTCTCTAAGAACCTGGACAGTCGCCATCATGGTGGCAATGTACACGCCTGCTGTGAAGGGGTTCAGGGGGATCTCGTCCTCCTTGCGAGCAGCGCGCACCTTCTGGCCGACCTCCTGCAGAGGAGTGCGGCTACCGATGTCAGGTACATGCGACTGCAAAACTCGGTTGTTGCCCTTGTACGCACAGCTGCAGCACCAGTGCCCAGTAGGACCGCAGGGCAGCAGACAGCTCACGGACCATGAGTGCAGGGCTCAAGCTCCAGCCGCCAGTGGGTCACTGCTGCTGGTGGGAGCAAGCTGTGCAGGCCAACTGCCTCAATGCTCATCAGAAGCTGATCCCCTCAGATCCAACACAGCTGGCAAGCGGCCTGACACATGGACCAGCAGTGACTGTCCAGCGCGAACTGACCTTCCACATGTAGGTCTGGTCGATCTTGCCCATTGGGAATCGGCTGAACCTGTTCCCTGCCTGGACAACAGACTTGATCTCATTGCCACTAGCCACATCCTCATAGATCTCCAGACACACATCCATGGCGGGGCCATGAGAGGCAGCATAGGCCTGCAGCCAGGTGGCCAATGGATCAAACAGTGGCAAGAAGTGCCACAGATGCATAAGCATGGCTGCATGCAACAGCCGACACCTGCTGCAGGAGCAGTGAGGCAGGCATCCATGGCAGGCCTTCTGGGATTCAGCATAGGCCTGCACATTGAGCACAGCTGCAGTGACCAGTATCCCTTTAGACAGCAGGTGTGCCCCGTGAGGCTCATCTTATGGTGCACAGGCAGCAGATGAGATGCCGGCATGATATGACCTGCTCAGGAGCGCAGAGCAGACCCTGCCTTGCTCAGCTGCAGCACAGACAGCTGCTGAGATGCCTGTCAGCAGACCTCGAAAGGGAGCTTTGAGGAGTGCGCGCCACTCATGGCTGGTGAGCCTGCTTGCCAGTGGCGCCTGCTGCACATTGGACAGCTGGCACGTTTAGGCTGTGACTGCCAGTCGTGTTGCCTGTGAGCAGACTGCAGCCCACACTGCGGGCTGACCTTCTTGAAGATGCCCTTGCCCTCCTCGTCCAGCGCCTCGTAGACTGCCAGCATGCCCTTGGTGCTCACTGTCCGGCTGATGGGCCCCGTGATGCACTCCACGCTGTTCTTGAAGGCATCCTCCTCGCTGCAGGGCACACATGCCATTTCCCCAGCAAAACCTTGGACTCACCAGCAGTGTGTAACGTTGGCTGCTACATGAGGAAGACATAGCTCTAAAGGGGATGAGCAGGAGCCCTGGCAACAGCTACATGCTGGGGACATGCGTCAGAGCTCATGCAAATAGTCAAGTGTAGGCTAAGCACCAGCGGCAGGTGGAGGCTGACACATCAGAGGCTCACAGCTGCAGCGGCAGGCAGCTTCCTGCGGGAGCGACCAAGCACCTGCTGACTGCTGCACCTGACCACATCTCATGTTCTGGCGGGGCATCCAGAAAGAGGCTCTCCACCATGCAACTCACTGTCTTCAGCAGGATGCAGCCCCTACCCGCGTGGGCGGCAGCAGGATGCAGCCCTTGTTGCACTGCCCTCAGCCGCTCAGCACGCGCATGAGGCCTCACCTCATGCCCTGGCGGGTGTATCGCCGGAACAGGCCTTCCACCATGCCGTGCACTGCCCCCAGCAGGATACAGCGCTCGCCATAGATGTCGCTCTTGTACTCGCTCTCCAGGGTGGTGCCAAAGGCAAAGGGCGCTCCCACTGCAATGGCCCACCCGACAGCAATGTCTGCTGCGTTTCCAGTGGCATCCTACAGCCAGCAAGGTTTCCGTAGCAGCAAAGTCAGCATGGCAAGTCGCTGCGTAAAATGCAGCTTCCAGCAGGCTACAGCACGTCCAGGTGTTGTTTTGCAGCTGGTAGGGCCACGGGATATTCAAGAGGACCATTGCAGCTCTCCAGACCTCACTGCTCACCTGATGAACCGCGAAGGAGCAGTTGATGCCTGCACCATTGACAGACTTGCCCTGCTCATAGAGCCGCCTGACAGATGGGCCCATGCCCTGCATAACAGCACAGCAGAAAAGGTCAGCTCCTGGGGACAGGGGCTCAACAGGTGGGCACCGGCAGCATTGCTGGTCGGGATGTAAAAAACCTGCTGCAAGAAAGGCCACTGCATGTGGCCTGACAGGCTGAGTGAACACTGTTTCGGGCTGGCAGACAGGGACAGCGACAAGGCAAGCTGTCTGCCCATGTTGACAGCCAGAACAGGCATCATCAGGCCTTTAGCCTGGTGGAATGGGCCACAAATCATTTGCGCAGGGCATTTGGAGCAGCATCCCAATAGATTGGCCCTCGCGCTATCAGCATCCACCTTGGGCGCCTCCAGGACAGAGCAACTATCATAATGCACCATGATACCACCTGCGATGGACATCCCAGCAGGTTGGCCTGCCACAGGCTACAGGCACCTACTTTGGGAGCCACCAGGACGACGTTGATGTCCTCGCGGAAGTCAGCATCGTCATTCTTCATTACGCCCAGCAGGAAGCCATGAGACAGGCCTAGGGTGGAGCCGGGCTTCATGGCTGCCAGAATTCTAGGGTAAAGATTAGCCTGCAGGCACAGAGTGAGGTCAGTCACAAATCTGACCTGCCTTGCATGAAGCGTGCGGGGAACATTCGCCCCTGGCGCTGGGCTTGAGCTTGCTGCAGAGTCAGCAAATATACCGTGCCAGGGGCCTCCTGGAGGCTGAAGCCAACTGTTTTAAATGCTGTCCTGCAGCGGATGTGACATAAGAGATGGAGGGTACACTCCTGCTATCCACCTGTGCTGCATGAGCCACAAAAGCCAGTTCATGTTCCAAACCCGCCCACCTGTGCTGCACGGAAAGCAGCCACCAAGGCCCCTGGTTTAATCTCCTGGCCACATGGGCTGCAACCAAGAGCAGCTGCAATGCCCCCTTGCTACCAACCCCTGCCAACCTGAGCTGCGTCGGAGATGAGCAGAATCACCAAATCGCTCTGGGAGGTGACATCAAACACCTCTCCCAGCGTGCCCTCCTGCTCTGTGAAGCCACACTGACGGGCCTCCTCTGCAGATTTGCTGCCGCCGCGCAGGCCAATGGACACCTTGATGTCCAGGCCAGCCTCCTGCAGGCGCGGGCAATGTGGGTGATCATGAGGACCCAAGCTGAGAGGTGCCGAGGCATGCAGCATGGCCCAGCTGCTCACATGCAGGCAACATGTTGGGGCAGATCGCTGATGGGCAGGCATATTACTGGCTTATTGATGTCCTGCACTGAGCACGCTGCAGGTTCGCCTACAAGCAGGAACTGCATGCCTGGGCTCTGCTGCAAGCCAGGCAGAGAGCGCTTTCCCGCAGCATGGAGCAGGCATCTGGGACTTGGATTGGCCGCACTGGCCTGCAGCAGTCCTGGTCAACCCTGTGGCCACATAGACCTGTGCCCCAGCACCAGCACAGCGCACCTTGATGCTGTCGCGGAGATTCTGGGCCTGGGCAGGCGCCTGGGACCCCCAGCCGATCACACCAATCTGCTTGATGCCCTTGAAGGCCTCAGGCAGCAAATTGTACTTGTCACGACCACCGCGGTAGATGAACTCAGTGTGGTCAGCAAACTGCACCTTCTCCTTCTGGAACACCTTAGTGTCAAACTCCAGCACTGTGGGGGTAGCATTGGACACCTGCATACAGTAGCATGTAGACTGGGCGAGGTTAGCCAGAGGGTCGCTGCATGAGCCCAGATCTGCCTGATTGTTGGGGTGACTTGGTCAGCTGATGCCTGCTGAGTCTGACATCAGATCACGCCGGCCCTGAATCTTTGCAGCCCATCTGCATAGGCTCGTGTACTGGGGGCTATCCATGACGATTGTAGGTCTGGTGCTGACATGCAAACAAAGGTTGTGCATGCCAGATCTGCACATGGCAATGTTGCAGCTCACAGGCTGCTGTGCCGGGTGCAGAAGGCCTGCCTGGCCGCACCCTACCTGAAGATGCTGCCTGCCATTCACGAGTTTGGCTGTTTTTCTCGCTGCTCTCACTGCAGCTCTCCTGAAAGACCTAGCATTGCTGAGCTGGGGTGCTCTGGGAAGCTGAGGCTGAGTGTGAGTGTGCAAACCTTGCATGCTGGGAACTAGCTCGATGGCGGCAGGGTCCGGGAGTAGGGCAAGCGCAGAGAAGGAGAAGTGGGAACCGGCCAGTCTGGGTAAGCCCTTACAGCAGCCTGGATCTTTGGCATTGCAATCCCCAATTGGGTCAGCTCTGAAGACCCTGCCTTGAGTGGGCAATCAACACATTTGCCCCTGCTCAGAGTCTTCCTTTCCCGTACCTCAAGTGTGCCTGCCAACCACATGGCAGGCCGGCAAGAGGCCCTGGCTGCCCTGCCAGCACCAGGGTGCTCAGTGACGCAGCAGCAGCATGGTGACACCGCCAAGTCTGCCAGCAAGACTCTGACAGAGACCATAACAGGTGCGCTGCAGCACCATGACAGAGCACCTGTCTCTCCAGGCTCAAATGAGGGATGCAGGTACCTTGCTGGCCACAGCAACACAGTAGCTGCTCCTCGCCTGCAGGGGAGCATGAGCACACCATAGTCGGCTACTCCCTGGTCAAGGGCCTGGGAGATGGGGAGCCAGTGGCGTCTGAGAGGTTTTCTGTAGGGGGCCATGAGTGGGTGAGTCCCTGTGCTCACGCCTCTGTTTTCGGCACAGCTGGGCGAGCTACCGCCGGCCTGGAGCTGTTAGGTGATGCTGCTCTGGTGCCAGGCACTGCAGCACAACAGCGGCTGCAGGCTGCAAGACGCCTGGCACTGTGGCAGCCTTCTGAAATTGTGCAGGGGAGCTGCGGAGGCAAGCTGCATGCTACAGCAGGCTGTCAGAGCGATGCCCTCTTGCCAGCTGAGCCTGGCGTGGGGCAATCAAGGATGCACCTCCTCGTGGTGCAGGTGCTGCTGTTCTACCCTGACGGCAAGCGAAGCTCTGCTGATGCAGCACCTATCAACATGCCACAGCCAGCGGGGCAGGCACCGCCTCCACAGCAGCAGCAACCGCCGCATGCTCCGCAGCAGCAGGTTGGGGCTCTCATGCCCATGGGCATGCCCCAAGGCGGTAATGGTGGAGGTAATAGCTCTGCAGGATGCCCGCGATATGCAACTGAAAGCCAATTGTGCCTGTCCTGGGCAGGCAATGCTGGACTGATAATCCTCTACAGGATGCCTTTGCGGTTCATCTGTAAGCACGCGACGCCTGCCCAAGGCAGGTACTGCTGCATGTAACACCCTCTGCAGGACTTCTGCACCAGGCAAATCTTGGACAGCTCCCAGGCATGCGCGGGGCAGGCAGTGCCTAGGGGAAATGCCTGGCAGCGGACCTTGTATCAAGCATACTTGTGTGACAAGGCCAGCACGGAAGCCCACGCAGTGTGTAGTGCCAGCACAGCCACACACCTTGGTGTCCTTTGAAGCTGTCCACTCCCACTAAGGCCCCAGTCCTGTTGCTGCCGCAGGCACAGGGACAGCTGCCCTGCTCGACTTGCATCCTTCCTGATGCTGCTTGAGTCGGTGGGAGTGCTGTCTGCAGGCAACACGCCGGCGGCGCCCCCGCAGGGTGGCCAGAGGCCTGCGCAGCGGCCAGGCCATGCCTGATTTCATGTTTGCAAGCACCCATGCTGCCTGAGCCACTGGCAAATCCTGCTGCAGGCAGGCAGACGCTGTCTGAGCTGGCTTTGTCAATGATGGCCAAGCAGTCATGCTGCCTCAGGCATGCTCCATACTGCTGCAGGCAACAGACCCATGGCGCCCCCGCAGGGCGGCGGGATGCCTGTGCAACAGCAGGCGCTGCAGGGGCAGGCGCAGCAGCAGCAGGGACAGCAGCAGGTGGTGCCCCACCAGCAGCAGCAGGGAATGCCAGCCCCTGTGGTGGGCTATCCTCAGCAGATGCAGATGCCGCAGCATCCTCAGCGGCGGGACCCCAGCAACGAGTACTCGGCACTGTTTGTGGCATTGATCGGTGAGCAACAAAAGCGTAGCACTGCATATGCTACTGCTTGATGAGCGCCGAGTGCTCACCACTGACTGTGGGGGTGATTTGTGACCAGCAAGTGCTCAGCATTGCTTGTGGCTTTAATTGATCAGAGAGTGCACATAGGATTATCTGCTTTGCTAGGGCCACAGGGAGCTGAGCCTTGCTGACAGCTGCCATGGCTAGCTCCCTGTGGGAGAATGAGCCTGCTGATTAGTGCAAGGCAGCTGCTGCCCTCTGTGTGCTGTCCTGCAGGGCATAGAGAGTGCCGGCTGAGCAACACGCTTGCAGGAGGCACTTCTGCTGTGTTGCAGGCGAAAGTGAAAACCCCCAGGGTGTGGTGAATACCAGCGAGGGCCGGGTGGTCAGGGCGTTCCACAGGTTTACACTCGTGGACCAGTCTGGGGGAGGGCGAGACCTGACTAAGGGCCGGCGAAGAGATCAGGTGGGCACTGGTTTCTGAACAGATGTTTTGGCAGGCTGGCAGCGTCCAGCAGGCAGGGCAGCCTTCTGGGGCGCCTGGTGGCTTAGGGTGCAGGGGGATGGTTGGTGTTTTGTGCCAAGTGCAGCTACTAACACGTCGCAGCTATGCCTCCCTGTGCCTGGGCTCTGCTTCACTGCGCCTTGACACTCCTCTGCTCTTTGCTTCAAGCATCCCTGGCAAGGCGTGATCACAATTTGCCTGACAGGGGCCACAAGGGGGTGCTGCCCGCATGCATCCCTGCAAAGGCCTGTGCAAGCTGCCTGTGGTAAGATGTCACATGGCCTCAAAGGTGTCACCGCCACAAATTGCCTGCCTGACTTGTGCCCGCATCAGGCTGCAGCTTGCTGCCAGCATCGGCACTGCCTGTGTGCCCCAATGCTCTCCATCACACACAGCAAGCTGTAACTGAGCGTTGCCTCCACCCTGCCTGCAGCAACCCCTGCAGGGAGCAGTGAAGATCAGCTGCGCCCGTCAGGACCCCAACGCCCGCAACTGCCACGGCTACCGCAAGTTTGTGAAGCGTGCCGTACTGGAGAACCCCCAGAATGGTTTCCTGCTGGGCGACACTCTTGTTATCCGCTACACCATAGAGCTGGTGGTCACCTCTGGCGGCGCCCTCTCGGTGCACCGCTCAGGGAGCGGCAGCGGGCCGCCCAAGCTGCCACCCATCGTGGTGAGTGCATGGGCATGAGCAGGTGACATGAGGGGGTCGTACACTCAGGAACTGATTCGTGGTAAGCTGAAGCTGCCACCCACCATAGTGAGTGCGTAGGCGGGGTTGTGTTTGTCGTGGCTATGACCACAGTGCACCCCCCAGGGAACAGCAGCAGCGATCTCTACTGCACTTCATGACGACGCATGGGTGTAGCTGTCCAAGTCATTGTTATGCCAGCTAGCGAGGGTCCCCAAGCTGCCACCCATGGTATTGGGTGCATGGGCACGGGAGGTTTGTCTGAGTCATTCCCATGACAAATGTGCATGCTAGTGGAGTGACAGCGGCTGTCACGCTCTGGGGAGTGCGTCAGCAGGCTGCCTGAGCAGGTGCCTCCCGGAGTTGCATCACCCCAGAAGGAAGGTCTTTTGAGCTCGAGCAGAAGCCCACTGCGGTGTGTGCAGGTGTCTTAGCCTGAGCATGCTGCCTACTAAGCAGCACACAACCTGCATCTTTCCTTGTTTCTTTCTATCGCAATGCCCATTGGCTTAAGCTCCCCTGCCCTGTGCTTCGGCTGCAGGTGCCCCATCCCACCCTGGACAAAGACCTGGCAGCCCTGCTGGAGTCCCAGCACGACGCTGATGTGAAGTTCAAGGTCGAGAACGCAGAATTCGCAGCCCACAAGCTGGTTCTGACCTTCAGGTCACCCTTTTTCAGGTGGGTGAAACACAACGGCACCACACAGAATGAGGGCACTGAATGTGTAGCACTTCAACCTCATATGGACATCGGAGGGTACAGCTTAACATGGTTGTGCTGCCCCAGGCTGCCGAGACTCAACATCAGGGGCTCTCAGAGTCAGCAACGCCTGGGTCAGACTGCAAAGGCACACCCAGTGTCACAGCGCTGGCTGTACGTGTATACCCGGCATGTGTGTCTCATTTGGCAGGTGGCTGCTGGGAGTATGACACCAAAATGCACCTTTTGTATAGTTGCCTGTATGCTGCTTGAGATGTGGCGGCAACTATTTGCAGAGCAGCATCATGCTTCCATGCAAGCCCTGAGCTGCCACGCGCAGCCAGATCAGGCTGGTACTGTGCGCAAGGTGTGCTGAGCCCAGGGGTGTATGCCCATTGGAGAGCTTGTCAACAACTACAGAGGGGAGCTTGTGCAGGGCGCTGCTGAACAACCCCATGAAGGAGGGGCAGGACGGCATCGTGACTATCCAGGACGTGAGGGAGCCTGTCTTCCGTGCGCTGCTCTACTTCGTGTACGCTGATGCGCTGCCAGAGGTACGATCTGAATCCATTTGCCAAAGACTCGAGGTTTTTCGCTGGGCATACCACATCCCTGTGTTGCGTGCTCGGCTTTCGCCATGCAGAAGCACCACCAGGCGTGGGGTATGTCTGAAATGCTAAAAAGTAGCATTTCAGAGTGGTGCCCAGTAGCTGCATGATGTTCAATTAAGTGTGCTGTTAGATGTGTTTGACTTGTATAAGTGGTGTGTCGCCGCTCAGGTCCCCTGTCAGTGTGCGCGATGCACTGCAGACTCTGGGCCCTCTCAATTCTCATGTGCTGTGAGTGGTGAAGCACTTGAGGCACCAAGGATTGGTGCTCGTCAGCCTTTGCCCTACAGGAGGTCACTTCCTGCAGCACCCCTGGCTGTCATGAGGGGCTCCAGGTGCTGCTGACAGTCGCTGCAGGCACACCCAGGCTGACAGCTGATCTGCTGCTGCTGCAGGAGCTGCAAGATGGTGGGTTGGACTGTGCAATGGCACAGCACCTGCTGGTGGCCGCAGACCGGTACGAGATGCCCAGGCTCAGGCGCATCTGTGAGCGGCGCCTGACAGAGACCATTGATGTGAGCTGCCTGCTTCATTTACATGGGGGGCACAGCTGGAGGGGGTGACTGCTGCCTGGATGCTTCGTTGGAAGAGTGGAAAGTATGGCTGCACTGGGTGCCAGATGACAGAGGCTGGGCCCTGCCAGAAATTGGCACCGTCTACTGGCACTGCTCTCAATCAGGGGCAAAAGCCGCAAGGGCAGCATTAAGCAAGGTGGCAAGGCTCTGGGAACTACCAGACTTCTTCTGGCGTCTCTACTCAACCCATCTCAGGCTAAGGCCAGGTCCTGATTGCATGCGCTTTGCAATCTCAGATCTTGCCGGGAACTGTTGTTTGCTGAATGCACCTGGTCCTGCCTCGCTGCAGGTGGACACTGTGGCAACCACTCTGACGCTGGCAGAGCAGAATCATGCCGAGGAGCTGAAGCGAGTGGCCATGGAGTTCGCCTGCAAGCAGTTGGCAGCTGTCATGGCAACTGAGGGCTACCAGCATATGGTTACCTCCTGCCCCCAGCTGCAGGTCCGTGTTTTATTCTGTTTTGTGGCATTGATGCAGCTGCAAGGTCTCTGTGCTGCTCATAAGGAGGTAGCTGCAATACTGTATTTTGTAGGAAGTGCTGGCTCAGCCCAGCTCACTGAGTTTCTGCGCCTCGTAATCTGCAGACGGACCTGCTGCGGACAGTGGCAGTCTTGTCAGAACGGACTGGGGGCCTGCACCGCCACCGTGGAGAAGGGCAGCGGCACGAGGGTGACAGGCCACGCCATCACCCTCGTGATCCTGCTGCAGAGGATGAAGGGCGCCGCGTGCGTCAGCGCACTCGTGAGTAGATGCCTGCCCCCTCTTTTGTAAACCTTCCCTTTCACTGCCTTGATGAAATGATGAATACTGCTGTTGCCTGTCCCTGATGTAAGTGCCTGTTGGGTGTGGTCAAACGGTTGACCATATGAGCCTCACCCAGGGTATAAATTGGGAAGCAGGAGGAGTTGGCATGCCGAATGCGAAGATGTGCTCAAGAAGGCCGTTAGTACCATCAGATAACTTCTTCTAACTAGACTTGACTCAGATTTCGACCAGACACCTAAGGACTTGCTCACATGAGCCAACACTTATCAGCACCGAGCTGACTGCAAGAACCTGATGCTCAAACTGAACTGAAGCTAACTAATGATGTGCTGGAGGCCAGGCACACTGATATGAAGCAAAGCCTAGTCATAGTCCTAAGCCCGTTCATTGAGGCTACGGACTCTAAATGTAATCATCATCATCACCTCAGCCCACAACGATATGGATTCTCTGGGCCCTTAAACATCCCCTAGAAATATGTTTGAGGTGGGTCGCACGAAGCTGCGTAACATTATGTTTCGTTAAAGCTTTGGCTCAAATCTCCTCTACTTCAGGCATTCAGATTTGCCAAGAGCAGCAGCAGGGGGGGTGTCCAAGCAGCAGCAGCTGCAGAGCGCTCTGCAGGCAAGCGCAGCCCCTCCCAGAGAAGCGCCGACGCTGCAGAGCCTTCACCCAAGAGAAGCCGCAGTGGCCCTGCACCCCGCAAGGCTCTGCCTGACCTGGCTGATGCTCCTGGTATCCTTTATCTTGTTGTAGTGGGCACCTTCATTGCGGCATGCTCAGAAGCAACTCTTCTGATGCTGCAGGTGTGCCTGAGAGGCTTGGCGATCAGCCCCTCAGGCTCATCATTGTTGGGCACAACCCCTCAGAGCACGCCTGGTGAGGCAGAAGTGCAGCACTGGCCTGGTGGCATGTCGCCACCGCTCAACACA
This sequence comes from Asterochloris sp. CNOR1, assembly GCA_963969365.1. Taxonomy (NCBI): domain Eukaryota; kingdom Viridiplantae; phylum Chlorophyta; class Trebouxiophyceae; order Trebouxiales; family Trebouxiaceae; genus Asterochloris; species Asterochloris sp. CNOR1. The sequence continues at coordinate 1,148,952 of OZ017761.1, forward strand.
ACCTGTTCCACTTCCAGGCGCACAGGCCACTACTATTCCAATCCCAGCAACTGGATGTGGCGCATCTTGACAAAAACAGGTGCCTCTTTTGGACAGGCAACATGGTGTCTGAGGTTACATCTGCACTGCTGATTGTTGGCTTGACTTTCGAATGCAGGCATTGCACCCGCTGCAATCCAGGGTGCTGAGGTGAGCCTCTGTTGCGACTACACATGTCAACGGTCATTGCATGGCATCAGCTGTTGCTGCATGCAGGACGATCACAAAATGATCGAGCTGGCTGGCGTCGGCTTCACAGATGTTGGCTCTGGCATCCCAGGCACCGACAGCTCTAAGTTTGATTCAAAGACCTTCCAGGGGTGGGGCGCTGGCTTCTTCCACCGGTTGGCTGCTCACGGAGAGCGTGCCAGTGCACGCTGTGGGTGAGTTGTGTGTGTTGTGCACCATAGCCTATTGATGCAGCCCATTGATGGCCCATCAGTGAGCTTAGTCATTGGCTGTTGCAGGTGCACCTGTGGGCAGTGTGGGGTCCCCCAGGTGATTGCCTTCTCTGGCAAGCGGCAATGGAGCGAGCTCATCAACATTGGCAAGCGAGGCAAGGCTAGGGTCACCAACATCCCTACAGGCCTGCAACCGACAGATCTACGTCCACCGGTGCGTCATCAGTTCAAGATCTTTGACCAGGAAGACTCTGATGCTTCCGCGCATCGCCACCAATATGGTCGTATGCTTAAGCCAAACATCTTGCAGGTACTCCACGAAATGCCAGGAGATGGGTGCTATGCCTGCAGGGCTGGCCGTTGCCAGCAAGTACGGACGTCTGGGTCATGACCAGCACCAGCGGCGCCTCTCCCATGACCAACGAGCAGCGCTTTGCCACCTGGCAGGCCCTGGCAGAGCACCTGGAAGGCCTGCCTTGGCCACGGCAGGATACAGTCCAATGTTGTGCAAACAGACATCTTGACTGCTTGACAAATGCTGAGACTGAGTGTCAGGAGGCAGATGGCAAAGGAACCTGTGGAAGATTGACATGACGGCACCTGGTGTTGTGCAGCTTGTAGCATTCTTGCAATCATGGCTTGACCAGAAGCTGCATGCCATCCTGTTGCTTACTGTGTTCGTTTGGTGTGTCCTCTCTTCCTCCCCATGTAGCCTTTGACTCAGAGGCTTGGACCCTCCTCTCTCCTGTATTGTCATCCCCATCTGCAATATGTATTGGACCAGAGACAATAGGTGTTCCTCCTCTTCCTCTTTTCTTTTGCAGGCTGCAGCGCTGCGCAGTGCAGACAATCTAGAGAAAAGGCAAAAGTTATCCCTTCTTGGTGAAGAAGTAAGATGCGCTTGTCCTCACTTGTCTGCCGCAGCATGTGAGAATCGAACTCACGACCTTTGGATTCCTTCAAGTTTTGGATTATGAGACCAACGCTCTAACCGACTGAGCCATGAAGACATGGCAACCCAGCAATTGTGTTGGTACACACACTGACATGCACAGCCCCTACCCTGCTGCGTCTGCTAACCCCATATCGCGCTCAGACTCGAGGTGCTCGTCAGCAAGGAAGCAACCACTTGTGTCCTTGATGATCCCGCTGTTGCTTCTTGTCTGTGTGTCACGTCTTATCGCTGTTGACAATGGTGGAGGGGATGTCATGCCCCTGGTTGGGCCAACCAGCTCGACAAAATGATCTGAGGTCCGGAATTCAGGATCTAGGGCCTAGATGTGTCCTCACAGAGAGACCAGGTCACATGCAGACCCGCCCATTTCAATGGGCTCCTCGGTGGGGCCTAGCTGCCACTGGCCTTACAGGAGCATTGGAGCCTGGCAGCCCGGCATGTCATATGTCTCAAGGACACAGTAAACTTCAAGCAGTGGGACCCGTATGGCAATGGGCCGCTCAGACGACCAGCCTGGAGTGTGCAGGGTGATCAGGGCTGCGCTCAACATTTTGAAGCGCACATGTGTTGCTCTGTAAGCAGAGGTGTCAGTGGGCTGGAGGGAAGAAGGCCAGATTGTGTAGAGACAAGGAGGCCGTGGGGTCAGCAAAGCCAGGGGTTTTAAGATAAGGACAGGTGGGCTGCCATTGTAAGTACCACTAAGGTGCAGGCTTCTGAGTTGAGAGCAATGACCTCCAGTTGGCTCCCACAGCAGGATGACACCCACCAGCTCAGCTGTGACTGCCGGCACTGTTTGTAGGGATTGCAGCCTGCCGACAGTCCATTGAATGGCTGCACGGCGATAACACAGAACAGGTGGCTATCGCTGCCTCTGAGAATCACACTGAGGCAGGATGGATGTAAAGTGAAGGACCTGTAACAAGTCAGTTGATTACAGCAGGATCTCAAAAGTTATCACTTCTTGCCATTGGTACTAGGAGGGGCAGGAATGATAAGAGAGGCCCCTTGTGTTTTCTTAATGATCACATCCACTGTTTTATTGAACAACTCTCGTGCTTTCTCATCATTCTTAGCGTCTGGGTGCACAGGATTTTGCACGCCAATAGGATTTATGTTTGTGATCCTGAAGACAGCAGCAGGTACTCAGGGACCGTGCAGCTGTACCGCCAGTCAGCAGTAGGTTCCTCATGCAGACAAATGTTGTGTTGTTGTCATAGAGCAGCAAGTTGTCATGCAGCTTACCAAGGGAAGATCCATGGGAAGCGGAAGTAGTATGGGCCATATGTCTTGTTTGACCCGCGCCCTGTAGGCATGTGAAGCCGTGCCTTGAGCAGCACCAACTGGAAAGCAGCCCCTTGGACCCTGCAGAACGGGCTGGCAAACATGCGGTGCTCACTCGCCCACACTCAGAGTCAGCAGACCACAAAGCACTGCTCACCATCCCGAATGCCTTCTGCAGTGGCCGCATACACCATGGACATGCAGCCCATCTGGGGCGGCAGCCCATTCAAGTACTGCATCCAGTCCTGCAGCGCGGTGCCAGCAGGTTAGAAGTCACAGGAACGGAGGTGCAAGCCGTCAAGCTCAGGGCAGGCGCTGTGAACCCTTGGCTTGCTGCCCATGTATGGAAGCTGGTCAGCACTGCATCAAATCAGCAGGGCCTTGCCTGCAGAACCACGCTCCACTTCCAGTGAGCCCCCTTCTCAAAGAGGCGCGTCTGGGACATCCCAGGCTGGCAGGTGTACACGTCCACTCCAGTGCCCTCCAGGCGGCGCTGCAGCTCCCTCACAAACAGCTGATTGTAGATCTTGCCAGTGCCATAAGCCTTGAAGTCTGAGTTGGCACCCTGCTCTTCTGAGGCCCTGTGGACAAAGGGCAATGTCAAGAGCAGCACAGCAACGCTGATCACGTCCAATCACTCAGAGCTAAGGCATGAGATTACTTCGCATTGCTTTCGGGACTCAACTGCCATTGGCTGCAGCAGCTTCTGATAATACCCTGGCGTCAGAGCAAGACTTTGCGCAATAACTATGAGGCAGCTGACAGTAGTTCAGGGCAGGCAGCATTGACCTCAAACTCACTCAATGTTCTCCAGACTGGAGTCTCCGCTGGCTTCGGAGGCGCTGCTGGTGTACACAATGCGTGCAGGCGCACTGGCCTTCAGCAGGTCCAGCAGCAGCAGGGTGAGGTAGGCATGGCCCCAATGCTGGATGCCGATCATGGTCTGCAGCAGGCAGTCAGGTGCCTGTTGACAGCTGGAGGGGCCAACAGATTCTGGAGGAGCAGAGTACCAGAAGCTGAGTAGCCCGCCAGCAACAGCCAACCCTGACAGCCGGTTGCATTCATTGACCACATGCATGCGCATGCATGTGGGGCACAGCCTTTCAATGAGCAAACCTGAAATCCGTCTTCAGTGAAGCTGGGCTCAGTACGGATCCATTCGGAAGCATTGTTGTGCAGGATGTGAAGGTGTTTGTACTGGCTGTGGAAGTGGTCGCTGAAGGCCTTGATGTTCCTACAAGGAGGTGGGCTGCTGTTCATGCCCAGATTCAGTGGCGCTGCTCCGGCAGGAGCACACTGCACTGCAATACGCAGAGCACAGCCACTCACTTGAAGGATGCCAGGTCAAGTCTTATATATGTGGCATCCCCCTGGCTCCTGGCCCTGCCTGCCACCTTATTGAGCTCGAGCTCAGACCTGCAGCAGGTCGCACTGACATGAGCAACATCTGCCAGCATGGTTGGCGCAGCTGTGGGAGCTGGTGCCTCACTCTTTGCCCAGGTCCTCATTTCTGCCGGCAATGATCACGTGAGCGCCTTTTGTCACATACTGCTTGGCTGCATGGAAACCAATGCCTGACGTGCCGCCTGCAGCAGTAGGCCTTGTGCTGTTGACCACCGAAAGCATAAAGCAAGCCTTGCTTCCTTACATCACAATGGGCTTTTGGCCAGGAGCTTCTCACCTGTGATTAGGATTGTTTTGCCACTCACTGTGTCAGGACATTCGTAGCTTGTCCAGCGAGTAGCCATTGCGGAAAATGCAGCACTGATGCAAGGATCGGCCTTTGTTCTTCAAAGTTGAATCTGACTTATCACCACTTGTGACCTATGAAACCAGACAGTGGCATTATCATCAGTACAGCCCGGTGGTGACACAGATATCTTGGAGGAGAGCTCTCAACATCAATCCAGACCGCCCTTTTTGCTGGGTGGTGCTTATGCAGGGGCAGATATCATGGCCAGCAAGTTGTCGGCCTGCAGGGCTCAGCTCACTGCCAGTCCTGGTTCATGCTCATGCCTGGCTTGATGACACATAATCAAAACCAGTTGCCTCTCAGGGGGAGCCCACCACACTGCTATTCACATATGCCAAGCCGACGTAAGGCTCTGCAATGGCATGCTCTGCCACAAGCGGTCGTCACGTGCCTGTACATCTGCCTGGTAACCCTGATCCCTGCACTGTTCTGCTCCCCTGCTGGGTGCCGTGGTATGCGAACCCCTCTCACCGCCCAGTCTGCAGAGCAGAAAGCTACTGAGAGGTGACTCACAGTGCAGGGGCAAATGAACAGCTCATCCTGTTGGCACATTGGCAGATGCAGGCACAGGGCACTGCCCAGGACTTAAAAAAGGCTGCAGCTGGGACACACTACATCAATGTTCCTGGGGGCACTGTGGGCCACCTGAGATCCTGGGATGCTTGCTTGACATCAAAAGGCAGGACCACCTGAGCGAAGCCAGGGACATGTGAAGGGCTACCTCACAGAGTCTGGTTGTTGGGCAGCTGAACTATCAGACCAGAGGATCTCTCTGGGTCAGCGTCTCCTCGAGTGTGTGGCAGGAGCAATTGCTGCTGTATGCACTTTACCAGCTAGAAGGTGGGCATCATGGGTGTGCTTCGCCCCTGGGCTGCAACACAGGATGGCAGCTGCTGGTGGCCCACCACTGCAAGCTTTGCTGCTGCTGCAGATGCTGCGGCAACCAGGGCTGCAGCTCTGTGTCAGACATGCCTGCATGGGACCTCAGCAGGCTGAAGCAGCCTGTTATGGCTGCGCGCCAAGAAGGTTCCGCTGCAGGATTGACTGATGCAAGCCGCATGGCCTTTCATATACTCACAGATTATGAGGTCATTGTGCTGGTGGCTGGAGGCCGTTATTGATTGCTGTGTCAAGAGCTATGCGTCGCCTTGGAACAGCTCTGAAAGGGTACTGGAGCATTCAAGCATGCATGCATTCATTCTTTCATCTACAACAGGAATAGATATGATTGTCGCACAGCGTCTCTTGGCTGGCCATCTGAGCAATCTGATGCTGGCGGGGCAGCACATATGGCGTGGTCGTGGCATAACAGCAGGTGTGCAGCACATTCTGCACAATTCCCTTGCTGAAGGGGGCAACGTGGCGGGGCACGTCCTGCAGGTATGGCACTCGCCCTTTCCTGCGCTTGATGTGCTCTGCAGTGCTCTGCCCAGTGGCAATCAGCCAGCTGTGGAACCCCAGGAGCCCCCAGTCGAAGACCAACGTCAGAAACAGGGCCACTGTGGCTACCAGCAGCCAGCCATCCACCTCCAGGCTGCCGTCAGGGCCGGTGTGGATGCTGAGAGCTGTGGTGGCATCTGCAAAGGCCCAGGCAATCAGCAGCCCCTGGAATAGCAAGTGCCACCAGAACCTGCAGCAGAGTGGAGGCAGAGTGGCAGCTCAGCTGCTGAGAATGGCAGGCCTTGGCACAGAACTGCTGCGAGAACAGACGCAGCTGCTGCCAATCAGCCCTGGGAGACAAGGCTCTGGCAGACAAGGTGGCTGGCAGAGCTGGTAGCAGGCGGAGGCTGAGTGTCAGCTGAGCTGCTGGGCTGGCAGAGTCTAGGCAGCAGGGTGCTAGCCAGCGGCAGGAGCTACCTGGCGTGGTTCCCAGCACCGATGCAGTTCCCCACCCACGCGCAGTGGTGGTCAAACCTGCGCACACAGCGACTGCAGGCAGCAGACAGGGGTCAGTGAAGCTGCACAGCAACACTCAAAACAGTGCAGGGACCTGCTGCTCTCCCACCTCAACAGCACAAAGTGGCAACTACCTGCATGCGTGGCAGTGCTTGGCGCGCAGCTCCTGCCAGGACCCGCAGTGCAAGCACCACTGGCCTGCACGCCACACAGAAAGAAAGAGATGGTCAGGTGCATGTCCATCGCCAAGGGCTTCTCTGCAGAGGGCTCATGTTTGAGCTTTGCCGATTGCAGGTCTTGCAAATGACATCTGCTAGCTCACCCATAAGCTCACCTGGGTTGTCCCCCTCCCACCAGGGTGTATTGTCAGTGCCAGAGCCAGCAGCCTGCAGGCTGACGGGGCCTGGAGCCAGGCAGCTGGCGTCTGCAACTGCAATGGCCGCCTCTTCCTCCAGCAGCGGGCTCTTGCTGGCGGCATCCTCGTCTGTGCCAGCCGGCAGGGGACCAGCAGCCCGCTGCCGCTGGGCCTCCACGTCTATGCCGTGGTGCCCATGCTCTGCATGCCCCTCAGCGGTGCTGGAGGAGGCCAGCATGACCTCTAGGGGCGCCTGCACGGTAGTGGGTGCGGTCATTATAAAAGAAGCGGGCACGATGTTCAAGTGCAGCTGGTGAGGCAGCTGCACCCCACTGCAGAACACCCTGTGGTTGCTAGCAGCAACAAAGCCCAGGGCGTCATGCAGCATGAGCAGAGAGGCCCTGCTTCCTGTTTGCACAGCTCCAAGCTGCTCACTGAATATCGACCTGCTGCTGGCAGCAAGACAAGAAACAGAGGGAGTGGTGCAGCACAAGAGGAATGGCTGCTTGCTGTTTGTGCTGCTCCATGCGATGTCTGTCTGCCAGAACCCTGCTGCCCAGCAGTGTCACACTGGCAACACCCACCTGCCCTGCTGGCAAGAATCCAGGATCTGATATGGCCACGTTGAGCCACAGGCCAAAGTTGACTACCAGCCCCAGTATCATGTACCACCCCAGCCTGCCATCGCCATTCTGCCAGCTCCTGCCAATATGTGTCTTGCTGTGGAACATCTTGACAGCCAGCAGGATGATGGTTAGGAAGTAGATGGATCCCACCATGACACGAGCACCTGCAGTGGACCGGTAGGTAGCTGCTGCGCCTGACTCATAGCACTGCCTGTGATACGCAAATGCACCCTCAGGAGTGGCTGCTATTGGGCACTGCGCACGTGAAGAAGACGCAGCCAATGTTTCTGGGAGCAATTCTGAGATTGCTGCTGTGCAGCAACAAAACATCAGCTTTCTGGCGGGCCTTGCATGGCTGAGTTCACCCTTGGCTCCCATGCGCTTGCGCTCTGCATAGGACATTGTCCGTTTGCGAGCCATCGCCTCCTGCCATTCTGCCTTCAGATCCACCATGATGGATCAGGCTTGTGCTTTCAAAGCCTCAATTGAATGGTAGTCATCAGGCCCAATGACCATGATGGGCAAGTGTGCCACAGCTGGGGCATGTCATGTTCACTCATCAGTCTTCCTCACTGGAACCGGGTCGATCAACAGTGTCGGAGGAGCACAACAGCATTGGCAAGGTGCTGCTGCCAAACTTTTCCGACATAGTTCATCACCTACCTGGCTCAGGCAAAGAGGGCACGCTACATCTTCTGCTGCCACTGTGATGAGTGCCTCACCTCTGACATGCATATAGCAGCATCAGGCTCCATTATAGACATCATAAGCGACGTATTCAGCTGCCTCAGCTGCACAACACTGGTGTTGACACCCCAGAAGGCAGACCGATGCTTCAGCAAGCGCCCCAGCATCACCATATGAGGAGGCTGGGAGAGATGAGCTCAGCATAGCAGGGCAGTTTGTACAGCCTGCACAATGCCAGCCCTCAGGCTGTTTGGACGAAACTGGAGCCTGGCCTCAGATGACATTCCCCTGCTGGCAGCCCCAGCTGCCGTGTTCCACTGCCTGTGGTGTATCTTCATGCTTGTGGGCGTGGGGCTACTGGCGCACCACTATCCCACAAATTGCCCCGCAGGTGGGATCCCACTCCTGCTGCCCTCATTTGTTGTGCCAACGCATGCATCACAGCAAGCAGGTGGAGCCTCAGATGGCCTCTGGAGCTCATGTCTTGATGAACATCAGGTTGGCATGCCAGGCATGAGGTCCATTTGCCAGCTAGCAGTTGTTGCTGGCAGTCAGCCTGTGGCTGCCATCCCCAATTTCTTGTTACAACATCCAATGCAGCCTCAGCCGCTCTGCAGCCTCGGAACAGTGGCTCTGTCAGAACAAGCTTGCTGGCGCCCTGCAGGGATAAAGTACATGGTGTGCCTTTGCGGTCTGGCGCTCTGCTTTCTGGCATCCACCATCCTGGAGGCCTGGCTGACCAGGGAGGGCCTGAAAGGTGGGCGCAGAGTCACAGCACCTGTGCAGCCTGCCTCTCATGCTCAGTTTAACGATCCGCCAGGCGCACACGCACAACCAAGCAGTGCTGCTGCTGGGGCCAGTCCAACAGCAAGGGGTCACTGCGGCACAAGCCGTCATAACAGCCTGTGCCCCAGCTAGGGCTACCTGGTCTGCCGTTCATGCTCCAGGCAGGCCATGTCACGCTGTGAGTACATGCATGGCAGCCGCATTGCCACTCCAAAGTGATGTGTCTGCAGGCACTATTCTGGAGACCCAGAGACGTAGCAAGGTGCCCAAGCTGTTGTATGCCCAGATTGCCATATTTCTGTTGGAGGTCGCCTTTGTCCGTGAGTGTAGTCACTGTCAGGTGTCATCCTGCTGTTAGCATTGAGTGCAGCATGGGATGCTGAGCTCTTGCGAGTGACGATCTGTCTCGCTTCTTGGAGTTGAGGTCCTGCATGCATGTGCCGGTGAGAACAGAAAGCTCTGGTGCTAGTAGGGGCATCAGTGAGCTGCCTGCTGATTCCTGCATGGTGTCCTCAAACCTCTGCTGTACATTCTGGTGTGGCTATACAACCTGCTCCCCAACCCAGGATCATCAGTGAAGCCACAACAGCACCTTGACAGCAGCAATGCCTGCTTCCGCCTGCTGCAGCCGTTACAGCTCTGCTGCTCTAGGGGCACAGCCGCTCCACACCCACCTGCAAGCTGCTTCCTCCTGCCTGCAGTCTTTGGGACAATCGTGCTCTATGGGTACACCCAGCCCACTTGCTTTCACACACAGCGGAACTCGTATAATCCCCACAGGATTATGATGGTCATGATCTGGACCAGCTGGGCTGCCCTTGTGGTGGTCGGGGCCTGCACCATCCTGACCTACAACTTCTTTCCCACCAGCAATAGTCAGATGAGCTGGTGAGCCTCCCAAGGCTGCATTACTATACACTTTTGAACTGGTGCAATCTGGGCATCCCTGCTGGCCTTGCAAACCTGCCAGGCATAACTGGCAACATCTGTGCTCTATATCAGTATGACGTTCAGAGCCTGGCTCACACGTGACGTTCCCTGCACACTGTGTGCAGCTGAGAAGGCTTAAATGGTTGCAGTGCAGTCCAACTGTGCCTGGCAGCAGTTGCTTGTGGTCGGCAACCACAGCCATCCTGATCCTGTCTGCATAGGGACATGAGGTCCAGTCGGCAGGACTGCATCCTACAATGCAGTGTCTTGCAACCCAACCTCCCCTTGCGCCACTGCTACCTTGCCGCAGCGATTGGCCAAGCCCAGATTTGGTAGACTCAATGCTGCCCCGTCTCCTGTTCATGCAGGGAGCTACGGTGCAAGTGCCTCGCCTGCATCTTGTGCTTCAGCGATCGAGCCACTTCCAACAAAGGGCCTCATGGCGGCTCCCACCCTAAGGAGGACCAAGCCAGCCCAATCTCGAGGATGGCTGAGCTCTTTGCTCAGGTCAGCGACGCTGCATTGCATGCGCCTGCTGACCGTCTGCGCAAACCCGCTTTCAGTGAAAGCAGGCCACTGCAGGCCTGCTTCCTGTGGTGTGGCTTGGGCAGATGTGCCTAGGCAGCGACCGGCTCGTGCCTGCAGTGCATGGCGCTGTTCCTGTGTGCAGGAGAGTGTGTGTATGTTGGCTGCCTGGTCACACCACCAGCACCTAGCTGCTGTTTGCCCAGGACACTGTGTAACTGCAGGATAGCAGGCAGTTATGGTATCCAAACACGTGTCAGGCAGCTGTCTGCTCAAGCTGCAGTGCTGACTGCAGGCAGCAGCTTTGCTAACAGAGGCTGCCTTGCCACTGCTCTGGATGGCATATGTTGCCAGGCTGCCTTGTTACCTTGACGGCCACAGCTTGTTCTCCTGCGCATTCCCTCCTTGGAGCCCCTCGCATGGTTGCTGTTTCTCTGGCAGGTATTTGGCGAGTGGGACATGGTCACCACGGACGTATTGGCGACATTCCTGATGGCTGCCGCTGCCCAGCGTTGCAAGCGACGCAGGGTCGTCCAGGAGCTTGTCAGCCAACATCTGAAGCCTGGTGCCGGCAGCCTGCTGCAGCAGGTGGGGCATCGGCGTTTTGGTGATAGCCCGTGTGCAGTCCAGTTCATCTTGCGGGATGTCAGAAGAAAAGCCAGCCCAGGCGCTGGCAGTCTGCTGCATGAGGGGGGGCCAATTGGAAGAGCTGCCGCGCATCCAGGTGCACTTTAGCAGGCTGGCCAGCTGGTGAAGTTGTTTGGCTGCATCAGGTGGAACACAGAGGCTCAAGCCTATAGCTGACAGCAGTGCAGTGCTTGATGTCCACATGTAGCTTGACAAGGTTTCTGGCATTCATCAAGGCTTGATGCAGTTTCGGCATGTGCAGCTGCATGCCTGAAGCATCTGTCTTTGGCAGGGCTTTGCTCCACAGCCAGGGCATGTCCCCTGTCCTGCCCCATGCCTGTGCAGGCTCCAAGTACAACAGCTCTGCCAGCGTGACAGGGACCTGCTCGCCATGCAGGCTGCCAGCAATGTGAAATGTGGGTGTGCCTGTGCAAGCATGACATGGTGCCGTTACCTGTCATCCCTGCTTGACTAACACTCCTGCTTGTGCTCGCTGCCAGTACCACTGTGTGGTCAGAACGATGTAGGAAAGTGCTAATTTGTGCCTGACTCATGTGAGCTATCAGCACTGCCACTGCAGTGGCCACGGCATGGGCGCCCAGATGTCAGACAGCATGTATGTCATTAAGGCTGCCAACTCAGACTCTAGCAGTCAAAGGCTTAAGGGGCAGCCGTTTGGTTCAGCCTGCTCCTCTTGCAGGGGTCCATCATGGTGGCCTCTGCCCGTCAGAGTGTGGGGCTATTTTGTCTGGCCTAGCATCCTCCTCATACCGGGTGCCCAGCATTGCACATTGAGCCAGCTGTGACTGTCCACTTCACCTCCTCATGCAAAGGGCCAGCACTGCACACTGAGCCACCTGTTTCACTTGTGCCCCTTCTCATTGCAGGCTGCCAGCACCACTGGCTCGGCCAGTCACAGCGTGGGGGGCCTGATGTCCGACCTCGTGCACCATGTGGAGGATGACTTCGACCGTCGCCTGCACCCTATCGACAGCATCAATAGCCAGCAGGGCCTGCTGACAACGGGCAGCGACTCCAGCACAGGTCAGGATGCATTCGTGTTATGGGTTCATGGCTGCTGAGAGCTGGCATACAGCAGGATTACACGCTGCAGCTGGCCCCAATATGTCTGGGCCATCTGAACGCTTCGCTCAGCAGCAGGGGGTCTAAGAGCTACAGGGTGGCTTCAGCCTAGGCGTGTATCTTCAGCTGTTGCTGAGCCGCCAAATATGATGTGGTTCTGGGGAGGTGGCAGGGAGTTGGACCCCATTGACGGTCTCACCAGCGACCAGGGCCAGGCGGGCCAAAAAGGACGTAAGTCTGCCTAGACCAGGGTTGATCCAGCTGGCAGGGGCCTGCACCCTTGTGACAGGGGCCTGCACCCTTTTTACAGCATCGGCAACCAACATGGTAGCCAGCGACTTCAAATGGTGGGGAATTACTTTGCAGGGAGGGCCTCTTGAGCGGTTCAGCTAGGCCTAATAAGGCAGGACCGTGCAGCACACCCACAGCCAGGGCCTGGCAGAGGCCAGGAGCGACTGCCATGCTTTTGTTGTCTTGGGAGCTGCTGAGTCGGGCTTGTCAGCAGATGAGCTTAGCGGCAGAGTTGTGCAGCTTGTGTGATACCCAGTATCTGGGGCACCACTCCAAGCATTGCCAAAGTTTTAGAAGGCATTGCTCAGATCTGGGGTGATGGAGGTAAGCTTGGCATGAGGCAACTGAAATCTCTAGTTCTGCACCCAAGTTCCCCCTCTGCATGCAGCTGCAAGCAACAGCCCTCCAAAATCTGTGGACAGCACCCCCAGTGGCCTTGGGCCCCAGGCCCCTGACTCCTCCAGCCCTCTGCAACACTCCGGCTCTGGCCGCAGCGAAGAATCCCCTCAGCGCTCTGACCAGCAGCAGATGGAGGACAGAGGAGGTGCTGCTGGGGTCGTGGGGGGCGAGCGAGGCGGGGACAGCAGGCGCAGCCGCCAGCCACAGCACCTGCTGACACCCAGCGGGATGATGTGTGAGCTCAAGTGAGTTGCCTGGCTCGGAAGGCAGGGTTGTGATTGGCTGTCCAAACTACAAGGGTGATGGCGGGCACGGGGGTAGGGGGGGGGGGATGGGGGGGGCTCGGTGGCCGGGGGAGGAGATGAGGCTGGTGGGGTCTGCAGACGTGTACAGCAACATGCAGCACCTGCTGAAGCTCAGCACCACGCTGCACAAGCACTCCGTGTTGCCTCGCTCAGTAGACAGGGGTACTGATTGGAAGGGCACCTCAGGCATCTCGCAGTGTGGCACGGCAGAGCTGTCAGCTGAAGCTCCCCCACCTGCTGATGCCCAGCAGGTTGAAGTTGACGTGGACATATTGCGAGCCGGCAGCGCATGCTCTTTGGAGGTCCTTCATGCTCAGGCATGCTGCAGCCGCTGTTCGCCAGCCGACGCACTCCACTGCCTTTCCTCAAGTTGTGCAGTCAGGTGCCGCTGCTTGGCTGCAGCTGGTCCAAGGTCCTGCCACCCTTTAGAGCAATGGCCAGGCATGTGCTGCTGTGGCTGCTTCCGTGAGATGACAGCCCGCAAGGCCACAGGTACATGGGTCAGCAGAGCAACAATGACGAAGTGCTGTCCTCACCAGCAGATAGTGAGCCTGCCTCTTTCTGCTCCTGTAGTCCTGGTATGGACCCTCATGAGGCTGCGGAGGCGCAGGGCAGGCATCACAAGGCAGTGTCCACTGCTGACCTGCTGGAGGCAGCACACTACGTCAACTTTGCCTTTGCCAGCTACGGCTACATGCTGTACATCTGGAGCAAGCCGCCCGTCTCGTGAGTCTGGCTGCTGTTGCAGAGCTGCTTCCATGCCTTTTATCGTTGATCCGTAGGGTGCTGCCTGCAGCAACTTGCCCTATACCAGCTGACAGCTCTTTTGATTGGCATGCCTTTGCTGTTCGCATGCTTGACCCGCTGGCAGAGCATGCAAACCCATGAAATGTGCAGCTGGCACAAGTGGCAACTGTGTGTTGGGCTGCATTTGCTCTGCAGCCCAGCACTGGGCTGCAGAAATTGGACGAGCCGAAGTCGCCTTCCAGAAACACCAGCATCACCTGCTACCGCCTGCGCCTGCAGAGGTCACCTGCAGCTCGGCTTTGGGCACTGCTGCAGCTGCTCGTTGCACTCCTTGCAGCCTCACCAACCCTCCCGTACTCCACAGAATGGACTCCCTGCTGCAGCCTGCTGTGAGCGCTGCTGCAGCTGCTGGCTGGCCTCCCGGTCTTCAGCCTCACTGACTGCCTTGTGCTCTTCTGCAGGGGCCCCCTGCAGCTCTGCTTTGGCCGTTGCTGCAGCTGCTGGCTGCACCCTCTGCGACGCTACCAGGAAATCTTCAGCACAGAGGCCTGGTCCTCAGCCATCAAGGTGTGGCACCTACAAGCTATGCTTGAGGTACCTTGTTCTCAAGCCAGGGTGCATGCTGCAAGTCCACCTTGAAAAGGCCATCTTGGGCTTTGGGAGTCAATCCCAAAGTCATATGTTGGTTAGCTGAAAGTTGCACTATATGCACCTCCACACAGCTCTGGCCACCAGTGTCTACAAACAAGCCTCTACTGCTGCCTAGAGCAGCGCTGGAGCCCGTTACTCTGGTGGCGCTCTGCAGGTGACCAACCACATGAACCGTGAGGCAATCCACCAGATGACGGGCCTACCTGACAGAGCCGTTGTCTTTGTGCGTTTTGAGGGGGAGGCCCGTAATAAGCAGTGCCTGCCCTATTTCATTGCTGTGGATGAGCGCTCCAAGGCTGTGGGTGAGCTACAGCATGCAGCATTCTCAAAGTATGAGTGTCCAACAGGCATCGGACAGACTAGTGTCAACATCCTGTTGGGCGTGGTGGCTGTGGCAAACTTGACTTGACAGTGTTGCAGGGTAGCCTGCCTCTGACCCTGCCAATGCCACTCACTGTACTGCCTGTCTGGAAAGGGCAGCAATCATCCCAAGCCACGCCTTCCGCTGTGCACCACAGTCCATTTGCAGCATCTTGAACTCTCTGCTGAGCCTGTTTCTCAGAGCTATCTGCAAATCAGCTGCTGCTAAGGGCCAGCCCCTGCCCCTGCAGTGCAGCCAAACTGCAGCATCCTCGCCAGGGAAAGGCCAACTCAATATGTTATGTTGTTGTCAGGGGACCCTCACAGGGTTGAGCCTGCCACCCTGCAGTGCTGTCCATACGAGGGACGCTCTCCCTGGAGGACTGCATCACAGACTTCCTGTGTGAGCCTGCCGTTCTGGACGACTGGATCAAGGAGGTCGGCAACTCAGGGGCCTCGGGAGCGAGCTTTGAGGAGTGCGCCCCCCCTGTGCAGAAGGCTGGTGAGCCTGGCTGGCAGTGGCGCTTGCTGCCCTCAGGATGTCCAGATGTGCAAGGCTGAGACAGCCAGCTCAAGTGCTGCACAGTGCCAGCCTAAAGCGTGGATGGCATCCCTTCAGAAGGCTGGTGGGCCTGCTTGGCAGTGTGTGCTGCGACACTTCAAGGGAGCCCACAGGGTCCGAGCTGCACAGGCCAGCTCAGGCGCTGCAAGCTGCCAGGCTCAGCTTGGGGCCATGTCTGAGAAGGCTTGCATTCCTGCATGGCAGTTGATACAGGTGGACAGTCGCAAAACATGTGGCTAGCTGGCAGGCATGTTTCAAAGGACCTTGCAGCTCTGTGTGCTGGGCAGAGAGCAAGCCAGTGTGGCCTGTCGGCAAGCAGTCTTGCGTGTGCAGGTCATCTGTGGAGGTGGCTCATCTTGACACAGGCTGCAGTGCCAAGCTTGAGGAGATGGTTTCACACGGCCAGGGCTGTGGTGCGCATGTTGAGGCAGGCACCTTGCACTGCCTGCAGATCATGGTGTTTTAAGACCTTTGGGCACAGCGGCATGCTTCAGACAACCATGCTGGTCACGCTTCTTGTGGAAAAGGCTTGTTGCACTGCCTGCAGACCGTGATGCCCAGACTTTTGGGCACAGCGGCATCCTCGAAGCAGCTAAGGCTGTAGTGGAGGACCTGCAGCAGACAGGGGTACTGGGAGGGCTGATGAAGGGGCAACAGGTCTGCAGGGCTGCCAGCAGTCTGATTCTGCAATGGTGCAGCAATCAACTCCACAGCTTGTCTTGTCTAGGAACTGAGAAGCAGCAGTGCTGCCAGTGTGCAGCTTGCCTGACCCAACCTAACCGCAACCTGCAGCCGACATGCACCCTGGCAGCATAAAGATTGACCTCATCTCAGGAGTTTACAGAGGCTGTCTTGAGACAGCATGGCAGCAAGCCATCTGACGTCAGCATCAGATGCAGCCAGACCAGCACCCTCCCCTGCAATGGTGCAGGTCCACTCTCGGCACAAGAAGCCAGCCTTTGACTGCCGCGGGTGGCGGCTTGTGGTGACAGGGCACAGCCTTGGGGCAGGGGCTGCAGTGCTGGTGGCACTCTACCTGCGCAACTTCTTCCCCAGGTGGGGGTTTGTCAATATCTGGAGAGGCTTGGGTGCTGGTGACCGCATGCCTCTCTGCAGGGGTGGGCCTGCGCACTGAAGCACTGTGGCAGCCTCCTGCTGCTCTGCAGCCTGCTTGGTGGCAGTGCTGATTTTGTTAGTCAGTGCTGCTGATAGACTACATGCAACCGGGACTTCTGGCCACTTTCATGATGAGAAGAGGGGGGGGGAGGGGGGTTTACACAGGAACAGCTTCGTGCCGGCAATGGTTGTGCAGCAGCACTGCTGGGCTGCAAGCTGCTTTGGCAGCCAGGCACCTTTCTGGTATCTCTGATAAGCCCAATCTCCGGTGTGATGGTGCCCTGCAGGGTCAAATGTTGGGCTTTCTCACCCCCTGGGGGCCTGGCAGACCGCAATGTTAGCCGGGCTGCCCAGGAGTTCTGCACCAGCGTATTTTTGGGAAAAGACTGGATCCCACGGCTGACAGTTAACAGCTTTGAGCGCCTACGTGATGAAATGGTGGGCTCATTTTTTGCTGCTGCGTGTCTGTTTTACTGTGCATAGTCATGAGGCTGACGGGGCTGAGTTTGTGCTTCTGGCTGTGGACAGCTACTGAGCATGTGCAAGGCAAAGGTGGGGCTGCAGCATACCAGATGCACCCTCTCTGCCACTTGCGCCGAGCGAGATGTGCAGACAGAAGGGGAACATGCCCAGGCCCCAGCTGAGCTAACGTCTGCCAGCAGATCACAGCTGCCAACTGCATGCAAGTCAGCTGCCACCACAAGCGCCATTCCTGTGGGATGCTGCGCTGCAGATCATGGCTGCTACGCGCATCAAGATCAGCAAGCTGCGCTTCCTGGTGGGTGCCTTCAGGGGCAAGCAGTGGGAGGAGGACGAGCTCTTCCTTCCTGAGGACAGCGTGCGGGACGAGGCCGCCGAGACGCTACGGCGTTACCATGCTACTATCAAGGTGAGTGGGAGGAAGGGAAGTGGGTGGGGACACACGTTGTGCACAATGGGGCAGCCATCAAGCAGAGAGCCAGCTTGCAATCACTGGGCGGCTGTTGCTATTAGCGTGGGCAAGCAGTGCCCTGCATGCACAGGGGCATCTTCCGCCTGACTGGCATGTATGAGATGCCCTCGAGAAGTCATCGTCATGCGGGAACAGGGGACAGCCATATCACGCAAAGGGCAGGCCTGCTAATGCCAAGCAGATGTTGCCTTCAGCATGGCACACTTCGTGCTTGCATGCAGCTCTGCACAGCACAGTGCACAGAGGCCCTCCTGCATGGTTGGGGTAGGACGTCCTCAAGAAGTCACGCTCATACGGAAACGTGGGGCAGCCATCAAGCAGAGGGGAAACTTGCCCTGTCATGCCACTATGCGCGTGGTAGAATGGTGGCTTGTGTGCACTGGGCACAGCACACTGCACAGGGGTTCCTTGGCCGGCCTGGCCTGGGATGCCATCGAGAAGGCAACTCCTCAAAAAGTCAGCTCGACTTCTCACCTTGCCTTGCAGCGCACGCGCACAGATCGCAACCGGTACCACATGAGCCGCCAGTTCGTTCCACCTGGGCGCCTCATGCACCTGCGCCCAGTCAAGGCCAAGTGCAAGGAGAAGAAGCTGGAGCGGCGGTACCATGCAGTGTGGATTGAGGCGGGCGAGCTGCAGGTGGGCCCCAGCTCCTCTGTGCTGCTTTGGAGCATTGACACCTGGCGGGTCGCTGGCCCTGAGTCAGAAGGCGCGAGACTGCACCAGCCACAGCATTGCTGCCCTTGATTGAGCAGCGTCAAGTCAGGCAGACCATGCATGGTGCATACGCATGGTGAAATCAGACCATTGCATCGCAGCATACGTCAGGAGCTCTGTGCATGGCTTCCCAGCACGGCAGCCACCCCCAACACGGTGCACCACTCCCTCGTCCTGCAGGCTGAGGGCATCCTGGTGTCCCCGCGCATCATGGCCGACCACATGCCCGACTATGTGACCGAAACGCTGCAACGCATGGCACGGGAGGCTGCCCTCAGAGAGGACCTCAGGCGCACCTCAAATGGGGCCTTTGTCCTGGACGTGCCTCCCAGCCCTCAGGTGTGCATGGGAGGCTGTCTGCCAAGGGCAGTCTGCTTGGGATTCTGGTACAGATGAGGCATCAAGTCTGACGTTTAGTCTGGTTTCAAGTGCTTCCAAGACATGGTCCATCGGCCGCAGTGCTAAGACCTGCACATCCTGAGGCGGTCTGACATTGGCAAAGTCTTAAGAGAGAAGGTTGCCTGGTGTGGCGACTTGACATCAAGCTCATGGCTAGAGGAGGAGGTCATGCCCTCGCCTGCAGATCCACATGAGCCCCCTTTCCCAGCCGCTGGGCGGCACAAGCACAGATTTGGTCATGACACTGTACCCGCTTCCCATTGTGGTTTGCTTGATGCCTGCAGGGGGAGCCAGTCCAGCCTAACGCTGAGTGGCCAGCTCCGCCCACACCCCAGAGGCATGGGCCCTCCTTCTCAATATTCCACAAGGTTCACAGTGGCAATAAGTTGCACTAACAACCTGCCACCGAGGCGCGGCCACATGCAGCCAACCAACGAAGACAGTAATTGCCCTCTGCACACCTCAATTTATAGCGGCAGCACTTGGCTGGTGAGCAACACTGGGGGCATGCTAGTAGCACTGGAGCCATGCCAGCAGCACTCCCACAAAGCAAACTCAGCTTGCAGGCTGAGATGAAGCCAGCCCTAATCACTGGTGACGGACACATACTCCTTCATCCATGTGATGTACGCATGATGTTGCATTCAGTACCACTTGACCAAGTCTGGCGCATCTGCAGGTTCATGCAACTCAATTTCTGCTTCTGAGTGCCTTCCGGTCATTTACGGCACCTCCTTTGTTCACAATGTCTTATGGTCTTCAGTGATTGACATTAATTCATGACATTGGTGCCAATGTGAGACAGGCTGGGCAAGATCTGTCGTTAAGCAAGGCAACAAGCAGGTCTGAGCACACCCTGCTCCACTGCAAACGGATCCAGCCCTTCAGGTGAAGCACACATTTAATGAGCTCCACCAGGAAGCATTTCAGCACAGGGACATCCTGCTCTGCTGACAAATCGCACCAGCAGTGGATGAGACAGCTCAATGGCCATGCCTAAAAGTAATTGTGATGCCCGCCTCAGCTGACAATCTGGCATGTGCGGGGGGACAGGGGTGGAAAGCAAAGCACAGGGGATAGGGAAGCAGCTGGCAGCCTCCAGTTGCCAGGAGACTGCGTGCACAAATGGGCACAGCTGATGAGGAACAGGTGAGGGCAACAAGAAAGAGACCGTAAGGACTGCTTGCCGGCAGACTGAGTTTCTGCTCCTCTCGTTCAGAGGCAGTATGTGGCAGCCTTGGCGTGCAGGCTCCTTGATATGGAAGGAATCTAGGGAAAGCTCTGACATGGTGAGGCAGGCTCAGATCATAGCAGAGCCAAAGATGGTAGGGCCCAGATAACAAATCAAATGGATACACGTGGGGTGCCTCCGGCTGATGATACGCCCCGGCTGTTGCCCTCATCGATGGTGGGCAGCGCAGGCACACCCTCAGATGTCAGCCGTGGCGCCAGCTTCTTGTTATGCTGGCCACGCTCAATCATGTCTCTGCAGGCAGTCAAAGCCTTCCAAGGTGATGGCAGGGGTCACACCACAGGTATCGCACCTGAAGCCTGCCCCGAGCCCAGTCACACACAGGCAGAGGCCAGGGCGTCAGAAGGGCTGCCCAGCACCACGCCCAGGACGTTCAAACATGCTGCGGCTGTTGGCGCACTTCAGCTGCTGCAGGTGCCAGGCAAATGCAGGCACCACAGCCAGCACTCACGCAAAAGAGCTCCGTGTCCGCGTCAGATTCCTGACAGCCTCATCTATGGCAACCTGTGTGAACAACACAGCCTGAGCATGCATGCTGCAGGAGCTTGCAATGTTAGTCAGAACTGCAAGGCAAGCCAGAAGGACAGGTACTGCAACTCACTGCGTCAATGTTCAGCTGCTTCAGCGTCTGAGAAAAGTGAAGGATGACAGCATCAAAGTGCTGCATGCTGAGGCCATGATCCAGCTGCAGGTCACCACAACAGGTTGTCAAAGCTTCACACAGGGCAGCAAAACCAACAGCAATCGAGCAGCAAAGTAGCAGTTGCCTTCGACTGCTGGCAGCGAATTCAGAATATGAGGACTGCTGAATACATGAAAGGGGGAAATAGCAGCTGAAGGTGCAGCAGCACCAACAATATGCAATGGGTAGGACAGGTCGCTGCCAGGAGGCAGGCCCGCTGCAATGCCACAGGATAGGCAGCATGCAGCTGCAGTTGCCTGCCGTCACACTGTTTGAGAAAGGCCAGGTGCCACCTTGGATAAATCAACTATTGCAGCTGCAGCCTCACCATGTGGGCGTGCATGAGAGCCAGCTCCTTGCCGCGGTAGTTCTTCTCCTGTTGAAGGGGGTGACCTGCAGGCATGACATCAGGCGTGTGCTCTGCATGAAGAAAGCTTCATGGATGTAACAGG
Source organism: Asterochloris sp. CNOR1 (assembly GCA_963969365.1). Lineage (NCBI taxonomy): Eukaryota > Viridiplantae > Chlorophyta > Trebouxiophyceae > Trebouxiales > Trebouxiaceae > Asterochloris > Asterochloris sp. CNOR1. The sequence continues at coordinate 1,169,781 of OZ017761.1, forward strand.
GCAGACACTGTGGCGCCAGCCAAATGGGGCTCAGCATGCTACAATGGTGCAGGCATGCAGCTCAAGCTTGCTTGCGGGCAGCTTGTATTCCTTTGTGGGGAACTGTTTGTGGGGATGGTCAAGTACAAGAGCTTGGATTGCTGCGCATAGCCTCATGGCTGGTAATATGCAGGCGCGCCCGTTGATGGAAGCATGCACGCCAATGCCAGGCTGGCACTCACTGCTGGGTGCAAAGGCAAAGGCCAGGAAGGACACCAGCTTGTTTTTGAGCTTAGTGAGGGCAATGTCCTGGAAGAAGGGGCGCAGCCCAGGGTCGCTCATCACTGCAGGCAGTGCTGAGGTGATTGATTGGCAGGTGGTGTGCCAAGTCAAGCAGCCTTGTTGCCTGCAGCAAGGTCAACGGGCACTGCAGCAGGTGGACGTCTCTAGCAAGGCACATCAGGACGTCACAGGATGCTGCTTTCACAGGAATCTGCACCCACCAGCACTAACAACAAAATGCAGCAGCAGATGCATATCTCTTGCGTCTGCTTGGCATGCAGCAGCCTTGAGAGCATACAAGGAGGGATGAGCTGTAGCAGACCAAAATTGTGCAGAGCTCCGAGCAGCACATGCTTGCAAGTGTGACGGCAGAACCAGAGCAAGGAGATCTGGAGCTGAGGCCACCTCAGTGCACCACCTCAGTGCACCAGCATTGTGGCTTGCGCTAGCAGCAGAGGCTGAGGTGTTCCCCTCACCTCTCAGGTAAAACACGCGGACAGCAGCCATGACGACACCGTGCAGGCAGGTCACAACGTAGCGTCAGTCATGGCTCAGAAGCAAAGGATGGCAGGGCCCCTCACTGAGAGCAAAAGGGATTGGGTGCCCATTGCCACTGACCTTGCCATGCAGCACATGCAGACTTTGGCAACCCCACATCCGCAAACCCTTGGGTCATTAAGTCCCAGGCAGGTGCTGCAGAAATTTAGAGACTCCAATTGGCAGCAGCAGATGTTGGGTGTCTAAGACCGCATGTTCTGCCATGCAGCACATGCATAAGCATAGGCGTCAGACTGTCCCGAGACTGCCACATACCCACAAAACACCAGTTGTACTGATGATGATAGAGAACAAAACCTCATCACGTGTACATGGTGCCCTGTGCCGCCAAAGGTCTGTGATGCAGCACACACAAACAGGCAGACAACTCATCTTGCTGCCAGCCTTTTGCACCAAAACCTGCTCCGCCTTGGAGGCGGGAAGCATCTCTGAGAGCTGGTCGATGCCTGAGGGATTGGCCAGGATGGATGCCTTTGCCTGTGACCTGCAGGGGAGGGAATTCCTCAGAGGGTCAGCGCGCTGTGACCGGTGCACAAAGCGCCCCAGAGCCACAGCGCTGCTGCGTGCTGCACGCAGTCTTAGCTGGCTGGCAAGCTGTCAGGAACAGCTACAGCGAGCTGGGAGTATTGGCTGGCGATTGACAAGGCACCTAGACACCATGCACAGCAGACCAGTGTGGTCACGCCGTGTGCTAATAGATGACCCCTTGCAATGAGCACCTGGCCATGCAATCCAGGCTAGCTGGAGAAAGGCAGGCAGACGGACAGGCCGAAGCGCCAAAGTGCTGCAAGCTGAATGGAATTGCAGCTGGCTAATGACAGGGCAGGCAGGCAGGCCAGCACGCTGTGAGGGTGCTCCTGCCCCAGGCTGCCCAGTGTCATGTGGCTCCACAGGCCAGCGGAAGACAGGCAGGCAGTTGTGGAACCCCTGGCAGATATGTTCTCTTGCTTGCTGGCAGGATACAGGCAGGCATCCAGGTATACTGTTCCGCAAGTCGGGTTGCTGCTCACGTCCTGGGCTTCTTGATGCCCTTGTAGGTCGCTGGGTCAAAGTAGTCACGCACAGTAGCGAGGGTAGCCATGGCCTCCCCTATGTCAGCCTGCATGGTAAAGTGAAATGTCGATTGTGTCACAGCGCAAGAAGCCCTTTATGCTTGCTGGCTGTCAGGTGCGTCACTAAGAACAGGCGCCTCGGCCATCCAACCAGGGCCTAAGGCTCTGAACAGGGCGTGCCACAAACAGCCCAGATCTGGGCAGCCACCAGACCATGCTCACGTGCAAATTGGCAGCCAAGTGGCCCATGTTTCTTGACAGTGTGGCAGATGGGCAGTCCAAATCTGCTGCAACAGGCTTTCTGCTGCAATGGGTCAAGAGCGGCTTCAGGCATGCCCAAGGGGTGCAGCGTGCTGGTGGCACAGTGCCGGCCTGTCGCACCTTAGCGACCTTCAGATCCTCCAGCGTTTGCCTGCAGCACAGCATCAGGCACGCAGTGTGAGGCTGCTGCAATTGCGCAAACAAGGAGGCTACAGCATGGCTGGAGCTGCCCTCTGGGGCATGCCACTGTGACACAGACAACCTGCCCACCATGCAGATGATGACCAACACCTACGACATGGCTCGGCATTTGAACACTGCACCAGATTCGGGTTCATGAGACAAGGTCACCAACGGGAAAGGTGCCTGCCCCTGACCCACGATTCTCCCTCCCATACACATTGAGCAGCAGACTTGCCTGAAGTGGTGCGCCACAAGATCAAAGTGGACCAAATCGAGGCCCTTGTGCATGACAAGGTCGTAGTGGGCCTCTCTGAGATCCCTGCCCTGCACCACACTTGTGAGGGCAGGCTCACGCAGTGATCAAAGTGAGGCACAGGTGAGCAGACGTCTGTCTGAGTCCTGAAGCAGCATATGCCAGGTGTAGGCAACTAGCTCAAGTATCAAGGATGTCGCAGGTGGTGCTGACCTTGTACTCTTTGAGACCGCCAAAAGCAAAAACAAGGAATTGGATCTGAAGTAGATGAAAATGTGAGGCTTGCGACACAGTGTGTGTGGCAGTTGTTGACAGCAAGTGCAGCACGCCACAGTGCAGGCAGGACAACGGCCAGTCATGTTGATGCCATATCAGGTGAGCAATGGCTGCATCATGACCGACAGACCCGTCTCTGCTGTTCGTTTCGTGGCAGGCAGCTCAACACGGCAGCCTGTGCAGCCAGGATGTCACCTGCTTGACGACCAGGCGCATCATGTTGACCCCTTCAAAGAACGGAGCCAGACGCCGATCTGACAGCAGCTGCAGCCAGGCCAGCATGTACGATTATGGCCGCACCTTCACACAGCACGGATGCAAACAGGCAGCTGCACAGGGACAGCCAAAGAGAGACGGCTGCAGCCAGGTAGCATGCCGGCTTAGCCTTGCTCACGTAGAAACGAACACAGGCCTCTGGAATGCCAAGGGACAGCTGCAGACAGGCAGCTGAAGAGAGGCAGCTGCAGCTGGGCAGCCAGAACTGCAGAGTGGCCGCTGCAGAGGGGCCGCTGCAGGCAGGGCACTGCTGGGTAAAGACAGCTGCAGTTGTGCAGCAGGCATGGATTCGCTTCAGAGTCGTGCGCCAGCTCCCATGCTGCAACAAGGCAGCAGCGAAAGCACTGCAGCGTGGAACGGGACAAGCACCAGGCCAGCTGATGTGACAACAGGCAGGGCGTGCAATTGCTCCTGACGTCCAATAGCCTCACCTTGTCACACCATTATATTGCAGGTCCAGACCGTCAGCACAGGCAGGCGACAAGCTGCTGGGGCACCTTCATGCTCACCTTGTCATAAAACAAGTCCACTGCAGCCTCCACGGCGTCTGAGCCCCCAAGCCTGGCATACAGCGTGCCGGTGCCTGCCCCTGCAGGGCAGCAGCACCTGCGTGAGGCGGGCTTGGTGATGAAACACTCGCGTGCGCACAAGGCATGGTTGCACATGGTGCACATGTGCCACCAAGCTGTTCAAGACCTCCTGCAGTACGAAGGCTGGTGCAAACCTAGCACATACCCAAGCAAGACCCAGCCCCTGGCTGGTGGCGAGACGCCACCTGCAGCCACAGGGGTGGCCAGAGCAGAGTTCATAAGGACAGACTCCGCCAGACTCCTATCTTCCATGGTCAGCCTGTGCTGCAAGTTTAAAGGCGAGCCCTCACCTGCACCAGAGGCGGGCGTTGCCTCATTGCTGGCGCGCTTTGCCATGGGACACTGCAGAGGGCCCATCTGCTCAGTGTCTGCCCCCAATGACGTGCTGCTGCTGGCTCCCCAGCAGGCCGCCACTGCAGCTGCGAACTGCGGGTCTGTGCCCGCTGGCGACGCCTGCTCCCGCTGTGCACTGGAGGTGCTGGGCATGGGTTTAAGGTGCACATGCTCCAGCGCCACCTCCTGCAGGCCAGAACTCAAAGGGTCCAGAGGGCATGACCAGTGCCATCAGGGTGCTGCAGACGGACTTGAAGTCTGTCTGGAGCCCCTCTCAGGCAACACCCCCGCAGAGCTTGACCTCGCCATTGTCATCAAGCAGTGGTCTATCTAACTACCTCGACAGTCATGTTGATTCGACCTCTGGCCGCTGCCCCTGGCATAGGCGCTGACGGTGCTCCAAAGTAAGGATGATGCGCCCTGGCTTCTTCTACATGGGAGCGGGCCCCAACACCTACCTCAGTGCTACGGCATTGTGCAGCCTGCCAGGCATCCCCTCAGGCCAATCATGAAGCCACTGGGGCCTCCCAACTGCATGAACCCCGGCACCCACCACAGTGCTATCCTTCAGCATTGTCAATCACGGCTGTTGCCTCACACCCCTGCTCTGCCCAGGACACTACCACCGCCTACCGCCTTCTGAGAAACACCCCACAAAGCCCTGCCCACATTTGCAGACAGGACAGCTTTCATCACAGCAGTGGTTCAGTGCTGTAGACCCCAGCTTGACCTCTGGTTCGTGCTCACGGTAGAGGCGCTGTCTGTCCTTGAACCCAAACACCTCTCAAACCCTCTCCACACGTGTAGGCTGTTGGGGCTCACCTCATCACTGTCGTCCAGCATTGCGGACCCCGGCTTGACCTCTGGCGCCTGTCCCTGGTACAGGCGCTGCCGATGCTCGGAATACAGCCTCTCCTCCAGCGACAGTTCCCACTGCCGCTCAGCTGCCGCAGCTGCTGCAGATCTGGGGCTGCTCGACTGCCGCCCCTGACCCCTGATGCCCATGCGCTCCACCGGCCTGGGACACCCCTTTGGTGATGATTCCCTGACCCTGCTGCCCCGGCGATCCACAGTCGCGGGGGCCGCATGCGGTGACTCCCTGCTCCTGCCGCTCAGCCTCTCCACAGCCTCTGCACAGCCAGGGGAGTCCCTTTGGGACTGCTTGCCAAAGCTGCCCAGCCTCTCTGCAGCCCTTGGGGCCTGAGGTGTGCTCATGTGCGCAGCGGGCGGCGACAGCCCAGCTGATGCCTGAGTTGCGGGCTCCGACAGGATGGGCTGCCACGTGCTGCTGACGTCGCTGCTCCGTGGCTGGCTGCTGCCCTGGGAGGCCTGCATAACAGGAGCCAGTACAGATGTGACCCTGGGTACTTGCTCCAAGGAGGCAAGCTCTGCGCTCTTCAGCAGCACTGGTAGAGCATGCCAAAACCCAGGCCCTTACACCTCAATGCCTGCCAGACTGCTGCTGTATCTTTCAAGTTTAGGCACCTAGCAGAGCATGCCGAGAGCCAGACCTGAACACCTGAATGCCTGCCAGTCTGTTGCTGTGCCTTTGAGTTCAGGAAGCACATGCATTTGAGCTCAGCAGCACCTTTTACTGAGCTCAGCAAGCGCATGTAACTGTGCATGCATGCGCACAGAGCTTGGCGGCTAGCACCTTGAGCAAGGGCTATTTGTCCTTGAACACAAGGCAGCTCCTCATGCAAGCCTTGCAGGATCAATAGCCAAACCTCTGCTCACCAGCTGGCCCTGAAACTGTGTATGCAGCTGCGCCGCAGCAGCAGTCCTTTGCTGTATCTCTTCAGGCGTCAGGATTTGCTGCCAAGCCTGCAGCATGAGACAGGCTTTGCTGAGGCGTATGACTAGTGGGCTTCCAACATGGGACATGTGCTGAGGACATGCTGCCAAGCCTACAGCTCTGATGGTGGGAGATGACATGCTGCCAGGACTGGCGGCCCAGCTGCAGCTAGAATGTGCTGCCAGGCCTGCAGCATAAGTTGAACACACCATGCACTGCTGAATATAGTGCTGTGCAGCAGATCGTAATCTGTTGGTGGGCAGGCCTGCAGCATGCCCTCCAGATTGAGCAATGAGCATTCTGGTTGACCAGATCTAGAAGTACCCATCTTGCGTGACATGCCTGACGTGGCACTGTCACAACCTCCCACCTCTGACTTGTTGCCTTGCTGACAGGCATGACGGTCCTTCAGGCAGCGGGTGGCCTGGCAATCCTGCACATTCCCGGATGAAGGATGCAATGCAGCTGCACCTGAAGCGCTGGCTCCTCTGTCCTGGCGGCAGCAGCCTTCTCCACAGCCTCACGCACCCTGACAGGGTGGCCTGCTGGAAGGCTGCCCTGGCCCCCCATCATGGCATCCTGCAGGGCTTGCTGCGTGGCAGGTGAGTCGATCCCCTGAGCCCTGCTGGCCGTCGCTACAGGCTGGACGGGGCAGCTGCTCCCGCAGGCCAGGGCTGGAGGCTTCAGCCCATCTTGGCCTCCAATCACCTCGACCACCCCTGCATGCAAGGTACATTTGTGAGAGCATGGCAGACATGAAGCTGCCTGGACAGCGTGTGCAGAACGGCGGCCCCAAGCCTGTGCAGCTACAGCAGGGACTGCAGCGGGGTGAGGTGCAAGAGCAACTGCAGTGCACTGACAGCAGACCAGAGCTGCAGGGGAAAAGGCTGGCTGGCCTCTGGTGGACACTGCGCATTTCAGCATACCTTCACCAGTCAGAGCCTTCTTGACAGCATCCTGCTGGACAACAAAGGACGATGGTTCACTGGGCCTGCAGACAGAGGTTGCACAGTGAGGGGACCATGTGGGGGGCAATATCACACGTGAAGGGGACTCACTTGCTCGGAGCTGTGTCGTTGTCCTCTCTAGTGACGGGCCTTCGACAGCAAAGCATCATGTGCTCCAGCCCTTACTCTTACCCGGACAGTCGAGGTGTCAGATGCTTTAGAATTCCACTAAGCGTGGACATCTCAGACTCCGAATGCCAATTTCAGACAGCCTGGAGAGGGCTTGGAAACGGCAAAGGGTGGACACTGCTTCCTTCTTGCTTGGAGTGGGGGCTGCAGCCTCAGCAGCTGCTGCAGGCTTGGGCATCTGGTGGTGGGCCCACAGGAGCCAGCTTCACATCAATGGGAGGCAGTCACAGCATGACATGCCGGTTGATGACCTGGCAGACGTGTCAAGGTTGGTTGCGGCATGTGTGCCCAGCCAGGCTGCTGCAATGAAAGCTGTTCTCCTGGTGACCAGCACTTCTGTCTTATGTGACATCACATGCAGGGAGATGGACAGCCCTGGCGCCATGCACAGGCCTCTGAGGCAAGCAGAGACAGTGCTGCAGCGGCGCAGGCTTGACGTGATCTGCGTGCTACACTACCCAGCAGCATCCAAAGTGCAGGACGCCTTGAGAGTTTGCGAGGCCCTGGGAGTCCAGCATGTCTACGTGAGTCCCAGCCTTCCCCCTCGGCATGGAGCTGCACTGCATGGCTGCTGGGCACTGTGCTGGCTGGGGCCTGCACTGTGAAGCCCAGGACTCCAGCATGTCTGCAGGAGTTCAGGACTGTGCGCATGGTGTGCTTTATGAAGTAAGGCTGTGAGCACAGAGTATCTGTGCCAGTCCGGCAGGCCTGTCCCCAAAGTTGTATCAGGCTGCAACGAGGGCGTGCACCGAGTGACATGCATCTGGTGCTGCATCTGCCCTAGCCCACTCTTGAAAGCACCAGCTCGCGCCTTCGTGCAGGGGAGCACTCATGCATGCGAAGGCCGGGCAGCCAATGCCCTCTTGGCTTCTGTCCCCCGTGGACTACATGTGCACTCATGATTGCTCTGGACTGCATGTGCACTCATGACTGCTCTGGACTGCATGCCGGCAGTCAATGAGCCTGTCCCTCAGCGTAGTCTGCCCTGTCAAAGGGTTGTGAACCTTGGCTTTGCAATCATTGTGCAGGTCACCTGAGTCAGCCTGCCCAGCTTGAGATGCCCTGCCTGATCAGGGAATCTGGCGTGCAGAAATGCCGCTCACAGAGCAAGTTTTTCCTGACGTCCGTGGCTGGCCATGCAGGTTGTAGATCAGCCTGTCCCTGAAAAGAAGCCCCGGCCATGGGAGGCACATGAGGCGAAGCTGCGCAGGCAAGCCACCCCAGCTTACATGAGCTGCGATGCTGCAACATGGCTGAGCATCAGGAGGTTCACCTCGTCAGGTGGGGGGTCTGCCTACTGCTGTGCATCCCTGCCATGTGATATGATGGTGTCACCTCAGAAGGCTGTGCTTCACCGCAGCATGCTGTTCCTCAAACCATGGCAGCCTTGAACCTTAAACAAAGGCCTCATCGAGACTGTCTGATGCTCAGTGATGGCTTCATTCTGGTCTGAGGCTGCTGCTTCCAGATGGGAACTTCACATCTTGCAGATGACTCTCTTTCAGACCTGCCAAACGTGATGATCAACTCCCGGTGCGGGACCAAGACTCCAGTACCAGAGCAGCAACACAGCCCCATCTGGCTGTCCAGCAGTGCGCCCGGCCGCTGATCCTACAGGTTGCTGCCTGCAGAGGACTGTGTCAAGGCGCTGCAGCAGCAGCGCAGCCCAATTTGGCTGGCCAGCACAGCCCAGTCTGCACAGCCTCTAGTCACTGCCGCAGCAAGTCTGTCACGGCTCGCATCCCGCCATGAGGACCCACAGTCGCCCCTCAATGAGGGCATGCTCTCGGAGGCCCAGGCAGGGGCTGATGGTGACACTGTGCAGGCCCAGCCTGCAGCCATTCGGGCGCCGGTGGCCATTGTGTTTGCACAGGGCGAACTGTCAGCAGCGTATAGTGATGCTGCCGAGCGCAATGTGTACTTCAGCCTCTCAGGTGAGCCCTGCAACTGCCAAGGCACCTGCTGTGCTTCAGGAAGAGCTGCACCAGTGTCTTCCTGCTGAAGTGCCACTGCAGGGCCCTGCTGATTTTTAGGTCTCCTCATGCCAACAGCATCTTCCAGCCCTCACTGGCCTGCCCTGGTCTCTGAGACAGATGACTGCCTGCTGCCAGGCTCTTTTGTGCGCAGTTGCCTGCACTGCCCCACCAAGCCATTGCATCCGAGTTTGAGGTTGTGTCAAAGGTTGGCGTGATGTTCAAGGTGCGTGTTTATGGACTGACCTGCCAAACACATGTTGCAGGTTTCACGCAGTCGCTGCCATCTGTGGCGGCCATGGCTGTGCTGCTGCACCAGATCACTGCCCTCATGGCCAGGCCAGGTGCTCAGCAGCAGCCACAAAGCCTGAGTGAGGAGCATCTCCAACTACGCTTGCAGTGGTACAGGTGTGTCTCATAGTCTGCCCCTGCGATTTGCAGACATGGGTTGTCCTTCACCATTTGCACCTGGGCAGCCTCAAGCACCTCTTTAGTTGCCCAGACCCTTGCTCTGCTGCGCAGGCAGCTGGCTGGGGATGACGCTGACTTGCTGAAACAGTACACAGACATGGTCCAGCAGCCACTGGCGCCCTTTGCTGACCTCCGCATGCACAGCAGCCGCCAAGATGACAAGCAGACTGCGATTGGCAGCCCCACAGGCGTGGGAGCCTCGCCTCTTGGCAAGGCAGGCCAAACTGCTGCAGCCTGGCAGCAGCGGCAGCCCACGCCAGACAGCTTGGGTGGCGGCTGGAGCAGCTCGCAGGCTCAGCTTGCCAATGGCCTGCACAGTCGGCAGGCAGCCGACGAGGAGGCTGCTGCTGCTGCTGCCACCAACGGGGACCCAGGCGCCGGCAGCAGCAGCGCATCACCCTCATCTGCAAGCCCCACTGCAAATGGGTGGGGCCCCAAGTCGCCCTCCTTTGCAAGGCCGGCGGCTGGCGCGGACAGGAGCAGCAGTGTGGCCGCAGGTGGGGGTGCAGGTCTCTCCAAAAGCAATTCCTGCGCTGAGGCACAGAGCTATTGAGCTCCTGACTGCTGGTACGGCCTGCTTGCTTCTGGATGCAGCCATTTCCTGAGGCCACAGGCACCTCTCTGATACAGGGACGCTGTGCTGGAGTCATACTGCATTGAAACTGTCTGCCTCGTGGACTGACTGACAGCGTCCTCTTTGTGGTGAAGCGCAGGCACAGGGCCCATCGGCAGCCAGGGCACGCCCCAGGAGTCACCTCTTGCCACTGTGCCAACCCCCAAGAGCAGTCTGTCAGACAGCAGGGCTGGCAGCATGACAGGAACTCCGCGAGCCAGGCTGCCACCAGCTGCTCCTAGTGTGTTTCAAGACAGGCTTGACGGCGGAGCTGAGGCCAGCAGGGGCCCCTCCGGCAATCAGGTAGGGCCCAGAGTGGTGAATGTGTGCTGAACTTGTTCTCATGGTGGCTGGGCTGGATTGGCTTGCATTGTGGGACGCTCCGTGAAATGCTGGATGGCTCACTGCGTGCAGGTGACACCTAGCAGACGCAGCAATATAGCAGCAGGGAGCCCTTTTGCCCAGCTGCCATCCCCTGCTGGGGGCAGAGCAGCTGCTGGGAGCCCCTTTGCACAGCCACCATCCCCAGCAAACAGTGGCAAGAGCAGTGTCACAGGGACGTCTGGGCCTCCACACTCGTATGTCCCATGGGCCTCACAGGCGGTGGCGCCACCAAACCTTGGCTTCAAATCGCCTAAATTTGTCCAGCCCTCCAGTCAGTCCAGCAGCCCGCTATCTCAGTGCGCTGCCTACCCACCAGCCTCTCGATTCAGCCCCACCAGCTCCATGAACCTGCCCAACGAAGTTTTCAGTCCCCCCTCGCCAGGCGCCGCCAGCACAGCCAGCTCAGTTACCACACAGCCAGAGAGTGCTGACCGCGCACGGCGGCGCGGTCAGGTGTTCAGGCGCCAGATGGGAGGCCGCGGGCCTGCCTCCCATGCACTCTCGTCTGCCATGTCTTCTAATCTTGATTGAGTCCAAGTGCAGCTTTAGTTTAGACGAGCTGGCCTGGCCAGGAAACGCCTGTTGTAGCTGCAAGTGGTTCTGTATCTTAGCCCGGCCTTCACCATTTTCCAGATAACTTGTCGGATCCCTCGCACTTTCATTCTTACATTCAAACAGAGCTAATAGATACAACACGCCAGTTCCCGATCGCACCATGAACACCACCATGTCTCAATGCAGAGCGGTACAGGGCGGTGTTGCCGTCCACTCTTCCCTCAGGCAAGTTGCGTGCCAGGCCACGGCATGGGCTGCCAGCATTGGCGCAGCAATCAGCAAGGCATTGCGGCCTCTCAGGCAATGCTTGGCACAAGGTGTCCGCAGGCACACTTTAGCCGACCCTGCCCGCCTCATGCCTTGGGCTGGGGCACGCAAAGCAGCTCCCTGGAGCATTGATCTGCAGGGTCTGCATGAAAGGCACAGATCTTCAGGGCAGCTTCGCACACAGAAGCGCATATCCAACCTTGTGGGTCTGCAGCCTCACAGTGAGACCTGGCCAGACAATCGTTTCTACCTGCAGGCGTCCATCCCTGACCCTGCGTACACCAGCCAGACAGGTGGCTGGTGAGTTAAAATTGAGTGCTGCTCCGCACTCCTCTTCTGGCAGTGTGCTTCTCTTACTGTGGCTCTTGCTATGTTGGTGCTGCCTGCTCATCGGAGATGTTGTCAGGTCAGCAGCCACTCATAGATGCTGCGCCCCTGCTGCTGCAGGACGCCGCAGCTGCACAGTGCAGGCTGTCCGCCAGAGGAACACCAGCAGCGACCGGGCTGTGCAGGCTGCAGAGGAGAGCACTGAGGAGTTCCAGGTCAAGCTGAATGAGACTATTGACAAGCTGAAGGTGAGCATGACGGCTTGGTACATTGTGGCAGCTGGTTGCCAAACACCTCTGCCTGCTCAGATGAGGCGGTCTTGAGCAAAGCCCCGGCAGCTCAGCTCGGGTATGCCTTGCAGGTGCCTGCTCGTGTTCTCCAGTGGCAGAACTTTCTCATGCCCCATCTTTCATACATGGGCGTCAGACTTGACATTGTCTGGATGTCAAGGCTTCTGATGCGAGGCTCATCCTGTCAAAGCTGTGCAGAGTTCCATCTGAGCCTTGGCTCACCAATCAGCCTGCTGTCTTCTGCTGATGTTGGTCATGCCACACCTGCCTGCAGACCAAGTGGGACCAGACAGACGAGAAGCCAGCAGTCATTGGCATTGGTGTTGCCACCTTTGTAGCTATCTGGGCAACCTCTGGCCTCGTGGACAGGATCGACAAGCTGCCACTGATCGGAGGTGGGGTGCTTGCAGTGCACGCTTGACCTGCGAAGGATGTCATTGGCTTGGCAAAAGCTGGCTCCCGGCAACAGCAAGGTTTTTCCAAGGCACAGCTCTGATGAGCTGCCAATTGTTTGATGGCTCTGCAAGGCGTGCACAATGCCCAGGCAAGAGGACTGCTGAAGTGTAGTCGGCATCTGTTTGCCACCTTCACACCTGCCTGCTTCTCCTGCAGGCTTCCTGGAGTTCGTGGGCCTCCTGGTCACCGCGTGGGGAGTCTACAGATACCTGCTATTCAAGTAAGCAATCGAGAGGCAGGACCTGCGACAGACTACTGTACTTGCTCGCACCACCGCCTTTGAGCTCACCACTCTGTGTCCTATTTGAAGGCCGGACCGGGAGGAGCTGCGCCAAAACCTGGACAAGTTTCTCGACAGGGTATGTTGCCTGACTGTATTGCCAATGCTGCTGTCATCTTTGTCATGCAGCCCAATGCTTGATATCTTTGTGGCATGCAGGTGACTGGAAGCAAGTGAGAACTCCTTTTTGATTTTGACAGTCACGAGACCATGATTAAATGAACAGTTGCACTTAACAGGTCGTTCACCACCATAAGGGATGGGAAGCTCTCTCTGTGGTGTCGCGCGTGGTGGGCCTATTACATTCATTACTCATCGGTCAAGCATTCAGTCCACCGTCTTAAAAGCCGCAAATTTGGTGGGCTATTGGAATTGAAGTTGTCTCTGTCCTGAGCAGCCCGATTGGCACGACCTGCACCCAATTCAAGCAAAAGCTGACACCGGGTTGCTGCCAGCGGCCAGACAGAGCTTTGTCCAGAACAGCTGAACAGAGGGGCAGCCAGGGACTCCATCGTGCGTGCGACGGTGCCATTGAAAGCAGATCATGTGCATGTTGGCTAAAACCTCCAACAGTTGTGCTGCTGCCTACAGGTAGCAACTTGCCATCAGAGAAAATACCAAGATGCTTTGACATAAGCACAGAGGAGGGACACGGCCAGCTCAGCACTGGTTGCTTAATGCAAATGGGGGAGAGAGTGGAGGTGCCTGTGCCGTCACTGAGCTGCCTCAGGCTAGATACAGCCACACCTGTGGACAAGGCGCTCAGCTTTCTGCAAGGCATGCTTAAGGTAGGCAGGTGGCATGCCCACCAGGGATAATAATTCAGTAGGGATCGTCCCGCTGAGTCATCTCTTCACAAAAGTGACTGGTGCTGTACCCTGAGCGCACAGACCCCTTGGTGCCTAGCAGACCTCAATCAGCCGACATCAGCTGCAAAGCCCTCTTCAGCCAACCATTACATGGCCTGCCGGTCCAGGGCAGCCAGGTGGGCAGCTATCTTGCCGGCATGTATGGCTGACAGTATGCAGCTCGCAGCTGCTAATAACTGGCATGAGCACAGCTGACGCATAGCTTGGTCAAGTGGCATGCTGTATGTGAGCAACAGCGGACGAGCCTCCTTGGCACCTGGCTGAGCCACATGAGGCATCCTCAAGCTGTGCTCTTGTCATGCCACTGATGGCCCGGCATCTTGCGGGGAAGCTTGCAGGGGCTGCGCTCCAATGACACATCATTGTCTGCCAAGTCCGCAGCCAGGTCTGTGGCCAAAGAGGCTGAGCATGCTGGGGACCAAGTTGCTTGCTTATGGTCCTGGAGGCAGGCCTGCTTCTGGAACCCCATCTCTGGTGTGAGGCGAGGTGCAGCGGCAGCCTTGGGGCAGGCATTCTGGAGCACTTTTGAAACTCTGTGATCTGCGCAGCCACGGAGCTTAGTTGTATCCTCTGCTTGCAGGGGGAGCGGCCGACCTTTGACGAGACTTTGGAGCTGTTCCAGCTGCTGACAGAGTCCCGGGACCTGCGCCAGCCAGTGCAGCTTGAGCAGCAGCTCTGGGACGACCACACCCTGGATGACAATGTCACGCGGGCCATGCTCCAGATGTTGCAGGTTGGTCCATACATCTGTGTACATATGTGTCAATGTCCTGGCCAGCCACAACAGACGAGGGTTGTCTGGGTTGATGTGGCAGGGGCTCCCCACTGCCATGCATGCTGATGTCTGCAGGCAGCGCAGGGTTAGTGTACCTCGCGGAGCCTTTCTCTTGTCCTGGGACCCCTGTTGGCTGCTGTGGCTCGGGCATACTCTGCTGCAGTCACCTGCCAAACAAGTTGTGTGATGCCGGTGGACACACAGAAAGCAGCCAGGTGGCTGCCTTGTAGCTCTGCTGCATGAGGCGGTTATTACAGCGTGTGCATCCCGAGTGTGAACTCATGACACATGGCCGACCTCTGCCCAGGGGCAGAGTGACCCCTGCTGGATGACACAGGACCAGGACCAGCTCCCCAAGCTGGAGAAGCAGCCCTGCAGCATTGCTAGCACTGTTGACAAACCATGACTCGCGCAAGCAATCTCCGCCGAGGTCTGAATCGCAGCACCTCTGCCTGTCACAAAGCGGCCTTAACAATGGTGGGCAAGCAGCTGCTCTCACTCTGGTCAAGGGCAGGCCATGCTGCTGCTGAACAGATATCAGTGTGCAGCATCATAATGGCAGGCGTTACTGCGCAGGCTGTCCATCTGCTGACGGGCGCAGGGGCTCTGTGTTACTGCACAGCCACCTAGGACCTCCCCAGGCTTAGCGCTGCATAGCGACTGCCCTGTTGCATCAACATGGTTAGGCAGTCGAGTGGTGCACTATCATGGTGCAGGGTCACCGGCCCAGTAGCCACCAGCCGCCTGTCAGCCTTCCCAGGGCTGAGTCCTGTGGGGGCACAGTGCGCATGACGTCTCTGAGCAGCCGCAGCAGCAGCACCGGCACCAGCCTGATGACGCCAGTCAGCTCGCCTATGCTGCGGGCACACCTGAAGACGATGCACTCCCAGACCTTTGAGGGTGCTAAGGGCAGCAGCCTTGATGGAAGCCCAATGGGAGGCAAGCCAGCGGGATGCTTGGTGGCGTGGCTGGCTGCTTGGAGGCTGGCTGCCTGTTTGCCGTCGCTGGTGAAGAGCTCTGTCAGGGTAACACAGGCCTGGTCCGCAGCCTGACAGGAGGCAGTCTGCTGTCTGATCTGGCTGGCTGTCAAGCCTGGCAGTCTCCTTGAAGGGCTCAAAAGTTTGCACCCCAGAGATGGCCAGAACATGGGCTGCTTGCTGGCCCTTGTGGCAGGCCTGACAATACGCTCCACAGAGGTGACACCCTGCGAGCTGCTGGTCTGGCTGCCTGCCAGTAGTAAGAGTTCTGTTTGCTGCATGGCTGATGGGCAGAGCAAATAGCACAACATGTGCTTGCTGCAGAGGGTGAGATTGCCAGTCATCAACTGCATGAGCAACGGAAAAGTGCTCTCGTGGTGCCTCTTGCATGCATCCGACTCTTTCTCCACAGAGTGGGAGGCACCATGACCGTTCAGATGCACCACCTGTTGCATCTCGCTGTCAGAGCACAGCATGACTGATGGGCAGTCATCAAGAGCACACCGATTGCTTGCTGCAGATGGGGAGCCTGTCCAGCCATTCAGGCGCACCACCAGTGGCATCCTGCTGTCAAGCCAGTCTACCCGCAGCGCGCCTCCCTTTGCCAGGCAGAGCAGCACCGGCAGCGGTGCTAATGGCACGTTGTCCAAGCAGCCCTCGGGCGTAAGCGGCCTGCGCGGCGACAGCCGCCGGGGGAGCCTCATGAAGACCTCGGGGCTCAGCCAGATGAGCACCACCATTGCAGAGGAGGAGGCCCCAGCTGGTGACCATAGCGGGCTTCACATGGGGTTTGTGGCCTTCAATGGGTAGCTTGCTGCGTATAGTCTGTCTGCTAAATTGGGGCTTAGCCAGATGAGAGCACCATTGCAAGGGAGGAGGCTCAAGCTGGTAAGCTCACACAGCAGCTCTTCAGCAGCAGCCCACCCTCTGAGTGACCCGCCAGGTCGACTTGGCCACTGGCTTCTGCACCTGACAAAGTAGCTTGCTGAGTCTTTGCGACTGTTGCTTGTGCCCAAAGGAGCTCAAGGCTGAGCAGAGGAGCGCCACCATGGCAGAGGTGTACCAGGCTGATGAGCATACACAGCACACCCTCTAAGTGGACCGCCTGTAAGTCCCTATGCAGCCCCCTGCAGAGGGACTCAACAAGAAGTAACTTGACAGAATAGTCTGCCTGGTCAGTGAGTTGCATGCCTTACAGTGACGTCAGGGCTCAGCCAGATGAGCGGCACTAATGCAGAGGCGGAGCTCCCAGTCGGTGAGCACACAAAACCCTGACAGTTGCGGATTCTGACTTGACTTCTTGGGTCAAATGCTGATGCATGAGGCTTGGGGCTAAGCCATCAGGAGAGAGGGTCTGGCAAGCTCGGGTGCTTTGTCAGCATGACATCTGATCAGCTGTGCAGCCGCCTCCTGAAAAGGACAGGGTCGCCCAGGTCAAGCCCACAAATGCCTGACGCTCCCCTTCATGTGGCTGCAGCGTTGCCTGGCATCCCCTGGGGCAACTCCTACCCTTGCCCATTTGCAGCAGGGCCTGTGTTCATTGCCTGACCATGACTCTGTATTGCTTGCTGAAACGTCGCCAGGTCTCTTCACTTCCAAGCAAGGTGCTGGGAGCTTGTTGTGAGCCTGTACTGCAGTTCTTGTTCAGCAGCCGCTGATGATTGGCTGCCCTGCATGGTTTGGCGGTGCCCCTGCCAGCCTTCAAAACTGCACCCGCCACAGCATGCAGGCTTGCACCACCTCATGCCGGGCAGTCTAAGGCGTGACTTTGCGTTTCTTCTCCACACCCTTTGGCTGCTAGCTTTTATTTGGGATTTGGAGCTCTTGTGCCTGATGCAGCAGATCTCTGATGCCTGCACGCCGCCATGCAACCTCATGCCCAGGGCAGGGCTGCTCAAGGTGCTGGCCACTGGTGTGTGCCTTGTGCCTGCAGCGCAGTGGGGCCAGCACAGGGCTCACTTGTAACCTGCAGCCCTGTGGATGCTATTCCTGACAGTGCACCATGTCCTGGCGTGCAGCGTCGCCAAGGAGCCCCAGGCACAGCTCCTCACCCTTTGCAGCAGCAGTCGCAGTCAGGCAGGCTCAGCAGGGCGAGGACTATACCCATGCCACCCCAGTTGGGACCCGGCAGCACCCCAGCACGCCAGGCCCCCGCCCAGCCCGCCGCTCCTTTGGGGATGTCCCTGTCAGCCCGGTGTCTGCAGAGCACGTCCCAGTGGGCGCTGCAGCCACCTCTTCACCCAGCAGTGGTAGCCCCAGAGGCGGCACCAGGCCAGCAGCTGGCAGCAGCGGTGCCGCTGTGCAGACTGCCCACCCAACGGGGGAGCAGGCAGCAGACATGATTGAGGGCAGCGCTGCAATCCAGGCAGCGGCGACAGCTGCCTCCAGAGCGGCATCAGCCTTTCCCAGGCTGTCTGAGCTGGGGCTTAGGGTGAAGGACCGCCAACTAGTGAGAAAAAAGCTCGTATTGATGTGCACCTTGCTCTGCTATGATGTCCCTGCATGTTTGGCTGCAAAATGCAAAGTATTTGAAAAATTTGATGCCGCTGCGCAGGATGTCCCTTATGGGGTCATCTCTTAAGTGGTGCTACCTGGTCTCGTGCTGCTTGCATGCTGCTGACCCTGCACGTGGTTCAAAGCTGGCTGAGGTGTGGACAGTGGCACAGTGGTGGCACGCAGGCGCGCCAACAGCTCAGACCCTCTTGCTGCCATGCCCCACAGCCATTACGCCTGCAGGTGGTGGAGGCCTTTGCTGGGGAGGAGCAGGTGGACATAGCATTTGTGCCTGAGGCAGCAGCGCCCTCCCCCAGCGGCATGCGCAGGCGAGGTCCGCCCTTGCGCAGCAAGACCTCCGGGTGCCACACCACGCAGGACATGTCGCCCATGGAGCTGACTGCCTGGCTCAGGTGACCTGCCTGTTGAGCGAATGCCTTGGTGTTCCAGATCACATAGTGCCCATGGAGCTCTTAGACTTGAGCAGACTGACAAGTGTGTGGTTGGGCCAGCCCTTCTTGCTGCTTGGCTCGGGCCGCACACTGACAGGGGCCGTAAGATTAGCTGTTGTCTTTGCCTGGGTCTGCACCACCAACACAGAGCAGGGGGTGGCACTTCCGTGTTGCATTTGCTCCTTTTCAGGCCAGCACACTGCATGGCACCCATTGGGCTGACTGTCTGTGGGCAGCTCACCGCCTGGCTTTAGTCACCAAAAGCAGGCCCCAGGCCGGCGTGGGCCTGCTCCAAGCATTGCCCGACCCTAGTCATCCTGTTGAGCAATCCAGCAAGGGCCTGCCCAAGCATAAGCACAAGGCTTAGTTGAGGTCTCTGCATGACCACAAGACTGATGTGCAATGCATGCCGGATGATTTTACGATCATCTGCAGCATCTTGTTATGTCACAAGGTGCCACAGCGGTGATCCCAGCGCTCAGTATTTCTGGGCTGAAGTCACTGGTCGGCCCATTGCCTTGAGCTGTATGATGTGGCTGCACAAGCATGGACAAAGGCAGCAAAGGCTACAGCCCTGTCCTGTCCAGGACAAGCTGCCTGTCGTCTTGTAGACTGGCAGCCCTTGCCTGGTTAGAGACACCCGCTGCGGCGCACCATCTCAGACTCCAATGGCCCCAAATGCACCTGCAGGACAGTTGTGGGGAAGCCTGCTGAGCTGAGTCTGGGCACAGCCAGTCTGCTGGCACCGTCTGCTGCAAATGGCTGCACGTGCACAACAGGAACTGCTGGATGCGCAGGGCAGTGGCTGCTGAACAAGGCTCTTAAGGCCCAGGCAGCAGGACCTAGCAGGGTCTGAGACAGCTTGTTGACCTGCATACCACTAATTGATTCAATTAAAGGCTGCTGAGCCCAGTTCTGAGAGCTGCACTGCTCACCCACCACACTGAAGGACATTGCCATGCCTACAGAACTGTGGAGGCAGAGGCTGCAGAGCCAGGTGCTGAGAGCTGGATTGGGCCCCCCCAGTTCGTGATCACCACCGAGCTTGAACGCCTGCTTTTGGAAGCAGAGAATTGCTGGGGGTTTGACGCCTTTCAGATGTCTGAGGCTTGCAGTAACCAAGCCCTATCGGTGCTGACCTTCCACCTCATCAAGGTGGGGGACTACAAATAGTGACCATTGAGCAAGAGTCACTGCATATTGCCAGCAGAGTGCGTGCATGCAGTGGTGTCCTGACATCATGTTCCCTAGATGGTGCTGCAGCATGCTTCCATCTGTCAGTGCATCATCTCAGCCTTTGACCATCCGTCAATGCACCATCTCACCTGAACATCATCTCGGCACCCTTCCAGCATGCCCGCCGCACTCTGCCTCGTTACCACTTGGTGCAAAGCTGTGGGCCCTGCTGCACCCTGCCCATTCAGGCATTGCTACCCCTTGGCCTGCATCTGGCCTCCACCAGCCAGCTGGCCGCTCATAGTCAGCTTGTGCAGTCAGCAAGTCCTCAGGACATCAGAGTGACCGCAGCCACCACAGCCTGCACGGTGATGCAGGTGTCAGGCGCTATCGATGAGCTGCAGCTGGAGGAAGTTCGTCTACTCAGCTTCCTGAGGCGGGTGGAGGCAGGGTACATGGACGTGCCATATCACAACAGGTGAATAACACTGAGCTGCTGGTCTGGTGCCCAGCCAAGTCTACAGCTAACATGCTGAAAATCAATGGTTGCAGCTGGGTGCTGCAGGCTTGCAGAGACGATTTGCAGTATACTCCTGTACGGTGGCATGCTGGACACCATGGTGGGAACCCTTTGTCTGCTGCAGGAGTTGCACAGCCACAGAGCTGCAAGTTATGCGCATGCGCCTGCTCAAGCTGGACCACCTCTGCTGATGGCAGTTCCCTCAGTAGGAAGCGCACCGCCACCATGGTGCAGGCATTGCACATGCAGCTGCACCCTCTGTGTGCTGCCAAGCCGTGCGCATTGCTCTACACGAGTACATCGTCCTCAACAGTGGCACTCCTGTGCCTGCAGGAACCACGCGGCCACTGTGGTGCAGGCGATGCACATGCTACTGCGCCACAGTGGTATGCAGGAGCAGGGGATTGGCCAGGGGGCTGGCCCCATGCTGGCCTGCTACGTTGCAGCCGCCATGCACGATTTTGAGCATGGAGGCCTGACCAATGACTTCCTGGTGGCCTCGGCCGATGAGCTGGCTCTCACCTACAATGACAGGAGCCCCTGGGAGTCGCACCACCTGGCAGCTGGTTTCAAGCTGCTGCAGAGGCCCAAGTACGACTTTTTGCTGGTGGGTTGGGAGGCCTGCAGCACCAGCTGTACCTGCCTGCTGTCATGCATTGTCTGCGTCCAGTGCAGAACGTCTGGCGAGGCGCACCATCTGGCTAGTTGCTGCAGAGGCCCGGACAACCTGCTAGTGGGCCACTGCGTCCTGCACTGGGTGTTGCCGATGCACGCTGCTGGGTGCCACCCTTTCAGCAGTGCCCATTCCAGCATCCTGCCTGCAGAATGCTCTTGTCAGCTTGTGCTGCTTGTCAGCAGGGGTGGCCTGCACACAACTCTCCATGTCCTGCCCCCAGTCCAGGCGTCAGACAGACTGGAAGCTCCACCTCGGTTTCCTGCAGAACGCACCTGCCAGCCTGCGCAAGACACTGCGCTCCACCATCATAGACCTCGTGCTGGCCACCGACATGAAGCAGCACTTCAACTTCATTAGCAGGTTCCAGGTAGGTAGGCAGAACTGGTCTCCCTCCTGTTGGCTCAAGCCAAAGGTAGTGGGCCATCCAAATGTGCTCAAGCGTCAGCGTGCCACCACCTGCTACATCCACCATGCGCTACGAAAGGCCAGCGGCAACCTGCAAGTGTGTCACAGTCTGCTTGTGTTGTGGGGCACCAGCAGTCTGCTGGCAGTGCCCCTAGCAGGTGTTGTGCCCTCATGGGGCAAGTCAAGGCCCCAGCTGTGAGGAGCCTGCCTGCATGATGTGCAGCAACCCTCTGCAGCCTGTGTGCCACCTGGTGTGCAGCACCTGCTGCCTCCCCACACAGCCTGCTAACGCTGCTGTGCCCACTGCTGTGCGCAGGCAACCTTCAGAATACGGCCAGAGGGCCCTGAGGGCATCCCCCTCGTGATGCCCAGCTTTGGGGCGGACGAGCAGACTTTGGCGCTGCAGGTGTGCCCAAAACCTGAAGGGCACGCTACAGCCTTATCAATAGACATCATAACTTTGAGGGACACTTGCCTATTGGGCCCTTCTGTGCCATACAGCTTGGGTTTGAGAATGAGAGCTTGCCATCTAGGGATCCTGCTGTGCAGCAGGGTGTGCCAATACACGACGCTGCAGCCGCCGTTTCTGCAGTGCAGTCTGGGCATGAAGGTAAAGGCTAGGCTAACAGGCGTCGTCCATGCAGCAGGCCCCGCCAATGCAGCAGCCGCTGCATTTGACTCCTTTGCAGGGTGCTGTGCACTGCAAGATCTCGTCCCTGTGGTGACTCCTCCTGGCTGTGGACCGAGAATGCCTGCAGGTGCCTGCACCTTAGCAGACCCTCCCACCCAGGCAGCAGCACAGGCCTGCTGCCTGTCCTGCATGCGGCACGTGTGCACATGCGAGCCCCTTGGCAACCAACCTGCTGCTGAAACACTTTAAGTCCTTCACGGAGACGTCATGAGCGTTGATGCAGGTGGCCCCCTTGACTGTGCGGACGTGAGCCCGAGTTGCAGCAGCAAAGTTGAGTTGGTGATGATGCAGGTGGCCTTGAAGTGCGCTGATGTGAGCCACTTGGCAGCAGACCCTGTGCTGCACCACAAGTGGGCAATAAAGCTGGAGGAGGAGATGTTCAGGCAGGGGGACTTGGAGCGTGCCAAGAACATGGCTGTCTCCCCGCTGATGGACCGGCACAGCAGCGCGGGAGGGATCACGCGCACGCAAGCAGGTGCTTTTGTATGGCAGCCGCTTGTGCGTGCCCTTCTCACAGCCGCTGCATTTAGTCTGACACAGCAGCATGGGGTGGCATCAGGCCCACACAAGCAAGTGGGGCTGCGGTGGGTGTGGCGCATGCCAGCGTTGCTGCAGATATGCTTGAGCAGCACAGCATGTGGCAGCACATGCACATGAGCTCATGTAAACTTTTGCACAGGGTGAGGGGTCGCTGGATTGCAGGGTGTGCTGTTGGTTGTCATGCTGCCAGCCACATGAGAGTCAGCCTAGTGTGAGGGGCCCTGGCTGTGCTGCAGGTATCCATGGCCCCGTCAGCTTGGGGTGTGAGCACAAACTACCACCGCCTTGCAGGGCTGTTCGAGAGTGTCATGCTGCCAGGCTGCAGGACAGCCCACATCCTTAACTGCCGTGCAGGGAGGTTGTGAAATGCCATAAGTTGAGGCTCAGCTGAGGGGTTGATCTCTGCCGTGCAGGGTTTTTCGAGATCGTCATGCTTCCTGCCTTTGACAAGTTCACGGCCACCTTCCCAGGTGCCCAGCCCTTTGCAGAGGCAGCCCATTCCAACTACCTCTACTGGAAGGCACTGCAGTCACCACAGAACTCTGTCCTGCCCCCCAAGGCTGCCAACCCCTGAGCTGGCCCGGGACAGGCCTTGCTCTGGCAGCTGTGGAGGTTGTCAATGGCTGCCGCACCTTATAGGCCTCAGATTCAGCCAGTTGGCATGGGGAGGCCAGCCCCTGAGCCGGCTGGGCGCTGCCACACACGCACCAGTATACTGCCTGGAGCTCTGGCCCACGTCGCCCCTCACAGGCATACTGCTGGCTAAACCAAGTCATCCCTAGTCATTTTGCTAGCACCCATCTTCCATCCATCTGTCGAGGTCCAATTAGATCACAGGGGACCACACCGCAATTGACAACCAAGCAGGAATATCTTGCAGCTCACACCCGCCGCATTTGGTTGAATACTGGGCTGTTGCCACCCATATGAGCTGGCACTGTATAGCTGGACCAGATTGTTGATACAGTGCTTGCTCATCACTCTGTGTTGTAGCCGTAAGCTGCACATTCTGAATGGGCTGTGCGCACTCGTGTGAGGGCCTGTTTGATATGGCAGGCCTGCTACGCAGCGCTTTCACAGATCTTTGCAGCAGATCACAATTTGCACAGTCTTTTGAGTTGTGAAACCCGCCGCCGCCTTCGTTGCAAGTGCAATCTTTGTTGATGCCCACACCATGTTGTCTGATGAAGTCATTTGTAACAATGCAGCATCTTCCTCGGGAAGCATCATGTGCTCACAAACAAGACCTAGCATGTAATCTATGAGCATAAGCGCTACAGTTCTGTCCTTTGGAGAGGTGCTGACCTGATGAGCTGCTGTTGCTGCAGCCATTCCATGGCAACACTGGCATGCAGGCTTGCCCCCACTGGTAGCTGGCTTTCCAGCATCTGCATCTGCGGAGTGTGCAACTTGTTGGTTGTGCAGCTCTTCTCATCACCAATCCCCAAGAAGACAAAGGTCCCAGGCGCAGCCTCTGCAGCAAGCATAGCGTGGTTGCTGCGTGCCATCTTGACAGCTTATGAGTACCCAAGAATATAGTTACCCAAGAAGCGGCACAAGAGCACCTCATTCGCAGCACAGAGCATCTCTTGTGACAAGACCTTGCCAATGTCCACACAGTACAAAGTGTCTGGGGAGGTACCAGGCACACAGCCAATCTCAGCAGCTTCACACTCGTGTATAGAGATAACAGATCCAGCGGCCACAGTGTGGAGACAGGTGCAACCCAGAGGCAGCTGCTAGTGCCAGTGTCAGGCACCACAGGTGTGAAGCAGTCGAACGCTACATGATTGCCAGCCTGACTGCTGCTTTGCAAGGCCGGCAAGGATTCTGCCAGGTGTAGCTGCCGAGCTGCAACACTGGGTGGCGTGGCCTTTGCACTGCGTGGGGGTGGCCCAGCTCAATGCATGCAGACTAGATGCTATCTGCTGCTCAGAGTGCAGCTGGCCGGCAGCTGAGAGGTGTACTCACCTTTTCCAGAAGGCATGTGGTGGTGGAGGCGGAGTAGTTTCCCTTCAAGACTTTCACTGCCAGCCTGGGAGCATGGCAGGCACGGGAACCGCAAGCTTGCCAAAGCAGACAAAGTTGGAGGTCGTGAGTGACTTGGGGGCCAATACACTCACCTTGCAGAAAGCCCATGTCCTCGGCAACAAAGGTCTTGTCTACATCCTGATACTTGACTGCATCAGGGCCCAGCCCTGCAGTGCAGTGCAGCTGATGTTGCTCACCCTGCAGGAAGCCCATGTCCTCAGCCATGAAGGTTTTGTCAGTTTCTTCAAATATTGCCACATCAGGGCCCAGGCCTGCACGACACACAGCACCAGGCATGTCAGGCACAGCTGCAAATCCGACAACCCCTCATCACGACCCAGGGCCTGCAGGGCAAAGGAGGTGTTGGTTCACAAGCCGCGGCCCACATACCCCACCTCGGCCAGCATGTGCAGCACAGGCAGCGCCAGAAATGCAGTATCCAGGGCCGCGCAACTGCAGAGCCACGTAGGGTGTCATGGCCAGCCTGCCTTACTCATGGGGGGACCCCAGCTTCAGACGGCATGCATCAGACACAAAGTCCTGCCCTGGTGGGCTTCTTGAAGCTTCACGCGGTTGCCTGCCTCGATGTGCCGCCCACCTTGTAGGGCCTGCCGCACCACGGCCAGCACGCCAGCATCATTGCGCACAGGCACATATGCCTGCTTCGTCCACTGGGTGCTGACTTGAGCTCCATACATGGCGCCAGACGCATTCACGACTTCCTCCACTCGTCTGCGCAATCTGTCGAGCTGCGGGGTGGTGAAGGCGTTGATGGTGCCTGTGATGTTGGTGCTGTCAGCGTGAATGTTGGGGGAGCCCTGGCCTGCAGCAGGGGATAGACGCCTCTGTGCTGCAGGGGCGCCCACAGCTGTGGTACAGCCAAGGCAGTGATTCAGCCTGTGGATCTGTGCTGTCAGCGTATTTAAGCGCAGACCTCTGCCCCTGCAGGGCCAGCATATGTGCCTGGACAGGAGTCTGCAGCTGTTGAGGTTGTGCGAATACGGCATTTGTGTATCTGTTGGCATGGTTGTTGGGGAGCCCTGATCGGCAGGGCAGTCCCACTCACAGCATTTTTGGCAGGACCTCTTGCAGGATCTTTTGGCAGGCAAATCAGCCTCAGCGTCTGGCAAGCAGTGCCACGTGAAGCTGTCTGTGTGCTGTGGCGGCCCTGCTCGGAGGACAGTCAGGCATGCCTATCTGTAGTAGTGAGTTGTTCTAAGCAGCAGGCAGGCAGCAGCAAGGGCCAGATTGGAGACTACGTCTGCAGGGAAGGCCCTGAAGGAGGCAGGCCTCACCCCACAGCAAGCAGGGCATGGTTGCCGGCACAGCTTGGCTCTGCATGCAGCTTGTTCCTAGCAGGCAGGGCACACTCCTGTCCTGTAGGCAGGCTGGGCTAGATTGCTGCTGCTGATGAGGCAGGGTGGCAACCAGCAAGTGTGCTGACAAGCACGAGTGTGTTGATGGGCACTGTCTCTCCAGGCAGCTCGTATGCTGGGTAGCTCTGCAATGCAGAGCCTGGCCGGCCGAACTGCAGGAGCTTTCCGGTGGCTGCTCCCGCGACGAGGCGCAATGGACGCCCGCTGCAGCTGAGGCTGTCTGTGCAAAGAGCACCTGGCACAGGCATGCTTCCCAAGAACCCTCTCCTGCTGACCCCAGGACTCCAACTTCACCAGGAGGGTTGACTGGTGTGTATGATTTGAACTGATAAAGGTGACTTCCTCCTGTGCGCTCTGCAACAGGGAGCACAGCACTGCACACGGCAGGCAGCGTCCCCAAGCTCTGCAGCATCCCTGAACCACTGTAATTCTGTTGACCACTCGACCACCCTGACCTGAGTTCATGCGGGTGACTCCCACCACTGCGCCCTGCACGGGGTCCGTCTCCCGGCTGACCAGGGGCTGCAGATTCATCACGGCAGCTGACGCAGCCACGACGCTGTCGACAACCACTTGAGGGGTGCCCCCATGACCGCCATGCCCTGCAGAGCAGAACCGGCGATTGAGGCTGTCAGGAGGGGCAGCAGCAGGCAGAGCATGCACCCACGGACCCAGGACGGGAGTCAGGCAGGCTGTCCTGCTGCCTGGCGCAGCAACAGCAGGCAGAGCATGCACCCAGCAGCATCTTTCCCTGGAACAGGGAGCCGAGCGCCTGTTGAGCAGGACAGGATCACAATCTGAAGCCCCTAAAAGAGTGTCCCAGGTGGTGCTTGTAAGCAGGCATGCAAGGTCGCGGCGACTGTGGAAATGGCATGCAGAAGGCTTTTGGCTGTCGCTGCTGTAGTGCTCAATAAGCGCCAAAACCCACAGGCATACCTGCAAAGGTGATCCAGAACTTGTCAGTGGCCGCCATGAGGTCCCCCGCCTGCAACACCACACCAGGAATGGAGCAAGTCTGCACTGGGCCGCCTCGCAACGAATTGGAAGCGGCCTCAGGGAAGATGTGTGCATCGGCAAAGCTGCCGGGCATGGCTAAGCGATGAGGAGGCTGCTAGGCAGGGTGGCTGGCCAGATGTCAGCATTGAAGCAAGCTGCAAGGGGCTGCTCATGCTGGTGGATGTAGTGGCCAGGCTGCTGGCCGCGCATGTGGCCGAGGCAGCACCCCAGCGGTTGGGGGCAGGCAGCTGTGCTCGGTGGCCCCCTCCCATCAAAGCCAGACAAAGTCTGGGAGGCAGGAGTTGAGATGCGAACTGCCTCCTAGAATGTTGCCTGGCCTGCACACCCCTGTGCTATGCAGTTGCCCAGGTGCAGAGCCGCTGAGCAGACCAGGAGGTGTTGGGGGGTCAAGGCAACTGCTGGGGAGGACACTCACCCGGCTCTGGTGCCCACAGGTGTGGTGAGTCACATGCAGCACCAACCTGTGCTGATGCTTCCTGATACGGTGTCTAATGCTTGTGCAGGCAAAAGGCCACACATGCAGCCCAGATTTTGTTCCAAGCATTTGCTTCTGGGAGTGGTGCGGCATGCGTGTGTGGGATGGTGCGACATGCATGTGCAGGCTGGGCGACACATGCAGCCCCAAGCACTGCCCCTGTTGACTGTTGCTGTCACTTAGCCTGCTTTGGATGGTGCCCAGAGGTGTTACGGGCCATGCATGCGGCCCAGAGTCCTCCAACCTGTGCCCATGCTTCTCAAACAGGCGTGTGGTGTGTGTGTCCCCGGCGCTCTGGGCATCTTAGACACATGCGGTCCAAGCATTGGCCCAAGCCCTACTGCTGCCGCTTGCCCGGCTCTGAACGGTTCCCACAGGTGTAGTGGGCCACACGTGCAGCCCAAACACTCCTCCCACTCCCTCCATGGCCCCCTCATCCACCATGACCTTGGCTCCCGCTCCTCCCTCCTCAGCAGGCTGCAGCCATGACCGCAATCTCAGGTTATTTCAACCACATGCAGACAAGCAGTCCCAAGTTCAAGTTTACAGCAAATGGCTCAGCCTCACCTGGAACAAAAGCACGACTGTGCCAGGCAGCGCTGCTTCCCGTGCCTTCAGAATCTTGGCGGCTGCAGCAGGCACAGGCACATGGGCTGGTCACCTCCACCAATGCCCTGTGGGGGCTCCACCAAAGGGTAGAACAGCCTGACGACCAGGCCCAAGGCAGGCCAGGTGCTCAGATGACAGCAAGCTTTTTGCTGCACCTGCCAGCATGCCTTCTGCACTCCGAGTGCAGTGGCAAGACAGTCTGACTGTGCAGCAGGAGGCAAACAATGTACCAGGCTGCAACAGTGGTGGATGCTGATCTCACCTCCCAGGAGCATGGCCATGTGGGCATCGTGCCTGCAACAGGCACGCCTCGTCTGTGCAGGCCTGCCACAAATCTTAAGGCAGAGTTTTGTGAGCAGCTGAGCTGCTGCTCTGCTGCCTGGCCTGTGCTAAGCCCGGCAGCAGTGGACGCACATATGGAGTAAGCAGGTTTGACTGCCGCTCAGCAGAGATTCTGACATTACCCCAGCTTACCCGCAGGCATGCATCATCCCTGGGTGCCGGCTTCGGTACTCCACCTCCAGCTGCTCCTGCGCTGCATTGTGTGTGAGTCAGCGGACTGCCATGCACAGGGCCAGGCCCAGGGCTGAAGCCTTGAAGTGCGTGAGGCATGGAAAGCGCTGGCCCAAAAGGCAGCAGACTCCGTGGAGCATGGGGACAGTGGCTGCCCATGCAAGTAGCAAGAGCCACGGGAGTTGCAGGGCATCTCAAGCCTGGCCTCCTCCCTGCTCAGTTGTCAGGCAGCCCTGATCTGACCGCTGCAGAACTGGGGGGCAAACAACAAAGCACGGGCGCACCTCAATGGGCAGAGCATCCATGTCAGTCCTCAGAGCGAAGCGGGGGCTGCCTGAGCCTATCTCTGCAACGATGCCCTGCTTGGCAACTGGGTGCCTGTAGTGGATGTCAAGCTTGTCCAGCTCTCCCCTGCAGGACACCAGAGGTGACTGAGACCCTGCACTCAAGCTTGTGGCAGCCAGCACGCTGAATGCGTCACTGCTGGGGACCAGTCCACTGCTGTTGAACTAGGCCCAGCACAGATGCCATCATCACAGCATTCCACAACAGTGCCTGATGCAGCTGCGCCAGGCTGAGCAGTGAACGATGCTGCACCTCAAAAAAGCACTTGTCTTCTCCTCTTCCCATTTGATTTCTGGGATCTGGTGCAGGGCCCTGCAGAATGCATGCTGGCTCAGCTGCAGTCAATGCATGCAGAGGCAGGCGTACGCATCTGAATGCAGTGCATTGAAATGGGTTCTAGGTCTCAGATCCAGTCCACCTGCGTCTCTCGACAAGCCATGGTAGATTTGACCTGGCTTCCTGCAGGAGACTTTCAAGACAGCAGACTGGGACCAGCAATATGAGTACTGTCAGGACCTTCATTGTAAAAAAAGGTCATTGCAGGCCTATGTCACACTTGATCCACAAAAGGTTTCCTGTCTCCCCGCATAATGAGAACAGGTAGCACACTACCTGCAGGTGCAATTTCCGGATCCTGCACAAGCTGCAGCTCGAGATTGAAAGGGAGACACCACTCGGTGACAAGGCATAATCGGTCTGGGGAAGCTAGCTGGCGCCCAGCAGAAGTGGAACACGCAGGAAGGAGGCAGCATGCGCACCTCCAGTGTGCAGCAGGACTCTTCTCTGGCTTTCAGAAAAGCGCCTCGCCAGATCAGGGCAATGCTGAGCCACAGCAGAAGCCAGCCACTGCGAAGGTCGAGATGCCAGGTGACGCTTGCAGTTTGCACTCAACATGGGCTGGGCCTGCTCATGACCGGTTGCCTGACTTTTTGCAGGATTTCAAATCGTTCAAAAAACAGAGAACTACACCCTGCGGCTGTACGAGGTGAGCAGGGTTCCACCATGGTGCCTGCCTGTTGCTTGCATGCTGCATGTCTGCTGCTGCCAGCCATGGGGCTGTCACCTGTTTGGGTTCCATTCTTCCTAGAATGGTGCTACCTCAGCTAGCCCTGCCTGCACATAGAAGCCGTTGTTGCTCACATCTGTTGCCAATCTGCCACTGCCGCCTCATGCACCCGTTACAATTTGCTTCTGCCTGGCAGTAGCCTGGCTCACTGGCATTCGGTCCTGCCTGCACCCTCTACCAGGCCAGGCATTACTGCCCGTCCCACATTCACACTGTCACTCGTTTTGGCAGATGGCTCTAAGCTGCAGGTTGTCACCTCCATTGTGCTGCCCTGTGCAGACGTACCATTTTGCCTGGTGTCCTTACACAAGACGGGATGAGGGCTGGCTGGCGCTTGGCGGGTGGGAAGTGATGTTGATGCTGAGAATCATCTTGCAGGCCAGCCTGCATGGACCTATGCAACTTCAGTGCGAGTGGTCCATTGACACAAGCTTGTTTACAGCAGAGGGACTACCAGACGCTGTCGTAAGAGCAACAGCTTTGGCAAGAGCCTGTGGTATGCCTGCAGATACATGGACGGGGAGAACACAGAAGGAGCCAAGTTCTGTGAGACACAGCCAGTGTTCATGAGCTATAATCCTGACGTGAGTCGTACTCAATCAGTACTGTGCACCGTGCATTACG